>NIXA01000001.1:0-1301451 GCA_002242795.1 Byssochlamys sp. BYSS01
AACAGGACAGCCATGCATAGCCAAGAGGGCTCAGAGATTGCAGGTCAGAGTCAACCAAATACCAAGTCTAACAGCGTACAGGTCAACGGAAGCCCAGGGCGTAACACATGTCAAGCTTTATAAATCATTATAATCCTTTCACCTTATTCTGGATTTCTGTAATCAATGGTAGTGGGTACTTATCTTTAATGGTTATTGCATTAATTGGTCTATAGTTGATATATGATCTTTCTATACTATCTTTCTTTGATACCTATAGCACTCCATGTCTAGTAGGTGACTTTAATAGTTAGATAGTACCTTTTATCAGCTCTATCTGAATGTACTCTTTTAATATCTTTAATTCTCTTTCTATCATTTTATAGATCTGGTTGCATATTGGTCTCTTCCCTTCCTTAAGGGGTATTTTGTGGTTATGTTTGCCATATTCTGGTAGCTGATATTTCTTTGACTATTTGAATAGTCCTTAAAATAGCATGCAATAGTTAGGCAATATCATCTTTTTGCTTGTTACAGTATATATTTGCTCCTCTTCATAGATCTAGCATCTTTCCTTAATGTCTTAGGTTGTTTCTTGTCTAGTTAGGAATTGGTATTCTGAAGGTAAATCTTTTTCCTTATACTAGTGTCCTCAATCAACTTGTTTCTTTATTGAAAGGGTTGCATCTATCTTTGGCTTTGCAGCTAGTACACTACAGCCTGTCCTAGGCTCTTTAACTTAGTGTCTATTCACTAGTTGGTCTTGAGTACTTGCCTCCTATTTGGCTAAGTCTCTTCTCATATAGTTATATATAAACTGAATCTTATTTGTCTTCTAGTTTATTGCTGGGTTATGTCTCCTAAGCCAAGGTATCCCTAAGACTACCTTATATCCCCTAAGTTCAGCAATATCAAAATTAAGCTGTTTAATATGGTCATAAATCACAACTATAAGTAGTCTGGTTTTAAATTTAAGCTGATAGAGCATCTCTCTATTAAGGCCTTATAATGTTTATGGTCATGCTTTCCTTATTCTATTAAGGTCCAGTTATTTTTGGAAGGTTAGATCCATAAAGTTCCCTATAGTATCTGAATTGATTATTACTTAGGCTTATTGTCCTGCCACTCTTGCCTTCAGCTTAAAATGTAATCCTTACTTAGTTGTGGCTAGCATAATTCTTTAGTTAGGTGAACATTTACAGCACTTCTTTTTTAGCAAATAATTGCTTCCCTCTTTTCTACTAAGGTGTATTAAGCAATTATCTTTATAACATACAGTCTAATGCATCTTGCTATAATCTGAATATTGTTAGTAGCACATATATATGCACCTCCTTTAGTTACAAGAGCATGTGTCTTAGGTTGCCATTCTAATATCATAATTAGGATTTTGTTCCTTTCTTTCTTCAGGATATGTTCTGGATATTTATATCTCATCTTTAGGCTTACTAGCCTCTTTTGGTGGTTTCTTTAGCTTATTCATTGCCTCTGCCTAGATGTTGTTTTATTGTATGTTCCTATCCTACTAGACTTCTGGAAATTTGTTACTACTACTGTTAAGGTTCTTCTAGCTGATTATCATTTCATTAGCTTCTGTAATAAGCTTCTTCATTTCTTCATCTTGTGCTCCTTCTTGAACATCTTATTCATCTTTCTTGCTGGTGTCTTGCTATATGGGCATTATATGACTATCTGTTGAGTTTAATATAATTTCACTGCTTTCATACCCATACTCTGTATATGTCAGTATTGGTGGTCCTTTCTTTGCTATATAGTAATATTTTGGCAAGTCCTTTTTAGTTGCTTGCAGTTATTATCTGTTACTTTTCTATAGGCATATACTTGCTATGTGCCCCTTCTTTTAACAGTTAAAGCACTTAATCTCCTTTATTGAGTGTCTCAGTCCCTTTTATTCATTCATTGCATTTAGGTCCATTAGTTTCAGCCCTTATAGGTCTTGGTATCCTGCACTTTATGGTTGTGCTATCCTCTTATTATTAGGTTGATATTTGTTGCTTTATTATGGTGGTGCACTTGTCCACCTGTTCATTCATCTGCAGAAATCATACAATCAGTTGTCAATTTTCACCACTATTGCAATGTAGTCTTACAACTTCTCTAGTCAGTCCTATCATAATAGTTTCTCTTATACCTCAGGCTTCAGCTTCTTCTTAAAGTTGTGAAGGTAGGCATCTTCAACATTATTAAGATGTGTAATGATCTATAGGAAGTGGGATGTCATGCTAGCCACAAATCCTATCTATTTTAATTAATCCAGTTCCCTTTCTGCATTTTAGATCTCATCCAAATCTCTAAATATTCTCTCAAGCTGTCTTTTGAATTTATTATAGCTTATAAAGATCTTTTTTGTACTGTTACTTTATCCCTCATCCTTAAATGCAGTATATTCCCTTACCACAGATTTAAATCAGTTGAATGCAGCTCCTGTGAGGTAGGTTGATGCAAATAACACCTTGTCAGTATCTGTAGTGATCTGTTTCTATTTAATGTGCAGATACTAGTCTAGTTAAGTGAGGAATCCTTAAAGCTTAGTTCAGGCCCTGTTGAATGGTTCTGGTAGGTGGATCTTTACTGCTTTTATACTTGCTTATGATTTAGCAGAGTCAGCTTATTCTTCTAGAATCCTGATGTGGTCCTGTAACTGGCTAATCATCCCCATCAATTCTTTAGTAGAGGTGGGTGGTGCCTGCTATTAGGCTCAGCCTCCCCCAACTTGACTTCCTTCTTGTGTTGACATTGTTTATTATTGGGTGGAGTAATTGAAATATATTGTTAATAACACTTACTGAAATAGTCAACTAAAATTCAACTTATATTGATGGTGCTTATTATGTTATGCCCTAGGCTTCCTATAACCTGTATATTGTTAGACTTGGTATTCAGTTGACTCTGACCTGCAATCTCTAAGCCTTCTTAATTATGCATGGCTGTCCTGTTATATGCATTATGCACCATCCTAACATCCCTATAGTCAATAATCCTTTCTCACTTAAAGCAATACAGTTAGAAGAGTAAGGCCAACTAGTTGGGTGAGAACTAGTTATTGTAGAAGTTCTAACAAATCAAATAAAGTCCCAAGTTATACTTCAAGTAACAATTTGTAAATAAGCACACTAAGAGCTAAACTAAATACATAGGCAGGAATGAGTGTCCTTATATATCTAATCCTGATGTTAGGTATAACCCCTTCCTTAGGTATAACCCTGTATACCCCAATATAACATTATACTTAGGTATAAACCTGTATACCCACATCAAGCCTTATACCAATGCCAAGCCTTTGGTCATATGACCTGTTCATCCCTTTGTATTGTCTGACTTGCATTAGTGCCCCTCCTCTATAGGCTGTCATTGTTCCTTGTCTGTTAGGTTTGTAACACATATGTGATTATCCCACCAAACCACCTAATATGGGTAATCTAATTAAATATATATATAATTAAGACCTTAATAAATATATATTTCAATTAAAATTATATATTATATTATATGGGGGGGGAATACTATAAAAATGATGGTACAGCATTGCTCATAATAGCTTGGTAAAGGGTTGCAGGTAGATGTGGGTTAAAAAACCCAACCCTAACCCAACCCTCAGCTAGCCTATTATGGTATGGTGGATCACATGACCTACTATATTCAGCCTAGCCTGACTAGAAATGGTTTTTTTTTGGGGAACCCGCACCAACCTGCAGTGGGTTGGGGTTCAGTGCAGGTTGGAAAAAAAGCAACCCGAACCCGCAGCGGGCGGGGTGAAGAATAAAAAAACCCGCACCAACCCGCCCCGAGTGACACTCTAGATTGCATAAGGAAAGTTATTCTATTTGAATGTATGACTAGATGTTACAGACCTAACAGGCAAGGGACAACATCAGCCTACGGAAAGACTACACTAAAGCAAGCCACATGATACAAAAGGGACAAACAGGTCATGTGACCTAGAAAGGCTTGGCATTAGTATAAGGCTTGGCATTGGTATAAAGGTATAAAGGGTTATACCCTCAGTATACAGTAAATACCTGTATACTCTAAATGGGAGGTTATACCTAACATCAGGATTGGATATATAAGGACACTCATTTCTATCTATATATTTAGTTTTAGTTCCTTATGCTCAATATCAAATTGTTACTTGAAGTATAACTTGGGACTATATTCAATTTGTCAGAACTTCTAACAACTGGTTCTAACCCAACTAGTTGGCCTTACTCTTCCAACTGTACTGCTTTAAGGATAGAACCACAGGGATGCCAGAATGGTGCATGGTGCATATAACAGAACAGCTATGCTGAGCCAAGAGGGCTCTGAGATCACAGGTCAGAGTCAACTGGATACCAAGTCTAACAGTGTACAGGTCTTAGGAAGCCCAGGGCATAACACTGAGGACCAACTTAAGGAACACACTAGACAACTGTGTTACAGACCTAACACACAAAGAATGCAGAACCTATGAAGACAGGGACCAAGTACAACAGGGGATGCAACCCACAGGAAATGACATCAGGAGATCATGTGACACCACATAATCAGGAATAGTATGATCATGGTCTACTATCAGTAGCTGGATGATTGTCAGAGTATACTCTAAGCTTATTCTGTAACTACCCTGGGGTATACACATACAAGAGGATTGGATATATAAGGATACTCATTCCTGCCCATATAATTAGTTTTAGTCCTGCATGCTTATTACCAGAATGTTACTTGAAGTATAACTTGAGACTTTATTCAATTTGCCAGAACTTCTATAACAAACTAGTTCTAACCCAACTAGTTGGCATTACTCTCTGACTGTACCACTTTGAGTGAGAAAGGGTTAGGAACCACAGGACACCAGGATGGCACATGGTGCATATGACAGAACAGCTGTGCATAGCCAAGAGGGCTCAGAGAGTGCAGGTCAGAGTCAACCAAATACCAAGTCTAACAGTGTACAGGTCATAGGAAGCCCAGGGCATAACAAACTGCAGCTAAACCAACAGCCGCTGAGAGAGAACTGAATACTACAAAAAGGCACCATATCCTGTAGGAAGTGACAAAAGACTTGAATTCCTCTTATCTTGCTATGTAGGCAACCTTTTTATCCTCCTTAAGTGGAGATCCAGGGGCCCAGTTCTGGGACATTCAGCAGGACAAGCAAGAGTAAAGAAACACCAACAACCTTATTACCCTTCCCTGCAGCTGTGACCCTCGATTGATCATACCCCTGGCACAGTAGATATCTTATAGAGGAGGGTATTAGCTGCGACTGTTAGTAAATATATTTTAGCTTGAACATAGTCCCAGTAGTGAGGCAATCTATTAGATATAAAAATTCACTATATGAACGAACACTTGCAGCAGAAGTCCGAAACAAGGAACCCAGTAATTGTAGATTGTACTATCAATTACATCTGCACACTTTTCGATTACTTGCGCATAGAGATCTAGTAACACAACCACAAGAGTAAATGACGGATGATGTAAATTCTGGGGCAGCTTCACTACCCGGACTCAGTGAGTCGCCAGTCGCCAGCACCCTTAAGAGCATCCATTAAAAGAACAACAGTGCTTAATGGGCTAGATTTTGTACGTTATGAATGCGGAAATGAAAGACTATGTTGGGTTCCTCTGTGATTGCGAGATGGTCGACGTAGAAGGCGCCTGACACAAGGATTAAATTCCCCGCGACACGGGCCGATAGCTGCCCGGTGAAAAGTCCCTAGTTCGGCTTAGGTTGATTACCTAATGCGACATGACTCACGACAGAATCCCCGAGGAGGTAAGGACCTTAAAGGTCCTTGAGACAAAAGCACATTGCAAATCGACTTGGGAGATTTTTAAATTGGGGCCCACCAAATACAACTCGTATGATCAAGAATCCGTCATTAAGACTAAATTTGTTCCATTGCAACTAACAGGAAGGTTTCGCCCTATCCTTGTCGCTCAGCTACGACATCATGCTCGACTTGAACGACTTCGTCACTGACCGTGGCGGAAACCCTAATGGGATCAAAGAAAGCCAGCGCAAACGCTTCGCACCTGAAAAAGCGGTTGACGAAGTCATCGTTCTATATGAGGAAGCTCGTCGAGGTAGCAATTTTCATTGCACTGTTCCCACATTGATCGACAATGGTCATGAACTGACAACGGGCGTCGGGCATAGCACGGTACGAGGTAATGCAGATAGGGTCTCAACTGAACGGGATTTTGAAAGAAATCGGAATGAAAAAAAAGGTGAGCATATGTCCTTTTTGCGACATGCAGTAGGAGCCAATTGACTGACTTCTGACTAGAATAAAGAAGATGCGACCGATTTGATGGAGCAGAAAACCAAAGTTGAGAAATTGAAGAAAGATGCCGAGAACGCGGCTCTCCAGAAAGAGACGGAACGAGATAAGAGGATCCGCGCTATTGGCAACTACGTCCATGAATCTGTGCCTGTCAGCGATAACGAAGTGAGTGACTCTCTTTGGTTCTATGGGAGCGAGTATAGTGTTAGACGATGCTCATATGTGCTGCTGCTAGGATGACAATGTTGTGATCAAGAAATGGGCTCCGTCAAACGTCGCTGTACAAAAACGCGATTGCCTTTCCCATCATGAGGTTCTAACACGGTTGGATGGGTATGACCCAGACCGGGGTGTCAAGATAGTTGGCCACCGGGGTTATTGTCTAACTGGCTATGGCCTCTTTCTCAACCTCGCTCTTGTTAATTATGGTCTGGAATTTCTTTGGGGGAGAGGCTACAAACCCAATCAACCACCTCATTTCATGCTAAGGGATTTCATGGCCAAAACAGCCCAGCTCGAGCAATTCGATGAGGAATTGTACAAAGTGACCGAGAGTGAAGATAAAAGCACCGACAAGTACCTCATTGCGACCTCGGAGCAACCTCTATCTGCGTTGCATGATGGGGAGTGGCTTCAAGAAAAAGACCTGCCTATCAAGTGAGCCAGGTTCCACAATTATTTGAACGTCTTCGAATTTAATTTGACCATGAAACAGGTATGCCGGCTATAGTACTTGTTATCGCAAGGAAGCAGGTGCACATGGCAAAGATGCCTGGGGTATCTTCAGGGTCCATCAGTTTGAGAAGGTAGCCATTCTGGTCAATTGATATCAGTCGTTCTGTTGCTCTAACTTCACGCAGGTTGAACAATTCGTGCTGGCAAAGCCTGACGACTCGTGGAAAATTTTCGAGGACATGATGGCAGTTTCGGAAGAGTTTTATCAGTCTCTTGGTCTTCCTTATCAGGTCGTTGCTATTGTTTCTGGGGCTTTGAACAACGCTGCGGCCAAAAAATATGACTTGGAAGCGTGGTTTCCTTTCCAGGGAGAGTATAAGGAGCTAGTCTCGTGCTCAAACTGCACTGATTACCAGGCACGAGCACTCGACATCCGATATGGTGCGAAGAAGACCACGGATATCAAAAAGACCTATGTCCATGCACTGAATGCTACCCTATGTGCTACTGAACGGGCACTTTGCTGTCTACTAGAGAACTATCAACAAGAAGATGTATGTGTCTCGTTCTCGGTTCATTCTATTAGAATACAAGAATGGGGCTGACTTGAAGAGCAGGGCTTGATCATACCGGAGCCTCTAAGGAAATACATACCGGGCGCCCCCGAATTTCTTCCATACACGAAGGAGCTCCCGAAAGACACTACTTCTAAAAGATCAAGGGCAAAAGCCACCACCAAGGGTGGTGGAACTACGGAGGCTGAGAGAAAAATGCAAGATTTGCAAGTGTAAGTGAATTCATGCGAGACTGGTGTTTGATGTGGCCAGAACGGTCGATCAGTGCGTGACCAGAAAAGGACAACCTGCGACGTAGATGAGAAATCGGATCCCGTGGAAAGGGGCACAAGAATCTGTTGGGAAGCGGCTTTTGTTTCCAATGGCCCATGCATATTTCATTGAGTGGTCTGTAGGGACGAACATGCTCCTCCATTGGTGTCACTAGTACGAGCAGATACCTAGGTAGTTGTGGAGGTGTAAGGGAGCCTACAGGAGGACTGGCACCACATTCCTCTGTCCTAATGTTCTATAGAGTGACACCAGTCTACTCTTACCCGAAGCTGCCCAGCTTACATACAGTCTTGGCGTTGTTTGGTCTATATGTATCCGCAGGCTCCCGAGCGTACGCAGTCGACTCTTGCATATTCATATGAAGATTATAAAATAGTCTGGATTGTACTACCAGTACGCAATAGGTAACAGCTCGACTCACCTAGGAAAAAGTTCCGGCCACCTAGAGCAACCGGCGCGGATAAATGGGAGGCTCACCTGGAAATTTTCTAGGTGAGCTGACGGTGAGTTGCTCTGAACCCTAACCACCTCAAATGCTATTTAAAGGGGGAAAAAAGAGTCCTTAAAGGTCCTTAACTCCATTATTTCCCTAAATTCCCTAATCATTATGTGATTGATGAAGCGCGGAATTCTCTAGGTGAGTTCAACACCTCTCTGAGCTCAGCTCACGTAGAGAATTTAGCGCGAAAATCTGCAGGTGGCAGGAAATTTTTTCTAAGTGAGCCGAGTTGTACCTGCCACGCAATTCCTGGAGAAAACTATATTCTCAGGATTATTGCGGAGCTGAGAGCTCCGCAGATCTATTGTCAGAACCTGAACAAGATTTCTCCACTCAGCTGACTTTATTGGTTGGAAAAAGACAAAACACGTGAGTTTAATCATGTGATCTGGAATCAGGTTCCAGCATCAATAGGCTCATGTTTATGATTGCAGGCGCACTTTACAATATCCTATCTAGATATGGCTGGAAGGTGGTTATAACATCTGCAGCAACTGTGCTAGATCTCTAAGTTTGAATCATTTTCATGGTGAAATCGCTGAATTCTCAGGACCTGTTTGCAGTGCCGTTCCTTGGGCAGTGATTAGTAGTAGTAGTCCATTATAGTCACTATAGCTCCCATATTTATTCAGATGCTGTGCTGGACTGCAGTATACTCCTTGCCACTCAATACTATTTTAAATATAAAAATTAATATTATAGTTACAGAGTTTTTAGGACTCTTCAAAGCCTTATTTATATAAGTAGTTCTTTTCATTTATTAGACTCTCTCTAATAATGATTACTAATATTAAGATAAAGGTTAAATAAAAGATAGATTTAAATATAGCTATATTAAGTTTAAATCTTTATAGGGTTCGCTATTTAGAGATAAAAAATATATAAGGACTACCTTAAGAATAAGTTCTATATATAGTGAGGACCTTATTTATTTACGCCTATTTTAGCTTAAATTTAGAGCCTATTAGAGATCTTTTAGATAGGGAATTAGAGATTAATATTATATAGTATAATACTCTTATTAAGAAATATAGTTAGATTATAATCTTATATATAAAGAGGGCTATAAAAGGTATAAATAAATAAGATAATAAACCTATCTCTAAATATATATAAATAAGTTCCTATAAGGATTAGAAACTTAAAATATTATGTCTCATTCTTTATTGTATTTATTAGGCTCTAATATAGTGGTATTAAAATAATCTTTTAAGTAGATAACATGAATTACTTATTAGAATATAAAAGATGGATTAATTATAATAATATTATTCTTAATTAATTAGACTTAAATAACTAAGATAGAGATTTTTATCTCTAAAAAATAAGAGAGAGCAAACTAGGGAAATCTGATTACTTTAAGAAAGTGATTAATTAGAATATAAAGAAGTTAAATTAATAGTTAAATAATATTAGAGCCCTGTGATTACTAGTGCACTATACCACTCAGCCACATAGGCAAAAGCCATGAGGACACTGGTATTACTTACTAGTGCCGCCACTATAGTGATATATATAGTAGATATCACAGCCCTAACCTAATAGATGAAAGAGCCTTTTTAAGGTATAGAGAAGGCTATAATATAGAAAAATAGAAAATTAGTAGAATGTTAAAAACTTAAAAAGTTATCTAAGATAAGAGTAAATATTTGAGGGTGGGATTTTAGAAAAACTAATATATTTTTAGTCAATATATAATTAGAGAATCTATAAAAGGTTTCTTACTATTATAACCTTATTATCTTGCAATAACAAACACTATTAGATTATGTAAAATAAAAGATTAAAAGAAACTATTAGTTAATAAGCATAATCTATTTAATTAAAAGTACTTAAAAAAGAAGGATAAATATCGTTAATTTTAAAATAATATTATAGGTAAAAGTAGAATAGTCATATGACTATTTCAGCTCTAAAGAGATACGTATAACATATTATTCTTAAGATGTTAGAACTAGCTTATGGAACAAGATTAACTCCTAAAAGGATTTAATAGCTTAATTTAAATAGAAATTACTCGTAAAGATATTATTATATACTTAAGAAGCTATTCTATCTTAGAGTTTTAATAAAATTAGATAAATTTAACTAGAGATTATACCTTCTACTATTATATAGATAGTTTCTTATGATCTATAGTAGTAAAAAGGGTTCCCTATTTTAAAGACATTAATATTTACTACACTAAGAATATATAGTAAGAAAGAATAGATAATTAGATATTAGAATATGGGTATAATCCTTATATTAATATCTAATTTTTAATTAAGAAACTAAATACTGCTATACTAATATTAATTGATTAATAATTGTATAAATTTGAATATAATCATCTACAAGAATGCTAATATATTTTCTATTTTAGATGACTTTTTTAATAGAATAGTAAATCACATTTATTATAGATCTATTTTCTAAGTATAATTAAGTAGTGTTAGACCATAAATTAAGAGATATAACAACTTTTTAGTCACTAATAGATCTATTTTGTTAAAGTAGACTTCTGTAAGAATAGGCTAGTATAGTGTTAGAATTTATATAGATAATCTCACAAAATCAGATACTTTTTTAAGGAGAGATATTAATATCTATACTAATAATATCACTATTAACGGGCTGCAGATGAAGTATAAAAATAAAAAGGTTTTATTTAAGGTATATATATATATATAAAGTATTAATTAAATACTCTATAATATTAAGCTAACTAGTACTACTATTTTTAAGAAATACTCCTCTATTAACTAATAATCTTATCTATTAGGTAATAATTAAGATACTAAACTAGCTATCCTATCAAACCTTAATCTAGACTTAAATATTTTTAGGGTTAATAGTGTATTTCTAATTATTGAATTAAAATTTTTACAATTATTACCTCTATCTACCTCCTCTAATAAAAGAACGCAATATTTTAGTGAGATTTTAAGTAATAAGAATCTATAGATGTTCTTAAGATAGCACTAATTTTTCTGCCTATATTAAAAAAATATAAACTATGATTAGAAGAGGAAGAATATTAGCGTAATAATTATTATAGTAGACAAATAAGAAAGATTGAGATACTATTTTATAGAAGAATCTATAGATTAAGAAATATTACTAATCACATTATAAAAATAATATTTAGTTAGGAGCTGAAGAGAACTATAATATTAGTTAATAAGAATACTATATAGGTTTTATTTATTTTAAAAAAATTTAAATTCTATCTATATAAAGCTTACTTTGCTCTTAGAGTGGATGTAAGGATACCTATTATTATATAGTGGATGACTTAGATTTAAATATTTAATTTTAGTATTATTCGTATACCTAGCTAGAAAGAAAAATATAATTATAAATAAGCATTTAAAGAAACTAAAAGTAGATAAAGAAAATAGAGAAAAAAAGAATATAAAATTAGTAGCTATTAATAATATCTTATCTAATTATACCTATTACTTAATTAATAATACTAAAATTAAGACTAAAGATCTTATAATGTTATTAATTTTTAGAGCTGAATCTAATAAAGCTATTCCTGCAATAGATATATATAGAATAATTAAGGTCTAATACAAGTTTGCTATAATTGTCCTATCTTTTAGGCCTTAATTCTAGATGTTATTAGGAAGGAAGAGTTAGTTTAAGCTATATTAACAAAATAGTTAGTAAGTAATATCCTAATTTAGATAGAGTTCTCTTATTGATTTATAATCTTCTTCTAAATATTTTCCTCGTTAGCTTATATAAATATTTATAAGGGTTCTAAGCCTTTATTCTGTTTAATTTATTTTTTATTGTGATATACTCCTAATCTAAACTACTATACTTATATCCTGCTAATATGATTAGGATCTATGCTCTTTTTCCTATTTTAGAGTATCTATAACCTAGTTAATATAACTACTTTCTAAGTAATAAAAAAGGAAAGTCCATAGGAATTCTATATATATATATTGAGTGTAAAGTGAATAGTATAAGAGGAGATTTAGTTATTAGTATTTTATTTTTCACTTCTATCCTCCTTTATTTCTCTTTTCTTTCTCCCTTCTTATTTCTTTATATTTTTCTTTAATAATTTAAATATTATTATCTTAGTATTAGTCCTTAACTCCCCTAATTCCTTTATTTAATAAGAAAGTGAGAGATACCATCTAAATATAATTCTATAAAGATGAGCTAAGAAAGTGTTAAGTAAATAAAAAAGATAACTAGAATAAATTCTTATTAATACATTATTTAATAGGAAAACTAACCTATTTATAGAATGAATATTTATTATAATTATTATTTATGACTTATATTTGCATTTATAGTATTACTAATATTAGCCTATTCTATCTAATATATGGAATCCATCCTCACTTACTATCTAATAATAATTAACCCATTAATCTGAATACTCTTCTTACCAATTAGGAGTAATAGTTGATGGATATTAATCATATTTAATCTTAAGTAAATGAATTGCTACTGAATTATGCAATCAAAACCAAAGATAATTAAGTGATCTATTTAAGCTTTATTTCAGGCTCTTAGATGCTCATTTAAAATAAAGGACTGTAGAAGTTTTAAAGTAAATAATTTGGCCCCTATCACATTTTAAAGGCTTACTTATTAGATATGTATATACTCTAAAAGCTAGATAGTTAAGTCCTATATAACTTAATAAATAATTCATGATTAATCTTTATAAATGTGGATAATCCTAAAAAGTTATGGTTATCATCAGCTTTCAATCATATATTAAAGCATGAAGAACGTAATTACTCTTTAATATCTAATTAAAGTTTAGAAGTTACTTAATACTAATAATTCTATCTCCTTATCCTATTTTAAATTATTAATAATCTCTAAAGATGAATGGGATAAATAATAGCATAATAGAGTATACCATAGTTTAATTAAAGAGGGAGATAATAACTTATCTAAATATTTACTTAAGAAGACATATATAAGGATGAAATACATTAATAAATAATAAAAGCAGCCACTATTATTAATAATAGAAATAGGCTAATTTATATACTAGAATAAATAAGAGTCAGAATTAGAGGAAGAGATTAAATCCCTTTTAAACTTAACTATCTTAGAATCAGAAGATGCTGTTTAATCATTAAATAATGAATTAGAGGAGATGAGGGATGCCTTATATAAATCTAAAACTATCATTATGGTGATCCCTTCTAATTATAATAGATAGGCAGGCACTCTAGATTACTACTAATAATTAGTTATAATCTAATTAGAACAGCATATTCAGAAGATGTATTCTTTAAAAAATATAATAGGAGGAATAAGCCTAATAGAAATGAAGGTCCTTACTATTATTTATATATTAGAGTTATGATAGATAGCACAGATTAGAATACTAGAATATTTAATTCTTTATGAAGATAATTCTTAATGTGGATGTTACTAGACCTAAGCTATTATTATTTAATAGCACCTAACTACTTACTTCTTTTTAATGGGGGTTTCAGCTAACTTAATCTAGAGATTATTAGTCAAGTACTCACAGTGATACTCTTATCTCCTTTTATAATATTAGGACTAATAGCTTTTACTATCTCTTCCTATAGCATTTAGACATAATAATTAATTAATATAATATATTTTATTAATTCTGCACTAATTGCTGTCATAACTATAATATTGTTATTATACTTAGGATAGCTAGCTAAGGACCATATAGTATACTTATTGTTAAGAGGATGGTGCACATATCTCATTATTAAATCTAGAAAGTGCTGATTAGGTGTCTTAGATATAATGCTACTCCCACTCTAGAATAATAGTGAGATAAGATCACTATTTAAAGAGTTAATTACTCACCTTCTAGAGTATTTCAAGTTTGGTTCTAGTCTTCTTTTTAATGATTAGTATGGTCTATCTATAATAATACTGCTTAACTATAGTAGAGAGTAACTCATCTTTATTATTATTCTTAATTAAGCTAGATTCCTCCTTTACTAATAGATATTTTTTCTTATCTTTCAGCTTATTACTATATGGTTTAGGAGGAGTGATAGTCTTTTTAATAATAAATGCTATCTCCCCTACTAAGGGTTAGCTATAACCCCTTAATAGGGAGTATTAAATACTTATAGTACTTGCATTTTAGACCACACTCTCTAAAGTAGTAATTAGAGTATATTTCTTTTATAATTAACGCTTAATTACTATTAAATATAATAACATAACTTGACTATAGGATGGCAGAAGTTAGATACTTATTATAGACTTTATTAGAAGGAACCTTCTTACTATAAGTATAAATTAGTATAATATGAATATGTCTCTTATATTTAATATTTTTTATAATAGGTTGGTCCTGCTTGCTAAATGCCTAATCATAGCCACAAATAAACTTAATCCTATTAAACACTACTTCAAACTTACTAATACCCTTAAGTTTGCAAATTATATACATAACTATAAGCTTTAACATTGCTGGAATGCTTGCTAACCATAATTAAACAAAACTATCAACCTTATTTTCAATAAAGGGGGGGGGATTGGAGGCATCTAAAAGGGTTAAAGACCCAGACATCTAATACATACACTTAATAATTAACAATAAATGAATAAGTAACAAATAAACAACACATAAACAACACATAAGAAAATCTGATAAGAGAGATGAGGAAAGGAAGTATGCATTAATGCCTACAATCTATTTATATAAATAAACCTCTATGCTAGATTACTGTAATCTGGATCAGCCTCTTAGATTACTTACCTTATCCTTACTTATCACTATTATTTACCTAATCCAGATGATAGTCACTATAATAATGATAATAACCCACTATTAGTAATCTCCTACAGTAATCCTAATGCCTCATTAGCTTATTCAACATCACTAATCTGCATGTTATATTAGTGCCTGATAATCATCTCATTAGTACACCATCCTTAAGTGCTTTTAGCTTATCTTTATAGTTATTTTTAATATTAATGTTCACAGCACACCTTCTTGTTGTATTCCTTATACTCAACCACATCCTTGCCCTTGCTTTGAGGACAAAGCCTCATCTAACTAAGGAGGGATGAGATAGTTCAATACTTACATATGTGGTAGTATGATTGTAGCACTCTTCCTTTTCATTACCTTCCTTACTGATGCTGTCACCAGCAGTTTAATGCCAACTATCAGCATCATGGATCTACTGTATATATATATCTGCTATCTAGCTATATGTACAAATACAACAACTTTCCTTGTGCAATCTCACTACTGTCAGAATGTATATGATATATAAATAATATAAATAATTTTATGAAGTTTTCTTAATGGATCTTAAGCTTTAAGAAGTCTATTATCTACTAGATAAGAATCTCTATTAATTAAGATTGAATAGTCATATTTCTTTTATTATACATTATTTTCTCGTTTAGTTAATTGTTATCTATAGCATCTTGTATTGCAACAAGGATATTACTTAGAAAAGGGGGAAATATATACTAGAAGCATAGTCAATTAAAGATTGTAGCTATAGAAGAGGTTGTTAAGGTTATTAGTATTTTCTTATTCCTATTTTACCTTACTAAATATTTCAGGAATGGGTCCTAGCCTTTATTAAATAAGAATAAATAGATTATTACACCCCTATATAGGCAGATAGGAGAATTCAAGTCTTTTTCACTTCTTATAGAATATAGTGTCCTTCTATAATATCTGGTTTTCCTTACGCTTAGCAGCTGTCAGTTGTGATATCTACTATATATATCACTATAGTGGCACTGGTAAGTAATACCAGTGTCCTCATGGCTTTTGCCTATGTGCACTAATAATGACAATCATGCAGATAACAGTTGATAACTGTATTCAGAAATCACATGACCTCAGATTGGATTATCTAGTTCATGCAGCAACACAACCACTGGAAAACTCTGATTTCCACCCTCTGTAGCATAGAATAGTATGCACATATAGGTGCTACAATAGCAACTACTAGTCAGCCAATAAAATACAATTCTTCCCCTGCTCTGTGTTACACCCTGGGCTTCCTATGACCTGTATGCTGTTAGACTTGGTATTCAGTTGACTCTGACCTGCAATCTCTAAGCCCTCTTGGCTATGTATGACTGTCTTGTTGTATGCACCACACACCATCCTAACATCCCTGTGGTCTCTCACTCAAAGTAGTATGATTGGAAGAGTAAGGCCAACTAATTAGGTTAGAACTAGTTGTTGGAAGTTCTAATAAATTGAATATAGTCCTAAGTTATACTTCAAATAACTTAAGTAGATTGAGTATAAAGAACTAAAACTAAATACATAGATAGAAATGAGTATCCTTATATATCTAATCTAGATGTTAGGTATAACCTCCCTTCAGAGTATAACCCTGTATATTTTAGTATACCAGCTACTTAGGTATAAACCTTTATACCAATGCCAAGCCTTATACTAATGTCAAGCCCTCTGGGTTATGTAACCTGTTTGTTCCTTTTGTCTTGTGCAGCTTGCATTAGCATAGTTCCTTTGTAGGCTGACATTACTCCTTATCTTGTTAGGTTCATAACACTCTGTTCCATAATAACTGTAATGAGAGATAAGATGTCCACTTGCAGTTCCTACAGTGGGGTGACAGAAGTAGTTGCACCCCCTAAATGCGCTAGTACTAGAGTTTCCTAATGAGGAGTGGCACTAACAGTACCACTTCTACATTGGGAAAATTGAAATTATTGTGCAGGCAAAACAGTAGGAACCATTCCTAATACAGAAGTGGTATCATTAGTGTACTGTATATAAGATACTGTATTATTCCTAATTCAGAAACACTAGTACTAGTGTGTCTAGGGGGGTGTGACTTACTTTTGTCAGGTCACTGTACAGTACTTGTCAGAAATCACTGATGACTGATCAACCTGCCTTTATTTGCACTTTTTTGCTGCACAAGCCACTTCCGGACAATCTGCATGAATGAAGTTAGGAAATTTTCCTTGTGCTGCTGTTTCTAATTTGATTATTCCTACAGTATCTGCCATTTGCATTACATCAACTCAGCTTTAACAGAAAGATAACCACCATGTGAAAGTACCCTGATAGTCACAGCAGGTCTTCCATTCCCAAATTGGAACCCAATCAACCAAAATTTTGCTGTTGAGGCATCAACAATTAGGTAATCTGCAAGTGACCTGTATTTGGAATGGGCCAATCAGAGGATGAGTGTTTTAAACACACTTTCTGTCAGGTGGTAGACACAGCCTTGGAACCCGGGAGCCGATAAGCTATTCCCCAATTGGCCATCAATTTCGCCCGCCGGTGCCCCGGCCTTGGCGTCGATGCATCCAAACCGGCATTTCAAATTGCCGCATTTCCACTCACGCCTGACAATTCTTCGGATATCTATTCAATGATAACCCGAGATACAAAAAAGCTCACTGTTGAATTCATCGCTTCAAACTTACACTATGTCATTTTCTAATCTTGTATCGGATATCGCTTTCAGGGATATCCGCCCAGATGATACCAGTTCGCAAGTTTCCAATGAGCGCTCGCAAGTCACTGGACGATCGTATACAAGCACTGCGGCGACCAGTGTCAGTATATATGGCGACATATCCAGTCAGCTGCATGCGGGCTACAGCCATCCACTGAGCAGATCATGGCAGGCTGAAAGACAGTTGACCAAGGTTCGTAGTAGGCACCCCAAGAGGTTCGGCTACTGAGCACAAAGTTAACTTGTTGAATAGGAAATGCTCATATATCCGCTTTTCGTCACCGATAATCCTGACGAAGAGACACCTATACCGTCTCTACCTAACCAACATCGCCGAGGATTGAACCGCCTGATTCCTTTTGTCCAGTCACTCGTTAGAAAGGGACTCTCGTCGGTGATCTTGTTCGGAGTGCCTCTGCATCCTTCTGCCAAGGACGCTCTTGGAACTTCCGCGGATGACCCCTCTGGCCCGGTGATCCAAGCAATCCGTCTTCTTCGGTTCCATTTCCCCAGACTGTACATTGTATGCGACGTGTGTCTTTGCGAGTACACGTCGCATGGTCACTGTGGCATCTTGAGAGAAGATTGTACACTTGACAATGCACAGTCTGTGGATAGGATCTCTGATGTTGCACTAGCATATGCTGCGGCAGGTGCACACTGCGTGGCACCTTCAGACATGAACGACGGGCGAGTGCGTGCTATTAAACTTAAGCTTATCGAAGCTGGCCTCGCTCACCGTGTTCTTTTGATGTCGTATAGTGCAAAGTTCAGCGGCTGCCTATACGGTCCTTTCCGCGATGCAGCTGGTTCTTGTCCCTCCTTCGGGGACCGTAGATGCTATCAACTGCCACCGGGAGGTCGCGGTCTTGCTCGACGTGCAATACAAAGAGACGTTGCGGAAGGTGCGGATATTGTGATGGTGAAGCCTGCGAACAGCTACTTGGATATCATTAGAGACGCCAAAGAGCTAGCGAAAGACATTCCCATTGCAGCTTACCAGGTCAGCGGCGAGTATGCTACGATACATGCCGGAGCCAAGGCGGGCGTTTTCGATTTGAAGGCAATGGCATTCGAGAGCATTGAAGGTATCGTGAGAGCCGGTGCTAGTATTGTCGTCAGTTACTTCGTGCCAGAGTTTCTGGACTGGCTGTCTTGAGAGGTGTCATACACTGGAGCCTTTAGAGCTTCTGACGATCGTTCAAATTCAAATTCAAATACCGCAATAAAAAGTGCTATTCGAATATTTCCGTCTGGTGATTTTGCTATGCTCACGCTAGTATCATAAATGTCTCGAAAACAATCCGCCTACTGCTCGATACCTCGAGTGTGGTAACTTGGAATTGGACCCAGATTGAATAGCCTGATTTGTTCAACTACGCGGCGGTGACGTCTTTATGTACCATATGCTAAATATACTGCATACTTAGTACTCTGACCCGGTGCTCCATCTACCATAAATCAGTAGTATTTATCTGTGAGAGTGCCGGTCCACAGATGTCTGTTCTCTCGTAGGATGGAGGTACAAGTGGTGCGCCGCATATCGGTCTAACCTATTTCGGCAAGCGGTACAGTCACCTATACACTCATCCGTACTCCGTAGTTTCTAAGGCAACCGCACTTAGGCCTATACCCAAGTTACCTAGCTACTCCCCTCGTAGCTTATTGCATTTGGGTATTTCAGCGCAGCCTTACTGTTGTACTGGCGCTATTTTACAGGTGACAACTGCCAGAACTCTTGACTATCTGGATTCTGATCATTCTCATTGTCAAACGTAAGCAATTTCTGTTTACATAGACACGTTTTACGTATGTACTAATCCTTACTGAAGACAATAGCGATCGTGAGATATGGTGCAGACAGTTCTGCAGTTTTGAGCGCCTCGACCTACAAAAATGTTTGTTCCGAAGACACATATACCGTTCCTAGCTCCTTTTCGGAATCGAAGGCGGCAGCGGACAGATTCGAATGAGTTTGACAACCAGCCGAAAGCCAAGAGGCAACGTCCTACCTTACGCCAGGAGTCATCTGAGAGAAGTGGATTTGATCTTCAGGCCGATGAATCCGTTCAATATTCGGAACCTTTAGAAACAGATGAATATAGATCGGCTGCGATTGACGACAGTGGCAACAAGAAGAGGATCCCGATTAGAAGTTCGAGAAACCCAGAACCAGAAGACGTTGACATAAGTAGTCCGACAGTTATTACTCTCGTGGGTTATACTGCTATTGCATCCCTTATCCTTTCACCAGTCCCCTCAGAGACATTAGTCTGTGTATTGACTGACACTTGCTATGCGTGACGGCAGTCCAAAACCGACTACTACGTCGTATCGCTACTTCCTTCTTTACCTGACCAGTTCCGTGGCCTTCAGTCAGGTAACTATCACTCTCTATATTTGGGTCTAGATGGGTTCATTAATCCTCCCCAGAGCCTTGTAGTTGCTTTTTCGGAGATGGCGCCCGTTTCGCATTAGCCCTGACGCGTTCACATGCGCTTGTCTGGCCCTATTCAGTACCTACCGTACCAGTATCTTCTCCGGATGCTTTCACTGTGTCAATCCCGGAATCGTGCAGGGATCCCCATGGTCCTACACCTCTTGGAGTTCTCTTATCGACAGCTACGATCGGATCTCCCGGCCTGGTAATTGTAATACCTTCCACGGGAAGAATCATTTATTGGGAGAGTCTATCCAGCACTGCTTCATTGGGACTCTCCAAGCAAAAGCAGAATGGAATACAGACTTGTGTACCTGGCCTGTTTTCTGGGGAATATGCGAAGGATGTCGTCAATGCTGAGCCATCGGGCATCGTGGTGACATTTTCATCCGGAAGAGTCGCTCATATAACTATTAGAGACTCACAAGGAAAGCCCGAGGTGAAAGTTAACTTTCTTCGCAACGCGGCAGATTCGAGGAATGCAGGACTACTCGCGGGCATAAAAAGTGCTTTAGGTGGAGGTTTCTGGAGGAAGGATGTGGCAGCTTGCAGAACTGGTCTGTCTCACCAAAGAGGACAGCGAGATATTGTCATTGCCACTTCTACCGGCCTTTTCGAAGTCTGGGACACACATTGGCACAACGAAGGTGTCCTGAAGAGGCGATTAGACATTGGGCAGGACGTCTGCGATGCCCTTGGCCTGGATTGTGCTGATGGAGCTAGCGAAGGACACCTCAGGCTGTTGGATTTCGTACCTCTGTCTGGTCGGTGGATCGACCCCAATGGTTCCCTGGAACAAGCTGGTGAAACATTGATACTTTTGGTTCTTGCGGCTCCATCTCCAGGGTCGAGCTCCGCAAACTTGTCGGTGGTCCGAGTAAACATATCCGGCGAGAAAGCTGTCGTTCTGTCAGCCCATTCCGTTGGTGAACACAGCCTGCCAACCGGGTTAGATGTATCGCAGCCAAAGCTATACGTTCCAAAGACTGGTCATACAGCCTTCATTGTCACTGGACGGTCGGTTACGCTCTTATCACTAGAGGGCCTTGAGGATAGCCCAGGCTCGCAGCGTCAGCATGTTTCCAGTAGCATGCGCTCGACTTTTCAAGACAGCATCCATTTTCGGAGTGGAGAGAAGTATGAAATACTGGGACATGGATTCGAGGAGCAAGCCGATGATTATTCTTACCCGTCGTGTCTGATCATGGTGCGGGGATTCGGTGTCGTTCGGATCGTGGCCTTACCTCGCTACAGCACAGGGGCTGAAACCGAGGAGGCGCAGGTTACGGCGAAACAAAAGCTGGAACAAGCTGTTTTTTTTGGCTCCATGCTGGGGAATCCACTGAATCTTATCAGCAAGAACGGCTTGGAATTTCCTGACGAGCAAATAGAACAGGCCGCATTGGACATTAATCGAGAGTTGCTGCGATCCCACTCAAAGTTCATACCAAATCTACCGACTTCCCTCGGACAACATTTGAAACTTCGGGCGAAAGCAATAGACGACCTCCTCTACCTATTGATGCAACAGGATAAACGATTGAGTCGCCTTTCATGGTGGGAGTTACTGTGGGGGGCGGAAAAGCTAGCTGCTCAGAAAGCTATGTGGAAAGTAGAAGAGAGGTTCAGGGATAAGTATGGGGCGCCAACCTTTTTAACGCACGTCATTGAACAGATGAGTGATAAGTTCAAAACGAAAGTCGATGCTCGTGATGACGAAAGCGATGCAGTCCGCCACTGGTTCTTATATGACTCGTACCGAATTGAGCACATAATTCCGTGGATTTGCAATACTGCCAAACCCAAGCGAGGAACGTCTTCCTTGAGACGGGGGAGAAGAACCGGGGAGCAAATATTACAAGCTAGTGAACTTTCGCTGGCTGTTTTGGAGGCAGCTTTCCAGTACCGAGACAGACATGCCAGTCTCTATGCTTTCAATGAAGGAATGCTGGAAGATGGGGTCTTGGCCACCGAATATCAAGGTCTCCCTGAATTCTGGACGTCGAGGAATATCAATTACATGGAAACTGGACACTTGCTGGACTTTGAGCTGGATAGCTGCAGAGTTTGGATTCAGCGTTCGGCGTCCGTAACCGAAGCACCTGACGCCAATATATTAAAGAATATCGCACAGAACTGTTCCCGGCATCTTCGCGTTTTGGGTCAAATGCATCGTGAGCGGGCAAGCTGGCTTTCTGCCCAGGACGACCCCAAAATGATAGATGAAGGCATAACCTTTGCTCGGGAATATACGAAACAGCGTAAATGGCGTCTTTTCAAATTGGCAGGAATCGGCCAATTGGAAGACGCAATAAGTTTGGCGGAGTCATTTCGAGACATGGGCGCTCTTGTCGAACTTATCATCGAACTACAAGACCAGACTAGGGACCAGAGTTTCTGCCATGTCTCTTCTGGAGAGATTTCCGATGTCGTGGTCAGCGAGGCGGGGCAGTGCGCTGAGAAGATATCTCTCTATTTCGACAGGTTCGGGGAGGCTTGGGCAGATGCTTTTTTCTCCCGTCAGATTTCTATGGGCCAACCCGGGGTATTGTTCGCAATGAAAAAGTTCCAGGCGTTCGTCACGCGATTCTTACGCAGGTCTTCGACCTACTCACGACTAAGCTGGATCAATGATGTGACCGGAGAGAACGATTACAATGCAGCCGCACGGTCTCTAGAGAATCTGGCTATTGAGGGGGAGTCTCATATTTGGAGTCATCATGTGGAGTTGTCTCTGGCAAAACTCACTAGGTTGGCGGCATCGGAGAGTGCACCCTCAGTCGATCATTCTGCGGTTCGATCTGACGTCGAAAGACTCGATAACCACGCCGCGATAGACGCGGTACAGGAGATGATCTATGAACATATCCTACCTGTCTTGCATGGTGCTATTGATCAAAAAGCCGGCATTGAATTGGGGATTGATTATTTCGGAAAGTCGGTTCTGAAAAACTGGCCATCGCTACATGAGGTGCTCTGTGATGCTATCGCAGGGGTAGTTAGCATGAAAGTCCTTGGCGTTGGCGAGCTTGTCGACTTGTTGACTTTGACTGATCTATCCCAGATCCCTGACCGTGGTGACAACAGGTTTTCAGGTCAAGAGTTCTATCTAGCTCTCCGCGTTGTTCACTTGAGCTGCTCCTATGAGAAAGACCCACTATATCATGTGGCTTTACAGAAGTTGATTTGGAGGAGGTGCATGATCAGGGATAACTGGGAAGTTGTAGGGGGAGCGGTGGACGAAGTTGACAGTGACGCCGTTGACTCTTCCATTCATAACACGGCACTGTTTCGTACGCTGGGTCTTTGTCTAGGAGAAGGTGAGCAACTGGAAGCTGTGTTATAGGCTTGAATTTTTTCTAGCTGACACCTATTTCTTAAGGGGTCCATAACCTATCACCCAGCAAGCCCTTCTCTCCATCTGAGGTCGCCAACAGTCCGGACTTTGATTTGCTCGGTTCGCGTTTTCATTCCAATCGACGTGCTCGAGTCATCGAAGATCTCGTGGGGGAGAACGAGGTCTTGCGTCGATACATTAGGAGCGGCAAACTTGAGATTTGTTTTCAGAATCTGTTGATTTCTGCGCAGACGCAGGCGACCGACTTGTAACAGTCAAAGTCAAGATTTCTGTTCATCTTTCTGGAAACTTCAAGTTCGAAAATTAATTAGCTTTATACGCTATAAAAGTTGTATCTACTTAAAGGGAAGTGAAAAGATAAGAGAGTACGTAGCCGCCTTAGTCCAATTTCATTACGATGGGCGCTTCGTTTCCTATGGCTCTTACTTCTAATCGAGCCAATAAGTTCTTCAGCTGTACTGAAGATTGTGCTGCATCGCTAGTAGTTCTATTGGGTGCGATACAATCTTTCAGAAAGCATTGTGCAAATACTCTCACGCATCCGAGAGCACTACATTTGGTTCGAATTGCGCAACCACTGTCGGCACAGCTCGGTCACGAGGGATGGTAAGAGGCTTACGCTAGTTCTCGTTCCAGTAGAATAATATAGGAATCGTCGTCGTAGGAGTCTTGTCTTGTGAATGATCACTTTAAGGGTCTTAACCCGACGTCGCCACGCCTGCGTTCCAAGACTCGCCAATTCTCCTAACATCTGCAATGAACTTTTGGTTTGTGATCTGTGGACATGATGATAACGGCAGCATCGTCCTCGCAGCTGGAACATAGTCGTCTGGAAAATAGAAGGGATTCTGGAGAAGCTCAATGTAAGCAGTCTGCAAAGCCCGAAATACCTATGAAAATCATCATTAGCCCAACGCCTTGAAAAAATGAAGTATAAAATATGCTCCTCGTAACCCAAAGGGAACAGGCTACAGCGAGCGTACATACCGGTTTCAGATCCGAGTCTCTCAAAGTAACAACGCCCGCATTCTTAGGCCATTCCACTTTTGTATATGCCGGCCACCCAAGTAAATCCACAATGATCAGGAGTTTCACTCCCGTAGTTGTCAACCAGCCATAGGCGGCTAGCCTCTCGTCGATGGCATGCAACAGCCCCAAATCTTGATCGACAGATGTCTGTTTCTGCCGTATTTCGAATATGTCGAGACAGGAATTCAGAAGAAAAGAGAATTCAATGGTGGAGTCCAGATAAGGAGGAAACAATGACATGTGAAGGGGATTGTCCTTTATAGAACAGTCAGTGAGCTTCCCCCATTCAAATGGTGCTCGCAAACCCGTACAGCTTTCCCTATGACCCCGATGCAGGCAATTTTCGAGCTTGCCATGCTTGAGGATGCCTTTGACGCACTCCTCCGTGGATCTCTTCTGTCTTCGCCGTTGTTCCGCGGCGTCCGCGAGCACTGAGGTAAACAGGTAACCTTCAAAAGGACAATAGGAATACCGAGGCGATACGAGGAGGTGCTGTGGTTGTCCAATGACGGCGAGCGAGCCACTTGCGAGTCACCGATTAGCATTCTTAGTAATATAGGTGGCCCTTGGCATTTTTAACCTTGCAACCGGACCGCGATGCCCGCGGCTATCTAACATCATTGCAAGTCTCGCAGTGCATCCCGTACGGCTCTTTCTCGTTCCTTGGGTACTGGAATTAGTTTCAGACTGCTGGCTTTTGCGAAGGTTTCGGCAATGTCGTCTTTCTCGAGGTCGTTTGTGTCTGGCGCCTTATCTGGTAGGCTTTCCCTTTTCTCTCCGATAGCCACATGGAAGAAGAGCTACCTTGAAGGTCCATTCTAACCGGATATAGTGCGTCCACGTCTAGCATTGCGTCCTATACATGTACGACCTGCTGCGTATCTTTCCGGATCGTCGTTTAGATATGCGACCGCACTTGAAGAGCGAGGGCCATCTGGGCAGCATCTTACAGCTTCTGGTAAGGTGCGGAAAGAGGTTCCCCTAGCGAGTCAGGAGAAAAAGGAGGGTGCAATGCAATATGTCTTGTTGGTCCCCTCCCTTGTGGACTAGTGTCTGTCTCTTTCGTAGCTCATCGTTCCGCAGGACCACTCTCGACCAAATTGCGAATTGGGCACGTCAGGGTTCTTTTTGGCCCGTGACGTTTGGTCTCGCATGCTGCGCTATTGAAATGATGCATTTATCTACACCAAGATACGACCAAGACCGCTTGGGTATTATCTTCCGGGCCTCTCCGCGACAGTCAGATGTTATGATCGTGGCTGGAACCTTGACGAATAAGATGGCGCCCGCCCTTCGACAAGTCTACGACCAGATGCCTGACCCCCGATGGGTTATCAGCATGGGTAGCTGTGCAAATGGTGGCGGATATTATCATTACAGCTACTCGGTTGTCCGAGGCTGTGATCGGATTGTGCCTGTCGATGTCTACGTTCCCGGATGTCCGTTCATCTTTCCCCACCTTAGTGGTCTTTCTTCATTCTCCCTTTTTTTTTCCCCTTCTTTCCCTCCTGTCTTCGCACTGCTAACCAGAAGATGAAGGCCCACCCACCTCCGAAGCGCTAATGTATGGAGTCTTTCAGCTTCAGAAGAAGATGAGACACCAAAAGATCACTCGTATGTGGTACCGACGCTAGTTATACCATTGCATGTACAGGACAAGCGGGCGATGGATGTCACGATGGAAACTGGGATTTCACCGACTATTGAGCAAGGCGCCCCCCGTCTATGGAACTTCTATCGCACTGCATCTCCCTTTCTCCAAGACAAAAACATGTTTACCGGTGCTCCTGTGGAAGGAAGTTACTAATTCCCTGTCTCGGGTAGCATCGCACCTGATAATACAAGGAAAGATTCCGTTCTTTAGAGCGGAGAGAATGAAATGTATTTTGTGATATTTGTAGACTTCCACTTCCGGCTTGTTACCCGTTTACAACTACGCCTCCATTGGGATGGAGACATTGCCCTGATATGAAACTGCTGTCTTGGCTTGCGAGGAAAACGAAACACGTCGCAACCTCGCTCGGTTGTCCTGGACGACCCATGGGGACACCGCTAAATTGTTCCATTGCGGAAGTAAGCATGGTCGATGGAATAAGAGGCGTCCAGACTGTTAAGTGACAAGGTCAGCATATCGACTGAGTTCGATTTATGGGCTCATGGAAATCTTCTTGAAGGACATACTTGGACCGGGGCATACGCAGTTGACCCGTATACCTTTGTGGATCTGTTGATTGGACAACCCCCGGGTGAAGGCAACTATAGCACCCTTTGTTGATGTATAGTCGAGGAGATCACCTCGTCCGATATAAGGGTTAACTGAGGAACAGTTTATTATCGTAGACCCTCCTTTCATGAATGGTAGGGCATATTTTGAAAGATAAAACATGGGGTGGATATTGGTGTCGAAGGTTCGTTCCCACTGAGCCCTATTTGGACTGTGAGCGGGCGCCATTCTAATCCAAAACGTCAACTTGAGGCTTACATACTCATCCAGTTCGCTGATGTCGTTTAGCATATTTTGAAATGCCGCATTGTTCACCAGTATATCGATTCCGCCCAAGCTTTGACGAGCCGTATCAATCACTTTTTTACAGTTTTCTTTTTTCCGAATATCTATTGCGAGGCAGTGACATTCGGTTCCAATCTCCTTCACTCTTCGCTTCGTTTCCTGCGCATCTTCTTCTTCTTCTGGCAGATAGATTATTAGACTTGATGCGCCTTCCATGGCAAATAGTATTGCAATGGCACGCCCAATTCCAGAATCTCCCCCGGTGATAATGGCTCTTTTGCCTTTCAATTTTCCAGCTGCCTTGTAAGTCTGATAACCACCGTCCTCCGTTGGAATGCGGCTGGAAACAGGCTTTGGGTCTTCCAACTCAGATTGCAAGCCGGGTTTTTTCTGGTGCTGAATGGGAATTTGATGCCCTGTCTCTTTTGTTAGGAACCTTGAATTTGGTTTTCAAATAGTGCCTGTAATATTTACCACGCTGGAACTGGGATTCAGCCCCACTCGCTGGTCTTTCAGTGTACTGCTGCATTGTGTGTTCTGTGTTCTTTCTTTCACCTGCTTTTTTCTTGGTGGAATAATTGACGAAGGTCTGGAGGAAACAAAAATATGCAAGTTAAAAGAAGTACAACCCTCAATCTGACGAGCTCTGCTACCCGAAAGGAGATATGTACCATATTTAAGCGTGTAATTCCCACAAGCGTCCGGTCGAGGCAACCGTCACAGTGACGTTTCTCTAGGAAATGTAAGCCACCAGGCAGCTGCATCCTATGTCAGCATGGCAACTTTAAGTCCTCACCATGACGATAACTTGTGAATTGACGTCTCGACCCGCTGCAAGGGACCCAGACAGTTACAATTGCACCTGGTTCTTACATATGCCGCTTGTGGCTGAATTCCTTGTTCTAGGCACTATCTATTGGGGGGGAGGGGGGGAGGGAGACAGCTGAACAATATGCTTGAACACCAGGTGGTGGAACTGTATGCAACAGTTGGCCTACAGGCTTTGTGTTGTGGTGACTTTTTGTCCCATTCTCAAAGACATCCCCTCTAACAGAGTAGAAAGCACATTCTCTTGGTGAACCCATAGTTCATGCTAGTACAATATATTATTGGGGTTGTTGTAGTTTGTTCAATGTCAAAATTGGTAGGATTGAAGATGGATGCTTTAAATATGTACTCTACTGGGCACCTGTTAGCATTGATATGCAAAGGACACTTGACCAACTCTTGAAGAGCATTGACAGTGGTTACTTATGCAATATAGTTAGAATATAATGTCAAACTGCCCTCATGCCTTTCAACACATACCCAGTGGGCAATTGTGCTTCAGTTAAAGAGTGATGTGCTATCTACCCCAAGTGTATGTATGCCTACCACACAACTGGGCAAGTCATGGTAAATATGTAATGACTATCACAGTGACATCTTGAGGGAAATGATTAATTATATTCCAAACCTGGCTCTGAACTGTGACCCACCTGCACCTGCCCATCTGGTGGAGCCTTTCCTATTTGAGTTAGCACAGCAAACCGACAAATGAAAAGCCTGGAATCATCAAACCAAACCTTTTCACTTATTGCTGAATACTTTTTTCTCCCTTCCCTTCTTAGATGCTGCCATGGATATTGTGACATTGTCCCCAAAACTAGGCATTCATTTACTTCTTATTCTGTCTCTCTTTGGGCCAGACTTAGTCTTAGACTACCTGCAGTCCCCTTCGCGGATACAATGACCAGAGATATACATGCAGATGTGCGCCCAACTCCAGTTGGTTCGCACAACTCTGACGACACGCTATCGATCGACCTCAGTTCGCATTTGAGTACGCCATGGACCTTTCTCTACCCAAGGAAGGAACTCTACACCGCGACGGTTGAATCTGCGAAATATTTTCTGGACTCCTTAGCTGTTTCCGTTGCCAGTTCCCAGACGGCTAGCCTGCAAGGCAGCAGGAAGCGGAAAAGGTCCAACACTAAACAACTCAATACTGGGGGAATACTTCAGATGAAGCAGTTATGCACTGACGGGTTTAAGCACGATCAAATATGGGAGCAAGCTAAAAGAATCCTTGACTCAGCTGGATATGAGATTGAGCGGGACTCCACGCCAAATTCTTATGGGGGACGTCTATACTCGAAAGACCAGGTGCAGACGGCGACCTTCGACGATTCAGGTGTCGGGGATGGATTCGTAGAGCACCATGACCCTGGGAGGTCCGCGGAAAGCTCATCAGCTCTATTGAGCGGCGACGGAGGCCACGAACCTGATGTGGAGTTCGACGATTCCGAACCCTCAGTCTCTATCAACGGAGAATGGGAGCATGGAAGTGCCAATCATGACTCCTTAGATGGCGATTCCGACTCCGGAACTCCCCAAGGGGATCAGAACAACGTATACAAGGAAGATCCTTTCGGACTGAACGATGGTTTTTTTTCTATCGACGATTTTAATAAGCAATCTGAACTCCTGGAGAGACAAGATACCAAGGGAGCACTTGATGATGATGACAACGACGAAAGTGATGAGGAAATTAACTGGCATGCGGACCCTCTACTTTCTGGAAAGAAAATGTCGGCAAACTCACGTGGGACAGGGGAGGACAGTGAAAGCGGCATTGAAGAGGGACCGACGTTTGACGACGCCGATATTGGGGACTACTCAGATTCGGGGGATGATGAAGAAGATATTTCACATGTCCTTGGAGAAGGTGCCATGAACTGGATAGATACGAATGACATCAAATACTCTGAATTTTTCGCCCCTCCCCCCAAAAAAACCTCGGATTGGCAGATTCGCCCCCTTCCCAAAACGCAGCCGGATGAAGTGGAAATCGAAAATGATGTGGAGCACGCTATGGCTGACGTCCGTGGTGATCTATTTGAAGATGGTGCTTCGGATGAGGACGAGCTTGAATCTGATGAGGGTTTTGATGCCAGTGCACAACGCTCATCCCATGAAATGCATCGTGCTCGAATTGCAGATGAGATCCGTCGCTTAGAAGGAGCCAATGTTGCAAAAAAGGAGTGGATGCTTGCTGGCGAAGCTAAAGCCGCTGAAAGGCCAGTGAACTCCCTGATCGAAGAAGATTTGGAATTTGAAAGGATCGGAAAGCCCGTTTCCGTGGTTACCAAGGAATTCACAGAAGATATTGAAAACCTCGTGAAATGTCGGATCCTCGCTCAGGAATTCGACGAAGTAGTTCGTCGTCAACCTGGAGCTATTTCGGAGGAAACCACAAAGACGGGGAGAGTCGAGATCGACGATTCCAAGCCACAGAAAGGTCTTGCTGAACTATACGAAATGGACCATCTTCGTGCCACCGATTCGAACTATGTTGATACGAAGGACCAAAAGCTGAACCGCGAACATGCTGATATTGCAGGCCTGTGGAAGGAGATAGGTTCGCAACTGGATACTCTCTCTAACTGGCATTACAAGCCCAAGGCTCCTCAGGCGAGTATAAATGTCATTACAGACGTGCCAGCAGTTTTGATGGAAGACGCGCGGCCCACAGTTAGCAGCGCTGTCGGGGGATCGGAAGCCCTTGCGCCGCAGGAACTTTACGCACCAGGTGATGATGGTAGGACAGCTGGAGAATTGGTGCTAAAGAACGGGTTGTCTGTATCCAAGGAGGAAATGAGTCGAGAGGAGAAAGCCAGACTGAGACGTCAGCACAAGGGGGAACGGAGGAAAGCCAACACGGGAGATACCAAGCAACGACAGGGAAAGACTGCTGACAAACAGCAGCTTGTCTTAGATTTGAAGAAAGGTGGTGTTAAAGTTATTGGCAAGCAGGGCGAGATCACGGACGTCTATGGAGACAAGGTCAGGGGGCAAAGTGCAAGAAACAGTGCTGACACACTGAAGTTGTGACATTGTGATTTGACTATTTTAGATTTCTATTTTTCCTTTATCCAATCTATGCATAAGGTCATCTATGGAGTCTTTCGCAAAAGGACTAGTTGGCCGTTTTGGACCCTGCGTTTCTGTCGACTTTTGGTCGTATTACGTATAGGAAGAGACAATCACTCTTGTTGTTCGCCGCATCAGGGTCGTCTCGGATCTCTTCGATATCGAACGATTTCCTTGCTAACCTCATAAATCGGAGGTCCGCTCGCCTGCGTCTCTTGAAGCAGAAGTAGCAGATGGATCGGGGACCTAGCAAGTCCTGGAGGGTCGATATCAACAGAGGGAATGCCGGTTCAAAGTAAACGCAGTCCGCCGCAAGGACAACTGCGGGGTGGGATGGTATCAGATCCGGAAGGGGTTCACCCCAGTTTAGCACTGCTGCCGTAACCATTGAAGACAGGTTATTTAGTTTGATATTGGTTTCCATCAAGGGTAGCATCGGTTCCTGGTCCGTGACGTAGATCCGCGACTCGCCAAGGGCGGATGTGTGTGCAAGTGCCAGTCCAACTAGTCCGCTCCCTGCTCCTAGTTCAACTCTTCACTGGTATTAGCAACAAACCCTGCTTCTTTTCCCCTGATTACTTCTTGTTCTGCATAGTGAGCTACCGCCGTCCTGTCCATTGACGAGAACGTGGCATAGAGGAGTGAGAGAATACCGACATAGTCTTGCCACAGAGGTCAGAGCGACGTCGGCGCAGTAGGTATATGGCGAGGGCCATTCCAGCGTTCCACAGCTGGCCACCGCATCCTTCCTTCAGATCTTCTTTGAGAAGCAAAGGATTCTCCAGAAGACCATCGAATGAGACGCTAGTAACCTGCGGCGTTTTACGATCCCTTATCGGAACCAACGACTCGCTGAATCCCAAAAAAGCATCAAGGTTCGGCAGTGGATCCGGACTGGAACTGAGAGATCCCATTTATGAAATAAAGGAAGGGTTGGTAAAACAGGCGCCGAGGAAGGATGTGAATCAAGGGTGTGCAAATTTCTGACGAGCAGGTTATTTCTTTTTGGAGGGGCCGAGAAAAACCAGTCCACCGCTCAGTGGGGGTTTCTATACGATAGACCGCTAAGTCAGTTAGTTCCGCGCCGGTCCCAGCCTAGCAAACCTAATTTTTGTTGACGCTCGGGGACGCGCCTCCCTATATTTTTATATGGCAACGCGTCCACGCCCGTCAGTATAGCTTTTTACTACTAGAAAAAATCATCAAATCACCGCGGATTGCTTGCTTTCCTATTTCAGAAGACGTGAAGCTATTCAGACCCAGCAGAATGGCTACTGAGAGCACCTCTGAGCTGCCAAAGTCTATGCCAACGCCAACGCCAACGCCAGCAACCGTGCTGGTAGATCTACCACCCAACATCCTAGACCTCCGAGCCCGGTTTTTCTCCATGGAATCACCAATTACCCTATCCTGCTCCGAATTTGATGCTATTTGGCCTTATATTGATAATATATATTTGTGGTGAACCGGCAGAAGAAGGAGACAACATAACTACTGGTGTCGCTGCTGGAGGAAGGAGCCCTGAGCAGATGCTGTACCCTTAATAAACGCCAGCGAGCTCGGCTTAGCCAAACCCCAATTGGCTGCCCGTGTAAGGTTAAAGGAGTTAGGAATGGGACTACAATAATGTTTGTGAGGCTGATGGAGGGTCATAATCATGATTATACAGCTGTACAGCCTAAGCTGACCTCCGGTGTCTGTAGGCTTGCTGGGCAGGAGGTTTCCAAGGGATACCGACCCTGAGATGTCAGCTTCAACCTGCAAAATTCCCAAAATGGCAATCTTGATGCTATTCAGAATGCTGGCGGCCAGTTCCTCAATATTAAAAGCATCCATAATGCTGGCCAGGTGTTCCTCCGTGCCAATCCAGATTCACATATGGCAAACCACCAATCTCTATGGCAGCTGGGACAGCAATATGGCCGGCAGATATCCAGGATGAAGCTATTCGGCAGTGGATTGAGGGTCTTGATAAGTTGACTGGGCCTGTATGCCAGCAAGGTGTCAGCGAGCTCAGAAAGCTTCTCAGTATGGTGTCTCAACAAGCATTAGAGAGCATGGGCATGGGGATGGGGGTAGCTCCTAGCAAGGATCTAGCTTATCTAGATATCGAGGTGTCAGAGTGACAATTTGAATAGCTTCACATCTTCTGAAATAGGAAAGCAAGCAATCCGCGGTGATTTGATGATTTTTTCTAGTAGTAAAAAGCTATACTGACGGGCGTGGACGCGTTGCCATATAAAAATATAGGGAGGCGCGTCCCCGAGCGTCAACAAAAATTAGGTTTGCTAGGCTGGGACCGGCGCGGAACTGACTTAGCGGTCTATCGTATAGAAACCCCCCCGCTCAGTAACCCCTCGAGTTATTCTGCCGCATAGCTACGTCAACCATAGCTACGTCGACCACATCACCGACGCAAATGCACAAGTAATTATTACAGTGGCCTGAATTAGGAAGCACCAGCGTGCTAGGAGGGTGCGGATACTTTTCTCAGGCCACTGTATACAAACCTAGTGCAAAGCGTATGTCTCCATCGGTGCCCCTGGACTGGGCAGAGTACGGGCCTCAGGATAAGGACCAATCGAGCACAGAGACCGACCGAGGGTGTTATTTCTTTGGGGCGTAACTTGAGCTATTCGATGGGTGAGAATATAGCATGAATTGGGAAGATGGCGTGCTCGAGTCAGGTGAAAAGTCTCTTCTACCTACCTAGGTAGGAACATTTAGCTGATACTCGATTCGGGTTGCGTACCTGGATACCTGGCTGCCAGGGAACAACTAGTGGTCCGTCCATGGCGAATCAAACATTGCCTCATCAAGATCTAGGCCCCGTTACATCACTTCTTCGTATAAACTCTCCTTTAGCCACTGGGTAGCTCGCAAACCCAAGGTGAATGTGTCCAGATCGCCGAGTTGGAGTCATGTATTGACCACTAGCAAGCCACTGTTGGATGCTCTGATGTGCAAATCGACATTTAGTGCAAGACTTCTAGCAGGACGAGAAGGAGCCACGGCGGAACGATCGGGGCTGAAGACGCGGTCCTTTTTCGTTCCGTTCCTCGTAACAGACCTTGGACTACTACTACCTGTACGGAGCAGTCTGCCTAGGTACTACTCTGGCCCTTGCCTCCATACTAATTGTGAACTCGGAACGCGACGCAACCCGCAGCACGCCAACTTATCTCAGAGTAGCATGCTTTCTGAGCCTTCCTGTCCGCAATCAAGGCAAGGATGTACATTTTTCTTGTCACGTCCAGAATTTGTACTGGACAGAGCTGCAAGGTATGACGTAAACTTATGTGGGGGCTATGGAGACGTGTTGGAGGTCATTCGATCATGGCAACGTCATTGATTGCAGCACACATGCGGTCTTCTTAAGAATTGAAAAATGCCTGCGTCTATCGAGTGGCTGGAATAGAACTCCAGGTTTGACAACCAAAGCTCGTTTCCAGCTCTACGCATCTCTCAACAAGCGCTCTTGTCCTTGAACAGCATCACCCAAACATGACGACCCTACATTGTGAGTACTTTTCTAATATACGCGGTCCACCTGGAACCTTTCTTGCCTTCTTGCCATATTTCTTAGTTTCGCGAGCTGGCTAGCCTCAAAAAGCCAGGGGCTAAGACCGCCTCAACTACAGATCTACCGTCTGTGAAGCCGTCTGCTATTGCATTGGGTACTATTTTCACCCATACTGCGTCCCTGGGTATCCTTGCCCCTGTCTTCGGGGAGACATACCATCGGGCGCAAGCGGCAAATTCGAAGGAAGAATTTTTCAAGTCCAAGGAAGCGGCCTCATCAGCCGTAGCCTGGGGTAGCTCCCTGGCTGGAAGTTCTATCCAGACCTATGGGGTGGCAGCCCTGCTCAATGCAACCGGGACTCTGAGCTACAAGGGCGCAGCTTATTTGGGAAGTCTGATCTTCATGGCTAGCGCAGCTCCAAGTGTACGGTTTGGCCCATTGGCGTCTTTGTATCGATGTTCTTGTTAATATGCTGACAATCTTACCCCCGACAACAGTTCATCAGCCAGATTTTTGCGGAAAAGCGGCCCCTGGACACGATCGCTGTTGGCACAGTCAGTAGATTATTCGAAACAGTTGGGTTGAGCCTGTTCTTGACCTGGTGGGGTACGCGGACAAACCCTCTGGATTAGATTCCTGATGTATATTATATCGCTCCAGAAGACGAATGCTTTGTACAGTGAAAATGAGTATCGGAATTCTGGTCATCCTGTCTTGGCCTGCGAAAACCATTGACCTTTCAGATTGTACCCATGTAGAACTCTTCAAAGGAGATTGAGATTGCAATCGTAGGTGAAGTAAGGTAACCCAACCAGACATGCCAAGGTATGCCTTAACCGCTCCAAGTACTCAGATGTCTCGAGCCGAGTCGCAAATGGGCTAGACAGTAATGTAGCGCTCTCAGTTAAGATCAAAGCCCGCTTATTTCTAAGTCATCTTCTTTTATCTTGAGTTCCTACCCAGGGCTGAGTATCGGGAGACAAATTGATAATCAATACAACTCAAGATGTATTTATCTATTCAGATACCAACTATGGGACAAACCGACACATTCACATCTTGGAAATGTTCAAACGAAAGTGCGGCAAGGATAACTGTGCCAGTGTTAGCCTGAGCAGTCAAAAAAAAAGAAGTAGATGTCGAAATTGAAACGTACGATTCGGGGTAGCCATGTTCGCCATCTAATTCATACTTTGGTGAAGGGTTGAGGTTGCACGGAGTTACCGGCAAGCCATTGGGTCCCAGTACGCCATCAACACCTTTCTTGTCCTTCTCAAAGAAGCCGGCCAAACCACGGTCTTCTCCCTCCTGTTTCACCTCGGCCAGTTGCTTCGTCCCCGCTTCTCCAAGTTGAAGAACATCGTCCTTTGGTGCGGCTTGGCTGCCCACACTAAGGAGGCCCACAACATCCGACTGCTTCACGGTGCTGAGTTTGGGATAGTTCCTCCGAGCGTCTCGCTTCCAGTAGGGATTATCTGCAATATCACCTGCCGGGACGGTCACGGGATCATCATAAGACAGCGGAGGCAACGCTCCTGGAGTAGGGTTGCGGAACTGAGAGTTCAATGGAACGCCGGTCGAGCGGTTGGGGTCAATCGCTAAGACGCGACGAATGCGTTCCCATATTCCGGTGGATTGAAGAGTGTATTTCTAAAATATGGAAAAACAGAAGTTGAGATTTCGGATGTCTGATTTAATATCGGAGCAGGAATTTCTTATGGAGTGTCGTTACCTTGTGAACTGGTACTGCAGTAGCTGCCGATTTGGCAGCCTTCAGAATCTCGCCAGGCATTGTGGTTCAGGACTTCCCTCGAAGCCGGCCCTGACACTCTGTAAGACAGACCCAATATCGCCAGCAGAAAAAATGAATGATTTCTCGGGCAGCAAGAACAGAAGAAAAGATTCAGTACCTCCTAATCTCAAGTATCCAAGCTCTGCGACAGTTCCTCGCTGTGCTTTGCGGGAGAGAAACGGCACTTCCGGGTTGGACAGGAAGAGATACCCGGGGCATTGTATTTCCGAACACCAAGACATCCACCATGCTTGGGCGTATCATGTGCTAGGCCATTGTATGGATTGTGGATTGTGTACCTAGGTAGGTAGTCTGTCATGCATATCCCGATTTATGTTACTGCTAATAGTCTTTGGGCTGTATCTGCTACAATGGTGGCCAATCTGCGCGATAGTTGATTCTTAACATCGGCTTACCCGTATCAAGGGCTACCCATAGGCTTCCGCATTGAAACTGAAATGACAACTTTTAAGGTCTCTTCCCAAATCCGGAATCATTTTCTCGCGTTGTAATCATCCGCTTGGAACGCAAGTCCTCTTTCAGCCCCCTTGTAATTGCGGATACATTTACTGCTATTCCTTAATCCCCATTGTCTTTGACAGGTTCACCTTCCTCACCGTTTCCTTCGTCGTCTTCATTTCCGTTCTCATTCTCTTTCTTTTCAAGCTCCGTACTCACAAGTTTCTTGACCGCTTCGACTGTTGCCTCAGGACTACCTGGTTTGAGAAGCAGAACTCTACCGTCTTTGTTTACTGCGAAAACGGCCCTAACTGTTCCTTTTGGTGACTTCTTGAATCCAAGCGCTTTAATCAATGCAGCGCTGGGGTCACAGAGAAGAGGATACGGAAGGTTTTGCTTAGTTTTGAAGGTCGTGTTTGCCTTTGGCGAATCCGTTGACAAGCCGTAGATCGACAGGCCGTCAGATATCAGATTGTCGTAACTGTCGCGAAACAGGCAAGCTTGCCTTGTACCTGCAGAGGTGTGTGAGTCAGAATATCTCGCAAAAGCAACAGCGCTGCGCCAAAGCCAGGGCACGCGAATCTTGAAAAGAAAAAGAAGTCTGGAAGCGATTGGCGAAGAAGAGGAAAGGAGAAAGACATTGGACTCACACCCAGGAGTTGAGGCTTTGGGATAAGTAAACAGAACAACGCCCGACTGGCTGGCATCTACAAGTGCTTTGAGCGTCGTCTTTGTACCGTCGTTCGTTTCAATTTCGCCTCCGAACTCATCAAGGTCAATGGTTTCGCCAACAATGGGCGGTATGACATCCGAATGAGAACCCAAGTCCTTTTCTGGCTCCTCTTTCGCAGCTTTGCGCGGTTCCTGCGGCTTCTTGCTCTTTTTCTTGGGAACAGGCGGCGGCAACGGTGCTTTGCGCTTTCTAAGTTCGACCATATTGAGAAATGTGTGAAAGCTTTCGGAATTCTGTGTTTATAAGAGACACTGGTTGAAACTGCAATCCGAGGTGAAGTGGAAAATGATGGGTAGGAAGAGTGCGGAGGTGTGTATGCTTATACAATGGCGCAGCGCTGCTTACTGTATACCCTTTTCCCCTGGGGCGTGGAACGTCAATGGTGTTATTCCTGGGCAATAACAAAGTCGATGGAGTGTGTGAAAGTTACGAGGATACTTTCTCCAATCCCTATCTAGGTAGCATGGAGTCTCTACAGCGCGCGACATGCGATGGGATCGCCGCAATCGGTGTGCGGAGTATTAGAGTCGAAATAACATTACTACTATTGTACAGCGCGCCTGGACCAGCTCTGCACATGAAAAGGGAGAAGGCAGCCAAGCAACTCCAATCTGGACAGCTGCATAACATCTGCTGCATTAATAATAATAATAATAATAATAATAATAATGCGGATATTTTAGTACAGTATCATTCTTGTCTACGTAGATAATAACCGGAATCTCCCGAGGCTCCCTTCTTCCATGGTTTGCTCGTGCCGGGAGTGCGGAACTTGTGCCAGGGCAGAGTTCTCGTTCCTTCTGTCTCGTTCCGTCTCCGGCTTTTTGCCTCTTTTTCTTCCTTCTCGCCTCTCCGATATTGGCAACAAGTCGCGTTTCCCGTCCACCTGTGGGCCTTTTTTTTTTTGTTTTCATTTTTATTTTCCTCTTATATTTTTTTGGTCCTATCTGGACAGCCCAATTCACATCACTCAATAATAATATGAAAAGTGCCTTTCCCCAAAACTTAAGTTTTTGTGCGTGTTCGAGTGCCGACGGTCCTTCCATAGACGGACGTACTCCCTTCTACCCCCCTGGTCCGTCTTCTCGTTCTCGCCCATCCTAGAAGTCCTTTCGTCCCCAAACCAGGATCAGAGTAAGTGTTTCTTTGGAGCGCGCTGGTACTCGCCAATATGAAGGTCTTTTCTTCATCTTGTACTTTCGATTATTCCTGGGATGAGGTTTCGACTGCGAACTGGCGCAAGTATTGCCCTTGGAATGACAAGTCGACCCATGTCATAGCAGTGGATACATTATCGAGGACGGTGGATCCGTCTTCTGGGATTGTGAGTTTTCATACTGGCTTTTGCTTCTCTATTCCGGTCCTTTCGAGGTTGTGGATCTTCCAACGGGACATCTGCGGCTAATCCTCTTTGCGGTGTGCAGTTGCGTACAGAGCGTCTGATCACTTGCAACCAATCTGTGCCCAAGTGGGTTCTTTCGCTATTCGGAGGAGATGCTACCTCGCACGTGTACGAGGTCTCATATGTTGACCCGATCACAAAGAAGCTGACGATGTGTTCAACCAATCTCACATGGTCCAACGTCCTCAATGTCCGAGAGACTGTTGTATACCGGCCATCCCTGCTGAAGTCTTTCTCGACAGATTTCGACCAGGAAGCGAGGATCACGGCGCTTTGTGGTGGGTGGCAAAAAGTCAAGAACAAGGTGGAGGATGTGAGTGTCGAAAGGTTTAGCCAAAACGCAAAGCGAGGAAAAGAAGGATTTGAGGCTGTCTTGCAGATGAGCCGCCGGGTGTTCAGTGAGCAGAGGAAGCTGGAGACTCAGAAGCTTCAAGCATGAGAGGTTTGACCCTGGAGTTTCGGGCATATTTTCTTCATGGATGCATGTCACGATTGCATACCTTGGTGTTTATCCTGGGGGGGGTTTTTTTTCTAAAAGCACACAGCACGGGCGCCCTGGTGTTTATTTCTTTTCTTTCCATTATTCCCAAGCGCTTCCTGTCATGCTGATGAAATGTGCTCATTATTTCATGAGCTCTTTCGCGATCATTTCATTTATATTGCAAGATGAAAGATCGCCATTTGTAAATATCGTCGTGCTGAGCTGACCAGTTTCTTTGATGATGTCTTCTAAGAGTCGAAGAGAAAGAGATAAGACTAGATGTGTATGGGAAATCTCCAATGCCAAGTCATCTCGAATACACTATCCAACTCCTGTACTCCCGCTAGATTGAACAATCGTGAAATAGACATTACTACCCAGACTAGGGCATAGATTTATATCAGCCAAACATCAGCCCATGAGCCCACCCAGAATGACGCGGCTCACTCCCGAAAGCTCGTTTTTTGTGGTAGTCCTGCTCGCGTCTTCGAATTCTCGAACAATGCCCGAAACAATGATTTTCCGCAACTTCGCGTCAGCTTTTGAAAATGACTCGCCCAGTGCGATCGTGCATACTGACGGAGTCGACACCAAGGATTCGAGTCTCGTATAGCAGTCTATCAGTACGTCGCATAGCGTGGCAAATGTTTCGAAGAAGTCGGGTTCAAAGGGTAACGAAGGCGTCAGGAGGTAAGTGTACTCCTCCCCTGGGTGAAGATCCGAGGCATCGGAGTGCGGGAAAGAGACAACAGAAGCGGCTGCTGTGGCGGAGGAGGAAACATTCCATGTCATGGATTTCAAATCTGAAGGGTCACTAGACTGCATGGGCAGACCGATATCGTTTGCAGAACTGGCTCTTCTCGTTTTGATTCCCGCATGTGTGGCCCGTCTGAGTATTTGAGGGATGCGCGACCTCGCCAAACCGGACGACGAGCTTCCATCCGGCGGGTGCGCTTGCTGAAATGCCTCAAATTCGAGAAGAAGAGCATTGAGCGCTCGCAGGTACTCAAAAGCGGTTGGATTCACGTCTAGAATCAGCGGCAGAGATAGACCGAGGAGTAGATAGTTGACGGCACGTCGGGCCAGTTTTCTAGGCTCGTAGTACGGCATCCGTCTTATATTAGCTTTAGAGAAACGCACGGTATTAAACCAATAAACATGGCCCTCGTGGCTGTTTAACCAAGTTAGCTATCGTCCAGACGGAGGGAACAACCTTGAGGGTCGGCTTGAAAGGAATCCAGAAGGAACTAGAAAACCAACGTTTTTCTTAGGTAGTTCAATGTTGAAATGCGTTTCGAAGCCGTGTCATGAATGTGCTGATAGATTGCACCAGCGCTTTGTGGCCCACCGCCGCTGCTGGTTACAGGAGGATATGCGGCGCTTTCATGTAAGTTAGCTGTATCTCGTCGCGACAAGCTCCCAGGGAAGCCGTATTGGATCATGGTCGGAGTCCTGTTTTCAACGGACGTGTAAAGCTCACGACAAGGGGTATTTTGCAAATTGACGGGTTGCCCAAGCGTGACGCTGGAGAGAGCGGGTTTTGGAAAGGACAGGGATGTCCAATTGTGGAGCCGTGCTCCACGATATGATATGATCAGATCCAATTCGTCGCAGGGCTCCTCCGCTCTCCTGCAGTGATGAGTTTACTGGAAGTGGAATAGCTGTGTGGAAAGCCACTGCTTGGCACTCTCGATGTGCTCAATCAACTCTTTTAACCAACAGATTTCCCCTCCCCCCGCCCCTTTACTCTTCTTTTGTTCGCGGTTCGTCTTGAATCTGGCCGCATTTGGAGGCATTGGAGTTGGGGGGAAGTGTCTTTACGATTCCTCTCAAGCTTAGTCTTATACTGGACTCAGTACAGCTGTATTGGCTCATTCATCTTTTGTTCCCATAAGGAAATTAGGTAACTTCCACCCCGTGCTCGTCGATATGCTTTTCCGTATCCACGCTACGGCTTGGCTCGGTGACCTTATCCATGCTACTTCTCGACAACGTCTGAAACGTGTCACTGAGTAGGGCCTTAATTTAGGCAGAATGAGCGCGTCTCCCGAACCTCCGGTCCCTTTACCTGGGAACTGGCCCGTAGACCCCCAGGAAGATGTACCCATCTTGAAAGATCGCTTATGGGTTGATGGGTGCTTTGATTTTACTCACCACGGTGTGTCTGACCCCAGGACCATTTGCGCTTGTGCTGCAGATTTCTGACCAGCAATTGACATTGTTTAGGACATGCTGGGGCCATGCTTCAGGCTCGCAGATTGGGGAAGGAACTCATTGTCGGTGTCCATTCTGATGAGGCAATTCTGGAGAATAAGGGCCCAACGGTGATGACATTGCAAGAACGGTTAGACGAACCCCCTCCTATGACTCCCCTGTTCATCGTCACTAACCCTAAAGCTTCCAACACCCAGAGTATCTGCGGTAGAGGCGTGTCGATGGGTCACACGTTGTGTTCCATATGCGCCGTATGTTACATCATTGCCCTGGGTGTCACATTATGGATGCTACTATGTTGTTCATGGAGATGATATTACTTCTGATAGTAGCGGCTATGATTGCTACCGATTTGTCAAAGCCGCTGGGCGTTTCCGCGTCGTCAAGAGAACGCCCGGCATATCCACCACCGATCTCGTTGGTCGCATGCTCCTTTGCACGAAGACCCATTTCATAAAATCAGTGAAAGACGCGCTTGCTGGGGAAGAAGGTCTGGGAAGCGTGGACGAGAGGAAGGCGTCCGCTGCAGATCTTTCGCAAAGAATTCAGGACTATGCCACCGACGAGAGTGGTCTTCGTCCTGGACCTCCAGTCTGGACTTGGATCGGCTCGGATTTAGCAAAGCTGGACCATGTGGTGGAAGAAGCAGGAACTTTTGAGACACTAAGCAATGGCAAAGCACCGAAACCGGGACAGCATATTGTGTATGTTGACGGTGGCTTCGACCTTTTTTCGTCTGGTCATATCGAGTTCCTCCGACAAGTTGTCTCTTACGAAGAGAAAGAAGGCCGTCAACGAGGGTGGTATGACACCGAGGAAAGGGAGAAGAGACTCAAAGATCACGGAGAAGACTATGGCCCGGCCTATGTCATTGTTGGCGTTCATGACGACGATGTGATAAATCACTGGAAAGGACTCAACTATCCTGTCATGAACATTTTTGAGCGTGGCCTTTGCGTCCTCCAATGCAAGGTGAGTCATGTTGTTCTTGACCTTTTGTTAACTGCAATGTTTAATCAACATGCTGTCAGTATGTCCACGCCATGATATTCTCGGCCCCCTTTGCTCCCAGTCAATCGTATCTGGAAGCCATGCCGTTTGGTGTGCCAAGTGTCGTTTACCACGGCCCGACAACGTTTATTCCTCTCACATACGATCCGTACGTCGCACCGAAGAGAATGGGTATTTTCAAGGAGACGGAGGAACATGCCTTCCAGCATGTAAATGCTGGCGAAATTGTGGCCAGGATTTTGAAGAGTCGTGAGGCGTATGAAGAGAGACAACGCGCCAAACTAAAAAAGAGTGCTGTCGAAGAATTGGTGTTGCTGAAGGAGAAATCGGGGTAGACCTCGTCTCGCCCAACAATATTGAAAGTAATTTATAGAGAATAGATCATACCCTCGTTAACGTGATATTGAGAGCTATAGAAAGCGATGTACCAGCAATTGTTTGGAACGAAATACTACTTACTGCCGAATCTACCATTCCAGCAAGTCCCTGGCAACTAGAGCGACCGGTTCCTGACTGGGGGCAAGCTATATCATCCAGCAAAGAAAAAGCGGGAGACCACACCTAATGAGATGAGCGTCACGTAAGGTGCTAAAGATCTGTTGGCGTCTATAGCAGCTGCGTATCGCTGTTGCGTGCGTTGAACTATTCCCTCGAGGTGAGCGTAAGCCGCAACACTTTGGCCACATAACAATACCTGGCTCAGAATGATGTGTCTGCCGGATGCTCGACGACCTGAAACCTTGTATAAACCTTTTTGATTTTACCTTTCGCTTCACCCACAGCATCTTCCCGGTCGAATTATACGGGCTCCTACTCCGTTGAATGAGTTGCGAGCAGGGATGAGCGCTCCATGACCAGAGAAAACTTTCATTGATGTGGTGGTATATAACAAAACCTACAGAGCTGCAGAAGGCAGGGAAATTTAATAAATCGAAAGAAAGAGAGAAAGAAGGCTTTGATCAATTCACCACAATGAGAACTTTGGGCTCTATTGGTCAGCTGCCACCAGCACCCCCTTCTCCTCCAGGAGCTTCGAGAGCTCACCATTTCGATGCATCGACATCAAGATATCGCAGCCACCAACGAACTCCTTGTCCACGTACAATTGCGGTATTGTCGGCCAGTCCGAGTATTCTTTGATACCTGTCAAGTTACGCTGTTAGCCTTCTTGAGTGTCTTCGAACAACAGCCTATAATTCCTAGCAGCATACCTTGACGCAGCTCCGGATCCTCCAGCACGTTGAACGCAACGAACTTCTTGGGGTCTACACCCTGCAGGCCCAGAATCTGTATACTCGCGCGCGAGAATCCGCATTGTGGCGTCTCCGGAGTACCCTTCATAAAGAGAACCACGGGCGCAGACTCCACCGCCTTATCGATAGCCTGCTTTGTTTCGGAGGAAAGAAGCCGCGCATGAAGGGCTGAAGGTACCCGGAATACCGGGGGACGAACGGGCTGTGAGAGGAATGCCGACCGACTAAGCGGTCGCAATGTCTTGAGATCTCATTAGCGTCTTCTGCAAAACAACAGATGGGATTACTGTAGCCGTACCGATGAAATAACTGTCCTCGAGAACATGATGCGACGTTAATATGGATGTATGGTAGAAGCGGCAAACTTCGAAATTTGAAATTAACTACTTCTAGCTGATTACAAAAGCCCGCGGACTCCCCGGGTCCGCTACGTCAATGGCCGCCATTCTTCTAACCTTCTTAAGAGCTCGTCCGGAATGTAGGAATATTATGGCTGTCAGGTTCTATTCCAATATGGGATTTTCGTTACTGACTCTTACCATGGTAGTCTACCAGTACCTGGAACCTGCCGAGACCCATGTCCTTCCAGTGGCGCTGGCCCTGTACACACCGAGAACAGCTTAGGAGCATAAAGCATAAGCGGCGGTGAAGTAAGTCTCCATGGACGAATACCTACTGTAGTTAATTAAGAAGTAGCTGGCTCCGGAAACGTCACTAGTAAAGCCTTGACTGACTGGACAAAGTCATCATTTGCGCAAAATAAGAAGTTTCGTTCTTGTTTCAGTCAAGCTAACAAAATAATATCACAGAAGCTGATTCAGCTAACATATCCGTCTGTCAAGCGTACCTTGGGTTGAGCTTAACTAAGACTCAAATTTCGACCTTGGTGTCCTTCTCGTACAATCCGAGATATTGCGCTACGTACTCACAGAACAATCCCAAGCTGATACCTCCACCGGTTAGCAAACATCCATTCTTGAACCACCACCAACAGTTCTGGACACTCTTCAGCTGAACTTTCCAGATCATGATGCCCAGGGAAATGGCTGCGGAGCCGCAGCTGCCAACGAAGAAGACAGGGCCAGCACCTGCTGCCACTCCTGCAGTAGCAAGCAATGACAGCTGAGCCGCCGCTAGAAAGGAAAGGAGAGCTTTGGTATTGTGTTCATAGCGCAAGGCGATTGATTTGATTCCTGCAGCCACATCGTCTTTTATGTCCATATGAGCGTATATTGTATCGTACAATATAGTCCACGCAACGCAACTGGAATAGAGGGCGGCTGCTGCCCCCAAGGCGTGTGGACTTGTAAGAAGATCCACGCCTAGCGCTGGAAATCCCATTATTGCGCCCCATGAAAATGTGAGCCCTAGAACTGCTTGAGGATAGTAGGTAACACGCTTGGCAAGCGGATATGTCGCCACTAGAGCTAGGCTAGGAATCCCGTACCAGAGGCATTCGTAAGGAAATTGCAAGAGAACACCGAGACCTGCTAGGAGCTGGGCACCCGTGAAGACCACCGCCGTCTGCGGAGATAATGCCTTCCTCGCTATGGGTCTGAATTTTGTTCGTTCAACATGAGGGTCCAGGTTTCTGTCCCAGAGATCGTTGATTGTACATCCAGCTCCGCGCATGATCAAAGCACCAGCAAAGAAAAGGCCAGCGGTTCCAAGAACTCCCATTGGATCGACGGGATTTGATGCCATTGGTGCTGCGAGGAACGTTGAAAATAAGCAAGGGAAAAAAAGATAGTAGGTACCGGTGGGTTTTTCCAGTCGCATCAATTCGGCGTATGGTATCCAGGACGTAGGGAGGGAAGCGACCAGTCCGGTTTTCGGTGGGATGTAACGAGACACAGGTTTTGCACTTGTCGTGCCACTTCCCTGTGTCGCTAATTGCGGTGATGGAAAGTTGGAGCCATGACGGATAGGTATTACTTTCTTGGCCGATGTGCGAGGAAGTAACGTTAACTGTAATCTTCTCGATGTTGTGGATTTGCATAACACGCCATTGTAGGACGGAGATCGAGATCCAGAGACACGGCGCGCTGGTGAGGGGCGACAAATTTGCGAAATCGCAGTGGTGCTTCTGCGCAACTCTGCTTGACAAAGTACGTTGGACCGGTGGATCGGAAAATGCATACTGAAAGGTAATATCGAGGTCGGACAAGAAGAGATTCAGCGATAAATGGTTAATCAGAGGTTATAGTGATAAGCACGTCCTGAACGCATTTAAGCGGGCACGGAGTATCCCAAACAATCCTCCCGAGCTTCAAACCTTGCAATTGCAAGGGAATTGATGTCTGATACCCGAGAAATTCCGTCTATCACGTCGTGAGCTTTGAAAGCTCTCAAAATTGGGTTTTAGCGGTGACCGTTGCGCGACACGTGCGTCGCGACTGCATTATATAATGAAGGGCATTGAGTGAATCGGAATCCAAGAAGAGCGCCTTGAACCGCGCAGCGCGTTTCTGGGGATTCGACGTGCGAATACAGTGTCAAAAGGCTGAAACTGAATGCGAAGAATTCCTATTGACAATGCCCAAAGCCAAGTTGTTTCTACTTCCCGCTTGAGCTGTATTTCTATCGCAAATTATCTTCCGTCCCCGGGTCTATCGCTTCGTAACGGAGCCGTGTCTGGGCGCTCCCTTCACTCTCTCAGAAGATGCGTCATTCACTATAGTGGTTGCGTTCCAAAACTCGCGAACCGGAGTCGGAACTTGCTCTTTTCTTTTCAAGTATCCTATTCAACCCAACGAGAGAAGCCTCTCATGATCGAGTCTGATAGTCGTCAAAATGCCCGCTCACATCCCGCGCGCGGCGTTCGAGCCAATCCCTCCTGACTTCGATGTTCAGTCTCTCGTCGACTCCACCCCGAATTTTGAGTATGTCTCCAGGATTCACTGTAGTTCGATCGACGAACATGGATTAGAGGCTTTTGACAAGTTAGTTCTGCTCCATGTTGTCTTGGGTGGAAAGCCTCTTGTTGTTGAAGGGTTTGATCGGGAACTTGATAAGTCCATTTTTTCAGAACGGTGGTTGCGGGACAACTATGCGAAGAAAAGTGAGTCGTCATTGCTCTCAGTGTCTACGCTCGATTTTTCATTTATCTCTGACTTGGCCAATTGTTTAAGCTGAGATCGCCCGCAACCTGACGACTAAATCCAATCTTCCCCTCACTGTGGGCCACTACTTGAACAATATGGCGCTCTTGACAGACCAGTGGAATGAGTCCACTTATAGAGATATCGACCGCCAGAGAATATATCTCAAGGACATCGACTGTCCTCCCTTGTGGCGTGAAGAACTAAGAGCCCTCATTCCGCCTTCACTCTTCTATCTCAACGAATCGCAAGCAGACTCCTTCAACGGTCCTGGGTCAACATCTTTAGTTTCTCGTCAGCATGAAAAGGAAGTATCAAAACCTGGGGATTTTATGAGCTGTCTTCCGGAGAATATGCGTGCGGAGAATCTAATGTGTTACATTGGCCATGAAGGTACCTATACCCCGAGCCACCGAGAGATGTGCGCGACTCTTGGCCACAACTTAATGGTGGAGGCATCAACTGGGACTGATGAGCGTGGTAAACGGACAAGACCGGGCTCCTCTATCTGGTTTATGACGGAGAGCAAAGACCGACATATCGTTTCTGAATACTGGATGTCTACCCTGGGGCATGATCTTGAGATAGAGGACCACTTCGCGCAAATAAATTCCTGGAAGGCAGCTCCTTTCAAGACGTACGTTGTACAACAAAAGCCAGGCGACTTTATTCTTATACCTTCTCTCGCTGCTCATCAAGTCTGGAACATGGGAACTAGGACGATGAAGGTCGCCTGGAATCGCACTACCGTTGAAACCCTGAAACTGGCCTTGAGCGAGTCTCTTCCTCAGGCCAGAATGGTCTGTCGGGATGAGCAGTATAAGAACAAAGCAATAGTGTTTTACTCCCTCGAACGCTATTCGAAGCTTCTCCAGGACGCTCATGAACGTGACGCCCCAAGTCAGACGATTCAGCAACTGCAGAAGGACTTCCAGCGGCTATACTCTCTGTACACACAAATACTCCTGTCGGAGAGTTTCTCGGGAGATCTACCCAAGGAGAAGAATGTTGAGCTGGTTCCTTTCGATGGAAACATTACATGTTCGTACTGCCGATGTAACATTTTTAACAGATTTCTCACCTGCCCATGGTGCGTGGGAACACTGTCCTCAGAAGAGGAAGAAACTTATGATGTCTGCATGGAATGCTACGCCATGGGTAGGAGCTGTGCTTGTATCTCGAAACTGAAATGGGTTGAGCAATTTAGCTGGAGCCAACTTATTGAGAAGCATGAGCGGTGGAGGAAACAGATAATCAAGCTTAGAGGCTTCGTCGATATCGACTACCCACCTCTCTCCGTGGAAAGACAGCGTCTGGGAAAGAAGACGCTTGCAGAAGTCTGCCAAGAGCAACTGCGAAGAAGGCCTTGGGTAGACATCACCAAGCCGGCGACCAGGATCACGGCCGATGTGGAATTGAACGACTCCGATGATACTGGGCGTGCAAGGAAGCGCAGAAAAGTTCGCAAGTCTGATAAGTGGTTGAAGGAAAATGGTCGCTGTCACATTTGCAAGGTCCCCGATGCGAAATGGAGACTTGCAACTTGCTCCTTATGCAACACAAGTTACTGCTACGGTAGCTTGTTCAGAGCCTTTAACATACAGCCGCAGAGTGCTATGGAGAAGTTCGAATGGACGTGTCCGAGATGCTTGAAGGTCTGCAGTTGTGGAGCGTGCCGTAAAGACCCTACCATGACACCGTTCGAGCCCATATACACCTTACTGGGCCATGATACGAAAAGGATTGCAGATCCTCGAAGTGTTGAGAGTTTGGTTGACTTCCGCCAGTCGAACCTTCGGTGGTTGCAGAAGACTGGTGGCGGTGTCTCATCTGATTCTCGTCGCCTAAAATTACGGCAGAGAGAGGCCGAGCAGGAGAAGAGCCGCCAGGATTTTTTGGTCGAACACGGCATTGAGCTGGGATCGTTGGGAACGTCTGTTGTTTTCGAGGAAGGAATTTCGCAACCGACGGATTATGAAGACATACCTATTGATCCCAGTCTGGCACTGGATCCTGGAGTGATGGGGTCGTCTTCCGAAGGAGGCACTGCTTCAACTTCCGGGTCGACGGTAGATTGATGATCGAACGGCATTGCTTTTCGGTGACTGGAGACTACCTTATTCTCTCCGCTTTGTAACAACTCCCTTTTTCTAGGGTATGATGCTTATGTCGACCATGATGAGACGCGGCCTAGTTTTGTTCAAGGATGGTAGTTAGGAACTGCATTTCAAGCGTTCGTACCGGGGAGGGTTTGGTCTTCCAGAGTATGGAATTGATTCAGCACCATCTCGTCAAACGGGATGAGCAGCTAGTCGTGCGGTGTATGTTATGCTAGATGGTCGAGAACGAGCATGAAGTCAATCAACAACTGCAACTGATCTGGTGCAAATCTGATAAAATATTGTAAAAGGTGTAAAGGGTGTAAAGGGTGTAAAGGGTAGCTAAATGATATGACGCCGAATTGAACGTTCGGCCTAAGTTCCTGGCTATAGAGAGCTGAGCTTGAAAGCAACCAAAGCTCCTGTTCGGCCCCAATTCGAATCCAACGCGATACTTGCCGGCACCCTAGGCGCCTTTATATCCGTACTTCAAGTTTTCAAGGGAGGTGGGATCAACCGAAAGAATGAGTCTCCGTGCAATCAATATTGTTGCAAGCATCCCTGTCAACAGATAAGCCATGGTGCTTCCACGCTTGGAAGAGTGGAACTCTGTTACCTCCTGGAACAACATATAAAACAGGTCGGACATTGTATGGCGTTTCCGTTGGTTTCGCGAGGCAGTATGCGAGTGCCAGGAATACACAAACAACAGCGTTGAAAGTGACCAGATACTGGTCGGATCTGGTATGACCAGCCTCTGACACAGGCGGCTTCTTGTCAAGAGATTGTACGGGCAAACTGTTCATGACGTACGCTGTGAGAGCTAATGACAGGATGCCGAGAAAGCAGAGGAGCCTTTCATATCCCGTAGATGACTCTGATAGTACCGGTGAAATAAACGCTGCAGCCGATACGAAGGGAATCGCAGTAAAAATCATCTGTTGTTCTCACCTCTTAACATTCAGTATCTGAGTTTCAACATTTTCCGCAGTTCCATATCTGTTTCCAAAGGCATTCTAGTAGAGGTGATGATATACACTGTATCTTGCATTTCTTTTATTGTTCGAGCTCTGAAGCTGCTGGATCACCCGCTCTTGCTCTGGAAAGACTGTCAGCGCAAATAATGTGACTTAGAGAGGACTTCTGAAGATGTATATATATCAGACCTTCTTCATCGAGTTCCTCTCGGTCATGCTCGGCGTCCGAGTCTTCAGGGTAACGAAACACTCGCCGGAGCCTCACTGTCGCCATGGACTGTGTAATATCCTACATTCACGAACAGCAATTAGCAGTGCGAAAAAGACTGTTCAAACGTGCGTTGGATATAAACTGGTGATACACAGAGGCGTCTACCTACAGACAGACGTATGACGCAGTGAGCTGGCATCGGAGTTTGTCTTGTTTGCATCTGGACCGGAACAGCAGATTCGAACATCAGACGCGCAACTTGGCTTGGAACTGACAGTATTCGATATCAAGATCTTCTCTCAACTTCCCCCCCAGTAAGGAGACTATAAAGTCAACAGCTCAAGATGGCCCTGCGAGCTATGCAGAGCCGCCTTGGTGCTCAACGCCTGTCAATGCCCTCCGCTCGATTGCGACTCCTCGCTCAACGACGCACCCTTATTCCCCCGCCGACTGCCAATTCGGGCCCCTTGTTGGAGCGACGCGCAGACAGAGAACTTCCATCTGTAAATCCAAACAGGCGCTGGCTACGGACATTGCCGATCTTCGCGGTTGTCGTTGGGGCCGCAATGCTCAGTATCTTCAACTACCAGAAGTCATCCTCGAGCGTGGTCAGTAGCACGCTGTACGCTCTCCGGACTTCTCCTCGGGCTCGCGAGATCCTAGGTGACGAGATATATTTTGCTCAGAAGATACCGTGGATCAGTGGTGAAATGAATCAATTGCATGGACGGATCGACATTTCGTTCTGGGTGAAGGGAACAAAGGCGCAAGGTAAAATGAGATTTCGGAGCATCAGGCCTGATCGGGCGAGTTATGTGAGTATTCCTTCTTTTTTTTTTTTTTTTTTTTTCCACCTTCGGATGGAATCTGGCTTCTCGGGCTGTCGCTGACCGCAATCTATCAGTTTCAAACACGGGAATGGAGTCTAGAAACCGAAGATGGAAAGGTAGTGCAATTGCTGGATGAGAGCGATGGTGATCCGTTTCGACAGGGTTGAGACTGTAATTTATGTGTTAGCCATGACTGCGTGGCAGGCACTCTATTTGCACAGAAGTCTTTTGCCTTTTGTAGAGCATGGCCCCGGCGTTATGGGATCTGGAATAGGTGTGAATCGTGCAGTAAAGCCAAGATTACTATGGTTGGAAGAACTGCAGACGAAAAAAATCGGAAAAAGGATATCACTCATGTATCATATACAGACGCCACTCAAGTAAATACTATAGTACATTGGTACACTCGACGAAAGAAGACCCCTGAAACATCTGAAATCTGAAATCACCTATGCAACAGACTCCGCTGGCGACTCTGCTGGAGACTCGACTGGCGACTGGACCTCTGGCCATGGCTTTTTAATAGCATCCTGTAATCTGACAACGCACCGCTTCGGCCCGCTCACCGCACCTATGCCAAAAGGCGAATTAGACAAATTCACAGATAGGAGTAAGGGAGGTTTGCAATCATAACGATAGTTTGACATACCTTTTACGACGACAATACCATTCGCGGGATCCACCTTCAGCACCCTCAAGTTTTGCACGGTATGCTGTTCATTGCCCATATTCCCCGCCATTTTCTTCCCGGGATACACACGCGAACCACCTCCCTGACTTGGCCCTGCAGATCCAAGGGAACGATGTGTTAAACTCACACCATGACTGCGGTCTTGACCGTGGAAACCGTGTCGCTTCATGACACCAGCGAAGCCTTTGCCCTTTGAATTGGACCGGGTATCGACGTATTGGCCCTCCTGGAACCAGTCTGCCGTGATAGCCCGCCCAATCGGCAGCAGCCCGCTCTCATCCTTCACTCGGAACTCGTAGACGTGCCTCTTCGGCGAAATCCCGTTCGCGGAAAAGTGACCGAGCAGGGATTTGGTCATGTTGCTAGGATGTTTCCAGCCCGCTCCGACTTGTACGGCAAAATAGCCATGTTTTTCCACTGTCTTGTGAGATACGACCTCTACCCGATCAAGTTGTAGAACGGTGCAAGCAACACGTTGGCCCGTCTCGGTATCGTAGATAGCCGTCATGCCCTTCTTAATCGCAATCGCACCGGTGCGAAGAGGTAGCGTATACGCTTTGCGTTCCAGAGCGGCCGTCGTTGTGGATTTGAGCACAGGAAGACCAGGTCCGGCATTGAAACGGTTCTCTTTGGGAGGATTCAGCGATCGGATGCCAAATGTCCGTACAGGAACATTGGTGACGGCGGCGGTCGCTGTCGATCGAGCAGGACACAAAAGCAATAACGGAAGCTGGGTCAGCTTCCCAGATAGACGCGGCGACATGATCGGGACTGGTGGTCGCCGCCCTTCCTGACCTGGAATGAGTTCTTTCGCAGATTTTCAAGAATGCGGACAAGTCGGAGCGAAGGTTGAAAGCTCGGAGGAGAGATCGGCCACTTAGTCAGCGGGGACCATTTCCACAAGTCAACTAATAGCTTAACATCATCCTCGTCGACAGCTCTAGGCAGAAAATCCATGATCACTTTTACCAATTGATTGGGCCCTGCGAAAGTAGGACCGCTTGTTCTTCTCCTGCAGCCAACTCTCGAAGCAACCCGGTCCGTCCGGTGAGTCCCACTGGGACGCAGGGGAATGACAGTGGCCGGAAGAACCACTGTTCAACACTAACCGTAGACCTCGGGGCCGAAATTTTGCTTCGATCTTTTATCTTTGACGATAGTTTTATAACTTCGCTTCTCGCCTACACTCTATCTCACTCTATATTCCCTCCGGTATTTTCATTCGACTTATCCGAGAACTTCCCTCCCGATTCCCTGAGCAAGCATCGGGACGAAGACAACACGAGTATGAAGCCGTTGACATCTCGCTGGTTACTCCACGCAAACGGGCTCTTCCAGCATGCCTCATTGAGTAGGGGCACTGCCACACTCTCGCTGGCCACTCGCCGATCTATATTTTCCCCTCCCGCATCTCGCTATCCCTCCATCTCTGGTGCCTGGAACCGCGCATTCTCCTCAGGCGGCCAAGCACGTGGCCGATTCGCAAGACGACCCACGCTTCAAATCACTATTAGACAGGCACAGACTACCCCCCGACAGAGCATCTTCCGACGATTCGATTCGTCCAAATCCGGCGGCTCATCGTCCTCCTCAGAAAATGGGTCTTTTTCCCAACGGCTGCGCAAACTGTCCCGTGAATACGGCTGGTCAGCATTGGGAGTTTACTTGCTGCTCTCGGCGCTAGATTTCCCGCTGTGCTTCGCGGCTGTGCGCTTTTTTGGTGCAGAGACGATCGGTCGTGTTGAGCATGTTATTGTGGGCTCGGTGAAGGATGCAATTGCGGCCGTTTGGCCGGCGCCGGAACCAGCGGTGCCCGAAACGGAGGATAATGGTGATGGTCAGGATGATGAGCAGTCTGGGTTAGGTGCGGGTGCGGGTGTAGTGGAAAAGAAGAATGGCGAAGCGAGTATGTTGTCACTTTCTCTATTGCTCGAAGGCAAGTCAATGGGTTGATCGTTGTTGACGCTAATTGGCATCTAGGTTTATGGGCCCAACTTGCTCTTGCGTATGCGATCCACAAAAGTTTGATTTTCATTCGGGTGCCGCTGACTGCAGCCGTTACTCCTAAGGTCGTGAAGACTTTTAGAAAATGGGGCTGGGATATTGGGAAGCGGAAACCCAAAAGCAAATAAGCATTGGTGATCTGCATTATTATGCTGTATGGCCCAGGGTGCCATAACCACACGCAGTCACAACCACTATTAGACTCAGGGCAGATAGATTCCACTCAACTCTTTTTCTGGCTGCGGTGTTGTCCGGTCTGGACGGAAGCTAATCTTTGTGTGATTGGATTGTATAATATATATTAACACTGAACGTCTAGAACCGCAAGTGTGTAGTATAGAGATAATAGACACTCATCCCTCTCAGAGTAAACCGGGTATTTCCAAACAGCAATGTGAAATTCAGAACGCATCGAGAAAAGTAAGATCATTCCACTTTTGCCTATTATCAAAGATCCGAAGGAATGGCAAGGCCAGGCAAAGAAGTCGAAGAGATAGGGAAGAATGCTTTTTATTAAAGTCTCCAAAGAGGAGAAGCAAGCTAAACAAAAGATCGATTATCACATATCAATCATATCATTAAATCTCAGAATGCCATTGGCTTTCATAACACCATTAACACCGTCGGGCATCCGGTATGCCCACTCGGCAGCGACGCCCATCGCGTTTGCCGCCGCCAGGGCTTCATTCCGGCTCGGCTGAGTTTCATCGGAAGTATCAGCCACGAGCACAAGTCCTAGTTCTTTGATCGTTTCTACGAGTGCTGGCACGACGTTCTGCAGATAAAAGAGAAGACGTCAGCTAAAAGAGGAAAGCCAACTATAAACGCGATATCAAGCAAATGAAAATGATTAGGAGGTAAGGGGGAAAGAATACGCACCAGAAGACTTGACCGACATATTAGGCCCATGAAATTGTTGCTTTGAGCGATTCGAGCCGACTCCTTTATGGACATAGAAGCCCGGCCACTGCTATCTACAAGTGGCGGCGAATCCACGTCCCGAGTCAGATCTCTGATTTGCCCGAGGTCGTTACACAAAAGGACAGGGTCTTGTTTGAGATTTGCCAAAGGTTAGTTAGGGTCCCAATGGATAGATATCTCTGGAGCTGGGGAGCCGACTTACAGTTAGGCTGCTTCCAATTCAAGGCTGTGCAGATATTCGGATTATATGAAGTGAATACCACTGAGCGCATGAAATCTGGACTGTTCTCTCGCGCGATACGCGCATGGTCGAAAACGTCCGTTAGGATGGCATCTGCGAAGCTATTGATGTCGGCCATCGAGGTCATGTTCAAAGAACGCTCCTCCGCTGTTGACGGGTAAAGAATGGAGAGATTGATATTGATACTGATAGGTAGATGCTGGAGTACCTCCCGTAGCGAAAAGAAGGATGCAGCAAGGAGTCGATGGACCCTCGTCACGTCATCAACACCATGAGTCTGTAGGAATTGTACGACTTCTGAATGATCCACTCCTCTATCGGAACCAATCAACTGAAACTCAGAGTAGGTGAGATGGCAAATAGGGATCTGGACCCCGTGATGATTGATGGTGTACTGCGGATGGAGCACAGGAACCCTGTCCCTGGTCAGTTGCACGAAGAGTTGAACGTAATCACCGGAAAGACTCGATCCAGTCACGAGGCCATTATGTTCCGAATCCAGTGCACTCGTTGCTTTCCAATACGTCGCAAAATGCGTAATTTCGAGAGGTTCGCCATGGTAAGGCTTGATGACTTGGTAGTTGAAACGAAGCTGGCCGATAGCTCGCAGCCTAGGATCGAAGAGGGGGAGAGAGCTTGACCCTGCACTGGATTCTTCTGTTCTAAACACAGTGGGCAAGGCGACTGTCTTCGCAATGACTTTCGAGCCGAAAGTGGGAAAGATCTCAAAATCAACAGTGAAAGTATCTACATTATCGATATGAAATGACACAATTCGCGAATCCTCATGGATGGGAAGGATGATGTTGCGAGGGATCAAATCGGAAAGTTTGGAAGAGATAGTCAACCGAGCAGCAGGATAGCGCTCTGCTTGATCAAACACGATCGAGCCTGGGTTACCCGGGTCAAAGAGTATTTGAACAAAAACCTTTCGGTCCAAGAAATTGTGGCCATAACGCCGTAAAGGTATAATGGGCGGTGGCAGCGAGAGGTCCGGAATACCATCAGCAGTCTCCATATCAGTCATGGTTGTTTCCGAGGAGGTTTGTGATTCGTGCAGTTTCAGGCCGTTGAGCACATCTAATGGCCTCTGCGTAAGATGCGTCTCAGCTCCTTTTGACCAGAGGAGGAGCATACACTCCAGACGCCCCTCCCACGCGGCATAGTACATTGCCGGGAGACCCTTCTCATCTCTTGCCTCAGCATCGACGCCCGATTCGAGGAGGGTGCGTAAACAATCCACGCAACCTTCACTTGCCGCATGGAACAGGGGGGTCCATTGATACAGTTTGTCTCTTTGGTCGAGATCAGCACCATGTTGCTTGAGAAGTAGCAGTAATTGCGGAGACTGGGAGGAACGCGCGACCATATGCTGCGGGTAAAGTCCCTCCGCATCCGGAAGCAGTTGGGCATTCTTCTCAAGCAGCAGTTTGACAATCGGGATAGATCCATGTTGGCACGCCAAATTGAGCGGGATATGGTCAGAGTCCGAGGACGGGTTGATCCGTGCATTGCTGTAGAGAAGCTGCTCGGCACAAGCAAGCTGATCTTTCACTATGCTATGGATCAACGGCGTAAAGTTATCGTGGTCCATCTCATTGACCGTAGCGGGGCCGGCAGCAAGAAGCTCCCGCACCATGTCGACGCGACCATGCATACACGCATAATGAAGCGGAATCCTGCCGTAGACATCCGACCTCGAGACATCGACACCCGCCGAAAGGCCAGCTTTGAAGACGAATTCTCGTCCTGAGATGGCTGCTTCATGGAGGCAATTCCGCTCGTTGATGTCATCTTCGGCGTGGATGTCAACCAGCCCACTGTCGAGAAGCAGGCGCAGAACATCATCTGAATAGCCATTTATCGCAGTCAGAAACGTGCGCGTGGCGCGCTCGGAAGCGTCGGGCGATGATTCCAGTTTCGAAATCCACTCTCGCAATGCCTGGAGATTTCCTGCCGTTGACGACTGCAGGATCTGCAGCTCGAGCTCATCCTCCTCGGTGCCATACGGCTGCGTCGCTGCTCGATCCGACGGTCGCACGGAATCGAACTGTATGTTTTCTCCTTCTGCCCACGCTTCCAGGTCCAACCGAGCCGTCGTTGCTCGATCAGACAGATCACGTAGAACTTCTCGGTTAAAGCACGGCTGTACCTCGACGGCTCGATGCAGGTACAGCTCCTTCATGCGGGACTGCAAATTGCCGTTAGCGAAGCATTCGGGGGAAGCCAATGTTTGGTGTTCCGGACCTTGGAAGTTTTGTCCCACTAGGTATCACAAGAGTTAGCCATCCGGAGGCCAGCATGACGACGAACTCACCACCCCGCTCGCGGCATCCACATTTTAACCAACCTTTTTGAGTATTTTGGACACTGCAGTCTCGTTGATCTCGACGAATTGCTTTTCGGTCGTGAGATTAATTCCTTTTGCAATTCTGTGCAGAGAGAGTTCCAAGACTTACTTGGAGCTTGTTCAGGTCACCGTCAAACTGCTGAAACCCTTCGAATAGGGCTACGAAATTTGCAGAGGCCTTGGAGCTAGAGGCAGCCCGGGATTGGATCACCCGTTTCTTATCGAGCAGTGCTTTTAGACGTAGGGAAAACTGCGAGTAGAGGTCAGTTGGATGCACGACCAGTGGAATCCGGGGGGTTTCGTCGGGAGGGAGTTAAAGAAAAACCTCGGCTTCTTTTTGTAGGTAGAAAGCATTAACTTTCTCGATTTCACGTTCCTAGGTGAGGCAGTAGTGAGTATGTATTCACGGTGCAATGAGCTGTCGAAGGCAGGAGCGTACCAGACGGAAGAAGAACACCTCCTTGTTCGCACGGAGGGAAGCCTGCGGATCAAGTTCATCGTGGGCAACATCGACGGCGCTCTGTGCCGGGATAGTAGGAGTCGCGCTCAGTTGTTTAATGAGCTATCGCTGGCCCATTAGCAAGCTATCGCAAAATTGAACTCCCAGCACACCGGCGAGCTGAGCGTAAGCTGACCTTCTTCAGCGCCTTGTAATTGAGAAAACTCGCCGCATATTCAGGGAGATCGAGCTGTCTTCGCTGGATTTGTTTACCGAACTTCCTACAAGATCCTGAAGTCAGCGTCGCGGAGACGGAAATGGAGACGAAGCCGGCACGTAGATGGGTATTCATGCGCGAAATGCGATTTGAATCAGAGTGACCTGGGCTCTTCTCAACTCTCCTTGGAGATAAGAGCCAGATCGTGCTATGGTACAGAAAAAGCAAAAAAAAGAAAAAAAACAAGGAGAACAAAAGAAAAGAAAAATTCCCGGAAACAATGCACCTACATCTTCGCAAACCCGAGGGGGACCTAGGAAGGATTGCTCCCCGCTTCCAGTTACTGTCGGACAACACTCTCACCCTGGCAGTTGGTGCAACAAACACGCTGGTCAAGACACGCAGGGGATGCAGCGATTGTAGAAACGGAGGAGGAAGGTCGCATAGAGGAGGAACTGTTACCGGAGGGAGCTCCGTCGGGAAACGCAGGAAGTCAAAAGGAAGCGTCCTGTACGCGAAAATCGAGGGGAAAGGTTGTGGCTTCAACGAGGTGGGGCAAGAGACGACGAGGTAGGTCGGAAGAGGCAGCTGGCAGTGTTCTCAGTCCAGTCTAACGCTGTGGATTGCATCGGCCGGGTCGAGAGAAGGAAGCTTCGAAGACAAGATTGGATGGGGGGTGGATGGGCATGCGGGCCGGATGAGAGGTCGAAAAGCGACAGGAAGACTCGACTGGCAACATCCGGAGGGGCACCGCCGGCAGCAAGAGGGGAGGAGCGACTAGCAGTCACAATGATAATTATAGCAGGTCGGAACCGTATGCTAATAGAATTAATATTAATATTAATATTGTTAGCAGCGAGCAACACAACGGGCGCCCGCAACTGGCGATGCGCCGCTTTTGCAGTGCGGCGATCCGGACCCTCAAGCACCAAGCTGGCCGCCAATCATGAACCCCAGCAAGGCCACGTTCTGCTGCAGCCGGTCCTCCACCGCGCAGGCTAATTCATCAAGGTTTCTACCTAAAGTTACCTGCATCATCCGAGGTCGTTCCTTGTATCTCTAAGCTACTGGGACTTGCTCTAATCCTTCACGCCCGGAGAACGCGACGAAGAGGCAGCAAAAACACATGGATAATCAGGAATCGTATTCCAGGGTATTATTAAATCAACCACTCAATCGATCCTGACGGTGAACAATCCTCCTGTCGCCCAAGTCAAGTACCAACGGTCCACGGATATAGATAGATACAAGTCACCGAATATCGCAGGGACATGACGCATTTCTGGACGACGCGTGCAAAACAAGAAAGGGATGAAGGAGGATAGGCGAGGGAAGAGAAGAAAAAGAGAAAGAAAACCAGAGAGTGCACTCGAAAGTCATAAGCAGCCCGCGGATGTTTTCGTCAAGTGGGCCAGGTCGGTAGTGCTCGAAGGACAAGGAGGTCGAAAAGGAGAAAATGAGCAGTGTAAAAAAAAAAGAAAAAAAAAAACCTGCAGGTGGACGATGGATATACAAAACAGAGTAGCTCAAAAGCAGGCTGATCGTGATTAGATTGCGTGGTATACCGTAGTAAACAACCAACACGGAAAAAGCGAGTGGTCATAGACACTGAGAGGAAAAGAAAGGAGACAACAAAGAGTGGCAGACCAGAAGAGGAGCGAAGGAGCTCCGGAAATAGTTCCCTGTATGAAAAGCGGCTTGATCTTTATCCAAGCCCATAAAACGGAGAAATATTAGTTGGTAATTGGCTATGCACTGAGCTCGCTGACGAGAGAAAACCAAGAAAAACGAAGCTGGGTGCGGTTTTTTTTTGGGGGTTAAAAAAAAGAAAAGCAGCCTGTAAAAGAAAAAATTCAGAACTCTGCGATCAAATATATACCTAGATTCACGAGATAGAAGTTCCGAAGGAAAATGAAAGAAAGGTTCATTAGAAGTTCTGAGAAATCCCAGCATTCCCTTGTCTAGGGAACACTGCTGGATTTTCAATCCGAGTATTGCGCCGCGCTTGTACATCCCGGATGACGGGTTGATCTCCTGCATAGGCGTTATCCCCATAGGAACGGTAGGGTTGCTGAGCGTCGCTGTAGTATGGATTTTCTTCATAGAATTGAGCAGACGGCCGGGCACCTGACATACGGCTATCCTCCGAAGCGTCGGAATGGTTCGCCGCTGAATACGCCGAGGACGCATTCGACGGCCCGCGATTGATACCGGTGGATCTGTTAGTAGATGCCGCTGGAGCGGCGCCGAGGACACCAACGGGCTCTACCTCTCCTGACAGCGGCCGGTCAGTTCCCTCTGAGAACTGAATGGTATCGTCGCTCGGTGAAGCGCCATGCTGATATCCCGGTGCGCTTCCATTGTCGGACTGCGCCAGTCCTCCGCCAGAGGGATTGGTGGAAGGGTGACGTCCAATCGATGTGTTTCCCCAGCCCCGGTACCCTGAACCGCCGTCCTGGACCATGCCCACAGCCGGGAGCGTCGGGTCGTTGTTAGGATTGAACGTATACTCCTCTACCTCCTTCCGTCGTTCCTCTTCCGCCAACTTCGTTGCCTTCCGCCTCTTCCACAGCCAAAATGCAGCCAACAGGATCAAGGCGACACCAACCACAGGCACCACAACTGCGATTGCAACCGTACCACCGGTACTGAGTCCACTGGAATGCTTCTGCACAGTTGCGGCTGAAGTCGTTGCAGCAGCGCTTGTGGACGAGGTCCCTGTTGTGGATTGAGGGGCTTCAGATTCAATGGATGTGGACGTTACGATAATGGTAGAACCGCCGCCAGTAGATGGCACCACTGTGTGTATCGTCGTGAATACTTCTTGCGATGTTGATTTGGAGGAACTGGTAGGAGCTGATGTAGTTGAGGAAGACGTCGAAGTCAAGGATGAGGTTTCCGAGGAACTGGTGCTACTACTCGTTGTGGCACTGCTTGTTGAGCTGGTAGAAGTGCTTGACGTCGAAGTAGTAGGTTCCGAGGTGGTGGTAGGAGCGGTCGTCGAAGTGGAAGTAGTGGGAGCTGTTTCCCCTGTAGATGTAGTTGTAGGGGGAACCGAGGCAGTAGTAGGGGCCGTCGTCGGCGCAGTGGTACCAGGAGCAGTGGGCTCGGTGGTTGGCGGATAGGACGTTGTCCCGGCCGTCGTCGGGTCGGTTGATGGTCCAGTTGTCCCCCCAGGGGAGTTTGAAGCGGGTGGTGGCACTGTACATAAAGAATTAGCATGATGAACATTCTCTACGGAATGGGGGGCTATTGTTCCCATACCACCAGACGACATCTTGGGAATAAACCTGGTCTAAAGGTTCCAGGAGACGCAAGTAGATGGATGAATCCTCCCAGCAGAGTCTACACAGACCCTTCCGCTTCGTCCTGACTTTGCAATGATCCACTTCAGGTTGTCTCCCTCAAGGAATGAGGCCGAAACTCGCGGGCAAGCGGCGCTCCGGTCGGGTACACGGGCGACAAGGGAGACTTCCTTTTTTGCTCTTCGACGATAACCAGCAACCACCCCAGTCGATCTGTTCCGACGCGAACCGTCTCCACACAGTAAAAAGAGCAGTTTACTTCGAAGAGAAGGCGTGCAACAACCGAGGGATAGCGGATGAATTGGTAGATGAGTCCAGGGAGAACGAATGGCGCTCGACTCGACTGGCCAAGGGGGGAAACCTTGGGGAATGGATGCTTGAGCCGCACCGTCACACTCCACGGCCGGAATCGGATCAGATTAGAGCGAACGAAAGAAAGGGGTGCGTAGAAAGAAGACGGTGGAAAAGGTAAGGGACAGAGATGAGCAATTGCCTCTTGAGACGCGAACTAGAGAGGGAACCTGGAGATGCAGTAGAGATTCGCAGAGTCAATGGGGAACCTCAGGAGATCAACTAATCAGGAGCCATGGACGGTCAGGAAAACTGGTGAGAAGGGAAGAAGAAGACTGACTCTGTTCGAGGGATGGAAGCGGAGTGGAGTCCGTTGCAGGGAGTTCTCACTTCTCAGTTGAGCGCAGCTTGGACCGACACGGACGATCCTTGCGGAATACGGAGCCTTATAAAGGGATGGCCCAATGGCGACGGACAGCAGTCGATAGCGCAGAGTCATCCTGATCAGCCGGTAATAATCCTGGGAGGGCGGGCTCCATCATCTCCATTATCCGGGCCACAGCTGGCTGCCATTCGACACACGCCACGACCGCCCGTACTAACATGCGAGCTGTCTTACATGGCGGCCAATCCTCGGCGAATAATCGCGCACATCCACTGCTAGTGGTAAGCAACCTTGTCACTCCTGGTATTCCTCCCAGCCTGATCTGGATGCAGTCTGGCTGTGTCGTGCATTTGCATGTTTCCGCCACGTTCGCACAGCCTTCATCTAACCTGCCTGGGATGCGTGAGACACGAGACACGAAGTCTGCAGGCTGAGTTGCCGACTGCAGTGACTCTCTGATGATGCTGGTTTTGTGTTCCCTGGCCCGCCCCCAATTCCGTGGATCCGTCTCAGGCACCGAAGTTCCAATAATAATGATAATAATACTCCACAATTTCGCCTTACTCCGTACCTAGGTAGGTAGTCTTCGGTGATGCTGAATTACCCAATGCAGTTTAGTGTTCCTATTTGGGAATGGTATGTGCTTGCCTCTTGGCACCACCATGCATGCTCTATAAATCACCCATCACTTGTCTTTCTGAATGTTGCACTCCTGCATCAATAAACTCCTCTGCTGGTTCTCTGTTAGGTGCAGTGCACCTAACATAGCAATAGCACCAAAGTGCAGCACAAGCATGCCATCTCCAAATTCAAGTAGTTAGTCTTTATATACCTGCAACCTTCAGGGAAACTACATCGAAATGGTAACCATAAAGCTATTGATATCAAGCTCCTCATCCGAAAGATCATAAGGGTCTTCCCATCTGAGATGAGATTCGTCTCCCTCGGCCCACCAACCTCTAGCTCCTTTCCAGTAAAGCTTCCGCCTTTTCACCAGTGATTCGACCATGGCAGTATTTGTAGGCAGATATTGATGGTAAAAGTCGGGCGGTATCATCCTCGGTGAATTGAACAAACCCATATTTGCAAGCCGGGAATGATCCCACATAACGTACCCCCATGCCCGAAGATCTCGTGTGTGAATACTGCAGACAAAGTCAGGCCAGCTTAGCTCTAGGTGAGCCCAACGCCATGCCTCGGCTGGTCCAATCTCAGAATCATTAGAATCGGGCGTTGTCTTTAAGCCCTGCAAGGAGTTCAATTGCTCTTGGCTGTAATCTTTGAGTAAGAGGGATTCATCTATGTCACTGCTAAAAATCTCTACAAGATCACCAGGTAGAAAAAGCTCAATATTTCGAACCTTTGGCGTGAGCAGCTGGTAGCGCTGTTCGTATGTTTCCGCTCTGATGACTTTGCCGAGAAATGCTAGGCCTTCTGTGAGCTAGAGGAGTCAGAGTTAGGCTGCTGAGGCAAATCTACTAGAAGAGGGTATGATATGGCGGAGGTATTTACCAGATCTCCTATATATGTTGGATCTAAGTCATGTTCCCATGCTTCGGTGAGGCCAAACCCTATACCACGATACGCCCATTCAATGTCATGTTCGGCTATCTCGTTAAATGCTAGAAAAGTAAACTAGTGAGCTAAAGGTATTGAAAAGAAGGAGAAGGAAGCGGAAGAAAGGCTGTACGTACGAATCGCTATTTTTCGAAATAGATACTCGCTGGCACAGGCTAGCTGTTCGAGCTCCCATACCGGGTAATGCTTATAATAGATATCCCACTGCTCATCCCACGAGAAATCTGGAGATGGTTTATTGTTTTTACCGCGTCCCTGATCCCTTATCCTGAAAAGATGTCTGTGGATCTCAAAACGGTAAAAGCTCCTGGCCACACGAAACCATTCAGAAGATGACGGAGGTGACTCAGCGGACTCTGCTGATACTGATAGGGCAGCAGAAATCAAACCAGAGGTGAAAAACTGGATGTCGCGGTACAGCTCCTGCATGCGGAATGCATCACTGAGAGTCGGATGGAATGAAATGGAGACCTGATGGATTCTATGCTCTTCGAGTATCGAGAGAACCTTTTCGCGTGTCCATGCTTCTACTTCCACGATTGACGAATTGAAGGCAAAGATGGCATCTGGTAGTAATTCACTGGGTATGAAATTTGACAGAATTTGATCAATGATGAATTGTCTGCGATTGACAAAGGCTGAATATAAGGCAGAGTGAGAGAGAATCGCCGCTTCAAGTGCGTCCAGATCTGGAAGGCAGCAGAGGATGGCCTGCCTCGACTCGAGGGGCAGGGTACACAGAGAAGGCTTGGAAGAGGAGGAGTCCTGGGTATGCATCTCGATGACAGGACTCGCAAGTTGTGGCCGGAGGGTATGAGCGATTATGCATGAAAGTGAAGGTGTACAGTGTGAAATAGACAGGTCTGTAAGCGCTGAGGAATGAAGCGTCATGCGGTAAAAGTAGCAACACACGCCAAGACATGAAGCATTCCCTACACGTAACCGGGTAGTACTAATAATAGCACCCCTCCCACGTCACCTCAGTTGTGTGCACCCCAAGGGCCATGTGCACTCTGGACACGTTTCAAATCCAGACATTATCAATATTCGGCGGCTATGCAACTTGATTAGATGAAACACACGCGGATGGCAAAGAGTGGCTTGTCATCCAAGCGCCTGGTAAAACTGCGAGAGAAGTGTTCCTGGCCACTGGTTTTCACAACAATGCTTGGCTGTCACGACGTCCAAAAAAGCATTGATGTCCAAATTAGAAAACAATGGATGGATTAAACGCTCACTCCTTTCTAAAACAGCCCAACATTTCTACAACAGCCAACAGTTCAGCCGCCGGGCGTGCGCGGCTATGGTCATTCTCCAGTTGTCATGAAAACAAACTGCACTCCTGCTAGTTCCAACCTGCTTCAAGGATCTACTTGATGGCTGCATGGAGTGCGCGCTTAGGTGTACTGCTGTTGATACAGCTTGCTAAAAAAAAGAGTTCTAAAATAAAATTACCTACATTCGACTTCAACAAGTCTGTGAAGCAAGTTATAAATAAGGGCCATGGATCCCTCTATCTGAGGCATCGTTGTCAAAGCCAGCACTGGTGAATTCCTTAATTCTTTTTCTTATGAATACAGGCGGCATACTTGAGATCATCCTATCTTTCAGAGAGCTTCTTTGACTTGCTCTTCCTTTACTCTCGATTGTTGGCCTTTCCGCAATGGCAAGGCGCCGTGATGACAGGCGATACGAGTTCGAACTGTCTGACAACCTTCGGAACTTTCAACTAGGCAGGGACGAGAGAACTGCGAGGTACCAGCGGGAGGACGTTGCGGAGGACATTGCTCGAGGTTCAAGTTATCCTCCCAGGACTCCTGTCCGCCAAGTCACCCGCCATCGTATCGAGGGTTACACCCCCAACCGCTTTGGCGATTTCCCACCGGATTCCTTGACGTCGAGCATGTACCTCCACAGCAGACCTGGCTACGAAGCTACTCGCCGTGAGAGATTCCCCGACGACAGCCGTATGGGCCGTCAATACGAGGAGTACAAAGATGCTTCCACCAGAAGCGCTGAGTCTGCAGCGAGGTATAATACCAGAAGAGCAGAGCTTTACGAGCAAGGCCGAAAGAACGTGACAAGGGATCAGATCCAAGAACTGAGCGCGTTGGCCAATGACGCATCCAAACATGCCCGGCGGTACATTTCAGACCTTCAAGACTACAGCTATGTATTGACTAACTGGATTCCAGGAACGGGGAGCTGCGAGACGAATTCAACCGTGATCATATAGGCCGTAGAACCCAAACTTCCTACATTGGGCACAGGAATCAAGCGGCACAGCAACTGGTGTCGAGCGACGGTTTCAGAAAAAGGGCCAGGTTGCATGAGCGCGTAAGTCTGCCGAATTTCCAGATTGGCAGAACTTAGCGTGAATAGACTAACCAGCTTTTCAACAGGGCAAGCTCGACGGCAGAAGGTAAAGGGGCAACCTGTCCGTGGCTAGCATGGCCTAGTTCTTGTATGCTGTGGAGGCCTCCTTGCCTAGACTAGCTCACCTTGCCCCAAGAACGGACAACGCTAAAAGAAAGTCCTCTGAGATGGACATTCTTTACTCAGCCTTGCAATTCCTTTTTCTCATTTCCTTCTCTTTCTGCTTGACTGCTGATTTTCTTCCTTTTATCAAACTATGTTGCGCATATTGGGTCCAGGTTGCCGGGAAAGCCAGATTGTAGAAGAAGGAATATATAAAGATGCTTATTATCACTATGTATCTAGCTTTAGTTCTGTATGCTTAATCTTATTTTGTTACTTGAAGTATAACTTGGGAAGATATCTAAGTTCACCCACACACTACTAATCTAAGTACATATACTTAGTTGGCCTTGCCCTTCCAAAAGGTACCACTTGTCTAAGTGTTACTTGCTAATTTTACTAGCGTGTGAACACTTTTGGCCCACACCTCCGTATTTATACCAGTACGGCAAGCGATTACTGCCAATATGCAATAACTAAAATTGGTGACTGAGGGACCTCACCGCCGCCAGTTCCGCCTGCTAGTGATCTGACATATAGTGTTCAGTCCATATGGTGGGTGGTAATACCTGCCACTCCCATTACTGCTGTATCCTATATCCAACTAACCAGGGAGACCAAATCCGACTCCACCAATTCTCCATATTTCTTTATGAAATTAAAAATGAGGATATCTCCACAACCACCTTGATTTTACGGTCAGATCTTGAATAAAATTAAAGTATGTATAGGCATATATCCACAGTTTTAATTTCATAAGGAAATATTCAAAATTGGTGGAGTTAGATTTGCTGAAACTATCACTTAGTGAATATAACTCTGGGGCTGCACCATATGTGGGTTAGTTAGGATGTGAGGTGAGCACTGAGTCAACTATACTATACTCTAGCTACCGAATTCTGCCATCTGAAAAAATTCAATTTTAGTTTTTGCAGATTGGCGGTAATCGCTTGCCGTAATACCAGTATTCCACTCATACCTACCTAGGTATGAAGTGGGACGATAGAAAGGCCATAATTTTTGATCCAAGTACTACACGCAACTGTGGCCATTCCATCATCACCCACATAATAACAATGAGTCTGCCGGGCTCCGAGTAAGTTCTGGGTCAAACTCAACCAGTGAGACTATTATTATGGCAGACCCGAGTTGTGCCGCCTCATTACGTCGACATCCACCCTCATTCCAAGGAAGGATTCTGACTTGTCATCAATGCCATTGCGACGGTTGGAGTGCATGCTATGATGCACTGTTCGTTCTCATTACTTAATTTTTAACACCCTTCTCGGGTCTGCTCCATACAGCACCCTCTCCCAGAGAGTTTCTCTTCAGAACTGGCCTATGATTTTATCTATCCGTCTAGTTCCATTATTGTGATGCTCAGAAGTCTGTAACTTGGGGGGGAAAGGAGATCCATCTACTCGATATCCTGACGTCAGTCGGTTACATGCTCTGCCAAGCGCACGGTTTATGGACTCCTGTGATCTTTTGATCCCCGGCATGCATTCGGCTTGATCTACGGTTACATTGCGGTTGGCTTTGTGAGATCTCGGGTCGGAACTTCGAGAATTTTCCTCGAAGCCGATGATAGGTACACATTGTACAATCTATGTGGTCAATAGGATAGGACCTCCAAACAAACAAACAGAACAGGAAAAAAAAGGGTCAATAAGGTACTAAGTAGTAGTAGGTGACATTATGATTATACTCGTCGGTCTTTCATCAAGCAGCTGGAGAAAGAGATTTAACTCTTAAGCTGTGGAGCTAAAATTAGACCTCTGGTAATCTGCTTCGATTCCTCCTTGCCATGATAATATTAACTCTATAGCTCCCAAAATCCCCACAGTCTAGGAGACCTTCCTTTTTCCTGGTCCTAGACTTCCTAAGATCTGTTTCTAGGGAGCGTCTGCTAGCCAGCTTAGGCAATAACAGTTAGCATGGGTGTGCTCTTCTGTCTGCATCCATGATCATGATAGCTGGCCGTTCTCTGGACTAAATGCAGGCTCTGAGTCATCCCATTCGTTCAGGAGAGTAGTGCTAACGCAAGAATTGCTGTGCACAGATGAATCATGAGTCGCGGCAAGTGATGATAGAATTCAGAGAGCGTGTCTGAGATGACCATGTCCCATCCAGGGCTCCAAGAGGACACTACCGAATACTACGGCGCTGTACACAGCCATCAGGGAGTGGAGGTACATTTATGGTGTCGAGGTGGCTTAGTCCTCAGCTCTGGCGTTGTTGGCCATCTAGCATCAAGTCAACACTATAGAGCGGCCGGACAAGCACGCAGACTGCCTTCTAACCTAGCCGCTAATGAAGCTGCAGAGCCTTGGTTCCTCCTTGTGGTTAGTTGTTCTGGTTCAAAGTCCTTTCTCTTGTCTATGGGCCACATCAGGAAAGCCATCTTCATCGCGCGTCATTGTTAACACGCATAGCAGCAGCGCTCCACTCCGACCTCGCTCTCTGGCACGCAACAGAAAACAGGGTCTTTTGTACTACAGTATGTGCTAGAGGAAGGCTTGGTGTCAACTTCTACCTATAGAAGGCAGTTCTTCTCTCGCAAATTGTCTCTACTATGTTTGTTCATTGCTGAATAGCCCTCGTCTACCATCGTCATGCTGTATGCAGTTCTACCCACCCTGATTCCAGACATCCGATCCGTCTACGGTCTTCTTCTCCACCTTCCAAGCGGACCCCCAGGACGTATAGCTGCTCGATATCTTATTCCGCGGCGGGAAAATCGACACCCCTGAATTCCACGAGAGTCACGGATCCGGCACTCTGAGCTGGTGGCGTACGACTGCGGATCAATACACTTTAAATGCATCGACACCCATACCGGGGAGATCGTGAGAATCGCACTGATAGATGTATATCTCCATGTCCAAAGCGAAGAGCAAAGAGGAACTCGGGGGTGCTCTGGTTGGAGGGTAAAGAAAGGAAGCGGGCAGAGCAGGTTCTGAATCCGCTGTCGGATATGACAGAGAAGCTTTTGGGGAGAAAGACCGTACCATGGTATGTTGGTGTTTACAGTCAATCATATCAACTTCCTATCTAGTTTAGAGATTTCGGCACTGACTCTTCATCTATTTTAAAGTCTGCGAAGACCGCCATGTTGTCACCGTGAGACCTCAGTTCCGAGGACGAAAGGCGGGTCCTGCCATTGTCAACTGGCAGAGGGAACCTTGCCGGTCAACTGGGTTTGCCCATGTATCTGGAGTCGAACCCATCCATCAAGAAATTCTACGAGAAAATGGATTTCAAAACTTTGTCAAACAATAATTCGCAAGTTTGAAGACCTAAGGACCGATGAGGATGGGGAAGTACCTTTGATGGTGAGGATGCCAACTTCTGCTGGCGGGATGAGCTTCCAGGATTGGAGAGTGCAGGGATATCCTTCTTGGAGTTCGCACAGTTGAGCCCGCGACCCTAGCACATGCTACGGGCTACTGAGCTGTCATGACTGCTATAGCGGCATAGCTTGCACGGCATTAGGCCATGATTTTGTGAGAACAATCCTCATTCACAGCAGATTTCGCTCAACACACATATAACACACGAGCATATCTATTCGGAGTTCAGCTTTGCATCGGGAGAGCAGTCAATGCTTGGGAGAAGGTCCCTGAATTGTATCATTTTAACATTATACGCTGTATACATAGCAAATTTAGGTTGTGTACTCCCACATGTATCAGTAGAGCTGGTCTGAATAAGTAGAAGAAACCACTCTATACGGACCTTTTCTACCCATCTAGATCATACACGCATGCGCTTTTGGCTTTTATGTACCCAAGTCCCTTAAGAACAATTGAACACCCTGATCTTACTTTAGCAGCACCGTCTGGCCGTTCGCAACCAGTTTCTTCCCCAACTCCCTCAACTTCTGCTTCTGAATCTTCCCACTGCCGGTGTGAGGGATGACTGTGGGCAGGGCCGCATGCCTCCCACAGGCAAAGATGTACACGGGGGTTTTATGTCGTCCGAGCGTTTCGCGCGTCCAATTCCGGATCTCTTCCGTGGAGAGTGTCGCGTCGGCATCGTCAGTTTCTATGAATGCAGCGACTACTTCCCCATAATGCTGGTCCGGAATGCCCACGACAGCCGCTTTGGATATCTTGGGGTGCATCATGAGCCGCTCTTCGACTTCCAAAGGGTATATATTCTCGCCACCGCGGATGATGATGTCCTTGTACCTCCCTGTAATGGAGCAGTAGCCCTGAGCATCGAAGACGGCTTCGTCGCCGGTGCGCAGCCAGATCCTCCCATCATTTCGTCTGCTTTCACCTCCACATTCACCGTCACCGGGGCGCCAATGTTCGGCATCAGGGTGGTCATAGAGAAGTGTCTGCTCTGTCTTTTCGGGATTTTCCCAGTATCCCCTGTGTACTTGATACCCACTGATGCACAGCTCGCCCTTTTCGCCGATAGGGACGGTCCGGTGGGGGTTTCCAGGGTCAATGATCTTGGCACTGGCATGGGGCATGACTTTCCCGACAGTTGTCAGACGACGCTCGATCGTGTCAGTGGTGAGTGCATTGAAGCAAGTGGGCGACGCTTCGGTGAGGCCATAGCTGCTCGTGAATTCCGTCATGTTGAGTTCGTTGAGAAGCCGGCGCATGAGCGGTCGAGGAACGGGGGCCCCAGCTATGATCCCAGTTCGGAGGCAAGGCGGAGGCGCCCTGGAGGAGGCGGAGGAGTCGGGCTGAGATTGCGACTCTGAGAGAATGGCCTCGAACATGGTTGGGACGCCATGAAGAGCAGTACATCTCTCTTGATAGATGGCTTGGTATGTTGACCGGGCTTCAAATGTATCGCCCGGATAGACGACTTTAGCTCCGTGCGTGACGCAAACCAGTAGTCCCATGACAAGTCCGAAACAATGAAACAAGGGTGGCGGACAGCAAAGGATATCTGCCGATGTGAAGCTCATTCGCTCGCCAATGAAGCGAGCATTGTTCACGATGTTACTGTGAAAAGAGGGAAAGAGGTTAGTCCCTCCGTATTGTCTCGAAAGATCAAGGAGTAATTGTAAATACATGGCATGGAGACATACTGATGTGTTAGCATTGACGCTTTAGGATTCCCAGTTGACCCGCTAGTAAATTGCAAATTGCACACGTCGTAAGGATTGACCAAATTGGAAAGTCGATGGAGCTGGTTAAGAGATACTGCTGAACCCTCGAGAATGACATCGTCATATGTCCTGAAATCCTGATATTGGCCTCGTATAATGATAATATCTTCCAAAATTGGGAGAGTCTTCGAGGCGTCTCGCGAATGTAGCTGTTCTAGAGAATCTTCGAGTGAACGTCGTCCGATCTTGGGAGCGATGAAAAGCAGTTTGCAGCCTGCAGGAGTGCAGTCAGCTCAGCACTGAAGATATAGGAAACCAGGGAAAAAGAAGATTGCTCACCAGTGTGCTCCAGAGCATACGTCAACTCCGTCAAAGTGTAATTATTATTTATCACGACTAGTATCGCGCCAACGGATGCAGCAGCAAAGAACAGCGAAGCATATTGCTCACAGTTCCCCGCCATGACACCTATTCGGTCCCCCAAGCGCACACCATTCGCAACGAGACCACGAGCCACTCTCTGGCTTTCTGCGTGGAGTTGTCCGAAAGTCCACCTGGCGCCCGACCATGACACGACGAGACACTCTTTATCACGATGCCGGAGGCATTGATACTCAAGCACTTCGCCCAGTGTCATATCCCACAGCGGCGAATCCGTGGGGCCATGGACGATGGACAACTGCTGTTGCTGCTTGCTCTGATCATACTGTCTCTGGGGCGTGGGTTCGAGATGGCTGAGCGTTTGCTGTAACCTCTCAAGAGGGGTGGGCGCATTGGACTTTCTCTCTACTGAAGCCATCTTTGCTGAGTGGCACTGTCTCAGGCTCAGGCTTAGCCTTCTTCCCGGCCGGGTAACGGAGGATGAAGTAGGAGAAAAGCACCAAGTCGTTTATAGAACAGTGCCCTCAATGGCCCGAGGGCTGGATGCATGATCTGCAAGGCTGTTCCATCACGACATCTGAAGATGAATATTTCATTAATCATAAATGCCAAAAAAAAAAAAAAAAAAAGTCCCCGAGACAAACCCGTATTGATTAATTTGTCGTTATGACATGACCAGAAGCGGAATAGATTTCCAAAAGAAAAAAGGAAACGTAACCAGCTCGCTGCATCGCATCCGAAAGCAACCGATAGTTCTCGTCCCTCGTATCTGCAACGTGCCCCTCGAATGCCCGTCGAATGTCCCTCGAGCGCGCATGAAATATACAAGATTACGGCACATGTACCTCAAGTACCAGGTAGTACCTAGGGTTTCTGCAGCTTCTGCCGTAATGTACAATTCTCCACCTGGTCGGTACAGAACGGGGACTGAGCTCCACCACAAGATCAGATAAAAAAAATTTCGAAAATTACAGGTGGGCCGGGACGTCGTGTAATTCTATCTTATCTGATGATCGTTTCCCACAACGGGGTTTTGCTGCAACGTCCGAGATCGGGCAACTGTCCTGTGGCTTCCCAGCTCCGCAGCTCTTGATCCTGCGGAATGCCGCTAAGGAAAAAAAATCCTGCCGTTACTGTTTGTAACTCAAATTGTCAAAATAATTGAATGAGTCTTGAGGAATTCTCCTCCGCAGAAGTGGCGTTATCTGGTTGGCGCAGATCCCGTCCTGGTCTACGTAGGTAGTTCTGCTCGAATAGCACATTGAAAATTCACCAGGTGCCTACATTGGCGGTCTGAGCAGGCGGGATTATTTTGACATTTTCTTATTATCTTTTCTCCGTCAGTTTTTCTCTTCACAGCATCTTCCTTCCATTTAACGAGTCTGTCTTTTCTCAATTGCATTGTGCATATCGATTACGGATTCTATCACCAAAAAAAAAAGAGAAAATTCTTTAGTCATGGCTGTTACAGGAGAAGTCGGTGTCGTCCATACGGAAGAGGCCCTCAAAAGTGTTCCGGACGATGGTCAGTTCGACATTCTTTGCGTTGGCTTCGGGCCTGCCGCCGTAGCCATAGCCATTGCACTGCGTGAGAATCGTTCCGTCATCGGCAACAAGAAGGTGCTCTTTCTCGAGAAACAGCCCGAGTTTGGGTGGCACACGGGGATGCTTCTTCCCGGGACGAAGATGCAAATCTCTTTCATGAAGGATCTGGCAACCATGCGAAATCCACGATCGCATTTCACCTTTGTCAACTACCTTCATCAGAAGGGGCGTCTGTCAAACTTCATCAACCTGTCCACTCATACTCCGTTCCGAGAAGAGTTTAATGACTACATGAAGTGGTGCGCATCGCATTTCAATGATTGGGTGCTGTACAGCCAAGAGGTCGTATCGGTGAAGGGTGTTGCATCGGCCTCTCAGGCCGCCGCAGTCGAGCAATTCGTCGTTACTACTCGTGACACTGTATCCGGCCAGAGACGGAGCCTTTCTGCAAAGCACGTAATCGTTGCAACTGGCGGGGAAATGGCCGTCCCCGACGGCTTGAAGACATCTCTACATTTCACCGGCGAGGAGCAGGTGATTCACTCCTCTCAGTACATGAACAAGATCCATCGGAAGCTCCCCAACAAAGCAACCTCGTATCGAGTGGCAATCGTTGGGGGTGGTCAGAGCGCAGTGGAGATCTGCGAAGATGTGCAGTCGCGATATCCAAATGCCAAAGTTAGCCTTGTGTTTCGAGATTCGTCTCTGCGCCCAAGCGATGATAGCCCTTTGTAAGTGGTCATGTGACAGTTACGCAGAAAGCATATTTTTGTTTTTGAAAATGCATGTCACTAATGGCCGTGTCCTCTCGACCTACCCAACAGTGTGAATGAGATATTCGACCCGGAAGGTGTTGATGAATTCTTCCCACTGGACGCTACCTCGCGAAAGAAGTTCCTGGCTAAAAACAAGGCTACCAATTACAGCGTGGTGCGACTACAGCTGATCGAAGAGCTGTATGAGAAACTCTACCGGCAGAGGCTCCTCAAGCCAAACCCACAGGACTGGCAGATATTAGTGCTTCCACGCCATGAGGTTTGCGGCATAGAAGAAGCAGCAACAGAAGGCACCTCATCTGATCATCCAGGGAGATCCGTGTACCTTCAATTGAAGGATATGCAAACGGGCCGGATCAAGAAAACCAACGACAGCTACGACCTGGTGGTCTTTGGGACAGGTTATCAGCGTAACCCGATTGACGGGATTTTGAAAGATCTCAAGCCCATAATCGATTCTACTCCTGGAGACCTTGTACAACGGAATTATCGGCTGCGCTTCCAGCCGGGAGCAGTGCGTCGGGATGCCGGAGTGTGGCTACAAGGATGCTGTGAAGGAACCCATGGAGTGAGTTTCCCCCTATTTTCATTTGTCCATACGTCGCAAATGGATGTTCTTCTGACTGGTAAATTATCCGAAAAAAGATCAGTGATTCTCTTCTTTCAATCCTTGCTGTGCGCGCCGGCGAGATTCTTGATTCGATTTTTGGAGGCGAGAAGCCTGTTCAGGCGCGGGCGAAGTTGTAGGAATCCGGCACTTTCATTTTGGTTTTGTGAAGAAAGAAAGTCCAGACCTTTCTCATCTCTATCATCTGTGAATATTTTGTAATTGAAAAGTCTATTTGTACACAGTGTCATGCTGCCTAAACCGCGTAGTTTATAGTAAGGACTCCTTAGTCCGCGTCTCTTCCAGGAGTGCCCTTCCATCAGACAGTACAATCCTGTCACTCACTTTGACGAGAAATCTGATTTCCCGAATCCTGCCTGCAGTCTTTGCGCTCTCTTTCTGCTGCCCTTTGTTCCACTCGAGGAGCTCCTCATTGCTCAAATATCCCATATCCCACAAAGAGATGTCGAGCTTGTCTCCCGGCTTGACTGGGGACGCAAACCTCGCTTCGAAGCTGACAAGACTGCTCTTCCTATCCATCCCATTTACTCCATACCGTCTCAAAACAACTTGCGCGACAACGTTCCAACTGAAGAGCCCGTGGATGATGATCCCGCCGTATCCAAGTTTCTTACCGACATCCGGAGAGGCGTGAAGGGGGTTGTAGTCACCGTTTAAGCTTGACAGGTTAGCAATTGCTTTTGCCCGTAGTAAGTCAGAAAAGAAGTAGGCTCAAAATATCTACCGGTAAAGATGAGCCGTCTCCTCCGTCGTCTGAAACGACTCAACGGCCTCTTCTGGTGAAGTAGTAGGGACTGGAAACCGTTCCATCTGCGGACCTATCGCATCGCAAATATATCAGCTTCTCCCTTCCCCGCAGGTATTCACAATGGAACTGGAATGAAAGAATTACCTCTCTCACCACCCCAACCTCCAGTTCTCAGGAAGAACGCCGTCTCCCATGACCGCGTGTATACTTCGCCTGTCGCTGAATCGACAATGCTATGCTCTAGCTCCATGACCGTCCCCTTTCCGGGGCCCTTGTCGTACACACCTAGTATCCTGGAACGAACCTCCCAAGACGGAGAACGGGGAGATCCTACCCCTACTGCGCTGATGGTTGGAAGCTGTCTATAGATACGAAGGCGCCGACGGCCATCGACGGCGCGAGCCCAGTCCAATTTGGGGACGGAAAAGGGAGTTCGTGAGCTGTCATTGTTGCGGGCGAGGAAGTCGATGACGTCCGAGCTATCGTATTTGAATGCTACAAAAAAAAAAGAAAAATTAATTATCCCTCCTCTTTTCTTTAGACTTTTTACTCGGTTGATACATAACGTACTCAGGACTATAGGATAGGTAGGAAACATCTGGAAGTTAGGATGTTTCTCCTACATAGGCTGCACCGTTAACAGGAATTTCCAGAGTTTGGAGTCGGGGGTCTAACATAGAGGTAGTGTAGCTGGTCGGTGGATTTGCAACCGATCGAGTAAGCGAACAAGATCGCATCCCTTTGAGTCCATGCTACTCTTTGCGGAGGATATTCAAAATTGAGCCGTGAGGTCGCAGTTGCAGTTGCAGTCGCCATTGCTGATCATGAAGCCAGAGCTGGGAGCAAAGAAAGCTTGGGCAAAAGGGAATAATAGAGCAAACACACTGCTACCAACAACTATTAACTTCGGAGAGAGGTGAGGAACCTGGAGGTTGAGGTAAAAACATTGACGTATCCGACACTGTCCCGAGGCATACACACCGTACACATGCACGTCGTGGTCGTGCGCCCGCGTCCCATCCTGGCTCCGACTCCTGTTACATAATCGGATAAGCACCAGTCCCCCCCATCGTGAAAAATTTCGTCTCATCGAAAAGTCCCCCACGCCACCAACCTGGAAAGTTGCGTGACACGGATATATCGCTAGATCCCACCCAGTAAAGCAGATTCATTGGTTCCAGTTCCCGAGTAATTAATTCACAGTCGAAAACCTCGTGTGTAAGAAGAAACTTTGGGCGTCGGAAACATGGTTTTGGGAAACTTTTGTCAAACGGGGATCAAGTGGGGACTGCTCTGGTGATAATCTTATCTGATCCACTGGTGTGGAACCGTTATACGTTAAATACCGCCTGTGTACCTTGATGTTACCACGTTACTTGTCCTGTCAAACACGCCTGTAAATACAACATTACCAGGGTACCTCGGTTCGGTACCTAGGAACGGATCTATTCAACCGTGCTCTAACAGCATAATGAATCAGTCTCGAGAAATGAGTACACAGCCGACACTGACCTAGGTATAGAATACTGCTTAATGGTGCGGATACATGCGAATCCTAGGAAGAGTGAAGACAGTACGAGCGACAAAACTAGAATCCATTTTTTATGTATCTCATAATTCGCAAATCAACGCGCTTCACAATTTCAATATCCGATCAGGATTACTCTTAATCCTCCCTCCAGACAGGCTCTCACTCTCTTCATACCCGAACGGCGAGAGCTGGAAGAACTTATCTCGAGGACACCGCACAAACGCAGACCGCTTATGTGGCAGATCGACCAGCTTCTCAACGTTGAATCCGTGCGCGAAGTCATACGCCAGCACCGTCGCATTCACGTACTTGGGCTCTCCCACGACATTTTGCGTCCGAGGATCATCGAGGAAGATATAGTGAACCAAACTCGACCACCACGCCATGACGCGATGGGCACCGCGGAACCGAACGTCGCCGACCAGCGAGTGCCGGCCACGGTCGAAGTCAGCGGCATCGTAATAGGCACCAAGATGGTCTTCCTGTTGGAGAGAATCGCCGTCAATTTGAATTCTGCAGCAGAAGCGGGAAAAAAAAAATTGACCGGCGCAGGGGCGAGACTCACCTTGGCCCAGTAGACCTCGAAATACGCAAAGAAAGTATCATTGAATTTAGCCAGCACCGCAATCTGATGAGGATCCTCATCGATTTTGCGGAGATACTCTCGATGCTGGTCCAGAGTTCCTGTCTCATTCCACCCTTTGGCGACCCGCGGGTCATTCTGCCACTCGTGAAACAGCTGCAGGTGTTCCGGATTTTTGTAGTCAAGCAGGACCATGGAGAAGAACTCATCCAAATGCGGGATATATCGACTGTAGATCAACGCACCCGGACTAGGCTTTGCTGGCCGCACGGGGTGATGTGTATGCACCTGTGCCACTGTAAGTCTTGTGGTTAGAGTGTACTCCAAAGGTCGGAGAGGGTATTCGCTGGTCGGCCGCCGAGAATATTCGTGAAGAGTAGGACTAGCGACCCAAACCGGTCGAGTTCCAAAGGGAGACCCAGCGCCTTGCCAGAACGCTGCTTGGGAGACCACAAGGGGGTAGTCTGAACTATTGAAAGCTTCCGGAGCAGGGTGACCTTGCCGCCCAGGCGAACCGGCAGGAACAGGATGGCTCCTTGCTAGACCAACGGTTTGTAGTTCCTGGCTGAGAGATTCTTTTCCACTTCCGGACAGGCTCACGGTGAAGATTTCCGGGTCTGATCTTAGCGAAACCACGGCGTAGATGACAATCCATATTTGACCGACTGTGGGAGCAGCTGATGATTGCCATGCGACGGAAAGGGTGGGAGCTCGCTGCGCAATTGCCCATGGGGTGTTATCTGAATCAGCGAGGATTTTGGAACGGTCAACGGAAACGGGCTCAGTGAAGGTAAGCGACTCGTGATGCAGCGGCTCAGGAGGTGATAATCCTTCGCTCTGCTGCCCGGTGGAATGAAGCTTGAAGGTTCTCTGGGAGTCATCTTGCGACACCACCTTCAGCTGGTAGCGAGTCTTGTACGGCTCGGGGAGACAGACGAACGAGAGCTGCTGGCTTGCGCTACTCGACCTGAACTGGGATGCCATTTCGACAGATTGTTCCGGGGAGCAGGTGTGCAAATGCAAAGACTCGCTGTTGCAGCAACAGACGAAGAAGAGAAGACCTCGGGAATTCAGAAATATGCGGAGAGGCGATGTTCGATCGTCCATTGCATCAACGTTCAGGGTCGTGTGTATTTACGGTATTTCGCAGCTATCATTACAGACAGGTACCTTACAAGCCAAGGTTGCCCATCTGGGTGACGCCGTACGTTACAGGGTTATTACATACATACACTCCATTCCGGTGGAACCTCGGGAGTTTTCGACACGTGCTTCGAGATTGGCCTTGGAGAAAAGAAGGAAACGAGAAGAGAAGGAGAAAGAGAAAGAGAAACTTCCAGGCCAAATCTTGTTCTAGACCAGAGTATCCCGAGTATTCCTCCTGGCGCCACTCAGCGCCACCTAGGTACGTCTCCAGGGGCGTGCTGCAATAGAGGCACCCGGCGATTTTATCTTCGAACGGTAAACAGTGACTATTAGCATTCGATTAATTTATACTAAAACAGCAAAATAATTTTGTCTATCTACAGTGATGATGCTCTCAGTGGTCCACTGTTTGATGCATGGCGTTGATGCGGTAAGCCTCGCTCCGGCTCATCAGTTCAGCATGAGTGCCCTGTTCGACGCAGCGGCCTGCCTCAATGAAGAAAATAACATCCGCCTTGTGGATTGTGTATAGACGGTGAGCAATGGCAACCACCGTTACATCTCCCCGCGCTTTCACCTGGTCGAGGCCCTCCTGCAGGAGTTGTTCCGACTCCGCATCCAGTGCACTAGTAGACTCATCCAACAGCAGAAGTCGAGGCCTACGCACAAGGGCCCGTGCTATTGACAGTCTCTGCTTCTGGCCCCCAGAAAGCTGGCCGTGGCCAGCGCCAACCAAGGTGTCGTAGCCTTGTGGTAGCTCCATGATGGTGTCGTGGATGTTCGCTAGCCGGCAGGCGTCCTCGATTTCGGAGTCGCTGGCTTCACGGTCTGGTCGTGCACCGAGGCCAACATTGAACCGGACGGTGCCCTCGAAGAGAACGCTGTCTTGTGGAACATAGGATATGTTGTCTCGGAATCCTATTCCCCGGTTTTTTGTTATATCACGACCGTCGATCTCGATCGCACCAGACTCGGGAAAGTAAAGCCTTTCGATAAGTGAGACGACTGTCGACTTTCCAGCACCACTGGGGCCGACTATAGCCGCAAACTGTCCTGGCTGGATGCTGATATTGAGACCCCGTAGAACTCGTGAGTCGGGCCGGGCGGGATAAGAGAACTGCACATTTCTGAAGGCCACGCTGAGACCTTGACGAGCTCCGCTATCCGACTCTGCTGCCTTCTCTCGGCTTTCAGCAGATCGTTCTATATCATCATCACTTGACATTTTGTGCCCGGGAGCATGACCCTCAGTCGGGTCCCCATTCACTATCTTTGATATCCGGGTAATCGCACCACGCGCCTGTGACACTTCTGGCGCCATGGTAAATATGGTGGTCCAAAGCTGCGCTCCAACAAGGAGCGCAACCATCGCAATCAAGAACTGTGTCTGAGAATAGTTTCCCTTAATCACTTGCTTCGTGCCCCACCAGTAGACGAGAGCGTAAAGGAACGTGCCCATTGCATACGCAATTGCCAACCACAACGTAGCGTAGGCGCTATGGAGGGTAATGTCCTTGATAGGTCCTTGTAATGAGCGGCGGTAGGTGCCAAGGATCTCGTTCTCCAGGGAATAAGCGGCCACCATTTGAATCGAGTCCACAGCCTCTATGGCAATGAAGATAGACTGAGCAAACGCCTTTCCATGCCGCTTCTCGAAATCTACCAATGCCTTTACCCGCATGACGCCGGAACCAAGCAGCAGAGGTAGCACAGCCAGACAAACCAGAGCAATCCGCCATGCAATGACATGCGCGAGAATAATGGCAGCGACCAAGTTCACCAGAATCCCAAGGATGGAAGTCAGTGTAGAGCCGGTTAAACCACCTATTGCGCTGCCGTCTTTGGTAATCACGGAGAGAAGCTGGCCAGGCGTTCTCCCAGCTGATTCATGCCACTGGCGATCTCGCCCAAGGAGAGACCGGAAGCTGAGGACGCGGACAGTGAATTGAATCTTCTCGGCGATCCAACCTAGTAATGAAATGCTGACAAAGTTCGCGAAGAACGTGATAATCGCCAAAACGAAAAACATCAGCCCGAAGAAATGACCTGACGACCGAATATGATGTACCGTGTTACACGGGCTAAAGTTCCCGATCGTGTTGCCGAAGATGACGGCTGCAGCAGGCTGCGTGCCGCCGAAGACAACGACTCCGATTAGGGCTGCGAAAAGTACGAGGAGATACGGCCGGAACAGCGATCCCATGAACCTAAACACGGAACCTCTCGCTTCTTCCCCTTCTTCTTCTTTTTTTTCCTCCTTCTTCTCTGCATCAATGGGAAGTTGGCTTGACGCCGTCGGCGTCTTTTTGGTGAGAGATACTTCTGACTTTTCATCCAGGTCGTTGCTGCTACCACTGGCGCTCGCTTCCACTTTATCGAATATCTCAGTGATGTTGCTTCCCGGTGTTTCTGGGGCATCTTCATCGTTCAACGTCATTTGTTGCAAACGGACGAGATCCGCATACTCGCCCTGGCCCTTGGAAATTAATTCTAAATGGGTTCCTTGCTCCACGACCTTTCCATGTCTCATGACGATGATGTTATCTGCGTTCTTGGCTGCAGAAAGACGATGGGTGATGGCGATGACGGTTCTTCCTGTTGCCGCCTGGTCGACGGCTGCTTGCACTCGCAGCTCGGTTGCTGCATCCAGAGACGCGGTAGCCTCATCCAAGATTAAAATCGGTGGGTTTTTGACGAGGGCTCGAGCAAGTGCTATCCGTTGTCTCTGTCCTCCACTGATCAGAGTACCGCTCGTCCCAACCAGAGTTCCGAGACCATGATCCAAGGAATTAATGAAGTTGAGCGCGTCAGCCGTGGCCGCGGCTTGCTCAACCAAATGTACGATTTCCACTATGTGAGCGCCTCGACTCTCCGCGGCTCGAATCGGGAGCTCACCATCGCGAACGTCCTTGGCAACCTCTGCGAGCACCGAGCTCATCAAAGCCTCCTTCAGATGGCCGTGGGATGGCGAATTGATGAGACCGAGAGCGATACATTCGAGAATCGAACGGTCTAAAAGAGGTGAGTTTTGTTGAACTAAACTGATATGCTGCCGCAGAGACGGTACGTTGAGCGTTTTCACATCATGTCCATCGAGCAGGACGACTCCCTGATCCGGGTCATAGAGTCTCAACATCATTGCAGCCACAGTGGACTTGCCGCTTCCCGATAGCCCGACGATGGCCGTCTTCTTCTTGGCCGGGCAAATGAATGATACATTCTGCAGAACTGGGGAATCCTTTCTGGCGGGATATGTGAAAGATACGTCTTTAATCTCCAAGGTCCCTTCAGCCTGGTCCAGTTTCAGCCCGTAATCTTCATTTGTTCCATCTATCTTTGACTGTCGGCTCATGTCCTTTTCCAATGCCTCAAATGCGGATGAGGCAGCGATGAATGCAGGCAAGAACGGTGCGACCTGGCTTAAAATGATGGAGGCTGCATGGAACATTTGAGTCAGCTGTTCATGCGCTCGAACTTTGCAGGAATCCTTCTGAGTGAAACATACCATCCACTAAAATAAATATGACCGTGTAGGTAGCCCCCACGGACAAACCACCTCTGTGGGAAGCAAGACCATCTGCGATCATTCTCGATCCTTGCCAGAAGGCCAATGCATTTCCCGAATACGCAATGAAATATAGCAACCCAGTCATAATGCTTATGACAGCCGCTTTCTTGATTCCCGATTTGACGGCGTTTAGCAGTGCCTGCACAAACTTTGCTTCCAGACGAGCGTTGGCGCCGAAGGCATGGACAACGGTAATGTTGGAGAGGGACTCCATTGCGATCGAAGAGGCTGCGGAAACGCCCTCTAGCATCTTTCCTGAGTATTTCTGGACGAAAAATCCCCCAATTAAGGTCATGGCTAGGTAGGCTGGAGCCAATGAGACAAGCTCGCCGGCTAATTTGGAATTCTTGATGAATGCGACAATATACGCCGTCACGAAGAATGAAACAGCATTCATAACGGCGCTCACCTTTTCAGAAGTGCCTTGCTGAATGACGGAAATGTGGTCTGTCAGCCTGGAAGACGCCTCGCCCGGTGAAAGTTCATCAAAGAAGCCGGCTTCCTGCCGCAACAACCCCTTCAGGTAGCATTCTCGTAGACGTTGGGCCAAGCGCTCTCCAGTGAGATTCCAGCAGAAGACACAGGCGTAGGCAACCACAAAGTACCCAATCCCTATGTAGACAATTTTTAGCACCTTTTCGTTCACATCGTGCTGGTACTTGGAAAGCGCTGCCGGCGACTCTTGCTGGTTACATGACGCCGAGTTAAGGTCGTCAATCAGCTGTCCGAACAGAATACCGATGAGAGGGAATGGCACGCCCGAAGCTATGGCTGAAAGCGTGCCGACGACTATAAGCATAACATCGATGAAAGTTGGGTTCCCATAGAACAGGAGCCGGATATAAGTGAAGGATCGCTTGAAGAGACCCTGCCAGAAACGAAGAAAAAGAGTTAGAGTCTGATAATCAATGCGCTCATGGTCTCGCAAAGTAGAAAGCTGCACCGACTTTCCATCCTACCTTCAGCTGGATTCGCTCCCCCCCCTTGACAGGAGCATTATCAGTTTCCATGGCAAGCGACTGGTCTATCGGTCGTAGAAAGACGGAGGACCTGAGATAACCATTGCTTCCTATGAATCCGACGAACTTAGATTTTCCGTTTTTTTTTAACGTCACACTCTTCCAAGCGATTCCCCACAAGAAGGAAAGCAAAAATGATGTTTCCAGCGAGCCTCCCTTTTTTTTGGCATGAATTTTCTTACGTGTTCGGTGTACGCTGCCAAGAAAGCCAGAAGGACGCGGTGGGATTTGTTATTACAACTAGGCCGGAATCGGCGTTTTTGCAGAAAGGGGACCTGGCATCAGATTAGATTATCTAATCTGATTGATAAAAATCGGTCGGGTCGGCGGTGGAGTCTTCCGGCTTTTTCCACATTTATTTTCGTGATGCTGGTGAAAAATTCCCAGCTTTCCTTAACGGGCTGCGTCCCAAACGTAGTGCAGTAATGGGTCCCTGGAGTTGCAATTTCTGATTAGCTCACCATCTGAATTTTCTCACTAGCTCTAAATTGCACGGAGACTAAATGTACTGTACATCATGCATCCTGCATCACGCGCACAGCTTTCTCCACCAACCGAAAGGTACGTGGAACTTATCTGATTGGATCTACTGTATGAAATCTTTGAATTGACTTCCGTAGCTTCTTCGCTCTGTCTTAGAAGCCTCTTGGCGCGGCTTACGCCGTATTGTACTACTCGGAACGTTTACTGTATAGCGTATGGTTTCCGGTTTGGAATCAAGCGGTATTATAAAATACTGCGTAAAATACACGGAGCGCGAGCCCAATCTTATCAGATCGTCCAGTTTAACGCGTTCCACCCTGAGAATTGACGTATTTACGCTATCCATTACGTAAAACGTTGGTACCGCCAGCTTGCAACGTTGTGCAGATCCATCCTATCTAGGTAAACTTTGACAACAGCTACCGCGACATGAGGTGATGTCTCCCAATCTGCCAACCGGAGAACTTCGGCTAAACTTCGTGATCTATGCAGGCAATATGCCCGCTGCGATGATCGGGCTGCGCAACCGGACCGGAGCTGTGCAGCGTGTTCCAGCCATGAATTCTTGGGTTGCAACCACGCTCTGCGCTAATAGCAGCCAGAACGAGGTTTTGCCGGAGTGCTGCAGAAACGAGTATCCATGGTGTGGCAGGCCTATAGTAATTAGAGCAGGACCTTAGTGCGTTGACCCTGAGGGGTGAAGAATCGACCTGGAGATCCTCCGTCAAAGTTCACATTGAACTTCCGTCGCAAGGGGGGGGAAAAAAAAAGGAAAGAAAAAGAGAAGCTCTTCTCTCCCTGTCATCCTATCACTCTCTTTTTCTTGCCCTGTCTCTCCTTTGTTTCACACGTGCATACCCGTCAAGTTTTACATGCATTGCCTTCACCCCATCACCGCCAACAGATCCATCCCTATCAGCCATATCGAACAGCACATTCGATCTCGACGCCGATGTCCAATCAAAGCGCCGAATCTGCGAGTGATAGCATCTCGGAAGGGAGCGTCACTAGTTCCTGTGCTTCAGATGAAATCGCTATCAATGCAGGGGAGCTATGCAGAAGAACCGCCGATGAGCAGGCTGCGGTCCTTGCATTAGCATGGATCCTTCTTCTTTATCGCGGAACCGCCGACGGCCCTGACGGTTTCTTTACCTGGGGCTTCTCGAGCTTCGGAAAGCCTGTTTCCCGCGAAGACTCTGGCCATGTTTCCGACATTATAAGTAGCAGTGTAGATCGCCTGTCGAATTTGTTGGAAATAATTCAGCAGAGACGCCAGAAGAGCTCCCCTGTCGGTGACAGCGGTTCCCTGCACTCCAATACACACATTTTCTTTTCGAATTTCGATCCTTCAGGCTCCAAGCCAGAGGTATGGTCCCGTTTAATAAGTCCTTTTGCTTTACCTGCATGTCCCCTTGGCCTTACTGATTGAAAAACGAACGTAGGGAGCGTGCTCGATTGAAGTAATCTTGGATGACACGACACTGCACGTGAGACCCCTCGGACAACTATACTGGTCACCTCAATCGAGGGAAAGAGTTGCCGCCCTCATCTTCGGGGATATCCTAGAATCAATATGCACGGAATCGAAGCACGTTGTCTCACAGTTCACCGAAGTCGCCGGGCCGGAACTTGATCAGCTATGGCGCTGGAATTCCCCGGTTCCACCCTGGGTAGACCGTTGCATACATGAGTACTTTGTGGACAATGCGAAGGAACATCCAAGCAAGCAGGCCGTCGTTTCGTGGGATGGTGAACTATCTTATGGACAGGTTGACGTTATGTCGGCCCAGCTCGCGGCGCATCTGATGGACCTTGGAGTCAAGATAGGCACTGACATTCCTCTTTGCTTTGAGAAGTCAATATGGACTATCGTTGGGGTTCTGGCCGTTCTCAGGGCCGGTGGCGCTTTGGTACTGACAGACCCCAGTCAACCGGAGGAGCGGCTAAAGACCATCGTTACTGAAGTGGGAGCTAAATATCTCTTGACCTCCTGCCAGCAAGTCGGGCTGGCCTCGCGGGTCGCATGTGGTGCAAAGCTGGTGACTGTGGGCCCTCATCTTCTACAGGCGCTCGACAAAAGTACGGATACTGTTGTCTTGCCCGATGTGCCCAGGACAGCTACTCTTTACATCCAATTCACATCTGGGAGCACTGGAAAACCAAAAGGTGTTGTTATATCACATGGCAATTATTCCAGCGGAGCTTTACCCAGGGCTCAGGCAGTCGGTTATACCTCGTCTTCTCGCGTACTGGACTTCCCTTCGTATGCGTTCGATGTTAGCTTCGATTGCATGCTGTGCACATTGGCTGCCGGGGGCACGATCTGCGAGCCATCAGAACAAGAGCGTCTGAATGATATGAATGGCGCAATTAAACGCATGAACGTCAACATGGCACATATGACACCGTCGGTAGCACGCATACTAACACCAGATGTCATATCATCTCTAGAGACTCTTGGTCTCGGAGGAGAATCGGCTTCAGCAAGTGACCTATCTTTATGGAGTCGACTAACGAGGATCATTATCGCATACGGGCCGTCTGAGTGTACAGTGGGCTGCACCATCAACAACAAAGTAGACCCAAATAAGAAAGCCCCCAGTATCGGGAAGGGCGTGGGAGGAACGACATGGATTGTCGACCCGGAAAATCACGATCGTCTTGCACCGATTGGGGCTGTGGGAGAGTTACTCGTTGAAGGGCCAATCGTGGGACCCGGATACTTAAACAACGCCCAAATGACTTCAACAGTGTTCATCGAGGACCCAAAATGGCTAGTTTCGGGCGCTGAGAACTTCCCAGGTCGACATGGACGGCTATACAAGACCGGTGATCTTGTGAGATACGACTTTGAGGACTCAAACTCCTTGATATTTGTTGGCCGTAGAGATCAACAAGTGAAGATCCGTGGACAGCGCGTCGAACTCGAAGAAATTGAATACCACCTGAAAAGTAAACTTCCACCGCACGTCAGTGTGGCAGCCGAGATGATTACCCCCAAAGGTGGGAATAGTGAACCCGTTCTGGTAGCTTTCGTGGCGGAGCAGAGAGAGAAAGACAATGAAACAGACGAAGAAACTGGCTCTTTCTCCCCTCTAGTGTCCGAATGTCTTCAAGAATTGAACGGATATCTGTCGAGCGTCCTTCCGCGATACATGGTACCTACGACGTACATACCAATAGCCAAGATACCGCTGCTGGTCTCATGCAAGACGGACAGGAAGACCTTGCGACTCGTCGGGAGCAAGTTGACAAGGGAGGGTCTTGCGAAATTCCGCGTTTCAGCTCCAGCAGCAAACCGACCTATGACGAGCATCGAAACCACGCTGAGCGAAACTTGGAAAGACGTACTAGGCGGTGATTCCAATTTTGGGCTACAAGATGACTTCTTTACCATGGGAGGTGACTCACTCAAGGCGATGAAGCTGGTCTCATCGCTGCGAGCGAAGGGTATTTCTCTGACAGTGGGTGACATCTTCGGCAGTCCGGTGCTGGCAGATATGGCATTGAATGCGAAGGAAGTCGACGGAGGTGTCGAAGAGGTCAATGTACCTCCTTTTTCGCTGGTCCCGGCAGATTGGACCGTAGAATCTGCTCGCTTACAGGCTGCAGAACTCTGTCAAGTCCCAGTGGCATCGGTAGAAGATGTTTATCCTTGCTCCCCATTGCAGGAAGGGTTCATGGCTTTGTCTGCTAAAATTAGTGGAGCGTACGTCGCCCAAAGAGTTGTTGAGCTCCCCAACTTGGAGACAGCATCCAGACTGCGCGCGGCTTTTGACCGCGTCATCTCTGACCAGCCGGTGCTACGAACGAGAATAGTCCAAGTACCTGGTAGGGGACTGATGCAGGTAGTGATACGGGATCCGCCTGTTTGGAATTCAGGGGATGACTTGCAAGCATATCTCGAGATTGACCGGAAGGTGCCGATGGAACTAAACAAACCGCTCTCGCGTCTAGCGTTCATCAAGGCACGAGGATCAGATAAGGTGCACTTTGTTTGGACGATTCACCACGCATTGTATGATGGCTGGTCGATGCCTTTGGTTGTGAAGCGGATCAACGATGCTTACCAGGGACTGAAGACCAGGAGTCCAACTCCTTATAGCGCCTTCATCAAAGCCATAGACAGCGTCGACAGTCAGAAATCTCAGGCCTACTGGCGCAGAACATTACAGGGAGCAACTGGCCTACAATTTCCAGTCCCCCCGACCCCTGTGTATCAAGCGCGAGCGCAATCTCTATTGGAGCGTTACGTCCCCTTACACTTGAAATCAGTTTCCTCCTCCACTAACATTGCAAATGCAATACGTGGTGCATGGGCACTGACCGCAGCGCTCTACACATCCTCGAATGATGTTGTGTTTGGGGAAACTCTGACTGGTCGCAATGCTCCGGTTCCTGGAATCGAAGATGTCGAGGGCCCAACGATCACTACGGTACCAATTCGTATCCGGATCAGTAAGGAGACTATAGTATCAGATTATTTGCGGGATATCTTGTCACAGACGGCAGAACGCATTCCTCACGAACACTTCGGTTTGCAGCACATTCGCCGTGTTAGTTTGGATGCACGAGAGGCGTGCGATCTTAGAACTGGCATCGTCATTCACCCTCCTATGGAAGCTGATGAAGAGGAAATTGATCGGACGAATTACCCTGCTAATGGATTTATCCCGGCGGATGACCTTGAAGCAGCTCGTGAAGCCCTGAACTTTAATTCCTTCGGGCTAATGCTGGTGTTCTCATTAGATGCAAATGGATTCCTTATCATGGCCAGTTTCGATTCGAATATGATTGACGGCCCCTACATGGAGCGAGTCCTAGAGCGGTTTGGAGAAACTGTCCAGCAAATCAGCAAATTCCCACGGAAACGCTTGGAGGAATTAGACATCTTCGCAGAGCAGGAGACAAACAGCGTGTATACGTACAACCCCTTGCAGTCAGATAGTCATGCTGATTGCCAGGATGAAGAGTTGGCTAGCATCTTGAGCACCGCCACGTCAACGTGGATTGTAGATCCATCCAATCCGGAGCGTCTTCTCCCACCTGGTGCAGTGGGAGAATTGCTTGTGCAAGGCTCAACGGACAACCTGGAGCTTCTCTCATCTGCTCCCCACTGGTTATCGACCTTGTCTAATGGACTGGTAGATCAGAGGGTGAATCTATATCATACTCGTCGATTGACGAGATATCGGGGTGATGGTACAATCTTGTTTGTGAAGCTTCACCAACGCGAGGAGGCTGAAGCCCTCCAAGTCAGTGAAGCCCAGGATGCAATCGAGAGCAAAGACAAGGACAGGAAGATGGCAATGTTATGGAGCCGAATTCTTGGTGTCCCACAAGCGCAAATCCATCATCGGTCCAACTTTTTTGATCTCGGCGGAGACTCGATCATGGCCATGAGACTGGTGAACGAGGCACGGCAGGACAGTCTCAAGCTGACTGTGAAGGAGATATTCAACCATCGCCTGTTTGGTCAAATCATCAGCCATACTGAGGAAGAGACGGTAGTTAAGGAACCACGAAACGAAAGAGATGAGGAGGTTTCCTTTTCGCTCTTAGATGTGGAGGATCCAGAAACATTTGTTTCTGCCTCGATCAAGCCCGCGTTACTGAATGCAGATTGGAAGATTTCGGACGTCTATCCGGTTCGTCCACTGCAGAAGGTTGCCATCGACGGCACTATCCAGCAGCCACGATATTCAGCGCGGTACGAAAATATTTACTTCGACTCTCCGGTTGACTTGCATCAATTGCAAAAGAGTTGTGAAGATCTCGTTGCCCGCAATGAGATCTTGAGAACGATATTTGTGGAGAGCAGTAGAGAGTACTTCGGTGTTGTCTTAGAGGCGCTGGATGTCTCTATCCACATGTATGAGACGGATAGCGACATTCGACAGTTCGTTGACAAGTTTTGCCGTCTGGATGCTGAAATGAAGACGCCATTAGGCTCTCCCTTTGTGAAGTTCTTTTTTGTCCAAGGAGTTGGTCAGCAGAGCTGTCTGATCCTTCGCATCTCCCATGCGCAGTATGACGAGATTTGCCTCCCAGTCCTGCTACAGCAGCTGTCGGCTCTGTATGAGGGCAGGATAGAAGAGATTGAACGATGCACTCCATTCTCCTCCCATGTCCGACATGTGCTGCGAGAGAACATACAGCAGAGTATCCCGTACTGGCGTGACCTGCTGCAGGGTTCGACTGTGTCAATTATCCGACCAAGCACGCCAGTCGTCTCCAGAAGGCACTTTGCAATCAGCAGAGAATTCAACATCTCAGGCCGACCCAGCAGTGTCACGACCGCAACATTGCCCACCGCCGCTTGGGCCCTATGCCTGGCCAGGCGACTATCCAGGCGCGATGTCGTTTTCGGTGAGGTCGTCAGCGGCCGCAACGTCGGACTACCGCAGGCCGAGCCCGTGGTAGGTCCCTGTTGGCAATACGTTCCGGTCCGAGTGAAGTTCGAACCGCATTGGACCGGACTCGATCTCCTTGACTACGTACAGAATCAACACATTGCCAGCGCACCCTTCGAGGGTATCGGATTGTCGGAGATAGTAAAAGAATGCGCACCGTCGGACTGGCTTGCCAGTGCGGCCGGAACAGAGAGAGCAGAGTGGTTTGATTCCGTCGTCCACCAAGACGTCCTACATGTTGAAAACTTGCCCTTCATCACGACCAAGGCGGAGCTGGAGACGATCTATCCGCATGAAGAGCCGCTTCGGGAATGGAAAATGCAGGCTTTCCCCGGCAAAAAGGGTGACGATGACACTCTGACTCTGGAGATTGTCACCTTCGAATCTTGGCGGGACACGGCAGGCGAGTTGCTCGATGATCTGGAAGGTATTGTGAAGCAGTTGGTGAAGGAGCCAGAAGTACCATTGTTTAGATTGGCACAGGATTGAGATATTGTTCGTGAATAATTTCAATAGGGATAGAATATACTACAATGCTACTCAGATAGATCGTTAGAATCTTTGTTTTGTTCTTTTTGTATCTAGAATTTCGTATCGATCGCATTCCTATACCACCCTTCTTATTCTCGTATAAAATGAGGAAGAAAAAGAAGGAACCCTAATACGTTCAAACGCCATGTCGCATAATCCCAAGCCTTAAACGAGAGCTGCTTCACCGAGCTGCATATAATTCCAGCAGACTAAATTTGTAAAGAAAAAATTGTTAGCATGATCATTTCGACCAAGGAGATGAGAATGAATGATGACGCATTGCTCGAGAGACACATACTCTTAAATCCCAGGTCATCTTCAAAGAATATCTTCAGAACATCTTCTCCAGACTGGACGCCCGCCAGCGGACTATACGATACGGCCTTCTGCCCGACTGCGAGCCCAATCATACCTGGGACTTCTCGGGCCAACTCGATCAGTTTCAATGTCGAGGCAGTACTATGATGGAGCTCAGCCAGCATTTTCTGGTAGATGTTCATGGCCGTGTAATGACCGTGATGCATGGCCGCACCACATCGTTTGATGCCCGGCCATGAGGCAATGTCGCCCGCTGCATGGTGATAGTGGGCATTGGGAACTCCGTCATGGAATTCGAGGCTAAGTAGGTGGTTAGTCTTGGATTTATCAAGTCTTTTAAAAAGGAGGCTCTATTTCTTAGCAGAGAGCAAAGAAGCACATACGTAGGCTTGATCTTGACATAGCCATTTTCATCCAAGATACCAGGGGGCAAATAGGAGGAAGTCGGAGTGAATTTCGAGATGGCGTTGATGACTACCGAGGAAGTGATCTTCCTGCCGTCAGATAGAGACAGCACGTAAGACTGCTCATCCGTCTTCTCGACGTCAGATACTCTGGTGTTCATGATGGTTTCCACACCAGCCTCGTGTAGCAAGGTCAGAGCGCGGTCTTTGAGGTCATCGGGAAGAGGCTCGGACGACAGGAGTTTCGAACGAGAGTGGATCAGGGTGACTTTAACCTTTGGCCGGACGACTTTGAGTTCCGCTGCCATCTCGATGCCGACGGCGCCTGAAAGGGAAAAGAAATACGACTGTTATAATCCGTTCATCTGGTCAATTTCTCGTAGGGATGGGGGGGTCATACCACCTCCCACGATCACAACGCGATCTGTCGCTCGCTCTGTCTTATCTATATGTGTGGCCATTTCGAGAAGATAGGGCTTTCTCCGCAACGCCTGGGGCACTGTTGGCCAGTTGCGTCGAAGTCCCGAAGCAGCTATCAAGTAATCATACTGGATTTGGCGGTTCCCTTGGGTGTTGTTCTCCTTGATTGTGGCCTTCTTTGCTTCACAATCGACTTCCACAACACTTCCGTGAACGAATTGAACCTCGGGTGTCTTCAAAGCGGGGATGTCCTCGAAGAGAACCCAGGCTTTAGATGCATACAGCGACGACGCAAACGCCAACGGCGACCCAATTAGGTGATCTAAAATTTACCGTAGAACGAACGAGATAAGTTAATCTCTCCCACAGAGCTCCAACGGGAAAAGTTGTAGCCATTCTATTAAGTTCAGAGTACTTACAATATCCGTCGCGTTCGTCAACGATCGTGATCTCGACGGGAACATGTTGCTGCACAGTTTCCTCAAGCGATGCTGTTCCTCTAGAAACAGAAAACCGGGGAGGTTTCCCATGGCAAAGATCCAGGAGATTCACAGTCGCGGAGAGCCCGGCGTAAGAGCCGCCAATGACCAGAACTCGAAATGGAGTTCTCTCCTGGAGTGTTTCAATGGGCATATTGGCGTTACGGTTCTGATAGATGCCACAGTAGATGCCACAGCCGTTGGATACTCTCAAGTTTTAGCAGCGACAGCAATGGCAGTAGCAAGAAGAGTAGAATTCCGTCGAATCCGGGTGTGGAAGCTAGAGTCATCCACGAAATGCCCTCTCTCCCAAGAGAGAGAAAGGGACAGTGCCCGGAGCGATCTCGCATTGCTGTCAACATCGGCGGGGCCATGTCAACCTAGCAATTGCCGGTACCGGATCGATTGATCTGACTGGCACGGGAATCGACATGGAAGAGCAAGAGGGTCCGTCGTGGTCTGACCTCAGCGCCGGGAGAGATCCAGTCGCAGACTTGGTGAGCGATTGTGGAGACAGGAAAGGACTGTCTCCGTCGAGGTGGATAGTGCATGTATTCCACAGTTGCCGTATGGTATCGTAATACCAATCTGTACAGAACAGATTCCGTACATCCTGTAATTACAGTATTGTACTTTACCATACCGTTCCTGTGTAATGCGAATACAACAGTCGAACACGAGGTTTATAGTTCGACTCTTCCGTCGACTCTCCCTCCAGACAACGCTCACTGGAACTGCTGCTACCCTCTACGATCCTGCGGGGTGTTGCCCACGCTCCTTGGCCTTGGCCTTCGCTGAAAGAGGAAGACACAAAAGTCCAGCTAACTCAAACTCTGGCCAGAATTGCCTTTGATTGATAAAGCGATCATGCCAGCCAAGGTCTTGGAAAGTCTTGGAAACCAATAACTATAAGCCACTGGAAAGAGTCTGCCACCTATGTGTGCGCAGCGGTGGCAGCGAAAGCGCCCATCCGAGACAAACCCACTGTCAGTCGAGGTAGTGGACGAAAACGAAAATTATAAAGCCATGGGCAGGGGACTCCAGGATGTCTTGCAGACGATTCTGCCGTCGTCTCCTTTTTCTAGAGACTTGGTTGCGAAGACGGACCCTCGTGATCAATTGCCGCTATCCAACAAGTCTAATTTGAGTGACAGCAGCCATGGCTGTCTTCGAAAAATCTGTGGAGGATAAGGAGACTTCGGCTGCTGATGCTAAGGCTGCACCTGTCACCAGCGAAGGGGAGGACCTGGAAGAGAATGCGCAGGCTGGAGTTCGCAAGGTCGAAGCAGGCCTCTCGGCTTGGTCCAAGTCCCATCTCATTGCCGCCTACATCATGTAAGTTCAACAGCAGTATGCACTGAGAGTGAACGCATGCGGGGGTAAGACTTGCTAACCAGCTGATCTCTTCAGCATCTGGTTCATCTACTTCATCACTTCAACCCAGGAAACGGTCGTCGCAGCGCTGAATCCTTATGTCACGAGCTCGTTCGCCTTGCACTCCCTGACGACAGCCACCGGCATCGTGGCTAGCATTGTAGCGGGTCTGTTCAAACTTCCTCTGGCCAAGATAATGGACATTTGGGGACGACCACACGGTCTGATGCTCATGCTGGTCATTTGGGTCATCGGTTTCATCATGATGGCTGGATGCAACAACGTTAAAACCTATGCGGCAGCCCAAGTTTTCTCAAGTGTCGGGTAAGTGAAGCTCAAACTGTCCATTTCATTTTCATATGCATGTACTAATAGCCATGGATCAGTTCGCAAGGAGTGAGCTACTGTCTGACGGTTTTCATCGCTGACACGACGTCGCTCAAGAACCGATCCATGGTGTTGGCCTTTGCGACATCGCCGTATATCGCCACTACATGGATCGGTGGTCCCATCGCGAACAGCCTCCTGAAAGGTGCAGGATGGCGCTGGGGATTTGGGATTTTCTCGATTGTCGTCCCCGTCGTGGTTGCACCCTTGTGTGCCCTTTTCTTCTGGAATCAGCGGAAGGCCAAAAAGCAGGGTCTTCTACCAGCGGCGCAGCAGAGATTTAATCTTCACACCGTCAAGCAGTACGTCATCGACATCGACCTCCTGGGTATCCTCATCCTCGCGGGGGGGATGGCCTTGTTTCTGCTTCCCTTCAGTCTCTGGTCGTATCAAGGTGACAAATGGCGCTCAAACATGATCATATGCATGATCACCTTCGGCGGAGTGCTCCTGATTCTCTTCATTCTCTACGAACGCTTCCTCGCCCCTGTGCCCTTCGTGCCCTTCAGCCTGCTTCTGGACCGCACTGTCTTCTTCGGCGGGATGATGTTCGTCTTCGTCTTCGCCAGCTCCGCCATCTGGGGTGCGTACTTCTTCTCCATGCTCTTGGTGGTCTACGGGCGCAACATCACACAGGCCACGTACATCTCAGCCATCTACCGTGTAGGTTCGTGTTTCTGGGCTCTCATCGTAGGTGTTCTGATCCGCTGGACGGGCCGCTTCAAGTGGCTGGCCGTGTACTTCGCTATCCCCCTCATGCTGCTCGCAGAGGGCCTGATGATCCATTTCCGCTTCGCCCACTCTGACGTCGGTTATGTCGTTATGACGCAGATCTTCAACGCCTTCGCCGGCGGCACCATCGTCATCTGCGGTGAAATGGCCATGATGGCCCCCTCGGACCACCAGCACATTGCTGCCATCATCGCCATACTCGATCTGTTCTCCGCCGTTGGCAGTGCTGTTGGCCAAACCGTAGCCACCGCTATCTGGACTGGCGTGTTCCCGGACAAGCTGAGGAAGTATCTCCCAGCCGACTCGCCCGTTGAGGTCATCTATGGTTCCCTCCTCGCGCAATTGGCTCAACCCAAGGGGACTCCGTACCGGGATGGTGTCAATCGTGCTTATAGCGATACCCAGCGCATTATGCTGATTGTGAGCACAGCTATTCTGGCTCTGGGCTTGTTCAGTGCCGCTTTCTGGCGCGATATCAAGGTCAAAGACTTCAAGCAGACCAAGGGTCTGGTGTTTTGAAAGTTTGCCAGATACTTACTTCCCTTCTGACAACGATAATGTTCTCTCTCCTGTCAACGGTAACGTGCACTGGCTACAGCCCCGCTGGGAACGTGTATGTAGTAGTACTGAATATGCGATGTTATTCATGAACCAGGCCAGAAGTGCCATGATTTAATTCTGAGCACGAGTCAAACGGGATATAAATATAAAAATAAAACCCCTGCTCTACATCCAAGCAGCCACTTGCTATTCCCGTCATTTGTCGAAGAAAGAACAAATTTCTAGAAGATCTGAGAGAATATCCATCAGTAACTAAAAGCGTCTCAGCAGAAAGCAAGCATCGCATGCAACGCAATGCGGGTCCACTCAAACTGAGCTCAACGTCGGTGTCCTCCTAGCCGACAAGGTCCAACTCCTAGCTAGACCTATCCTATCATGCGTGGATCCCCTCATCATGGCAAGCCCCAAAATACCTCGAAGCATGCGACATGCCCCCAGTTCGATGATATATCCCTAAGGAAAGCAAAGCCCTGCAACGTCATCAGTCAGTCAGTCATATTTGGTCAAGTGATGTGTGCGCGCGTATTTTGCCTGCCATTGTGTTTTTCTAAGCAGTCTTCTATTATATATGCGCTGACTGACGACCACTGGTTATTGCCCGGGGGGGGGGGGGGGGGGGAATAACAAACAGAGATAGAGAGGTCCCAGTTCGCCGCATATATCAATCAAAGCTACTTACTTCACTAACTTACTTAGCCCGATCCATTGGCGAATCTGGTATGTGTGGTGGGCACGGCCGAAGTGGGAGGGAGATCGACGACCTCTTCAGTACGAACGAGGAGGAGGACTGGGCCTCATGATCAGCACTGTTTGTTTATTTATACTTTAACTCCTTTGGTAAATTTCTGGGGCAATAAACGGTATTCTTCCTTCATTGTTTTGGAGGGGCAGTGAGCCTAGCCATCATGCCCTGGTAATATATCTATCGTACGCAGTAAAATACTCTCTCGCCCTGCACGGTTAGATAGATTAGGTACCTAGGTACCTAGTAGTGATTGGGACTGATTGCCGTCTATCAATCAGCTAACAAAACAACCATTTCGCGCTCACTCACTTACCGCGGCTATGCTTGGATGTAGCTAGCTCCTTCTAGCTTCCTTCTTCGTATGGAATTACTAGAAATATATAGAGAGTATGTGGATAGATATCAAATGAACGGATGAATGCCCTTGGATGCAGTCATTTTCAGTCGTCTGTCCAATTGAGGCTGTGGGGAGATCACTACTAAAACCCTGACGCCGAAGGAGCATCAAATTGGTACCCTGCTGCGGTGGGCCCCTTGCAAGCCTCACGCATCAAGTTATCGGCCCTATGTTGTTGGATTGCGGCCTATTCCACGGTCTCATCTTTCCTCTCCTTTTCTCGAGGGCATGTGTAGAACGCTCAGGTCAATATCGAATGACAGTCAGTCCATCTACGTAGATACAATGTCCACTCGAGAGCCCGTGCAAATGTCCATTGCAAATAGGTGATAATGTTGTAAAAAATAGGACAAGCTCGTCCCAAGTCAATACAGAGAAGCACAATACAGGTAAGAAGTACACGGCACTTTGAAAACTCCAGAATCTATCGACGCCTGTAACGTCTCGTGAGAATGAAGGAGGCCCGGGAAAGGCAGAAAGAGAGGGAGCAGGAAGCGAGACAAAATCGTCCCAATATTCACTGCTGAAAAACGCCCAAGAAATATTAGGAAGATCAACAAGCGATGGGTCGTAACTTGGAACTAAGGATGTCCAAATATACATCGTTAAGTCTGAAAAGCCAGAGACAGTCGATAGCGAACAACCAAAGAGCAATGTGGCTCTTTCAGCCCCGCAACTCCCAGTTGGGACGAGCGAGGTTGGCCATAAGATCATCCTTCGTACCAACGGTATCCCCAGGCAGGCGACTGACGCGATATGCACCTGTGCGGATATTATGCAAGTGAGTCGCCGATATTCCTGTACGGTTACTGCGAATGCTTCCCGCATCACTTGACGTTTCACCCATCTTAAATCTAGGCGGCGGTGCAAAATCCAGATTTGTGAACGTTCCGGATTTTCGCAATGCGAACCTGGGCAAAAAAAAAAAAATCGTTAGTGACGACGAAGGCCAGAGTAAGCCGAAAAAAAAAAAAAAAAAAAAAAAAAAACTTACGGGCTTGGTAGTGCAGAAAGCTCTTCGAATGGAGAAGCGAGAACCGTGTCAGCGGGCGTGAAGGGACGTCGTCCGCTCATGGCTGTGCCGGGCCTATCATCCGAGACTCCAGGGCGGGCAAATTCGATAGATTGATTATAGAAGTCGTCTTTCAACAGATGAGGGGAGGGAAGGACTTGCAGCGGTGCTGGGGGAGGTATCGGCTTGCGCGGGGCTCGAGGGCCTGGGAATCGTCCAGAGGCCGAGGAAAAGACACGGGGACTAGGCAGATCGAGACCGCTGCCCATAGAGCCCTTCGGCCCGTGGTTACCCAACCCTTGGAACCTAGGAGGAGCACGAGGCGGGGGCGTCATGGCACGACGGCCGTACCCTTCGGCATATGGTCGAGGAATGCCCATAGGCTCGCCCGTAACGGGGTCATACGCGACGCCATCGCCATAGAACTCAGGACCGAAGTCTTGTGAGTAGTCGGCGTTCTCGGGTCGGTTCACGTCAAAATACTCTTTGTAAAACGATCTGATTCGATTGGCACGTTGCTCCGGATCTTCTGCAGGATCCTCTGGAGGCAGCGGACGTAATCCAAAAGTCATACGGCGGGTATCAGCGCCCCCAGGCATGCCTAGAATTGACTCACGCTGTGGCGCGGAAGGGTGTTCGGGCGCCGGTAGGTTTGATGCGTTCCTGTTTTCCGGTTTATCGACATTCACTGCTGGGACAGAGATGGCGTTACCATGGTCACTGTAGTTGCTCCCTGCATCACTCAATGGTAGCGAGATCCTGGGGGGTTGCATGGACGACGTAGCGGCCTGTGCAGGAGGCAGTGGAAAGTCCGGGGAAGTCGAATGATCAGAAACGACAACTCCGATGTTCGCAGGGTCTTCGTGATGAGAGACATCCTGAGGCAGACTCTCACGGCGCACCATCGAACCCAGATAATCGTGGTCTGTTCTGAAATCCGTACCGATGGAGCTTGAGGCGCTCACATGGGAATTGTGCGGATCGTTTCCAACGGCTTCTCCTGCGGACAGCAGGCCGGGACTCAATGCCGCTGGAATATTTGACTGTGACGGCCCAGAATTACGCGGGCTCTCGGGTTCGCTGTCTGTGGACTTAAAACGAGGTGGGGACGACTGCGACATCCTTTGAGCATTTCTCAAGAGGCCTTGGTCCATGTCATCGGGCGCAGCGTTAAGTCTGGTGGACCCGGTGAAACTGGAGGCATCGTCATTATTCCCTCGGAACAGCGAATCGGCAGGGCGGTATTTGTTGTCATCGCTGACAACGGACCTCGACATGGAATGGAAGGATTCGCGGGAATTGGTGAGAGTGGGAGGGAGAAGGTACGGGTTGTTTGGATTGGCCATATCAAGGGACACCCATCGGCCGTCTTCCTGGGCCTGTTTCTCCTGCATATCTTTTGTCTTGCCAGACTTCCCGACATGGCCCATACCAAAATCGAGAGAGCGAGTTTTGTCCTCGGCATCTTCCTGGCGCAGTTTTCTTAGGTACCTCCGATGCAGAAAAATCAAGACGCCAATAGCACAGACCATAGGAATCCTGGCCGTCTCATTAGCCAGCTGCATTCAATTGGCCACTCCGGGTATAAGGGGAAGAATGAGCAAACCACATACACCACACCTAGAATAATGGGTAAAGTTGCGTTCTTCGCTGTGGTATTATATTTTTCACAGCTGGGCTGGCCCTCGGATCCACAAGTCTGAGTCGAGGCACTGCGCTTTACCACAGTTGGGGGACCGGAAATCGACAGGAATGGCACCCGGTCTCGGGGTACAAGTTCCGGTCGACGCGGGTATCTCGACGATCCCAGGTGAACGCCATGGCGCTGGTGAAGATGATGGCTCATATTTGTGTGTCTGTATCTGGCTGAAATACAAACAAGGCGCAACGGTAGCGGTGCGGATGGCTTGGTGCAAGAAGCCGGAAAGTAAGGGAGAAAATGGGAAATAAAAATAAAAAATAAAGATGGTGTTTTAGTCTTCTAAGGCATCGGTGTCCAGTCACCGACCAATATTCTCAAAACCAACAAACAGGGGGGAAAGACAACAGATAACCGGAAATCCTCTCAAAGTAGCGCAACAGAAGGGTTCATCAAGTGAGGGAGCAGAAAACGACCGCTGGGATTCCAGTCGAAGGGAAGCAGTTGGAAAGGAGAGGACGAAGGACTGGATCAACCGCCTTGCAAGTGGAAAAGAACGAACGGGGCTTCAGAACCCCCTAAAACGAGCGGCGGCCAAGGGCCAAGGGTAGGGAAAGAAGGGAAGGGGATTAACAGCGAAGACAACCCTGATGACGGGACACTCGCATGGAGAGGACAAGGGTGATTTGAAGGAAAGGAAAGGAAAAGAGAGAAGACGAAAGGAAGGAAAAGAAGCGTGGAGGAGGAGAAGGAAGAGAGGAGCGGAGAGACCAGGGAGAAAGGGGAGAGAGAGAGCGAGAGAGCGAGAGAGCGAGAGAGAGGTTAGTCGACGCTGACTCGGTCGTGGAAGTAGCGGGCGATACCGACGACGGCGAGACCGAGATGCTACATGCTTATTTCTCGATGCGCGACTGTCATTAGCGGGGGGCCCCTGAGACGAGATGATAGCACCACTCTTGAAACCGCCGTGCGCCCATTATTGTGGTAGGACAGCTCCAATTCGCCCGGTTCCTGGATATCTGTCGGGCAAGCTAATTTTAGCCAGGAACCTCCTGCCGGTCGCCCACCAATGTCCGTGGCTCCATGGGCGGCCTGGTTGCCACTCTCGTCGCCCACACGCACAACATGCATATCTATCCAATGGTACCTTGCAGCTGTCGGTCGCGTCGTGGATAATAGTTGATATACGGTGCGGAGTATGTATGATGTGTAGCATTCATGGATATAAATGGAATCATCATGGGCGAACTGGACCACGACCCGCTCGTGCGTGGTATTTGGAGGGATGATTGTGGCCTTTGTGCAATCAGTCATTGATTGATCAGGCTATTGAGTTCATCGACGATTTCTTTTCTGTTTGTAATGAGGCGAGGTGTTGACTCGAGCGTCTAGGCACCGCGTGTCGACTGCATGTGCAATGTGGAGAGTCATGAATGACATAGGAAGAAGAGGAGTAGCAAGCAGCAAGCAATCTAAAGAAGCAGAAAAAAAAGCACGCCCACCAGAGAAAGCGGGATGAAGAAATAATGCCAGGAGTGAGGGGGAGTCGAACCCCCGGCCTAGAGATGTCGTCAATTACTAACTGCAGTCCCTCGCTCTACCACTGAGCTATCACTCCGGGATATCTGCATGGCGAATTCCGGAAAAACAAAGATAATGCTGGGCGCACGCGCAGACCCGAGGACACACCCGAGGACACACGTGACCAGCCCGGCGATAGCCGGCTCTCAGGCTAATAGTTCGGCAAACCCCCGGAGAAATCTCGGGGTATCGGCAGGCTCAGAAACCATCAAATGTCTGGCGAGGTTACCCTAAGCCCTACCTATCCCAAATATCATTTTCAGAAGAAAAACAAATGAGTCCCCTAAAGGTCCCTAAAATAATCCCTAAATTCCCTAATCTGGGGGTGATTAATTCGGGTTGAATTTTGGCAGAATTCCCGACCGCTACGTGCCGCGAGGTTTCTCCGATGGTGGGCCGAGCTGATACCCGTCGGCGGTCGGCTAGAATCGGGCGCCCCGTCTCAGCCCTAGAGAAGAGAGACAGAGACAGAGAGAGAGAGAGATAGGCGAAGAGGCGAAGAGGCGATGATGCAAGAAAATCTTGCACTGCGGAAAACCTCCATTCAGGAGATGCAGAAAGGCCCCCCTTACGGCCCGCTCCGATTGGCATCAGGCTGCCGTTGGGCTGCAAGCTCCACTGGTCCGGCCGCGATCTTCTCCTGGTCTATTATCTATTATCTATTATCGTCGCGGAGACCTGGAAGTTCCCCTGGTTTCTTGTCATACGGTGGAAGGATAACAGCATGCTCAATGCTCATGCTCAATGCTCAGCTTCGTCGACCTGCTCTCCTTTCTATCGCATCGCTCACCTCCCAGTGGAAGCAAGCCTCCACGGCAACATATCGGGAGAAGTTATCCGAATGGGCCTCTCTAGAACAGTGGAACTGGGCTTGATCATCGATCATCCTCTCCACATGACGTAGCCGTCTTATCCGATCAGCTAACTTTCCCTTCCTCCTGTTTCGTAGAACTGATTTTTAATGAAAGAACACAAGAGAAAAATTCTCTTGCCATTGACTTATGTCATCCAACTTGACTATTTATTCCATTTATCCAACTGCCCTGCTTCTTCCCCCCTCCTCTCCGACCTCGATTCGCCCTGCTCGTCTCGACTATTACGAGAAGCAGAGAAATCAGCTGAGGAACAGCATCTCCTCCACCCACCATGGCCCCCCAGGATGCGGAGAAGGCCGAGTTAGAGCATCCTAACCACTCACACCACGCTCACGACCCTCACGCGGTGGACTATGCCGATGATGACGTCGCATCTTCCTCCGATGGCTCCCTGACTTCCGAGTCGCGATCTTCGCATGATAATAGCCGCATCCTTGCCCAAATACAAACAGCTCAGACTCAACAGAGCGTCGGTCTTGAACGACATCTGACGGCCCTGAGTCGTATCGCCACCCAGCGGAGCCAACACAGTGCAACCGTTGGCGCTGGACTACGGCCCCGTCGTCCAAAGGCTCCGCTGCCGGAGTTTGGAGCTGGCAAGCCTTATCCACCTCCGCTGCCCGAGCAGGAAGAGTATGTCGTCGAATTCGTGGGGCCCGATGACCCCTTGCACCCGCAGAACTGGGGTCTCAAGAAAAAGTTAGTCCCTATTGCTTCCTCTTCCTCCTCCTCCACCTAGAAAACTAATTTTTTTTGTCAACTGGTATCTTTCAGGCTTGCCCTAGCCGCCATACTTGCCTGGACCACTCTCACTTCCTCCTTCACAAGTTCCATCTTCTCTACAGCCATCTCTGCCATATCACCCCGGTTTCATGTCTCTGCTGAGGTGGCCACCCTCGGCCTGTCCCTGTATGTGCTCGGGTTTGCTACCGGTCCAATCTTGTGGGCGCCAATGTCCGAGCTTTATGGCCGACGACTGCCCATCCTCATCGGTATGTTCGGCTTCACCGTCTTCCAGTTTGCCGTCGCCACGGCCAAAGACCTCCAGACCATCATGATTTGCCGTTTCTTCGGTGGTTTCTTCGGAGCTTGTCCCATCGCTGTTGTGGCCGCCGTCTTCTCCGATATCTTTGGCAACCGTACCCGAGGCATTGCCATCACCCTCTTCTCCATGACCGTCTTCAACGGACCGCTTTTCGCCCCCTTCATCGGTGGCTTTATTGTCGAGAGCTATTTGGGCTGGCGCTGGACCGAGTACCTTGCCGGCATTATGGGCGCGTCTGCCTTCCTGCTGGATGTCTTTTTCATGGAAGAGACTTACCCGCCCGTCGTGCTGGTGGAGAAGGCTGCAGAGTTGCGTCGCCGGACCAAGAATTGGGGCATCCATGCCAAGCAGGAAGAGATCGAGGTCGACTTCCGAGAGCTAGTCGAAAAGAACTTGGCCCGCCCCGTCAAGATCTTGTTCACGGAGCCGATCATTCTCTCGCTGAGTATATACATGGCCTTCATCTACGGTCTACTCTATCTCTTCATGACCGCATATCCGATCGTCTTCCAGCAGATCCACGGCTTCAGTAAAGGTATTGGCGGTCTTCCTTACTTCGGGATGATCATCGGAGAGTTCCTCGGCGGCATCCTGATCCTCCTCTGCCAGCCCTGGTACAACCGCAAACTCGACGCCAATCACGGCGTGCCAATTCCCGAATGGCGTCTACCTCCCGCCATCGGCGGAGCCTTCGCCTTCTCCGCTGGTCTCTTTTGGTTCGGGTGGTCTGGATACAAAGCCGATATCCATTGGATTGTGCCGACGGCATCGGGTCTGCTGACGGGATTCGGCCTTCTGACCATCTTCCTGCAATGCATGAACTACATTGTGGATGCGTATCTGGTTTTCGCTGCGTCCGCGCTTGCTGCGAATTCAATTCTGCGTTCCACGGCGGGCGGCGGATTCCCTCTATTCGCAACATACATGGTAAGAATATCTTTCTGTCACCACCACCACCACCGTAACCCATTACTACCTGAGATGTGCCTCCCCCCCCTGCTAATACCTTGTTCGCCTCTAGTTCGAGTCAATGGGAGTTAACTGGGCTGGAACCTTACTTGGCTGCGTCGCCGCCGCTCTGGCCCCACTCCCTATCCTCTTCTACTTCTATGGAGACAAGATCCGTTCCAAGAGCAAGTTCGCAACTGATTATCTCCCTGCTGTCCAAGCGGTCCAGGACGAAGAGTATGCTGCTTAATTAAGCTCGACGATGGACCCTCGAAATTCGATCGGGGGGCTCCCATCACACGCAGGCCACATTTTTACATATCCTTGTTAATAATGCGTTTTCCAGTTTCTACTTTGGATATGACTTATTTGCTTACGATTAAAAAGCTGTATGTGTTTTCTTCTTCTTTCCGCATCGCCATGCCCATACCATACCATACCATAGATACCCTGGTTTGCATCCTTTGGCGCTTGTTTTAGATGTCATGTCAGCAAAGAAAAGCATTGGGGGGGGAGGGGGGGAGGTGGTGTTTCTCCAGCGCCAAGGTTCATTTTTCTGTTGTCTCATGATGCACACACACATACACACACATATATATATATATATGTATATATGTATATATATAAAGCTAGACCTATCTAATTGCTAATAAAGAAAAATCATATTTGGGTCCCACCATTTCAGCCAGAATAGCCTGGTGATTTGATTCAGATCTGATCCCTATCTTACCTCCTGCCCCATGCTCATGTAGATAGATAGACGGACATTCAACTACACTCAAAGCTAGCAGGTTATCTTTTGTTGTATTTGTGGAACTTGGCCGTTATTTCCAATCCCTGCTCATAGCCTCAGACTTGGGTTTCTAGTGGCTCTAGCTAGTAGCATACAGCATCACCTTTCTCGCTTCCAGTTCATATCCTTTCACTGAGCCTTCTTCTCGAGTCATTTGCTCTATCCTCAAAACTCTCCTCTGCAGTACCTAGGCTTGTACATGACTAGCATGAGAAGTAGCACAAATGTCATTCTGGTCCCATAATAAAATTTCCAGCATTCATTGGGCTCTATTAAGGTCAATCAATACATCCCACGTATGCTGCCAGACACACAGGTCGCAATGCAGTATGCAGTGTACGCCAGTCATTAATATGTATTCCCATCCTCAATCGTCCTTATTTTCGTTTCCGTTTTTTCTCTTTCCAGACGCCATGCCACGACATAGTTCCCAGACCATTTGCAAACTAGACGAAGAGTCCGACAGAAACAAAAATCCCGCGATCTCATATGACATGAAGAGAATGAAACAGGCTTCGGGGAATCACTAGAAGCATAACAGACAAGGAAACGCACTGAGAAAAAAAAAATCGTAAAGGGCAAACGGTTGATATTGGTACCCGATGCTCCACGTCACTCGTACAAGAAGACCTAAAGACACATGCACACATAACGCGACGGTCCTGAAGGCAAAGGCAGAGAAAAAAGAGAGAGAAAAAAAAAAAAAAAGAAAAATACAGCCAACATAAGTGCTCCGCTCGTACAAGACAATTAGTCTAACAAGAAATTATTATTTGGACGTCTTTTCTCACCAAGGAGCAATGCATTCATGATATGACTCTGCCTTTTGGAACTTTTTCGCTTTTTGTTTTCATGCAATCATCGCGTGCGTTACCAGGAGAAAGAATCAAAAGAAAAGAGTAACGATAGTTGGCATCGCATGAGCCCTTGGACGTGGCACGTCTCATGCAGTCAAATCTCCAGAACGTCGCGTTGAGGTTGATCAAAGATCCGTCTAAAAGGTGGGTCGGATTGAACAGTCTCGTCCTCGGTAGGGGTGGCTACTCCTTCCGCTCTGCGGACCACTTCCTTCAGTGCACGAGTGACGGTACCAGCATGTGCAACAAGATCGTGGAGAGACTGTGTATCAAACGGAAGCTTCCGAGGACGCGATACGCCAGTGTCGAGACACAGCGAATCAGGAGAAGCACGCCGCTGATAGATTAGATCCAGTACGGACGTGCCTTTCGAGGTGGAATCTTCGGCGGGTTGGCTAGGAGATCCATTACTAGAAGAGCTGATCTGTTTCGGTACAGGGTCCATAGATGACGCTCCGCTGCGACGCTTCACAGTATCATCCGCGTCATGGGATTCTTCCTCTGAGTCGTCGAAACTGAATGTTAGGGAAGAAGGCGATCGAGGGGGGGAATGGCAGTCATCGTCCTCGTTCACAGTTGCTAGTTTGACAATGCTCTCCGCTTCTTTCCACAGATCGCTCGATGCCCCATGGACAATATGCAAGAGGTTACCTTGATGTCGAAGACGCTTGAGCTCTTCAACTAGCAAGGTCAATTCTTGGACCTGGCCAAACTGGCCGTACAAGGTAGCCTGTCGCTCCATAATTGCTTGTGGAACAATCATTCCACGTTGGCCGATCTTCTTGTTGGACTTTGCATTGTCATTGTTTGGACTGCCCTCTGAATCATCAAACTCAAAGTCGTTGTCCCAATCTTCGCTGGCGCCTTTACTACCTAGACCCCACGTGCCGAACTTCGCCGAATCCTGTTGTGATTCATTGGCAGGCGGATCCCTCGCTGCGGGAACACTCTGGCTTCGCAAGTGTAGGGCATTGGGCGCCTTGCGAATGGGAGGGCGACCGGTCCTAGCGTCGCCTCCCTGCTTTCCATGGACAGTAGTCGGCCGTGTCTTGGATCCAGATATTTCTGGTTGCTCGGACCAATCGAAGATGTTTGTCTTGTGATCGATATCTAAGGACAGTTGCCCGTGATCATTGGCCCTACGGCGGAGGAGTGGGGATCCAGTTGGAGTAACGGGGTCTTCGGCATCGCCGTTGAACCCGGTAAGGAATTCACCGGGAATGTCCTTTCCATTTCTCACAGGGAACACCGGACGCGACCTTCTGGGAGACTGGCCACCCGCTTCATGAGGTAATGGACCAATTGAACTTCTCGCTTCAGACCAATTCGAAGTTAGAGATATGCTTCGAGCCACGGAAATCTTCTCGGATTCTTGAGTTGAAGAGCAGTTCTCAACGGTTCTATTAGATGCGCCACTTGGAACGATTGTAGAGCCGCCATTGTTGCCCGAGGCCTGGGAACTTAGGTCGGACAGCCTAGCAGAAAAGGACCCATGAGGCAGGAGTTCCTCCAAGCTTGCTAGCCGTTCTTTCACCGTCCCACTTGGGACATTCTCATCAAAAACTGTATCAATTCGGGGACCACGGGTTGGTCTTGAATAACTGCTGGTAGTCGCATACGTACGAAGTGAATCGAAAGCAGTATCGCTCAAGAAGTCGGTTTCTTCTTCACCGCCAGAGGTAAAGGTGTGCGTATCATCGACACTAATAACTGTCGAGGGAGGGTCTGAAGTTGCAATTGAAAACCGTTTCGCGCGCTGACGGAAAGGGGGAGATGAGGTTGGATCTTGTTGCGGACGATAGAAAGCGAACTGAGGAGCGGACAGTGGCACAGCGTCAGAAGCGGAGGCGCGCCGTAAGACATCCCGCGGTAGGGTCATGTCAGCGGAAGCGCGCGACAAGGAGGCGAAGGTCAGATTTTCATGGGGCTCACTGATCCCTGAAATGCAAGAGGCAGTGAACTGACGCTGCGCAGCAGCAGCAGGGCGGCTAAAAAGACTCGGATCAGTCACATTCCGCCTGCCCGGGGACTGAGACTTCTGAGTCGTTCCTTCCAAGTTTGAAAGTTCCGAGAAAGTCAAGTTCGTTGAAAACGTTCTCCCTTTCACACGCCTCAGAGATCCACCACTGAACTTCCGAACGGCTCCTGCATTTGACGTTGTCATCGACATCATCGAGCCAGGTCTGCTCAGGGACACTGAAAGCTGAATGTCCTTTCTCTCGGAGACATTAGCGGGTTCAGTTCCTGATGCACTCCTTACCACAGCCATTGGCGCAGTTTGCGGTACACTTTTGACAGCGAGCTCTGACGGCGGAGCTGGTTGCGCCGGCCGGAGCGAGCTATCCCTGCTATCGAAGAAACCGTAATGTTGGGCGTCACCAGGCGCCGTAGAAACCCGTCTACCTGTTTCGACATCATTTCTCGTTGGCTTCCGAATAATTGACGTCGCCAGAAGCAGGGCTGGAGCGGCAGCCGGATCAGGGACAACCCGTTGTACATCGCCTTCTCCTGGCAGCCCTGAACCCGAGTCAAGTCGAATCGGTTTACCTGGTGATCCAATTGAACTGGCGGTGAAGTAGGGCCACCAACCGCCATTGTTTTCGGATTCGAGCATTGCAGCATGCACTGAATCGCGTCGCCTGGTTGCTTCAGATCTTTGGTAGCTTGTAGCTGGTCTACGGAACGGGACCGAAAGCGGTGCATTCGAGAACTGAGCATCTGAACGTAGATGCTGTGATGCGGAGCGCTTGACAAGTCTATTTGAATCTCTGCGCCGGCTGGACGGTCGGGCGAGGCTTGAGCCAAATGACGGAGTTGTAGAAGTCGGACTTGGGAGCGGGGTCTCAATTTGGAAGGAGGTCAGGGACAAGCGTCGCAGCCAAGAGGAGGACGGTCTCCTGGGACGAGAAGCAGTCGGATCATCCTGGCTGTTTCTGAAGGGTGCATTGATATGACCTCTACTACGGAGACGACGCGGCTCTGAATTGTTATTAAAGGAACGTTCTCTCCGTGAACCTGGACGCGCCGTCTGCCATCTGTCGGGAGTATCATTTCCATAGTTCACTGCATGGTATGTATTGGAACGAAATGCGGATTCAACTATTGCAGATAGTCTGGAGGATCTCGGGCGCGCATCGCGAGTCGTCGAATCCGGGCCGTCAGCCAAGGGAGAGGGTTGGGTGTGGTGGTGCAGGAAGAAGGATCTCCTCCGGGATTCGCGTGATTTCGAAGTGCGCTCCACGCGTCCAAAGGCAAAGCCTGTGGCAGCGACACCAACAGTGCTAGTGGCACAAAGCTGTAAGAGGGAGTGTGTCAGTTGAGATCCAAGGCAAATTGATGCGTCCAAGCGCCTTCAGAGGCCTTGGAAGGACAAAAAGGAGCGACTAAATAAGATAGAGGAGAGGGGGTTCTTACAGTCGATACATGCTCCATTTCTTAAAAAAAGAGAGAGAGAGACCATCGACACAATCAAGCACCACTGGGGGTCACCTAGTAGCGTGGATGCTGCATGGAGCTGTTCGCATCTGCATGGTAATCAAGAAAGGGATCGACACATTGATTCCAGCAACAAAAGACAAGAGGGTGGTGGAGAAAAGGCTGCAACAAGAAAGTTAGATCTGATCACAGATTAAGAACCGGACAAAGAGGAAGAATTTAAAAAAAAAAAAGTTATGAGTGAGTGACAGAGGCAGGTTTGATCAATTATTGGAGCGACAGACAGGGACGGAGTAAGGTGAAGTTGAAGCTGTTCCAGTCGTGTGTCGAGTGAGCAACTGACGAAACACCCAGCGAAGGGCCAGAAAATAAAGGGCAAGAGAAAGAAGAACGAGCAACGAGAGAAAAATAAAAAGAATGAGAGCTCAGAAGGAGACAGTAACGGCTCAAAGATGCTAGATGGGTGGGCCAGTCATCAGAGCAAGGAGGAAATCTGATCACTCCATGAGCGGATCTCCTCCAGGCGTAACTGAAGCGACAGGAGAGAGAGAGAGCTAGAGAGGGTGGGAGCAGTAGCGGGGCGGAGTAGAGAGAGTTGGTGGAGAGAGGGAAGCGGAGAAGGGGAGAGAGAGAGAAGAGGAGAGGAGAGGAGAGAAAAGAATGGGGACAGGGAAGATCGCGTACTCCGCAATCGCAGGACCACTGCGATGAATGTTCTGAGGACGAAGGCCAGGGATTCGGGAGTCGAGGAGCAATAATCCAGTGCAGTCGCATTCCTTGCTCCGGGGCGCTGTTGGGCTCTGTGCTACGAGAGAGTACGGTACGTGGCCATCGAATATCGAAAGAAGGAGAAGAGGAGGAACAAGGGGAATCTGACTGGATGCAGGGAGGAGAGACAGGTCAACTGCTGTCTGGACAAAGGCACAGAAACAGCAATAATAGTATTAATATTAATAGCGAGGGTGCCGGGATGCGACTTTGTTGTGTTGTTTTCCTGATTTGATTTGATTTGATTTGATCTTTATTTGGACTTTATCTCTGTTGTATTATTACTTTCCCCTGCTGTTTGCCCATTGGACCCGTCGTCGGCTCTGCATGTACGATATAATCCCTGCGGTTTGATTTCCTTTCCCCTGCTTCTTACAGGAGACACGGGCGACAAGTCACTGCTCAAGGTCTCCATAAATCATTGTAACGATGCCTAATAGCAGAATCCTCATGCCAGCCATCCCTTGCGGCCGACGTTTGGTCGGGAGGTTCCTGTCCTCTCAGGTGCGCTTCATCGGTCTGGTTTGAGATCTGCGCTCAAGTCCCCTCCGCGGCACGAAGAGCCGTGTCTCGAATCTCGAATCACGATGCTCTTTTCTAGTCTCGGCAAATCGGGCTGGGCGAGGGCTTTGGCTAAGCTGCGGAGATCCATGGTTCACCGGGTGACCTGGTTACCACCCATTCACAGCGTCAACACTATCCCCGTATATCTCCACTTCCAATCTCTATCTTCAGCACGGGCATGTCGAGTGCACAGCGCTGGGGGGGCCGATCGACGCCTGGATTGGAGCCGATCTCAATTGCGCAGAGTCCCACCGGTGGAAGGAGGCTTTTCCAGCCAACCATTTCCCAATCATGAGTCCCTGGCTGAGACTCGTTCAGCCCGCCTCCTTCGCTTCGTGGAATCTGAGCCGAAGCCGACTCCTCACTCTCTATCTACTGCCTATTATTATTAGTTGCTGCTCTAACTGGACTGTGCGCTCCATATACTTCATAGATTATTTATTCATTTTTCAGTTCCTTTCCTGAACGCTCGCATTTGGCCCTTCGGGTGCTGACGTGATCTAGGCGGCTCAGGAAACACGATTATGATACGACAAAGTGTACCCAGTAGGACGGGAGTACAAACTAGGATTCAAGTGGCCCGTCATGATATGTCGTGCCTAGTCCAAGGCACCACCGAGACCGACGACAGATGATGCCATTCTTGAGCAACACAACGTGGACGGTTTCCTTTCCAGTTATTAATAGGGTGGTTTGCAAGCATACCTGTCTCGGGCCAGGAGTCTCGATACGTCTTCTCCGAAACCTGAAACCATGGAGCTCAGCGCCAACGAATAGCTGACTAACGCTAGTTATTCCTCCTCCTTCCAAGGTTCTTTCCCTGTTTTTTTTTTTTCTTGTCGATGCACTATTGCTGTTGTTACTGGTACGGTAATCAAGTTCACCACATGGCTGCGTGCTCCATGCAAGTAATCAGACGCAGTATTGATTGGCATTTGCGCTAAGGTTCCTGAGTTGTGACTCGGTAATTAATATTATGCCGTGCTTCTTTTTATAACTACTAACTCTCCTTCGAAGGTATCCGTTTCGATTACTATTATTCGGAGCCTGAAGCAATGCAAGGCAAGCGAATCGGCTTGAAGTTCGTGACCCCCAGTTAGTTTCACTCTCGCGTCGGGCTGTTGCATGTGTACAACTGTTACTCCACATCCAACTGTTGACCGAGTGGCATATTGGTTTCAGTGTAGCTGGTTCAATGTTTTATGCTTAACGAGACTGTCGAAGAGCAAATTGTTTGTAGTCCAAAAGTACGAAAGTACTTAGGTAACAATCTGTCCTGGCTTGGCGTGTTTGTATTGTGTGTTTGCCTCTTCGTAGAGATTGGCTTATGTAACGCATCGGTGGCGGGCGATAAAGCAAAAAAGAGCAAGAAAGGTCGGTATCGATCACCGAACAGTCAACGTTTGGAGGAGTGAGTTGCACTGTGCACCATTCTTGTCTCCCCAATAGTGATCGTTCCTTCAGTATAGCTTGGTTTTTTGATCTCCTCCTAAAATGGAGACAGAACTTCAAGCACAAATTCCCGGTCTTGACCGTGTGATCTCGGAATACTCGGTGGTAAGCACGTATCATGAAACCATGGTGTTGCCGTTTCCTAGCTAAGTATATTGCAGGGCTATCTGACCCATGCATCCAAATCCTATGTGGACGACGATGCAAGCACCCGTTCTCCATTGTCGGAGGCCGCTGACACTGTCACCGAACTGCTTGTCTCTGCATCTGGGGACTTCTCTCGGCAAAATGAAGAGGCTATTCGTAACCTCGTGGAGAGATTCATCACTTCTCTGAGTGCCTCTGATGGCGTTGATCCGGAGCGGAGACAGATGCCGTACACGGCCAAAAAGCTTGACCAGACTATCAATGTTGCTTCGCAGCGGAATATGTCTACAACGCTAGGTCTAGCAGGAGGGAACGTGGACCTGGAATCTGCCAACGCCAGAAAGGTTGAATCTCGCGTCGATCGTAAGAAACTCGAGAAAGCGGAGCGGAAGATCCGTGCCAAGCAGGAGAAGAAACAAATGAAGACTGTTCAGTACGAGTCTTCTCGCCTCCTCAACCAACCGACGGATGCCATGTCTTACGAGGAATTCTACATGGCGGTCAATCCTCTGCAATTAGGCGCTGATTCTCAGTCTAAGAGCAAGGACATTAAGCTGGATCGTATCGATGTCTCCATTGGCGGAAACCGCATTTTAGTGGATGCTTCATTAACACTGGCTTACGGCCGACGATATGGTCTTGTTGGCCAGAACGGTATAGGAAAGAGTACGCTTCTGCGTGCTTTGAGTCGTCGAGAGGTGCCTATTCCAACACATATATCTATCCTCCATGTCGAGCAAGAGGTATGCGCATCCTTTCTGATCAGCATATACAGTCCTAGAGAACGGCTCTGACCATTGCTCCCTTAGATTACCGGTGATGACACTCCTGCACTTCAAGCGGTGTTGGATGCCGATGTGTGGCGGAAACATTTGCTTCTTGAACAAGACGTGAGTATTAACTTCTTTCATTGTATTTTGCCTATACAGTTATCTCACGCACTCGCAGAAAACTACAAATAAACTCGCGGCGATAGAAGCTGAGCGATCCTCGATGGCAGACACGTCTACAGATGCTGCGAGATTGGATCACGAGAGAGAAGGCCTCGACATTACCTTGACTGATATTCACGAGAAGCTCGCAGAGATGGAATCGGAAAAAGCCGAGTCTCGCGCTGCGAGCATTTTGGCCGGTCTTGGTTTTTCGACCGAGGCACAGCAGTACGCTACCAAGACGTTCTCTGGAGGCTGGAGGATGAGATTGGCTCTGGCCAGAGCTTTGTTCTGCGAACCTGATTTACTACTTCTTGACGGTATGTCATGAACGTTGTAATCTCTGCTTGATGCTAAAGCTTACTGTTCCCAGAACCTTCGAACATGTTGGACGTTCCGTCTATTACTTTCTTGTCCAATTATCTCCAGTCTTACCCTAGCACTATCCTTGTCGTCTCTCACGACCGAGCGTTTCTGAATGAGGTTGCAACGGACATTATCCACCAACATTCCGAAAGACTAGATTACTACAAGGGAGCTAACTTTGGTAAGTATCTCCTGGGAAAAATTATCAATATAAACCTTGCTAATATCTTGGAGACTCTTTCTACGCAACCAAAGAAGAGAGGAAGAAGAATGCGAGACGTGAATATGAGAAGCAGATGGCGGAAAGAGCACATTTGCAAGGTCCGTATCCCGTTCGTCAATTTCATACTTTCCCCGGTTTCAACTAAAGTGTCTGTTAGCGTTCATCGACAAATTCAGGTACAACGCTGCCAAGTCCTCTGAGGCACAGTCAAGAATCAAGAAGCTTGAACGAATGCCAATTTTGCAACCCCCAGAGAGCGAATACGTTGTGCATTTCGAATTTCCCGAGGTCGAGAAGCTTTCTCCCCCTATTGTTCAGATGTCTAACGTCGCTTTCGGCTACTCGAAGGAAAAAGTCCTCTTGCAGAATGTTGATCTGGATGTTCAGCTTGACTCCCGTATCGGCATCATTGGACCCAATGGCGCCGGTAAAACCACCATGCTAAAGTTGCTTACTGGCCAACTGGAACCAACATCCGGTATAATATCTTCGAACTCCAGGTTGCGGATTGGCTACTTTGCTCAGCATCATGTTGATGCTTTGGACCTTACTACCAGTGCCGTCAGCTTCATGGCGAGAAAGTTTCCAGGGAAGACTGACGAGGAGTATCGGCGACACTTGGGAGCGTATGTTTCATATCCAAGTTATGAAGGAATGATATCTACATTTCATTTACTGACACCTTTTTAGGTTTGGTATCACTGGCACCACTGGTCTGCAGCGGATGGAGCTTCTGTCTGGTGGTCAGAAATCTCGTGTTGCTTTTGCCTGTTTGTCTCTAACGAACCCTCATATTCTCGTTCTCGACGAACCTTCCAACCATTTGGATATTGAAGGTATGGATGCCTTGTCAGAGGCACTGCAGAACTTCCAGGGAGGTGTACTCATGGTATCCCACGACGTGACGATGTTGCAGAATGTCTGTACAAGCCTGTGGCTCTGCGACAAGGGAACTGTGCACCACTTTGATGGCACAATCAACGAGTACAAGAAGCTCATCACCTCTCAGGCGAACGAGGCTGGAGTGGCGATTCGTCACTGAGATCTGGGTGTCGTGTCGGCCTATATGAGCTTGATGCATCTAGCAGATCAAGGTCTAGGCATGCACATTGACTGCAAAGATGCATGTAGATAGCATAACCATATATCTGACGAAATGAAGTAGCGCGAGCTCAGTGTGTACACCAGAGAATATCCGAAGATGCAACAAACAGGTCCTTGGCAACCTAGAAATACACTAGTACTTACTTTCCTTCCTCTCTACTTGCCCCTTATCTTACTGGCTAACCTACTCTGCCACTTCTCCCTTCATTATCAGTTTTCCATCAACTTATAATCCTACTTTGCTCTGTCTCTTACATCTTACAGCCGTCTAGCTTTGGGACTCAGGAATATGAATTCAGACTCAGAGCTCTACGACGCTGTCTCCGACTGGGAGAAAACGAGTCTAGCAGACACAAGTAGCAACATGGCAGTTGAATCTCTTAGTCCGTTACTGAGGTTGCCGACAGAGGTGCGTCGTCTCTCAGTTTGCTATTACCTTTGGCTCCTAATGAATCTATATGGTATCTAGGTCATCCAGTTTATTGCATACCTCCTCCCAAGTGACAAGGACTTGACAAATTTCACTTCTACTTGTATATCTCTTGCGGAAAAGGTGCTACCATCGAGGTCTTCAGTGTGGCGCGGTCGATTCAAGGATCATTACGATCTTCCTCACGGAATTTCTTCTGCCGATTTAAAGATTGAATATCAAATAAGGTCGATTGTGCTTTCTCAGAAAATAGATTTCAAATACGGCGAGTACGAGGAGCAGACTCTATGGTTAGAGGTTGTCCAAACAGTACTGCTTGAATCATATTCTCTAGCTCCGAATAACGGCGAATCTCATTCCAAGAATCTTCAGCGCCTTCGTGAAGTCCTCCTCAATATAGATTTCTTGAATCGACCGGTCTGTGGGCATGGTGAAAAGAATTCACGACCGCCATCAGAATTGTTTTGCGCCGTTCAGCTGGTCAGTAGTGCCTCATATGGGTTCTTGTTGAAGAACTGAAACACCATTCAGAGTCAGCTCACATCCTCTCCTCTAAAGTGTTTGACGGATGTGGCCTTGGACCTATCGATGCCCTACCGTTGTCTCCGCACTGACTACGACGTCAAAAGAGTTTACTCTTTTGGAGAGGATCTCGACCGTCCTCTTATGCAAACCGCTGAGGACCTACCACTGGAACGGCTGCTACATATCCGTAACTTTTGGCAGCGTCATCTGACAAACCCTGACGAATGCTCTTTTTACTACTCGTTCGCACGTCTGCGAGAACATCACCGACCGAAGATGCCAAAAAATTCGTTGGGAGGAACAGATACTGGACTTGCTAGCCAGTGGCTGGGATACTATTGTAAGTGATCGCAAACCCTCATCTCACAAGAGGCGAGGTTCGGAAGGTTCACTTAGACTAATCGTTAAGACGACAAGTGTAGCATGTATCCATCCACATCCAGAAACACTGGGCGGCTTTCAAGATCGCCAGACGTGCGCGGATTTGGACATGGAAAGTCATTGGACTGACGTGGACACACTCGTCAGTATATTCACAGAACATACCCAGTACCCATATCTGCAAAGCTTGATGGATATTGGATCCGTTTAACTTGCTCTCTTCTGCATAGTTCCTCCGGATCAAAACTGACCTCGACCCCACGAACTGGCCGGAAATGCTCCATTCGATAATCCCAACCCTTAATAACAACGAACTTAACCGCTCGTATTTCCAGGGGATTCAGAAGGTTGATAATGTGATAGAGGCCCCTGGCAACCCAGAGTACCTGATCCGTGGATTCACGGAGCCTATTCCAGGATCCCATGGAGGCTTTCCTGGTTGGATGCGCGTCGGCTTTGTTCTCTACAACCCTAATCGCGAGTTTTTGCAACTGATTCCTCCGGCGGACGCAGATGGAGTAGCTGGAAATGGGGCCAACGATGAGGATAGGGCTACATGGTTCCCGCGGGAGGAATGGCCGCCGTTCGATTTGGATTTGAGCTTCCATTGGATCTACGGTTATGAAGGCGTTTGTCTGCCTGGAGGAAGAGTCATGATGGGACGCTGGCAAGACATGCAAGGTAGGATGGACACAGGGCCGTTTATATTCTGGAGCATATAAAGGAATAGCTTTCTTGGAAATGGGCATGGAATAGAATTGAGAATCATTACAACGCTTGCTGTTATCTAATAGCTGGACTAGCCGGTCGAGCCCAATCCAGGAGATTGCACGCGAAGATTTCTCCCATAAGTCCAGGGCTCTGGTTTCCTACCAGCTGAATATTCCTCTGGGGAATTGAAGTTGTAGATTTCCAGAATATCACGCGACTTTTCGCTTTGGAAGAAAAATGCCTCAAACTAATGAAGATTATACACTTGCACTCCTGCCCCTAAATGAACCTCTTTTGACTAACGCACAGAAGAATTTCCGCGGGAAACACGCTCATACAAAAGGGAGTAGTGGACGTAGAGCAATACCAAGAACCAAACTATCCATCCCGATAAAAGAAGAAAGGGAAAAGGCGAGAGAACGAGAGAACAGAGCTATTTACTCCTCAATGTCTTTCACCTTCTCCCACTGGCCCTTCAAGTTCTCCTTCCACAGACTAACCTTGTTATCACCCCCGCTCACCGCAAGGATGTTTCCGCTCAAACTCCAGCTAACGCGCCACAGGACGACGTCGAATTCGAGTACCTGGCTGTTCCACTGTCCCGGATTCGACGCGTCAGACGTCCAGATACGAACAGTCTTATCTTGAGAGGCAGAGGCGATGTAGGATTTAGAAAGGATGCTTGGGGACCAGGCGACATCGCGGACCCAGTCTGAGTGACCTTGGAGGGTTTGTGTCGACGAGTAGGTCTTAGTTTCCGGGCTGACAGTAGGGGTAAATACAAATGTCAGTATATTCTTCTGTCCAGGGAGTAAAGGGATTTTTTTTTTTTTCAGACGAGAAATGCATTTCCAACAAATTGGACATTGACTTACTTATAATCCCAGATCTTAACCAAGTTGTCACTTCCACCGGTGACGAATCGCCTTTGTTGATTAGGTGAAGGAGCGGCACTGATCAAGCTCCCAGGAGACACCGCAGGAGCCCAACTGACTGAGTTCACGCCCATCCCATGGGCGTGGAAGATCTGGTGAGTCCAGCTGTTGTCGCGGAACTCGAGGACACTGACATGCCCATCCGAGGAAGCGCAAGCAAGGAGGCACCCACTCTCATGTGGAGCCCAGGAGACCATGTTCACGGACGCGGTATGAAGGGAGAAATCAAAAACTTTGGTCCATGTGGAGCCGCCGGCTGGAGATGTCGGGCCTTGGTGTTGTTCGCGCCAGATAAGTACTTTGCCGTCGTAGGAAGATGAGGCCAATATTGTGCCGAATTTCGGATGGGCCTGTATAGAAGTTCCAAAAAAGAGCACAATCAGCTAAGTTTGCACAAACAGGAAGACAGAGAACATGGGAAGCAGAAGATATTTGTTTACATACCCATGCGACGCACCACACTGCGCCTTCGTGCCTTTATTTTCGTTCCCTCAAAGTCAGCATCCGGCGTGTATTCTGCTTGGGATGGATCGATAGCCCTCACCCTTTCAACGTTTCAATCAACCGATGTGTCTCTCCCTCAATCTCGAATATCTTTACTGTCTTATCAGAAGAACATGTGGCCAGCCTACGGCCGTAATAATCTAGTCCCGCATCGTGCTAAACACCGGTAACGACAAGTCAGTCGCTAAAGTTCACTGACTGCCAAAGAACGCAACATATGTTTCAAAATATCTTCTGCATTAGACGTACGATCATGTCCTCGTGCCCGGAATTGGAAATGACTTGAGTGGCCGCCTGCATTGAGGAAGACCAGGTCAGCAAAGAAGCCGGAAAGGGGTCCTGTAGCTACAGGCGACGTACCATGCTGGCAAATATCCGCGCAAATTTCCAAATAGAAACAAAGGTGGCTCAGTTTAGGTGCGCTGGAAACCAGGATCTCCCTAACAAGAGCGTGATGGCAGCGATTGGAATTGTTCGTGTAGCGAGCCAAGCGCGAAACACGGCCAGACTGTCCATTTCCGAAGTTGAAGGCACAGCGATCTTATCTTATCGGCCTAAGTCACGCCCATTTCACGTGATGGCCCTCGGTCCGCCATCGGTTCCCCCGCGATTCCATCTCCTTTTTGCTTGCCCGCGCGACAGACAGGTTCTTCTCGTTCCCACCTCTTGCTACCCATGCAACCTGTCTTATCATCTTGACACTTTGCGTCTTCCTTCGCTTTCTCTATCCACTAGTGCTAGTCTCAGTGGTACACCGTCTTCGCACTTTCTTCAAATATTCATCGCGGTATTGGACGTCATTCCGAGCCAAAATGAGCGACGCTCTTTGTGGGCCGTCAAATGCGCTCCAAAACTTTCAGAAGCACACGTCCGTTGATCGGACGCTTCAGCAGGATCGCCTGACTTCTCGCCAGTCACCTTCTCAGGTAAGCCTGCTGCTGGAAAGCTATCCGCTACTCCGTTTAATTATGCTAACCTGCTCACCTCCCAGAACTTCCGATCCCAGAATCCCAACGCGGGGGCACTTGACCCAGAGTTTGCTGCTTTCGAGACGAACTCTGCCGGGCCAGCATTTCCTGATGCCTACCACGCTGCAGCTTTCCTGCCACACAACGTGCAATCCTCCGTTCCCAGTCATGCGGGAAACTCCGATTGGGCAGCTGATTTTCAGAGCCTTCAAATATCTGAGCCGTCGCACTCGATTCCTCAGTATCAAGACCCATTAGCTCCTCCAGTAAGCACAGCTTCGCCAGGAGTCTGGCAACACGAATTTGTACAGCACCAACAGCGGACTCTTGCTGCTCAGCGCCTTCAACCTTACAGTCACGCTTTTCAACCTTCCTTCTCCCCTGGTATTCCATCTGGTGTAGCGGTAGCGGACACTACCCACTATCCGCAGGAAGTTGCTGAAGGACAGAAAGTCTCTGCCGAAACCTTCGATGAATCTGCGTTTGAGGCTGCTTTTGAACAGGCAAGAGCAGATTTGGAGTTACATGCGAGTGATGCTACACGTGAAGACTCCGCTCGGGTGGATGCCCTTCAGACAGAGACTAGCGAAGAAATGAAAATTGGATCTGACACCATTCCGTATGTCGACAAGGAGGACAAGGCCTCAAGGCTGAATGTGGCCGACGAGCTTGCCAGGACAGCGGGACAACTGCTTGATAGTGTCAGCCATGACCAGAGCCAGAAATTCAAAGAGAGCAATTTTCTTGCGTTGATGCGACGTATCCGTGACCGAGAAGTTCAGGTTGACGGTGATGAGTTTCGTGAAGTCAGTACCAACCCGTGAATCTTCAATTTCGGGTATAAAAAGGGCGCTGGTATAACTTGGTCTATTCTATTCAAGCTCTTGTTCTTGCTAATATGGGCTAGACCTCTCAGCCTTTACACCCCGGCGGAAGACTCTACCCAGAACGACCCCAGGCATCACATCCCGGACACCAGGAACCGAAATTCAGCGTCACTGCTGACGACATTAGTAAGTTCGACGATATGGAAGAGTCTCTCTCTCTCCACGCTAGGTTCGGACGTTCCTAAGATCAAGGTATACAGCATTGATCCCTACCGCCCACGAACTGAGAGTGGTGTAAATTTTTGAGATTCAAAAAATTCGCCACTTGTAATGATGTTCGATGGTACTTCGATGATACCTTCTATCCGGAGTCTTTCTGTCCATTTCGATACCCAATTTCTGTCACGTTTCCCCCCTTCCTCACTTCGCAAAGAGATCATCATGGGGTCCGAGCAGAGCGGACTCGCCTTTTCCCCCTACGCTTCTCTTTGCGATGTTCGGCTATCACACTCCTTTGTCCTCTTTCCAACTGTGCACAATCATGACTAGCGGTGAATGGTTAGCGCCAAAGCATTCCTAAAGCAGCTGGATCTTGATTTTGATGACTTTCGTTTGCCTGTTGCAGACAGAAGCGGAGAGACGCCACGCATATCACGTGATGCGTTATCCCTATTGATGGCCGCACAATATAGAGGGCCATTGACGACGGTCAATAGGCGCCTTATTGTCACCAAAATACAGGCCAGCTTGTCTTATTCTACTCTGCCGATTCAACCTGCATCTGAAAGCAATGATAGGGATCGCCGACGGTTTGCATATCTATTGATATACCCCTGTTCCTCTCGGCCTCCTTCGTCAGCCTCCACTTGTCTTCACTCTATTGTTTTGCATTACGGTATACATATATATAGATATATATGAGCGTGGCCTGTCCTTTATTACTTTGGCTGTTTTGATTCCCCTCATCCCTGTTTATAAGGAAAAGAACATCTCTGCCCCTTTTCTATTTTGCTCCGATTTCTTGGCCTGTTTCTGAGTATCCTTTTGAACTATAGCTACTTTAATCGAAAGGCTTTGGGAGTGCTCGTATCTTGCGATTAACTTCTCTCTACATCCAATTCATCTCCTAATTCTCTGTCCGTTTTCGCGCCTGGAAAATGCTGCCGCCGTCAGATTCTTTCGTTCACCTGTCTCAGAAGACAGCGGAGGCAGCTGCCAATATGCAGAACATCCCACCGTCCACAGTTCCGCCTCCCCCGTATTCGCGGATGATACCATCAACCTACTCCTGTACCTCCTTCCAGGAAAGCGACACGGATTCCTTCGACGACAACGACAGCGGATACGAGGGGAGTTCCAATCCCGTGACTGTGCATATCGACGCCTCAATCAAGATTATAGGACACGGAAATACCGTCGTTGCACCCTCCCCGACGACCCCCCGGCACCAGCAGCGGGGCGTGGACTCCTCCTCCAGATCTGCAACCGAAGACCCGGTTGCATCTGCATCTGCATCTGCATCGGCACCCGCGTCTCCCTCCGCTGCGGCCTTCCTACAATCAGCACAGGAACGCAGACAGACAAAGCTAACCGAGCTCGCCACGACGACCATCTATGCCCTCCAACGCTCCGAGCACTCCGCTGACGGTGACACCGGCAGCCGTCTTCGCCCGATAGAAGTCAACATCAACACGGGGATCCAGATCGAGGGGAACAGGAATGTGATCTGCGCCGGTCTTCTCGCGCCTCGATCATCACCGGGCCGGAAGGATGAACCTGATACTACTTCTACTACTTCTACTACTACTACTACTACCGTCAATGGCACTCTGGCTGGACGGAAGAGACGGGCTCAGTCTGTATGTATCTCCCATAGGCTAGGCACTTCAACTTTTCTTCCTATGGCTGTGCAAATTAACTCCCTCGTGTGTTGTGGTGATTCCAGGAACCAGTCGATGTGCGCAGATTCAAGAGAGACTGAACAGGCTCTTTACGTTGCAGAGAATGAATGAGTAGCTGGGAGACTTGCAATTGCCCATTCCACTCATCCCTGGTGGCAAGGTTGGCTGAACTTCGTTTTCTCTCTTCTCTTCTTTTGTCGTTCTGCCTAGACGGACCAAGGCATGTTCTTGGAATTTCGAAGATACTTCATAACATCGATATACCCTACTTCAATATATTTAAAATATATACCTAGCGCAGTCGCAGCAACGGTTTACTGGCATAGTTTGATTAAGTAGGTAGGTAGGCGCTTTCAACTAGAACGGATCAGTCGAAAACGGGAATCATGAATCAGTCTGCGTTAGGTATGCCTTCAGTTTAATTCAGCAGGAAGAGCTCCTCCTCACTGTCAGGAGGACGATAGAACATAGTCAGTACATAGATCGTATTATATCTTTTAAACGAAGTTTTCTCTCTCTCTCACTAGACGCCGTGCTCTCATCCCATCGCAATAGCATACAGCAGCACACTATAATACAGTTCCGAATCCAAACACCAGGTCCCCAGCATAATAACATGAAACCCCGAACAGGGAAAAATTATTGAACGACAACACAGAACGGAGGGCGGAATATTATTCATTCCCCTTCCTAGCTGCCGGAGTATCATCAACTTTGCTTCTCACTTCTCGCCGGCTCCGACTCCATCTGAGACGCTTCATCGCGGTATGGAAAACTATCCTTGCGAGGACAGTAACCAAAAAAAAGAGAGAACAAAGCGTGCATCTGTAAAATGTTCTCCGGTCAAAAATAAAAGGTAGACTATACCGGCGTTGAAAGAAATGTGCCCCTAAGATGTAACGGGAATAAAAGAAGACAAAAATAGAAGAAGGATTTCGTCAAGAAGAGTAACTTCATGATGTCCAGGAGCCTGTTCTTAGAGAGCAACTTCGATAGTGTGGCACAGCTGTGCAGGGTAATAAGCGCCAGCCACCAGAAGGAAACCCTGGGATGCTGCTTGCATAAGTGGACGGGAGGCCAACGAAACGCGCGCGTGAGTATCAATCTAGCCAGTCTTCAGTTGCGCAGTTCATTAAAGAAATGCACTAGCCTTTGCACAGCCGCGCTGTCAATCTCCAGATGGAGACGAGACTTGTGACCAGAAGTTGTAGCGCAGTACGCCTGACGCTCGCATAATTGCATATCTGGGGGTGCGCTCTATACGAAACATAAAACAGTTAGCCGTATTCCAGAGCAAGATCAACATCTAGAAGCTTACCCGCAAACATACACAATGAGCCCTTGACATTGACAATCCGATATGGTTGCAGCCGTTGGGAGCTATTATTGTCTGCCGACAGGGATATCATGGCGGTGCAGATCTTTCGACCACTCCGGGGCAACCTTGTCACGCTCGTACAGGAGACCACAGTTGTGGCAAAGGGTCTGAGGTTTACAAAAGTCAGCACACTAAGCTCATTCTTAGGTCGAGGAATTGTCACTGTCTCTCTCACCCTTGGACCAGCCGGACCATCTCGGACTGCCCAAACCGCAGTTCCCCATACCTTACAGTTGGCGCATCGCCAATTTTGCCGTTCCCTGCAGAGTTTTAAAAAGTTAGCAGGCATAAAAGCTAAAGAAGCCGCTTCAGTAAAAACCTACCAGTCCGACAATGTGCCGCCTCCTCCACCGTACCCAGCCCCGGAACCCGTGTCTGGCGTGCCTCGTCCGCCTGGTGTGCCGCCACCACCCAGGGGACTGATGCTGCGGAACCGCCGCTTTCGCTTGCTCCTCTCACCCCTGCCCAGTGGAGTCTCACTGTCGATGTCAAAGAAGCCACCGCCGGTGCTCTGTCGTGACACGTCCGGGGTAATCCCTGCCGTGGATGAAAACCTCGCTGTTTCTCGTCGCAGGCGTCTTATTTGCCGTTCACGGTCACCCTCCCTCTTTTCAATTTCCTCCTTCGACAAAGTTTCAACCTTTGGTTCCCATTCATCACCGAGTCCTTCAGGGTCATACCGCCAGCCGGCCTCGGCACCATTAGCTGCCTGGTTATCGATTTCGTTTCCGTAGCCATAGCCTCCGATACCATTTACGAGACCGCCGCTTTCACATACTTCCTTTTTGAGTTTCAGAACAGCTTCGTAAATCCCATGCGCGATTGCGCTGACCCATTCTCCACCGAGACCCAAGTCGGCGCTAGTGACTCTGGCGAATTCCTCGGCCATGCCCGGAGGATGGAGAAGTGACCACTCGAACTTGTCCGTATACAACCTATTTTGCAGATTGATGTTTAGACTGATCAAACATCGATATGCATCATCCGGGTTGAGTATACTGTCATTAACCAATGGTTCCTTGGTAACCGCCACCGCATCGGCTGGGGTGCCGGGAGTCGCAACATTTGTAGGCGCCGGAGTTGTAGAGATATCCCTGATTCGTCCAGCCTGCGATGATGCAGGAGGGGCAGGGGTAAATGACTTCTGTTGCGTACTCTGGAACAAAGGATGTAGTGCAACACCGGCGTACTCCTCTAGCTGTTGACGAATTTGACTGCTAATGGCCAGTGCCATCGCCTGCGGGTTGGGCAGGTCGAGGTCACGAACGAAACCGGTTGCAAAATCTTCCGGCGTAGCCAGGGCTTCATGTAGATTCCAAAGAAACGTATCCTTTATCCGATATGCAGGAAGTGGATCCGGTCTTCTGTACCCCGGCAGCGTCGGGTTTATTCCGGGGTCCAAAATACCTCGAGGCAGGGGAAAGGGTTCCGATGGTTGATGAGCGGGGACTTCTAAATCAATGCGGATAGGTATAAGTGTTAAAGGGAGTTGGGCTTGGATCTGCAATTGGTCGGCGCAACTACGCAGAGAAAATTCGCAGTTTAGCAAAAATGCGGATAAAAAAAAAAAAGGAGGGGGGGGGCGGGGGTTCGTCAAGGAAAGACAGGGTACATACGCAGGTCGGACCATCCTCTTAATCATCCAATCTCGAAAGATGCCCTGAACCTCAACAGGCGCATGTACCTCCTGACCCAACTTGGCCGCAGAAGGGGCCTTGTCGTGGACCGATTCTTCGCGTCGAAGGCTCCTCAAGCCCGTGGGTCGACGCGGACCCTCGCTATCGTCAAAGTCATCATCATCAAAGCCATCTTCCGCGTAGTTGATGGCGGCCGTCCCGCGCTTCGTCCGCGGCGGAGGTCCAGCTTGGGTCGGAGGAATGATAGGCGTGAGCAGCGCGTTTCCGTACTGGCGTACCCGTGGAGGGTAGGAGGTAATATAACCTCTTAGAGGAGACATGTTGGACGACCGTTCAGCTCAAAAAGGGAACATGTCCTCGCTCGTGGAATGGAAGATTCGGATGCGCGATAGATGGATGGGCTTTTTGATTTGCTAGGTCCAGGTCCGAGATCGCGAAATGGGTTCAGCTGGTGAAGACGGTTTGTCGTCGGTCGTTGGCGAATCTGGAAACAGCGAAAAATCGTCCTGGAATACCTGATCGTATGCGACCAGGTCCAATTGTTTCTCGGATCGCGAAAGGGCCCAATGCGAAGAAAACACGAGATGTGGTCGCGGTCAAGCTCCGGACTTGGCTTTGACTTGAAGACAAGCAGTTTCCGGCGCGGTTCGTCGCCCGGTCACGTGATGCCATGGCATCAAAGAACACCCTCTAATTACTGTAAAAGGTCCACGGCTCACCACACACCACACATGTTCATTGCGGCATACCGATGCTACTTGATATAGCTATGAGAAGGGGCTTACAAGATATTGAACTGTTGACAACAATGTAGCAAGATGAGCATGTCTCATCTTTGTCCAAAAAGCTAACTAAGAGCCACCCCAATACGCGCAGTACTATATCAAGCCGTAAAAGAAACTATATAGGAACCCCCCCGATATTCAGTGCATCATTGCTGGTCCCTCTGGAAATTCTGGCTAGGGACTAATCGTAATGTCTGACAGACAGGTCTGCTCCAAACATGGAAGAGAGAGCGAGAGAGAGAGAAGCTCGGAGACGCAAGCGCCGACCATGGTATATGACGACGAGATGAACAAAATGATAAGGAGAAAAGAGAAAAGAAAAAAATTCGATGCAATTCAGTAAGAAATCCGAGCGCCGTACAAAAGAAGCAGAGATGGAGATGGGGCCCGCAGGAGCTCGACTACCGGAGACCGATAACGCTCTATAGCAACTCATCAGTTCGCGCGATCAGCTTGTAAATTTCAGGGATACTTACCATTTCCAAGGTCCACACCCTCCGAATCCATACTTTGAGCTTTCCTTCAACGCCTTCGACGTTTGTCAGTTCAACACCTTCCCACCAGCATCTTCTGGCCGGCTTCCTCCAGAACAAGAGAAGTTTTTGCGCCATCCCCACGGCGTTATTATTTGATAGATCTCCCTTTACGTCAGTGCGCAGTTTCGCGAGCGCTAGACTGCAAATTACTGCCCTGTTGGGCTCTTGAGCTCGGTGGCCCCAACAGTCATCACGCTCAAACCCACTGTTAACCAATCGTCAGTTACGCGCCGTCAGCTACGTAGCAAGGCAAACAAAAGACCACAACGAAGGTAACTCACCCAGCAGTAAGCATCTCAATGAGATGTTGCTCAGTTGAGCCCGGTTCGTCACTTTTCCTTAATCCAGAAAATATGCCGTTCTGATTCAATAACTCCTTCGCGGCGGCTCGCTTGACCTGAATCATTTCCGGATGCTCCATGTCCGGTCGCGGAGGTATCACATAGAAATCAAGATCTTCGCGAAGAACGATAATGCCAGCTCGATCCTGAAGCATATCTCTAGCAGTTCCTTGCATTGACTCGGGCGACATATCTATATCTGGCGATGTTGCCGCGGTAGGAGAAGACGGAATCGACTGTGCGACAGAACGGAAGAAATCCAACATGTACTGCAGACAGGCCGGATCATACTAAAAAAAACAACATATTTATGTGAGATTCGTTCCCACAGGACATGAGGGAGGCACAAACGCCAATTCACAGCACCTACATCAACTGGGTAGACATCGCCTTCCGCAAATCCCATGTGGCCATCAGGAAGGAGTCCATTAGGGAAAAGTGATAGTAAGACGAACTCCGGCAAAGTCAGAAGCTCATCTCGAGAAAGAGTAAACCGAGTTCCTCTGTGCAACCGAAGTCAATAAACAAAAAAACATGGCGATCAGCAATTGCTGTATTTGAAAAGGGGAACTATACCGAAGGTCAAGCGTGATGTGTTCGTCTCCATTGATATCTACTTTGTTGGTCAGGAAAACGTAGTCAGCATACGGAATGAACTCTGCAATGGTAAAAAAGAAGGGGGGGGGGTTCAAAGTCACAGTGACTCAGAAGAATGATCGCGGAACGCAGCGTACCTCCAAGTGTATTTATCGGTGGACCACCGGCCTGCTGTACCTGGGTGATAATGCTCGAGGGCCCCCCAGCAGCAGCCATAACGTACGTAAATGATTCGATAGGGCTGGATCCTTCTGTATACGGTGGCGGTGGCTCTCCGTCGTCAGGCGGCTTTCCTGAAGGCTCTCCCTTTTGTTCGGACGATACAGACGAAGACTTAGCCTCTGTAGCAACGAGCGACTGTGCAACTAACTCCGGAGGATCTTCGAGGAGTGGAGGAGGCGCAAACGCTGGAATAATGGTCGTGGGCCCGGACTCTGTAACGGTCTCCTTGATGCGATTGGCGTCCGCGGACGAGGTAAAGAAGAGTGAAGAAAAGGGAGGCGGGCGCGAGGAGGAAGAGAAAGACGAAGATACTTCCGATGGAGGTGAATGGGGCGGCGGGCCTGTGTAGGACTCGTCCTCCGCCAGGGAGTCCGTCTGGTGCGGTGGCAGCGCCGTGGTAGGCGAGCCGGGTGAATATCTTGACCACGACAAGGTGCAGGAAGTCGATCAAAAATCCCGTACGAGGGTGTTCCTTGCTCCTCACTCTGCCGAGAGAGAGCGGATATAATAGCGGCGTTGTAATTTAGAGCTCTGGTCCAAAAGCAGATAGGGAATGCTTGTTGCGGTCAAGCAATGAAGCCCGCGGTGGCTCTAAAGCGGTGGAGGGGTGAGAGCAAACATTTGACCTGAAGATATCGCCGATAGCGGGGGGGAATATGAGCCAACTCTAGGCGTGATATGATATGACTCTACGCTAATCGAGGTGAGAGATAAATCGATGAAAATACCGAACGAAGAGAGGACCGCGTCTGTAGGGAGACAGAGGCGACTAGGACAAGTGAGGCGGATTGGCGCTTGTTGGCGGCGCAACTATCGAGGCCCAATGACACGGACCTGCGCTTTTACTGGAACAGACACAACCAAAGCCTGCAGTGCCGTTCATGAACATCAAAATAGCCAAGGTCGCAATTAACGGATGCTCATTCTGCGAGTCGGAGATGACGCCCATCACCCAATTCCTGTGCTCGACAATCGAACGATCAACTGGGAGTCTGGGGTCACATGATCTGCTGTGGCGCGCCAGGATCAGCAGTAGACAGCGAACCACGATTTCTACGAAGCAGACGACTTCTAGGGGATGATTTAATTTCTTTCTGGATTACAGACAGATACTGGGCGCGAGCCAATACAGGCACCAGGGTGGAGTCCACTACGCGATTCATGTAGAAGGATACTACCTAGGTAGTGGTAACTTGTGTATGGGCGGGACGAACTCCCGCAGTGAATCGCTCTAAACATCTCGGTCGACGAAGCTCTGAATCATCCCCTCGAGAGTGGGTTCATACTCCTTCAAAGTCACCGTATCCCCTTCCAAGATCGTGTTTGCCTGCACGAATACCTTGCGAGGAACTTTATTGCGCAGAACGACATCACGCAGTTTGGTTCCCCACCACTCGTCGACGGAGGTAACCTCGTCGTACAACTTCTTACCTGCTTCCACATCCGCCGTTGTCTTGTATATGTGCAGCTTCTGCAGATATCTTTCCACGGCCGGTCGTCCATGGGTCAGTATCTTGGACCGGTCCAGGTGGATCTCCAGGTCCGATAGATCTTCCTTGGCGTAAACAAGCTTCACGAAATCGTCCCCAGCACCCAAAAACGCGCGTAAAATGCTGTACCGAGCTTGCATGTGAGCTTGTCCCCATTTCTTGGTCTTGGGGTCCCAGTGCTCAAGCGCGACCAGACCAGCGCGAGCCATCTGCAGGTATCCCGCAAACAGCACGTCGCCCGCGTCGTTGTTCAAGTCTTGCTTACCGTCTCCGAAACCAAAGATCTTCAGGATTCGGAAATCACAACTAAGCACCATGGCCACACATTCCGCCCGACATTCTTCGTAGGATGATGCGATAGCACCGAATACAGAGCTCCAGGTCTGCCCCGGTTTATACCAGGTAGAGACAGGCTTGTTGGTAATAGGACTAATAGGAGGCTTCGATACATCAAAGTTGTACTCCCCAGGAGCGGTTTCCTGTAGCAGTTTGCCGGTGCCATGGCCGAGAAGTTCATGCAGCCCTACCTGCACTTCAAAGGCTGCGTCTCGGCAGTTGCGGTACACGGCAAGATCTTTCTCTGCAATAAACGGGACGGGCTCGTTCGGCGCCTTGGCGCTCAGTACATTTCCTAGGGAGACATTCTTGAAGCCAAGGTTCTGGCGGATATCGTCATAGTTCGGTAGGTTAATGCCAGCGGGTAGACCACTAGATTGAAAGCTCAGGACCTCTAAAGACGTAAAGTCCGGGCTAAGAAACTTGTCCTTTTCGAACTCTTGACCCCAGGGGAGTTCAGAGATCATGCCTTCGGCACTGGAGACCAGCTTTCCGAAAGCTCGAGTACGTTCGAAATTAACCTGCGAAAGTTAGTTAACCTAGCAAGCTGTATACAGGGCTACAGGAAGTTGAAGCGAAGAAGCTGAGCTGTCAGAAATCAACATACCAAGGCGACAAAGCCCTCCCACTCTCCTCGAACACCATGCGGGTCTCTGTATGTCTCTACAAAACCTAGGTTTGTCTCTAGAATAGGGCCCTGATCCTTCACCCAGATTCTCTGAGCTTCTTTAAACGATTCGATAGAACCCGTGGCAAACGACTTGGCATATGCCTCGAGCATTCGCTTCTGATTCTCGTTCGCCGCATTAAGGGCTGCCAACTCGATGTCGTGGGCGACCTTGGCCATCTCATTCAGGTAATCACCAAATACCAGACGGAGTTTCTTGCCCTGCAATTCCCCACCCAAATCCCACGAGTCTTCATCGCCTAGGTCCCTATCCGCCGGTGGCGGAGAAGAGACGCCAGAGGCGATCAACAGCTCGAAATCACCAGAGGCAGTCTTCCTGAGTCTTGTGTTCTCCAAAGGCAGTTGTTTCTTCTCGAGAAAGTCACCGACGGCCTCTATTTCGGCCTTCGTAATAGACGGAGAATCCGGGTAGTAGGTTGTCATGTGGCCCTGTTCTGGATACCCAAGGAGCATAAGCGATTGTTCAGGCGTCTCGTAGATCCCACCGCCGGTCTTGCTTGCTTTCTCAAACGCCGCCTTTGTCTCGGGAGTAATGGAAGCCAGCGCCTCGAGGGCAGATGCTGGCAATCTAGGAATGAATTTCGAATCACCGAAGCCTTTATAGTTGCCGCAGTTCCCCAGGAATTGCGCGGCATATTCGAGGAAGTATCTGAGGTTCTCGGAGCTGACATTCGTCTTCTGTGCGAGGCTGTTCCAGTCGCCATTGCAGGAGCGGTGGAGGGAAAGAATGAGATCGTAGATAGGTTCCGACTCGGGTGACACCTGCCGTAACGTGATGCGGGCGCCTTGGAAAGCAGCTCTATCGATCGATAATCCCAATCAATCAGCCTTGGCTCCAGTTGCAGATAAATGACATAATGAGAATGCCCCAGCAAAACAAAAAAGAGACGAAAGGAACTAAACTCAAACCAAGCTGGGGCAAGACTCACCTGCTCACATAGTGAGCATATTTCCTCAACTTCTCATCCTTGAGGCTATCGAAGTGCGGCTTGATCTCCAACCTCACGACAGTAGGAGGAGAATCAGCCAGGTAATGCTGTCTGGTCTGCACATCCATTGCAACACAGGCTGTATGAGAAGGGGGAGGAGCGGTATGATCTCTCAGGGCTGAAGGCAGGGTGTTCGCGAGAGTCGAACAGGGACGTTTGCAGTTGGTGATGACGATGTAACGGTGATGAGGGCGGAGGAGGAGGACAGCTGGGCGGAAGCGGGGCGTCGTCGTCGTCAGGAACGCATGATCCGTAACAAAGCCTCGTCGTGCAAGGCTTCTCCAAGATGTCATTGAGCCCGCCGACTGCTCCCGGAGCTGGTGTTGAACTTTATATAACACCCTGCATACAGAGTAGATCGATATTTACAGTTTTCTGAATCGGAAATTGTTCGATTTTATTGCTTGGCGGCGAGTGGGGGCGTTAGCCTGGCTGTCTGTAAACCCTGAAGTATCACCAGCTCGACTTAGCCCTACATCATCATCATTATCCATTTAGGTACTAGGTAGTGTCTTGTATGTCAATTTGCCATCGATCGTCATTGCTACTTGAATTCATGCTTCATAGAAAAAGACATATATATATTCTTCTGTCCTAGGCAGCACAATTGGCTTTGCATCACAACACAGGGCACTATACACTATGGACCTCACTCAACTGGAATATTCATATTCATTTCATATCCATACAAAACAACAAAAACAATAACAAAAGCCAAGCATCGCTCTAATCTCAAAAATGTCACAGACATTTTCCTTTTTTGCATTGCTTGTACAACCATCATACAAAGAAGGGCCCGAAACTATAGAATCCCTCTTTCCACTTTCCTCCTTTTTTAAGCCTTCGAAATCTTGCAGATCAGATCCTGCCCATCAACCGAGTCACCCTCCCGGACAAGCAAGCCGGCTACCTTTCCGCTGTGAGGAGCGGAGATCACCATTTCCTAGTAAGAGATTAGCACTATTGCTCCGAAATGAAATGAAAGAAGGGGGGGGGGGGAAGAGGGGCATCTCACCATCTTCATGGCGCTAAGTACGGCAATCGGGTCGCCCTTCTTGACCTCACTTCCATCATGAACGCGGATCTCAACCACGACACCACTCATGGGCGCTCCGACCTGGCTCGTATCCTGGGGATCCGCCTTGATGCGCGTCGTGTTCTCGACGGATGCGTTCTTGTCGTCAATCGTAACCTGGCGCACTTCACCGTTGACCTCGTAGAAGACTTCACGCTGGCCCTTGGCCTCCGACAGCGGTCCGATCGCCAGTAACTTCAGGATCAGCACCTTACCCTTCTCCAACTCTACGTTGAACTCCTCGTTGATCTCCGGTCGCGACAGGAAGTATTTGGTAGGCAGGACGGAGAGGTCACCGTACTTCGCCACGAACTTCTTGTAGTCCTCGAAGACCTTGGGATACATGGCGTAGCTGGCAACGTCGCACTCGGTAGCGGATCCCCACTTGTCGCGGATGTCGTTCTTGATCTTGGTCAGGTCCAATGGATCCAGGTAGAGGCCAGGACGCTTGTCGAGCTTGCGGCGGTTGCGCAGAGCCCGCGACCGCAGCGGCTCCGGGAATCCACCGTACGGCTGGCCCATGAGACCCTCGAGGAATTCCAGCACGGATCCGGGGAAATCGAGTTCACCGGCGCGGTCGACGACGTCCTGCTCCGACAGCTTGTTGGAGACCATGAACTGCGCCAGGTCACCGACAACCTTGGATGTGGGAGTGACCTTGACGATGTCACCCAGGAGATCGTTCGCCTGTTCGTAGGCCTTCTTCGTCTCAGCCCACTGCTGACCCAGGCCCAGCTGGCTGGCCTGGAAGATCAGGTTGGTCAATTGGCCACCGGGAATCTCGTGCTCGTAGACCTCCGGGTCGGGTCCAGTTAGGCCGGCCTCGAATGGAGAGTACAGTAGTCGCAATTGGGCCCAGTAGGAGTCGAGGGCCCTCACGTGGGAAAGGTTGAGCTTGGGGTCGTATTCGGTGCCATCCAGTGAGGCCAAGATCGCACCAATGCTCGGCTGCGAGGTCATACCGGACAGGCTGTCAGTGGCCGCGTCAACGGCGTCAGCACCGGCGTGGGCGCAAGCCACCATGGACGCGACACCAGTACCGGCGGAGTCGTGGGTGTGGACATGGATGGGCAGGTCAGGATAGCGGGAGCGGATGGAGCCGATGAGAAGGCGGGCCGCTTGGGGCTTGAGCACACCGGCCATATCCTTGATGCCCAGAACATGGGTGCCGAGCGCGACAATCTTGTCGACCAGGTCCAGGTAGTACTGCAGGTTGTACTTCTTGTGCGGGTTCAGCATGTCACCGCTGTAGCAAACGGTAGCCTCGACAACACCGCCGGCAGCGCGGACAGCCTTGATGCCGACCTCGAGCTGGTCGACGTCGTTGAGGGCGTCGAAGACACGGAAGATGTCAACGCCGTACTTCTTGGCCTGTTTGCAGAAGTGGTAGATGGCATTGTCGGGCAGCGACGAGTAGGCAACCCCGTTGGCACCGCGGAGCAGCATCTGGAAGGGGATGTTGGGGACGGCCTTGCGGAACTTGCGCAGGCGATCCCACGGGTCTTCGTAGAGGAAGCGCATGGCCACGTCGAAGGTGGCGCCTCCCCAGCACTCCAGACTGTACGCGTTGGCGAGGGCGTGGCTGGTCTCGTGGGCGATGTTCAGCATGTCGATTGTCCGCACGCGGGTCGCCAGTAGGGACTGGTGAGCGTCACGCCAGGTAGTGTCCATGATGAGACAACCCTTGTAGGCACGGATAGCCTTGGCAAAGGCCTCGGGCCCCTCATTGTCGATAACCTGCTTCCAACCCTTGGTGGATGGCTGGGAAACGTCGATCGGCTTGCCGGCGGCATCCAAAAGGGTGGGACGGATGATGTGTCCCTTGAGCTTGGGCTCACCGATCTGGCCCTTGATGCTGCTCCCGTTGACGGCGACATCGCCCAGGTAGGCCAATAGCTTCTGGGCACGGTTCTGGCTGCCGATCAGAGCGAACAGCTCGGGGGTGTCATCGATGAAGGTGGTCCAGCAGTTGCCGTCGATGAAGGTCGGGTGGCTCAGCAGGGAAGCCAGGAAAGGGATGTTGGTCTTGACACCACGGATGCGGAATTCGACCAAGGCACGCAGCATCTTGCGGCGGGCGATCTCGTAAGTGGAACCACGGCAGGTACACTTGACCAGCATAGAGTCGTAGTGGGGGGTGATGGTGGCGCCGGCAAAGCCGTTACCACCGTCCAGACGCACACCATTACCGCCGGAGGAACGGTAGACCTCGATGCGGCCGGTGTCCGGGGAGAAGCCCTTGGCGGGGTCTTCGGTGGTGATACGGCACTGGATGGCAAAGCCACGGGCGGAGATGCGCTCCTGGGTCAGGCCCAGTTGCTCGAGCGTGGCACCGGCGGCGATCTGGATCTGGGCGGCGACGAGGTCGATGCCGGTGATCTCCTCGGTGATGGTGTGCTCGACCTGGATTCGCGGGTTGATCTCGATGAAGTAGTGGCGGTTCTGCTGGTCGACGAGGAACTCGGCGGTACCGGCATTGCGATAGCGGGCGGTCTTGGCCAGCTTCACGGCATCGGAAAGGATGCGATCACGGACTTCGAGAGGCAGCTCCTTTGCGGGAGCGATCTCGACGACCTTCTGGTGACGACGCTGGACGGAGCAGTCACGCTCGAACAGGTGGATGATGTTGCCGTGGTTGTCGCCCAGCAGCTGGACCTCGATGTGCTTGGGCTTGTCGAGGAAGCGTTCGACGAAGACGGTGCCATTCCCGAAAGCGGACTTGGCCTCGGAGGTGGCACGCTCGAAGGAGTCGCGCAGGTCGGCATTGTTGCGGACGACACGCATGCCACGGCCACCACCGCCAAAGGCGGCCTTGATAATGATAGGGAAGCCGTACTTGTCGCTGAAGGCCTTGACATCCTCGTATTTCTCGACAGGGCCATCGGTACCGGGCACGATGGGCACATCGGCCTTGATGGCCAGGTTGCGGGCGGAGACCTTGTCACCCAGGCTGTCGATGGTCTCAGGCGAAGGGCCGACGAAGATCATGCCAGCGGCCTCGACCTTGCGGGCGAATTCGGCGTTTTCGGACAGGAAACCGTAGCCGGGGTGGATGAGGTGCACTCCGTGTTCCTGGGCGATCTTGATGATCTCGTCAATGGCCAGGTAGGCACCGACGGGGGTGTACTGGCCACGATGGCCGATCATGAAGGCCTCGTCGGCCTTCTGGCGATGCATGGACAAGCGATCCTCATAGGAGTAGATGGCGACGGTCTGCAGGGACAGCTCGTGGGCTGTGCGGAAGATACGGATGGGGATCTCTCCACGGTTGGCGACCAGGATCTTCTGGAAGTGCATGATGGTGGAATTGGCGCGCAGACGGCGGTGGACAGAGTCCCGGTGATGGCCATGGTGGTCTTCGTGTTCGTGGTCCTCATGGTGGAGGGCGCCGTTGGCGGAGGTGCCGTTGGCGACAGCAGCCATGGCAGACGAGAAGGAGGGCGGAGCGGGGAAGGAACGCAGGAAGACGGAGGAGGGGAATGGAGAGAGGGAAAAGGGACTGGGACTGTGGTCAGTTTATGTCGATGGAAAAGGCAACGACGAGGACAAGAACTCACAAGAGAGGATGGGACGTCCTCAGCGGAGCTCCGCTCTTACGGGCGAGCGGGGCAGACGTGATGGAGGGGAAGACAACTTGGGAAGGGAGAAGTGTAAGAAGAGCCAACTGGGAGGGGAGAGGAGAGGAGAGGAGAGTAGAGTAGAGGCAGAAAGGAGGAGTAGAAGAAGAGAGAAGAGAAGGGGAAGAGAAGAGAAGAGAAGAGAGGAGAAGCAAGCGGATCGACGACAGCAGCTTTAAATGCGCGAGTTCTGAGTTCTGAGTTCTGCAGCGGAACGGAAGCGAAGAAGCTCTCACGGGATGCCCTGGAGGCCCTGAGACACTGCAGCTTTCCCAACTCGGGCAATGCGCCAGTCACGGGGCTTCCCAGCTTCAGCTTCCCCCGAAGCTGAAGAAGATGGAGATGAAGATGAAAACGACGACGACGACGACGAAGCTGCCCAAAAGCTGCAACAACACGAACACACGAGAACAATCACTCTGTCTGCCCCCTCGACAACTCGCATCCCTCTCCCTCTCCGTCTCCGTCACAAACACTCAATCCTGAACAACACCCAGGACCAGCTTTGCTCAATCCCCAGCCCGGCAAATCCCCTCGACCTCGGGTCCTCGGCTGCAGCTCTTCCACTCTTCTCAAGCTCCCCTTTTTCGTGCTCTTCTCGCCGTCGTCCTGTCTGTCTCCTTCGGCTCCATTTGCTCGTTGCTCCCCGCCGGGCCTGTCTGCCAATCGCCAATTCCGGTCGGTCTTGTCTGTCTGCCTCCGCGGGCTTTTCCTGCTTCCACGCACGGACGGCATACTTCGCTTGACTTCGCTTCGTAATGGCGATTAGCTTGTCCCCCAAAGGCTACTGCTACTATCCAAGTACCCGAGTCGAGTCCTGTGCTCTATCTCTCTCATCTCTATCTCTACGCTCTAGTACAGTAGCCTTGTCGACCTCTTCGGCTATTACTACTCGTCCTTCGGCCATTCCCGATCTGTGAAGCTTCCAAGGTTGCTACCTACGGTCCGAAGGTCCCGTTCCCCCCTCCGACTGGCGATCTGCACCTCTCTGCACTCTCTGCTAATTACCTAGGTACCCAATTACTAGAGGTAGTAATACCTCATTCTACACCGAACACCCCGCCAACGCTCCATCAAGGTTCACAAATGCCGACCGCACCTTCTTGTATCTGCCGGGAAACCCTCTTTTTCGTCCAATAGGCCCCTCCCCAGCCGCGCGTGGGCCTGTCCATTCCCCAACGCCCAGCCCTTTTATCCACCCAGAGTGTATTCACTGCCTGACTACGCATGCCCATGGTTGCATGGCTTTTCTTAGATATGCACTGCTGACCTCGGTGATACCTCACCCGCATCCTCATTTTCTCACCGAATACAACCGAAGTACGGAGTACAGCGTAGTAATAATACTAATACTAAGAAAAAAAAAAAAGGAACCAAATAAGATATAATAAGAGAAAAGACTATTCTTCCATCCCTTTATTGTTACACACACACAGAGTCAAGTAACATGAAGAAAAAAAAAAGAAAAATTAAAAAAGAAAAGAAGCATCATCGTTTAGAAGGCCCGGAAGCCCGTGGCTTGCGGCGCAATCCCGTTCGCCTGTCCAAACGGTACCGGACTGGGCGACGCTGCCGGTCCCTGCGTTAGCATTAGCCGCGAACCCCCGAGAATCGGAACATTATCGTCTTCGGTCTTCTGGCTCGTCTCCTTGGACTTGCGCTCCTCGTTGTCCTTCTTCAACACCTCAATCGCCCGCGTCTGCTCGCACAGCAAATTGATCATGTACGGCATCGTGAAGTCATGTAGCCCGTGTCGCCATGAAACCTCCAGGATCACATCCGGTCGGATCAGGTCGTAGCAGGCATACAGCATGCCCACATAGCACTCCCGACTACCAATGTCAACAAACTTTTTTTTTTAAAAAAAAAAAAAAAAACACAAGTTAGCTTGTCGTCACAATTAAAAGGTATTACATAGAATAATAGGCTTACGTAGCGTAAAAGTTCCTCAACCACCTCCGACTTGGTTGAGATAGCTGCCGTTTCGATCGCATCCTTGTAAAGCTTGTCCTGCTTCGACAGCGAGATCGACTTCTCCCATCGCTTGTTCTTGCGGTAGATATTCGCCGCAATCTGCCGGAAGAAGATCAATTCATGCTTCTCCAGCCGCTGCGCCAGCTCGATAGCATCGTAGTTGTCGTAGTTCTCGACCGAGTCGCGCAGCGTCTTGTAGTCTTCCTCCTCGATGAGCAGGTCGTTGATCGCGTCGTTCACCGCCCGCTTGTTCTGTCCCTGCACGTTCAACAGGAACGGCTTGATCAGTGGGATGTTATCCGACGATTGGAAGATGCGCACGACACGGTTGACGTCGATTCGCGCCGTCAGCGTTTGGAGGAGGTCCGTGAGGAGGAGAGGCTGCTCCTGCAGATAAAAGTTCAGAGACCGGTAGTAGATCTCTAGGTTGGCAACCTTGGCCACAATATCCTTGAATGAGTGGTGCTCCCATGCATCCGCTGCACGCTCCATCATGGCCAGAGCCGCGTTGTCCCACTCATCGTAGTGGCAATATAGGAACACAAGTTCTGGCCACAGATTTGCCTCCTCGCACGCCCGAATCATCTTCGGGATGTTGATGCGAGACCAGAACAGCTTGAGATGCTCCATCACTTGATCAGGGTGGTACTTGGACAGTGCGATACCAAGTTCCGTGAACATGCCCATATGAGCTCGCTCCAAGCCAAGACCCGCCTCCAAAACTCCGATGAGCTCGTCAAAGTAGCCATTGCGCTCGTATTGCCGGACAAGATCCTGCAACTCTTCCGCGTGAACAATGAGGTTGAGACCACAAATCTGCGCCAGACGGAATTCCCTCTTGTCGACGCACGCCTCGTTGACCTGCTTCCAGACCTTGACGCTGTTGGCTTTGCGTGCACACTCCACGGCTGCCTGGTAATCCTCCAAGTGCACCAGGGTCGTTGCCAGCTTGGCCCAGTTCGAGATGCTGCTGTAGAAGATTTTGGCCGCTTGGTGGTAACCCTCCTCATAAGCCTTGTCACCAGAAGCTTCGATATCGGCAACATTGGTTGACCGCAAGAAGTCCTCAAGCTCAGCAAGCTGGTCCAGACGTGCGTAGCAGAAGGCGAGAGCAGTGTCGATGGGCGGCTCCCGCAGCGTCTTCCGGGCCATTCGGAGAAACTTGACAAGGTCCTCATCCTTGCCAGCATGAGTCGCGGTCTCGATGACCTCGTTGTAGTTCGACGGGTCTCCGGCACGAATGTACGATTCAATCGAATCGGATACACGGAGGCCGTCAAGCTGCGCCTTGGCAACCTTGCTCCACACTTCAGGCAACTCGACACGCTCGGCAAAGTCCTGAGCTCGATCAATGCTAACAATGTTCTCAACCAGTACGTTGACAGCGGCAAGGTGGTTGTTGACTTTCTTGTAGATCTCGAACGCCTCCTCGTACAGGCCCACAGAGATACACATTTCAGCAATCTCGTCGGCGCTGAACTCATTGAGCTGTTGGATATAGCCCATCAGGCGGCCCTTGTCGGCCTTGGCAGCCGTCAACATCAGGAGGTTTTGCAGGCTGGCATTGTCGCTGAAAGGTGAGGGCTCGAGAATGATCTTCTCCAATAGTTCGATTAGCTCTCCGGGTAGATCCGCGTCCAGGAAAGCCTTGACCGCAACTGACACTTTATCGGGCTCGGTAGACTCCGGAACAGCAGTCGCGACTACCTGATCGAGGACAGGACGTCGGTGGATGTTGTTCTCGCTCAGGACGAAACTCCAGATCTGGGGGTCAGCACGCTCCACGAGGTACCGTGCCTGGGCCCGATACATGGAGTTTTCATTGGTGATATTGATCAGCTCCAGGTCGTTCTGGCCCTTCCGGTACGCAATGTAGGCCAAGTTGGGGTCACGCTTCTCACAGTATTTGCCAATGGTGAGTGTGTCGTACAGATCGTTCTCCTTGAGAAACTTCTCGGGATCATTATTACTGTCGATGTAGATCTTCGCGAGCGCATTATAGACAGCCTGCTGCTGGTTACCCGTGGCAAGTGTCGCTTCAAGGAAAGGCAAAAGCAACTTCAGCCGGTTCCGAGATTCCACTTCCGAAACGAGCTCATCGATTGGTATCACAGCGGGATCAATAGTAGACAGGAGGTTTTTGATAATACTCTCCTCGCAGTCAACGTCCAGCAGGCCTCCAACAACCGCCGGAGCACGAGAAGGATTGACTCGCTGCACGTATACCTCGATGGACTTGTACTGTTGGTTGTGGTAAAGGTAAAGAACCAAGTCATGGATGAAGTTGAAGCGATCGCACACAATGATGAGCGGAAGCTGTTCCGTCAGTCGCGCCTCCTTCAAAAAATTCTTCACCTTCTCCGGGTTGTAGTAGTTGCTCTCGCGACAGATCCGCTCCACCTCGGTAATCTGTCCCATGGCCGTCGCAGCCTCGATATACTTGAAGTGGACCTCCGGATCCTCGCTGAGGTTCACAATACTTCCAAGATAGTAGTAAAGACCCTCAGCGGTACGGTACTTCTCGAAGAGATCAATGAGACGATTAGGGCCCAGTAGATCGGAGAATTTCGTGGCGACCTGGACGACGGCTTGCAAGGTCTGTCTGATATTCGCGTGTAGCATCGTATCCAAGCAGTCGAGGGTCTGCTCAACCGAAAGACGACCAAAGTAGCTTATCAACCATTCTGGGCTCAACTTGTCTGTGCGAACAATGTTGCGCTTGATCACCGCTGGGTCATCAGTGTTCTCAAGGGCGCGCTGGATTAGACCGGCATTCTCGCAAAGTTGAGAAACCCGGGCACGGTCGTAGTGGGTGAAAATCTCGTTACCAAGAATGGCGTCAGCAACCTGCGGTGCATTGACTAAGTTCATTTCAAGCAGCCGCGTCTGAAGATGGCCTTGCTCAGGAATGTTATTCTTCAGCGCATCGAGCAAGAAAGACGTCGCCTGCTGGATCATGTTCTGCGACAGGAAGACATCCACAACTCGATCCAGGTCAATCAGAGCACCAGATTCTTCGTTGGCAAGCTGGGTGGCGAATTCAGCACCCTTGTCAGGATTGACACGGACAATGTGCTGCAGAAGCTGGGTATAGTCTGGTTGATACCCGACTTGCTTCGAGTACGCGAGGATCTTGTCAAATTGACCAGTTTCGGCAAAACCAGCAACAACCTTTTGAGGGATGTTGGCCTTCAGGTAGATGTTCAGGGCGAGTCCTATATCATGCGGTCGAACAATGTCGCCCAGCTCTTCCGAGGCCTCCAGTTTGTTCTCACGCAACCACTTCTCCAGCAGATGTTTCCTATTCTGCTGCAAAACCGGCCGCACAAGCTCCACACTCTCGTACCTGTTGAGAGCGCCCTTGTCCAGAAGGATGCCAAAGTACTGCAAAATAACGGACATCTGCTGAGGAACCTGAGGAGCGTTCTTCAGGCGGTTGATCGTTTCTGGAGTACGGAGGAAGCCGCGGGGGGAGTTTGCGGCAACTTTGGCAGCTTCGGCATAGTTACCCTGCAGAAGAAGGTTCTCAAACTGCTGCTGGTAAAGGTGATCTGCCCCAGGGAGTCCTGCCTTGGAGGCAAGCTTCACAGCAATGCCTGACATGGCAGGATTCTCCATGAGATACGGAATTATTGTATTCTCATCGACGCTCACGGATAGGACCTGACCCTTACGATTCACACCAAGCAAGCCAGCATGATCGGAGTCGGAAGCGGTAGTGAAGATGGTTTCGCTAGAGATCCGGTTCATGAAGATGCAAGTACCAGTCTCCAAGTCGTACAGATGGATGAAGCCATACTTTGTGACAAGATATACAATGTCGTACTTCTTTGAAACTTCCATCGCAACCGGAAAATCATTAACGGCCTCTTGAGGGAAGTAGACCTCCACGGCTTTCTTCTGGAACCGGGGGTTGGGATCTTGATGGTCGATTTCGGCGATCTGCAGCTTGGCACCGGTCGCAGTCCGAACGGCAAAGGTGAAAAGCTTGTGCTCCAACGGCGAGCCATCGACTCGGATCGAAGCGAATGCCGCAGCATGTCCTTCGATGGGCTGTGAGATGCCGCGCTCTCTGGAGTAGAGTTGCATCGACCCGACAACACGACCTTGCTGTTGGCTGATTCCAACTACCACCATCCACTTTTCCTCATCGTTGACATGATAGTTGATAATTTGGCAACCCTGGTGAGATGAGAACACGTCAGTTCATAAGACAAGGCGAAGTACACTCCCCGCAGGAGAAAAGAAATACGCACGTTTAGACTGGCGTGTCGATCGAATATCTTGAGAGGTTGGGATTGGGTGGGATCGAAAACATTCCAGTGGTATACGGAGGTCTCGGTCACCATGCCCAAGCTGTTCTCATTGAACCAATTCCAGTAGACGACATCTTCATTCATTACTGCCGATTTGAGTTTCTGTTTTGCTGTTAGGTCAAATATTTGAATTGTCCGACCCTGAGCTTTGAGCGCAATGATATTTCGGGTCCAGTGCATGATAGCACTGTCCGCATTGATTGGGCGCTTGACGATTTCATTGTTGTTCTTTAGATTAATGATGATAACCTGGGGCTTGTCATTCTCGCTAAGCTTTTGTCGAACACAAACGAAATGATCCGATTCTAGGGTCTGTGGAAACACGACATCAGCTACTGGTAAGCCATCATAAGGTATCGTCCCAGAAAAGCCAGCAACTTACACAAGAATTGAAACCAATTGACGACGGCTAGCAAATTTATGAAGTAAGCAAGTTGTTCAAATGATTTTGAAACCACCGGAGAAAGGCTGCGATCGCAAGAAGACATTAGCAATTAGGGCATACCAAAACTTCTGCACTAGTCAACTGTAAGAGAAGAAAGAAAAAATGTCAGTTCCAATTCGAAAGAATAAATGACCTAAACAGCAATGCGTGCGAGAGGAAGTACATTGACAAGCTCCGTGAACTTGATGGGAAGGGGAGCCATTTCCGCGAAGGCCGCAATCCGACCTCATCCACCCGACTGGACTCGCCACAAATGAATCGAGCAGGATAGAATATACCGGCCAAAAAAAAAGATGATGATGAAAAGTCGAGGCGAAGGGAATAAAAGGTGAGGATAGAAGAGAAAGAGAAAGGAGATGAATGCAGTGAGAACTGGCAGCTTGACGCGAAGGAAACCTCTCAGGAGAGCGGCCGTGCTGCCGTTGCTGAGGTGGTCGTTTGGTCCGCGTCACGTGGCGGCTGGGGCTGACGGAGCGTGACTAAGGCTACCATGGAGTTGCCTAACTAACTAACTCAACGTTAGTTACTTCGTTAGTTATTATTAGAGAGAGCCCCGGAGTACCTGGGTCCTGTCTAGAATCTTATTCAAATTCAGCAACATGCATGGCCAGGTTGGCTGTGTGGATCCATGGAGGTGAAAACACTGTTCGCTGTGCACCTCACTCCCTTACTCCTTAGGGAAAAGGATGAAATTCCCCATGCTTCCTCTACCAGAAGGCATTCCATCCGTTGTTGGCAGGGATACAAGCACCGTTCAGTTGCTACTTAGGAAAGTAATAAGCTTATCGAACTTCTCTAAGTTGATAAATCTAGAATTTAGTTTCTGGATATCCTGGATCAGCTTCTGCTCTTCTGGATTGACACAGTCCGGGTTCAACGCCGATGTGAGACTGGTGTTCATGCTTCTGGCAGGACACAGTTGCAGCACCTCCACGCAGACCTGCCAGACTTGAGACATTGACAATGTAACCTCCTTGTTCATGCTAGAAGAATTCTTTTATGGCATACTTATGCCTGGGAACAGTGGCATTGGCACTAGAGACACGATCCCTCTCTTCGCCTGCCGTGCGCGTAGAACTGGATCCTGTGTCACCAGTGAAGATGGAATCCAATCTTTATTGTCAACTCTACATCAATGGTTAAGACATGACAAACATGTTCAAATACACTTTAGGTGATGAAGCAAGTGCTTCCGTCCTGTTGAGTCTTTTGACTAAGTGCATAAACGTTTAGCAAAATGCCGAAACTCCTGAGAATTACCACTGTACGTACCTGGCTCTAATGCTCTCCGGCTGCACCCAATCCTTGAAACCATGCCTTCCAATCTCCTGGCCAGTACCGCTCTGACTCCAGCTCCAAAACGGTACACCGGGGTGGGTCGGGCGCTCGTAGTTTACAGAAACCGATCGCGTCGGAAAGAGGAATGACGCGGTTGAAGACGGTTTGTCCATGAGTATGATGCGAGCCACATAGCTAGTCACGTTGGCTTTGGCAATGGCCTCATCTTCCGCCTCGAAGATATCGATGACGACGATCAGACTATCTGAACAATGTGTACGTCCAGCTTGGACTTGAAGATTTCCGTGGGCTCAACGTAGCATCCCCAAATGTTGAGCCTTCGTAGATGGAGTTTCTGGAGTGACCAGAAACTAGGATTTGGATCGTAGGTCCCAGCGAAATAAAATTTAAATAACATTTTCCCTTTCCTTCTCTATTGTGACCAGAGACCTGCTGGACTCAAATTAACCCACCCATACATATCATAGCACAGCTAGTAATCCAAATTACAACATGTTGAAAAGCCTCGCCTCAAAGACTGTTATTGCAACTGGCTCAGGTGGTGGTTTCGGTGAGGTACTTGCAAAGGTCTTCCTGGATCTTAGTCCATAAGGCCGGACCATTTCCATGAGGCCGATTCGTTAGAGAGAGAGAGAGAGAGTAGGAACTGGATATGGGAGAGAACTTCCAAGATAGGGATCCTTGCATAATGCTACAATTGAATGGCAGACAGAGCCAGTAGCTGTAAGCTGATACGTTACTAACATGTTGGTGGCCGCGTGCGCCTCGTTCCGTTACTAGGGCAGAGTCTTCTCAGTAGAGAACTGCAGCATTCAGGAGAATTATAACAAAGAAAAGCTACAATATCTGCGTCAAGTTAGATGCCTTGTACAGAGGATACGTTATTTTCAGACAGCTTTCCCGACCATAAAGTCCACTTTTACACGGCCGCTCGCAAACAGGTAGGATAGATATTAACAGATGCTGAAATAACATCAGATGGGCGTTAGAAAGTTCCATTTAAGACAGCAGAATGAAATATCTTCCTTTTTCCTTTTTTTTTATCGAGATAACGATATGAAACTTCCCCATAAATGGCAGAAAGAAACCCAGCTCATCAAGACATGAAAGACCAGCTCAGTGGTGAAAGAGGCGAGTGCTCTGTTCGATAAAAACAATGCCGAGTTTCTCGGCGGTTTCGAAGACGGGCTTGTCGTTCTGGCTGCCTGTTGGGGCGGCGATGTACTGGGCACCAGAACGAGCGGCGCGAAATACATTGTCGATGAAGGGGAACTGCGAAACATCAGCAATAGTCTCCAAAGGGAAGAGTCCCAGTTTTCTGTGTACACGTACGAAAGCGTCAGATGAGACAGTGACGCCAGTCAACTGTTTAAGCCAAGTGTCCCGTTCTTCCTGGGTGAACGGTGCTGGGACCTCTTCAAACACACGCTCATACTCGGCCTTCTCGGCGTCATTGCGTGGGGTTTGACCGGAGCAGAGGAGATCGATGGCATTGCTCTTGTCGGGGCGCTTGGTGCCCTGCTTCCATTTGACATTGAGCACGCGTTCGTGGAAGCGCATCCACCAGTTGTCTGCCTTGTCTCCTGCGAGACGAGTGCAATGGATACGGCTCTGCTGACCCGCACCAAGTCCGACGACTTGGCCGTTGACTGCATAGCAGACAGAGTTGGACTGGGTATACTTCAGAGCGATAGTAGCCACGGTCAGGTCCCGGAGAGCCGTCTCGGGGACGGCCTTCAGATCCTTGGGGGTGATGACATTGCTGAAAGTCTTTCCGGGAGAAACAACAAAGTCGTTGCGTTGTTGAGAGAGCTGAATTCCATATACCGTGCGGGTTTCCACAGGTCCAGGAACGTAGGAGGCGTCAATCTCGAGGACAAGGTACTTGCCACCTTTCTTTTTGGAAAGAAGCGTCAGCGCCTCAGGGGTGTAGCCTGCAGCAATAACACCATCGGAAACCTCGCGCGAAATAATCTTGGCGGTGGGTACGTCAACAACATCGCTAAGCGCAATTACGTCGCCGAAGCTGGACATGCGATCTGCGCCACGAGCACGGGCATATGCCTGGGCCAACGCAGAGGACTCGATCCCAGCAATGTCATCAACCATGTAGACCTTACGCTCGGTCTCGTTCAGAGGCACCCCAACGGCAGCGCCAGCCGGTGAGACGTGCTTGAAGCTGGCCGCAGCAGGGAGGCCAAGGGCCTGCTTAAGCTCCTTCACTAAAGCCCATGCATTGAGGGCATCAAGCAAGTTAATGTATCCGGGGGAGCCATTGAGCGCCTTAAATGGCAGGTTACCCTGAATTGTATACGCAGACGCAGGCTTCTGGTGTGGATTGGCACCGTAACGCAGGGTTAAGTGCTGCAGTCCATTGCCAGCGTACTCCTTGCGAAAGAATCCCGAGATAGCAGAGTCATAGTCTGCGGTGTGTTCAAAGGCCTTCAGAGCGTAAAGCTTTCGGCTTGTATCGCTGATCTCGCCTGCTTCCAACTCCTTCAGAAATTCCGGGTAGTCGCGAGGATCGGACAGGATGGTCACTCGGGCGTGATTCTTCGCCGCAGCACGAAGAAGAGTGACACCACCGATGTCAATCTGTTCAACGGCCTCCGGGATGCTCACATTGACCTGGGCAACGGTCTCCTTAAAAGGATACAAGTTGCAGACGACATAATCCACCTTATCGATCTTCTGGTCCGCTAGGTCCTTCTCGTCGGATTCGATGTTGCGAGCGAGGATGCCCGCATGCACAGCCGGGTGGAGAGTCTTGACGCGACCGCCAAGCATCTCAGGAGCATGGGTGATGGCCGAGATATCGCTTCATCTTGCATTAGCGATCCAGTTAACTATAACAATGAAACCTGGCAGCTTCGGAATAAACCCTTCATCATTCCCGATTGTATCGTTTGGCTCTCGCTGCAACTTCCTGGTAGAAATGGCCACGGAGAAGACTCACTCAACAGGGAAACCAGCTTCCCGGATCAACTTTGACGTACCACCAGATGCGAGCAGGCGGACATTGTGCTGTACAAGGCCCTTGGCCAGGTCAAGGAGGCCGGTCTTGTCATAGACGGAGAGGATAGCTGCGGGACCGTCAACCGGAGTTAGATATGGATTCAATGATTCAATTGACCAGAGAAAGACGACATAGCGTATAAGGGTGTCTTACCTGACTTTTGCGGAGACATTTTGAACTGGCCAGCTAGATAATCCTAATACAGGCCAGAGAATTGATCAGGACTGCGGACAACAAAGTGGTCTCCAAAGTGTCCCACCGCGGGGTTTTTATTTTATTTTATTTCATTTTTAGTTCTTTTTTTTTTTAATCGAAAACCTTGGAAATTATCGCACCTTTCCTAAGTTGGTCTAGCGCCTCAGAATTCCTAATGATGGAATCAAATATCACCTGACTTGGTGCACGGGCCACAGACACAGCGCACAAAAAGTCTTCGGGAGAGAATGCACTTTCTCCCTTTCTTCTTTTTTTTCCTCATGAACAACGCTTAACAACATTCTTCTCAAAAAGCGTTCCTACGAGGACTTCGTTTCCAATGAAGTATGGAAATCGTCATAGAGAATGGAGATCGATTGCGCCTATGTGCATAGGGTCGATCTTGGGTGCAGTGCCTGACTAGAGCTCGATCTACCGGGTTCCGTGGAAGGGATTGCAATGATTGATTCTACAATGCTACTCCTAAGTTTCCTGACTATTAGGTAAAATTAAATTTTCATTTCTAGTAAGGTGATCATATTGCGGGAGATTCTATAGATGTCTTTGCGTGAAAACAAATAAAGTTAAGGGAGCAATCGTTTCATAATAATACAAAGAGAAGAGCCAACAAAATATATAAATATATATATATCCAGCTCTTCACTATGCCATCCTCGCCTTGGCGGTTTCCCTGGGTAGACCCCCCAGGGCAAGCTGTCGCCCGACGTTCCCAAAGCAGACGCACGCGCAGAATAGAACGCTGGCAACCCAGACCCGAATGGCGATGCTTTCTTGCGTCAGCCCGTTCATAGATGCGTGTCCGCCTGTGCTGTACTGGAACACAGTTGTAGAGCTGGTCTCGGACGGAACGGTCACAACCTCAGACTCCAGTCCGGTGATAACGCTCATTCCACCCAATGCAACGATGGTTGATAGACAGAATCCGGTCTTCGTGCGGTCAATGAGATACCATAGTACGGGATTCACCAGCGAGAGAGTCACTGATGCTTGAGCGGTGGATTGCCAAGGGAGCCGTCGCTGCAAAGAAAGAAAGAAAAGCGCACTCGTTAGTTTCAAGCGGTTGCGGCGGATTCGAAGACATACATACCATGGCAAAGGCAATGCCAACAAAGGCCCCAACACTGCGAACAGCCAGGTCCCAGGAGATAGCCCGCTCTTCATTTGCGGGGTTCCCGCCCGACTTCTTGACACGCGTGGCGTCTTTCGTAACTGTGTTCCCCCACAAGATGTCCAGCCAGGGCAGGATATTCCCCAGAGCCACCCCTCCCAATCCCCAGGCGCCCAGATACTGCCACGAGGAGCCGTCAATACTGCCCAATTTCACCGGCGCAATCCAATGGTTCTCATGCAAATGTACAATGATAATCCCGTAAGCGGTACCGAAGAAGAAGAGAAGCACGCTCCTTAACGCCCGGGGAAGGATCACCCCGCGAAACAAGCCATGGCTAAGTCGCGCCCTTTCTAGCGCGAACCTGTCCGACTCCGATCTCTCCTGTAGAGAGTCTCCTTGTTCCGTCTTGGGTGGTACCTCCACTTCCGTGCCCCAGGGACTATTGTATTCCTCCCTTGGGGTCCCAAACGTGGTCGGCGAGTAGATGCCCACCAGCGTAGGTGACGTCAGGTTCATGATGGAGCCGGTGCGGCTCACACTGCTCGATGGTGGCCCAAGTTCCGCATTCCCGGATTCCGTCGCAGATGCTGCTGACTCGGAGGACTCGTTGGACGCGGTTGAGAGGTCGAAGACTCGCCGGGGAGGAAACCGGTACGAAGTATGGTCGGACATGGCTGTAGCTAGTAGTGGTATCTGTGTGTTGTGTTGTGTTGTGTTGTGTTGTGCTGCGTTGTGTTGTAATATGAAGGGTGTTTCCTATGGAGAAAAAGGACACAAAGGGGATGAGAAGTCCGTATGTCCGCAAGAAGGTACGCTCTGACGCTGCTGGTGTCTCCCTACCGGTGCTGGATTCCCCGGATTCTCTAAAATTTTCGGTGAAATGTGCCGGGTAGCTCCACAAGATGTGTTCTTATTCAATACTGCCGTTCCGTCCCACCTTTCTCAAGAGACAAATAAATAACTGACGCTCGTGAGGAGAGAAGCCGGCGGGGAAAGTGAGGGGAACAGAGGAGTAATGTGGTGAGGTGGTTGGTGGTACTGAGTGGTCGTGCGAACGACTGAGCAACCCTGAACACAAGAGTTTCTTCTGGGTGGCTCCCGGAAGTATGACCTCAGTCCCCGTCCACACAGCGTCCTGCGTACCCGAATTCTTCACCGGGAGCTAGCAATCGGAGCAGACGCGTTACAGATAAGCAAGTGAAACCTGTTTAACTCCCAAAAGTAAAAGGTCGACTTCTGCCTGGCGTGGAGAGAACAGCTCAATGCGGACCGCGGGAAAACGGCCAGTTCTCCGCAGCAATTGCTCGAGAACGAACCGGAGGAGCGGATTGAGCTTTAGATATCTTTAAAGGCTCGTGTCTTCTGTCTGTTGAAGACAAATAGTAGGTAAAACCAAGAGATCCTGGGTGTCTGTGCGTGCAATTCTGGTACTGATTCCCAAGCAGGCAAGCGAGTGAACGTGCGCAGTCGACGTCCGGAAGGTTCAGCAACAACCATCAATGAGGAGTCAATTACATGTGCGAGTCGTGAGGAGACGCTCTGGGACATGCATGGATACCGCGGCTGGACCAATTGCTGGACCGCAGTGGACCTCAACCAGCTGTAAGCCATCCCACATACAGTATACCTACGTAAGTGCGCACCTGGGCGGGTCTCCTTGCAGCCCCGTACAGCTGTACGTGGTTCTGGTCGGATCATGGATTCCCACACGATAGGCAAAGTGACTCCAATTTCTCATCGAATTATTCATGCTCAATCTCGAGGATGTCTATATTAATATTAATAGCTAGATAAATCAAACAAAGCGATATTTCCTACTCCACCATACATCTCCCATTTGCAACAGACCACGCCACGCTAGTAATGCCAACGATGAGGAAAGATGAGGAGGAAAGACAATGGGAACCATGACCCCCTACCGGTTGACCCCAACCGGTGACCCTGGAATATGCATCGGTATCATCGTAATGTACGCCGTTCGAATTGGACAAAACACAAATGATCATCTCCCCAACAAAACAACAATCATAATCACCCTGATTTTTTCCAGAATCTCCACCTAGACACTCTCCACCCAGACACTCCGATTCTGCCGTCCCTTTGGTATATGCGCAAGAAGTAGACCGGAATCCCAGCAATGATAAAGCCCGCAACGATTAAGGACTGCAAGGGCTCCGCAATTACTGCACGGCTGAGCAGAAACAGACTAACACAGCAAAATATAATGGGGGTAGTAATCCACGTCTTATACACCCGTTCCAAGTGAGGTTCCCGAATTCGTAGCACAATCAGGCCGAGGACCGTGAGGAAGTAGAATACATACCCTGCCACTCCGTAGAAAGTAAGGAGTGTCCCGAACTCGCCGACGACTATATAAACGATCGTGAGCGCACCGTTGAGGGCGATCGCATTTATAGGAGTGTATCCAATCCGGGAATCGTCCCCGAATAAGCGCGAGCCTGACCGAAGAAGCCAGGATCGAGATCTCGTCCTGCCGCCAGATCCACTGATACCAATGTTGCCAAATACCGGGGGTAGATATCCTTCTCTGCCGGCGGCATAGACCAGTCTTCCGCTGGTGAACGTGGACGCGTTGAGCGCCCCCAAGCAGCTGGCGGAGACAACCAACGCGAGCAACAGCGCTCCGATTGGACCAAATACCTTGCCGCCAAACTGGACGGCAACTGTGTTGCTGGATTCAATGGTGGAGTGAGGTAGCACGAAGACGTAAGATACGTTGGCGAACAAATAGCAAGCTATCACGATGGGCATCGCCGTGTGGATGACCCGAGGAAGATCTCGACTTGGTCTTTTGAATTCGCCGGCCACGTAATTCGTCTTTTCGGATAGAGAGTCTCTTAGTGAAAAGCACTGTAAATTCGAAACGAGGAGAACCTACATTATCCCAGCCCTCATACGCCCAGAGTCCAGCATATAAAGCCACTGCCCAAGCAGATATGTCAGTGCTGGTTCCTTCAAACCATCCTCGTGTTTTCCATTCCTGGTTGGCACGGCCTTTCGAGGAGAGGCCTGTTATAGCGACTACAACACCTGTGACGGTAACTCCGAGCAATGCGATAAACTTGAAAAACATGAAGACATCGCCAATCCGTGTTGCAACTTTCGTCGAGATGCAATTCAAGAAGGTCACAACGAAGAGTCCGCCAATACCGACGCCCTTGTTTATCCACGGATTGACGGATTCGGCGTCCGCCCCGACAACCGCCCGGACTGCATACTCGCCAAATATGATGGCAATAATCGCGGCAGAACCTGGCTTGAGCACTAGTACGGCACACCACGTAAATAGGAACCCAAACAGTTCCCCAAAAATCTTAGATAGATATACCTGCGCGCCACCGTTAAGGGGAATCGCTCCCCCGAGTTCCGCATAGCTGGCGGCACCGGTCCAGGCAAGCAAACCAGCCACGGCCCATACAATAAGAGATGCGCCTGGAGAACCCACATTGCCAGTGACTTGGCTTGGCGACGAGAAGATCCCTGAGCCAATAATCAGACTGATAATAAGCGACAGCCCATTCAAGTATGTGAGATTCTTATTCCGCTCCAGTGACCCGTCAATGGCGCCACCTGTTCGATCCAAGGAGTGGACGGACGGAGCGCCCAGGGGAGCGTAGCCACCAGCGGTCTGCGATAGAGGAAAGAGAGTTCTCCCAAAATCGAAGGCGGAGGTGATGGAGTCCGACCGTGCTCCGCCTTGATGATATCCCGATATTGGGTCTTCATCGTCGAGCGAGAGTTTTGGCGATGACGCGCTGCCGGAAGAGAACGATTCGGAGGACCCGCCGATCGGTTCTGGAGATGAGGAAGCAAGAGAGGCGAGTTCTAAGGAATCTCGAGGAGCATTGGTGCCGCTGTGTCTGATCTCCTGCGAGGGGATCATATTCCGAGACATTGTTCAACTGGCAGTCGTGGACGGGGGTTCCCCATGCTCGCCAAGGCTGCGGGCAATTGAACGGATGCGAGTGCAGGACGAGCAATATCAGTAGCGGTTGCAGCACGAGGAGTCCAAAAACATAGTCGCGTTCCCGAACAGAAGAGTAACACAGGGGGTGTGACAAGATTTCAGCGGAGTCATGGATCGACGAGAACTAAATAGGGGATTTGCACTGTCTGGACCTATCCCGTCGGGCGCCACTTCGGTCTGACACCGCAGTTGACGGATCCCTGTGCTGTATTCTACCACGCGCTCGTCAACGATCTCGCCTCTCGCCCAGTTCTCGCCGACGCCAGTTTTCCATGAGGCCCAGAGTCGTCCGGTTGGGCTTGCCGTCGTTCAATCTGCCCTTCACAGCCTGCGTGGAGCGTTCGTGGTTGCCCTCGTCAATCCCTCGACTGGCCGCTCGCCGTGCCTCTTCTGCTTCTGCGCCTGCCCCGGAATCCGCGAGACACGCGAAACGGCGTCTATGGCTACGTCTTACTATACTGACTGCAGCGGCAGCCGGTGTTGGGGCTTACGCTAGGTGGCTGCAGGACTCTGGGAAGTCGACTCTGGATCCTCTTAGTTTCACCAAATACTCCCTTGTCTCCAAAGACCCCGTGTCTTCTACATGCGGCGTTTTCACTCTCCGTCCTACCAACCCGGATGGCAACTTCGAGATATACAAGAAGGCATGGGACACAGGGGTATGGAGCGTGATGTTCAAGCAGCCACAGCTACAGATTGGAAGAGATTACACTCCTCTTCCTCCGATTTCATCGGCATCGCAAAACGATGGTTCTTTGCGCTTTCTCATTCGCAGAGATCCTCACGGTGAAGTTTCGCGATATCTGCACGCTCTGCGCTTAGGAGACACAATTGAAATGCGCGGCCCGCAGATTGAATGCGAAATACCCCCAGCTGTTCAAGACATACTATTCATTGCTGGCGGTACAGGAATCGCACCGGCTCTTCAGGCTGGCCATAGTCTCCTTGGTCGCACTGATACTGTGAGAAAGCCAAGGATCCACATACTTTGGGCGAGCAGAAAAGGAGAGGACTGTCTGGGAGCCGTGAGTGATACCAAGCCCGTTGCGACCCCAAGGTCCTGGTTCTCTCGCTACTTCAGATCAGCAGGACTAGATCCCGTCCCTGGGGACACTCTCGAGGGTGCGGGTGCTGCTCCTCCGTCATTCATTGTACGTGAGCTTGAAGCACTCAAGTCTCGGTACCCAGGACAAGTCACCGTTGACTACTTCGTCGATGAAGAGGGCACATCTATCGGCAAGAAAACTATTTCAGATGTTATTCAATCGACGTACTCTCCGAGTCCGTCCCGGAAGACCAAGTTGATTCTGGTGTCTGGGCCGGATGGGTTTATCGGTTATATGGCAGGACCCAAGGTATGGTCACAAGGCATGGAGCTCCAGGGCCCGGTGCAGGGTATTATCAAGGAGCTTGATCTGAAAGACTGGGCGGTATGGAAGCTTTGACGACCGTTAATGTGCTATAGTATGAGGTACTCAATAGCATATATTATGAGCCACCTCTTGTAAAATACAAGGTTTCTTTCCCTTTGACTGGCTTTTCATTGTCTACTATGAACGGCCCCTACGACTGTCCAGTAGCGTAGTCCTCAAGATACCTGACCAGCTTCTCCACGTTTTTCAGCGGCACCGCATTGTAATTGCTCGCCCGAATACCACCAACGCTCCGGTGACCCTTGAGACCCTGCAGCAGCTGGGCTTCAGCACCTGCCAGGAACTCCTTCTCCTTCTCAGGATCACCACCACGGACTCGGAAGCAGATGTTCATTCTGCTCCTGACGCTCTTTTCCGGAACCACGCTGTATATCTGCGGATACTTATCCAGCACTTGATAAATAAGAACTGCTTTCTGATTCGCAATCTCCTGCTGGCCGCTGACTTTTTGTGCGCCATATGTGCTCACTAGGTTGGCGATGACCTGGCCCGCAATCCACAGATTGAACACTGGAAGCGTGTTGTAGAGAGAGTTGTTCTTCGCGACCGTCCCGTAGTCAAAAACGACGGGGCCGGGGAGGCCACCGATGCTCAGTCTGTGCAGGAGCGGCGCAGGAGGGGTGGCTGTCTGTGGTGGCAGAAGAGATTTTCGAATAATGACGATGGTTATTCCAGTGACTCCGACGTTCTTTTGGGCACCGCCCTGTATTTTCGTTTCTTAGCGCAGCTCGCGGGGCATGAGAGCGTCGGATGGGGTTCTACTTACGAAGATAACGGCGTATTTGCTGACATCGATCTTCCTGCTGAGGAAATTAGAACTCATGTCCGCCACGACGAGCCTTTCCTCTTCTTCGTCTCCGCTCTGCGGTTCCAGCGCCTCGGGAAAGCTCTGGAATTCTACTCCGTCCACCGTTTCATTGTCACAGAAATAGACAAAAGCAGAGCCTTTCCCGCCCTCACGTTTGATTGGAGTCAGAGACCAGGATTCTTCGGGCGGGATTTTGCCGAATTTTCCATCGTTGGACTTCCTCGCGTCGACAGCAACGTTGACATATTTGGCTCCCACCAGACGGGCCGCTTCTTGGGAAGCCTTCAACGACCATGAACCCGTAACCAGGTAATCCAGCTTCAGCTCCTGATCTATCTCCTTCTGTAGCCTCTGGAAAATCAATTCATCAATATGCGCCTTGTCCGCGCCGGGATTGTCCTTGAGAATGTCGGCCTCTGCTCTCCGCCGTCTCCGCTCTACCCAGACGCCGACGAGGTTCTGCACGACGGCGCTGAACTCGCCGCTTCCACCGGCCTGCAAAAACAAGATCTCATAGTCCTGGGGAATGTCAATGAGCGCAGTCAGATCCGCCTTGATGTTCTTGAGGATCTTGTCCGCTGTAGGCGATCGATGCGAGATTTCTCCGAGTCCGAGACCGGAGTCGTTGTAGTTCACGAAGGCCTTCGCGCCAGCCTCGACGACGGGGCTTGGGAGCGGCGCAGGGCCCGCGCCGAAGTAAGACACCTCTTCCCTGCTGGGCATGTTGTATTTGTCCTTATTCTGGGGTTTCTGCGGGCAGAATTTGTAGAATGTACGGGGGTTTCCAAGTTTCGATTGCGTCACCGAGAATTGCCGCCGACCTCGCAGAGAGAGGACCAATAGTCACTGTCCTTGTCTGTTGCTGCAATGTTTCATAGAGCAGGATGACGAGAGGGAGATATCGATATGATCAGACGTGAAAGCTGTTTTAGCCAGGTTCTGGATCCTTTGTGCCGAGCTGAACTGAGAAATTCGCACGTGGTCCACTATGACTCAATAAAGCCCTCCAGTAGAAGTCATAGTACTTAGTACACCAGGCTAAAATTTACGGTAAATATGTTAAGTAGACACCGTATTTTGATTTCAATTCTACTTACGTTTACGTGAGTCTCATGCTCTGCAGGAGCAAGAGTAATTTGCTCTAGCGACACTGACCAACAAATTGATGATGGTGCCTCAACTGTCATTGATATGCCAGTGGATATGAGCTGTAGGAGACGCGACGCCTACAAATTGCTTGTATATTCAATTAAAATGTGCATGGAACGAATTCCCGATTGCTAGACACCGAAACCATATAATTATCGAAGATTACCGACACATTGCAATGCATGACTGACTTCTGGGAACTTTTTCTGCAGGCCCCTCCACAGACTGAAAGCCGATAACGGAGCAGTCTTGGTGTGTTTGGCGTGTTTGGCTGCGTGGTGTCAATTACCGACGCTGTTATTCGCGGACGAATGCCTTTCTCGCCTTCATTTTTCTTCTTTTCTCCTCCTCCATTGGGGACCATGACTGTCGTAAGTTCCATGTTCTGCAACCTTGGAAGGCATTTGGCCACCTCACTGACCCCTGTTCTCTGATTTCAGTCACGATTACTCCCGCCCGGGAGTTCGAGCAGGCGCTGGATGCTCTTGCGCTGCTCCGTGCCTAGGATATTTCAGCAACGCACATTTTCTTCCTCACCATATCGCTTTCAATCTGATGTATTCCATGCGCAGCTGAATGATCCCGCATCTGCTGCCATCTACTCATCGCTCCAGACGTCTCTTACCGTCCCGCAAACGTTGACTGAGAAAATTGTCCAGAGGTACTCTGTTGGCTTGCCCAAGGACAAGTTCGTGCGGTCTGGTGACTATGTCACCATTTCGCCGCATCGCTGTATGACCCACGATAACTCATGGCCTGTTGCGTTGAAATTCATGTCCATTGGTGCCTCCAAGCTGCATGACCCGGAACAGGTTGTCATGACTCTGGACCACGACGTGCAGAATAAGTCGGAGAAGAACCTGCAGAAATATCGACAGATCGAAGAGTTCGCGAAGCAGCAGGGCGTCGAGTTCTATCCCGCAGGACGTGGCATTGGGCATCAGATCATGGTCGAGGAAGGGTTTGCGTGGCCTGGAACGCTTGTCGTGGCGTCCGACAGCCACAGCAACATGTACGGCGGTGTTGGTTGCCTGGGGACACCTGTTGTGAGGACAGATGGAGCGAGTATTTGGGCAACAGGCAAAACATGGTGGCAGATCCCCCCTGTCGCCAAGGTCACTTTGACCGGCGTTCTGCCCCCAGGTGTCACTGGAAAGGATGTTATCGTTGCTCTTTGCGGCCTTTTCGACAAGGACGACGTTCTGAACCATGCCATTGAATTTACGGGGTCGGAAGAGACCTTGGCGAGTCTGCCCGTGGATTATCGATTGACCATCGCCAACATGACCACAGAATGGGGAGCCCTGTCCGGATTGTTTCCAATCGACAGGGTGCTGAAGGGTTGGCTCAGAGGGAAGGCTACAACGGCGGCCATGGGCCTGGCTGATGGGCCATTCAAGACCTTGGCTCCACAACGTTTTACGCACCCTGCTTTGGAACAGCTCTTCGACAACGCGTTGGCTGCTGACAAGGGTGCCAAGTATGCTAAAGAACTCTTCTTGGACCTTTCGACTCTCTCTCCGTATGTCTCTGGACCCAACTCTGTAAAAGTTGCTACGGCCCTCCGCGATTTGGAGGCCCAGGATATCAAGGTCAACAAGGCCTACCTTGTGTCTTGTACCAACTCTAGAGCCTCTGATATCGCCGCCGCAGCAAGAGTCTTCAAGGAGGCCGCTGAGAAGAATGGTGGCAAGATTCCTAAGATCGCGGACGGGGTGAAGTTCTATATCGCGGCTGCTTCCATCCCCGAACAGCTGACTGCTGAAGACGTGGGTGACTGGCAAACCTTGCTAGATGCAGGTGCAACCCCTCTGCCAGCTGGCTGCGGACCTTGCATCGGACTGGGCACCGGTTTGCTTGAGCCTGGTGAGGTTGGCATTAGTGCTTCCAACCGGAACTTCAAAGGACGCATGGGTAGTACCGACGCGAAAGCGTACCTGGGCAGCCCTGAAGTTGTCGCGGCGAGTGCATTGAGCGGAAAGATCAGTGGACCTGGGTGGTACCAGCCTCCTGAAGGCTGGTCTGGAGTTATCCGAGGCGAGGGTGATGGAATTCGGGAAGAAGACCGAATGCTCACAGCGGACGAGGCACTCGAGAAGATAATCGGTCAGCTTGATGATATCATCAGCGATGCAGAGACCCGTCTTTCTTCCGAACAGGCACCCGAAGCGGCCGAAGAGACCAACGAAGCTCTCACTGAGGTCTACCCTGGCTTCCCTGAACGTGTGTCCGGCGAGATTGTTTTCTGCGATGCGGACAACATCAATACAGACGGCATCTACCCTGGAAAATACACTTACCAGGACAACGTCCCTGTTGAGACGATGGCCCAGGTGTGTATGTCAAACTACGACCCCGACTTTTCCACGATCGCGAAGGAAGGAGATATCCTGGTCTCCGGGTTCAACTTTGGTTGCGGAAGCTCAAGAGAGCAAGCCGCTACCGCAATACTCGCTAGGAAGATTCCCCTTGTTGTTGCTGGCAGCTTTGGAAATATATTCTCCAGAAACAGTATCAACAACGCTTTGATGGGTCTGGAAGTCCCCCGGTTGGTCGCTCGCCTACGAGAGACATTTGGCGCGGATTCTGAAGGCAAGACGCCCACTCGCAGAACGGGTTGGACTTTGACCTGGGATGTCAGGAGAAGCCGCATTGAAATCCAAGAGGGAGATAATGGGCCCAAGTGGACTCACAAGGTCGGTGAACTTCCACCAAACGTGCAAGAGATCATTGCCCAGGGTGGGTTAGAAAAGTGGGTTAAGAATGCGATCGGAGCATGATAGCCGACTCTTGTAGTTGGCCTTTACTTCATGCTGGGATTTGTGGAGATATTATACCCATAAAGAGTGGTTACTTGTTTCTATTACCTTGACTTCTTTTCTTCCTCTTTTTTTTTCTGTTCTCAGCAGGTCAAATTTTGGATATTGTGCCTGCCATTGGAGAATACAGCACGCTCTGCTGACGTGCTGGGTATGTTTATATACGCCGCCTTGTACACTGGAGTTCAAAAAAGAATGCTTCTTTTCCTGTAATTACTTCGTTTTCTTTCTTTTGGGGCCCCCCTTTCTTGGTATCAGACGCCAGTGGTCGGCTATCTGTCTGTCGTCGATCGGTCGTGCGTCAATCAGGGGTCGCAGAGCTGAACTCAGCCTCCCAGGGCTTCGGCCTCGTAGCCTTGATCCTCCCCGCACGAGGCTGAGCCCTTGCTAAGGTTGTTATCTATCGATTCTTTTTCAGCTTTCCGTCCGATGCGCTTTTTCATTTTCCCCAACGCCTTCGGACTTTGACCTTCAATTCAAAGTTGATTCGGTGCGCCCGTCAATGGACGACTCCTGGCCCCAAGGGGATCTCCTAGTCCACCACCACTCGGTGTTTGTCACGTCCAAGAATTGTCGCGCATAATGGATCCGGTGTCTGCGATCGGTCTTGTTAGTGGTGCATTTCAAGTCGTCCAGTGCATAAGCGAAGTGATCAAAGCCCTAGGGACGCTGCGAGGGAAATTCCAGAATGCTGACTTGACGATCCATTCGCTCATGATGGAATTGACGACAATCAAATCCGCCATTTCCCAGCTGAGAGATTGGGCGCACTGGGACTCGCGCGATTCGCCCGAGAATACTGAATATGAACAAGACCTGGCGATAGCGTTGGAAGGCTGTCAGGCCGTGATGGAAATCTTTTCCGAAGAAGTCTTTTCATTAAATCGAGCTGCTGGAACCGACGGTCCTCGTCTGGACTTTAAAGCCCGAGCAAAGATAGTCTGGAACGACGACTTAATGAGGCACCGTCGGGAAATGCTTCATGCTCAAGTCCTTGCCTTGCAATTGTTGCTTCAGGCCTGTCAATGCCGATCGTCATCTGAACAGCTCCAGCTTCTCCGGAAAGTGGAAAATCGCCAAATCATTAAGAAAGTGGCCGACGATACCTCGACTCTTCGGAACTACTCCAGTGCTGCAGCTTCGCAAGCTGATAGCTCGTCTTGGATCTACCGGCAGTCGGTCGTTGGTAGCACTGAGTTCCAGTTTGATAATGCTGTCCTAAACTCGCCCGCTTACCAGCGTGTTCTTCAGTGGCAACGCTCCTCCAGACTACCTCAAAGACCGCGTGTCGATAGCTGTCCAAATAGCCGTCTAAATACGGAAACAGACGAGGGTTATGCAAGCGGCACACTCGGGACAGATACTCCAGTTGTCTTGTCTAGTCCTATGAAGTATTCTCCTCCTACGCCTTCCCTTTCTCTTCCTATCAGTCCTCATGGCCCCTTATTTCCAGAACCCAGCCGCAGCAGGAGCGTATTCGTCCCTAAGAGTTCACCCCGACCGGGCCCGGATATCCAGCGATCTCGATCAGATGCCACTCCTACCTTGGGATCATACCTATCTTCAGGAGGTTTGCGGCGTGACAAGCTGGTGTCTGGACTCCGCCGCCGATTGAGTAGCGTATCAAGTCGCCCTAGCTTAAGGGACCCAACTCCACCAATTACTGGGACCAATCCGCCTGCAGGGCCGACGAGAAGACCTAGCGGGCGTGAGAGTAACTGGAACGTAAGCATCAACCTAATGTCACCGGAAGGGATCTCGGTTCCGCCGATTGTCAGAGCAGCCCAATCAGGCTCTCAATTCGAGGTGGAAGCCCTTATTGAAATGGGCCACGACATCGAGGCGACTGACGTCCATTCCCGCCGAAACGCTCTTTTGGTTGCTGCTCACTGCGGAAATGCGGAGGTTGTCGATTCCCTCTTCTACCACGGTGCCATTGCAACCGCTACGGATAAGTCTGGATCCACCGCAGTTCATCTTGCAGCTTCTTGCGGTCATTGCAATGTGGTCGAATTGCTTCTTTCTCATGGTGCGAGAATTGAGGCAGTCGACTCTCATGAACGGACCCCTCTGTGGGTTGCGGCAGATCAGGGCCAAGTCGAATCTACCACGCTGTTGATCATGTCCGGCGCCCGAATAAATGCTAGGGCAAAAGGCCAGATGACAGCTCTTCATGCAGCGGCAAAGCGGGGCGATTTGCCCATGGTAAAGCTCCTCATCTCGTTCGGTGCAGACATGGAAGCGAAAGATGGCAAAATGATGACCGCATTACATTATGCATGTGAGGAGGGCCATTTAGGAGTCATCGGGCTTCTACTAGACAACAAGATGGATGTCAATGTTCGCGGACATGATCGAAGGACTCCGCTCGTCTGCGCCGCTGCCACAGGCAAATTGCTAGTGGTGCAGTTACTGCTGAATAGAAAAGCATCTCTCCGGCATATTGATGACGGCGGTATGTCAGCTTTGCACTGGGCTGCCTTGAACGGACATGTGGAAATCGTGGATCTATTCAGTCGGAAGAAGGGCATGCTCGCCACGGTGAACTCCATTGGACATTTGCCTTTACACCTTGCGGTACTGAACTCGCAATTTGCAGCTGTTGAATTGATTCTTCGCAAAGACAAAGGAAGTTCCACGGAAACTCGCTGCCACGCCGGCTTTACAGCCCTTCACTACGCCTGCATGTGGAAAAATTGTGAAATTACCCGGCTGCTGCTCATGGCAGGTTCGGACATAGAAGTGCCGACGGACACGGACCAAAAGAGGCCTATCCATCTCGCTGCAGGTGGTGATTCCCCGGAATTGTTAACTTTGCTCTGCGACAAGGGCGCTTCCTTAGAAGCACGGGATTCAATCGGAGACCGAGCACTGGGCACGGCTTGTCGACATGGCTGTGCTGCTGCGGTTCAGATGCTTCTAGACAGGGGTTCTAGACCACATGCTACTCTTGGGACCGAACAATACCGAGATTCTCCTCTCTGTCTAGCAACGAAAGGCGGCCATCTGTCTATTGTATCTCTTCTTCTCCAGTATGATCCGTCTGTCGTCAGAAAGGCCGAGTTCAGGTGGCAACTGGTCCGATACGCGGCACATTATGGGCACCCTGAGATCCTGCAGCTTTTACTAGCATATGTTCCTGCATCCGCGCGCGACGGGGCTACGGCTGGTCTTTCAGCTGAGCAGATTGGATTCGCACCGGATGCCGATATCCCGTTGAAGCGAAAGAGGGCAGTACAAATAATCTTGGATCAAGCCTTCAAGAAATCACCTTCAGCACCGGAGGATGTGGTGTCTTACGGACACTCGAGCTCCGTCTCTATGACCAGCACACCGATGCGGCGATTGCAGCGAAGCAATTCGATGCCGCAGTTGCAACAAGACAATTTATTGTTTTCAGCACAGCCACCACCGTTGGAGACTGCTACTGCTAGTCGGCTCGCCTCTCCCTTTCCAATCCAAGAGTATCCGAATTCAAGGCTAGGGAGTATTCGCGAGGCTAGATCCAGATCTACGACTCCGCCGGTGCATCGGGATGCAGTCGAGCATTCTGCCGATTTGCACGCCGACGTGCAACCCGCAGTCTCATCAACTCAAGTCAGCGCTCCACCGCCCGTCGACGCTCAGAGAGCGGAGTCTTCCGGCGTGCGGTATGGAAGAGAGCCCATTTATGAGCAACCATCAATCGCACTCTGCTGTGACAATGTAGCGCCTGCCCTACCAGCGCGACCTAAACCTCACCTTCCGAGGTGGCTACTCCGAACGACATCCTCTGTCCTACCAACGCGACGTAAACCTTTTGGTGTGAAGTTCCAGTCACTAACGACATCCTCGACTCCGTCTGCCCTTGCTACGACCGAAGCCATGTCGTTTGATCCCTTGATTAAGCTGAGAGCTCCCATAAGTGAGCTAGACTCGAGAGTATATTTCGAATTGCCAGGCTGAAATACGGCCCAGCATTTCCTCCGCTGGCCATGTTGTGACTCATTGATGTAATTAGGGAGCGGGAGTTTAGGAGTTTTAGTCTATGCTGTCTGTTTGTACGTATACAAAAGCCGTGCGTGGGTAATACTAGGATGTCCATAATGTGATTGTCTCACGGGACGGTTTCAATCTAGAAGAACTGAACTTCTGCCCAAATTTTTTTCAAGGTGACAATAAAAGTCCCAGGCAACAGCAAAATCTTAGACTTCATTCAATTTCAATTTTTTAGGAGCCTAAGTTGGTCATTCGTTGGTGCCTGTATTGTCTTGCGCATAGTTTCTTGTCAAAAACACTGCTTTTGGAATTGTATAAAGCTGCCTGCTGATTCGGTCTCAGCGTTTCTACTTAGTTGATTAATTAAATCCTCTTTTCAGTTCATTTGGACATTGACGACATGTCTATGCTCACAACAGTATTCTCTTTTGTCTTTGCACGTTGTTTATGCCGTTATTATATAGAAACCAGGCGAGGTACTTTCGAAAATCCGACCGACGACCCCTGCTGCCGGACTCCAACTAGACGTTCTCCTAGATAATTGAGCCCCAATCTCCTTTTTCTCCTCGCTCCTCGGGAACTCCAGCAATGGGACGTGGCGGATACAACGGTGTACGCGACAGTAAGTCCCGACAGCAATTGATAGACCTCCCTCGTACCTATTGCGCTGATCTTCAAACAGCACGACAGATAGCCACCAGGCGGAGTCTGCCTTTCACGGAGGACAATCATCAGTCTTCTCGCATCGGCCGACTGTCTCAGTCGGTCAAGTTCGCATCGTCCGCCATTGCCTCATTTGCCAACACAGAATCTATTTCGACAGATAACATCATCAGTAAAACACCGCAGGAGCCATTGATGTCCCATCGGGAATGGGAATGGGAATAGGAATACGCTTACTTCTCGAAAACTACTCCCAGAACATCTTCTACGTCGCCACTCTCTCCCTTCCCAGTGATTTTCGCAAGAGCGTCCGCGGCGAAGCGCAAATGCTCGGCAGCCATCACGATATCCACGTCCATCTCCGTGTCAATGTCCTGGTGGCCATCGCGAGAACTATCCAGCTTAGCCGTTTGGGTTAAGAAATCGTCAAGATGCTGGAGACATCGTTGGAGGTTGGAACTCTGCCGATGAGTCACGCCGAGAGAATCCTCCCAGTAGCTAAGATCGTACTGTCCGCCTTCTTCGCCTTCAATGGCCAACGGCGAGGCTATTTGCTCAAACGTTGAAATGAGGCCTCTGAGAAATCTCTGCAAGTGACCGGGATCCTGATCCTGGTCCTGACTCTGACTCTGGCTCTGGCTCTGGCTCTGGCTAGGAGACAAGCCCTCCTGCGCCTCATGGCAGGAGAGGGCGAAAATGCGATCTTCGGGAACAGTCGCAAACATTGAGCGAACTGCACTTGTCATCTCGCTCGGCAGCTGTCCAGAATGCGATCGGTCCGCTGAGGGTAGTCTGTCGCACTTATTGACCACTACAAGAAGACATTTGCCGGCCTGAGCACAATCATTCGCAGCGTCAAGCACTTCTCTCTCCACGGACAGCCTATAAGCCACATCACCACCTGTGCCTCGGGTCTCGAGCGAAAGAACCACGAGGATGACATCGGATTCCAGCGCCCTTGCCTTAGCACGCCGGATGCCCTCCTTCTCAACGGCACCAATAACCACCGACCCGTCAGCACCAGACCGGACGCCAGCCATATCGCCGAGTTTGCAATACCATCCGCCCAAGTCGACCCCGACATCTACAATATCGCGCGTAGTACCTTCTTCAGTGCTGACGATGGCAGCCTCCTTGCCAACAACCAAGTTCAGCAGCGAGCTCTTCCCCGCGTTCGGCGCACCGAGCAACGCGACCTTGATTCCACTCCGCAGCAGCTCACCCTTGGACGCGTTGCGAATATGCAGTCCGATCTGCCGCTGTAACAAACGGACCTGTTCCGCGACCGAGGCAACAAGTTCATCACTCGACTCATCGAAATGTTGATCTTCCGAGAAATCAATCATCGCCTCGAGCTCCCCTCGGGCGTAGAGCAGCTGCCGACGCCAGAGTTCATACCGCTTCGAAAGAGCGTCATTCGCGCCTCGAACAGCCAGGCGGCGCTGCTGCTCCGTGTCCGCAGAAAGAGTATCACCCAGTGCCTCGATCTGCGGCAAGTCCAGTCTGTCGTTCATGAAAGCGCGACGCGTGAACTCGCCAGGTTCCGCATACCGCACCGATGAGGCTGGCCGGCCGCTGCGAGAAATGGCTGCGAGAACGGCCCGGACGATCGCCGGGCCCCCGTGAAGGTGTAACTCGAGCACATCCTCGCCTGTAACTGTCTTTGGACCCGGGAAATACAACACTAGGGCGCCGGAGTCTATCACGCTATTACTAGATGGTTCCTGCGTGCGTGGTTCGTAAAGAGTACGGAGGGCTGCGACGCGCGGTCGCGGAAGAGGCGCATTGGGGCAAAGATCGTGGTATATCTGTTAAAAAAAAAAAAAAAAAAAAAATTAAATCATAAGCCATGTCCAAACAACAACATAAATAAACCGTTCTTCTGTGTCTCAGCGATATGAATATAATAAGTATTTGACTCACCTGCACACAGGCAGGACCAGACACTCGCACAACAGCAATAGCAGCTCGTCCAGGCGCAGTCGAAAGAGCATAGATGGTAGAATCTCCATGCAGCGCGGAGCCGCCAATTCTAGAAGCTGTGAGGCATCGCTTCCCACGCCCTATTGAGGTACGGGATATGAAGGGAACCTGGTGCGGGCCGCAGGTCCTATGCGCATACCCTGCGGAATATCGGGTCCATGAAGGGCGAAAGGGGATAGCCCAACGCAAGGCTCTGGAGGGAAGTCCTATCATGCGCCGGACGAGTTGCAAGAAGGTCAATTCTCGAACGAACCTCTTGAGTCCCAGCCAGAAGGCATCAACAATAACAATGATCGTCGGAAAGTTGAAGCGCCGCGGCCAAAATGCGGCCAAAATGCGGCCTGCCACGTGATCTCATGTCAGCTGCATCGACGACGGGAAAAGACGGTCTCATCCAGACGAATCATGAACCATAAATCATACTGAATGAGCCTATGGAGCACCATACTACCGCTTGCGATCATTGGACTACTCCAGGAAACTCAAAGAGATCATACGGTCTAGATATCTTTCTACCTACACCGTTGAATACCCAATAGAAATTAACTCAACGCTTGCACAGAGGTCCATAGACCATCTTAAAACCCATACAACACACAATATGCAACCATGAACAAAAGCGCCTCGACGGGTCCAGTAGATGCAAGGAAGATACGAACCTGTGTTGCCTCGTCACGCCTGCGCTCCAAGGACAGCAGGACACACAGCAAGAAATCACAGCTGGGTCAACATCGAACAGCAAAATACAACGGGGGTTGGCAAGAGCTGCTAAACGAAAAAGCGGGAAGGGAAAACAAAAAAAAAAAAGGACTTCCATGCAGTAAAAGTAGCACCAAGCACACATACGCCGAAAGGTGAAGTAGGAAACAAGAGTAAAAGTGGTAGGCAAAAAAAAGGGATCTGGTCTAGAGCGATGGAGAATGTAACAATAATCGGATGCAAGTTCTCTCCGAAAAGGCTGCGGAAGGAGAGCATAATGCATGTCTCGCTAATCCATCATGCTGGGCAGTGAGGAGTGGAGGAGTGGTGATAAGTAACAGTAGTAAGAAATATGAAACGGTCGACGCATAGACATCATCAGTCAGTCTATCTCAGACATTATTAGTATTAAGCAAAACCCGATTTGAAAGGCCTTATTCGGACGGCTCCGCTGTCTTCTCTGGGAGAGGTCCATCGGAAGACTCATGTTCCGGAAGTGAACCAGGATAATCCCCAGTCTCTGATACAACGATCGTTGGCGTTAGCGGCTGTGAGAGGGAATCCTCCTCGGTGTGAGGACTACTGGCACGTAAGGAAGGATCGTCATGTTCTGTCGCCTCGGTTTTAGTAGGTGACTCCGGCTCCTTCGGAAGAGAAATATGGTTTTTGCTTCCGCTGCCAGGCCCGTTGCGTCTTCTCATCCGTCGATTCCGTCGTTCTTCATCAGCGTTCTCTCTTCTCCTTCTCGCCCATTCAGCATCGACATCCGAGTTATTCCTCAGTCCTTGCAACATGCTAGCAGCGCGATCCGCAATGTCTTCCCCTTCGGATACTGACTCCTTGCCAGCAGCTTTCCCCTCCGACTCCTCGGCGTGAGGATCCAATAAATCGGCATTCGAAGCACCGCCATCCTTGCCGTCAGCGTCAGTGTTATCTCCACCATCAGGGCTTTTGACATTCGGCGTGTCGGGCATCTTTTGACCGGAAGCAACTCGAACTTGATGTCTTTCCTTAAGTCTGGCACGACGGCGGCGGTCACGTTGATCTCTGGCCTGGGGAGCGGCAGCTCGCAGTTTCTCCAGGAGAGAGTCCATAGCACCGCTCGTCGTACGCAGATCTCCACCAGGACTAACGGGAGCCGACGGGGTGGCATTTGCGCTTGCCATGGCGCGCTTCCGAGCTATCGAGGCTTCTGTGCGCCTCCTGGCTTCCTCCAGACTAATGTTCTTCTCTTTCGATTTCTGCAAATTCGTATCGTTGTTAGCAACTACTATAGACCGGACAATAGAGGAAAACATGCAACGTACCTTCCATTCCTGCAAGAACGACGCCAATTTCGAAAAGAAATCGCGCCGGGAGCCTTCGTCCGTGCTATCCTCGCCATAGAAGGTGATGATATCATCATACGTCTTGCTCATATCATCCAAGTAAAGCTTCATCTGCTCGGCTTTTCGTCTCGCATCCTTCATACTGCGCTGGACAATCTGGCTCACTCGGTCGTGAGGATGAAACTTCTTCGGATCGCTCAAGTTACCCGCATCCAAGCTCGCCTGGACGTTTCGAATATTTTCGATGTATTTCTGGGCATCGGTCCGCAGCTGGTCGACATTGAGCTTCTGAACAGCGGTGACTCCATTGATCTCATCCACAAAATCCTGCCACTCAGGATACTGATTACGAACGATACGCTCCACAAGATCTGCAAAAGTGGTCTCGTTCTTGTCGTCTTTGACCATGCCGAGACGGGCTAGTGAGCTCAATTTGAACCCTTGGGCCTGCTTATTGGCATCGTTCATGAAGTTCCCGATATCCAAAATCAGGCCGAGGACGTTCATGAAGGAAACGGAATCTCTCAAGGACTCGCAGACTTTCACAACCTGTTGGAGCTTCGCGGAGACATGTTCGTAGTCAGGCTCATATGAGCGCGTTAGGGCTAAAGCGCGCATCCTCGCCTTCCAATAATGGTTCAGTTCGAAGGCAGTGTAGAGATAAATTTGATCCTCGCGCGTAAGCTCGTTCGGGTCCTGTTCTCGTTCCGACGTAGCTGCGTCAGGACCGGTCCAGTCCTTGCTGTACGGTGCCATCTGCTTAGAGACGTTTTCAGGAATCGTGCATAAGTCATCCTTTTGAAGAAATTCCATGACAACCATGTTATCTAAAATCTCCACGTCACAGTGGATGATCATTCGCACGACATCATCAGCAGGGATCTGAGAGTATTTCGCCATGGCGATTTGGAAAGTCTTCGACAACTCATTGGAAATTATTTGCTTCTTTTCCTTGCGTTGCTTCGCCGATGAACTCTGTCCGAAGATCTTCGTATCTTTGGCCATGAACAGTCGTTCCACCTCATCCAACACACCCTTTTTAGCAAGCTCGGAGTATTTTTCTTCTTTTGCTTCTTGAGACTGCGCATGCGACGCCCACACTGTCACCTGAGGCGTATCGACCTTCTCCCAGTGAAGCGCTTTTAACCTCTTCTTCGGGCGAATGGATGGCATATTGAATGTCGGACTGGAAACATCCTCCGAAGCCAAATAGTTTGCTCTCCAGCCTCCTGGTAAGCCAGGGCCAGGAGGGGGAGGGGGAGGAGGAGGGAACCCAAGTCCTCCTGGAGGCGGGGGTACGAGAGATCCTCCAGAAGATCCAGGAGGTGGAGGAGGCGGAGGGGGAGGCGGCACACCTGGCCCCAAACCAGGAGAAGAGGCAGCACCAGGTGGTGGAGGAGGAGGAGGTGGAGGTGGCGGCGGTGGAGGAACAGCTTTACCAGCAACAAAGCCCGGCAGCGGTGGCGGAGGAGGAGGGGGGGGAGGTGGTGGAGGTGGTACAGCCTGTTTCTCATCTCCAGCTGCACCCTGGACCTCACCCTTGGATGGAACCTCTTCTTCGGATTTGGCTACATCGGCTTCCGCAGCAGGCTCCTCCGGTATGGTTTCAGCACTCTCTGCTTCTTCATCGTTAAACCTCGGAACCTTGGAGGTGATCTCCCCTAGTAAACTGGCGGCTTGCTTAGCATTCATTCGGGGCCGGTGCATTTCAATAAGCCGCGGCGTCTCGTAGATGACTTCCTCATTCTCCTCGGCTGAAGACTGATCCTCTTCCACTTTGAGATCGCCCGCAAGTTGAGGATGATGGCTTCTCTTCCGCTGGACCGTGGAACCAAGAGTGGTAGTGTCAAGAGTACGGCGAGTTTGTTCCCGGAACGCCTCGCTACTAACCTCACCCTCCCCGTCCATTTGCTCCCGCAATTCACGTAGTCTGTCGGACGGCCCGTGCTGCCCCCAAACCTTCCCTTCGAGTTTGAATTGGGTCTTTGTTCTTTCAAGTTGTCTTTCCAATCTCATTAAGAGCTTCTCGCGGTCAAGAATGCCGTTCATCTGCGAAGGGTCCGTTTCCGCCAGGTTGTTCTTCCTGGCATTCGACGCAGCAATGTCTTGGGCGTCTCGGAGCATGAGATAGAGCTCTCGAGTCTCCAATTCATTTCGCTGCAGCTCCTGTGCACGGAGCCTTTGAACATCAGCAAGCTCCGCCTTGAGATTTTCATTATGCCTGGTCTGCAGTTCGATGATGTTCGTCTGCTCATCAATCTGCTTCTGCAGCTTCTTAACCAAGCCATCCGCACCCAGCTCGACTTGAGCTTTCATCTCATCGCGCTCTGCTATCGCCGCCTCCGCGATTTGTCGGGCCTCCACAGACTCGTCGTATACTCGTCTTGCCTCAGCATCCGTATGCAGTCGGTCCAATATGCTCTGTACGGTAAATGTCAAGCCCTGGCGAAGATCTAGGTCGGGAAGCCTTCTATCCATGGCAACGTAGCTGAGCATGGCATCCACGAGCTGGAACATCCGCAACCCATCTTCTCCGGCATTCTCGCGAATCAGAAACATGTGCTGCATGGCGGAGAGGAAGTAGTCGTACGACCTGCTTCCATTGATTTTGGACAAAATCGCATCCGTAATTTGTACTGGATCACTCATGTCTTTCACCTCACCCTCTATACCCTCCTTAACACTGCTGTTCTCCCGCTGAAGCAGATCCTCGTAATCAATCGCCTCATTTTCTCTGAAGTGTTCGATTTGCTTGTCAATGGCCTCATACTGGAAGCCCTCCATCTTCGACAAGAGTCGCTTGATACCGCAAGAGATGAACTGAGCCCGAATATGACATCGAAGCTGCAGATCACGCATCGGTGCATCAACAAGCATATTGATGAGGAAGAGCGTGGAAACAGCATATTCCATAAGCAGATTCTCCATGCCGATTCCTCCGTTGCGGTATTCCTCGCTTGCACCGACCAAGCTTCCCATCTTTCCACGGCCGTCAACGGTCACTTCAACAATACGTATCCAAGCGTCGAAGCGACCAGTTTCACCATGCTGGTTCTTGACATAGTCCATAGCCTGCAGGACCTTGAGATGGCCTTGTCCATCGGCCCAGTGGCAGAGGAAAGTGAGAACCTCGCTGACCAGCTTCCTCGTATTCAGGCGAGGAGACAATAAGGAGTTCACGAGAGCTATAATTACTTGCTGATGTGCCAGGGCATCGTCCGCACCATACTTATTGTTCATTAGAGCTTTAAGGCATTTCACGATATCATATTCACGGTCCAAGTCTTTATCACCAGAAAGCGGTGCTGGGACAGGTCCAGAAGGCTTTCTGCGGTTAATCTTCGAGAGAACGTTCGTCAAGGCGACCTGGCCCTGGGCTTCAACGAAAGCTTTAACCCAGCTATGATTTACCATCAGCGTCCGGTCAATCGCTGAGACAAGGTGGGCAGAAGAAAAAGCTTACCTGATTGGCTGAGTCCGCAAACTGACGCTCAAGCTCGCCAACTGTTTCGGGGTCAAAGTATCGTCCATCACCTTCTTGACATACCATTCCGGACTTCCTTCCTCGTCTGCCCGTTCGAGGAGCCCAGATGGCCCATCATATCCCTGAGTCTGCCTCGCGTTCTGCCTCCTCCTCTGTTCACCTTGTAGCTCTGTTAACCTGTCCTGATGCACGAGGGTCCATTTCTTGGAAGCGGGGTACAAAAGCATTTGCCTTTTTGCTTGTTCCGGAAGATGTTGCCAGCCACGCTTATGCATAAGCTCAAGGAATAGCTGGTCTACCAATCGATCATCCCTTGGCCGAGTAAGATATTGTTCCGGTGTTATCGGGGGCGGAGCGGTGGCCTGCGATGATGGCCAAGCAGAGTGAGCGTTCATGTGTCGGCCTGAATTTAGATTCGGATGAGGCGCAGCGCGATCGGCGGATGATGTGTTCGTAAGAGTTCGTGACGAAGTATCTGAGGAAACATAGCTAGAACCTCGGGTATTTGTAGATACGGATGAGTAGATACTTGTTTGGTCGAGCGACGTTCGAGAGTTCGATGAGGAATCAAGGGTAGAGGACGAACTGTGGCCAAATCCACCGTTTGCGGCAGAACTTCCCGGACGACCACCCCACGGTTGGTAGCGGTTACCCTTGTCCCCCGAGCCATTGCCAACGATACCCACATTCGAACCATGAGGCGGCGGACGTGGTGGTGGAGGAAAGACAGAATAGCCATTCTGCGGCTTCGGAGGAGGATTCCACGCCGGATACTGATGGAAGTCGCTCCCAGCTTTTGCAAGGTGGTTCGGCGATGCATCTACTCTCGACATTTCAGGCTTTGAGACACTGTCGACTGGAATGGGTAACTTGTCTGCCGAGACGCTGTCGAAGGGAAGAGACGTGATAACACCGGCCGTCATGGAAAGTCCATCCACGTCATACCCATACCCCATATCGACTGACTGGACGGACGACCGCTTCGAGTGTCGCGAGGAGCGAGAACCCGCAGAACTTCCGGGGGGCACTAGAGCGTCAAACCCTCCTCCTCCACCTTGATATCCCTCATGGCGGTCCTCTGTCGGCTTATCCTTATCCTTGTGCAACTTCCTCCCGAAGAACGACTTCCCGGCAGACGTCTGTCTGGATTTATCGGCGGATGACGAGGAAGGCGGCATCTTGACGGGTGTCGGTATGGATATGCAGTTCGCAACATGGAGCGCTGTGGACAACAGACAACTTCCACCAGCACTAAAAACCTGCTTCCAGGATTGCGGTAGTAGCTGCTACCACGACGTGTCTCATTCAAGTCGACACTTTCTTTTCTTCCTTTTCTTCCTATTTTTTTTTTTTGGTTTTTTCCCTTGACAGACCAACCCCTTTGAAACTCCTAGCCAACTAACCAGCCGCTGTATGTAGTCGTACAGGGGCAACGGTGCCACGCCCGTAGCAGACTGTTTACTCGGATCCCGCAACCGAATAGCGGTCGGAAAGGCGCAGGAAATAACCCCGGGGATCGTGGGGCACACACACAACAACACCGACGGTGGAAAACAAATAACTTCAATTCTTTCTACCTCCAACAAATAGGCAGGATCTTGCCAATCCACAAAATAATCAGTTCGATCTCAGCGGTGATGAGGAAGGAGGGAGAGGGGCCTGTTCTTCCGCTGTCACGACAAGAGCACGGGCGCCAACGCCTCAAGACTCAAAAGGGGTCTTCCTCCCTACAGGGGAAACGGCCCGGCTCTAGAACGGTGTGATTGGCGGTCACGTGAGGTGACAACACGTTTTTAGAAACGCGCGATTCCACGTGACGTGGTTGGTTGCAACCTGGTGGTGAGACAGATGGGGACGAGTGAGACGGCCAGCTCGACAAGTACAAACCCTTTATTGTTGACAATAGCTGCGCAAGCCCGACAAGGGGAAGCATACTCCATTGCTAGGGTACCTGGCCATGACCAGCTCGTTCTGTTCTTACCAGGACCCCTCATCCCGTTCCCCCGGAGATCGCTCGGGAATGTGACTTATCTCAGCTCAGGCATTTGAGAGACAGTTTTGATATATATCATCTATCATAACCGATTACTACTGATACGTACGACGCACACATTGGAAGAATGGGGTCATCCCTGAGTTTCGTCAAGGTGTGTGTGTTGTGTTACCAGAAGCCTACAAGGCTACCCGACGAAACTACCTACAAGAAACTTGAATTGAACCATCTCGATAATAATATAATTAATTAATTAACGACGGATCGAACAGACCCTTGCGATCCCCGCCTCGATCTCGCTAGCCCTCTACATCCTAATATCCCTAATCATTGTCCCGTTCTTGCGCAACTACCACCAGCGGTACTCGCAGTATCTCCCTCTTGGAAACATATCGGCGCACACACTATCTCTCCGAGACCGCGCCGCCAATGTAGTCATGCAGGTGTTCCTCCCGTCGACATGGACATTACCGTGGAGACGCCGCCGCGGTGACGACCCCCAGGATAATATCAGCATCTTCGACGAGGAAGGCGAGATAATGGTGGGCATGAACATGCATCCCTCGCGGAGGGCGGCGCTGGAGCAGCAACATCACGACCCTGCTGACTTGGAGAGCCGGCTGAGTCGAGATCTGGAAGAGGGATTCATGGACGACAGCGATGACGACGCTGAAACTGGAGGGAATAGGGGGAGACAGCGATGATATTTTTGTGGCCTGTTTCTGTTCTTTTACTTTTTTTTTTTGCATGGCTCATTGGTTTTTCTTTTTTTTGCTCGAGAGGGCATAATCATCCCATCAATTACGCATATTTGAAGAACAGATCGCTGCATACAGGGCATTTGCATTTCTTCTCTGAGACTTCTACGTATTCTGCTCCTAATCAGTCGGTCGAGTAGGGACCTTACAGCGGCGTACTCCTCGGATCAGTCATGGACATGCTTGCCAGCACAAACATTATTCGGAATCTACAGATGAACATCGTTGAACTCATAACGGATGTAAGTTTTATATGCTTCTACAAAGGGAATAGTAATACTATGAACATCATACGCCATGCCTCAAGTAAACAAACCCGGGAAGCGCAGACAAACAAGCCCAGCCCATTTGGTTAAGGATCATCGTGTCTCGATCCTTGCTCAGACCCGGACAAAAAAGAAAAAAAAAAGAAAAAGGGAAGAGAAAGGCACCATCTAATTCTTGTTCCTCTGGCCGTAAGCCCTGGTGGCATAGTCGCCCTTGTAGACGATGAGATCCTCGGGCCTGTAGTCGTTGCGCCCGCTGAAGTAGCTGTCAAGGATGTCCTTGGTGCCCTTCGCGTAGCGGGCCTGTGCGTCAATCGAGGTACCGGACATGTGAGGCACCATAGCATTGCCGCCGCCCCATGGGTGCTGGGCATACCGGAGCGGGTGGTCCTTGGGCGCGGGCTGCGGGAACCAGACGTCACCGCCATAGCCACGGAGGTGGCCGGACTTCAGGGCTTCGGCAACATCCTCCTTGACGACGATAGCACCACGGGCGGTGTTAACGAGCCAGGAGCCTTTATTCAATCCCCATGTTAGCAGCTGCTCTGCCATTGGGAATTAAGGCGAGAGTGTGAGTGAACGTACCCTTCTTCATCTTGGAAATGAGCTCCTTGTTGAACAGACCATAAGTGCTCTCGTGGAGAGGGCAGTTGATAGTGACAACGTCGCACTGAGCAAGCAACTCTTCCAGAGTGTCGACACGACGGCAGCCAATCTCCTTCTCGACCTCGGGCTTAAGCGGCTGGTAGTCGTAGTAGAGGAGCTCCTTGCAGTCGAACGGCTTCAGGCGACGCAGCACACGCTCGCCAATGCGACCAACAGCGACAGTTCCGACGACCTTGTTCTCGAGATCGAACTCGTTCTTCGCGGCAGCCGCGACATCCCACTCGCCACGAGCGATCTGCTCATGTGCGGGGACGAAGTTACGGACCAGAGCCAGGATGGTCATAACAACGTGCTCGGCGACGGATACGACATTGCTGCCAGTGACCTCGGCGACGGTGATACCGCCGTTGGTCTTGTTGGCGGCATTCAGGTCGACATGGTCAGACCCGATACCAGCGGTAACGGCAATCTTCAACTTCTTGGCCTTGGCCAGACGATCGGCCGTCAGGTAGCCGGGGTGGAAGCTATGACGACATGTAAGTCACCACAGACCAACACAGACGGAAAAAAAAAAAAAGAATAAGAGCGATCCAGTTACTTACGGGGTGGTGATGATGACCTCAGCATCAACGAGCTCCTTCTCGAAAGTAGAGTTAGGGCCCTCCTTGTCGGAGGTAGTAACGAGGGTGTGGCCCTGGTCCTCGATCCACTTCCTCAAACCAAGCTCATTTTCGGTGGTGCCCAGAAGACCGGGTTGTTGTTTGGCGTGTTCACCACCCTGGTTCGGGGGGAGAAAGTTGACGTCAGCAACAGCTTCTGATTTGCTCCAACGGACAGGGGAGAGGGAGAGATGAAAGGTGCAAGGTAATTAATTACATACGTCATAAAGGCACAGAAGAACTTTACCCTGTCGATTTGCAGTAGCGGTTAATGTGCGTGCACCGAAGGTAGATGGAACCAAAGCAGAAGCGCAAGCGCCAGGACGGGCAAGAGCGCCCTTGGCAGAGAGCAAAGATGAGGCAGGACGCCTAAGTTGGCGGGAAATGGAGCGAGCAAATACCATATTGAACCAATGCTAAGTAACAATTGACTGAGGAGGAGGGCCTTGGAGGTCAAGAAGCAGCGGTGGAAGGAGGGGGAAATCTGGCTCTTTTATACAATGTCAGCTCCGGCCTCCCCATGTTGAGGGACAGACAGGGATCGAAGGAACAGGGATTGTACCAAGAACAGTAAGTAACCAGCGGGGGGGTTACAGTGCGGGCAGCGTCTCAGATGAAGTAATGGTGATGTATGAACTAGTAGTAGGAATCGTACGATTTTTGGAGAAGCACCAGGGCCTTATATAAGGGCGTCTCCATCGCGACCAGCATGGCTCTCTTCCGTAGAAACAGCAGCAAGCGGGTCAGGCTTAGGAATCATCCTCTTCCCTTCCCCTCAGGGGAAAAGGAGCGCGCTTTCGAAGGTCGACTGTCGACACTCAAGAGCCTCGAGTTGCCGAGCGAGTGACGAGGCAAGCGTGACCCGTATTATCGCGAACTTCCTCTTTCTTCAAGTTCCCCGCACGATCTCCGCGCCCGCAACAACCGCGAGTACTAATTAACTATCTAACTAGTACTAGTGCGGGTACTAAGCCCTGGACAGCGGAACAGCGGACAACGGACGCCGCGGCTACCCCTCATGAGGGGCCTGCTGACATAATGAGGGGAAACCTTGCGGTCCTCGCTGGCTTTTATGGTCATGATTTCCGCTTTCCGCTGCCCCGTCGGCGGCCTGGCCACCGTGAGGGGAGCAATTGGCAGGTGGTTCCACGTTGGCATTATTATTCATCGCACTCGGACGGCCGATTTGCCGTGCGCTCACGCGTCTGGCTCGTTCAATGAAGGAATGAGCGGTCTGGACGCCCACTGCGGTGCCTGCTGCGGAGAGTCCACGGGTTACTGCGGAGGAGCACCTTTGAATCCATTGAACGTGCGGGATGAGCGTGCATTTGCTGAAAGAGCTCGGAATGCTCTATACACTCGAGATGCTCCGTACAGACTGGCCATATTCTGTCACAGTACCCCTTGGAATCCATCGGGACAGTTTTGGATGTCATAATACCACCGTGTACGGAGTACGACGGACTAACGCGATTTCTAGAGAGCCATCAATGAAACCATCAGACACTGTGCGGATGTTACTATACAAGTGATATATGGGCATATATGGGTATACCTAATATACATCTATCTGGACACATGCAACAGGTGCGAGCGTCGCTCGACTCACCAGCCAAAACCAACTCTAGAAGACAACATTCACCAGTTTTCCGCCCTTGACAACAACAACCCGCCTCCGCTTCTCCCAGTCATACCTCTCCCGTAGCCACACCCGACCTTGGTCTGTCTCTAGGATGCGACTGATCGTCCAATCTTGCTCCTCCATGACCCCTTTCTCGGGTTTCGCGCCCGATTCATCCGTCGTGGGCGACACCATTCCCGGGATCGTGACTGTGAATCGCAGTCTACCGTTGATCTGAACGGCAACCGTTTGACCGCCGCGCGCAGACAGAACATCCGCTTGCTCGGATGTCAGGAGAGGCGTCGGCCATGGACAGTCAAAAATTGCAGGCAGCGCGGCGTCGGACGCATCGTCACGTAGTATCGCGCTGTTCAGTGTCTCCCAGCATTCCGAGGAAAGGCCCGGGGCTACTGGAGCTAAGAGGCGGAGAAGGGAGGATACACATAGGTAAGTAACATGGGGCGACGTTTGGGGGGACGATGACAGAGAATTCGTCAGCTTCGTCAAGTCAGAGATAACCGTGTTTAAGCTGTACGGGTTATTCTCGATGCAATCGGTGACTGACAAAATGATGTTATGGGTCTGCAAAATAGATTCCGCGTCGCTGTCGCTAAGGCCTTGCAGGGAGGACGTGATGGCAGCCGCGTGGCCAGAGCCAGAATCCAAATCAGCCCTGGATAAGGAGAAGGATGCCGAAACCAAGCTCTGCTTGGTATCCAGTACAAGTCTCCAGAGTCGACCAAACCATCGCTCGATGCCAACGACCTTGGATTCATCCCATTCCAGTACATCGTTGACCGGGGCCGAGAAGAGGACATGCGCGCGAGTAGCATCGGCACCATATTTCAGGGCACAGGCGGTTGGATCCACGCCGTTGTTTTTACTCTTGGACATCTTCTCGAAAGACACGTTAGGTGTGATCTGCGTGCCCTTGATGACTGGGTTGTCCGGACTGCTGAGGTCGACCTCGGAAGGATGGAGGAATCGGCCCGTGGACGGATCCGAGAAGGTTTTCCCATGAACCATCCCTTGCGAGAGCAGCGTCTTGAAGGGCTCCGATGGCGTCGCCGCATTCCCCGTCCGCGCAATCTCCGGGAAAAACTCAGACTGCACAAGAAATTTGTAAATAAATCGGGCGTAGAGGAGATGCAATATCGCATGTTCTACTCCGCCGATGTAGATATCAACAGGTCGTACATTAGAAGGGGAGAATGGAAGCGTGTTGTTTTGAGAATCCAGAAACCTTAGGTAGTACCATGAGGAGTCCACGAAAGTATCCATGGTATCAGTGTCTCGTCTCGCCGGTCCTCCACAGCTGGGGCATTCCGTGTTCACCCATCCCTCGGCGTGCTCAAGAGGATTGCCCTTCTTGCCTTTGAGCCAATCGCCTTCAATCTTCGGCAGCTTGACGGGGAGCTGGTCCTCGGGCACAGGAACTGGACCACAACTATCGCAGTGGATGATCGGGATCGGCGCCCCCCAGTAGCGTTGTCTGCTGATCAACCAGTCTCGGAGTCTCCACCGTTCGACGAAATCACCATGATCAATTTGTTTGAGATCGGTCACGATCTGTTCTGCCGCCTGGCGGGAATGAAGCCCTGTATATTTCCCGCATCCAGCGGTGAGGAAACCTTCGTTCGTAAAGGCTGTTGCATCTTTAGCTGGAACCAGGTGGGTGCTACCATCAACATCGTCCACGGCTCTTTGTTCAGGTTGAATGACTAAAGAAATAAACTCAGGATTAAGGTTCTCTTTGAAGAACGCAAGATCTCTGGAGTCATGGCCAGGGACTCCCATGACTGCACCCTCGCCGTAGTTGCTGAGAACGTAAGGCGCTGCAAAAACTGGGATATCTCGAGATAGGCGAGGGCTATCCTTGTCGATGACACGCAGCGGGTGAGATGCACGAATCCCAGACAGCTTATATCCTGCTTTAGAAGCCGGTGTAAATGACGAAGCACTGTCTAAGAATTGCCGCAAGTTGGGGTCCTTTTCCGCTGCTTTCATTACAATAGGATGATCTAGTGAGAGAGCGAGGTACTCGACGCCGTACAATGTATCCGGGCGTGTGGTGAAGACACTGACAGCTAGACTGCCATCGCCCTCGCCGTCCACAGCCACTGGGAATTTTAGCTTCGCACCGTAGGACTTCCCGAGCCAGTTCCGCTGCATTGACAGCACATGGTCAGGCCATCCACCGGCGAGTGAGTCAAGGTCGTTCAACAGCATCTCCTTGAAGGCAGTGATTCGGAAAAACCATTGCTTTAACTTGACCTGCTGAACCTTTGCACCAGAGCGCCACGAGTGGCCACTCGCGTCCACCTGGAATTGAAGGTCAATCTCAGTTAAGAAAATTTTATAGTCTAGACACACCGGGGGGATATCTCCATACCTGTTCGTTCGCTAGTACGGTCTTGTCAACGGGATCGTAATTGACCAACGCCTCTTTCCGATAAGCCAGATCTTTCGCGAATAGCATCAAGAATATCCGCTGAGTATGTTTGTAAAATTCCGGTGCACAGGTGGCAAGCTCCTGAAGGTGCAGAGAAGGGCAAAAAGCACCAACACCCATATTAGTGGACAAAGGAACTTCAATCCCAGAACCGTCAAAATAGATGCCCTTTTCTGGCCGGACATACCCTATCCCAATCAAATGACACCGATATACTCAGCAGCTGCTCCTTCATCTTTGCAATATTATCCGTTGTCCACTCCGCAGGATCAATGCCTCGTTCTATCGCCGCGTTCTCCGCCGGTAGTCCAAACGCATCCCAGCCCATCGGGTGAAGAACATCGTGACCGCGCATTTTGTAGAACCGAGACAACACGTCGGAAATCGTGTAGACGCGCAGGTGGCCCATATGCAGTGAGCCGGAGGGGTAAGGGAACATTGACAAGATGAAGGACTTGCGCTTCGATTCGCGTCCACTCCCCGAGACCACCGAGACCGGGGGTAATTGAGCCTTGTCTAGCCGCCACTTTGTCTGCCATTTCCTGTCTATTGCAGGGAGATCAAGCTTCTTCGGGGCCGTCGCCACGCTTGCAAATCGGACAGATGCAATTTTTGGAGTGAAAGGGTAGAAACGCTCGGGATGTACGCGGCGCCTCTGGTGACAACCACCGCATCTCCGGCTCAGGGCGAGGACGGTCGAGTTCATAGGAAGTCGTGAAAAGGCGTGCATGTTAGTCGCATACTCATGATGAAGCGACTCGACTGATAAGAGCCCCAATCACATCGACATGGGATCTGAAAAAGAGACAATTGCTTTGGAATGAGGGTCTCGAAGTCGGACAATTTGATATCGGAAGCAGATCAAATTTTGACAAACAGTGCAAACAGCTTTCGGTCTTTTACAACCCAGGGCGGAAGGCTTCAACGAGTATTTAAGATGAACGAAGTCCCAAAGCGAGGCGAAGCAAGATGGCATTGCAAACTTCCTTCACAGTCCTGTCCTGTATTCCAATAAGACTGATCATTTGAACAATGTTTGTGTTGCGCTCCTTTTTCCAGCCATTACGGTCCATTCTTTACTTCCTTTCTTCTACTTTCAACAGCCTTCTTTCAGTGCTCTATCTTCGCGTTTTCCCCTTACATCCACGACCTACGAACCAGGACATTGAACACTCAGATGGCGTTATTGATGCGTGGCCAGAGAATGTAAGTCTAAGTCAACCCAATATATTAACAAATATCTCACTATCTAACCGTAGAATACGATTTCGCCATCCGCGGCCGAAAGGAGGCAACCCGCGAGGCCATATCCCGATGATATTACATATATATGCGTTTCCGGAAAGTCGGCAGGGGAAGGTGACCCCTCGCATTGCTCTGATCACGTTAATACCCCAAATTTACGTCCCGGAGAGGTCATATATGTCACCAAAGGCAAAATGTTGGCTTGGGGTGGCACTGCTATACTCGAACGATTACCATCTGGCGCCGTTATGAAGACACCAATTCCAAATCCATACTGCCCACCTGAAGAGGAAGACAAGCGCAGGAATATGCGTCTTGAGGCCCAGATATATGCAATGATAGGGGAGCATCCACGCGTGCCGAAGTTAATAAACTGGGATCAAGAAACCAGTTGCCTTGAGATGGAGTACCTTGAGAATGGGAATCTCAAAGAATACATTCGACAGAACCACCAGAGCATAACTACCCAATTTCGACTTCAATGGAGTAGACAGGCTACTGAAGCGCTAACTTTACTTCATAGTTTTAAAGCTGTACACTGTGATCTCTCGCCAAGGAACTTCCTTCTTGACTCAGATCTCAATGTGAAGATTGCTGACTTTGGTGGCGCTTCTTTGTGCGGTTCAGACCCGTCAGCGACTCCGGCGACAAGATTCCGACACCCTGGCTATGATTGGAATTCCCCCCAGTATTCGGGGATGATATATTCAGCCTAGGGTCATTGATTTACTTTATAATGACCAACTCTTATCCATACGAGGACGTCTCTAGTGAGGAGGCTGAGAAGCTCTGTGAAGTCCAAAATTTTCCCGATGTCTTTTCGGTTGCGTGTGGAGCTATTATCATGCAATGTTGGCTGCGACAGATGGACTCAACCCAGCCTATACACGACTACCTTAGAGCTATTGAAGGAGGCCATCACCTATAACCCATTCTGTCAATTTCCCATAGTTCAACCATTTCTCCATGCAAAGTAGTTAACAGATAACGCAGCAGACTCCTCCGTCATCGAGTGTCGTGCTCCGCAAAACCCTCATCTCTGTGGTTTGGACTCTCGCTCCGCGTGATCGTTTGACCGAGGTTCTCTTCTTTTGGGTCTGGGCAGGCTTTTTCCTGTTGCTTCATAGGTGGGGAATCCATCTTTCACTAGGATGCGCCTCACTTTTGTGCAGGATGGAGGGCATTTCGAGTAACGGGTCGTAGTAACAAGTATCTTGCACATCTTGAGATACTGCCTGTCAGTAGGTAGTCAAGCCGTATACTTGACCGGACTCACTGTTCAATCCGATATGTGAATACAAGACAGGCTCAGCTTTCGGTTGTATGATGAACCAGGAGACTCAATTGCGAAGAGCCATATCTTATAGGGTTCGCTCCTAACACCACCCAACTATCTTGATTGATATGCTTTGTTTTAGTTTAGCCACCCAGATACACAGGAGGTCTGTGGAGCCTAACTTCCAGCCAGTGGATGAGGTCTACGCCAGGAATGAGATACCCTACAAGACCATATAACTACTACCATGTTAAAGCCGACTATGGGACTAGAATGTCTGTTGGTAATTTGTTGGTAGATTGTTGGAAAGTGGCTGGTAAATTGCTGGTATTTGCAATGTTTGGGAATCTCCGGAATTTGCCGACCGAGGTTGCCCCTCGTCAGCGAGCTCCGATCGCAGCCCCGCGTTTGCCAGTTATGCCACTCTTCCACCCCTTGAGCGAGCCACATGCGACACGGTAAGTTGCTGGTCTTCATCTTTTGATCAACTAATATTAAACCTCCAATAATAGTAGAGACCACAATTGTTGTGTGGAATCAGAATCTCGACAGCTACTTCCGCCAGAATTCTAAATCAATGCAAGGTTATTTACGAGCTGCTCCTCGTGAAGCGTTTCTGATCGGCCTTACTCCTCCTTGTCCTGCATCTCCATTGATCGAGCACCTTCATCCTCTTGGGTTATGCCAGTAACGAATCAAATCAAGCCTATTGAAATACCTAAGCCTGGCGACGCAGAACTTGAGAACGCCGCTCGAGAATTGGTGTGGTTTATTTCGATATTCAAATAACAGAATTACGACTATTCTAACCCGCAATGTACAGACTCTCAAGAATGTTGTCATCGACCCCGCAAAGTCCTTCCCAAAGTCCTTCACGACAACAGATGCGTCAGTCCGAGCCGTGCTCGTTTATAAAAATGGATCTGCTGGAGCGGTCAGAGTCACTGGGCCTAACACTCCTCAACCTGTGCCAAATGTTGTGACAGGAGCAGACGAGATTGGTATGGCGATAATCGAAGTCAAAGAAGGTCAAACGTGCATGTTCTTCGGCAGCCCACAGAGACAGCCGATATCACGTCCCTTACTACAACCCAGCCCAGGCCCACACATATTCTGGCCTCCAAGGATTTGCAATCAGTATCCTTGAATCTCCAACTCGGGGATCTAGTCGAGTTTCTTCAGCAGTACCAAGAAAGCAACCAGCAATTGCAAATGGAATGTCCTTTCTTTGGAAATCCCTTGCCTTTTATTCGCTTTAGCTTCGAACAGCAGGCGGACGCAGGCGGACCTGCACGCGACATTCGAGTTTTCTCAGCCATTGGCGACCCTATTCATTCAATATGTCATGAATCGTGGGGTAGAGTAACTTTCGGGGTTATTCTTTGCATCGGAAGAATCGTACGACTGTCTAGAATACTGTTTTAGCTTCTGTACTTGTATTAAATTTCACAGTCACATACCTTGCTTCTCAGGCTGTTGGATTGTCGACTGTAGCTGATGGGGTGAACCATTCGCGGAGATCCGCGCTGAGACATTATTAGGGGGAATTCATGAGGGCAGGCAGCAAGGGCAACAAACCTCCCGAATAAATATCCCCAAGACTTTGCAGGGTCGGGTTAAGAAGCTCTTTCTTTATCGCATTGATTTCATAAGGCAAATCTAATCGAACACGATCCCTCATGTTACCAATAGCGGATAAACCAAGAGCAGTAGCGGATAGAATGACCATGGGTCGACCGGAGAGGTCAGCTACTTTCCGAAGGAAATTGAAGTATCTTTTTCTGTTCTTCTCTCCTTTCGAGCCAGGTTCTGGGGGTCCTCGGTTCAGTAGAGTCTCAGCCTCAACTGCTCGCCTTTCTTCGTCATCTTTGAGGCCTCCACGACGGTCGATAACGACAGAAAAGTCACGAAGCTTGGCCAGCGCACCTTGTACCGTCAATGGCTTGTGTCGTGATTCAACAGCCATAGTCGTATGTGACACAAGGTCAGCTGTACGTTTTGGGGGTGGTATTGTGTTGGAATAATTAAAAAAGCCTGTCAGGATCATGTCGGAGAAAGGTTGGAAAATTGCTGGGAACCACGTCTTTTCGAGGCGCGCGAGAGAAGCCTAGGCATGCATCATCCCTAGCAGGTTCGCTACCTAAGTAGCCACCTGGGCACCTGCATGTATATGAGTATACCATATGTGTTTCCAATAGTGCCAGCACTTTCCTACATACCAACGTACCCTGGCGGATGATGTCCATTGACCGGCCTGAAATTTTATCTTCATCAACAACATTTTGCTTCTTTCTAATAGCCAGAGCAACGCATTCCAGATTGTACCAATCTCAGCTCTATTAACCTATCCAATATGGATTCTCCTCAGAAAGCGACCAGCACTTTCCCTTCTTCTTCTTCTTGTCCCCAGGTCGTTGCACCATACCAAGGCCCTGGAGAGAACCGTTCGCTGAGGATCGACATTGGCTCGCTGGAACCAGTCGTAGTCGACTTGGTGAAGAAAGCATTGTCTAACCCTGCCACTTGGCCTGGGGGTCAACCAGCTACTCCCGCATTTCTCTTCGGGGCCTCCACGCCGCCGCTTGATAGAGATGAGCTAGAGAAGCGGTTGGTACAGACTGCTTATATTAGAAGCGAGCGTAACTGTACCGACATCGCAAACACTCCTTTGCCAGACATGCCTGTACTGAATGAGACAGAGTCCGGATATGTCACGGAGGTGTAAGATATTCTTGATTTCCTCGCATTTCGCTAGGCTGACAATAAAACAGTCGGGGATACAGTTCAAATGCTGACCACACCAGGCCTACGAATCTCCTTTCCGGTGTAATGGAGCGCTCTAAGTCAGGGCTGGACATGAGTCAAGTGAAGAATTCTTTGGTGCATCGCAAAATCGCCAAGTGGACATTGTCCAAAAAGCAGTTGCTGTAACTCCATCTATAAGTCTTCAGATATTAACGCCCCCTAAAAGCCAACCTCAGGGGTCACACCTGCAGAACCATGATGACCTGGAGCGACTCCTCTTTGATGCGGTCGAAAAGGCTCTCAAGCCCAATTATGCACCACTATCTGCTAGCGTCCAACCAGGTCTGAGTGGAGAACGACAAACCCGTTGCCCTCCAAACACACCTGCTTCTCTGGCGGAGAATCCGGGTTTTCACATCGAACAAGAGAGTAAACATAAAGGGGAACCGGCCGGGCGTGCGTCATCTGATGCCGTTGAGGCAATAGGATGTCCAAAGTCCCAAGATAATACACCAGCAATCAAATGCCGCGCCTCGAAATTCAAATTTAAGGTTGTGTCGGAGACGTAAGTTTTACCCTGCAGTTTCTAGAATTCGATTATTGAAGAGTCATCTAGCTGGGACAAGGACACATCCAAGTACAAGATCGCCGAGACCACCGGGACCGAGAAGAGCATGAATGATTTGGAAGAATATATCTTCGTTGTCCGTGACCGTGTTGGTAGGTAGGAGCAAGTCCCAGCTGCGACAATATGTTAACAGCATGCATAGATCGGAAATCAGGCGATGTTACCTCTTATGTCGACATTTACTCGGAATCGTTGCGTGATCTCCTGCGAGAGGCCCTGCAGACTGTCAAGGCCGTCAGCCTCATGGAGGACAAGCCATCGGTATGTTAAAATTTCTTCCATTCTTGTCAACGGGGGTGCTAACTATTGTAGATCGAGCAGAACATTTTATTCAACTTCCGCCCGGAATTGCATTCCCTTATGCAGAAGTTGCGGAACACTAGTACGCACCGCGAGCTTGGGCAGCTTGAACATCTCACGCTGCTAGTCAGCCGTCTCGACGATGTTTACGCTTCCACTTCCCAGCGTGTCGCCTCGTTGCTTCAGCATGGGCAGATTACTTATGATTTGCTCTGGGCCCTATTCAAACCAGGTGCCCATGTGTATGTGACCTATCTAGGGACCGGGAAACCCCGATGCGTTGTATTCGACGTTGGTGAGGAGGCGGTCCACGATGAAACCGCGTACTATAGGCTCGACTGCCGGTACCTTGATTATGACGGATCTCATTTCGGTGAAGCTGGTGTCAGGCTTGCGATAATGAAGTTCAAGGGTGCCAAGTCGATCGACTCGCTGGAAGCTTTCCCGCTCTGTTACCACTTGGATTCTCAGCAGATGCGCCGGAACCTGATCGAGTGCGGCCGGAGATTTCACGAATTGGCCGGCACGCACTATCGACACTGCAAAGGGAGCGCGTTCGTCATGAAGAATGGGAAGCCTGTCAAGATGAACATCAACAGCCGCGTAGTCGTCGATGCTGGGTTTTTCAATGAAATGCAGCCGAACTACACTAGACCCAACATTCATGACATGTGGGCAAAGCGCTCTGACGACACGGCTATATTTGATATCAGTTCATTTCTTCACAGAGAAGAGGCAAAAAGGAAGGAGAAGATACAAAATGCGGACGTGGAAACCCGGCAAATGAGTGATAATGACTACCTCATCTGCGGTCCCACAGTTCGTTGCTTCAGCTTCAAGGAGAAGAGATTCCGTAATTCACATATGCCACATGTGGGGATGCAAGCTGACAAAGGGTAGTGGAATGTGCTGTCGCTGATCTTCGCGATGTGGAATGGAGAGAAGACTCATTTGATTGTCTAAAGATACCCCAGGAGATAAGCAAATTACTGACGTCGCTGGCAACGACTCGCCTGGGTCGAATTCCGACAGTGCCATTCGATGATGTTATCGAAGGGAAAGGGCGTGGACTCAACATCTTGCTGCAGTGAGTGATCTGACTTCTGCCTCAACCTCCATCGTCTGACCGATTCTTCAGTGGTCCCCCGGGCGTTGGAAAGACCTTCACCGTGGAAGCTACAGCAGAGAAGTTCAACCTCCCTCTCTATATGGTATGCGGTCTGACACTTGGTTTCTCCCACTGTTCCTGACGACCTATAGGTATCAGCTGGCGAGCTGATTGTCGATCACGGTGACCCTCATATGCTCGAAGTGCAGCTTGACAGCATCTTCAAAATCGCCAATTATTTCAATGCGTTCTTGCTCTTAGACGAGGCTGATACGTTCATGGAGCGCCGCACGTCGTATCTTGATGATCATAACCGCTTGCTGACTGTTTTCCTTCAGAAACTGGAATACTACGAGGGTATCCTTTTTCTCACCTCCAATCGCCCCATAGAGTTCGACGAGGCAATTCTGAGTCGGATTCATCTTAAGATCAAGTATGACGACTTGACAAGAGAGTCACGTCGGGATATCTGGAGGCATTTCCTCTCGAAAGCCCGTACGCCCCAGGGGTCTACCGTCATCGAAGAGCATGACCTCCTGGAGTCCATGCATCTCAACGGACGAGAGGTGAGTGCGCAAGAGATCCTGCTACGTCCCCTGCTAAAGACAGTATGGACCAGATTAAAAATCTTACTTCCATTGCCCACGCTCTGGCCACGGTTGAGGGAAAACCGATGGGATATGAGCATTTGGAAGTGGCTGCAAAATCGAACGACATATTTGTAGAGGAGTTTACCAAACCGGAACACCTGGAGAGTATGTATACTTAATTGCTCTGTATCTGCACGATTACTAAGGTGGATAATGGCTTAACTCGGCCTGTAACACTGGGGTGGCTTGGAGATGCTCTTGCACATTCATCCCTATCATCAGTGGTTCATTGATGAGGCCAGAGCTAGATTTCATGTCTAGTGTGAGCCCTTATAAATAAGAGTGTAGAAGAGCCTTAGACCTTCAGAGTACAACTGTACTGGAATAGTCTGGCTCTTTCTTTCTTTCTTTCTTCATTCATCTTCCCTGCTTGAACGCAAGGCTAGCCTAGCCTTATATGGATATTGGCTTATAGCAGAAACTGGAGTTCACATGGATAATCAGAACTAGTAGCTGAGTTAGGGCTGAATTAGATTCTGCATATGCACACAGATGAACTTGCTATTTGTGGTGGCCTCTAAAGACCACTCGGCTCGATTAGCCCTAGTGATGAAAGCAATGCTCCAGCAGCGTGGTTTGCCCAGATTGTGTTCTCACTGATGAGCGATCAGCATGGCTGCCACCTCCGATCCTCCACCAGGCGCGCTTACCTCCTGGCTTGACAATTTGGGTTCGTCAGTAATACCGAAGATTTCTCACTCACATCAATGGAATCGAGGAGATGCTGTGACTTGAATGGGAAAACGAGTAACTTGACCCCTTCGCAGTGTTCTTCAAGCACGATTGTGTCCCTGTCAGCCCTTCTACGGTTCAGACTGCTCTTGTCTACTAGTAGTATTTCACATCTTCAGCGCCTTAAATTTTTCCGCAGCATCGACCAGTGCCTCCTCAATCTTGTTCTCGTGTGCACTGTGCCCACAATCTGCTATAACCAAATACTCCACATTCGAGTTCTCCTCCCCTCCAAGCGCCTGATACAAATCCCAACTCGTCTTCGCCGGACAAACAACATCATATCTGCCCTGCACAATAAATATCGGCAAGTGCTTAATCTTATATGCCTCTTCGATCAATTGCCCGTCACGCATCCACCCGGCGTTGACAAAGAAGTGGGACTCAATACGAGCAGACGCAAGCGCCCATTTTGGATTCTCGGCCTTTTTGATAGTTTCGGGGTCCACAATCAACCTGACTGTCGAGCTCTCCCAGCTGCTCCACGCACTGGCACACTTCAGTTTCTCCTCCTCGTTATCGCCAGTGAGTCTCTTATAGTAAGCTGCTATCATATCGCCTCTTTCTGCCTCGGGAATACAAGCTTTGTACGGCTCAAAATAGTCAGGAAATAACATGTCAGCACCCTTCTGGTAAAACCACTCCAACTCTTCGCGGCGAATGGTGAAGATCCCACGGAGGATCAAACCCATGCAGCGATCGGTGTGCTTCTGGGAATAGGCCAGCGACAAAGTTGAGCCCCAGGAACCGCCGCATAGTATCCACTTTTCGATCTTTAGGTGTTCTCGTAGTGCTTCGATGTCGGCGACAAGGGTCCAGGTTGTGTTATCATCAAGAGAGGCAGAAGGGAGAGACTTGCCGCAGCCGCGTTGGTCGAAGAGAACGCTGCGGTAGTGAGTTGGGTCGAAGTACTGCCTATCTGAGTCCACGATTCCTTGGTCATAGGATTAGTACAGCGCGAAAGGAGAATGTAAGAGACATGTACGTAATATATACCTTCTCCCGGACCCCCATGCAGGTATAGGACTGGAACGCCGGTCAGGATACCGCAATCTTCGTAATATATTGAGTGGATAGAGGAGACTTGAAGATGGCCAGACTCCCGTACTGGAAATAGGGGATATATTGGCGCCATTGTGGAACGACGTGTGAGAATTGCTTCTCGATGATAGGGTCAGAGAGGCTGGCCTCTCAGGTAGTTGCGGCTGGATCAGTAGAACCCCACACAGTTGAAAGACTAAGCAATCGCCCCAGCAGGACCGTTCGGAAGGGCGAGGATATACAGAGTACTATATCTAAGAGTCCCAGCGCTTTTTTCGGCTAATAATATATCAGGAGATGAAGTGCCCTAGGTAAGTACTATTTCAAAGCTCTAGGGATAGAGGACAAGACATTCGTTCACTGCTGTTCATTCCCGACATCGTACAAAGCGAGCGTAGCATTTACTCAGGTCGATTATGGCCAAGACGAGCCTTCGTACTCCTGCTCCTCCTCCACGATTCCCGAAGCCGACGCATATCCTGCGTATTTCATACAAACCCGAAAGCGGCAAAGAGAAAATGTAACCTTTCAAGTCCTAAGTGTCATCTGTACTATGTAAACCGGCATATCTTGTTCTGCCTTCAAAAACAATAACAAAAAAAAGAAGAAATTGTAAGAGGACTATCCCCTATTGGGTACTCGTTTCAATTCGAACGCGGAACCCACTTAGACTGTCTTGTTTTTTTTTGGCTCCAATTGGCGTGTATCTGAACTCATGCCTAAATACTGTTGCAAAAACTTATAGTTTGGTCCTAGTTTGGCTACAGCAGCTACAAGTTCTGGGCAGGTACCTAGGTAGGTGGTGGAGGTATGCTTTGCAAGAACCGATAGAACATAAATATGAGAACATACCGAAGTATTCTGCCATTCTGCCATTAGCAATATTCTATGACTCTCTTTTTTTTTGCAGCACACCTCATTTAGGTGTCGGTGGAATAGTGTTTGCTGGTATATAGAGATATACAGATATGTATATAATAGCAGTACTCATATGTCGATAGTTGATTTTATCTATTGAAGGGTTCTATTTTATTTCATTCTCTTATTTGTATGTACCAAAGGAGGCGCCGGAAGCACTCCAACAGATTACAGATTCAGCCAGTTTTCTTCCTTTATTTTTTTCTCAGTTGTGTAGAACCATTACCATCATCTCAGAGTCACAATTACAGGCGTTTTTGCCTTGATTTCAGTACCATTTTGAACGCCTCTTAAGCCCGAATTCGGCACTGATTATAACGAAGACACTGTGTATAAAGCCTGAAATGATTGAGTAAGAATATGATGCATTAGAATGTAGGGAGAGCTTTCCTGTAGTGTATATAGTAACATAGGAAGGTGACCAGGCCAAACTCCTACCAGTGTCAGACAGGATGTCCATTCTCGAAAGCAGTGGCTGCTTCGTAGCGGCCAGACGGCCTTGTGACTACTACTTGTTGACTGGCTCTACTTACGTCTAGATTCCTGGGTAGCCTGCAGGATTGTTCATCCGTGTGTATGTCTAGGCAAAGTATCTAGAGGATGTTTTCGCTTTCGAATATGGTACATTAGAGTCTCAAAACTCCTCCGTCTACATCTATTCCACCACGGAAGTGATCCGCAACAGCCCTCCCACGAAGGATGGTCTCTTCAACAATGCCCTCTACATGCCTTGGTTCCACACGTCCGTACCAGATACCCTTCCCAGCAAGCGGGTTCGGCGCGGCAGTCTCACCCGCGCCCATAGTCATATCTGGGGGAATGTATATGATCACATTTCCGGCGTATTTATGCCCGCCAATATGGCTGATTAGCCCGATATTAGCATGACTTGGTCCGTCGACAATATCGTTGATTCCAGCTGAAGAGAAGCCTCGAGAGCGCAGTATGTCCTGGAATTGTGCTTGTAGAAGAGGTGCCATTGTACCGCAACGCATGTCTCGACTGCCATGTCCACAAATTAAGACAGTAGGCGAGTGTCTGATGTCAATTGCACCGGAGAAATTGGCGACGAGCTCTGGGGAGCGGGTTAACTCCGCACGTTTGGACTCGGGGAGGGACGAATGCATAGCGTTCAGCTTCTTTGGGAGAAGGAATGCCCGGACAAAAGTAGATAAGTCGATCTCTCCTGGTTGAGAGGTCTGTACCGGAAGAGAAGGGAAGTATTTGAAGCTAGGAAACAGGAAGGCTGACGAGGCAGAAGAGGAAGCTTCTGCACCAGGCGGGAAGGAAGAGTTTGTGACTAGAACATTATTATACGGCTTTCAAGAGATATTAGCAATCATATAACCCCCTTGTAAGAGCTCGAGGCGACAAACATACGTCAGCATATCTCCCACCCCGACCCAGCAGCGACTTCAAACCCCGTACCAGGCCTCCCCAACCCTCCCCTTCCCCATCGTCCTCAATGCGGCTCGTCCAGTTCTCCTTCCCGGTACAGACAAGAATATGCTGCGTGTAGGGTGCCATTGTCCCATTCAGAGCTTGCTCGTAGTCTATGGGTAACTGGTCCGGCATCGGTGGTGTCGGCGGACACGAACAACTAGGCTCGGGGCACGTCTGAGTGAGGGGAAATGGAGGTGGTATATCGAGAGGGACCCGGAAACGTACAGCATGGTGCGAATATTTGGAGAAAGGGCGAATCGCTTGTTGTTGGTAGTGGTAGGATCTTCTGCTGGAGCTGTCAATTGAGCTCCAGCAGGTATTTAATCGGAGTCGCATAGGTGGACCGGGGAAGCTATGGGGTCATCAGGAAAGTAGGCGCTTGACGGAGAAGAACAATGAGAATAACAGAAAGTGCGATTGCAAGAATTATTGAGCAGAGTAATAAATGCGCCAGTCAAAATACTTTTCAATGCTTTTTCACGAGCGAGAAACTTCTCCGAATCTCCGCCCGCGCTCTCGGAGATAAGATAGCTGATCTTGACAGGACTTATCCATAATCCCGAAAGATCAGCTGGAATTCTCTTCACCGTAACATTTGTCACGTCCGCCGAAAGGCTCAGAAGCAAGTCAGTGGTTAAGAGTATTACTGCCAGTGAGACGAGGCGATTAGATACTATGCAGAATACTTGTTACAGAAAGTACACTCGTAATGATCTCGCGTTAAATAGAGAAGTTCTAGTTCTGAGAAGGTCCAAGACGTCTAACAAGGAACCTCGAACTGGTAAACACGACGTAATAACACTCAAGAAGAGGTAGACACAAAGGAAGCGAGTGCATGAGGCGATTGTGTCAAAGGCCATAACTCGAAATAGAAGCCTATCGCTCCGGCAAAGAGAAACGCGTAGTACGCCGCGGTCAAGACATTGCTGGACTTGACATGAATGAGACGAACGGATTTCGTGTCGGAATCCTCTTTGCCTCGAAGACCAGGCGGTCCAGCATAAGCGGGAGCTTCTAGCCGACCCCACAGCCGGGGAAGCCCGCAGAAGTTGCAAAAGCTGTGAACGACAATGACCGCCAGCAGGGACCCGGTTCTCAGATAGAGGAAGGTTGCATACCACCCGAATATGGTGGTGAACCCAAACTGGAAAAGGGACCGCAGAAGCGCCGCAGCAACGGAAGTTCCAGTGTGCGTGAGCCGGAACTCATAGAAGTGATGTACATGTGCTATCCCGAAGTACAGAGGAACAAGGAAGACGATTCTGGCCGGAGACATTTTTGCAAGGAGATGCAGCGGGATGATAGCCGACCGGAAAATCATCTCTTCGGTGATGGGGCCCTTGGTATACCGTTAGCAAGCAGACAATGCGTTCGTTGTCTTAGGTAGACTTGCAGCGACATAGTTTCTCCAGCCGATCGAACCGCTGAGCTCGCCGCTCCACCCTCCCACGGCCAATATCTCAAAGAGCGGGCCTGCAAATAGCAGCGCTGTCAAAAGCAAGCAGCACATAATGTCCGAGACAGCAATTGGCCACCATCCAAGGAGCTTTAGGGCTTCCGAAAAGGATGTGTGGCCCCTTTGCACAATAAGTAGTAGGACCGCTAGAGCGCTAATGGTGCTGGTCACCATTACTGTCCTCATCCTGGCTCGGATGACGGACGGGGCATCTCTGCTAAGGCTGGTGGTTGGCCTGGTTGACGGAAAGAGATAAAGAGGAACCACATAGAACAAGGTCAGGAGGATCTGATACCGATTCTATTAGCGATGGCTCATAGGGACATAGGACACCTGTTATGACTATCCGTTGTCGAAGAGACGGCGAGGAAAGTACGCACTGAGAGAGTCGCTGCAGTCCGCATAGAGATGACGGGCTCCTCTGGGAGAGCAGATATTAGTCTCAGAGTACGTGTGCTAGATTGGAGGGGCATAGATACAAGGCCATTCCGCCCAGGGATCTCCAGAGACATACCGGATCCCTTGGAATATAGACTTCTGAGACGTGCCAGGAGGTCCACCGGAGCCATTATTGTTGAATGTTAGGCGAAGAGGTGTGGTGAGGCTGGTCTGATCCGCAATATCGGAGATGAGACAATGAAAACTTGAAGCAATAGTCCGCCAGCTGAGCGGGGGGCCTCGTAGCTGCTCCCAGTTCAGGGGGCAAGTCAGCAGGAGGAGATTGGCCTGATGTCCTGAACTGGTGGGACGTGCGGACGAAGAGCGAGGGTGAAGAGACAAGGACAGAAGAAGCTCCTATGTGTCGGAAGCGGAAAATCAGGTGCCTCTTTGTCAGGTGGGATGTTCCATGGTCCTTCGAATTTCGAAGCTTCGAACTGTCCAAAGAGAGCAAGGTCCCCACAAAACGTTGCTTCTGGGCTCTGGGAGCCGGCCGGAGCACCTCTATTTTTATTTCTGGCCATGATTGGATTCATTTTCCCAGGACTTTTCACCCGCCGATCCAATGAAGAGCTGAGGAGCCGGCGTTTCAGGGAGAGACACAACATTCGTCTGCCCGCAGCACAAATGGAAAAAAAAGCTTTGAACATTAATAATTTCTTTAGGTTCAGCCGGGCGTTCGACTCCACGGTGCAACTCTGGTCGAACAGGTACGGCGCACAATCGAACCATCCATCTTGATCATAAATTGGTAATTATGGAGACCTCCGGGAGATGGTGACGGCTCCAGATTCCATTACCGATCACACCCAATTTACTGCTATCATCAATATTCTTGTTCTTAAATGACCCCCGCAGGGCAGTTATGACTCCCCAAGGCTCTCAGTGACTTGGCGCGGCTTGCTTAGCCTCTTTCTTCTCCAGGAGTGCCAGAGATTGCCGGCGTCATCATAATATTATTATTACAAGGTCTAGAAGGAACCGATGCTCGCGCCCGAAACTCAAAGGGAAAAAGAAAGAAAAAGAGTCAGAATAGTAATTAAGCGAAGGCGTTTGCAATGAGTGGCCGACGGTAACTCTACTCCTACGCTGTACCGTTGTTGGCCGGATCTGGAGAGGAGACAGATGGCGTATAGCGCCATCGTTGTCGTGTCCATACGGTTGCGGGTGCAAGGATGATGGGAAATAACAGTTTCGGCCTGCATGAAGCCTTGGGCGCTCATCGAAGACGTCCACAGGGATGAACTCGGCTGTATAGCTGAACCGTACGAAGCCCATGAACGATCGCAGGGGTCATCCACGGTCCCGCCTGATTTCATTCGTTCGGCGACAAGATCCATCTTAATTTTGGGCCGTCCAGCGCCAATCGCACTGTTTCACCCATGCTTTTCTCGTCAAACCGTGCAGGATGCATATCGGCGTCAACGAATTTAGCCATGCCACATTTCCTGTGGGTTTGCTCACCGCTGCTGGGCAATCAGAGCCGTCACTCCCTCCCCTTTCGTTGATACATAATGCACATTGTGATCCCGATCCTGTCCCGACCTCGTTCCCTGTTTTTTGCCCTTTCTTCCAGTCATTTTCTGCTCTGTCACTCTTTTAGAAACAATCGTTGCTTCTTTTCCGGTTTTTGTTCTCTGCTATTGAGAAACTAATCCAACTTGCCAACGCTCTTTACCTCTTTTGACTTTCGTGCCTCTCGTTTCGTTGGTCCATATTGCCTATTCGGTGGTCCGTTTGCTGTCGATCATTTTGTTGAAGTTGATAGCGAGTTTCTCTTTCGCGCGCTGAAAATAAGTATAGAAGAAGCTGTCGTCTCTTCGCAAACGAATCTCTCAATCCGTCTTTCAGACTAAAAAAGCGCCAATGGTTTATTGCAACTTGAGCGAGGACGACATCTACTTTTGAATCTTCTTGATTTTAGGGCATTCTTTTCCGATATTTTATTTTGAGACATCTATAGGCTTTTGGATAATGCAATAATCATTCTGCCATGCGATCAACAGCGCATTCAACGACTCCATCGCCCTCACGGAGAGCTCTCCATGAACGAACCCCGTCCGAGACGAACAAAGAGGCTTCTTCCTCATCTCTCCGACTGGTCACGGAGAAGGAAGATCGGGACGCCCATTCGACTACGCCATATCCGACAAAACCGGAGCATGTACTTGCGCCGAGTTACGGGCGAGGAGATTCGTTCACTCCAGTTTCGGACAGGCATGATGTTTCTTCACTCACCCGCTCCTCGGCCACCGTGGAGCGATCGCTTGCCGATCTATGGGACTTGCCATACATCTTTGATTCTGGGAACACAAGGTCGCAATTGTGGGAGGACTCTAGCAGGTCGTCATTCCCAGACCCTAGCACTCCAGGGCAAGAGCGGCACCGTGCGCCTGGTGAGAACCCTGAGTTCTCAGACGACGACGATATTGCAGTATTACCTACAGACGCTCCCACAATTAAGACGGTCATCCCCGAAACGCCACCTCCTAATTCTAGCCCCGCTGGCCGTTCCGGTCAACGAAGCTCTATGTTGATTGACTCCAGTCCCAATGTGGTCCCAATTGGGCCGCCGTCGAGTCCAAATTTCGTACCCCTTGACAGCTCGAGTATGAATTTTGTGCGCATCGGCAATTCGTCTTCGAACACAGGATCTGCTTCGCGCTCAAACTCAGTGGTATCCATGAATTCTATGGGAACTGTGGTGAGGCACGTTGGTGCCTCTCCCTGGGTTCATTCGGCGACTTCGGAACATACAAGTTCGCATACCCGCTCGCGCTCAGAGTCCTTCCGTTCCAGCCCTCCAATTGCGTCAGTTCAGTCGACTTCGGTTGGTTCTCATTCGCGCAGTCGCTCCGGATCTGGTGCAGCCTCGTCTCGTAGCGGTTTCTCTGGTTCAGAGATCCGCGCCATTATCGACAGCGGAGTCTTCGTTCAGTATCCCACTATCCGCGGTCCTTCTGCGTCAAGCATGCTGACAGAATCTCGACCGGTAATTCCAAGCAGCTCTGCCATGGAAGTGGAAGAAGGGTCCCTTGCAAGGCGGTACCGGAGCTTTTCGGCAGTCTCCTCTCAGGGGTCAGCGCCCACTAGCCAGCGTGCTCAAAACTCGCTGCCCGGGTCTACTGCCCGCCCGACAACTTTGGTTAACCAGAACTCATCATCCTCGTCAGTGTGGTTGGTGGCAGAGAGTGGAAGTGGCGAGCACCTCGACCATCTGACTACGCTGCCGTCTGACCTCGTCCGCCCCAGGAACCCTGCTGTTCCCAGCAGCTCATCTTCTGGGTCCAGTAGCAGCCAGCAAAGTCAGCGAAGCGTCAAGCGGCCGGGCACTGGCTCGAGTCATATCCTTAATATAGTCCCAGCGTGGGCGAGGGCTTACTATCAGGGTGATGGGCAAGCAATCAACAGCGTGCTCTCTCTGATTGAGGGCAGTCGCCCGTCTTCCTCGCGCTCTGCTAATTCCGGCTCCAATATCGTTGACTACATGTCAACAGCTCTGACCCAGCCAAGGACACGCCCTCATGAGACCAGCTCTCCTGAAGTTGGATCTTCTGGACTCGCCCCGCCTGAAATTACCCAAGTGACCCAAGAGCGAAAGACCAGCGATCTCCGAGATCCCCGTAGTCATTGGGCAGAGATGTCGGGTCTTGAGATTGGCAGTCGACCAGGCACTTCTCAGAGCGACTTCTTTGGTACCTGGACACCGCATTTATTCCCTGACAGACATATAGTCCAACATAAGACCAGTACATGGGCAGCCGTGTCAATGGATTCTAGGGCCGAGCCTGTGTTTGGACGGAGGAACATCCAGGTCTATTCATTTTGCTTAGGGATTATATTCCCTTTTGGTGAGTGCTTCTTCATCCATTCTCAAAAGACAGCACCGCTCACACACTCCCCAGCTTGGATGATTGCAGCGTTCCTCCCTTTGCCTCCAAAGCCGGATGCAGAAAGCGGACCGGATCTGGAACGGACGCTGAAGATGCGAACCTACGACATTGACCAAAGACGCTTCGAAAATGCCCGATGGTGGAGGAATCTCAACCGGCTTATGATCCCTGTGGGAGTTGTGATTATTGTGCTTATCGTGAGTGCCGAGTCTGTATACATCCCTTTTTTCTATTGGCTGCTGACACCTCTCTACCCATAGATCGTACTAGCAGTTGTAGGCACAAAGGTGGGATTCTAAGCCTCGCCTTTTGTCCACGTACCTGGAACAACTGCTCGTCCCAGATCGGCCTGCCTCTTCTACAACTTTTTCACGCCACGCCTTCGAACTTCTCGCATGGACCACCACTCTTTTCTCCTTAATACAGACTGGATCCGATCTTTTGACCCATACTTTCTGCTTCTTTTACCTCGATTTGGATAGATCTCCTCGAGCTGGGATTTCCTTCAATGCACTCCCTCCGACACATTACTCACTTCTTCGCACCTCATCGAAACCAGAGATCGATCTCTCTGTTTGCCGCCGCGCCAGCTCTCTTATGCTTTCTCATGATATGACCGATATGACGTGATGTCGATTGTCTTGACTTCTTACGAGACCCGTCCTACCGTTTCTCTTCATCTTCATATTCCGCGTCTTGCTACCACAAACCCCCATTGAAGTTTTCGTCCAGGGATCGCTGATATGGCGCCTGCCAAGTGAGCTGATCAGATTGACCTTGAGACACGACATGCTATGGGTGCTTTTAAAGCTTCTAAATTCTTACCTATTTTTCATGAAAATCCTTCAGATATATTCCCCTTTATTCACACCAAGTTGTATTATTTGTATTATATATAATTTTTGACACGACGAAGCTGAAACAGGGAAGAAAATATTCATAAATAGACATGGATGATATGTCGCTCTAACGGTATCTCTATTTAATAATGAATGGTTTCATATCAATGCGTACGCACGTCCTTGTAGCTTAATGGTCTAACAAAATGCTTATTTGAAGATGAAACTTGGTATCGTACAATATTATGCATAAAATGGTTCTTCCTGTTCATATAATAATCTAAGCATCTAGTAATTCTCGCAGCAGACTCGGGTGGAATATTGGGATAGTCTCCTTTCAAAGGACGGACAAGGCTCAAAAACAAAGTACTAGTAGTAAGCTGATCGAACGACCTCTCTGATGCTCTCTTTCCTAATATGCACCCAGGAAAAAAACACGCAGTATATAATGAAAGTAGGTAAGCAAGCAAGCAAGTATCTACTATCTCATAAGACCTCAGCAATGATGAACGAGTAAACAACGGTAATGGATGGATAGATATATCACCATAGCTTCCGGCCCGTTCTCTCCTCTATAGCAGCTCTCAACTGCGCACCAGTAGGCATAGTCATAGGATTTCCACGCTTCCTCATTGACTTGATCTCCACTTTGACCTCCTCGATTGCAGCCCTCAACTGCGCAGTGGGCACAGCCATAGGATTGCCACTCTTCCGCATTGCCTCGATCTCTGCTTTGATCTCCTCGATTGCCTCTTCGATTTCTTTTTCGGGGTCGCTCGGCAGTCCCAGTGTGGGAGGGCGCGTTGGCTCCTCGGCTGGGACGTGCGCACTGCGTAGCTTGATCTGCTTGATTAGGAAGGCTTTGGCGGGACTGGCGAAGAAGGCGAACGACGCAGACGTGGACACTACTCCGTAGAAATAGACGCGAGACCAAGCTAGCATGGAACCGCTGAAGGAGAGAGTGACGAAGGGGAGTATGGCGAATGAAAGGATCAATTGAGTGGCTATCCAGCTGAGGATATCATAGTACCACTTGTTCGGAGCGGGTTTGGTTCCATCCGGGCTGAGGAAGAAGGGTCGAATATATCGGCGGATGTCTACGTGGTCAACCAGTCAGCAGACAGCAAACAGCATAAAGAATTAAAGGTAACGTACTTTTCGCGGCCGTTTGGACAAATGACGCAAAGACAAAGGTGAGATAGTAACCTGGATAGAAGCCATGCCAGAATGCGCTGGTCGTAAAGGTTGCCAAACTGGCGCGGAAACCAGGTTTCTTGCCCCTAGGCGTGACTCGTAGATACACGTAGTTTCGAAGCCAGTTGTTTGTGTTCTTGTTCCAGGCTGCGAGATAACCTCGTATATTCTGGGAGGTTTCAAGACTCCACGGATCAACGTTCTCCAAGCGATTCCAGAACACTTTGCCAGTCTTCGGGTCGAACCCGTTGTAACCCATGCCAGAGAGAATGCAGGCTCCTTCGGTAAGCGACCAGACACCGTAGTACTTAGTTCGAGTGGTAACCCCTAGCACGTACACACTCAACATTCGGCGGAGGAAGGAGAGTTTCATAAAGTCATCGCTGAGGACTGCCTCGGCGTTATAGACTGACGACAATCGTATGAACAGAAGGATCCAGCATAATCCATAGACAAGCTTCTTCGTTGCAGGTCTCCCACTTCGCGGGATCTTGCGCTTTTTCCGCGTTTTGGGGACCTTGGAAGGATCTGTCCCCGGAGGAATATCGAACAAAGTGGTATCAATCCAACGATGGTAGTAGATATACTCGAAGGACGGGCCAGCAAAAAGAGACGGAAAAAAGAGCACATAGCCCATGTAGTCCAATATTCCCGGAAGCTCAGCGATTGCAGTGTACTTCTGCGCATCCGAGAGCTGCTCTTGTGGAAGACGGCCATCATGGACGTTCCAGCAGAATGTGCAGAGTTTCATGACAAGTACCATCTGGGCACCAGTGATGTCAACCACCTGAGAATCATCGAGGATCTGTCTATAGATATGGTTTATAGACATGTGGCCCATAAGGAAAACAAAACCGACCCAGGGCATCAGCGAGCCGTCTAGGTAATAGGCGATAGCGTAGGTCCCCGCAGCGCTGAAGACCAGGGTAAACAAGCCACTCCATAGGTCAAAGAGCCCAACGATGTAGAATAAAGATACCGCTATAATGAATGCATTCTTCTTCCATGGCTCACGGTCTGGGATTCTCTTTAACACGGCCGACAGGGGATACGACAGCAGAAACGATCCGACGAGTTTCACTGGATAGACACACGGAAGGTTAGAATTGCGAGGTCATAGAAGGCAAGGGAGGTGCAGTACACTCATCGACTGAGGTCCCAGTTACTGTGGCTGGATATTCGAACCCTATAATCGCCGGTACGGTCAGTCTACTAAGATCCGGAAGGAGGATCTGAGGCACAGTGTACATACAGCCGTCTAAATACTGCCGCAGCATAGTGCAAGTGCGACAACAGCAGAAAGGACAAAGAGAGGACTGTAAGAGGAATTGAGAATCGAGCTACAGATACATTGAAGCTGCGGACAGCAAAAAAGAAGGAAAACAAAGCTTAGAGAAGAGAACAGGAGAGAGGGAAGACCAGCATCCACGGATCCGATGATGGTCCCCAACAGATCTTCCACCCCTCGACGACCACACCAGGTGCGTCATTATCATCACGTGGCCGACCATTGTGATTGATGATCGCCACCATCAACTTCAAGACTATTACTTCCCAGGTAGATGACAACACCCTGCACCAGGTCCTTATGACCTCTTCCAGGTGACTTCCACTTCCATGGCATCACGACCAAGATCCCCCCATTCTAAAGCACTCCAATGCTCCGGCCGTTCCAATGCGTCCACGAAATGCTTCATTGCAAGGACCGTCTGCTCAGCCCACCTCTCCTTACTGACTTTTCCAACGCCAGTCGCCAAGGGAGTCATGAGGATTCTGTCGATTCTTTCTCTATATTTATTCTCTTCCGTGGCCCTTCGGTTCCATCGCTCGATTTCACAAAGGAGGCTCCAAACGCACTCATACACGACCTCCCGATCCCATACCACGTTGCTCGGTAATCTCATCGTAGGACAGATGGCAACCCACTTGCAACCCCAGCTGTTTACACCCTCCAGCTCCTCTGGGATTCTCACAAGGGTGCATGTCCCAGGTGGAGCGAAGCCTCGATATTTATCATAGAGCACTTTCTGGGCTGCGTGGGTAAGCGTATCATAATCGTGCGTGGGAGGGCGACAAAGAGCCCTGGTTATAGCATCGTCGAAAGCTCCGTCTAGCCGGCCGTAGGAATTCGCCGGGGATACAATAAGCTGAAATTTTGTGGTTTCTGGAACTGCCGCAAGCCGTTCGTTAAGCGTTGTCACTCTGATCTTGGGAGATTGAGCAAAGCTAGGCCATTGAGATGATAGAGCCTTATTGAAGGCGTCAATGAATGGAGCTTCCCGGCACAGAAGGAGTATTTCAGGGATGTCATGGTAAGACATCGTGAATGAAGCCTTCGAGGTTCTGCTTAGGAATCCAGGAGATTTGGACTGAATGATGCCGACTTGACGACTGCGAAGGCGCTTGCAGTTTCTTGGTCAATTATCACCTTTTCATACAGTATTGATTTCCACCGAGCTGCGCTCTCTTATTATGTAGCCTAACACTCTGTTCTGGAGTATGCGGGCAGATCACTCATACGTAAATAAGGACAGGGTGTCACAAATGGTTGCCTGCTGGAACCGCCAGATCGAGATGGAATTGGTATGACGCAGCTGAGAACTTGCTGTGGGACCACCAGCTAGACAGTCAAGAAAGGATCTAACGCACCCATGGATCTTTGATAGAAACACTGGCCGTACACTGTATACACACCGAGCAACCTTGAGCAACGATACCAGCCTCCACCTCCACACCAGACGGTGTTGCACCGCCACGGCACCGCCACCAGAAGGCGTATCGCCGTCAGCGACCTAGGTAGCGGGCACATCCCCAGAACGCCTTACCAGCTGTCAACTTTCGCTATCTATAGGAAGAGACTGAGTTTCATCGTCATCAAGCTCAGTTGCGCTTTTTGAGATTAACGGCATCGTCGCCCAATTCTGCGCCCTTAGGGCCTCCCAGGCGCCAGCATGGACGTGGTCGCAGCAGTCTCCGGCTACATCTCCAAGATGGTAGCGGCCGGGGAAGCAGGTGGCTCGTCGGCGAAAATGAAGATATTGCTTCTTGATAGTGAGACAGTGGGAATTGCGTTTTCCTAGATGCTGCCGTACTTGTCTGACTGTTTGCCGCGCAGGTTCCCATCGTGTCGACCGCCATCACCCAGTCCGCCCTCCTCAACCATGAAGTATACCTCATCGACAGACTCGACAACCAGGCGCGTGAGAAGATGCGACATCTACGCTGTCTATGCTTTGTGCGCCCTTCACCGGATTCAGTGCAGCTGCTCGTCGAGGAGCTTCGGGACCCCAAGTACGGAGAATACCACATCTATTTCAGCAACATCGTTCGCAAATCCTCACTCGAACGACTTGCAGAAGCAGATGATCACGAGGTTGTGCGCGTCGTTCAGGAGCATTTTGCAGACTTCATAGTGATAAATCCAGATCTTGATTCCTTGAATCTCGGCTTCCCCAAACAGCGCCTTTGGGGAAGTAGCCCCGACTTATGGAATGCGGACGCTTTACAGAGAACAACGGAAGGAGTTATCGCAATGTTACTAGCTTTGAAAAAGAATCCATTGATTCGGTATGAGAAAAACAGTTTGATGGCAAAGAAACTTGCTACGGAAGTCCGCTACCTATTGACTCAAGAAGAGCAATTATTCAACTTTCGAAAGATGGACACGCCACCAATCCTGCTTATCCTAGATCGTCGAGACGATCCTATCACTCCTCTACTCGCTCAGTGGACGTACCAGGCGATGGTTCATGAGCTGATAGGCATCCATAATGGAAGAGTTGATCTGAGCGACGTTCCCGATATTCGGCCGGAGCTGAAAGAGATCGTACTCTCACAGGATCAGGATCCATTCTTCAAGACGAATATGTATCAGAATTTTGGTGATCTCGGGCAAAACATCAAGGAATACGTTGAACAGTATCAGGTGAAGACGAAGAGTAGCATGAATATCGAGTCGATTGCCGACATGAAGCGTTTCGTCGAAGATTACCCGGAGTTCCGCAAACTCTCTGGCAATGTCAGCAAGCATGTCACCCTCGTGAGTGAGCTCAGTCGCAGAGTCGGTGAGGATAATCTTCTAGATGTAAGCGAGCTGGAACAGAGCTTAGCTTGCAATGACAACCATAACAATGACCTTAAGGTAAGTATGGTCGCTCCGTTTCCTTAGCTCTAAATTTTTTTTTTTTGCGCCGAATATTGATTATGGGCTAGGCGCTACAACGTATCATCCAATTGGAAACCGTACCTGCAGAGTACAAACTTCGTTTGGTAGCTCTCTATGCTATCCGCTACGAGAAGCACCCGTCCAATGCCATCCCCGTACTCCTTGACCTGCTAGTCACCACGGGTAATGTTTCATCCCACCGGGTCAACATGATCCCCAAGCTGCTCGCTTATCACCATTCCCTTCAAGCCCCTCCGGTGGCAGGGGGCTTTTCCGACCTCTTCGAGTCTACTTCTTTTTTCTCAGGAGCACGAGACCGTTTTAAGGGCCTGAAGGGCGTTGAGAACGTCTATACGCAACACTCACCGCGACTGGAAGCTACCCTGCAGAACTTGATCAAAGGTAGGCTGAAAGAGCTGCAGTATCCTTTCCTGGAAGGCGGCGGCCACACAAGGGATAAGCCGCAGGATATCATCATCTTTATAGTTGGCGGTGCAACATATGAGGAGGCCAAAATGGTTGCTCAGGTGAATGCGAGCTCACCTGGAGTGCGCGTTGTTTTAGGTGGAACCACGGTCCATAACAGTAGCACTTTCTTGGAAGAGGTTGATGATGCTGTGAGCAGCTGGCCGGAGCCCGCCCCTTCATCGGCTGCTGGACGGCTGCGGAGGGAGATTGGACGTTAAGAAGTAGGTCAGGTAATAGGTACATAATACTACATTCGTTGGCATGCGGCATTTTCCGCGTACAAATAATTACGGGTCCGGGTTGCGGATGCGTGTTGATAATCATTAATGCCGACTGGGCGAATCTGCCGGATTCCTGCAGAACTTTCTGGATGTGGGGAAAGCTCCTCTCCCAATAATTCTTGCGAAATTTCAACATCGTCTTACATCCAACCCCCCATGGGGTCGTGTAACTTTCTTTCAAAATATACGAGTACTCAGCCAATTTCTCCGTCATCTAAGCAGCCGGCATTGCGTCTGCCATCAATATCTGATCCTCCTGGTCCCCAGAATCCACCGAAACAGCTCGTATGGCTGGTACGTTGCTAGAACTATCCTATGAGACCGCGCAGCAAAAAAAAAACACGCACTGACGCTGAATAATTCTTTTTTAACTGTATGTAGATATTCGGAGCCACCGGCCACATGGGCCGTTACATCACAAAGACTGTGTTGTCGTACAATGACCTGATCGCAGCGGTGGGTCGCACGTTCGAAAACAGCGTGGAGGAGATGGAAAAGCTCCATGAGGACAACGCAAACTGCCTGGGCCTTCTCTGCGACGTTCGCGCGCGCGAAACAGTCAAGCATGTCATTGACAGAACAATAGCGCATTTTGGTCGGATTGACGTTATCGTCAACTGTTCCGGGTATGGCGTCATCGGGGCATGCGAGGATCAGGACGAATACGACATTCGAAACCAATTCGAGACGAACTTCATGGGCACGTTGAACATCATCCAATTATCTCTGCCGTATTTCCGAGAGAGAAATGCCGGTCGATATGTGGTCTTCAGCTCCACGTCCGGCGCGGTGGGAATCCCTGGTCTTGGGCCGTTCTGTGCCTCGAAATATGCGGTTGAAGGCTTGATGGAGAGCATGTTTTACGAGACCGATAGCTTCAACGTCAAGATCACGCTGGTGGAGGCAGGCCACCTGCGTCGAGACGACATGAGCGACTTCGTCTTCGATCCTCAGGCTTCGGCAGAGGATCACAGTCTGTCTTCGCCTCCCGCTCTGTACAGCCACTTCTTCGTGAAGCCGCCGAGTGAGCCGTACAATACATCCACCGCGCCAGCAGCGCATGCAATGCGTACACTGATGTGGATGGGCGATAAGCAACCGGCCAGCGCGGTGAAAGCGGCGGAATTGGTCTGGCAACTTGGTCATTGCTCCTATCCGCCGCTCAGGCTCGTTCTAGGTACCTACGCGGTGGAGAGTATTCGAGAAAGATTGAAGTGCGTTACCGAGGAGATTGAGGATTGGAAGCACTTGAATTTTCCACTTGAAGATCAACAGCCGCCACCATATGCGGCCACGACAGGCGATGAAGCGTCCGCGCGCAAGCAAGAGCGTGAGGATACGGCAGCAGCTAGCCCCTGGTGATTTCAAGAGGTATATGAGTTCCCGGTTCTAGTTCCCCTGAAGTCAAATGCAGATATTGGGGGTCCTTCGGTTTTGCTATCAATGCATGAATCGACTTGACCATTAGCCGGTGCAATCTTCTACATGAATGAAATAGGAATGAAAGAAAATAGCAAAAGCAACAAATATTTTAGAGAGTAGACGGTTACTGCTAGTAATACATTTTAACATCTCTCTTGGTACGAATCTTAGTTGTCAGTGGCACAGATCTTCGACATTTCAAACACATGCTAGGACTCGACCCATTTGTAGCTCAAGGGCCACCGTTGCCGAAGTGGCCTCCTGTTTAGCTAGCCCCTCTCCTTGAAATTGCCCTCTTTACTCTTTGTTTCGACTAGATTCTCTTTCTTAAGTCTGGTAAATAGAAACAAGGCTTTCTGAACGCCTAAGATCACGTGATATCCCCGAGGCGTGCGGGACATCCAAGTAGGTTCTGTTACAGCTGGGGATCTCCGGGCAGTAGCTCTCATTATTTTCTTAAATGCCATAGACCCAAAATCCGACTTATATTTTATGACTATTTGTTGAGGAAGAACATCTTTCGAGCGCGTTTGTCGCGTTGGATTGATTAGTATTGACTTTCACCCGCGACTTGCTCTCAACCTCCCCAGTTTGCCAGTCTTAGTCTTTCTCTCTTTGCAGATACCCAAGGATTCCAAGATGAATCCAGATGAGATGAAGGATTCAGATCTTGAAGCTGCAATCGCAGCTTCATTAAGGGAGGCTCAAAACTCAAACAGTGATGACGGCCAGACTCATCCCACTGGGCGCCAACAAGATGTCGTCGATCTGACTGGCGACTCGGACGATGAACTAGTACAAGCCTTCCCGAAGTCAAATTCTGTAGTCAGCTCTGAGACCGATCAAGATGCAGATCGAGACGAAGACGAAGACGAAGATGAACAGTTGAAGAGAGCTATTGAATTGTCAATGCAGGAGATCGCGGAGAACGAGGACTTACACGGTCCAGAAAGCCTGGCGGATGGTCAGAGAAAGGACTCAACTCCCCCTACCTTGGCAGGAGGAATAGAAGCCTCTGCAAATGTCCGGGAACCCGCACCGCCAGTGGGACTTCTCGGTCTTGATCGGAAGAAGATGGAACAGGAACGCCTTGCACGCGCAGCAAAGAGAAAGGCCGAAGCGGACGTTTCACAGTCGCTCAGTCACCATGTGACCAAGATCCCAAAGACGGATCATTCTTCGGAGAATAGGCGCCTCGTCGTTGGAAATATCGGCGGACCAGCGCCGCCTGAGCGTGTGTCTTCTCTGCGTACTGCGACTCCTGCAGGAGACGCACGACCGCAAGCGACGCCGTCGGCAGAGCCAGGAATCCAGTTCCCCAACGGAGTAGTGAAGAAGACATGGGCCTTTCAGAGCCGACGTATGGGCGATGATATCAAGATCGAGGAGGTACTCCAGAAGACGGATTTAGAGCTCGCCGTTTTGAGTTCCTTTATGTGGGACATAGACTGGCTCTTTTCCAAACTGGACACTCTTAGGACTAGATTTCTTTTGGTTATGCAAGCTAAAGATGATGCTGCTGTGAGTATTCAGATGACGGTTATCTGGTCGCATCTTGCTTTATATCAAGCTGGTGTCATATCTTCTAGATCAAAAGATTCTGGAGATTTGCTCTGTACCGCTTCAGTTGGGAGACAAGCTGACAAGGATTGAAGAAACGCCAATACCAGTCAGAAACAGCAACGATGAAAAACCTACGACTCTGCTTTCCACCGATGGACGGACAAGTGTACTGCATGCACGCGAAGCTTATGCTGCTCTTTCATCCACATTACGTCCGGATCGTGGTTCCCACTGCCAACATAGTCCCATTCGATTGGGGCGAGCAAGGGGGATGCATGGAAAATGTAACGACAGACATTACCGCCTTTTTCAGTCTTATTGTTGCTGATGTTCGGTGTTTAGAGCGTTTTCTTGATAGACATTCCGGAGACGGTCGATGGAGTCGCCAGTGGGGGTTCAAAGACCTCTTTCTACCATGACTTGATCTATTTCCTACGGGCCAGTACATTGCACGAAAATATCATAACCAAGCTCGAGAAATACGACTTCAGCAAAACCGCGCGTATTGCGTTTGTTCATACCATGTATGTAAAGTTCTCGCGAAGGTGACGGCGAGTTTATCATTCTAACGCCTGCACAGAGGCGGGGCCCACGTAGGGGACTCCTGGAGAAGAACAGGGTACTGCGGTCTTGGCCGCGCAGTGACGTCTTTGGGATTACAGACTTCCAAGCCTTTGAATGTTGACTACGTGGTATGTCAGGAGCTATTCCGCTGGAGACCACAGCTAAGATAGAGGACAGACTTCTTCTGTTGGTTCCTTAACCGACGAGTTTCTCAGATCGATATATCTTGCCTCCCAAGGTATGAAATGCTGAGATACACTCGGACGCCGAATTCAAAGTTCGGCAACTGACTGAATACAATACAGGAGATGACGGCCTGACCGACTTTGTTCTTCGAACGGCCAAGTCGTTTCCCGCGAAGGATCCTAGCGATCCGAAACGACTAATCCAGAAGAAGACAGCAGAAGAATGCAAGGACCGGTTCCGCGTATATTTCCCGTCAGAGGCTACAGTGAGGAATAGTAGAGGTGGCCCGCGATCCGCAGGCACGATCTGCTTCCAGTCACAATGGTACGAAGGCGCTAAGTTTCCGCGTCAAGTGTTGCGGGACTGCGTCAGCCAGAGGCCTAGAGTTCTGATGCATAATAAGGTAAGCTTCTATGGGAGTCAGCTCTATGATGGGGTGGTGGTTCTGACTTGTCACACTCCTAGATGTTGTTTGTGAGGCTGGAAGAGTCTTTGACACTACCAGACAAATCCTCGTGTGGAGCTTGGGCATATGTTGGAAGTGCCAATCTATCGGAGAGTGCCTGGTTTGTTCAATGCCTTGTTTTTTTTTGGGGGGGGGAAGTGCTTAGCCAATTCATTCTAATGTAATACAGGGGCCGTCTCGTGCAAGACAGAGCAACAAAACAACCGAAGCTTAGGTGCCGGAACTGGGAGTGTGGAGTTCTCATCCCAGTTGTTGACGAAGAGAAGAAAGACACCGACAGGCACGCTGACGAAGGCAATAAGCCCGAACCGGAAGGAGTCGACTTGGTGGATGCTTTTCAAGGAGTGATCCCCGTGCCGATGCAGATTCCCGGCCGAGTCTATGGACCTGGGCTTAGACCATGGTTTTTCCTCGAAGATGGACTAACGTAATTCGGGCGTGGAGGGCCCGCTTCGATCCGACATGAGGATGAATGAATCAGCCGGATCCGACCAACTACTAGACAAAAGCAACTGGGTACCTAGGTAGGTTAGGTAGATAAAGGAACAGCCACAGTTATGTGTGTGTGTGTGGCATGTCGCCTAGTTAGATGATACCATAGCCGAACTGCACATAGGGCAGGATGATTGGAATCAGACAGACCCTATTATCAATATCAACATAATAACATTCATGACGCTCATCACACAACAGCTGGTTTAGTAGCTAGTGTCTCGACGATACTCTGTTCTTTGGTGTGGACTGATACCAGACATCCTCCTAGGACAACAACATCAGCGGGGGGGTCCGCGGATAGTTAGTAGGGAACAAACACTACTTACTACTTACTTACTCTTTGTCCCTCTTGCGAGTCTTATTCATCAGATCAGACGCGAACCACAGAGTCTGGCCAAACGGTTCAAGAGACCCCCGGGGGGGGGGGGGAGGGACGCTGATCGTCCTCGGGGGAAATTGTAGTTCTGACCTCCTTGGCACGGGGGAAAAGGCCTCCTCGTCTTTTTGTGAGCAAGCTTGCGCGCCGCTGCTGTCTTGATACTACCACGAAGAGACACACAAAATGGAGTTGCCATGGAAACGGACAGTGTCCCCGCTGCTGACAATCTGGGGGCAAAAAAAAAAAAGAAAAAAAAAAACTAAGTTTCTGCAGTTAAGGTTAAGAGATACAGTTTTCCAGCCGGGAATCGGGAAAACGGGGCCGACTACGCCGTAACTCTGAGTCTATTTTGGCTCGGCTTGCCGGTTGCTTTTCAAACCGGTGACAACAGCAACAACAACAACAGCAACAACATGTACAGTACAACCCTGCAGCATTCCACTGCCTCCAGACAATTATTGCTTTCCCCTCGCATACCTGGATATTACTGTCTACCTGTCTACGATAATACTGATACTGGGGTAGAAAAACCAAGGCAATGGCATCGGGTGTATTTTCATTCGCATATCACGCCCGAGTGATCGATCGGTCCTGGATTCACCACGGAAAAAAAAAAGAAGGGCCAGCAAAGGATATAGAGGAGAAAAACAGCAAAACGACAAAACACGCGACAAGACAGTCCCGTAGAGAAAATTAGAATTCAAGAAAAAAAAAAAAAAAGGACAAAGAGAAATAGTCGCATCTCAGGTACCGTCATCTAACAACACGTTGAAAAAAAAAAATTGAAAAAAAAAGCTAACACAGACGGTCATCGAACGCAAACCAGGACGGATGCCGTCGCTTGCCCTCGCTGAAGAACATGAGAACGAGAACACTCGACGCGAACCAGACCAGACCAGACCAAACCGTAGCAAAATAAAGGAATCAGTGGTAGTAGTAGTATCCCCAAAAAAAAGACAACCACAACCTTGAATATCCGACTAGATGCCTCCAGATCATGGCATACAGCCAAGTGGGCGCTTGACGATCTGCACCGGCAAAGAAAGCCAGGCATCCGCCAACGGCAAAAAAAAATAACGAACCCGCCCAGAGCAAGCAAGTCATCCAGAATTAACATTGTTCGTAATCACATAAAACCATCGGCTGGCATAAAACTATCAATAAGCCAATGTTGCTCCAAAGGCGTAGAAAAGAAAAAGAGAAAATCCTGAACAATCAGAATAGCAGCCCCAATGCAGCCATATCATCATAGAAAGGATCCGAGCCCACCACCCAAAAAGGAAAGAAAAACTGCATCAGACAGGGTAACGGAGCATTCACTGAACGCCCCCTTGAATTAAGCGCTCATTCGGCGGCTTTCGCCAAGAATCAACATCAGTTATTTGCCCTTCTTTTTGGTATGTCCCCTCTTCTTTCATCCATTTTTTTAATTTTTTTAAATTTTTTTTTTTTCCTTCTTTTGTTGTTTGCTTTCATTTTCGGCATCGTTCGTTCCAGCTGGGGAAAGTTTTGCAACCTAGCGTGATATCTGAACATCATTCAACCGGAGTTCTATCCATATCCTCAAGGGAGAAAAATGAAGATAATAATAAATAAATAAGAAGAGAGAGAGAGAAGGATGAAATAAGAATGTCGATCATTACAAAGCGGTTTTTTTTTCCATCGTACTCTTCTCTCATATCTGCGGCTGAGCTGGAGCTGCAGTGGTCCATGCTGACAAAGGCTGACTGGCAACGTAGCTGGGATGGCCGCCCGCAGCAGTCGCTCCGACATAGTACGGATGTCGGTCGCCTCCCGGGTAATATGATGGAGAAATCGGGTTAGATTCTCGTCGTGGAACACTAGCATCATACCCGGACGGAGCAGTGGAACCGTCGAGATGTCCCGCAAGGCTGAAACTCCCCCGCGAGTATGAGCCGCCATGGTCAATCGGCGATGTGCTGTCAGTCGTCACGCTTCGCGAAGAGATGGAGCTCCGGTACGCGGTCGGACTGTGATCTGAATGCGTCCGGCTCCGGTCTCCGAGCGACGGAGGAGGAATGTTAGTGCTCACTGGGGTCGGAATGGACGAAGGGAGGCCATTCTGGTTGACCGATTCGAATGCGGTCCCGAACGGGGCCGGAGCCGATCGTAGCTGTGGGTACTCCTCCGCCTTTTGCGGCATCGGCGCTGGAGCCGGGAGATAAGCGTTGGCAGACGGCTGAGCCGGCATCGTATAATTTGGGATCGGCCCAGATTGTGGAGGATGGCTGGCTGGATATGCCCCAGGCGCCGCGTGCAAGTAGAAGTCAGGGTGAGGGTGCGCGAGAGGGTAACCGGGAGGCCCCATGATCTGCGGGCGATATCCGTACATGCCATGAGACGGGTCGTGGCCACCGTCCATACCCGGCTCCAGATCATCGATGGGTGCGCGGAAGCTCTGATTTTGCGTCAGTTCCGCGCGAGGTCGGATGTACCGCAAGGACTCGACCACCGACGGCGGATTCAGCGCGCCCCGTAGCACATCCTCCACGGCATAATATGAAACCAGATGGTGTGTCACACCGGCAACCGTCACACTCATGGTCTTCTTCACCAATCCCGAATCCTTGAATCCGTAGGAATCGACAAGAGATCCGACCAGCGCTCTCTCCACTTCGGACTGATGGGACCGGTCTGAGAAGGGTCCGGATGTCGGGGATGTCGGGGAGTAGGAGGACTGTCCGTTGCTGTCATGGCGCGGATACGGCTCACCGGGTCGCGCGGGTGGCAGCGGTCGTCGGTTGGTCTTCTTCATCGCACGCTTCTTCTCGCCAGGAGGGAAGGGTTTTTCCAGCTCGCGATAGACGAGGAAATTGCCCAGGATGCGGCTGGGACTCCAGGTCACGCCGTCCGTCCATCGCTTGATTCCGGATGAGTTCTCTTCGTAGATGAACACGCTGCCACTGCGGACAAGGTGACTTCGTTCGCGGTCGTGAGGTCGGCGGGGGACATGATGGAGGATGCCGGTAAGACAGGCTTCAAACAAGATCAGAGCATCGTGGGTTGTTGCGACATATCCAGTGAACGTGGGTTCCAACACAGCACCGGTGCCGTTGACCATTGTTTGTGGAGGGGGGGGGGCGAAGGCTCCTCGAACCGAAGGGGCCGGGAAAGGGAAGGGAGATAGATGAAAGAGACGGCTAAGAAGAGGTTAAAAAGGTAAATAAGATCAAAGTTGAACCCAACAACCAGTCAAGGTTTCGGCAGCAACGTGGGCAACCTGTGAGGAGGGCGAAAGGTAAAAGTTGGGGAAATTATAACTTTGTCGCGGCGACTATCAAATCCGGACCAGACAGGAACTAAGTAGTGGAAAGTTATGTGTCAGAGAGACAACCAATTCCAATGCAGGCGAGATTAATATAATAATGTATGACAAGACAAGACAAGACAAGAATGAATGATAATAGAGCGAGGGTCTAAATTTTTTATTTATTTATTTTTTTTTTTTTCTCTTCGCCACGCCGGTAGAGCAAGGCGAAAAAAAGGGCGGGGGAGAAGGCTGTGACTGGGCAGGGCGCGCGAGAGAGAGGGGGCGAGTGTAGCTGAGCAGAGGCGTCGGGAGGGGCTGGGTAGACAACAAGAAGAGGAGGAAGAGGAGTAAGGAAGTGTCCCAGCGAGTACCAAGCGCGCCGCAGCAGCAGTCATGCGGATTAAAGTACACGCTGGAGGGAAAACCGACGCAGCAGGACGAGGGAAAACAAGACAGTTGAAGCAGGAAAGCAAGACGCGCGCCGGCCAACCAAGCCTCATCCCCTCCTTTGCAGGGGCAGCGTCGACCAGAGATGAAGAACGGACGGATGCGAGGAACCAGACTACACTGGAGCTGCTTAGCGCAAGCTGTGACCACCTCAGTAATAAAAGAATAATAATATTATTATTATTATTATTCGTTTTTTTTTTTCGGTTTTCCCATACTAATATTAATATAATAGTAATATTAAAATAAAAACACTCAATAATAACAGTCCAAGCGAAGCGAGTCAAATGAAGTAACCCAACCTTAACAAGCCGGATCGACAACCAAGCACGGACCCCTCTTATCTGTCTCCATCGCCGCTTATGAGCGTCACGGAAAACGAATGGATCCATCTGGTCTGGGCCGAAGACGGAGGAGAGCAGAGCGTAAGAGAGGGGGGGCGCGGCGCTACGAGGATGGGGGGAGCGGAGCGGAGATGAACGCTGAACTGACGAATACCAACTGGCGAGGCTGGTGCGATGGACAGTGTTCCATGGAAACGGACCAGCTCCCGCATGGAATATGGATGGATGAGTGAGTGAAATAATGCCCAGGTGGCCCCAGGTGGCCCCAGTGGCCCCGGTGGTCCAGTTACCCGTGGGACACCATGGATAGATAGATACCCTTGGACCAAATTTTCAGCATTCCGACACAGACACGAAGCTGGAGAGGAGTCCTGTGGCGGTTTGAGAGACTGGAGACTGGAGAGTACGCGCTCCTCGACCCCAGAGACCAACCGGACAACAGGCGTGCGATGCCCGGTTAGTGCGATGGAGCATTCCTGTCTGGATCTGGCCTAGAAAACTTCGGTGGTGACGGCCGGGCTGAGACAAGACAAGACAAGACGAGAGCTGCTGCAGGGAAGCTGTCCTGTCCTGTCCTGTCCTGTCCTGCTGTTGTCCTGCTGTCCCGTCGGCGTATGGCCCAGTCCTACCGTATGTCCAGGCACGATACAGTACAGTACAGTACAGTACCATACACGCCTAGAATCCCTCACACGAGGCTCTCTGCATGACCGAAAAAGAAAAAGGAAAAAAAGAAAAGAGAGGAGGGCCGTCCAACGAGCATCGCCAACTTCTTGCGAGTTACCCACTCTGCCAAATTCGCTTACGAATCAAAATGGCCCTTTTTCCGCACGCGGAGGACACGACCTAAGAAGCATCCAATAGGTATTACCTAAGCTAACAGGGAGCAGATCTTGTCCACTCTCCTCGTCCACGGGACGGAAAAGCGGGGCAGCATGATCGTCGATGATTGCCGGCAGTCAATGTTGTTAATGATGATGATGATGATGATTATGATGATGATCTGACACCAGTGGTGACGCTGACGATGACGCTGACGATAACACGGATGAGGTTAATAGTATTGTTATACAGGACCTTGACACGACGCCCGGACAGACATCGGTCTGCAAAGGCGCCGGTCCAGTCGCACGGGCTGGTCTCTCGATTCCTCATGATAACTCCGTGATTGGGCGAGTCGAAGAGGCCAAGGACCAGGACATCCGAGGCCGACGGCTTGAGAGAACCCGGACTTACTGGCTAGAACAACGCTTGCTGATTCCGTGCTGAGCCATTCCGGATCGGCTTCGTAGGTGAAGGTACCAACTGGGTCAACAAGAAAACCCTCTAGAACGCTGGCTTCAAGTTCGGCCGTCCGATGAGTACAAATTAATTCTGCCCGCACATCGTGCAACACAGAGCGAGCCCATTCAGCAACCGGTATAAGCGGGGGTTTTCCCCGAAAAGAGCTGGAGATCGCCGGGCTTGCTTGGGTACGTGAGTAGGTAATTATTTGTTGGAGGTACGGTACCTACCTAGGTAGGTACTGACTCGACTCTGTATCAGTATTACCGGTACAATTAATTGCAACCGTACATACTAGTGCCTCCAGGCTGCAACCGGAGGCTACACTACCTACTGTCCTTCCTCCAAGAGCCACTCGACCCTGCCAAAGCCACACACACACACACCCAGGACTTACTGGCTAATGGTTATTGGAGTCTTTCCATTCCATCGTCAGTATCCATGCCTTGGAATTTGCAAGCGCGAATTCAATCTGGGACACAGAATACGCCTGGACGTGATAAGACTAGTGGCAGAAAGCAGGGTGTTGCACAGAACCATGTGCCAGGGAAGTTCGAAGGACAGGGTGGGTCAGCAAGAATGCCTAGTCAGACCGGGAGAAGGGCAAGGCAGCACTGTGATGGGCTGGAGAGGGGTCGTTGCAGTGGGGTAAGAGCAGACTCTGCATGGATCCTGCATGCATGCATGTACCATAGTATGCGCTATACCTGCAGGCATGGGGGCCACCACTCCAGGTCCTCTTTCAAAGCTGGTCCGTGTGTTCTGTCCGGCGCAAATCTAAGCCTGGGCATGATAGAGACGCTGGAAAAAAAAAAACGAGGTAAATCCCTACTACCTTAGATATCTCGGCTACTACATACCTCTAACCGTTGGTTAAGCTTCAGGGTCACTGCGCTGCTCCGTATCGACAGGCCGCCTATGGCTCCGCCCTGACAAAAAGCCAGAAACCCAATGCCATTCATTGCCAGTCCCACGTCCGCATTTCATCTGCCGACTGGGGCCCATCTGGCGGATGCAAGTGGCGTAGCGTAGAACATCCATCCAGATACACAGACCCGGTGCGGAGACAAAACCACAGGACCAGCCAATGTCCAGCCGATGTCTGGGCCAGCTGCAGCCGATACGCCCCGAGCGCCGCAGAAGTCGACGCGCGCCCGCGGTGGCCAAAGCTCCTGCTCCTCCTCTCAGAGAGCCGTAATTAAAAAAAAAAAGAAATACCTGCTGTCCTTACCACCTCGACAGTGGCACCCCGTGCCCCGCCCGGTCCTGTTCGCAGTAATCATTCCTGGTAGATATGAACTTGATATTCTGCAAAGCTGGCCATGGATGATGCAAACCATCTTGAGTGCGTCCGCCGCAAGCCAATACTAGTAACCGACTGCACACCGAGCCTAGGTACTAGGTAGGTACTAGGTAGAAGGGATTGCCAATGATTGTGAAAATATATGCTTACGCGTACAGTAGTAATCTAAGGTGCATGCCTCGGTGTGGATATCAATAAAAACGTGCTGCGTTCACTGGAGATTCAGCAGAAGGCCTCATTATTCAGTCTTAAGCAATCATATGAGCTGCTACGTAAATAGAACTAGGTTAAGCATGATTTAATTAAATTAAAACCCTGACAGCTCGTGATGAGAAAGTTCTCGGTAGCCCCGAGACACTGGTGATTACCCGCAAGACCAGAGCTTAATACCTGAGACGAAACAGAATCAAGTCATTAATATTTTTATCCCCCTTCGTCGAGAGATCTCGAATCAAACCCGATGAAATTCAGTAAATTGGCCAAGAAGCTCCTTGTCCAGACCATGCACGGAGCATGTGTCAAGCCATCAGCCATGAATATTGAAGCCTCCCTTTAAGGTACCTATCTAACTAGTTAGGTAGTTAGCAGCTACAATAATAATAATTACGACCTCCAGTACCAATGTAGCTGACCGACCAAGTCGTCGCCCATCCCACTCGGCTTATCTTTCCTCCCCCTCTAGTCAATATGATATTAGATAGAAGCCAGTCCAGCTGAACCTGACTATCCGAGTACCGACCAGCTGGGGCGCACCAGGCCAGGGTGCATGATTGCCGTTGGCGCCGTGCTTGTTGAAACTCAATTCCTCCACGAAGATGGGCCCCGAGCAATTACTACTGGTTACCAGCTGGGAAAAACCGCGAACTTTGGGAAAAAAGCCGACGAGTCAACATGCCCTCGCGTGGCTAAATCCAAGACCGGACATGCTAACCGATATCTTGGTCTCTGCAGCTTGTCATCTTTTTTTTTTCCCCTATCAACCTATGCGTATCTATCTACCTTGCAACAGTGGGTAAGGGTTCACATCATCCAATCTCGCAGCTCGGATGATAGTATCAATAATAATAGATTAATAGTGCCCTGACGCCAAAAAAGAAAGGAAAATCGCGGATATCGCGGCTGCGTAAAAAATAAATAAAATAAAATAAAATAAAAAAGAAAAGAGAAAAATAATATATATATATATTATTTCCGTCCTGCAGGTAGCAGAGCGGAACAGTTGAAGGATTGCCCGCCTATCTCTAGTATATCAATACGGACCAAGAGGCGATTCCAAGCGGTTCTATTATCTATTGTTTCACTGCGGAGGCCAATCTCCGATGCATACCTAGGGTAACCAGTTGAGATTCGAGTTGTCTCGGGCGAATAAGCGCCGGGCTTTACAGGAGCCGTGCCCGGCAAGACGAAAAATAACAGAAGAACATCCAGATATGAACTGTTGAATACGGGTTGTATGTACGTACGTTGGTCGACGTACGCCACACACACACAGAGTACCTAGTAGGTAGGTAGTGATACCGAATGCCCATCGCCGATCGCAGATTGGTTCGAACACGGCCGATCTTCATCGAGGGACAAAGCCTCCCGATTGAACGTCTGTCGGAACGTTCAACACGAGGATTGATAATTTCTTTTTTTCTTTTTTGGTTATTTTTTTTTTTTGCCATTGCCTCGTAGCCTCGCCTCGTAATCTTCCGTGGAAGTTGTTGCTGCTCCAAAACTAGTCCCCTTACATCTAACTGCCGACTTACCTATAAGCTTACGTAGATCGCCACGTTACCTCGTATAAACCAATCTCTCAAGGACGAGCAATCAATGCCGATTATTATTTATTTTAGTGCGCAAGGAGGGAAGAAGGGCTCCCCACGCTCCTCCCCACGGTGCTTGCATCAAACCTGACTAGGTACCTACCTAGCTACCTAGGTAGTTACTGTATCTATACCTTGCCCACCCCCAATATTATTATTATTATAACCGATTGCAGAGGACCATATTTTCGCCACTTCCGCCAGCCGCGAGCCCGCACCCACCCACCATGCAATAATAATAATAATAATGAATGCATGCATGCATGCGTCGTCCAAAGGGACCAAGAACAGAGCAGAAATCTCGCACGCCGTTCAACCCTCGTATTGTCCAAACTTGCCCGTTATTTAGGTAATTGCAGGGCAGTTCTTGGCATAAGGCTATATATGCATAATAATTAATAATATAACGTCGTCCGACAGCTATTAGCACGCCATGACCGTGCTGTAACTGGCATTGAATAAAAAAAAAAAAAAAAAAAAAAAAAAAGCGTAACTGGCATCTACTTGCGAAGTGCGTCTACTATTTCTAGAAGCGTTGCGTGGGATCCTCACTGTGCATTATGCGCTCTGTAGGTCCCCTTCAGCTGTTGGCGCAAAGAAATCCATTGCGCGGAATTCCCTCCTACCGGGCACTGTATTGGGGATCTTCTCTGCTCAGATCCCTGCTGCATTCTTCCTATTGATCCCTACCGTCAGTTCCGATGAAGACAGATTGCGTATCCCTGAGGACTAGGAGACGTGGCACAGGCCCGGTGGCAACGCCGTCTTGCCTTCCTACTCGTTCTCAGAGGCGTTGCTCGGTCCTAATATGTGAAATTTTCTCTTGTGACATGTACGCCTGGCAAATGGCGTGGGATAACGATGAATTCCTAGTGCCTCTTTTTTACGTACTATTTTATTTACCCTCTATGTGTACGCGGAGACTTCCGCTTGTGGCAACAACATCAGGACAATACAACCGTATGCTCAGCACGATTGTGAGCCCCTCACCCTCACCCTCACCGACATCTTCCCAGCCGTCTCTCTTCAGGAACCCTCCTGTCCGTCTTGGGTTTCCGTAGACCGTGCCCGTCGCACTGATCTGCTCTTTGCCACATCGGCCTTGGTCGTGACTGGAGCAGAGAAGATTCGTCGATTCTGCCCCATCTCCATTCGACGGCCCGAAGAATTCGAAGAGCGTAAGTCCGTTGCGCCGTCTGAATTGCCAAGAGACGTGCCGGGGATCCCAAAAACTCCTTGGGTGCCGATACTGCGTGGCATTGGAAGTCCGACAGGTGGTCCTGACGATGCATTTGGAGCAGGGTTACTCATTTGAGCAGCGCCCCCAACTGCTGTTGAAGACTGACACGAAGGAGCTGGTTGGGGACCTTCATCGAAGGCGTCCGTTATTGGAGTACGCTTAACTTCAAGTAACTCTTTTGTGACGCCTCCTGCTGCGTTGTCTGTAGGAACGACTCCATCCGGCGATATCTGGGGCATGGACCACAAATCATTAGTGTTAACTCCCATGGAAACCGGCATATAACTGACCCTGGAAGAATATGTGCTGCCCGGCATATTGACGTAGTCCTCGAAGGAACTCTGTAGCGTTGCAAAGTTAAATCCCTGGACCGACCTGGCAGGCTCGAATCGCTGCCCAACTTCCTGCTTAAAATCCACCGACTTTCGACATACGGGCTGGTACCTCGACTGGTTCAACCAAAACCGTGGGAATCTACCTATCCAAGCCTGGATTTCAGGTTCAATATTCACCGTGAGCGTGATCTCGCTGTCCATACGTGGTTTCTGAACCAACATGACAAACGTAAATTCTCGAGGAAGGCCCGACCGCTGCAAATTGTTCTCTTCGAGAGACCAAACTACCTCGCCCGCTTCAACGTCAAACTCGCTACCCCACGGACTCCGTAGAGTTCGTGTTGAGCCCTGAATCCGGAGCATCTCAAAGCGCCTGTAGCTCTCTTTCATGGTTCTGGAGGGGGCGAAATTGGCGTTCACTGGCAGCTGCGCGACGCCCATCGATCCGCCGACGTTGAATGTCCATTGCAGGTTATCCGGAGAAACAGCTCCATATATGAGGTGCGGTGCATGCATGAGAAACCGCGGGGCTTCCATGAGTGTCTCCCGAGATGGAAATGCCGACAATGCTTCGCAGTTACTGACCGAAGCGCGAATCGTGGCTGCTCTAAACCGATGTCTCAGAGCGCGCGGCGCATGGAACACGAAATTCAGCGCGAGAAAGTCGACATTTTCGAAGTTCCCCATCGACATTACCGGACTCGAGTAGTGGCCATGCTGCAACCGCTGTACACTAGTCGTGATGGACGCCTTTCCCGGCAGACGACGCTCGTAGATGCACGACCCATTGACACAAAGACGGGGGTCTGCGATGTTTGGGTCTATAAGCCTGTATGCAGTTCGTGGGTAAGCAGCAGTGGGGTTCGTCCGGGCCACTGGACCAGCTGTGACAGCATTCTTGTTGTTAGCATTGCCTTCAGTGACAACAGACTGTGTGTCGTTGATGTTCCACAAGCCCATCGCAATATTAATTTAGATAAGATAGGGTTTATGCGCGTCGGCGGTCGGCCAGTGTCGGGACCAGAACTAGAATACCAATAGGGCGTCGCTGACGATGATGACTGCGACGACAATGATAACACCGAAGGGGATAACGATACGATTCCTGCATTGTAAAGGTACGAGATGGGTCCAGAAGAGTACCCAAGAACTATGGCGACTCGGCCGCAGGAGCTCCTTCCAGATGGACGAAGACTTACCTACCTAGGTAGGTATACTTAAGAACTATACATATTTCTACCCTCAAGGGTAGGCGCGTCCAGTGCATGTTACATTGGCACAATCTCTTGGCAGGGGGAATCCCAGATATTCGAAAATATCGTCTCGAAGTTAGACGAGAAACTTTGACCCTGTCCATGGAGACTCCAATTCAGCTCAGTTTGAAGTCCACTTCCTACAGCGACCTCAATGATGCACTGAGGGTCTGTAATAATGATACGGGATATAAAATACACTATACCGGATAGGAGAGTGGTCACGTGAGCGGAAGGGAAATCAATTTCCCGCCAGCCAAAAGCGCCTCAATATCAAGTTATGCCAGAAATGTCAGCGACGAGCATCCGACTCTCACCCAGCACTGCACAGGAGCACACCCGCTCCATTTCCCTCCTCGCTTTTCCTAGCGTCTCAATTTACTTCTTCCTTGTATTTTTGTGTTATTTTCCGGCCAGGGCCGAGCTTCCCGGGCCGCAATTGGCCAATTCTCTCTCACTCGTCGCGTGTCACTCGACTACTGTATTTCAATTGTTCCCATCCCTCTTTGGACATAGTTGGCCCCCAGCGGTCTTTCATATTTCTATCCCCTTAAGTTCTTCATCTTATTTTTGCTTGGTCTTTCGGACCCTTTATTGGGACCGTTTTGTTTTATTATAACTTTGCGCTGCTGTCACGTGGTTTTCTGTGAGCGTTGTTTCTGCATGCATAAAGTGCAACAACAGCTCTCATCAAGACGTCCTGACTTTCTCGGTGTTCTCATAATGTTATAACGAACCCAAAGTCAAGTCCAGTGCAGTCCATCTCGGAAAGGAGTCTGTAAACTACAACGAGGAGACATCTTTTTGTCGCTTCATGCGGGAACGTGGGTTCACGGCCATGATGGCTAGTCCCAGAGTCGTCCAGCCGTTCTCGGTATCCATCTGCGCATCTCGTGGCTTTTCACAGCAGCTATTCCGAAACATCCGTTTTGCTTTGAAACCCGGTATCTCGAATATGAACTCTCAATTGGAGAGATGTCAGCGCCGTTCCATCGTGACGCTAAGTGGACGTTCGATGCTGAACCGATTAGGTATCAGGTATGACAATTGCCTTGGTTCAGAGTGGCCGTCATTTAACGTGTAATTAGACAATCAGACTTCATAACTTCCTATAGAAGCTCTCTTAAATGGTCCCAAATCAGGTGGAATACAAGCAAAAGATCTGTTGACCAAGGGGAAGGCGCTACAGCGAAGTATGTTCTCCCCGAACCCTAGCGCCCTATTCCATGGCCCTTGCTGGGGACATCTTGTGTCTCTGCGCCCGACATTTCTTGCATGTGTGCCGCCGATTTTTGCATTGGATTAACTATTTATTTTCCAGTGTGGACAAAAAAAGAAAGAAGTCTAAAATACTCTCTCGGCTTCCCATTCCCACACATGAGAACATCTACACCGTCCCAAATATCCTGACCTTTTCGCGCTTAGCCGCTGCCCCTGTTATAGGGTACCTTCTCGTTCACGGTCATCATAAACCCGCATTATCTCTTCTTGTATATGCTGGTGTCACGGATCTAATTGATGGCTATATTGCCCGGCGGTATAACTTACAGACAGTTGTGGGAACTATCATCGATCCGTTGGCAGACAAGATATTGATGACTGTCAGTGTTGTCTGCCTGGCATTAAACGGATCTCTCCCATGTGAGTACAAAGTCCTTGTGTTCTCTTGTCCTCTTATTCTTACAGTTTCCTATATCACTCGGTCTTGGATCAATCGGAGTATATCCTTCTTCTTTCCTCTTTCGTGTGAAAGGATTTTAGGAGACCGCGGCGGTTGTCACATCGTACATGGACATGGGAGCTGACCACGACTCGCGTTTCAGCATGGCTAGCTGTAATCATTCTAGGTCGCGACGCTGGATTGATGGTGTCTGCTATCTACTACCGATGGATCTCCCTCCCGGAACCGAAAACAGTAGCACGGTACTGGGACTTCTCACTACCCTCTGCGGAAGTCAAACCAACTGGAATCTCTAAGGTCAATACAGCTTTGCAGCTTCTGCTTGTGGGTGCTGCAATGGCACTACCTATTGTTCCAGAACCTGTCGCAGCTGCCTGGAATTTACGTGAAGCAATGACTGGACTTCAGTAAGTAGTTCTCTGATTTCCTTTGCTTTTCTTTTACCTTCAGAATATGCTCTGCAGTCGGTCGTCTGCCACCGCGGAACTCTCACCAGAGCACAAAATGCACACTCTTGTTGGTACTACCACGTACGGCCACAGGGCGTGGAAAGTAAGGCTTCCCGTCCGCTCAGCCGTACTTAAGCCACATGCAAGAACGCGACAGACCATGAATTCAGCCCTTCTACCATCACTGCCTTATCGACAGCTTTGGTGTGAGTGCGGGAGAGGTGAGTGAGCCGTCTATAACTTCCGGGATCCCGGCTCTCCCACCGGGCTCTCGTAGGAGTGGCGTGCAGCAGTGTGATGGTAGCCATCAGCTTACCTAGGTACCATTGTGATGCAGTTCTTGGATCTGGTTTATCATGCATCTTCCTGTGGTTTAAGTACGGCTGAGTGGATGGGAACCCCGGTTGTATGTCGGCGCTCACCTCTTTTTTACATTACTTTTGCGCTCTTGCGCCCTTCCTTCCATGTCTTCAGGCTCTCAAGGCGCTTCTAAGCCACTGCCTGAACCCATCTAATCTTCGCCGGGTATTCCTGCACGCCCCGCCTCCTCCATGTTATGGACGTGCGTCCCTTGGCTTTTGCCTTTTTTATCTGCATAATATGCATTGTTATATTTTTGATGAAGCCTTTCTTTTTTCTAAATCTCTCTTCTTCGATCATCTTCCATGTTTATAGTATTTTACCGGTGTGGCGGACATATAACTGACATCAACTCAAGGTACCTGGTCGCGACCACCACGATCTGGTCCGGACTCAGCTACGTTTTTTCGAAGGATGCAGTTAAGATTTTGACGAAAAAAGATGTGGAGGCTCGCATTGAGAGGAATCTTCGAAAAAGGCAGCCATGAGCTTTTTTGCTCATGCTTCTGGTCATGTAAATAGCTACGCACAAGATGGGGCAGTGAGATTTCTGGGAACAGCGTCTCTGGAAGATCACCAACCATTCATCCCCCTCTAAGTATATTGGAAAAGAAAACCCCCATCATCATCTCCAGATTTCAGTCACAAGCGGTGTGGTCATGGCTTTCAATATGTGATGTCTCTTGAACCCGCATCCAGTATTGATCTGGCCATGAATGATGTAACACAGGTTGGTGAAAGTCAGTGGTACCTATATTGCAGTCCGTGGCTCACCCCAAAATAAGTTCTGTGGCCTACAGAGCTCCAGTTACGCTAGATCAAAGATAGATTCCTGATTAAGCAGTTAGCGTTGAACTATGTAACTGCATATGGCTGTAAAGACTACATAAATGTGGATTCGGAAGAAGACAAAGCACCAATGGGAATCCTTTTTTTAGGCACACTGAGATCAGAACTCGTGCAGTTTTAGAACTAGAGAATATCCCTTTGGCTAGGAATACTGTAGAAGAATTAAGTCCTAGGCGAAAGTAGTTACGTTTAGGGCTTCTTATCGGCTGCTACTGTGGCGACTCAATATTTACGAGGCCCATACTAAAAATAGGAGCAAATCCAACATACGTACCTTGCTCAGCCTTCTACTTCCTCCCACCACCTCCACTAGCGTCCTACAGGAGTTTTCTTGAATCGTCTCTGACCAAAAACAAACTGATCTCTTCTGTCTATAAGTATTGGGGACCACCACTTTCAAGCAAATATCTAATCAAGAACACGCCAAGATGGTTGAAAGCACAAAGCGACAATAAATCACAAAGACCAGTAAGATGTCGTAGACCCCTTCGCTGCCCTCTGATGATGGCATGATTCGGGAGAACAGAAGGTGAGGTCTGCTCCAATGCTCATGTCTAGCTCCTGGCACCACGACCATAGAAGATAGGCGTAACTCTCATATTCACTTTCGTCAGATCCATAATGAATGCCTAGGGGCACTATTTTATCCTTGTGCCGAGCATAAACAAGGCTGCCGGAGTCACCGGAGGTGGCGAAAGGTTCCTCTGGTGATAACCACGAAATGATCAATTTGTATGCAATCGCCTTATCTTTGATCGGCCCTGTAAGGGATTTTTGAAACCGGTTATTCCGAATCTGTTTCACTGCCTTTAAACTACCTCGTGTCTCCCCGGGCGTTGCTCCTTGTTTGTATACGGTAAGCGGAAGTTGTGTTGTCAACGAACGTTTGACTGTCTTGATCTTATGAAAAAAGCCAGGGTTGCATGCAGCCTCCATCTCGTCGTCAGGAACAGGGTAAAAGGCACTGCAATCAATGCTAAAAGGCGTATGGCATGCAGTTATTTGGGCATCGGATAATTCTTCCATCTCCACCAGGCAGATTTCATCGAAGCACTCTCGCGATTTAGGCCAATGGTGCCGGAATAGGGGCCGCATCCTACCCTGCCTTCCAAACCGGTGATGTATCTGCAGCCGCGTTCTGTTAGACTCAGACTCGTCAGTTTCGTCAGCCTCAAAGCAAAGCTCGTCTTGGCCGGTGGCATCGGCGATATGCCCAACTGTCACGCCAACGTGGCTGTGACTCTCATAGTCACTCTTCAAAAACCCCAAGAACCCAAGGGTGCCGAACGATGGGTTCGAGAATTGAAAATTGGCCAGGGCTTGCGGCTCAGAGGCATGCATCTTACATATATCATGATGAAAGTTGGCAGGATCATGATGATCCTCACGGAGCTCAAAATAAGGGACATCTCTGAGGACCTCAGGCAGTTCAGGCTTCTCACCCCGCCAAAACGCAACGTAGCGCGATGTATTGTCATGTGGAGCGCTGTGTGTGAACTCTTGAATCCTAAGACAAGGTCAGTGCCAGTGCATGGACAGAAACAATGGTATACTACTCACGATTCAATCCCATCCAGACGCGCCTGGATGGCCCTTTCAATTGCCCATCCCAAAGTAGTCCTGGCCTCTTCATCCGGAACAGGCTTGTTTTCAAACTCCTTGGGAACAAACTGGCGGATAAAGTTCATGTCTTTGAAAAGCCCGCAATCCTGCCGCTCCGCTGCGGGCCTTGACAGAAGGTCACGGAGATGTTCATCTGTTATGCTGGAAGTCACCTTCTCGTCGAGCCTTTCCGACCAATAATACCGTTCCCTCCTTCGCTCTCTGCGTTCTCTCCACTCTCTGCGCTGCTCGTCAGCAGCATGCTGTTCACCAATCTTCTCATCTTTTGGCTCTTTCGGCTCCATGGAGGGTCTGAGGCTCAAGGACGTTTGTTGAAAGTGCGATTGGGGTAATTGAGGTTTTGATGAATGCTTGTCACAGTGCAATACTCGGACTGAGAGCAAACGTGTGCTGATCTTGGGCAGGCATGTTGATTTATAGATTGTCCTCGACGACATGTTGGCGATCGAAACGTTTGGCCAAGGCCGATTCGAGGAAAGAAAAAGTGGAAGATGATCACGCTCCAAGTTCCGACTAGGAGAAGGGAAACAAAAGAACTCGTCGAGTTATTCCAGGAGCAGCCAGAACTCGTCCTTCCTATGCTTGGCGGTACACGCAAGACCGGGGTGTATTGAGAAGAGCAAGTCCGGTTATGGAAATTCTAAGAGAAGACTCTGGGAGGAAGAATCTCTGGAGGAGACTAGCCCTCCTGCGGGCTTAATATAGTTGACGGTTGGACCGCTGTGCATTCTCTATCTTTGTTGCGTCGCTGAAAGACAGCCAGTACAGCATCTATAAAGAAGAACGACAGGCAGGAATAGTACAAAGAATGGTCTCAGTTGCAGTTGTCTATGACCTGAGTGTCTAGACATGGGAGATGAAAGAATCTAACAGCAACTAGCCGGCTTCGCTGAATGCAACTGGAGTTTGGGAAATAGGGTACGAAAACAGAGTAAAGGCCGTCTTTTCAGAAGAAGCGGGACGCTGTCTTTGTAGGGCCGGGAGGAAACATGTGGTGAGACAAGGAAGATCAAACGGGTTACAAAATAGAAAGGCCATAAGATGAACCATTTACGGAATCCGTGGATCAGAGACAGGATTCATTGTATGTACTCTCTAGACATTGGAACGGAAGTGTTAGATGCAGTTCCCGGTTATGTAGGGCTACAGGACAACAACCCGCTACACCAATGCTTGTCCTTCTCTTGTGAAAATCAGACTTCAGAGCAACAGTCAGAGAGCAGCTGTGAGAAATAATCCCACTTGAAGTAAACATGATTCAACAAGACATAGAACCACGGGGAGATTATCATCAGTCCGCGGTGCCGTTGCATATGTATCTGATTTGGCCAAGACAAGCCACGAGTAGACAAAGCACATGGCTAAAATTCAGTCGGTTTCCGTCTGTATACAGACCAGAATCTCAATCGGGTGAATTAGTCACACCTCCATATATTCAGCAGTACAAGAAATATTTACTCCGAATTGTACACCCTAGATTGATAGGCCAGTATTTTGAAAATGGCCTTCGGCACTGTCCTTCGTTGTGCGAATAGCATCAACACTCTGCTGAAGGAAGGTATTAAAACCTTGGCTAGAGTCTTCCTCGTATGATGATCAATACTTCTCGACGTAACCTTTGAATTGGGCAATGAAACCATGGGCAGCGGCGCATTGATGCTGTTCTTTCACCCCCACCTTGTGCAGCTGTCTCATCATCCGTACTCTCCTTAGGGCTAGGTCACTCCGCTATTTCAAGCATTCGGTAAGGGCAAGTAAGGCAAGCAGGACAATCAGCAAGGTGACACAGGCCCCTTACAGGATGGGATGCCCGGGAAGAAGCGGAGGGCGGGGAAGGAGGGCCCATCGCTCTTCATTAAGTGACAATGAAGGCCGTTCCAGCCGGGCCTGGCTTCTCCGCAGGAGAGACCTGGTCCACCCACTCACTGACTTACATATTGACTGTGTTGAAGGCACAGCCGATTAGTATTATGGAGAATCCCAGCTGTTGTATGTTTTTTGGCTTTTTGACTATTATTTCTTGATTGTTCCATGTCTTACTTCGCTTTATTTTTCTTTCTTCCCCTTTTTTTTGGTTTACTGGTGCTACTACAATTTACTGGCTGCCTGGAGGGCAATGCATGTGTGGATAAGCAGTTAACATCTTCAAGCTACATAGTTGCAAACACCATGATCTGGTCTGGCCTGAGCCACATTTACTCAAAAGATGCTGTTAAGATTCTGATAAAAGAGGAAGCGGAAGCTCGCATTGTGAGGGCTCTTAAGAAAAAGCAGCCATGAACCGCACATTCTCCTTGCACACCATCCGTCTATTTAGTTCTACAAAGGCGCTATATAGGGTATTGTATAGACAACAAAAACAAGGATGTTTAGATTCAGCATAGCATTGTGTAAAAATACAATGCAGCACACATGGATAGGCTGCAGGTGTAGCAGATTCTCATTAGGTGGGTTGCAAAAAGTCAAGCCAGGCATGAGGGAGTTACCTGATATCCAAATTTTCTCCTTTGGATGTAGCCTAGAAACCGATAATTGAGCCGATACTCCGTCCACACATGCATATATTCAAAGTAAAGTGCAATGATAAATAAGCTCCAGAGGCAACCATTCCACTCAGGGTGACTGTCGCAATAGTTCTTCGGAAGCCAACTCTGAAGGAGGCGTGGCTTTATTCGCGCCTGCGCTTCTTCGCACGTACATCAATAATCTGAGTGCGCCAGCTGGAGTGACGCCTTCGATTCTCCTCGCCATGCCTATGCTGACTGGCCGAACTTGTTCAAGCGCCTGCCTTTCCTCGGTGCTGATCCCGTGAATCTTGGAATAGTCCAAGTTGGCGGGGAGGAGTAAGTTCTCGTCCTGCTGGAACTTTCTCGCCATTGCCTCTTGGCGTTTGACGTATGGTGCGTAGCGGCCCTCGATGGCAACACGCCCTCTGACTTCGGGGGGGAAGGATGACGCAGCGTAAGTTGCATCGGATGAAGACTCAATATGAGGGATCAAAGAGTCGATATCGACCTCGTCGAGGCATAGCAGGTCAAGAGCTGAGCGGAAGGAGGTATCGACACGGACTTTGAAGCCTTTGCGCGACCACGCTGACGAGGTCAGTCTTGTGTTCTCTAGGAGGGTTTGCAGTTCTTTGATCTGTGCTTCAGAGTCTATGAAATGGCGCCATCGTCTGTCCGTTACGATCCCTGCGTCGTGCGCCATGCGTGTAAGGCGGAAGTCGGCGTTGTCTGACCGTGTGGAGATGCGATATTCGCTGCGCGTTGTGAACATGCGGTAAGGCTCGGACACGCCCTTCGTGAGAAGATCGTCAATCATGACGCCTATGAAGCCATCTGAGCGAGTCAGCGTGAATTGTGGTCGGCCCTGGGAGGCCAATCCTGCGTTGGCTCCTGCGATAATTCCCTGGCCAGCGGCTTCCTCGTAGCCGGTGGTGCCGTTGATCTGGCCGGCAAGGTAGAGACCACTGATCAATTTCGTCTCCAGTGTTGGCCGGAGGTTACGAGGGTCGATGTAGTCATATTCCACTCCGTAACCGGGTTGCAGCATGTGCACGTTCTCTAAACCACGGACGGTCCGTAGCATGGCGAATTGCGCATCAGCGGGAACGGTCATCGAAATGCCATTGGGATAAATGACCTCGTTCGGTGCGAACCCTTCCGGCTCCAGCCAGATCTGGTGCCGTTCCTTGTTCTGGAAACGTATAATCTTCGATTCGAGAGAGGGACAATATCTGGGTCCGCGAACTGTCTCACGAATGTGAATGGATTTATCCAGGTTTTGGCGGATGATATCATGAGAAGCGGCGTTGGTATGGGTCATCCAGCAGGTGAGCTGGCCCTCGTCGCCGACTTGAACCGTGTTATTCAGGTAAGAAAACGGTTGTGGAGGAGAATCGCCCTTTTGGACTTCCAAAGCAGCGAAATCAATGGTCTTCTTATCCAGTCGAGGAGGAGTTCCCGTCTTCAGGCGCCCAAGTTGAAACCCAGCATCGCGAAGTGATTTACTAAGCCCGTAAGTAGGAGCCTCACCCATGCGACCAGAAGGGAAAACATCCAACCCAATGTGAATTTCACCACCCAGAAATGTTCCCGTCGTGATGACAACTCGACTGGTAGGTATTACTTCCCCGGACTCGAGTCTGATCCCAACGATCTTGCCTTGACTGCCCGGGACATCTCCCACGTCTTCCTTCGAAACCACAACATCGGCTACCTTTCCCTCGAGGATACTCAGGCCCTCCGTCTCTAGCAATTCCTGCTGCATATACTTCTTGTATAGATCACGGTCGATCTGTGCACGTGGACCCCAGACGGCAGGACCTTTTGACCTATTCAAGACCCGAAACATTACCCCAGCCTTATCAATAATCCTTCCCGCCACTCCGTCCATCGCATCGATCTCGCGGATTATCGTACCCTTTCCAATGCCCCCGAAACTCGGGTTACATGAGCATACACCAATGTTGGACAGCGAAGGGGTAATTAATGCGGTTCGAGCACCCGATCGTGCGGCGGCAGCAGAGGCTTCGGAGCCGGCATGGCCACCTCCAATAACGACAACATCATATGGACTATAGAGATCAAATCAGTGCATCGTCCATGATGGGGAAGAGATGTCTCTGTATCAAATGCATGCATACAGCGAGTTGTCTGACACGGACGCAAAGCCACGAGTGCTAAATAGCACTCTCGAAGTAGAATGGTGGCCCCGGCGAAATAGAGCCACTGATCGCGCTCGAAAGGCCATTATTGGGGGCTGGATAAACACCTACCACCGCACTCGATATGGCAGCGCAGCTAATCCTGCTCAGGGCAAAAAAAAACGATGGGCTAATAGCTCGGCCCATGCCTCAGAAACACCATGGTAGGTAGGTAAGGTAGTAGGTACAGCTCCGGAACGGAAAAATATTCGGCACACCTAAGAGATTTTCTAGGTATGCCAAGCATATGCGCTGCCGATTCTCTAGGCACAATTACTCTCCACCAATTGTGTATTTTTTTTTTAAGAAACGAAAATGGCAGCTATATTAATATATCAACTCTAACGGTATCAAAAGTCCGACCAAAAATCAAGCTTGTTGCGGAGATATTTGTGGCTGAAATAGTCGGGATTGAATATGGCATTCGCAGCATAGTGCAAGCTGTACAGTATGTGAGCATATAGGGGGAATAAATGCAGCTAAGCGCAACATAGTTAAGTTAAGCAAAAGCTCAGCCCAGATAGAGACTAAGCTTGACAGCAGGACCTCTAGCTGCGCTGAGCGCTGAGTCCAGCCCACCTAGAAAAATTAGCGCGAACGGCCGAGCTGATCCCCGCTTACGTCCCCGCTTACGTTAATTAATAGCTCGGCCAGACTCGGAGCGGAAGGTCGCTCGGCAAACCGAGAAATCCCGAGCATGATTGCCCTAAGCCCTACCGTTTCTGAATATCATTTTTTCCAGAGAAGAAAGAAAGAAGGAGGTCACTAAAAGGACCCTAAACTACTCCCTGAACTAACTCCCTAGTTTCCCTAAATTCCCCAATCTGTGGGTGGTTTATGAAGGTTCAATTCTTGAAGAGTTCGCGGATCGCCGAGTTCGTGGCCGGCTCACCTAGAGAAGAGTTCCGGCCGTGTACAGATTTTCGTGCTAAATTCTCACTCTGCTCAGCTTCAGCTCATCATGGGCCGTGACCCGTCTCCTCAATTGGGTGAAATTCTCTAGGTGAGCTGCGCTCAAGTTAGTGTTGTCCCATTTCGGCTCCGGTTCCTGGGGGTGGAACTGCAACTAAATCAAGAGCCGGAACCGAATCCCATATTAGAGATTAGAGCTCAAGAGGTCAACTCACCTAGAGAATTCTGTCCTTCAATAACCACCATAATGATAGGGAGATTGGAGAGATTTGGGATCCTTAGGGACCTTTAGTGACCTTTTAGGGACTCTTTTTCCTTTTCTTTAAACAGTATTTGTGATAGTTAGGGCTCAGGGCAGCCCACCGTTAACTCACCTGGGTGGTGTCTAGGTGAGCCGATCTACAATTCCGTTCATGCACCTAGAGAATCTCGGTGCAGCGAGGTTCCTCCGGAGTGGGCCGAATTGATTAATGCCCGCTTACCTTTGGGGGCGGTTGAGAACGGCGTAGGGCAAGTCTTGCGCAATCGAAATCTAACCGCATTAGGAAATACCCCGCAGTCGAGTAGGCAATCGATAAATATCTGAATCGAACCCCTCTCTGGGGACCTCCCACTGCGCCAGTAACGACTGTCTCATTACATATCGTCCTCGTCGGAGACTGAGCTCACGTTAACTCTGCTGCTGCTACTCGAAGACAACGTCGCGACGCAAAAATGAGAGCTTATTGGTACGACAACCAGCCGGTACGTTCAAGACGACTTTGCTTGGAAATTAAAGCAACCGACACCGGCGCCTGGAGCCAGTCTTTTCTGCCTAGGCGCTGTCTGAATGCTTTGAACTTCAATTCCCGCGTATGTGCTGATGGATCCTTGTTTTTTTTTTCCAGGGCGACCAGCGCGAGGACCATGACTCGGGCCGTGAGGTTTCAGAGTCCTACCTGGCCTCTCTAGGCGTCATCTATCGACGCTTTCCGAGTCTGGACGACGTCGATGCCTTGGCCAAAGAGCGCAATTATAAGAACCGTGATCAGATCCTCATCTCTCCCCAGGCCATGGGCGCTGTGTACGAAGAGAAGGTCAAGTCGTTCTTCTCTGAACACATCCATGAGGACGAAGAGATCCGTTACATCCTTGACGGGGAGGGCTTCTTTGATGTTCGCAGTAAGGAGGATGAATGGGTTCGCATCAGATTGGTGAAGGATGACTTGATCATCCTCCCGTCCGGCATCTACCACCGATTCACCACTGATTCGAAAGACGTAAGTTAGCTTCGGTTTATTCGTTCTGCTTGTCTTGTCTTGTCTTGTCTCGTGTGTATCGTTTATTGACTGGTGGACTTGTGCAGTATATCAAAGCTGTGCGTCTCTTCAAGGATGAGCCTAAGTGGACGCCTCTGAACCGTGGATCTGAGGTAGATCTTAATCCTCATCGTACGGCCTATCTTGAAAGTTACGGTGGTTCTGCTGTAGCTGCAAGCTAGGAAGCTCTAAGCCAAGCTGCCGGATAAGAAGAGCTCTTTCTGCACAGTGCGCTGCCCATATCGACGCGTCATGATTTATTCGATTCTATAGAATAGCAATATACATACTCTGCTTCTTCCATGTCTATTTAAACCTTGTGGCGTTTGTATTGTATATGAAAACGGTTGCCTGATGGATGTAATATCATTGCAAAATTTTTGTCTTTTATGCTTCGGAGCCATGCTTTTCTAATTTTTCATAACGCGTCTGCGGATTTCATATGCCTGGGATTGAACAGTGGACAATGCCCAAAGGTCTCGGTTACATGGACAGAATTACGGGAATCATTCTCTTTCTCGTCTTTTAGCTTTCCACAATGCTCCCTTCCCTTTCGATCACCACAATTCGTCCATCACGGAGGGATGGACGAACTGTATTTCTCAAGTAGCAGTTACGCCTTCAGGCATAGAACCAGGAATACGTAGCCGGTCAGGCACACTACCGCTGCTTTCCTGTCTAGCCATACCGTGGCCGGGGAAGCCACCATTCTCAACATTCAAACTGCTCGGTTGCGAGCCCACATCAGGACCAGCTCGCCCGGCCAAGCCGCCGCGGAATCTCAAACCTTCCAATTCACGGTCACTATTAGGGCTGTATCGGGGCGGAATCAGGATATCCACGGGTCTGGCAGGTTCAGAATCTTGCTGCGGTTCATCGCCGGCCCTAACGCTCGTCCTGCCCATCCGTGGCCAAAGATCCGGGAGTCCAATGACCTGTACTCGCGGTTCAACGACACGTTCCTCAAACCAAGCGTGAACACGAGCCTCGACTAGCTGCGCAACTTTCGGTACATCCTGAAGTCTGCTGCGAGAGCCTATGAGGGACCGTACGGAGAGGTCAAGTCGGTAGTCGGGGAGAAAAGAGAACACGATATTGCCCTTTAAGCTTTCTGCTTTGGGCGGAGTACCAGTTTCTGAATCCTCGTCCGGCTTTGACTCTGTACCCGCTGCATCGCGACCTGACGGGGATGGAGATGGGGTTTGGAGTTGAGAAGAAGGAGTAGATGCGGGAACTAGGGAAATACACAGCGTTCCTGAGAACCGGACGACAGATACAGACAGCGCAACTGGAAGAATAGCAGAGTGTGGCTTCGGGTAATTCAATATCAGGGACGTCTCAATGGCAATGGAGAGATTGTCATCGCTGAGGTCGACATCCAGCAAGGCCGGCAGCCTTCCACCATCAGAATTGGGGTCATCGACATTGACAATACGACAATTGCTAAATATAGGGAATTCTTCCCCTAGTGATATGTCTGTGACTGTGATTTTGTCGATGAAGGACGGCTTCTTCTCGGGATCGTTCAACGCTGCAGTGAGCGAACTGAGTATCGAGGATGTCGGGGAGTCTTTTAGGATGTATGCCGTCTGTCTGTACTGAGCGATTGTCTGCGCAATCAGCACGTTGAACCAGTCCAACGACTCTGGCTGATGCGAAGAGTGGTGCACCCTATGGCGGCCATGCTTCGCAGCGGAAGGATTCACAGGAATAGCAGTATAGTATGTCTTTCGGAGGATGGACTGTGTGCTGGTCGAAGAGGAAGGAACCGGCCGGAGTACATTAGAAGTCGAGGGCTTGTCTCGTGGCGTCCTTGTTTGGGAAGAGGTTGATGCGATGCTATATATCGAAGGGACACGCTTGTTGTTTTTCGAAAGGCCACGAGACGGTGGAGGAGCCTCGCCAAAAATGAAGAACTTAATGAAGGCAAAGATCAGCAGTACGACGGAGATCTGTCCGAGAAGAAACCCCTGCGTAAAGGATAAACTAGACGAGTTCAGAGCCCTGTCAGTAAAGACCGTAGAACTGAATTGCGGTTCATTTGTCTCACGATGATTGAGCCGGAGCCGGCGAAGTTTCATCTGCCGTCATTGTTCATGCATGAGCGAGCGACACGACTAGGGTGTCTCTAATGGGGTTAACGGATAGACGGATCAATTGAGTGCGTCGCGCTGTGCGTAAAGACCATTATTATTGCTAGCAGCTGGCAACCGCGAAGGTGCCATCGGGATGTTGAATGCAGGACGGAAGAATTAAACGTCATCGGAGACTATCGATGCCTAGGTCCGTCGATTGCCACTCGCCCGGATCCCAATCAAGCCATCAAAGAGGACACGTTCAACTTCCAAGACGTTCCAAGGCAGACTATGCTACTGAAGCTTTCGTCGATATCCTACTCAGGATGATCTTGCTTACTGCAGATATAGCCATCTAAAGGCCGACCGCTAATAAAAACAGCACCATGTACAGACACACAGCTGCCTCACTTTCGCTTCTGCTGCTCTACCTCTTCCTCGTTTCTCCAGTCCACTCGTTCTCGCAAGGGAAGCCTCCCGGTCGAGATGCCATCCTTCTCTCCAACGTGAAGGCCCTGACCCTTCGCGCTGGCCGTCTGACAAGTTCCCGCCGTGTCGCTCCGATCCCCCAACTCACCTGCACCGGACCCTCGCAACGCATCTGCAACCTGTACGAGATCGACACCATGCGCTGCACGAATGCAGGCTACGATTACGATGAGGAGGACGTGCAGTGGGTCTGCGAAGCGCAACTCCCACCAGAGTTCAAACTTGGATCCACGGACGTTGTGTGTGAAGGGTACCGCAATGCGGATGACAAATGGGTTCTGAAGGGAAGCTGTGGAGTGGAATATCGTCTTCTTCTGACGGATCTGGGCGAGAGGCGATTTGGGGATTTAAAATATGACTCCTCCTGGTCATCGCAAGGGTCCAGCAAGGGCTGGCGCGGCGTGTTGGCTTTGCTGGGAGATCTACTGCTCTTTGGCTTCATTGCCTCTTGTTTCTTCTTGATTCTGCTGCCTATGCTTAGAGATTGCTTTGGTATGCGCAGGGGAGGGAGAAGAGGTCCGCAGGTTGGTCGTGGATGGGGAGGAGGAGGTGGTGGTGGTCCGGGTGACGATGGATATCCCCGCGGGCCACCACCTCCCTACGGCTGCGAGGATACTAGTGCTCCCTTTTGGGCATCTTCGCAAGGCTGGAGGCCGGGCTTTTGGTCAGGGGCCTTGGGGGGTACCGCTCTTGGTTACGAATTAGGCAGAAATCGTGGTCGTGGCTCGCCTGCCAGGCAGTATCGGGGATACGACTACGATGATTCTGCTGGGAGCAGTTCGCGATCGCCACCTCGATTCTCAAGTCCTTCAACCAGCACTGGGTTTGGTTCGACAAGGCGGCGGTAACTACGTTAACAGTGGCTGCGTGATGTCTGCCTTCTTGAGTATACGAGATAGCAAATCGGAATGGTTGTAAATCATGCCACTGTACCAGGTATGCACAAAGAATTCTCAATTAACAGGCATCAAAGATACTAGAAGAATAAAAAGCTAGCCAAAAGAGTATACGCCTCTCCATCTAGCCGCCAGTCTTTCCCAGTTCTTTCCCAGTAAGCCACATAACTCCTACAGCCTAATACACCTTTTCACTGAAAGCATCACGCGGTTAACGTTGAAAGTCAAAAATCGTCAATAGAGCCGAGAATTTCTTCAGCTCCACCACCGCTTATCGGCTTCATGGCCTGTTTCTTGCTACTGCGTGCCTTCCCCTTCACGCTGGCATTATTTCTCTCGGCGCCCAAAGAAGGATCCTTGGCACCATCTGGGTTCCGAAGCAGCTCCTCCTGAGCTTCTTTCTCTTTCGCGTGCTGATCCTCAATGTATTTCTTCTCTTCGTCAAGTTCCTGTTGGATCAACCTAGGGTCGTCGTAGACAGTGTTCGTCATCTCCGAGTAGGTTCCAATATCGATTGTTTCCGAAGGCCCCAAGAGGGTTTGTTTGATCCTTTCTGGATCGCGACGCTCTTCGTTATTAAATTTGAGCTTGATCTGACGCCTGGATCTCCCCGGAAACAACTTGCTGATAATCGTAAAATCTGTGCCGAACATGCGCAATCCCCTATAGAACAGGTTTGTCATATCTTCATCCCACGATTCTGTCTTCGACCGCTTCCCGTATGAAGCCTGATTGATTTTCCGTGTGAGCGACGTCTCTACTACGTCTTCCAACTCCCCTGCGTTCCTCACCGCATCAGCATGACGGTCGACTTGCAGGGAGGCTGTGTCGAGTACGATCTCCCCATTAACAATCCTCATGACTAGGCCGGATTGCTGTTTATTCTCGGCCTGTCCATCCCGTTCAGGAGGAGCCATGATCGCATCGCCATTCTGCTTTATTGGTGTTTGGGAAGCTGACTCCTCTTGCTTCGCTCTTTCCTTTCGTTCTAATTCTGCTAGCTCCATGTTTCGCAACTCAGTTTCTCTTTTCGATAGCTTCCCTGTTCGTAGATCTTTACAAAGATCCGACATCTTAACGACGCCTGGAGCTATTTGAATGGACTCGGATCCATCGGGGGTCTTTTCCCGTTCTCTTCGCACTCGGGCCCTCCTCGTACCCTCCGAAGTCGATTTCCTTTTTCGTGGTCTTGCTGCCCTTCGGCCCCCAACCGTAGTTGTATCGGGCGTTTCGTTCGTCTCTACTTCCGATGCGTCAGGTTGAGCACCCGGAGTAGCTACAAGTTGATCAGCAATAGACTGGCCTCTTTCACGGATGTTTTTGTCTTGAGCTGTTATTTTGGGTCGTTTTGATGGGCGGACCTCCATCCCGTTGTCAGACGGACGACGGGACTTCGGACGAACATCGGATGATACGCTGGGAGGTTCCTGAACTTGTGCGACCTCTGCAGTCGGAGCATTTTCACTTCTGTCATAAGACTCATCTTCTATGGAGGGAATAGGTGCAGCTTCGGTGATTACTGAGCTACTTGCTTGTGGGGTAGGTCGATGAGGTGCCGTTGCAATTCTGGGGGGCTCGGCACCTGCAGCGGAAATGGCACCTTTTCGTTTGGGAGTGGGAACTGGGATTGCTGTAGCAGACCGGGAAATTGGAGAGATCTCCTTCTGAGAAACATTTTCCAGAACGGTTGGCTCAGTCGAGGTTTCCGGCTGGTCAGAAGATTCCCCACCAGGGTCTGGCGCTGGCGGCTCAGGTGTGGCACCAGTCACGTCCGCGGCAGGTTCATCGAACTGCGGAGGTGTCTGACGTACGATACGGGGCTTCCTGGATGCCGGGGGGTTTTGGGCAGGAGGAGCACGTCGAGCGGGCGCCTTGGGAGCGAACTTCTTGCCGGACTTGTCTGTCCGCACAGAGATCAGTTACGACACTGCGTACGAAAGAGCAGCCATGCTCCACAAGAGAGTTTTCCACTTACTGACGGCAGAGCTTGAGAAGGACCTCATCATCAGTTTAGGAACAATACAGTCCTCTAAGCCTGTTCATTGCCGGCCAGTCTCACAACCTTACTGTATCTTATTATTTGCAGGCGCGAAGGCTAGATCTGCAACCTTCGGGAGGGGAAGCGGGCATGGTCACGTGGGAGGCGCTAAAGAGGACGCGAAATGCCCAGGACGAAAATCCTCCTGGACAGTTCTCCGTTCCACTTCTTCAGCGTTGCTTATCTCCCTTGCCATTTCATCCCACCTGCCTGACTCTCTGTCCCTTTCCCTTTCCTACGCGCGTTGGCTCTGATTACGACTCTTGCTTCTGGCCGGCTCATCCCCAGTGGTTATTACGCCATTCATGACCTTTTAGCCACTGATGCCGGCCGTCGAAGCAATCCCGGTCGCATCCTCCGAGTCCGGTCTTGTCAAGATGGAAGACCGGAAAAGAGGTGCCACTTATGATCACAATGATTCTGCCCCTCCCCTTAAGAAGCAGGCGACGTCGGTGAACGGTAGTAACAAGCCTCATCCCGATGCTGACATGCCTTGGAAAGATGACCTGGAGGTGAGCCTACCAACGATTTCCTCGTCCTTTTTTTCTCCCCTCTTGCTCCAACTCTTGGCTTGACAACTGAATACTAGATGCACTTGAGATTAATTAACATGTTGCTGATTTGTTCGTCATGACAGCGATTTCAAAAGGACGCGATATGGCGCCAGATGCAAGAGTACAGGCGCGACAAAGTCTCGCTAGAGACCAGGCTAAAGGAGATGACAAAGACTACAACTTATCATAATGACCATCTCAGAGTGATCGATGCTTGGTTCGGTCAAGTAAGTACCGTGGCCTTATCCTCTATATTAGATTGTCAATATCTTAACCACCTTAAAGTTGGTTGATGAGGTGAAGGTGCTCTTGAACGCCCCGACGGACGAGACTAAAGGTTGGTGCTGCTTTCACTGCTATTGTGACTACATACAGGAACTGACTCTACGACAGATTCGCCGCCCTACCGTAGCTCCTTGTTGTTCGACGATGTTGAGGCCTTTGAAAGTCATCTTAAGTCCCGTACAGATGATATTAGTGACATAATCTCGCGTCTTAAACACAGATCGGAGGGAGTCTCTCCTGATGTGTCGGAGCTGCAAAGTCAACTGGCGAAGAAATTAGCGGAGGAGAAGGTCACTATAATTGAGCTTGAGAGAGCGCTTGCTGAAAAGCAACAGCTTGAAGAGCAGCTAGAAGCTGCGTCATTGCGATATATGGTGGCCGAGAAGAAACTTGATCGCGCAAGAAGCCTGACCGTGGCCAAACTGGAAAAGCAATACATCTTCGGTGCTCAGCGGCCTGCAGCTGAGAGTGCATCAGGGAAGCGAGAGGAGCTTGCACCGCCCAATGGTGCTGCTACGCCTAAAGGTGAACAAAGTGAGGAGTTGGAAGAAGCGCATCAGAGGGTTGTGGCTGTATCTGAGAAGCAGAGGGAACAGCTACAGAGATTGGAAATCGATAATGCAAAACTGGCCAGTCAAATTACAGAGTTAAAAACCAAGGCAAGTTATTGGTCTCTAGATTGAACTGATGCTGTGGCTAACTGTATTCCAGCACTCGAAACTCACTGATGACGATTATGCGCATACGGATCTGTTCAAGCTACTTAGATCACAATATGAAGATGTGGTCCAACGCCTCAATCACCTCGAAGCTACGAATACGCAGTTACGGGAAGAAACGGAAAAGTTACGATCCGAGAGAACGGCATACCGCAATCAAGTCGAAGAAGAAACCCAAACTGCAATTGCGGAGAAGGAAGCTCAGCTGGTCAGAGCCGAGACAGATTTGGCACGGATACGTAACACTCGCGACGAACTCTTAGCAGATCAGCAAATGAGGAAGGCGGCTCAGGAACAAGAAAAAGTCGCCTCCATCAAAATAAAGGAGCTGGCTGAAGCTAGGGAGGCTCAAATTACGTCGCTAGAGTCGGAAATAGAGAGGCTACGCTTGCGAGCTGGTGATGCGCAGGCGGAAGCAAAGGATACGGAAGAGGTTCCCTTCGAAGAGCTTCGTCTGAAGTTCAGTAACCTGGAACGCCAGTATTCGATGCTGAACGCCGAATTGACTTCTATGCAGACAGCGTGTAAGAAGTACTCGTCACTGGCGTCGCAGAAAGTTGCCGACTTTAGCTCCCTAGAAGAGAAAGTGGCGCGGTTAATTGCAGAGAAGTCTAAGGCGGACCAAAAATATTTCGCAGCCATGAAGAGCAAAGAGGCGAGAGACCATGAAGTCCGCACGTTAAGGATGCAGAATTCGAAGAGTTCAGACATCGTTTCACAGCTGAAGGAATCGGAAGCGACGACACGCTCCTTATTAGCCAATATGGAGAAACAGGTCAGCGAGAGCAAGGAGGCTTTGAATTCTGTCCTCTACAAGCACCGCGCCGCAGAACAGCGACTCACGGAAAGCAATATAACAATGGAGGGCCTCAGAGCACAGATTGCCGAATTGAAAACATTGTCCGTGTCCAAGGATTCGGCCCTAGCTAACGCTTCCAATGCCCACCGCAAAGCGGAGACAGAGATCGAGAGCATAAAAGCGACTCTTGCAGATACTAAGAAGAGTTTAGACGGCTGGAAAAACAAGAGCCTAGGCAATTCATCCTCTGAGTATGAGATGTTGAGGGTGAGGACTTCAATTTGGACTTGATAATGAGAGAACATGACACTAATCAATGGTATACAGACTCTAGCAATTTGCACGGTTTGTCGAAGGAATTTCAAGAACACTGCAATCAAGACCTGCGGACATGTTTTCTGCAAGGAATGTGTGGAAGAGCGCCTGACATCACGATCGCGAAAGTGCCCCAATTGCAATAGATCCTTCGGGAATAATGACTACATGCACATCACTCTTTGAGTAGGGGGTATCTCTTTTGTCCTCTTGTTTTTAATAAAATTCGTGTACAATAGCTTTTTCTTCACCATTTTCTGCACGCCTTTGTATCTTCCCGATTCTCTTATGTTCTTTTTCTCCTCCACTTTTTGTTGCCTTGTCAATCTGTTGTTTGTGTTTCTGTGGGGTTTACGGGTGTTTCGAGTACAGTTATCTCGGCGGGATCAGGTTCTCGGATGGGCGGAGTTCGGACTCGATTATTCGCTCTACAGGGACAAGCTTTTGCCATTTGCATACTGGCCAGATGACCATTGACGCTGGTCTCGGGTATGCCTTTCATGATTTTTTTTTCCTTTTTTCCTTGGATACCCCGCCTTGGAGTGTGATCGACACTTGGCGGGAGGCAGCGGCATTTGTGCGCACTGTGTAGGAGTAGGATACGGGCAACAAGGATAATGAATTTGAGGGATCATTGTACTGTTATGCTACTCTTCATACTCGTTCCATGTAGACGAATCAGCGCCCTAGAGAGAAACCAAATACAACTGCGAAAGTTGGCGTCATGAATTGAATATTCTGCTGTAAAGGAGTTCATGCCTCCCAACCAAAAGGTCCATCGTGGGGACTACTTGCCCCGCATTCTCTACATTCGTTTCCCATTCCCTTTCCATTCGCTCCACAATCATATCCTGCAAGTTCCTACTAGCAAGAACATTCTGTGCTTGGTAAGGCCCCATTACCGAAGCGCGGACAGCAGCGCTGAGCACCGCCTTCGCGTGGTTCAACATGAAGACATAGGCCGTCTGACGGAGATCCATACCCATAGCCAAACACACGACACCCCACAGCGGCGGGAAGTGTCCTTTGGGCCCTAATTCGTCCGTGCCATCGACGCTGGATTTCATGGAGTCTGCGAAATCTCCAATGGCCTGAACCGCTGTCTTGGCGGAACCAGCCACTGCACCCGGAATGGCATATGACCGTCTAAAGGCTCTTTCCCAAACACCCAAGAGAGCTCTGCCTTGAGCGATGCTCGCTCTCTGCGCCACTACACACGGGGTGGATGCATCCAGATCGTTGTCCAGCGTTTCCAGGTTATCGGGTTGTCTGTGGGCGGCGAGCACATACGGCAGGGAAGTGCTAGCAACCGAGGCAATGGAGAGCTTCAGGAATTGATGGAAGGACGATAATGGTGTCCCCGAACGGGGATTTGGCTTGTTGTGAGCTAGATAAGACTCGAGTCCGCTGGAATATGCGAATGAGCCTAGTGGAAGAGCGGAGTCGGAGAGAAGCAGTAGCGAGTGGACGGAATTTGAGTGCCTGATGCTGTCTGCGCAATAGTGTCAGCTCCTTTAAACTTCGACGCCTGCGGAGTATCGTATTGAGATGGTGCCGTACCAGTGGACGGGCTCGACAATACGTTTGTGTCATCCTCGAGTCCGGAGGCCGACTTCAGACGAGCTCTCGCATTCTGCAAACGGCACTCCAGATCGGCAATCTCCCTTGCAAGGTCATCGGCGCTGGTTTCTCCATGCATTGAGCCACGTTGCTCCGAAGAGTGTGCGGACGACGGGTCCTCAATCGATTGACCGTACCTAGGCGGTATAAGGCGGCAGAAACAGGGGATTTTTCGGAGATCCTCATCAGGATGTAGATCTTCCAGGGCAAGCTTTCAAGAGACAAACGACTGCTGCACCATGCAATTACGATAGTGACGACCCGAATTACAAGAATATGTCGGGAAAGCGTCTCCTAGACGCTCTTCAGTTACTCAATGTCGCCAAATCGGTCGCGGGCAAGCACCTCGATGTTCGCCAGCGCCAGTGGGATGTTTACACGAGAACTTCGTCAATCACGAAGGGGGCTAAAAACCAGGTTGATGGCTTAGTTCTTACGGCTCAGGCTGCTGCTGCACTAGCGAAACGATTTAATGGAGACATCACTCATCGAACGTCGGCCACCAACACTGCTCCAACGTCGAATGTCCAGACGGACGGACAGAAGACTGAAGAGGTTCTGGATACCCAGAAACCTGCCCCGTCGAGCACCTCGGATGATACTATACCCGCTGACGAGACTAGTGATCTGGTCAAGGCTGCTGCCGATAAGCGGACCTTCGAGGATCCTGGGAAGTCTCCTGCGGATATTGACAATATTCTACCTGAAAAGCCTACGAGCGCAGAGAACCAAGAGATTTCAGAAGATGTGATGAAGGGAATATTTAGAAGTCCGAGGGTGGCAAGAGTTCTTTCCAATCGACCGCCTTATTCAAGTCCTGGAACCAGCAACTTCAGGCCTGGGATGGCCTCAGGGACCACCATTGAGCAGAATTCGCCACCGATCTCACCACCAGAGGCTCCTACGGAAGCCCCTACGGAAGCCAATACAACAAGCAATATTGAAGAGCTAGCGGATGTAGCTTCCGCAGTACCGGAAGTAGGCAGAACCCAGACCCAAACCCAGAATTCTCTGACCATGGGTTGACAGTGGCATTCTTATAGACAGATGCAAAAGATTTAGGCAGCGTCACCAATGGTCCGAGCTATCAGATGATAGAATCCCGTGTTCCGTCTTCTCGTCTAGGTAGGATATGGCAATATAGCGGGCTGGCTACTTCAATGGCGTTTGGTGCCATTGGCGAGGGACTTCGAAGAGCAGCCGGAAACTCAGAAAACAATACGGGATCTGTGATGTTTAGTGCTGGGAATACGGAGCGTCTCGTCGCCAAACTATCGAAAATGCGAGGGGCAGCTCTCAAGCTTGGTCAGATGTTGAGCTTCCAAGGTACGTATGGGCGGCCCTTTCCATTATCGCGCTTCGTAGACAACTAACTATTGTAGACTCTAAATTGCTCCCCGAACAAATTATGGTAGTCCTTCAAAGAGTCCAGGACCGTGCAGATTATATGCCAGCTTCTCAGCGAGACAAAGTGTTGAGTCAGGATCTCGGCCCTAATTGGCGCGACCTGTTCTCGTCCTTTGACGAAGTCCCGATAGCCGCCGCTTCAATAGGCCAGGTTCATTCGGCCGTTCTCAAAAGGACGGGCCAGCGAGTGGCGGTTAAAGTGCAATATCCTGGAGTAGCGGACTCGATAGACTCGGACCTTAACAACCTCTCTATCCTACTTACCGCATCCAAGCTTCTACCAAGGGGTCTGTTTCTCGACAAGACCATCGCGAATGCCCGTACCGAACTGGCATGGGAGTGCGATTATACCCGCGAAGCGGAATGTAACATCCGCTTCAAGAACCTCCTAGAGGACGATCCCGTCTTCGAAGTACCAGACATCATCCAGGAGGCCTCTGGCCAACACGTCCTGACCATGGAATTCATGGACGGAGTCGCCGTGACGAAAATCAAAACATTCCCGCAGGAACAGCGTGACTGGATCGGCACGCAGATCCTCCGGCTGTGTCTGCGCGAAATCACCGAGTTCCGATACATGCAGACAGACCCGAACTGGACCAATTTCCTGTACAACGCGGCGACGAACCGTCTGGAGCTCCTCGACTTCGGCGCCTCGCGCGAGTACCCCGTTGATTTCATCACGAAGTACGTCGGCACTCTAGTCGCCGCCTCGAAGAACGATCGCCAGGCCTGCCGCGATCTTTCCGTCGAACTGGGCTATCTGACCGGGTACGAGTCACCGAGCATGGTCGACGCACACGTCACATCTATCGTGACGCTAGGGGAACCATTCATGGACTCGTCGCCGGACGTCTACGACTTCAGCAACCAGACCATCACGGATCGGGTGCGTGAGTTGATCCCGTTCATGATCCGTGAGCGTCTCGCGCCGCCCCCCGAGGAAACGTACAGTCTTCACCGGAAACTGAGTGGGGCGTTCTTGCTCTGTGCGCGACTGGGCAGTCGGGTGCGCTGCAAGGATTTGTTTGCGGATGCTGTTGAGAAAGCGACGCGGTCTGACCTTGATGTAGAGGTGGGAAAAAGGTGAAGTTGACATACTTGTATCTATCCGGCGTATCTGCTAGGAGGTAGTGTTGTGCCAATACCGTATGTACCAATATGTATATATTTGAAAGGTGTCGGGGAAATGGGACTTATGAAAATAAAAAAAAAACACAACTCTATCCGTGTACGGGATATATATCCTATTGGTACGTGAGTGTAAAATGACAGCAGATAGACGGCTGCCATTGAATTCTATAGCTGTATTATCTTCACAGATCAACCAACACTGGGCTGGAGCAAATCGATATTCGACACAGAACAATAATAAAAGTATGAAACAATGAGAATAAAGATACAAATCAAACGGGAAAAAAACATCAACTCATTCCGCATCTGGAAGAGAGTAGAATGAGGCATTCTCATAATTCATGATGCGATGCGTGAGATGTTCTAGAGCCGTGGATTAATAAGATACAAGAAATGAAAGAAAAGGAAAAGAAAAGGAGTACAGGGAGAAAACAGGAAACCACCGAAACCATGCCGTTCCTGGTTTACTGGCTGGAAAGAGAAATGAAATGCTGGTGCTTGTGACGCGTAGAAATCGAATATGCAGGATTAATTGCTCTTGTTTCAGAATGCGATAATCCGGGCTGAGAAATTGCATGTGATTTCCGTTTTCGCCATATTATTCTTTGCGGGCTCCGATTCCACTCCATCTCAGGATTTCTTTAATACTTTGCCTCTGGCGTGTGTCTCTCGGTTCGTCCCCACCAGGTTGACTCGGCTGGGCAAGTCTTTCCCATATGAAAATGGCGCAACAATGATTAAGTAACCATATTATGTATGTCACGGGTTAAAAAAAAAAAGGGTGAATAAGCGTCTTCGCAGAGCAGCATCCAATAAAAAGTTAAAAGTGTCGAGTGGGAAAGGCTCTCGTCGAAAATCGCTCTGTAATGGCACACTTGTTAATACTTCAGCGGCCAGCCTGGTCGAATCATGATGTCATGATGGATATTTTAAGAATGAACAATGCAAAGGAAATTCTCGAGCCGAATTGGGGGTTCGTCAACGTGGGCGACCAGCGAGTAATGCGAGTCCAGGCGGTCCCGGAAATAGAAGCAATATCGTGTACGGCTAGCGTTCCGCAGGATCGCGGACAAGTCACCGGTCTGATGTGCAAGGGCTGGAACCATGGTGCTGATTCAAGAGCCACTGTTGCAAAAGGCGGAAACTCGGTCATCAGTCGCGATCTAGTTCTCCGGTATATGTATGAGTTTCCTGAGCATCTTCCTCTTGATTTTCTTCTTTCTCACTTTTTCTGTTTGTTTTTTTTCTCTCTCTCTCCTTTTCCCTAGAGTCGGATTTGCTTCCGGATATCATGCGTACAAGGCATTCCAGTAGTCTCTGACGCCATCGCAGATCCCTGTTAAGCCCTCCCAGGATTGGAATTTTCCTTCCAGTTCGCAGGCAGTCCACATGATTTCTCTCCAATAGTCTCTCTCGATGAAGTTCAGAGTCTCAATAGTGTCCTCTGGGATAGTCCAAGCTCGCGTGTAACTACCATCATCCGCAAATGGAGGGGTGACCTCCTGCTCATTGAAGACAGTAGCAGGGTTAAACTTGGGGTAATTAGCATGCACAAAGAAGGGCCTGGGAGGAGGCGCGTGGGAGCCAGAGACCCGCCACTCTTCTCTTTGCGTTAAGGCAAAGTCTTCCGCAGGATCATACTGAACCATGGCGGAGCCAGCCATGCCGCCTTCTGTCGGGTGACCGATGGCACGAATGGGCTCGCTGACTTGGTAAAACGTTTCATTGAGGGCTTCAGCCGCGGCCACGAAGGTCTCCTTGTCACCTTCCCCGGCAGCACCCTGTGACAGGAGGCGGTAGTAGTGGCTAGGTCCATAGTAGTTGTAGTACGCGCACAGCAGGAGAGTCTTCAGGTGAGTCCTCTTCGAAATCAGCACCTCTCCGGACTCTGTTGACTGGCGAAGGTCCATGGGGGGAACTTCGCGGGATGCGATCTCGTAGAACAACGGAGAGGCCGACGAAGCCCAGAAGTCGGGCCAGGTGATCATCGAATCGTTTACAAAGGGCGACGTGGTGAATAAGACATCCGGTTCGACGAGCGGGAATGAGTCCGCGTCGAGGAAGAGGATTTCCTCGAAGGACGAGAAGAGCATGGCAAACGGCTTGAACTGGTACTTCTGAATCTTCTCGATCCCGCGGATCTTTTCGAGGACTTGGGAAAGGACGACGCATCGCGCGTTCAAATAGGGAAGCACAATGTCGCATATGTAAGGTTCGTACTCGGAGTTGTCGGCCAGGAAAACTTCGACGGGGAGCATGGAACCCGTTCTACGCAACATGCGCAGCGTTGACACCAGCACGGGCAAATACGAACCTCCTGCCGTGGAAACGATGCCCCTTGTTCCCGGAATATAACTCAGCTGTGGGGGATTCTTTTGTATCTTGTCAACGAACTGAGTGTGGGCCTCCTTCATCTTCGCGACATCGGAGCCGGGCATCTCCAGAAGCTCTGGTCGTTTGTCCGGATCTGTGGCCTTGAAGCCAGCGGATGGCGCGTTATGCACCCTTACAGGTGAAGGACATTGGGGAGCATGAGCAGCCAACAGTGGCTGGAATTGGCGCCAGAACTTTACGTGGCCTTCAGTGTCGTACACAATCTCAGTTTTATGCGGACGAGGGTCCGGATGTTCTTCCTCGTGCGGGTTCTCTTTTCGCTCTGGTTCTGGGGGCTCGCTAGGCTCTGGCGGTTGTACAGGTGCGGGAGAAGGATCTCGCATACTGGACAAAGCCCACAACACGACGAACGCGAGGAGGAGAGCGATGACGAACGACCGTAGTCGCGTGTGCATGCGTGCCATGACCATTTGACGAGAACGAGGGTGACAAGGTCGTCCTGTGAGAAGGCAGAAGGAGCAGACGGGAGTTGGGTGTTGCGATTGTCGTAGTTATTCGTCAGGGGATGGTCACGTTTCGCTGACGGACGGAGAAATTCGTTCAGGACACCTAACTGCAATGCAAGGGGATCCTCGCACAAGAAAACCACTCAAGCAAACAATTAGAAGGGAGTAAGCATGGCAGTGTCGAATTTTGCTCTCTTCTTTTTTTTTTTTTTTTAGAAATTTCTATTAGTGCATAGCAGAGGGCAGAAGACGGAGAAGGTAATGGGTGGAAGAAAGTAGGCCCAGAAGAACGGATCGGCAGACTGGAGGCACAAGATGGCGGCGCCCAAGGGGTGAGCCGAGGACTGCAACGACTAAGAGCCCCGTATCAGACAGCCAGGTCACAGATCCAATGACGGTCTGTCTGCGGTCAGACGAAACGTGAATGGACTATACACAGCCTGAACACAGCCAAGAGCTTGGCGGCGTTGAAGAAACGCAGCAAGACCGAGGGCGATCAGTCCTGTCGGAGTCGGTGCTCCACCCTGTCTCAGATGAACGCGAAATTGACAGGATTCCAAGACGTGCTGCCTTCCGCTTGGGCCAGCAGCTCACTTGTGCTTCGGGATTCGAGACATCATTACGGAAGTGCTCTGTGACTGTGTTTCTCACACTCTGCGAAGCCTGGGGACCATCCATCTTGCGGGGCCCCAGGACCCCTTTTGCGATGCAGGCAAAGGGGGCGGACGACATCGACCACAAGGGAACACAGGGGTTTAATTTAATTTGATTATTATTGTTATTATTATTTTATTTTCTTCCCCCTGTTTTTATACATCGGATTAAGCTTCTCTCCGAGTATTATGAACCAGTCAGGATAAAGGTCTGGTCTCTTCCACCCTGTGAAGTCGTCATCACCACCAACACATGGCATTGTTTAGTCCCAAGTAAAACCTGTATTTTCAAGTAACTCGTCGCAATGAGTGGCCTTCTTCTATGTACCGTGGACGCTTTCAGTGGATACTTCACTGCCAGCGACAACACGGCTAAGCAGCCGCAGCCTGTGGCCATATTTCAGGTCGCAGATAAGCTTGATCGTCGCTCTACTTTAGCTTTAATTATTTAGGATCCTTCTGGACGACAGAAAATCGCTTGGCGACACCATCGAGAGTTCAGCTGGTCCATGTCACAGGTGTTGAAGACTCCCTTTTTCGCGCGGTAGCGGATCTAGGCAATTCTAGTAGTTTGCTGTGCTCTACATGCAGAGATCAGCACCGCACTTGACATCTTCCGGCTGAAGAAGCTCAATTCATCTCTTATCTAGTCAGCGGACACGTATGGACGAGCATGGATCTGTTTCGCCTGTCTATCATGTCAATTTCGGATGCAAGCCCCTGGTTTCTTTATCTTGAGGTGCAGAAAAAGCAACCCTAGTGCTTGATTGATAAAATAAGCAGAAAAAAATAAAAATAAAAATAAAAATAAAGAGGGGAAACCTAAATGGCCCTATTAGCTGCTAGGATAGCGTCTCAAATTAGAGTCTGTAACTGGTTAGAGGAAAATAAAAACTCAAGGCTACACCAACTGCAGGTCCCAGCTATTCCACAAGAAGAAAGAGCTTAAGTTGAGCTTATATGACATGACAAATGGCAATGACAAATGGCAATGGCAATGGCAATGTGATCTCTTCTGCGTCAGTCATCGTCTACCCGTTAGTCAGACTCCGAACTGTCTCCTTCAAATATGGCCGAGGCATACAGCCTGCTCTGCTGTAACACCCTCCAGTCCTGATCCCTCCGATCTGCAGAGCGATCTCTTTCTCGTTTCAGAGCGCCGGCGGACTCCGCGCCTTTTAACCTCGAGCTTTCGCGGAACCGATATCCATAAGTCCTGGATGTCGACATCGGCGCTGATCCTTTCATGGTTTCCAGAGCGCTCTTGCGCCCGGATAAAGTCGTCTCTTCGGGAGATAGGCACAATATCCTGAAGAGAAAGGTGCTGATATAGTGTAGGAACAGACCCGCAGCCGCGCCTACGAGCACTGCGATAACGAGAAATTGAAAGAGTGCCTGTTTGTCCACGAGTTAGAGACCATTTGAAACGAGGAGTAGGTGGGTATAGTTACTACTCACTTGGAATTTTGCTAGAATCCTCCATGGGATGAGCGCAATGTGGAGAATACTCAGCCCCAGATCCACCACCGGTAGGAGGAACCATTGCAGCATGGCAACCATGCATTGCGCAAGGTAAACAGCTGGGTATATGACGAAGTAGAACCCAGTCGTTATTGCTGGAGATAAAGCCATGACTATAGAATGCTGCGGCATGTGCAGTGCTGCATCATCCCATTCCTTTAGGTGAGATCGATTGATTAGTTAACTCCTGACAGAGGAGAACTCCTGTCTGCCCAGGTGCCTGACGGTCGCAAAAGCGTCAGAATGCGTAGAAATGGCAAACCATCCACAGTCAACGTAACTCTCAGGGCGTCGAATATCCTCTACCCCTTCACAGCCGTTAATAGGCAGCATTTTGTGACCTGAACAAGCAGCCTACGCGCCTGCGATGACGAAGACAGCCGGACGAGGGATACGCGAACCCTAAGCCCTCATTGCCGTTTTAGGAAACGCTCCGCCCCCAGGCGTCTGTTTCAACTTCGTCATCGAAAGACAGAGTCGGTAGTGAATACGGGTGTCTGTTCGCTGTGTATGGCTGCATTGCTAACCTTGACAGCTCATCTGCATTGCCTTGACTCTGGTGCCGGTTCGTTAGCCGTCGTCTACCTTCGTAATTATCCTTTCCTCCCTTTTCTTGCCTCTCCAAGGCCGGCGCTCTGATGCTGGCTCGTCAACCTGCCTTAGCTTCTCCTGTTCCCCGCGTGAAGTCTCGTGCTCCTCCCTCCGCCTCTGATGGGCAACAATCCTTCCAAGGGCCCTTCAGGCGACCCTTCAACGGCTCCAAACTCAACCTCGGGCCTCGCGGTCCCCGGGATTGATAAGAAGCTTCCCAGACGACCTTCGAATATTGCAGAGCAGGGCTCAGCGAAGGCTACTGCTGCCTACCCGTCCCCTTCGAAAGAAAACGCTACGGGGCAACCGGCTTCGAACGACCAGACAGTAACTGTCCAGGAGCGTTTACAGTCCAAGAACATTCCAGATGTCTCGATTCGAACTTCCGATCGGCAACACAAACACGAGTTCCAGATAACAGAGCCTGCGGACAGTCCACCACACGACCAGTCCACGCCCGTGCAAGTCCCGTCGTCCAAGGCTGCCGCGCATCAGGAACGCGATTCGTATGCACTACTTTCACCTTCGGGACCACCTCGCACTGTCTACTATGGAGCCCCCGCACATCTCAGACGACCTCCTCGACTGCCTCTGCCAATTGGCGATGCCACGGCTACCCCAGGTTCGCCCATTATCGGCCCAGCAGAGTCGCAGATATCAGAACCGCCCGATGACAGAATCTTGGATGAGCAGCCGAAACAGGATAATTCTGCTTCCAATACTACGGTCGACGAGGATGAGACTGTGGATGAACTCCAGCCGTACGCTGTGCCGACGACGATTACATGGACTGGTCCTGGCCATAAGATATACGTGACCGGTACCTTCGTTAATTGGGAGAAGAAGTTCCGCCTCCATAGGAAGTACGTGGTATCATACTTGGGTCTTTGTCCTTATTTCCGTATCCTTGCCAAGCACTAACCATCTCTATGCTGCATAGTGAGAATGACCATTCCATTATGTCCACAACGTTAAATCTGCGTCCGGGAACCCACCATCTTAAGTTCATCGTTGATGGCGACATGCGTGCATCAGACGACCTTCCTACGGCAGTCGACTTCACGAATCACCTGGTCAACTACGTGGAAGTCAGCCTCGACGACGTTCATCGAGATCGCGGAGTAAATGTTCCTCCTGGCATCCACCCACCTCAAGTTCTCCCTGAACTCCTCGGGACGGAACGAATTGGCGATCATGTAAAGGACACCGCCGAGAAAGAAGAGGAACCGGAGGAAGAGATTCCCATCGGTGATTTCCGTAGGATCATCCCACCATTTCTCGTCGACTTGGACAAAGAAGAGGATGGTCCCGAATACCAGCAGGCCGCTAATGTCATGGGCGACGCATCTGCACCTCCCAGCCTTCCCCTGTTCCTTGGAAAGTCAATCTTAAATGGCACAACGCCGATGAAGGACGACAGCAGTGTGCTCATCTATCCCAATCACACAGTACTGAATCACTTGGCGACAAGCAGCATTAAGAACGGGGTCCTGGCTACCAGTGTAACGACGAGATATAAACGAAAGGTAAGATAGTGTCGCATTAAGCTCCTCCAAACTCCGCTAACATTGTCCCCTCAGTATGTGACGACAATATTGTACAAACCTACGAGTGATGTTACAGGCTAGAATATGTGTTGAACAACACGAAAGAAAGAAATTAAAAATTAAAAAAAAAGGAACAACTTCAATGGCTTCATCATACATGACATGGCGGAATGGAACGGTTTCTGGGGCAGCATTATGAGTGCAGAAACTGGATAGGGCCATATTCCTGCTTTGTTAGAAATCTAGGGAATGCTGACAAGCTTAGCTATGAACTATTGCTGTATGCTTCGGGTACATGTGTACCTACCTAGGTAGTCCTTCCTCCTTTCGCCATTCGTCAACACTACTACGGAGGGGGAAGCCTGGGTTGCGGGGAAGTGGGGCTGGGTTATGTGAGTTCGAGGTTGATGCCAGAAACGTTCAAGCTCCGATACTCTACAGAACGCACTACGCGACTTTGAAGATGGAAGACATGACGCCATTAATCTCTCCACTTTACGAACACATCATCGGTCCGGTATCGTTGTGTACATGTTGACTCCTTCAGCGGAGTGGAAAGCCCAGCCTTAAATGCAAGCAGACCGGCCTGCGCGATCATAACACCATTGTCAATAGAAAACCGCTCATCAGTGGCATGCACGCTGCCACCGCGGTCGCGAGCCATGATCCCCATCATCTCCTGCAGCCGTTCGTTACAACCCACGCCACCTACAATAAGAACCTCGCGGGATCCGACGTGCGCCATGGCGCGTTCCGTAATCTCGACGAGCATCGCGAAGACCGTCTCCTGGAGCGAGAAGCAGAGATCGGCACGTGTAGGCTTCTGATCCACACCATTTTCATTGCTTCTGAAGGTATCGTCATTATCATCGTCATTGTCATCGTCATCACCATTCCCTTTCCCACCACGAAAACCGTATGTCTCGGCCAACGCGTCGATGGCCGCAAGGATACCCGAGAACGAACAGTCCATACCCTTAACCGTGTAAGGGAGATCGACCAGTTGCTTGCCCTTCTTAGCTAGTTGCTCGATGTTGTACCCTGGTGCGGGATCGTTGGATATTTGGAGTGTCCGCGCAAATCGGTCTAGGCAGTTTCCCACGGCGATGTCGAGCGTCTCGCCGAATATCCGGTATCGTTGAGAGCTGTATGCGATCACTTGTGTGTTGCCGCCGGAGACGTAGAGGACGACAGGGTCGGAGCAACCAGTGACGACTCTTCCCATTTCGATATCTGGCGTCCCAAGTTCATTGTTAGATAAGTAATATATAGACACGGCTTGGGAATAGTGGTAGAAACCATATAGACATCTCCATAGAATTACAAATTAAGAGGCGAGAATTGAGATCAAGGGAACTACCTACGTCCAACACAGTGATTCACAGCTACTAGTTCCTTCCCCCATAGTAGACTCAACATGCGAGCGGCCAGCGCAACGCTCTGAAGAGGCGCCCCCATCCCGGGGCCCTTGGTGTAGCAAATACAATCCACGTCCGCAACGGCCACATTAGCTACTTTAAGCGCCTTCTTCACGAGCTGCACCACCAAAGAGCGGTGGTGTCGTGCCGTGTCTTTCGGTAGGAACCCTTCTCCGGGAGGAGAAACATATGTGTCACGGACGTTCGCGAGGATCTGCGGGCTGCTCCCGTCATCGGGATGCAGGAGGATTCCTATGCCCAGCTTGTTCGCGGAGCCCTCGAGGCCGATGGCGATCATTTTGGGAGATGCTCACTCTGCGTGTCTAAGACAGAATGTCTCTTCGAGTCCTTTTCAGTGGAGGCGAACCAGAGGTAGCTGCTCGGTAGGTATCATTATTATTATTGCATCACAGCTTCTATCTTGAAATTTTACTCAGAATTGGGTTAGCGCGTTTGATCGACATCACGTGATTGTTATTGATCTGAAAGCTTCCCCGCTTCCTGCCACGCAACAAAGACAATTAAGTACAGTACTTGAAGTCTGGCTGTCGGAGTCTTCTCTCAAAGACTCGCTATCGATGCACAAAGCTGGCTTGAGTCAGTCAGAGGTACGATTCAGACCGCAGTCACCATGGACTTCTGTCGCAGTGCTCCGAAATCCACGGTGCGAGATGGGTCCCGCGGGCAGTGTTAGGCGTCTCAACAAGCTATACAAAAGCAGCCCGTGCCATGCCAGCCATCGATATATCAATTGGGCGATCATTCGCAAACTTTGCTGGCCGCAGCCATGGTCCCAGTGAGAAGGACTTGAGTCATCACAGAGCAAGAACTAACTACAGGGTGTGGCAGAAAAGTGTGAGAACTGCAAGGCTTGCCGTGCATCGTCGGCCTCTCACTAGGGAGCCACCCTCTCAGATGCGGTTAATTTCAAAATAGTATCACCAGATGATCAAGTTTCCGATGATCATGGAGAACTGCCCCCAGGCGATCTATAGCTCAGGCCGACATTCCAATATGGGTATCCTCGATCTACTGAGGAGATGTCAACCTTTGGATGCCTAGTCACTACCTGTCTTGCAACTCAGACCTGGGTAGTTACTGTTTCTCCCTTAGTCAAGAATCTCTCTATATTATAAAGTATAGAACTGAAAAGTTGCTGCAACACCTCAGTAGTCCTTACTTAAACATGCTACCTTAGGTACCTACCTAGGTACCTCTCAGGTCAAGCCGTTGACAGACTCGGAGGGTTCGAGTCATTTTCCTTAGGTTCCTTATTGGCTACCTCTGCTTGCTATCGGTCAGTACGCCGAGCGGACCATGGTTTATCCGTCGGAAATTTACCGGCTGTACCAGTATTATTACGAGGTGTACGCGCTAACCGGAGTGGGCAATTGAGGGCACTTGAAGTACGGCGGCGGTCTGCTCGCTCTCTTCTCGCACTCATCCCACGTTTCTCCTCCCTCCCATTTCCTTTCTCCCGGGTCCTTATACTCTCTCGTGTGCTCAGGCGATAATTTCATTTATTGGATCTATCTGCCCTTGAATTTTGCTCACCCTGCACGCAACGGCACCATGTCTTCCATGCAGCTTGACTCCCACGGCCCCGTAGAGGAATTTGTGTCCTGGCTGGCCGCAGACCCCCGCGTCAGGATCAATCCAAGTGTCCATATAGCGGACCTGAGAGCCCAGGGTGCTCGACGAGGTGTCGGTATGTTTAAATTTTTTTTGTCTCTGCTTGTACTCGCAGGAATTCTGGGTCCTGTTTTGTTACTCTCCCCTCCCCACCCTCTTCCGGGCCGTTACTGTTTTCTTGAGAAGTAAGAGAAGCATATTCATGGATGTGCTCCGTCTGATAGGTTTCCTCTATTTTACCAGTGGCTCGGGCAGATATCCCCGAGGGTGAAGAACTCTTTGCCATTCCCCGTACTCTTGTCCTCTCGACTAACAACTCGAAACTGAAGAATCTGCTCAGCCAGGACCTGGAAAAACTGGATCCGTGGCTTTCTCTGATTCTCGCCATGATTTACGAGTACCTGTTGGGAGATAAATCTTTATGGGCCCTGTATTTCCAGATTCTCCCTAAAAGTTTTGACACCCTGATGTTCTGGTCAGAGTCCGAACTACGTGAGCTCCAGGGCAGCGCGGTTGTCGATAAAATCGGGAAGCACGGCGCTGAGGAAGCTATCCTTGAGGCAATCGCACCCATTATCCGCCGCAATCCTACCCTCTTTCCACCCGTCGGCGATATCCCTTCGTATGACGGTGATGCTGGAACTGAGGCTATCTTGAAACTTGCCCATGCCATGGGATCCTTGATAATGGCTTACGCGTTTGACCTTGAAAAGACGGACGTCGAGGAGAACGAGGAAGGCGAGGACGGCTACATGACAGATGAGGAAGATGAGGGGCGGCTACTGAAGGGCATGGTTCCTCTTGCTGATCTCCTGAACGCGGACCCTGATCGGAACAATGTAAGTCATTTATTCTCCGGCCCTCATGGCTGTCTTTTGAACGACTTCTCCTGATTCCTTGCATGCAGGCTCGACTTGTCCAGGAGGATGAGTTTCTGATTATGAAAGCAACCAAACCGATCAGAGAAGGCGATCAAGTTTTCGATGACCATGGAGAAGTGCCGCGCGCAGACCTACTGAGGAGATACGGTTACGTATCGGACAGTTATGCACCGTATGATGTGGTGGAGCTATCCTTGGAAACCATCTGCAAGGCTGCTGGTCTCGAGAATGCCAATCCTGAAACTCAGCCCCAGGTATATTGCGGACGCTCCGTTACTGTTACTCCTTTGCTATTTCTCTTCAATGTTGACCATCTCCCCAGCTCCAATTTCTTGAAGACCTTTACCTGCTTGATGATGGATACGTCATTCCAAGATCCTCCCCGGGGGCCTCGTTGGCAGACACTCTACCAGATGAGTTACTACTGCTGATTCGAACGCTTACATTAACCCCGGAACAGCTCCAGCACCAGCGATCCAAACAGAAACCGCCTAAGCTCTCCTTCGGGTTACCAGACGCCACGGTCCTACAGAACGCAGTGCAAATGACGCGCGAACGGTATGACACGAGTGTTCCTCAAGACCAAGAGATCCTGGCGAGATTGGACAAACTGGGCTCTCCCTTGGACACCTTCTCTCGACGGCAGAAGATGGCCGTTCAAGTCCGGATTGGCGAGAAAGAAATACTGGAGAGTCTATCCGCTAAGCTGGATGGCCTTGTGGCCGATCTTGGGGACTCGTCTTTGAAACGTGACCCACCCAGCGACATTGACCCTCGGAAAACTAAAGCTCGGAGGACCTGAAAAGGATCCGAGAACTCTTTTTAGTGCTATAACTGAGAAAAGGAACGGTAAAAAGTTAGTTCTTTGTTTTTAATTGTTACATTGCATTATTTCTTCTTTTTCTTTCTTTTTTTGGTCTTTCTTCTTTTTTATTGCGACCGTGGCTTGATATACACACGAGTCTGATCGTGGGGTTCGTCTTAAGAGAATCACTATGTACAGCAACATCCATTCCAGAGTCGACGTCTTGAAGGACAATACTTCAATGGACGATCACCTGGACTCGAATATCTTGACGGGGTAGATGGTGTGTGGTGAAGGGGTGCTCGTGATCGAGGTGAAACAAATGTGAGTGTTCGTGTCGGTGGTAGGAGACGAACGAGTTCTGACAAAGTCATAGCAGTTCGCCGATAAAGGGTGTGGGAAACAATAAAATACAGTACAAAAAATTGGAGAAAGGAAGAAGAGAGACGGCAGATGCTGAAAAATGCGAGACAGAAGGGGATAAAGGAGGCTCTTCAGGTCTCGGTGGGAGAAGTAGCAGCACCTGGCCCGGGGTTCGAACCCATCGTCGGTCCTGTGTTCGGAGGACTATTGTTGACTGGGACCCGTTCGGCCTGCAATCGTCGTTCTACTTGAGCCTGAGCCTGAGATGTATGGGCATGGGCCTGCGCCTGGGCTTGCGCATGTGCCTGTGCGGCCGCAACCGCTTGCTCACGAGCCTTAGCAGCCATGATCGCTCGATGCTGCATGATCTGGATATCATACTTGTCTCGCTCATAGGTTGACTCCTCGTCCGAGTCTTCTCGGTCATATTTGAATCGATCAGCCGTTAACGGATCCATTTCAGCCTTATGATGTGCGGCAAGATTCCGACGGTCAATCATGAGACGACCACCACGCCCAATACGCCTCCTAAAGGACGGTATTCTCTTGGTGCCTTCGTCTACGTCCATGGCTTGAGGAACTAACTGGTCCTGCCGAGAAGGAGAACGGAGGTCTATTTCCATCATATCCTCGGATGCATTCGAAGACGGGGGAGTAGGCAATTGGGTGGTGATTGCCGGGCGGAATGCGACGTCATACGTCCTTTCAGGAGGCGGTGAGAGGGGCCTTCTTGTCAAGTCCACATAACCTTCATTCCACTTAATATGCTTCGCAATATTTTGCTTGATCTCGCGGAGAATTTCGTTTTCTTTCTCCGCTTGGACATCCTCCAACAGCTGCAAGTCTTCTGCAGCTTGTGCTCCTGGTCTCGCGGTCCGAAGTTGTGGGGACGATGGGTGTTGAGCTGGTGGCATCTCCACGACTTTCTTCTTCGGCTGTTCCAATGATCAGCATATATTTGGACGGTAGGGTGAGACATCATTCTTACCTTCTGGTTGATAAGGTCCTCGTCGTCATCCTTGACTCCAAGTTTCCTCTTCATCTCCTTGACCTCAGAGCGCTGCACAAAAATCTGCCGGTCGATTGCAAGCATTTCCTTTCTGGCTAACTCACGCTGCCGGACGAAGGCAACCAGCTGCCGGGCATCCTCAAGCTCTTTCCTCAGCCTCCGCAGTTTTTCTGCGCTTTGAGCATCTCTACCGCGAGTTTTGCGAATTTGGCGAACTTCACGTCTACGGAAACAGACATATGGATCAGAGTCGTCCGTGTCTTGGCCCGTTTCGAACTATTCGAAGTTAGTAAGGTTACGTCCCCTGTTCGGTCTTCGGGAGGCAAACAGAAGGCGGAGCAGAAGAGGAACTCACTTTGAGACTCGGTAGCAGTGGACGGTTCCCTGTCTCGATTCTTTTCGACTTCCAGTGCATATAGATGTCCTTGGCAAAACGCTTTACGCTGTCCTCCACGGCATCATTATCCATGTACTCTTGCAGTTCCGATAAAGAAAGCACAGGTGGATTATCCACAGCTGCGTACGGTTGCTTCAATTGCGCCGTATCCTCGAAGAAGCTCATCACTTCCTCGAATTCATCTTCGGTACACTGGTTGGAACTATCCCGCTTGTGGTTCATGGTCTTAAGGAACACATCATCCTCCTCAACCATGTTATACGCACTCCCGCTACAGTCCTCAACAGTGGAGGAGAAGCGGATGTACGTCGCTGGTTGCGAGAAGATGGGAGGATAGAGCTCATCGTATCGAAGATTACTGAGGATGGTCTCCGGGGTAGGGATATTGGCCTCATTTACTTTTCCCCTGGCGGCAGCGCTTATTGCTGCTTGAAGATGGATTTCCTATGACAGCCAACGTCAGATATACAGTATTGGGGCAGCGGTAGCCATGACTCTTGATATGCAAAAATTTTCATCGCATGCCAATAGTCACGTGACTGGTATAAGAGATGAGCTGGGGGTGGCGGATACTCACCGATTCCTCCGCCTTCTCAACGCCTGTTTCAATCTGCTGTATGGTACTTTGGTCCTCATCATCGAGGATATCTACCTCGTGTTCCCGGACTATCGGAATCGAAGCCTTGGAGGTGAGCTTTTTGGGGCGCGTCCTCCCCATAACCCCGTACCTCGTCATGCGACCTTTCGAGCGCGAGTAGGGCAGTAACCGGGGGACGGGTGACCCAAAATTGGTATTAAACGAAACGCCTGCTCATGTAAAAAGTCGTGATAGTATTCTCGTGATGAATAAGGCGTGTTGTTGGGAGATATCGATGGCTGTAAACTCGTAGCATCAAGGCGGGCTGTTGGGTTGACGTTGCAATGTCGCCCATCCGCGACCTGTTTTGGGCCAGCGCACGGTCTCAGGGGCTCGCTTGCTTATCCTAATTGGGTTAGCGCGGGGTGGCCAATATCAAACTGCCTTACAGGTGTTCCTTGGCGTCCATGCTCCCCCGTGTTTAGCCCAGGGTCTGACTACCCGCTCCGCCTCCTGCATTCCTCCGCACATCGCATCACTCCTTGTTATTATCAAACTTTCGTGGGTAACCCCAAAAGTATAGGGCTTTGCCAAACGCCTTAATACCGAAATTATTCGCATACGGCCATGGACCACTTCAATGAATCCTTTCCTCCTCCCGAACCCAATGCCGCAGCCTTGAGAAGGCGAGCTGGCTCCCTGGGGACGTCCCAAGTCTTCGACAATATTGTCTCCACGTCAAACTGTGCGTGCGGCTCCTTAAATACATTATATATATATATATATATGAGAATGTTTCCTGTTGCAGAAGCGAGTTACTGACTGTCGAGATAGTTGACAGAGAGGAGGTGGATAGGCTGCGCAAGCGATTTATGAAACTTGACAAGGTCCGAGACATAGCTCCACGCAATGAGTGAGAAACATCAGCAGCTGAGACATAACAGGATAGTTCCGGTACGATCGATCGCGATGAGTTCCTTTCCCTTCCCCAAGTATCTTCCAATCCCCTTGCGACGAGGTACGTATTTCACCTGTTTGCGCTTTGACGACACGCTCCGTACAATCCTGCTTACACGGTGGTGGACCCTCGCGACCTCAGGATGATTGCAATCTTCGATGAGGATGGTGGTGGCGATGTCGACTTCCAAGAGTTTGTTTCTGGTCTGTCCGCGTTTAGTTCGAAAGGGAACAAGGAGGAAAAGTTGCGGTTCGCATTCAAGGTCTACGACATTGACCGAGACGGATATATCTCGAACGGCGAGTTATTCATCGTTCTGAAGATGATGGTCGGCAACAACCTTAAGGACATACAGCTACAGCAGATCGTGGACAAGACTATCATGGAGGCGGACAAGGATCGCGATGGGAAAATAAGCTTCGAGGAGTTTACGGAGATGGTTGAAAATACGGATATCAGTCTGAGCATGACATTGAGTATGTCCCTAGCCTTTCTCTCTCCTCTTTTTCCCTTCCGCCAGTTGGGCATGGCTAACAGCCGCTCGTGCAGATCATATTTGAAATTACGTACCAGGGGCGCATGGGAGCTGGCTTCCTTCTGTACTTCTTGTTTTATTTATGATAACGTTTATGCCTTTCTCTTCTGGGCACGATTACATGGGTATATTGTCTGCAGACATCGTAGAGCATCCGCCAACGGGATATAGTGAATGGAGCTTCGATTGGATTATCCAGAAACTGGGTACCACCAATACCGAACGTTACTCATTTGAGTTTCTTTCTCGCAGAGCTCCGTTTGTTATGCGCATTCGGACACTGCTCCTGTGCGCGGTTCGCAGTTCGTAGAGTTCCGTTCAGGTGCCTATTTGGCGGTACTGGTCGCTTGATCTGCATATGCTAACACCGAGAGGCTTCCCGTCGTATGCACTGTCTCTTCAGATCGACTCGTACCACATATTCGAAGTCCCCTGGCCCGTGAAACGCAAAGGAGTATCGTGTCAACATAGCCTGCGTTCCACTGTAGAGAATTGCCATCCTGCTAAGCAAGGGAGGTAGGTGCATGTCGCGGCGTAACGCGGGGAAGTGAGCATTTTTGGGCGATGGGTGTATTCCAGGAAGTATTCTTTTCGGCGATCAGTTCAGAGTTGCTAGTCATGCCGAACTCTCTCTCTCTCTCCCTCGCTCTTGGTGATTTCGGATGTTTCGTTCCATATCCGCTAGGTTGTGCTGTAGAGCGTATGCGTACAGAGCTTCAAGGACCAGCAAGACCACCACATCTTTCCCCATTTACACAAGTCTCGTCACGCGTAAGACGAGAGTCCACGGGCACCACCGCTTTGGCGATCTGAGCAGTTGGCATCAATCTCTTCCTCCCAATAGAAGAAGAAACCTCAGGATGGCGTTGGATGAAAGAGGTGACCCATTTGTTTCCTAAAAGTCTGGTATCATTGCGGATCCGGAGAATTCGTTCGGCCATTTCTTTTGTGCGGACTTGGGTAGGAGGACATCCTTGATGGTGCTGCTCAATAACCCATTGGACCAGAAATTCCTCTTCTTTAGGCGTTAATCTCTGCTCCTTTTGATGCGCAAGGTGGCGTGTAAGCCGGCCAGCATTCCGGTTGGCAAGGGTGGATAAAGGCAGCTTGCATGCTTTGGCAGTGGCCCGAAGGGAGGAAAATTTACCAGAACGGTAATCATTAAGAGCATTTTGAATAGCTTCGTCCTTTTTGGAGCTCATTTTGGCAGCGTGGTTGGTAGTGTGGTTGGTGTAGGAAGAGGTGTTGTTTACATGGTGTCCGACACGGTTGCCGATCTTATCTGATACCAATCGAACGCGCGCGAGATCAACCGAGCTGCGTCATCCAGCGGACGGACTCGGGACTCGGTGGGAGGTCCCCCCGAGGCACGAGAAACGCTAGTCCTCACACGGCCTAGACTCGGTGCAGGTCAGGACCGAGGCGGGCACGTGGGGCCAGGCGCGGACTGGAAATAGCCGCGCAAAGCAAGAGAGCTGCTGCTTTCCCTGCATAAATCCGGCAAATGGACCGAATGACGCCTGCGTGCTGCTCTCGCCGATCGGCGCTGGCTATTGGGAAATCCGTGCGATGATGTGTCTCATGGCGGCGAGATGTGGACCGCCAGAAAAAACGGAATAGCTTCTTGTCTCCCCGGAAGACGCATCTGAATATCATCTAATATTAGATACGGTACAACTCCCATTCCTACCTAGGTATGCTTATGCTCATTCCAAGCATATATCTGTAGGATCTCCCCGCTCCTCTTTGTCAGTCTTTTTGTTCTTCTTTTTTTTTTTCCTTTCTTTTTTCCCTCCCAATCACATCCGAAACCCCCGAACACCTCGCTCCCTCCCCCCCTTCTCTTCCTCCTCTCCAGCCCGTCATGGCTGCTTCCAGATTTCTTTCTCGTCGGACCTTCGGGAATGTTGCGGCAGTCTCAGCTCTGGCGACAGGCGGTGCGCTGACCTATTACGCCTTCTTCCAGCCGAGGCACTCCAGAGGGACGTCGTCCACAACAACGGTTATTCCATCTCATTTCCCCCGACTAAAGACGCGAGAGGAGCAGCTCGCGGATCTCCGACGGAGGGGTGCCGTTGTTCCTGCCGATACCAGCAGCAATGCCAACAAGGCCGCTGCCGGGGAATCACAGCAGGACGAATATGACCTATTGATCATCGGTGGTGGCGCAACAGGCACCGGCATCGCTCTGGATGCCGTGACTCGCGGCCTCAAGGTTGCTCTGGTGGAACGCGGTGATTTCAGCTCCGGCACAAGCAGCAAAAGCACTAAGCTAGTGCACGGCGGCATCCGTTACCTCGAGAAAGCCGCGAAGGAGCTGGACTACGAGCAGTACAAGTTGGTGCGCGCGGCTTTGCACGAAAGACGCTACTTTTTGGATATTGCCCCGCATCTGTCCTCCGAATTGCCGATGCTCCTACCCATCAGGAAGTGGTGGGAAGCGCCGTATCTCTGGGTGGGAACAAAGATGTATGATGCGCTAGCTGGATCTGAGGCCTTGCATTCCTCCCATTTTCTGACCAAGGAGAGCGCCTTGGACATCGTCCCCACGTTGAACCAGGACAACATGGTCGGTGCGATTGTCTATTATGACGGCCAACACAACGACTCGCGGATGAATGTCTCCTTGGCCACGACTGCGGCTTACTATGGGGCGACTGTCCTCAACTATGTCGAGGTGACGGGGCTTGAGAAAGACGCTACTGGCAAGCTCAGCGGTGCCCATGTCAAGGATGTCCTGGGCTCCGATAGCAATCCCTTCACCGTCCGTGCCAAAGGTATCATCAACGCCACCGGACCTTTTGCCGACGATATTCATCGGATGGACGAACCTGCCAAAGCATCCAACGTCGTTGCGCCCAGTAGCGGAGTCCACATTGTCTTGCCTTCCTGGGTAAGTCCGCGGACGGACTATGGCGTCATTGATGCTTCGTCCGACGGAAGAGTCCTTTTCCTGTTGCCATGGGAAGGAAAGCTGATCGCCGGCACCACGGACAATCCGTGCAAAATCGAGCGAGATCCTATCCCGCAAGAATCAGACGTGAATTTCATTCTCAAGGAACTGCAGCGGATCCTCTCCCACAAGGTAGATCTGCAACGCTCCGACGTCCTCTCAGTGTGGTCTGGTATCAGGCCACTGGTAAGAGATCCTCACGCTGCCAAAACAGAATCCCTGGCTCGTAACCACCTGATCACCCTCTCCAACTCGGGATTGTTGTCCTGCGTCGGTGGGAAGTGGACGACATATCGTGAAATGGCCGAAGATACCGTCGACAGGGCTGTCGAGGAGTTTGGTCTGAAAACCGGCCGCCTCAACTCCGTCCCCGATATCAGTGGCACGGGCTTACATCAGGATGGCGCCTTATTAGACGGCTTCTGTCAAACTCGCCGCTTGCGTCTGGTAGGCGCCCACGGATACTCCAAGACGCTCTATGTCGACCTTCTCAAACGGTTCCCCAGTATCGACCCGGAGATTGCAGCCCATCTGGCGCACAACTACGGTGACAGAGCTTGGGAGGTTGCCTCCTCCTCCTCCGCGTCAGCCTCGCAGTCTAGCGCTGCTCAACTCCAGAGATTGGTACCTTCGCACCCCTTCACAGATGCCGAGGTGCGCTACGCCGTTCGGCACGAATACGCACAGACTGCCGCAGACTTCCTAGCTCGGCGCACTCGCCTTGCCTTCCTCGATGTCAAGGCCGCCACGGCCGCTCTGCCCAAAGTAATTGACTTGATGGGCGAGGAATTGCACTGGGGCAAGGCAAAGAAGAAATCCGAATACCGGGATGCATTGCAGTTCTTAAAGTCGATGGGGTTGACAGATGATGCTGTGTAATTTCCCGGTATCTCTCTGCGGTCTTAATTTGGATCCCCCCCCCCAAACAGAGATACCGTTTCGGCTGGTCCGGGTTCTGAGCGTCTTCTCTTTTTGTTTCTTCCTCACGGGTTCATTTTTGTTACCTACGTCAGGTTGTGCATTGCTGTGTGTTTTATAGATACATGCCTATGTAATTATTTCTAGACTTATACAATATAGACCAGGTCTTTTTTTATATAAAGAAAGAAAACGACCTTCTTTTCCTTCCCAGATCGCAGTGAGCTATGAGAGAGTCAGAAATGCGGCAAAGCGTGCAGCAAGATACCATCCCACTCTTTAACACCAAGACCCCGATTTGACCATGATACAAGGATAACAACCCCTCCCAAAACTCCAAACCAAAGAGACATAATCAAGCGGACCGGCTAAATGAAAGCCAGTCCGGTTCCGAACCAGCCATGCCGAAATTTCCTCCAGCCGCTAGGTAAGGTGATCCGGGGACATTGCGTAGGGACTCATGGATGGTCGGGTTATTGAGGAGACCGGCGGGGAGACGCGGACAGTTGAAGAACTCAAATACCTCGAAGCATTCGAGTTCCTGGGCCGAGGCCTCTCTGCTTCGTGATGGGGAGCATTGCGAGAGGACAAGGTATACTTCGTATGCGGATCTAGGGGATATATGTATTAGCAGTAGGCTCTGAGACACCACGCCCGGGGAAGCAGCGATTATTTAGCTAGTTGTGTACCTACCGACGTAGAGCGGCGAGGGCTTTGGGAACCATTGTATTGGATCCTGCCGGGGCAGGAGGGGAGGTGACATCTTGCGAAGCTCGGATGACACGGTCTAGCAGCTGAGCATACCGGTGAGCAACGGGCCAGTACGGACCCATCTGCTCGAGAGTGGTGATGAAGAATTGGATCTTGGGATCAACCTCGTTGCCCGTGCTCGAGGCATGAACAAGCAGCAACCTAGCCGAGACCCATAATGCAAAGGCGAAATGCGGCCCGAGCAGACTGAGCATGCCCGTGTTGACTACATCCTGGACAATCTCTCGCAGGCTTTCGACGGCGGCCAGACAGCGCTGGATGGCGGCGTATGACGGGGAGAAGATGTGAGAGCGCACGGTCGGGTATGCGGCGCACGAGTGCAGGCGGAGAACGGCCGTGACGAAGGCCGCATGGATCATGATCCAGTTGGAGATCTTGCTGGTTGGATCCGAATGGCAGAGTTGCGATACCCGGCTGTATTCATCTGGGAGGTCGTACAGCCACGCATTGAGTTCGCTGTCCAGCTCCCGGTACGTGCTCTGCCACTTCTGCACCTCGGACAGGGAACAGATGTCGACCGGCTTCCTTAGGAACATCTGTATACGGCTCAGGGTGCGAAGGACGTCGCAGTGATGCGAGAAGCTCCCCAGGTTCTCTGGGCGGTTGACGATCATTTCAGACCGACCTGGTGATACGAACCATCTGGTCTCGACGGGCTCGTTCTTCGAAAACAGGTCGTATCGGCATGGCAGAGACCGGCCAACTTCCGCCTCGCAGAGAAGGAAGTCGGAAGAGTTGGCGACAGAAGCGTATCTGTCAAGGATATAGACCATCCAGAACAGCCTCCGGCGTCCTTCGTCCTCGATCCACGTAGCCGGCCGTGGGAGAACAAACTCCTGAAGAGTCCCGGGAGACACGAAAGGGGGGGAAGAATTGAGGACCAGACCGTTTTCGGTATTCAGCCTCAGCCGGCGGATATTCCCTACGAGTATCGCCAGGACGTTCCAGGTCTGCGGACCATCAGAGACCCCAAGGAAATCAAGCGCCAGGATCACGAGTGCCTGCAATGCCTTAACCGTCGTATGCTGCAGCCCATAGATCATGACTCCCTGCTTCGCAACGGAGTGATATCGCTTGCGCAATTCAGGTGTCAGGCCAGGAGCGTCACAGAACCGCAAAGATGTAGCCACAATCGCATGAAGAAGGTTGCGATCTTCATCATCGAGGACAGAAGAGTTGAAAAAGGCGTCAAGCGTCAGCTTGCGGTCCAGAATCGGGCTCCATGTGTTTACGTGCTTGAAATAGAGATCCACGAGACTGTAGAGAAGTTCATACGGTGGCAGGTCGAGATCGGGAGAAGACAGATAGTTAAGTGTCGCCGCGGTGTGTCCAGGCACGTTTGGCGAGCGAGGGTACTCTACCGCATCGGCGAGCACCGGGGTCCTGGTTGTCATGGACTGAATTGACATCGTTTCGGAAACTCGATCATATTGCACTCTCTCATAAGCCCTGGGGCCGTGAAATCTTTGGCCATCTGATGATCCGTCCAGCGAGATCGAATGACGTTGATGATGATCGTCGTACAGCTTTGCTCCTTGCCGAGGGTGGTCCGAGAAGCGAGCCGGAGACGCAGCGACCAGCGCCGCCCTCCCTGAATCATGCAGCTGGATATGGTCCTCAACCCTCCGACCCAGGACCTGGAGCAGAGCCTCCAGCCGATCAACTTTGCTTTCCAAGTCGCGCACAGATCCGGCTCTAAATCCGGGCTTTTGTCTCCCCTTGTAGATACAGGGACGGCCATGACGAGAGCACCAGCCGCAGGACGGCTCAGCGCGATCACATTTAACCTTTCGTGCCTTACATAACTCACAGCTATATAATTTGCAATAGCACGTTTGTGCGTACCGATCAGCTTACTGCGGGGAAAAGAATTCTCGACTTTTCCAAAAGGAAAGAAGAGCGAAAACAAAACGGAAAAAAAAAGGGGGAAGCCCAATGAACGGGGAAACGTACGCTACTATCGAAAAGGTCTTTCTGGATGAGTCATTATTGTTATTATTATTATCGTGGGTATTAGCATGCTCATCGACAGAATGAGCAGAATTATTCAAGTGATTTGCGTCGTCCTCGGTGGCACACGAGAACGGAGAATCAGTGGAATTAACAGCATCAATCCCGTCGCTATTAGAATTGCGGTGGTCAGTCATGCTGTGGTGCGCTCGATTATTGACAATAGCACTCAGCTGGGCGACCAGAACTGCCCTGGGTATAATAACTCAAAATAGACGAGACACAAGCATGCATCACAGGCATCTAAAGGCGCATTAGAACACATTGATGTGAAACGCGACTCTCGTGGAGGGAAGTGCAGAAGACTTGGTGCGGAGCAGCGTTGGCATCATCAGCCTTACCTAAACAAGAGAGGGCCGCATAGTTCATGCATCGATAGATGGCATGGCATTATTCCGGCAGGGATCAGCGCGTCTCGCCTCGCCTCGCCCCGAGCTAAGTAGATGTCGGGGGGATTGTCGTCTGGGGGAATCGAATGGAGAACTTCTCCAGAACTTTCGGATCCCCAAAAGGGAAACCCGCAGGTGACCGTCAGGCTAGCCTGTTTGGGCCATCTAGGGCCGGCCCACGTGAGACTGTTGGCGACGCGTTTCTCACAGGCTCTCGCAGCTCTACAGAGTGGACACGCAGTTCAGAGCCATGATGATCTGTCGACATTGTTGTCAAGCTCGCTTACGATACGACGTTCTCTCTTTACCAGTCCTGATGGTCTACTTGGAAGCTCCGCTCATCCCGAACTTCATACAGCTAGTGCCCGGACAGGCAGTTTCCGGAGTCCTTTCATGGCAGATTCTCAATGACAAAACACCAGGATTCAATAGGAAATGTCGCATATGACTCTCCAGCTGCGATATGCTTTGTGATATCCTTCATCAGAAGCTAGACTGGGGCTCGTGCCTTTGGCGTGCTGTTCGCTGGTGATTCAATGGTCTGAAACCCACCTCGAACAAAGGACGGCAGAACTATCCCATGGCTAACGACTGCGCAAGATAATCCGAAGCAGTTACCTGTGACCCAGTATTGAACTTTAGCATTATTTTATTAGGATCCTCCTGTCAACTCTCGGACTGACAAATTGGACCAGCGAGAGCCCAGAATTAGGAGTCTCTGCGTCCAATAAAAACAAGTAACAGCAAAGAGCGCATGCAAGGAGAGAACGAGACGTAACACCGAGCTCCCACCTCTATATCTCAAGGTAATGAATGCCGAATGCCGTTTCTATTGCGCTGTACACGGCCCAACTGTTCATAGCCTCACGGCCCGCTGATGAATGAAATACCCCAAGAAAATGCAAATGGAGTGCGGTGAGAACGGTCTTCGGATTTCTCCAAGCTCCTCTGCGGCGCTGTCTGGCCCTCGTAGGCTCAAGGCACCTTCCGCAGTATATCACGATGGGTACCTAGTCACCTTCTCTGAATATTACCTAGGATTGGTCACGTTGATGATGAGAGGGTTTACGGAAACCAAGTGGATGGAACCACGGCATGTGCTTCATCGTGGCAGTCCTATTCGCAAGAAGTTCAGGCAAGAAGATCACAGCCAAAGAGAGAGTCACATGCCAGTCAAACTGCCCTGTGGACGCTTGCCCTAACACCGTTACGAAGTAACAGCTGGCGGCATTCCCGGCACAAAGAGACTAGCCATCGACGCCGCGGCGGTCCGCATCGTTTTGAAATCCTGCCTGGATGCAATTTTCATCCAGTTCGCGAAGATGTCGTGGTCGTTGCTGCTTCATGTTGCAAAGCGTGGGCTCGAAGAACATCCGGGTTTTGGTCCATAAGGTCGAGGCATTGGCCCAAAACTAATTTATGGACAACATGTTACTTATCACTGCTTGGCGCAAGTATGGACGGCGCCCTCTTTGAAAGCACTTACCGCTGACAATCTCTTCTTCCCAGATGCCCATTTCATAGTCTACGAGGCCATAGTCTTCGAGCTTGTCAGACAACTTGACGATCTCATCACCAATACGATCCATAGTATCACTTCTGAGGAGACTGGTGCTTGGCCGCTGATTGCCCGCCCGTAATAGGTCCTGACTCGCGTCTTTCTGTCTCTGGCAGAGGGCTAACCAGCAGATATTAAAACCGTACCAAAGTTTGACTTTATCTTGATACGGCAGTTGATCGTCACGCAGGATTCCTAAATGGTCATGGATACCCCATGATGGGTGCACTATCGTTAGCGAATTTCGAGATAAGCTATCCGACATACTTCTGCTCGGAGGGGACTTGCGTCATTGTTAAATGACAAGGGAAGAAGCAGAGAAGACGAAGAAGAAAAATAATCCCTAAGCCGGAACACGTACCAAGCTCCTGTGCATTTGTGATGAGCCATTCAGAGATTCTCAGCAGGGATTGACTAGCGTCAGGCAGGCTCCCAGCACGAATACTATCGAGTGTCTCCGCTAGTGCACGTTGGAGTGTCGCGTAGGTTTCATCGAAGCTGGTGGATCCTAGGAGTGACAACTGTTGCTGTCTCGGCTCCTGTTGTCCTTGTTGATGTGCTGATGGTGCCGGTTGTTGTTGTCGCTGTTGCTGCTGTCGTCCGGTAGTCCCCACTGGGGTAAACTCCGCCATTGTTGTGGAAAACGGCTGCGTCGTACTCGAGTCACCGTTAACACTTGGTTGATTATAACCGGTTGAAGAATGCTCATGCGAAGTTAGGTATGGCGAAACCACCGGGTGGACCCCAGTCCCAGTCGGTTCGCCAGGCGGAAAGTACTGTGGAACGGTAAAGTGGCTCGACAAGGCTTCAATGGCCACAGGCTGCCGCGCCTGGTACTGTTGAACAACATTGTATGGCGATGACGACTGGCCTTGCTGGTTGACATCGTACGCCACATCAGACTCGTACGGAGCGAATTGCTGCGGTTGCTGCTGCTGCAACTGCTGTTGATCTTGTGCGCGACCCTGGTCGCGCAACGTTGGGTGTTGTCTTGAGAGATCTGACTGGTATGGTTGTAACTCATGGCCCTGCAGTGAACCGTTCGGATAAGAATTAGTTGCGTATTGCTGATGGCCTGTGTATCCATAGTCTGTGTAGTTTGAGACTCGAGAGTCCACTCGCGCCTGTGACAATCCGGTACCATCTCCACGATCTGGAAACGGAACAGGCTGTCGGTAGTACCCTGCTGCACCAGCAGATGACCCAGAAATAGAATGACGGCTCATTCCGTCTCTCGCTAAGTGATTGGAATGATCATACTGATTCATCGTCCTGGTGTCTGCCATCCATGCCACCTGAACGGGCCTACAGGACCTGCAGCAAGAGGGACGTGATGGGATACCTGACCGGTATATAGTGGTCCAGCCTCTTCGGACTGCGACCGGTCCTTCTGTCCTTCTCTTTCACCTCCCTTCTCCGGAAATAGAAATTTGAAGTATCGACGGTATTCGGAGCCCGGTGGCTTGCGCATAAAATCCTAATGACAATTTCGCAAAAGAAGTCTTGCTCTCGATGAAGCGACTGAATTTGAAATAACCTTCAAGTTACATTCCTGAGTCAGTCCGAGGGGAATGAGGAAGCACTCTCAATTTACCATCTGAGAATGGGCGCGTACGGAAACGGGTGAACTCACCGCGGGTCTTGAGAGAGACTCAGAGACGACACCTTCACATTCCAGCGAAGCTCCAACACTTCCAATATGAGCGGGCTGATTCAAAGGAAGAAAACGAGGCTAGAACAGGTCCCAGTCTTCTGCAGAGGTAACCCTGCCTCTGACAGAAACGACGCGAGGGAACTGGGAACAAGAAAAAGACAAACTCAAAAGACGGCGTGTACTTATACGGCACAAGCGAATTAATGTCAGAATTGGTTCGCTTTTGCGGCAGCTGGAAGACCCCCGGGGTCCGACAGAATCGGTTCAGCTACCGGGTCACTGAGGCCGAAAGCGATTGAACGACAAGGCTGAGATATTCCGTTTTCTCTTCTCAGGGTATACCATGCTTGAGTCAGAAGGGTAAAAAGGTAAGGTGGCATATAGAGAAGAGAAAGATGAAGGTCCCCAAAAAAAAATACGAAATTAAAAGAATAACGGCAGGAAGAAAGAGATGAGTGAGGGAGGCAGAATCTAGACGGCTGTCATATAGCGAACCTGGGATCGACAACCAGCAATCAATCAATCAATCCAGACCCAGCTGTATGTCTTCCCGACTCAAGACGTCGATTGTTTGTTATATGAGAATTACGAGCTGGAATCCGCCAGCAGAAGACATCATCACCGGCAAACAGTACAATGCAAACGAGGAGAACCCCGGAGGCAGAGTTCTATCAGCTCAAATAAAACGGAAACACTAAAATAAATATTAATGAAGGTGAAGAGCCAGAGACACTGCCCAAAAAGAGGGGAAGAACACAATTTGAAAAAAAAAAAAAAAAAAAAGGAAAAAACCAAGAAAGGAAAAGGAAAAGGAAAAGGAAAAGGGAAAGGGAAAAGATTTCAAATCGAATATCAGAACTGGTCCCCGGGAAGCCGATCATATTCAATGCCTGGCTCTCTGGCGGCGCTTTAAAACATGGCGTCTACATAGTACAAGAGCAGAGTGGCCAGAAATGACGAGAGGACTTGTCTACAGAGGGGAGGGGAAAAAAAAAAAAAACACACACACATAAAAAAAAAAAAGAATTTAGAGCCTAGAAGTGGCCCAAGCATCTATCTGCATGGAAAGACGCACGCAAGAGAAAACCGGTTCTGTTGATCCGTCACGCCGGCCATGTGCGGGAGTCCAATTTCTATGACCTTATTTGAATTTATTTCAATTCATAAGCTCTTGGACTATTATTCTCCCCGTCTTCTCCTCTCCCGCTTTGCTGCACTTGACGATAAGCTATGTGCCGTTGCATTCGCAGAGAGAAAAAGGAAGGTGACCCATCGGCTCCCAACACTTCCTGGTTTATCATATTGCCTATTGTCGCTAGCCACTCAGTTTCAAGCAGCTGACACCTCCGGGTATGATGACAGTATCCGACATGCGCCACATAACAGACAGTCAATTGACCATGCGTCTCATTGGACTGTACCCGCAGTGCGGAGCGTTACTTACGCCAGAAGGTCGGACAGAATCACTGCAAGGCCTTCTAGGAAGCGGAGCCGGGATGGGGAGAGGTTGACGAGTCGATAAGCGGAGACGAACAGACACTAATGGGTCGATTGTGGTTGAAAGTAGACTAACGGTTTGTCCCCATTCCATGCAGGAAACAGGGACGCTAGAGAGAAGGAATGACAATTTCTGGTTGGTGACGCTCCAGACCACGTTCACCAAAGTATGCATACAGGCGCATGATGTTTCAGCTTACAATTATTCAGAATGCTCATGATGCAAGGACCAACGGAAGCAGGGTCGCTCAAAACACTCAGGCTATTGTGTTGGAGAGGTCTCAATTCACCCTGCACTGCTTCCGGGGGGGGATTCTGAACGGGGCCTAATAATCAGAGGATCTGCGAGAGTCTGGCTATCCGTCGGAACTAATTTCTAAGGACTTGTCGGTCACGGTGATGAGGCGCAGCCTAAAATGATTAGACGCACGTCTCGACGGATCGGACCTCGATTGGCGTCTATCGGGGACTCAGGAACCCGCAAAGCGAGTCGCGATTGCAGACCAGGCGCTAAAGCGTTTGCCAAAAAGTTTCCACGTCTTGTCTTGCTGATCATTATCGTTGTTGTTCAGTGGACCGCTGCCAAATGGAGGCATGCGAACCGAAAGGGGCCAAAAAGAAATTAAAACAAAAAAAAAAAAAAAAAAGAAAAGGGGCGCGGCCGAATCATCCGCCCGCTTCCTAGTCATTTAGGAATTGGACTGGCCGTTCGCCCCGAGCGACACCTGCCTCTGCGGATCTGCCCTTGATCTACACTTCGGAGATCGCGCCTAACAGATCATTGGTGACGTGCATGTGTTACGGGCGCCTGGCGTGCACACAAGATATCTCTGCGGGAAGCCACAGCGTGAGGAACATTCTGTCTACAAACAAAGGAGGAGTATTTGATTCTCTAATGATGGCAGTAATGTGGAATGATTTGTCGATGTGACTCGGATTAATTGCTGTGGGTTGTTCTCACCCTCACTCTCGCCCTCGCCCTCCCCCCTTCAACGAGGACGGAAGATGACCGATATTTGTCAGAGCGATAGGACAGCCACTCGTGACTCCCGTATTATTATCATTTACCACTCCGTCGGGTCTCGTATACGTACAGCTACTGGTTGAGAGATGAACACCGGCGGTAGATATACCGCCCCCCTCTTCCCTAGCCGTCAGGCCCTCAAGCCCCGGCGTCAATCGGCGAACGTTCTTGACAAATGGTTGATAAAACGCAAAAGCAAATACAATGCAGTGCATCCATGGTATTTCCTAACAGAGAGAATATGACCTGTCCAGGGCGAGGGGTTCGTACCTTATATAAGAGCCTCTTCTTCGCATTGGAATTGGATAGCGGTTGGTATTTAAAATAACAATAAATAAATAAATAATAAAATGAAATGAAATAAAAAGTTAAAATATGAAATGCTCCGCACTGCTAAAGGGGAAGAAGAGTATGGTACTTTTGTCCTCTAGAGCTTAGCCAAGCTTAAGACTCATAGACTATCAATACAACTATTGAATGCTGTTGGCACGATTGTGGACAACAGCGTCAAATAATAAGCCTCGGTGTAATCACGATAGTAACATGAAACAACAACACACGAACAAGACGAGAGCTTCGCGGAAACGGCGTCGGCCCCAGCAGCGCAGCACAGATTGGCGCCGGTCCTCTCTCGCTCCAGAAGACCGGACGGGGTTCAATAATTAATGCCCAATGACACTCCCAGGATCTAGCTCGCAATTGTTGGAACTTGCACCAACGACTTTGTAGAAGTTAATTAGTCAACCTATTATTGGGGATCTGCCCCCCCACTTAGTCAACTGGGAGGTGACATTTGTGTCATGGTCCGCGCATCCGCTGTCGATCATCTGTCTGTCTCAAGTAATTAATGTGCAAGTGAAAAGTGGAGTTGCTGTCAATAATTATTACGGGGTAGGCGCCGAGGTCGCAGCGCAACGCTGCTGCAACGCACGGAGGTCAGACGGACGTTAATAGACGCGCCCTTGTTGTGCGACTGTCTCCTGCGTAAGAGGCTGATTACAGACTGTCATGTAGGGCACCAGTCATATTAATAGTCTCTGTACTACATCCTATCCTCTTCATCGTACAACATCGTGCGCTGATGCGACAGGTCGGTATAAATATACCTATGCATATATGCTATACATGTCGTCTACAAATAGAATCAGCACGCATCGCGTCTCATACCTGGGCAAAACGTGGATAGAGCGTAAGCGCGAATAGAACTCGTATGGCCTCACGGGCTCCTTCGAGACAAAGGCCACCCCTGATGCTTCACTTGCGCGATCTTCTATTGGTTTAGACTGATGGCTTTGGACACGGGGGTTGATGATTCCAAATGCGATATAACATGTGGCTCCAGGAACAATGAAAAAAAAAAAAAACGCCTTTTGTGCCCTGATACTAATCCCATGACATGCTGAACGAAAGACCCGTCCAGAGTCGGCTTGGGAGAAATAATACAACGGTTGAATAAATTGGAAGGTATGGGACAAAGAAGTCTGAGAAGTCTGTTTTTTCCCTCCTCTTCAACGCTTGACCCAAGTAGGCATCTTGCGCGCCTTCACATGGCCTGGCTTCTTCCTTTCCACGCGTCGTGCATCGACCGTAACCACGCCAGCTACAGGAATCAACGTCAGCAAGAAAGCTATTTGGAAGATGGACCTTGACGTGCATACCTCTTCGCAAAACGGGTTTCAGCCCCGGTTCATGAACCAACAGCGCCCTCGCAAGAGCCAGTGTGATAGCCTCCGCCTGACCAGTCACTCCACCCCCTTTAACAGTGGCCCAGACATTGTACTTATCCAGTCGTTGCGTACACCTCAGCGGCCACGTGGCGCTCTCTCTGTCATGCAGACGCGGAAAAGCCTGGGCCAAAGTCTTTCCATTGACCAAAACCTCTCCCTCTCCCTCAACTAGACTTACCACGGCCGAAGACTCCTTTCGCTTGCCTGTGCCTCTGGCACGGCCCAGTTCATCCACGACCGGCGGTGGCGGCTTGCTCCCATACGGATTTCCAGGTCGCAGGAAGGTCTGCAAAGTATCTCGCACTTCTTGAGGCGCCAGTTCGGGATCAATCCGGTTCAGTCGTTGCAGGAGCTTGAGAAGATTCTTGTACTTTTTTGTCGGCACGGGCTCGCCGACAAAGTCGCGGAATTGGGTCAACTTGAACCATGCCATTCGCGGTGCGTCGCTAGTAGAGACGGTCGGAAGGCTTGCGTACTTGGCCAGGACTCTTTCCAGGTTCAGGAGATGGTCGAAAAATTTAGGGCTGCCGGAGAAGTAGGACGGGGACGCGGGGACTAGCCGCGCAGGAGATGCCGCAAATTTAGAGAAGTCAATCTCTGGGGCTGCCCGCACTTCGGTAGAGTCGATAGCATCTGTAGCATATCGTCGTGATGAGGTGGAGAATGGCTGTTGTCTTCGGCGCTGGGGGGAGAGCCGTGTTGATGTCGGCGAGAGAGAAGAGGCAGAGACAGAGACAATACCGGATTGCCGGTGAGGTTGTAGTTGGACGCTTTTCCGGACTGACTGCACCGCGCGGACGATGCAATTGGGCCGCTGCCAGGCCATGGCTAAGAGAGCGACAGGCGAGGATCTCGTTTGGCGTGGGATGGGATGTCCGTCCTCAGCGAGGATTGAGGTTTTCGGGCCCCGAAGCGGCCGTGCCACGTGACCGCCGGCGGGACCATCTGCCGACGGGGCAGCAATCCGCACAAAACTTCCTCCCTACAAAAAAAACCCCTCGGCAGCTTCACCTCCCTTTCCTCCCCTCCCCTCCATTCCAACTTCCGGGGTTATCCAGCTGTCATCAGAATGGCTTTCGGAAAGCTTTACGGTCTTCCTGTACGTCAGAGCTCCACTGGAAGCCTTATGTTGTCTTGTTATTAATGCAAATTTGGCCATTGCGACGTCCAAGTCAGTGCTAATAGTAACTCCACAAATGATCAGAACAACGGTCGCTCTATCGCCATCCTCGTTGCTGCGAAGAGCAACAACTTGGAATTGGAGGTAGTTAAAACCGAGGCCAACTCGTCTGCTCCCTTCAACCAGTCCGCAGAATACCGCAAGATCAGCCCTCTAGGCAAGATCCCGGTGTTCGTGGGTGCTAATGGTTATGTCCTGACCGAAGTCATTGCTATCGCTATCTACGGTATGTACTTGCTCCTTCAGGACGATCTCGATTCTTATGTCGCTCTCTCTGGCATACTTTCTCTTTTTTACTATGATGAATATTCTTTTCATTCAGTTATCCCTGGCAGAACTGCAATGTTGATATTTCCACCAACTCTGAAACTGGTTACCCCGCCTTGGCGGTGGAAAAGTTTTTTGATCACATCATGTTTTTTCATTTCGACGTGCGCATGCTAACTTGCTTGCAAAGTCACTTCTCAGAATGAGAAGACCACTCTTCTAGGAAAGACAAAGCAGGACTATGCCACTATTCTTCGCTGGTTGTCGTTCGCCAATTCCGAAGTTCTGCCCAAGTTCGGTGGCTGGTATCGTCCTCTCTTGGGTCTTGACCCCTACAACAAGAAGACCGTCGATGATAACTCGAAGGCTGCCTTGAAGGCCATCTCTGTCCTTGAGTCTCATCTCACTGCCAACACTTACCTCGTTGGCGAGCGTATCACTTTGGCAGACTTCTTCACCGCCGCTCTCCTTACTCGTGCCTTCGCTACCGTCCTTGACAAGAAGTGGCGCTCCAGCAACCCTGCCGTTACCAGATGGTACGAGACTATCACCAACCAGCCTGTCTTCAAAGCGGTCTATGATGAGGCTGTCTTGGTTGACGAGGCCATCAAGTACACCCCGCCCAAGAAGGAGGAGAAGCCTAAGAAAGAGGCTGCCCCCAAGCCTGCTCCTGCTCCTGCTCAGGAAGAAGAGGAGCCTAAGCCTGCACCCAAGCCCAAGCACCCTCTCGAGGCTCTTGGCAAGCCCACTTTGATCATCGATGAGTGGAAGCGTCAGTACTCCAACGAGGATACCCGTCCGGTTGCTCTCCCTTGGTTCTGGGAGCACTACACGCCCGACGAGTATTCCCTGTGGCGTGTTGACTACAAATATAATGATGAACTCAAGCTCACCTTCATGGCCAACAATCTGATCGGTATGTGGTATATCGTATGTGCTTTCAACTCACTTCTGACCTTTATTCTCAGGTGGTTTCCACGCTCGTCTTGAGGCTTCCCGCAAGTATCTCTTCGGCGCTCAGTCCGTCTACGGTACTAACAACAACTGCGTCATCACTGGTGTCTTCCTTGTCCGCGGTCAGGATCACGTCCCCGCCTTTGACGTTGCCCCCGACTGGGAGAGCTACAACTTCACTAAGCTCGACCACAGCAAGGAGGAGGACCGCAAGACCATCGAGGACTTGTGGGCTTGGGATGTCCCCGTTATCGTTGATGGCAAGGAATATCCCTGGGCTGATGGCCACGTCTTCAAATAAACGAATTCGTTGACTATCAATCTGGTGTCGAACTAGGTTCAATGTTGTTTTTTATTTTTTGAATCCTGGCTGCCACTTTCATTCCATCCGGCATTCTTGAATGCTCTCGGGCGGTGACTAAACCGCAAGGGCATGTAAGACACGTCCGGCTGGAGCCCGCCACCTCCTTAATGCCAATGAATCTCCCGGTCGCACGCATTACGTTTTTCTTTTTTTGTCGTCGAGTCTCTCTTAAAAGGAAAAATGAGTTCGCGCTGATGTTGAATGTCCGTCACGCTTACGATACGAAGAAATTTGAAAGGCAGCTATAGCTAGTAGTTTTAGAAGGGTCATAATCAAATAAGCAATAGTTTTGCCCAGTGCTCACGTCCACGAGTCCAAGGTTGTTTATACACCGTTTGCACATATGAGAGGAAGGTTAGACGTACGCCACAGAGAACGCAAATAACTGACGAGCCTACCGAAGAACAAGAGCACAATCGGGATGGTGTTAAGACATCAACAGTCTGCAGCATTAATGCGGTGTACGGGCAGGTATGTTTCTTCCACATGAAGCAGACAACAAAGCTCCACGCCAAAGCTACTGGCCCATTAATTAATTAATTAATTACCTAGGTACTTATTCGGCCAAGAGTCTGCCGGAATGCAGTCGGGCTCAGGCTCGTCGCATTCCGGGTATGATCATCGAGTCCAAAAACAAAGGCATCCAGCCCCCGGAGGCCGTAGATGATGTTATCTGTGACAAGCCAGCTCTGGCAAGCGAGTTGCAGCACGAACAGATCGTCTCCCAGGGCGACATCAGCAGGGGACAAGGTGGCGAAGACAGCCCGCCACGCGGACTGGTTTCTGCTTTCCAGCCCGGTGGGCAGCAGACGAACAGCCAGATACGACGACGTGTCAGGCACGGCTCCGAACGTGGTCAAGTTCGCGTATGCTGCCAGGATGTCCTTGCCGTTCATGACCCAGCTGGTCACGTTCAGCCCAGCTTGGTGGTGGTCGTCGACCACGGCCGTGATGCTGCTGTTGGTGGCGGCGTCGGCGTACGTCCCCGCATAGAGATCCCCCGCTTCCGCTTTGCCGGCAGCCTCCAGCCCGCGCACGAGCTGAGGGAGGATCAGGTTTGATATGCCGAATTGGGTCGTGGTGCTGGATGCGGCGCCGGCCGAAAGGAACGACATGACGAGCCCGTAGTCCGGGATGAGGATGAAGAGGGTATTGTAGTCGCCCGCGCCGCCGGTCTTGCTGTAGATGTCGATCACTCGGCCGTCTGCAGTCAGGTTGTTGGCGCGGCCAATCTCCCAGGGCGCGCCGACGGACAGGCCCAGCGACGCTGTGTGAGACCGGGGCTTGAGCCAGGCACGCGTGACGGTCTCGCACAGGAGTTTGTGGTTGAGGATTGCCTTGCCGAATCTGATCAGATCGTTCGAGGTGGAGTAGTAGCCGCCGTCACTGGGCAATGAAGGGGTTGGTTGGTTAGCCAGCTGAGAGAGAGGTTGGGGATGTAGATAGAGTAGTAATCTTACGCCACGGTAAAACCAAAATCGGTGCTCCACCAGTTGTTGGGATCGTTGGAGATAAATCCCACGCTGTCATTTTCCGGCTTGGTGAAATACGTCCGAGTCATATTGAGCGGGGTGAGGATCTTGCGCTGGATATAGTCTTGGTACCGCTGATGGGAGACACGCTCAATAACCAGGCCCAGGATATCGAAGGCCGTGTCGCTGTAGGCTGCGGTGGTGAATGGCGCGTAGCTGGGAAGACGCTTGCCATAATTACCCCAGAAATCTGGACCACCGCAGACAGACATTATTAGTATCTCGATCTAAGTATTATAGGCTGGCTGTGTACAACTTTACCTTCCCAGGTGCAAGGTCTCGACGAAGCCAAGGCACCACAGTCAACCCACTCGTCAGGAGAGAGATCAGGCAGACCAAACTCTCTGGGATCCAGCTGTGGATTCCCTGCCAGATCGTAGGTCACTAGTATAATTTCACTCGCGAGTTAGCTCAGGATGCGCCGTCACGTCATTCGTTTAGCCCTCGAGCCCAGCAACGACTTACAACTGTTGCTAATACCACCAAGCTGAGACGCCAGTGCATCAAGCGTGACCTCGTCCCAGTTCACCGTCGTGACTGCGTTGTGCACTTGTTGTTGCGCTTGCAGGTTGCGAAGCTCCGGGATGTACTGAGTGACCGGGTGGGCCAAGTTGACTTTGTCACCCAGCAAGAGGAGGCCCATGACAGTGAAGACCTTGGACACGCTGGCAATTCGAAAGACGGTGTCGCCATCCACCACACTCGTGCCGGATGTGTTGCGAATGGGCGGCGTGTATGCGAGATTGAGCAGAGGCTCCTCCTCGTACACGGATGAAATGGTCACGGACACGGCTGTGTCATTCTGGAGGAGTTCGGCCGCCGCGCTCTGGAGACCCTGGAGCTCGGATACGATTGCCTGGACGGTGGGATCTCTAGAGGGCTTTCGGGGCGATGGGAGAACAGGGCCTAGAGGCGGACAGTTGCTGATGGCCGTGTTTAGGGTTTCGATTGTGTCAGCCACTACCACCGCCGCTGCCATGATGGCAAATGAGGTGGCATGTTGGACGTTCAAAAGGCGCATCGTGAAGGGAAAGCAGCAGAAGCAAGTCAAATTGTCGTCGTATGTAGAGATGAGGATGAAAGGAGCAGAGGGGAAGTCATGCACCTAACGCACCACCTTATATATGTCCACATTTTGCTCATAATAGCATAGAGCTGCTTGCCGAGTTCAATGTATGTGGAAATGAAGCTTGAATGACTAGGAGCTGATAGGCGCGTCAAACTATTGCCTCCAGGGCAGTCTGACGAGCTTCCCCACTAGTAATCTACCAAAAGCTTCTCTACGACCCGACCCGACACGGGTTTAATATGGCCATCTGACAAAATCGTGCAGTTAGCGCTTGTGTGATTGGGCAATGCGTCTAACAATGCCACACGGGGACCGAGACGAAGTTAGACTGTTTCGTTGGTGGCCCCGGGGTGAGACACGATGCAGGCGAGCCCTAATTGGCACTTGCGTGTAATGGTAGCCTATCAGAGCCCCAACATCGACGTTCTGCTTACGGACCTAGGGTAGATCACTACTAACTATCGCATTTACAGTCTCTTCGTCGTCCCGTTCTCTTCCACAGACAGAGTCAATTAGGGACCACCGCATGTATGCCAAAAAGCTTGTGTCCACGTTGATAATACGTCAGGCCACGGATACGCAGATACCCAAACCCAGCATGGAGCCGAGAGTAACGGCGATGACTGCAAAAGCTCAGACAACAGGTGGACCTCCTAAGGAAGCTAAGCGACGTCGAGCTGCGCATACGAGGAGCAAGACGGGGTGCGGGACCTGCAGGTACGTACGTTTCTTTTTCCTTCGTAGTCCTTCTCCTCCTCTTCGAGGTTCCCTTGCCGTCTTCATCTATCATGGACATAAACCCCAGAGACAAACAGCGGACCAGCTAACTCAGGCTGCACCAGAATTCGCCATAAACGCTGTGACGAGGCGAAGCCAATATGCAGCAATTGCCGGACTACGGGCCGCATTTGCGACGGCTATCTGGACCGGGAAACTGGCAGGACGTTCGGTGGAAACTCTTCTCAGAGGACAGACAGATCGAGCGTCGTCCTCCTGGACTCCTCCTCGCGGCACTCAGATGCCCCCCGTATTTCCCATAGTGCCCACTTCAAGCTATTCGTCGATCAACAGGAGGCTCAGGGATTTCGCTCTTTCGAACTGAATGTTACGGCACAACTTCTCAGCACTCTCAACGATGATTCCTGGGTCAGGCCCAGCCTCCAAATCGCTCATGGGAGCCAGGCCCTGCGACAGGCCTTCATTGCCATGGGCATCATGACCAGGAGGTACGAGATCAACGAGGTCTCCATAACGAAAGGTCATCAGGATATGGTCCTCAGTCTCGCCGCCCAGAGGCATTACCGTAAAGCGGTCGTGGAGCTGCAGCACGAGCTTTCCAGCCACGGCGGTGCTGCTGCTGCTCCAGAAGCCGTCCTGATATGCCACAGCTTTCTGAGCGTGTTCCAGTTCCTCAGGGGAAACCCGCAAGGTGTGCTCCACCACCTACGAGATGCCGTGCAGTGGGTGGCATCCATGTCGAATCCCAACGAGGTGCAAAAGAAGTTCCGTGCTATCCTGGGACTTAAGGACATGGCCACCACTCTCTGGCTGAACCTGGACCGGGCCCTCTCGAGTCCCACAATGGACTTCCAAGACCTGTTTACGAACCCGTTGCCCCCGTACGGCTCCACGAGCACTACGCTGGAGGCCCTCGGTGAAGACTTGACTCGAATGGCAAACGAGATCATGACCTTTCGCCACGTCGTCGCCTGCTCCCCAAACGATACCTCCCCAGCTGGCGCCTTGGAGGTCAAGAACCTCTTTCACGCCCGCCTAGGGATCTGGTACAACGATTTCCTACGAGCCAGCGCCAAATCGTCAGAGAACGAACAGAGCTTCCGCCGCCCCCTGCTGCATGCCAACTACCTGATGCAAGTCCTCACGGTCGACCAAGTCAATGTAGGAACATCTACCGAGTTGGCCGTCTCCGAGCAATACGTGCCCATGTTCGAGCGCATCATAGATCTCGCTACCGAAGCTTGGGACTCGGGCGGTTTTACGAAGCGCTACGATCCCGCCGGAGGTGAGAAGCCCATACAAGCCACCGGTCTCCTGCCCTTGTATTCATTTCGCATCAGCTTCATCCGGCCGTTGTTCTATGTTGCGCAGAGAGCGCCAAGCATCCCTGTGCGCTGGCGAGCTATCCGTTTCTTGCTCAGCAAGCCGTGGCGCGAGGGGGCTTGGGACTCGGCGATCATGGGCTCCATTGCCATGTCCCTATTGGGCTCCTCTGTCAAAAACAAGACCAATTGGATGAAGCAGACATGATTTAACAGCAAGCACTGACTGGATATGAGAAGGGACCTGAGCTCAAAACACTATAAAAACTCTGCAGACTGCTGGAACATTGGAGACTTTGCTTAAAAGGAAGAGAGGCATTACGAATGGAAGGTGAATAATTCGGCCTTCCCTGTAGGAAATAATTTTTATATTCAATGTTCTTACTCAACCAGGGCATTGTGGTCTTCTTCTCTCACAGCTCGAAGTCCTATTTGAACGGGAAGGGTCACCGAGCTGCTATACCTGCGTTGCGCAATAGCGAGAAATTCCTTTGGATGAAAAAGACAACGAGGAGCGTTCGAGTGCGTTAGAGAAATCCTCGCCACCTTTCCTGGGGTCCGTCCTATTGATTATGCAATCGTTCCTCTTTGCATCGGAGAGAATATGGAAGTTAGCTCACCTCCAGCTTGACCGCCAAGCTTCAAGCACATACACGCCATGATGAGGGCTTTGAGGTGGATTTTGCTTCATCGGCGTGCGCAGGCGGAGTTCTTCAGCAGCAGGTTGCATTGAGATGCTCCTCACGATGAGAAGAGCCAGCAGACATGGTACGGTCAATTAAAGCGTTGTTGGGGGCCGCTGGATAGCCACACAGAGAGAGAGCCACTTTAAAAAGGTAACAACAAGTTTTGCCGCTAGATTAATGCCACTGATGATTAAGAGTATCTGATTCCTAAAAGATTCGAGAAAAGAAAGATATTTTGAAGGGATGAAGAGAAAGGAGTGAGCCTATTTTAAAGCGCGTCGGCGTTCAAATTAGGAAGTCACGGTATGATGATTGAGGCCATTTGAATCTTTGACATTACTGCCACCACAATGCAAATTTTGATATGGGTGAACATGTTCAGATTCTTCTCAACACAAGTATGCCCAAGTAGAGATACTCTCAGACCTTAACTAGCACTCACCATCAGAGGCTAGGTTACTACAGCATCGAGCCAAGGCTCGGCAAGTAATTCCATCGTCGACTTCCTCTCTTCCGGATCAATCCTCATGAGAGACCTTAAAAACAGAACAAATTTCCTTTTGTTTCCCTTATCCAACTTTCCCAGAAATTCCTCCGATTCCAGCCCCACGCGATTGAGTGGAGGCAAATTTTTAATTCTCCCTTCACTGTCGAAGTATTCTTGGACAAGGTCTTGATCACCCTTTTGCAGAAGCGACTTTGGAAAAGGCCCAAATAAATCCACAATTTCATGGAGATGGAACCGAACCTCATAGTGTCCATCTGGTGGACCTCTCCCGCTAAACATGCGCACAGCGCGGAATACTTCCAAAATGACAGCCCCTAGATTCCAAAGATCAGTGGCTGGGCCCCACGGCGCCCTGATCAATACTTCTGGAGCTCGAAGGGCTACGGGCTGGATTAGCTCGGAAAGGTGAGAATCAGTCCAACAAGCGACGCCCCAGTCACCCAATGCAATGTCAAACTCTAGTAAATTCGCCTCCTTCCGAAAGTAATTCCACTTAAGCGGCTGAGATTGAATGGTCCAGGGATCAGTTGAGGTGTCAAAGGCAGCCGGATCTGGAGGGTTGTTTGGTAGATATGCTTCCGAAATCAGCGAATCATCTTGGATCTGGACAAAAATGTTATCGGGTTTGATGTCTGGGCGGTGCAGTTAGCAGTGGGTTGGATGATGACAAATGGAAGGTTTACCAGCGTGAATCACACTGTGATCATGAGCGTAGTCCAGCGCCAGGAGGAGCTGGATAGTGAAACGTCGCATAATCTCATTAGGAATCATATGGTCTTCAAACCAGGTTCCGAAGCTCCGCAGAGTTTCACCCATAACTCGGAAAATGAGGCACACATGGCGTCCGTTGGGGCCATGATGTTCGAATGAATCGACCAATGTTGAGATGTAAGCATAGCCGGGGTGTGAAGGATCCGCATCTCGCAGGTGCTCGAGAATCTCGCGCTCATAGATATCCTTTGAACCCCCATAACACTCTGCACTCAAAACCTTTAACGCCCTAAAGTTGTGTTCTCTGAATATGGTTATTATTAGCTGTACGGTTGCTTGGCTGGATGGAGGGAGCCAACTCTTTATTTTGGACAAGCCAGACGGTCGAATATCTCCCTGAGCCAAGTTTCCTCAGTACTTCATATTTTCCATTGTACACCTCCCCAAGGTAAACAGGGTGGAAGCCGCCGCGACAATACATATCCGGCCCTTCCTCTGCTTTGCGAGTCGGCTTCAACTCCTGATTCTGGCCCGACATCTTCTCGCTGCGAAATCGGACGACCAGTTCACCGGACTTATTCGTAAGGTGGGTATCAGTTGTCCAGGCAAGACACAACCTGATAATCAGGCCAGAATTGAAAGCCGGGACTCTGTTCTTCTGTCCAAGACTTATTGATATGTGGTGCCAAGACGAGCCGGTGTTGAGTCAGCAATGCAACTTGACAAACTCAGCACGACAACTTCAGCATCTTGCAGGACACAGCACCTGGGAGGGAAGGAGATTGGCTCCTCCCGCTCCCATTCCCAGAGACTCTGACGTGTCATGTCATTTGTTGCATTAGACCACTGCGCCAAAAGGCAACACAGAACTGACAGCAAAAAATTGCTATATGGGTGTTGCGTCTTCTCCTCAGCCGGGGAGACAAGGAGCTTATTATGGATACTGTTGATGACGACAGCTGCAATGCGTCACTCAGAAGACAGAACTTCGCCAAACACTGGTGCATCAAAGACCTGGGTGGGTCTATGCGGAAGACTGACAGAGAAGGGATGACTTCTCTCCACTATGTTGCACATAATGCACACAAATTTTGTGGAGATGATTCGCATGGAACACATCTGAGGCAGACCCTGGAGCGAACATGCAAGCCCAATGAGCTGGTTATGACTTGCCAGAAACTGTGAACAAAATATAATAATCTATGTCAGCTTGAGCAGGACCCATCAGATACATTTGTGGTCAATTATGCAAATAAGCCAAAGAAAAGTAACCTCCATATACATATTTGGGTATTCATTCAAAGGAAAAGGCAAAAAGAAAAAATGACATGACATGACCAATGATATCCATCCACATGGCTAGAACTCCGAGACATAACGAAAAATGCAGAGAAATAGTGCAATGCAAGCCCATGGTAAATGTCACAATGTTGTCCGACGATCAGATCACTGATTCTTCAACCCTAACGACTCTTCCAATCTATCGAGAAGATAATTCTCTTCGCCATTGAAGGAGACGGGTGACGGTGAACGCCGCGCAGAAGCCGATCGGAAATGAGAAGAGGGGATTTCTCTTGAAGGAATCTGGCTCTCTTCACGAACTGTCCACATGTTATTATCGCCTTTGCCGTCATTACGGATTTCTGTCACTACAGGCCCCGGTTCGACAGGTGTAAAAGACGGCGCAGCGGGGCCTGTCGACGTAGCAGCAGCTTTTCTGCTCGCCTTTTTCGATCTCCGAGCTTCGCGGGCCTCTTCTTTGCGAGCCCTCTTTTCTGTCAGTTTCATCTGTTTGCGTGCTTTTCGTCTTTCTTTTCTTGCTTGTTTGATGTCTGCGCTTGTGGGCGAGGCTGTACCACCACCAGCGACAGCAGCGGCAGCAGTAGATGTTTCTCCATGTGAAGTACCTTCGTTGGTAGAGCTCGGAGGGGAGTTGGAAGGACTGGTTTTAGATACGGAAATCGTAGGGACCTCCTTCTGTCCGTCATCCTCGACAGAACCACTGCGTGAAACGATGTCCTCTTTGGTTAGACTCCATCGTCTCAGCACTCTACTCACATCGTCGTGTCTCGCTAGAGTCCTCAACTTCTTCAACAACTCCGGGAAAACTCGGGACTCGTCCACGTCCGGGTCGTTTGTGAACTCTGGGATCTCGAGAATATTGTACGGTTCGCTGAGCGCTTTCAGTTTACTATCATCAATCAATATGGTGTTCGATTGGTCCCATCGTGACGGTTTCGGCGGATTGTAACTATCTCGGTCTTCACTTCTAGGTACTGGCGCTTTCTTCTTCTTGCTTGCTGTCTTCCATCGCCTAGGGAAGGTCGCCTGGATACTTTCGTCGGCCCACACAGTGTGAAGCTGTTTATAAACCTGGATCTTCTCGTTGTACTGCGCTTCCGAGAGCCCGAATTTGTCCCGTGCCCATTCCGCAATGACGGCTTTCCTCTGGTTCTTCGGAAAGAGTTTCGCACAGACGGCGTCCACAGTTGGCGGCTGGGAGCTCGACCAGATCATGACAGTGTAGTTGCCCATCAAGTTCTTCAAGAACTCATCCAAGCCGGCCCGCTTCACAAACTGAGGCGGTAGACGGCGGTGTTTTCGATAGATGAGCGTGCCATTGAGATCCAAGATAACAAGCAAGGGTTGAGGAGAGGAAAGTTTCTTGGGTTCCACTGAGGTTTGCGCCAGGTACTCGGCTGTCGGAGCTGGAATTTCCACTGGTTCAGGACTTCGAGGTGAACGAGGAGCACCTGGCTGGTTGAATGCATTGCCTGTCAAAGGAAGAGGTAACGCAGATCCACCGTCGGAAGACTGCACGTAAGACGTATCCATGGCCCTCGCTGCCAACGCTGGATTCGATGAAGTAAAATTCATCATACCTCCAGCCGGGAAGGAGGGCAGATTAGAAGAGCTGTTCAAGTTATCCCATAAAGGAGGGACATTGATCTGGCCATGTTGCTGTAGATGTGGCTGCTGAAAAGTGGCGTTTAGATGGCTCACGGAAGACATTAAATATGATGCAGGAGATGGTCCTAATTGACCTGCATCCATAGAATATATTGAGTTGAATAAGGACCAGGAATTTAAGCTCGCCATACTCTGAAAATAGGGTTGTGACGATAACGGCATGGCGTCAAGAGGATAAGGCTGCTGGTCGTGCGACTGATAGACCGGTAATTTCTTACCCAACTGTTGACTGTTACGTAGCCGCTTGCTGCGTCGAGGACGATTCATTCGTGCATTGTCAGGCGCACTGTTGGCGCTTTCCAGGTGTCTTGGAACATTGTCTATCAAATGAGCTTGCTTTGACCTCCAACGATAGCAGTGTGGTTTGCGACTACCTTTGGAATTGGACCTTGCATCTTCCTGAGTGTCATGGATCTCTGGGACAGCGAGCTGTGATCCGCATACCGTATTATTTGGGTCATTCGGACGTCCCATTCTCAAATCGATTTCACCGGCGCGGGTGCGTTTGCGCCGCTTCGTCATGGGAGACAATGGTGAGGAAGAGGCCAAAATTAACCTCAAAGGATGGTTCTAATAAAGTTATTTATGTTTCACCGCAATATGTATCGAACAGAAATATAGCAGAAGGCTCGTATCGTCCAAACCACCAACCTTAGAGGAAACCCCGCAGGATCTCGAAGGCACGTAGAACGAACCCGCTATGACAGGCAAATCGCGACGTGGGGTGGAACTCCAAAGGAATGGACGGGGCCAACGCCCCAGTAGCATAGGCGCGGACTCGCAAGCAGGCCAGAAAAGTAAAGGGAAACAGAAGAGAAAAAGGACTAGAGACAAGTGCAGTACTGTACTGGCGAACTGACAGACTGCGGCGACTTGAGAGTTGATTCATTAGGACCCGATTTTCAACCCTCACCGCCTTGTTTTTCTTCGGCAGTATTTCTTATTTTTTCCGATAGATTTCATGTCATCGCAACTGCTCTACCGCAGTCCATAATAATGGCGATCTCAGACATCTTCAATCGTCGCATACGGGCGCGACCAGACGAAGATGACGAGGAAGGATTTTACTCAGAGTCATCAGCGTCAGCACAACAATCGGATGATGGGGGGTCACGAGAACCCGGCGATCTTTCGGATGAACAGGTTGAAGACGATAGAGACGATTCATCGGAAGAAGAGTCGGATAGAGTCAGTTTCTCCTTCGTCGCGATCGCAGTTCAATTCTTTATGTCATCCCTTGCTAATAACTGTGGACCTCCTACAGCCAGACAGTGTAGGCAGCTCAGAATACGATGATGATGATGACGATGACGACGACAACATCCGTACCTCCCTGAGTGGCATCTCCTTCGGTGCACTTGCCAGAGCACAAGAATCGCTCGGACCAAACAAGAAGAAGAGGAAGAACAGTACCTCCAAATCTCTAGAACCAGCCACAACATCCACCTCAACATCCACACTCGACGACGTGCGCTCCCGAATCCACGAGATCCGTGACCAGAAACGCCGTGAAAACGGCGAACCAGCCCCAAAATCTAAAGATCCAGCGAAGAAAAAATTAAATCTAACCCGCAGCTCCAAACACGCCCCAACTATTCAATCCTCTAAACGCCCCGTATCGAGAAAACGCACCGTCATCGAGCCCCCTCCAATCCCGAAGGCAAGAGATCCACGCTTCGACCCGACAGTTCTAAGCCATAGCAGCGCGAGGGGTGGTGATTCCTCGCGCATTAACAAGGCCTACTCCTTTTTAGACGACTACCGGGCCTCGGAGCTCAAGGAGCTGAAAGCGAAGCTGTCGAAGACCAAGGATGTTCAGCAAAAGGAGGCGCTGAAGCGCGCGATCCGCTCCGCCTCGGATCGAATGCGCGGTATCCAGAACAAGAAGCGGGAGAGTGAGGTCTTGGCCGAACATAAGAGACGAGAGAAGCAATTGATACGAGAAGGCAAGAAGAGCCAGCCGTATTACCTCAAAAAGTCGGATTTGAAGGAACAAGTCCTCATGAAGAAGTACGAAGAAATGAAGTCGAAGGATCGAACTAAGGCACTGGAAAGACGGCGGAAGAAACTTGCTGCTAAGGAGAGGAAGGATATGCCTCTGGAGCGGAGGGGTATGGAGGATAGACGAGGGGGGACCGATGACGGTCGACGTAGGAAACGGAGGCGGACTGAATAAGATGATAATGATAAGGATACATGCATACTACGAGGATCATCAACGTAGTAAAGGAGTTTGTAATTGCAACAGCAGTGAATGGCAAAGTACTAGTTCCTGATTGACATAATTGATAAGCAAGCTGCTTTTCCTGTCAACTTGTTGACTTTGAGCAGAGATCACTAAGGTGCCCTTTCAATGACAATATGACCATGGCTAAAAAGGATATATGTTTATGAGTGTAGCCTACCTGTATCATCTCATGTCATAATAATACATCATGCTATCTGAAAGGGAAGGATCAGTGAGATTCAGGTTTTGCTCTCTCAAGTCTAACACTCTCAGGAAGAAATGATCTCCATGGTCTCAGAGATAGCTGGCTCCCATCCGAATATGACATGCCACACATATTTCATGATTCTGCCACTAACGTCGTTAGTGAGGTCGGTCCTCAATGTCCTGTCGTAAAACGTGGCATAGTTGCTTGAAGGCCGCCTGCGCACTTGCGTTCTTGACACTGAAAACTGGGCACAACACGCTGCCGCGACGACACTCGGCACGTTGTTTTGAAAGAGTTGTCGCCAAGCGGCAGCAAAAGATTGTTTGGCACCGCTTCCTAACTTGCGCGGCGTTCGGAAGGGTTGGATCTCATCTGGGCAGCCAGGGATATGGACACAGCGTAGATTCGCATAACCGTTCCTCTGAACGACCTGCATAGATTGCATCACATGGCTGATGCCATATCCTGGCACATCATTATGCCAGGCAGATCAAGACAGCCGTCGCGATAACACGTACATGCATCTTCATTCTCCAAAATTTGAAGAATACCAAGATAGTCCGTCGCAGGGGGCTCACGATAATAGAAGCACGCTATCGCCTCAGGCGTTGTGGAAGCGGCCACTCGGCCTTCCTACTTTCCGAGTCTCTCAATTTAGATCTAAATCCATGGAGAAATCGCCGCCAGCAGATACCGTGCTTACCGCAGTAAGACTTTAGTTATCTCGTTCTTTTCCACTGTTGCCCGACGAAGTCGCCCTCTCCGTGGAGACACTCTTTTCACTAGGAATACGAGAGGACAATTTCCTTGACGTTGGCATAGGGTAGCTTTTAGGTCTCTCACTTCGCACGTTATCCCCCTCCGACCCCTGTGACGTTTTTGAATCGATCTTCCAACCAAGTTCTGTGTTTCGAGCCGACTGCTCATCGTCTTCGGTACGGCGATTTGGAGAAAAGCCTCGTATAAGCTCCGCCAGAGGAATTATGGGCTCGCGCGGCTCCCGGAAGCGCTTGCCACCGCCATCGTCACTCGCCGGACGTTTGGTTCCAACCTCATTTCGTTTCCATTGTTCCTTTCGAAATTTCCATTGCATCACTAGGTCGTTAATTGCGTGCAAATCAATACTGAGGTGCGCCGCAAGGACCGTGAGAGCATGGACGGGATTGGACTCAATTGCATTCTCGAGGCTAGCTTGGGAATACGATACCTCCCTCGCGATATCTGAGTCGCCCTCCGAGTCGGAGTCCGATTCTGAAATACAATGGAAATCCTGGCAGTGTATAATAGTGTCTTTCTCAAGGCCATAGTATTTGATAAGTTCTGCAATTTGAGGCCCTATCAGAATCAGTACTACTATAATTGGGTAGACACTGGAAGTAAATGCACATACAACTCTTTCGCCTTTGAAGAGAGTAAAATTCGAGAGCTTTACTGGGGAAGGCTGGAGGAAGAGGCAGTGGCTTGCCAAGTGTGTCGTATGCGAATAACGGTTGAATGGTTTGATTGAGGTAGTTGATGGTGCTGTTGCTTATCTTAACTCGTAACTCGGCCAGCGTAGAATTTATTTGAAGAAACCCGGAATCCACCCGCTCATAGACATTCCGGAATTCTTGTCTGACACCTTTATCACGGGCGTCGCTTTCTCTCCGGAAGTCATGAACAAGGTCGTGAATCGCATCGGTACCAGCTTGTTGTGGCATTATGAGAGTGGCGAATCGGCCCCCTAAGTCACACTGCGTATAGCTCTGGCAACCGTTGAGAACAGAGAGAGACAAAGCTAGTTAGGCGAAGACCAGGTTGGGCTGTTCGAAAATCCTCTTCCGCCCCTCGTCACATTTGAGCTCTGCGGTGCTGGATTAATGATTTATCCACGTCATGTGATGGTGACCGTGAGCCCCTGGCGACGAGGTGATAATTAATTGGACGCTAATGAAAGTTATGACTATCTATTAGCAGATTGCCTACAAAAAAATGCCCCATTTCGCAAGGCAGTGGGCCTGTGGCAAACATTGGAGGACACAATGGCGCAGAGTCAGATGGCCGTCAAATATCGACGGCGTACTGTACCCAGCCAACAGCAAATTACTTTGCCAGAGGGAGGAAGCATTATCAAAGTGTAAGTGCCGGCAGCGCATACAGGATCCTTCGGTGCGTATAGAGAATGCATGATAACATCCCCTACACATCTACTAATACATCTCTCCCCCTCATAATTGTCAAATTACCTTGTTGACCTTCCTGGTGAAGTAATGCAACCCCAGGGCCATACACACAAAATTACAAATTCCTGAAAACCCATAAGAATAGAAAAACTAATAGAATAGCCTGTTGAGAACAAAAAAGCCTTTTTTTTAAGAAGAAGAATTTGACAAAGATAAAAAGCAACCAACAAGCGACCCGCAGCCAGGACATGTTCGGCCCATTATTGCGGGACAACCATTACAGCATCTAAAACTATCCGATCCATTTGTATGCAAAGATATTGAAACAAAATGTGAAGGGAATTTTGCTTGGGTGGTCTCTATCAGCAACTATACGCAGAACCCGGAGTACTCTTCTGCTGACAAGTATAAGAACAGTGAACCTGACATTTCTCGTAAGGCAGCAAGAACCCAATGTTCATTGCAATCATGCTGCCTCAAGAGCGGCCCGAAAAGAGAAAGAATATTAGAGTTCTCTAGAGTCGAGTCTGACATAATATACAATATCGTTTCATCAGCTGCGCGGGTGCGAGGCTAACATAGAACCAAAGGCAAGGCTAGCCTGAAGCGAATGACTGGCGGAGTCTTCCTAGAAAAGGGCGACTTCTGCGACTTGCATGGAGTTCAAATTCAAAGTTGAAGTGGGATTGGTCGCAGCCTGATCCGTCGACAGAAAATCCCGGGGGTCATCTCAGCGTCGCATGGTACATGAGGCTGGGGCTTCTAGTGCCAGCTCAGCCTTGCACTCAACTTGAACCCGGGCGGTCCCGTTCCCCTATGAACCCCTATTTTCATCTTCTCTTCTATGATTCCACTCTGAACCCGCATTGCTCGCAGGAAAGTTTGGATTTAGCATCAAAAAACGATTGCGATGGGCTGGAGAGATAGAGTTCGCAACGCTTTGCCTCGCCTCAAGCGGAGGGACAAAAGCACGACTGTTGCCCTCCCGACTTCGACTGCTAGTCCACAGTCGCTTTCAGGCACATCTAATTCTGGTAAGGAGTTTGATTATCATCAACGCGCAACCCATATGAGCGTTATGCTCACAAAAGACAGCGACGCCTTCACTTCCCTCATCTAGCCAGCAGGTGGATTCGAGTGACGCTAGCATGCCACATCGACAGGGTTCCGAAACCAAGCTGACGGTGCAGACATCCGCAGCTTCCTCCGGCTCGGTTCCCAAATGCTCTCAGTCATGCAGTTCACGACCTTCTCTGTGGAGTAAAGCTCTGGAAAGACTTGGTGAAGATGACGGAGAAGCAAAGCAAAGAGTTGAGAGGATTACCCAGGTGGTCGATCCTACAACAAACGTTCTTGATGAACTTATCGCACAAACTGTTATCAAGCAAGAAGAGTGCAGGAAGAATAGGTGGAAGTTTGACCTGTGCGGGAAGCAGATCATCCTGCATGATATTGCAGGGAAGATCATCCAATGGCTAAACAAGTTTCAAGGGATTCCAGACGTCATTTCAAATGTGGACCCGCTGCATGTCGGTCTACCCTGGGCAGGCATAAAGTTCTTAATTGTGGTATGTCATCCTTTGCCTGTCCTCTTGGAATCCCGCTTGCTGACCAATATAGACTTTGGGTGCGCACAAGGATCAGATGGGAGGAATCCTGCTTGGTATTGAGAAAGTGACCTACCTCTCTGTAAAATCGAAAGTATACGAGCGGGTGTTTTTAGATGAGGCTGGAACGGGTGACGCCATATCTAATCTTGAGATTGCTTTGATCCGACTCTATTCCCATATCTTGTCATTTCTGGCAAAGTCAATCCGACTACTTGATAAATCTGCAGGACCTCGTGTCGTTCATTCAATGCTTCATCCAGGAGAAATACAGAGCATTTTGAATGATTTGGATGATTTGGAGCGACGTGTTGATAATGACGCCCAGTCTTGCAAAGCAAGCAACGACAAAGAGTTTCAGGACCATTTGAAAACATTCAATGAGCCTATTCTGCGCATTGACGAAAGTGTTAGAAAACTCTTGGAAACAGTAAATGATACAGAACGGCCAAAGATTCTGCGATGGGTGTCAAATGTCCCCTATGAAACCATGCACATTACAGCATGTGAAGGGCGCACATCTGATACTGGAGGCTGGTTGATATCAGATGATCGCTATAAACAATGGCGCTGGTCTAGTGCATCAATGGTATTGTGGCTCCATGGTAAACGTAAGTACAACCTGTTTTCCACATACTAGACTATGATTAGGTCCAATCTGACAGGTGCAGCTGGTGCTGGAAAAACAAAACTTGCATCTTTAGTGGTGGACCAGTTGCGCAGCGAATTGGAAGCAAATCCAAACAATGAGTCCCTGGCATACTTCTATTGTGACCGCGATACAAAGGGGCGGCGTGAGCCTTTGTCAATCCTGGCCAGCTTTGTCAGGCAGCTTGCTACCACAATCCAAAGCCACGACACAATACAGCCAGCTCTCTGGAGTCTATATCAGGATAGAAGGAGGCAAGGGTTTGCGAATGAGGAGCTCACCCAGAGTGAGTGTGAAAAACTCTTATTACAGTTCATTGATTTTTATCCGCATACAGTCTTGGTCATTGATGCCCTGGATGAATGTGACCAATTGACGCGAAGAGACCTGATTAAATTTCTGAAAAAGGCTCTCCATCAATCTTCAAGCCTTGTTAAGATTTTTATATCAAGTAGGGAAGATGAAGATATTAAATATTGTTTCAATGAGGGCCCCAATATCGGCATCGCTGCCAGTGATAATCGCGATGATATTGTCAAATTCGTTGATGAGAGAATCAGGATAATTGAGGATATATGGAGAGGGAGAGCGAAGGAGGATAAGATTGCTGAGATACTCAACGAAGTTCGTGAGACGCTTATGGCTAAAAGCGATGGGATGTAAGTCTACGTCTTCCACCACTGAGAGATTCTGGCTAATTCCAGTTGTGGCAAAGGCTCCAATGGGTAAAAGTGCAGGCGGATGAACTCGAGCGTCAGCAACCTGTGGAGAGAGCTATTCGATCACACTTGAAGAAACTACCAACAAAACTGACCGACACATACCAAGGCATATACGACGTTATATGTAAAGAGGCGACAGCAGACCACGCTAAACGTGCTTTCCAATGGGTCATGTGCTCTTGCGAGCCCTTACGAGAACAGGAACTGGTTGTTGCAGCTTGTCTAGACCCTGCCCGCAACTCATTCTCACCTAGTGATGTTGACATGAGCCTTAGCAGCCTTCTTGGGGCCTGCCATAACCTGCTTTCTTTTGACAACCAAGAGAAGAGATTCCGTTTCTCGCACTTGTCTGTCCACGAATTCTTTGAAGACTGCTACTGGAATCGATCCCAGACACATGCGCTGGTAGCCAATGTATGCCTCATGATGCTATCCGATCAAGTCATCAGCAAGCAAGAAATTTACTTCGAGGAATACACATGTCCCTGTCAGCGGAAATTCCAAACTGCAGAATCAGATATGTTTAACTACCTGATTTTGTATTCCAGGCTACATTGGCCGACACATGTCCGGGAACATCAGGATCAGGCCAGGGACAGAAAGATCGACGAAGCCGCTTCCTCTCGCTTGAAGGCATTTCTTGGGTCTTTCAATCATAGCAGTCTTGAATATCGAAAATGGCATAGCTTAACCCTGAATTCTGGCTATCGACATCGCATCAGCTGCTGCTCTGAAGTACTACGAACTCCCAACCGAATACCGCGTGACTCATCTTTGTTTACTGTTTGCGCTTTTGGATTCGCTGAGATAATTGACGATTGGTGGACCCGTGATCTACTTGACCCCAACCAGTACAATGATGAGGATATTTCATTACTTGGAATCTCAGTCCTAGAGTTCAGGGTGCCTGCTATCAGAAAGCTACTGTTTCTTGGAGCAGATGTGAACGCCCACTTTTCTGGAATATATGGGAGTGCTCTAGCTGCAGCTGCTCAGAGGGGCAATAAAGAAGTGATTCAGCTCCTTCTGGATCATGGAGCAGATGTTAATGCTCAACTTTCTGGATGGTATGGGAGTGCCCTAGCTACAGCTGCTCAGATGGGCAATAAAGAAGTGATTCAGCTCCTTCTGGATCATGGAGCAGATGTTAATGCTCAACTTTCTGGATGGTATGGGAGTGCCCTAGCTGCTGCAGCTGCTCAGATGGGCAATAAAGAAGCGATTCAGCTCCTTCTGGATCATGGAGCAAATGTTAATGCTCAACTTTCTGGATGGTATGGGAGTGCCCTAGCTACAGCTGCTTGGCAAGGCAATAAAGAAGTGGTGCACCTCCTTCTGGATCATGGAGCAGATGTTAATGTCCAGCTTTCTGGACAGTATGGGAGTGCTCTAGCTGCAGCTGCTCAGAGGGGCGATAAAGAAGTGATTCAGCTCCTTCTGGATCATGGAGCAGATGTTAATGCTCAACTTTCTGGATGGTATGGGAGTGCCCTAGCTGGTGCAGTTGCTCAGAGAGGCAATAAAGAAGTGATTCAGCTCCTTCTGGATCATGGAGCAAATGTTAATGCCCAGCTTTCTGGAGACTATGGGAGTGCCCTAGCTGCTGCTGCTACTATTGAAGACAATAAAGAAGTGGTCCAGCTCCTTCTGGATCATGGAGCGGATACCAAGTCTGTGCTCCCAAAAGATTTGTGAGCCACCAGTGTGTGGACTCGGATCTAGGGCGTTGCGGCAGCATATTGACGGGATGCAAGCAGCTCTACGCAGGATTCTATAGAACGACGAGTTCATGGGAAGTTTGACAGGTAGCAATGAATCAGGGCTGATCAACTTGATCGTTTCTGCGATCTCTCTGCGAGGTCGCTCTAGGGCCTGTACATTAGGGAAGGAATGCAGTGCCTTGGTCGACGGATTGTAGTCTCGTGTGACGCGCTAGGTTGTATGCCACCATACTAGAGTATCCCAAATCCCGAGTCCCAAACAGGACTCATACCCGCAATGTCGGAGTATGGATCCAAATATACTATGCTCTCGCGTATTAATTCTACCAACCTGATACTAAAGTCCTTAAATGCTCCCTGTTCCAATATTTTGTTCCGTTCCGAATACGAGTTGAAGCCGGATTCGGGAAGTGTTCGGGACGAGTTCAGGATGCCGGTCGGCCCAGAAAAGCATGAATAATTTTGCATTGCCGTCCCAGACGTGATTTTGCCTCACCACTTCTGCTTTTTGTATTCCACAACCACGTGCTTCAAATTACCGCAGACATGCGGCGCTATTGGGGATGAAAATTTTGCTTCAGGCAGATCCGTGCATCTGTTCGCAATACATGCAAACACATCCGGCCGTTGCCTCCCCATTCTCACTTCCCTTCCTAGGAGGCATCTAGGTGCTGGTGTCATTTTACTTTCCTTGATACCCTGGGCTGCCTTTTACTGTAGGTCGTCTGTTAAGCTCCTACACTATGGCGCCAATGCTTGAGAGTCCACTCGGGCCGGAACTCGATAACGATCAGCTGCCTTCACTAGAAGGAGGCACTTCGTCGCAAAGGAATATCCTTTATGTCGACGCTTACGACTCCTTCTCTAATAATGTTGTGGCTATGCTTGAAGAAACTCTCGATGTGAGCGTCACTATAGTGACCATTGACTCGGAGTGGCCGCACAAAAACATGGTTGAGTTTCTACAACATTACGAAGCCGTCGTACTAGGGCCGGGACCAGGGAATCCGGCAGTCCCCGCAGATGTGGGCATCATGAGAGATGTTTGGGGTCTTGACGAAGCCCATATTCTCCCTGTTCTAGGGATTTGTATGGGATTTCAGAGCTTGTGCCTTCATTATGGTAGTTCCATACAACGGCTACCTTATCCGCTCCATGGACAGGTTCGACGGATTTCAACTGCCGGGAAAGATATCTTTGACAGTATACATGAGGTTGATGTTACTCTATATAACTCGCTCTATGCCGAAGTGAACGGAGATGGCACCCACAGTTCAGCGGAGCCCGAGTCTAACGAACTTGATCTCCTCGCTTGGCTGTTTCTCGACGAAGGCACCGCTAGTAGCAAGCGAATCCCCATGGCTGTTCGTCATATGTGGAGACCTTTCTGGGGCGTACAGTTTCATCCAGAGTCGTGCAAGTCCGATGGTGAAACATGCAGGAACATGATCAGAAAATGGTGGAAGATGGCTCTTGAGTTTAACGAGCAAATTGGAAGGAAAACAAATGCCAATATCCCTCAGCCTCTCATCTTACCACCTGGTGTTCCAGATCCTCTTCCTGACGCCGCATTAACTATGCTTAAATGGAGTGTGTCTACATCTGGGACTTCTTCATTCCGGTCTTTTTTGGCGCTAGATGTGGCTGCTGAGAAAATATGTGAATCTCTGAATGCTCCGGGTTTCCCAACCGTTTTGTTTCAGTCCAATGGAAGGTACAGTATCATATCGGCCCCAAGTCCTGGTTCATGGAGGGTTGAATACTTTGCTCTATCCAAGAAGTTGATATTGGAGCGATTGGGATATGATTTCAAAACAGACGGTTATGGAGAGACCTGTGGAACTGAAGAAGGGGTGACATATGAGTCCGTCTCAGCTCCACAGCTGTGGGACTGTCTCAAGCACCTGATGGAAACGAAAAAGGTAGATTATGGTAATACTTCTGTTCCTTTCTGGGGCGGCTTCCTCGGGTACTTCTCTTATGAAATGGGTCTCGCATGCCTTTCCCGGCCAAAGACGGCGCCGGATCTCTACGGTACCGAAAATAGATGTTCAACTGAACAAGAACATTCTAGCGATGACATTCCGATTGAAGACCCGGCAGATGTTAGTCTTCTATGGACTGAGAGGAGTATTGTCGTCGACAATGAAACAGGACAAGTTACCGTGCAGTCAACACGAGAGAAAGACAGTTTGCCAAATGGATGGCTAGATCAGACTTTACGATCGTTGACAAGGCTGTCATGCGGCGACACATTTTCCTCGGGAGAGGATGGAGATCCGGACAGAGAAATCCTCGATTCAGTGTTGAAGAGAAGTTTGATAACGTGGCCAGACAAGGATTTATATATGCGACAAGTGGAAGCTTGTAAAGCTGAGCTTGAAGCTGGAGAATCGTATGAATTATGCCTTACTTGCGAAACACCTGTCGTCCTGCAGACACCTAAAACGCGTGACTCCCGGCAAAGGCTTCCCTGGAACCTGTATAAGAGGCTCAAGAAATATAACCCGGCCGCGTTCAGTGCCTACGCATGGTTGGGGAGGACCAAGATCATAAGCAGCAGTCCTGAATGCTTCCTGAATTGGGATCGAGAATCGACGCTAGAAATGAAGCCGATGAAAGGCACTGTTCGGAAGTCAGACGAAATGACCATGGAGAAGGCCAAGGAAATTCTGAGCTCATCTAAGGAAATGGCAGAGAATTTGATGATTGCAGACCTAATACGGCACGATCTCTACGGTATCTGTGGTTCCCGACAAGTCCACGTTGAGAAACTACTTGAAGTGGAAGATCACGGACGGGTTTTTCAAATGATAACACATGTCAAGGGGAAGATCGATCAAACCCGACCCGGTCTCCCAGTGAAAGATATGCCAACGAAGCTGCAATCTACGAATATGTCAGTCCACGGACTTAGGGCTTTACGGAGATGTCTTCCCCCTGGGTCGATGACCGGCGCTCCAAAGGAACGCTCCTGCATGCATCTGAGCTCGATCGAGGGCCGGAAACGCGGGATCTATTCTGGCGTCATGGGCTACCTCGATCTCGGTGGTGGCGGGAGCTTTTCTGTCCTGATACGCACTGCTTTCAACTGTTCTAGCGATGATGCAGATAAGCAGGTTTGGCGCATCGGCGCCGGCGGCGCTGTGACTAGCCTCAGCACGGCTGAAGGCGAATGGGAAGAAATGTTAACCAAATTACGAACCGTTTGCACGGTTTTTAGTCCGCTGGACTCAACGGATGCATGAGTAGGTGACAGTTGACACCGACTCCAGGTCTCCTTTTGGCTTTGACTTTTCAGTATTTAGAGCGCTGCGGTCACGGATATTCAACAACGATGTTTCCTTTGCCTCTTTTGTTCAAGGTATTCCATACTTTTAGAAAATGTGCTTTATTCAACATCTAGCGTCGGGGTTTGGGGTGTGAATAGGAATGAAATAGAATTACCAGCAATAAGCTAGACGGCCTTGTGTGGGAGCAAACCCACTACTAGACACTGCAGGTTTCAGAATCCTGATCTCCCACCTGGACGCCATCAACGTGGAGCCTTCTTTGAGCAACCTCGAACGAACCGAGGCATCGTTCCCCAGAGTTGCAAACAAGTCAAACACATCTTATCTGACCGCGAACGACCTCTCCAAATCATGTCTCCCCTTCTCTCAGAAAAACAGGATAATAGAGTTGAAGAATTGCCTTGCTAGATATCGCAATGGCAAACTCACAGGATGCATCCCTGGAGGAAATCCTCTGGCGCTCACCGCCGCACGTCCAGATGATGGGAGGCTATCTCCACTCGAACAACAGTATGCAAAAACCGTTCTCCTCCCCTCCGATGATTCTCAAATTGATAATAACAACTTGCTGAAATCCAAGTGAAATAAAAAATCAAAAGTCCTGTTCTACTTCGCCGAGTCTCCTTTCTTCGACGCAACCTCCAATAATGCCTCTCTCGCCGTTCAAGCCAGCTACAACGAGACATTTCGACATTTCGTCGAAACCCGTGAAGCATTCGAGGGTCGACTGAAGACGATGCAGGGACTGGAATTCATGGTTGCTTATGATCCCTTACAGGCTGCGGCGCAATCCGAGACTTCTTTCGCGCACGAACCTTCTAATATCTGGGTTATCCGGAAGCAAACGAGACGAAAGCGAGCTGGCATGGAAGACGAGGTGGTAGTGCTTTCGGTTTATTTTGTGGTGGGTGATTGTATCTACATGGCGCCGTCAGTGGCGAGTGTTGTGGGCAATAGGATTGTATGCATCCTTTCTTTTTGTGGTATCTATTTGCGCTAACTTTGGTCGTGGATACAATAGCTCTCCGCCGTCACATCACTCACGAAACTGCTGAGATCTGCGTCGTCATTGCCCGTTTTCACTCCTTCTTACGGCCATACTTATCTCCCACCTGCGCCACGGGTAGCGGATGAAGCGACAGCAACTAGTGGAGTTCAAAGCCAGCGACAAAGCAAGGAGAACACGCCTATGCCGGATGCAGAGACTAAGGCTAAGCACCAGCTGGTTGAATCTTCCAGTATGCAGGATACGAGGAACTTAGCAGAAGCGTTTAGTCTGCTTTCGAGATATGGCGACGAGTATATGGATGAGACCCCTCTTGTTGGGGAACCTGGATCGTTCATCTTATCGAAATCCAGCGAGACAACTACCGCTCCGATGGTTTCTACTACGAGGGCGGCTCCCAGTACCGGGAACGTCACGAGCGCGCCGTCAAGGACTGCGACTCCAAACGTCAAAGCAGAGCCGCTGGTGCTATTACCTGGGAAAGGAGCGGAAAAGCCGAGTACTCCCCTTCCGGAACAAGGGAAACTGAAAAGAAAGAAGAGCAAAGCGTGAGACGACGGGTCTTCGTTTCGCTTTTTTTCCGGTTTCCCGCTTTCTATTTTTAACACGGCTCCTAGTGATCCATTGTTACTAGCACAACTATTCGGCATATTATTCAGGGACACTCTTACTACGGATCCGAGAAGAATTTGAGTTCCTTCCCCAGAGACCTAGGTCTCAGAGCGCACGTGGCAACTGAGACATTCCAACGGTTGCTGCTTCTTCTAAAGGACGAAGATGGTAATGGGCACAGATCCAAAAGAATTGTGAACGCTAATTAGTGTCCGCCATTTAAGCCCAGGAGGCTTAAGATGGTCAACGTACAAAACAGGGAAGAATGTGCAATAAGTGCTCGTCACCGGGAATGGAAAAAGCAACGGGTCTCGGCCAAAGCATGGGCCATGCACGAATAACGTAACTACTGGTGAGAGAGTAATAAGCAGCATTCGATCAGAAAGACTCGTAAACTATCCTCCACCTCACTCTGTCTGTTTGCGGGTAGCAATCGCTGTATAACCGCTGTGTATCTATATTATCTTCATATATCGTTCCCGGCTATGACGTATGCAAATGGCGCATTCATACCACGAGTCTCACTCAAGGTGGCACAAAAGTCCGTCAAGATTCGTTGCAAACGGACCTGGATCCCATAATAAATCAACATGACAGGCAAGGATCTCATTGTCGCTCTCCTGCCCGGCAATTGCCGTGGAACCCACTATAATGGTCTCCCTAAGTAGGCGCCACGTTGGGTAGCTGCGAATGTGTCAAATCGCCGTCCCATCTGCCTTGCCTCTCAACGTCAATTGGTCGTCGACCGCTATTTTCAACTCACGCGTGCAGATCTCAGGGCTACCAGTTCACCTACTGATTAATTTATCGTTTCCCACTCTTCTTCACTTGCTAAAAGACAAGATCCGCCGGAGTGCTGAGACTTCTGGCGCCGGAGGTTTACCATGACCAACGCTCGGGAACAGCGGCCTGCTGTTGTCTGCGTCTTGTAAGTAGTACCTTTACTGTTTGCCATTTTTGGGCTTCCGGGGGTTATTGGATTTGAAAAACTTTTTAAATTAAGGGACTTGAGGAATTTTAAGCTTGCTTGCTGGCCTTCACTAACGACTGCAACAGCTGTGGCTCAACGGCAGGCAACAATGCAAAACACCTCGAAGCTGCGCGCGCTCTGGCCGCGGAATTCCACAAGACCAACACTCAGCTTATCTATGGCGGAGGCTCGACGGGGCTAATGGGGGAGATTGCGCGCACGCTCGTCTCTCTATCTGGCCCCAAATCCGTGCAAGGCGTGATTCCCCGCGCTCTTGTCAGTGTGTCACACGATAAACCAAAAGACCAAGACGGAGCGTCCGCGGCAGGAAAGGCCCACGAGCGAGTCCTTACTGACCCCATGGATGCGTCGCAAATGTTCGAGGAGTCCGAGTATGGTACCACCACCATCGTGCCCGACATGCATACTCGGAAGCGGCTTATGGCTACCAAAGTTCTCGAGGGGGGTCCTGGGTCCGGATTCGTGGCGTTGGCCGGTGGATTCGGGACAATGGAGGAAGTCATGGAGATGACGACCTGGAATCAATTGGGGATTCACAAAGTGGGCGTGGTATTGCTTAATATCGATGGGTATTGGGATGGGGTGTTGGCTTGGATTGAGAATGCTGTTAGAGAGGGTTTCATCAACCAGTCAAACAGCCAAATTCTCGTTGAGGCCAAGGAGGTGGTTGACGTCTTGCCGATGTTGAAAGACTACAAGGTTAGTAGTGGCAGGATGGGACTGAATTGGGGTGAAGAGTAGAGCGTGTTTCCGGGATCTTTTGATCTACTGCCTGGGTCTTGGTCCCTTTCGGCACTGGGTTTGAGCTTGGCATGGGATAAATTTCCAAATAGACAGGACAACTCTAGAGAGCCCGCATTATTAAACGATATAGAAGTTAGGAAGAAAATATATTATCTGGATTCATATTCAGGCTAGACCCCAAGGCAAGAGCGCAAAGACATAGGCTTTTCATCTATAAAGCTTAATATCCGTAGACTATGAATCGACTTCCATGGACTCTCCTTCCCCTCCTGCTTCCGCGGCCGACTCGGACCGTTCCAAGGCCTCCAGCAACGGTGCACACGCTTGTCCCTCGTATAGCTTGAAGGTCTCGATTTTTCCTTTCGCCTTTTCGCCAGCCAAACCCACCACCCCAACAGATGTGTTATCGACTGTAAGTTCCTTATCCTGAGACAGGGTCTCCTTGAGAGCCTTCAGGCCATGGGTGATCAGCTCTTCACGGCTGCTATCTGAGAGTTGGTCCAGATTCCGCTCCAAGTAGGTCCTTGCCATCTGAGAACGGGCCCCAATAGCACAAGCCACCATCTCGTTTGCCAGGCCAGACGGCTGGAACTCGAACAGGTGAGGGCCCGCTTCATCAACACCAGCGACGAGCAACCCGACACCGTACGGTCGCTTACCATACTGCTGGGTGTTGATCTGGGCGCGATCCGCAATCTGCGTGACAATACGATCCACGGGAAGAGGACGACCGTAGGTCAATCTGGATCCTAGGCACTGCTGCTTCATGAAATTGGAAAGGACACGGGCGTCGGATGCCAGACCGGCGATGGCAATTCCTAGGTGAGAGTCGACTTCGATGATCTTCTTCTGATATGAGGATAGTTCTTCGGCGTTACGCTGCAACGAGAGAAAAAAAGTTATAACGTTAGCCTGCGTTTCTTCTTTCTGGAGCTATGGCTTTCGACGACAAGGGATTCGAACCTTTAGACCGACAAGTACGGCGTGCGTCTTGTTGACAAGCCCCACAACGACAGAACCTTGCTTGACTGCTTCTTGTGCATATTCAACCTGGAATATCCGTCCTTGCGGCGAGCTGTTCGAACAGGGTGTTAGGAAGGAGGTTGTAGATGCCCTGGACGCTCGGGTTATAGCTTACAAGGTTACGGCATCATTGTCGTAATTGTTCCTGAACATGGTTGCGGCGTCGGTCGGAGATGGAAGTAGAGCGCAATATTGGGAGACGAATCTGGTAGTAGAGAGGATCGCAGAAAAGATAAACGCAAGAGAAAGGAACCGAAAAGAAAGCCGGAGATCGCTGTAGGTAGTGAGTGAGGGACGCGGTAAGGTGAGTCTCCAACGGAGCTGCTGGAGCTTCCCAGCTCAGGCTACAGATGCCCTGGCGCCTCAGGCCTCAACTCTATCGCTGCCGCCTTGGCCAGCGGCTCTCATCGTCACTCATCGCAAGTCCGTCAACGTCGCTGGCGCCAGACTTCTAGCCTTCCCAGCATCAGTTTCAGGTGGCCCTCTTGGCGGAAGCTCTCATGAAGATAGAAATCTATCTTGTGAGCCGATAATTCTTGCCTCTCTAAATACAGGCCCATCCGTTGTCGCCTTTGCTGCTCGCGCTTCTCCCCGCATCCAGCCATCCGTTTCCGCAATCATGGCTGCGGGACTCAAGACTATCATCGCTCTTTCATTCGTACGTACTATATGAACATAGATACAGAATCGCCTTCCTTCTGACGTTTCGGTCCTCCTTATAGGTTCTAGCTATTGGCTTTCTCCTCGTCATCCTCTCCTCGGCACTATGGCATGACTTCCTACCGCTTATTGTCGTAGCAATATATGTCATTGCTCCATTGCCCAATTGGATTTGCGCTCGATGTTCCAATCCAGATGATTTTATGGAATCTGCCGGCAATGCGGTTATCGACTTTGGGCGTTTCTTGACGGGTTTTCTTGTGCTGACTGGAGTCGGTGAGTCGCAACGTCTCGAGACCATCAGAAAGAGCCATTACAGGGACTGTATCTCTCCTCAGCTGCTACTTCTGTGGATTAGTCTCTGTCAAGTGCCACTTAGATTCTACGCCCCGTTCGTTATAGTCTTTCCACGAATACTAAACTTATGGTTTTCTATCTCTAGCCCTTCCTGCCGTATTTGCACATAGCGGTCTCATCCGGATTCCGGCAATGATCATGTCAATTGTTGGGGGTCTCCTTATTTATGGAACGATTGTTAGCTTCTCAATGTTTTTCAAGGAGCAGGAAGAGTTTTAAATGGAACCATGGGGATACTATCGGCTGCAGTTCGGTCGGTTTTACAATTGGCACCTCTGCGATGTGAAGTTGCTTCGTGCATATTCCTCTTCTCTTCTATATGTCGACGGACCTTTAATAGCCTATGTGAAAATAGCTCTTTTGGAGTGCGGTCAACCTGCTTTCGGTATTGGATATCCATATGGACCTGGATTTGCTAGTTTGGAATTGCATACCCCGTCGATGATGAACTTGGATGTACTATATTTGCGATTAAACCAGTATCTACAGGATTTGTGGTAAATCGGAGCGATTGAGACTTTTATTGTGGCCTGTCCAGCTATGTCTACTGCGCGAAGGGCACCAACGGAACTGTTGCACGTGACTGCGCGGTCTGGCCCTCTCACGCATCTGCCAGCGAATTATTTCACTATGAACATGTCCAAATGGTCCCCTATCCATGCGGAGTGTCCATGTCACGTAATTACTGTGCCCTCTGAGCCATGTGAAAGGAACGTAAAGAAAATAATCCACTATGGATATCTGGTCAGGATCGATTTCATTGAATGGGGAAGCTGCATTACAAGGTAATCGACGCGAACAGCATGCTACGAAACTATTATGTCCCGCTAACAGTGTCACTACGTCGCAGATGTAAGACTTCTTGACCCCACATCTAATGGGCAAATCGACATACCAAAAGATTCTATGCTTGGTCTCCGATGCTTTGTCAATCCGGTATTGGTTCCTTTGTATGCGCGAGCTGGCCCGAATCTCGAGTTCCATACCACACGAGTCGAGACGTCGCAATGGTTGAAAACCAAGTTGCTGAGCAGCATTTGGCTTGACGAGGAAGAACTGGAGAGATCTCCATCGCTTCAGTGCCCTGTTGGGCTTCTCATAAGTGTTCATAGCACTAGACAGAGTGAGACAGCGACTGCTCCTCCCGCTGCTAAGAGCATTATCTCCGACTTGTTGATCTATGGAGTCTTGTCAATCTCAACAGCCTTTGAACGTCTCCCAACACCCCCCCAATCATCGTCGCCTGATTTTCAGGAGAGCATACCGTTCTCCGTCAAGCGGGAGCTAAGGATATATGCCGCGCCGCTCTCGGATTGTCTTATGGCGAAAGCCCAGGCGCTTCCCTCTCCACCACCCACACCGGGCGATTTGCATACCGATGATGCCGAATTCGTGGAGTTTTCGCCGAGTTCTCAGTCTCCCAGTCCAAAGCGAAAACGGGTCGCTACCCTCTTTGAAGTTGCTGCGCAACATCATAGAAGGGTGCGGCAAAAGGGAGGTGAAGCGGTTTCTCAGCTCATGGCGAATGCACTTTCCAAACCTCAACCTTCAAAGCCGCTGCAGACCCTTAAAATAAAGCGAGAATCCGAGGAGCCCGGGATCCCTGCTTTGGAGAGGATAGTGTCACAACGAGGACGTTCGCTATCGTTAGGGGCGAATTCGAACATAAGCACACCTACAGAGTCCCGTCCAGGGCATTCCCGGCAAAACAGCAACCGCGGACTGCCGCGCCCTGCAAAGTTCAGGAAGGGCACACCAAATCCATTCGTAGAGCTGTCTACGCGGTGGGAGACTACGCCCGGAGTGCCTTTCCCTGAGGAAGCATCCCACTCACCATCTTCGTCGAAGGATGCTGAAACTATCATTTCAGAGAACAAGCATCTGATTACCCGCACAATACTGACCTGCATGCGGTTATACGGCTACAACCGTTCAACCCCCCGATCGGCATCCCTGAGCAGGGGCGCTACTGCTGCTGGGATTACCGCGGATCAAGAGGAGACTGACGGCATGCGAGCGATGACTCCTAGTCCAGGCATGGAGGAAGATGAATTCAAGGCCATGTACCATGCGACCTATCGTGCATCGACATTCGCATTGCGGAGATATCTAAAAGAGGCGCCTTTAACGGGGGAGTCTAGCGGGACTCTACCTCCTTTGCTGAAGAAAGAAAAGGCAATGACACTGGCTGATGAGTTCTTAAGGCTATTCTGTGAGGAAAACTGAATCTTGGTTGGAGCACAACTAAGGATTATCATGGAAGTCAAATCACGTTCATGATGCTACGAAAACACCTGTATATATGGCGTACATTGATCATGGCACAAGGTTCAATGGAGATGGAGTATAGAGGCAGAGATATTCTTTGTATTTTGTATACATTATCCCCAGTGAATGAATAGGTTGCATGATACATTTTAAGGACTAATCAGTTGTGCAATGAAAGTCAGCTTTGACAAGATGTGTTGGTTGCGCCTATGGAATGCGCCGGTCTTAGTGATTTTCCGGACTCCGGCCACCTACGTTATCGCGACCGCTAGGCAGCGCAATAGCACTGTTGATACAGTCCAACAGGACATTGAATTAGTTCTTTCTCCACCGATATATTTCTGCATCAAGCACATCCAGCCATCTTGAAGCAGTACCAGAATGGACCCACCAGACAATCGGCTCTTTCGTTTCTCCAAACCCGAATGGCTCAATAACACAGCCGTCCGCTCGGCGGGCGTCTACACCTCGGGAGGGCTGGTAAGGATTCGATTCCACGACCAATCTCCCTAAAATGCAATAGCTAATAGAACCAAACTTTCAAAATCCAGTTCTCCCTTGGACTGTTCTTCCTCATAGACGCGGCCGCTTTCTCAGGCAGCTCGAAGAATGGGTCGGATGTCCACGTGAAGTTCGTCGATTGGATTCCTGGCATCTGCTCGGTGCTGGGGATGCTCGTTATCAATTCCATTGAGAAATCTAGGTTACATGCCGATAGCTTCAGCTACGCTGGGGGCGGGGTTGCGTGGAAGGCTCGGTTCGTACTGTTCTTGGGGTTTGCGTTGTTGGCGGGGGGGTTGGCAGGGAGTGTGGTTAGTAGTCTCATATTTTCTGATATCTTCATCCTTTTATACTCTTTATTTTTCCTTGTTTACCGTTTTGTTGGGAGGTTGCACCCATTACTCATGTAACCCTCAACTGACATGCATTATGTGCTAGACGGTCATGGTCCTCAAGTACATCATCAAGCAATACCCACTACAGACGCTTTACTTCGGGATTGCCAATGTCGTTGCTAATGGACTTGTTATGCTGAGGTTTGTCGTCCCGTCCCTGGTTCATATTCTCTTCGGTAGACGCTGGAGCTGACACTGGCGCAGTACGATTGTCTTATGGGTTTCCCAGAACATAGAAGACGACTACACCTACAACCTCGCTCTGTGAGATGCCTCGAATCCCCTTCATATCAGGATTTGGTCCTTATTTTTGGTTATGATTTTCTCGTGTCTGGCATTCCGGGTTGTCATGGTTGCCGGGTGACAATGACACTGTAATATTATTGTCGTGCATTTTGTTCTGAGCTGGCATACTCAAGGGAAGGTAGCAGCGAACTAAGCAAGTGACAAATTCGTTATCAAACGAGTATAAAAGTGTGTAGTAACCCAACCAGCACGCGCTTTTCTCTAGGCGTATGGAGCGCAAAATTAGAGCCAAAGCAGCCGCAGCAGTCGCCTACCTAACTAAGTACGAAGGTAGGTAAGTCCAAAGTTGCTGTAGACTAGGCAGATTTGGTCAAGATCGGGTTAGAACTGAGTGCGACAAGGGCAAAAAAGAAAAAAAAAGACATGGCGCCACCCGGAATCGAACCGGGGTCGACACGGCCACAACGTGACGTCATAACCACTAGACCATGGCACCTGATTTGTCGGTTGGGGCCGGGAAAATAGACTTATAAGGCTAAAACAAAAATAGGGTAAACAATCCGAGATCTTCACTGCGGGGATGTTCTCAACGAGGCAGATAGTAATCGAGCTGGGTCCAATCAATTTGTAGTTAGTTTTCAAATATTACGCTAGAAATAAATCTTCTGTCTAGTTTGAGAGGATGGAGTGTTGAACCCTTAGTCATAGTTCATGTGCGAATGGCTCATCCAGGCAAGCAGGCCAGTCAAAAGCAACATTCTGCAGCTTTCCAGGGCTATTTGTGAACACCATAGCTTATGAGCGATAAATCTTTGATATAGAGGTCCCATTTTCATAATCTTTCTGGCCCGTGTCTAAGTGTTAGAAGGTCTTAGGCTATTTTGGCCCGAAGGCGTCTGCTCGTGGTGGGCATAGCACATATATACTTTTATTTGTACATTCCATGACAAAACCTATCTACTAGTGAAGTGGTACGTTTTCCGAACAAAGGAGAAGGTCGAGCTTGGTGCCATTGGTTGCCTCTTGTCAACCTTGAAAATGAAATTGAGACTAGCATAATGACAGTAGTACTTGAGCATGGAACTGTTCTTTCTGAATACGGCCTTAGTTTGCGTAGCAGCACCACGCTTTACGGATTATCTGCCATGATTCTCTGGATCACCATAAAGGTAGCCTCATACTCTGAAAAGAGAAGAAATGAGAGGTGATACTGGTGCCTTGCACCAGAGAAGGCCTTGGATCGGGCGACCTTGGTCTCATCTCATCGGCCAGTGTGCAGCACTGCAGGGTGTAAAGCAGTCATCGCAGTACTTCTGCATGCTTCATTCCTTCTTTTATTTTCCTTCCTTTCTTTTTTTTGAACCTTCTCAACACTGCTATTACCGAGTACTGAGTTATCCTATCACTTCAAATTTCCCTCCCTCCTCTTTCTTTCCTCTTATAGTCTCTTTCGAGAATCCCTCTGGATATATATAGATCTTTGTGTACCTTGAGTGATATTCTCAGCCCCGCCATGATCGTTACTGCCCTTTAAGAACCCTATGCAGATTGACGATCTTAGCCAACACCGGACTGCTGAGGGGGTATCTCACAGTGAGAGAATTCAGACCCCCCTCTAAGCAGTGCCACCAAGGGCTCTCATCATGGCAACATGGGGAATATTTCTAGCTCCAGATGGAAAGAAGCCTCTCCGATCACCTGTCTAGAAGAAGGCCAAGATAGAAGTCATCAGAATGCCCTCCTTGACAGTTCCAAGGCTCATCTCGAAAAGCAACAAGTTGAAGCAGCTGAATCTGCGAGTGGTCCTGTAACTAAATCAGATTCCCAACTCCCTCTATGGATACCTCATTGCTAATATTATTCTCAGCAGAATGTGCTCTTTCATACCTATGCACACAACACCAGCAAGAAAGAGATTGGGTTCTTTGCCAGATGCCACACACTATAATGCATGTTCCCATATCCCTGTTACTCAAGACATTGACTGCAGCCGATCAGCCGAGATGCACCCAATGTATTTTTGCAATAATTAAATGGCAACCCCTGCTAATGTTAGTTACGGCTAGCCATTGTTTATTCTTATCAATCCAGTCGGCGCTTCGTTGAGCTCGGCATGCCTGTACCTCGCTCGCCCACCTGACAAGGCTGATGTTCCATCTTTGGCCATTGTTGCCTTTCAACTCAAGAACTACTCCCGCTGCGTCCAATGATGTTCATGTCTGAAAGATGACAATGTTTGGACGTCACAGTCAAGCGCCGCCTACCGTAGAAAAGGATAATTCTGATACCCAGCTTTTTGGCTTGTTCCGGCTTTTCGGGGCCGCGGGATTCGAAACCGATGTCGAGTGAATACAGCCGATCATTTCCTCCCACTGCTGAAGTATATTACTGCTAACTGATTGAGTTGACAGCCTTGTCGCAGTCCACGGACTCGGTATCTGACTTGATGCTTGTGGGGTTAGTTCACTTGAATAGCATTGAAAGTCGAATTCAGAGATTCATATCCTTTGACGCATTAAGATTAATTAGTAGGAACCGGGTGGGGTTCGGTTTCAACCTCGAAAGGACAAAAAAAGAATAAAGTGGTGCTGCCCGGAATCGAACCGGGGCTGGCACGGCCACAACGTGACGTCCTACCACTAGACCACAGCACCTGACAATAATAATTCTGCCCGTTTAGTGCTATACGTGAGTCTGTTATGCCCAACTTATGACGGAGATGCTGCGCGCGGACCGTTCAGATACCTGGATGCGTCGTTTATCCTAGAGTCAACGCTAACGAAATGACGGTGGGCGATCCCGGTCGCAGAACTACTCTAAAAGAAATCGTCGGGTAATAAAAATTTCTACACAGTTCTATACAGTAATAGGTTGGGATTGAGAGTGGCAGACCAGAGCTAGACGGGGTAATTGAATGACTACCTTCTCCTGACCGGATCAGATCTACAGACAGTCAACAGTCACTGAAACGGAATAGTTTTGATTCTATCATCCTCGTCTATAGTGTAAGTGATATTCATAACATTTCCAAGATACAGGCGCTCAGTCGTGAAGACGAGCATTTCCCGAATAGGCAGATCGGAATACGAAGACCAACAGACTCGACCACTCGGAGTGCTAGTAAAATCTCCTTGCATGTCAAACCAAGCTTAGTGGAGGCAAGAGTCGACATCTGAAGAGGTATATCAGACGTCAACGCCACCTCTGTCGACCTCCAAGTGCGGGTTCCCTCTCTATTTTCTCGGGCCAATCGATAACTGACTCGGAGCCGAGGGGCGCGGGGGGAAGAGGCAAAGGCAAATGCATGCCTCGAAATGCGCGCATCCCAGCTGATTCGTGGCAGGTCGAAGGTATAGATTCCCATGACTCATTTCAAAAGTGGATATAAATCAGGCGGCGGCAGCAGGCTCATGAGCCCTCAGCTTCTTCATGATCGAATCCACAGCGTCCATGTCACTTGCATCCACTTTCTCGCCACGAGGATACCCATCTGGGAGATGTTGGACCGCCTCGTCCATGGCGGGTTGGTAGTTCCGGACGGCGGACGAGAGTGCGTACACTGCCTTCTTCCTCACGGCCGCCTCCGGGTCAGAGACCGACATGGATACGAGTGTGGGGAGGGCGTTTAGGACGACGAGCTGTGGCAAGAAAGTTAGCAACTCTGTGTGTCTCTTGACATGGGGGGAAACGGGAAAAAAAAAAGAGAAGGCGAACGTACCCTGTCCTGCGCCTTTTCGTTATTCTGAACAGCTGTCCCAACACACCAGGCCGCCATTCGCCGCATCTCGGCTTCCTCGTGCTCGAGTAGCTTCACGAGCGGAGACCACAGGCCCAATGGCTCCATGTTATTCGCATTGTCGATCGATTCGACCAGTTGCTCGAAATTGTCGAATGCGATGAGCTTATTCTCCAGGTCGACTTCCGCGGAGTGCAGCGCTTCCATGGCGGCTTTCATCAGATCGGCTTCAGAGGGTCCGCCAAAGAGCGTCCGGAGCATGTCCGGGTTGAGGCCACGGTTAGAACCGGGAGCTGCAGCTTCTGATGTAGGTCCATTGCCTTCCGTCTGTTGCTGGGATGGCGTGGAGTTTTGGATGCTCCATTTTAAGAGGTTGTTCATTCCGGGATCCATGATGAATAAGGTATAGATTCAATTATACAGTGACGATAAAAGAAAACATAAATCGAGATCTGAATTGTATTGGGCTGAATTTGAATTGCGTTAAATATAATAATGTTGCCTGCGTGCCGAAGCTTTTTCTTTAACGTGAGACTTGACGTCTTCTGGATGGTTCTCGCAGCGCCCGCACGGTTCCGTCTTCCATGGACTTCCACCGCCACCGAAACAGGAAGAGGGTCCTAAGAATAACTTAGAGTGGCGAACGCTAGACAAGAGCGTGGCCGTTGTCAACGCCTTCCTTAGCTTCTCTAGGTGTCTGTATTAGGTTTTTTTAGCTAGCGTGCAGAGACTATGAAGAAAGAAAGAGACATAAAGTGTATAAGAGTCAGAGGTAGTTAGCTGCATAATACCTCTCGTACCATATCTCGGGTACAATACAGAACGATGATTACGATACATGACGCACCGCCACGGTCGAGGTTCGAGGCTGAAAAGCTTCTGCTGGACCACCCCGCGGCGGAGAGAAAATGCGCAATTGCGCATTGGAGAAGGTACAAAACTAGTGTATGTCTGTAAAGCCCTGGAGCAAAGGGGCTGAACGGCGGTAAAGAGGCGAGAAATCTCTTGCGCCTTGCGGTGTCGAGCTCGATCTGCACTGGACGACTCCGTAATTATGTACCCAATCCACGGACGGAGCACCTATCCTGTCCATGTCGGACGCCCGGCCCAGCCACCCTGCCAGGACCCAAGAGGAAAGCAGAAAGGAAACTAGGCATATTTTATTCTCACTCCTCGATGGATATCAGGCAACAAACCCATGGCGTACAGCCAGCTTAACTACTGTTTCACGCGGTGTATGTTGCATGGACAGCAAGTCTTGTCCCTCGGCGTCTGCACTCACACTTGCGTAAGCGTAAGCGTAAGCATCGTAGGCATACACAATTGGCAACATCAAGGCACCCGAGCAAGCGCTTACCAGGCGACAACCCTGACATGTCGCGGATCCAAAAGACGATGAGGATGCTACTCTTCCCGGGCATGAAAGATGATGCTTCGTGGGCGGGCGTCTTGGCCGGCAACACGTGACGGACAACGGCGCGAAAAAAAGGGCATGACAGCGACAAAAGCCCCACGAGGATGCGCAAGTCCTCTTGCCATCGCACTACAAACAGCTCGGCGGGCCACGTACAGGCGACGGTGATACGCCTCCGTAGCGGCGTAGACAAAGAATGCGGGAATGGTTCTGCCTGTCAGGGAGCCGCCTGGGCCGTAGCCTGCTGCGACTGTGGGAGGCGGGGACGGTGTATATAAGCTGTGGCGGGTTCGGACGCACACACCAGCGACGGCACTAACGCCAATCCCAATCCCAATCCCAGTCCCGATTTCTCTCCTCCTCGCTTCTTCCCTCGAACCTCCAAATCCTCATCCCTCTGTCGGTCTGACTATCTAACCCCCTTCTCCCCCCAGCCACTCCTCCCCTTCTTCCCTTTTCTCTTCTGCTTCGTCGTCGTTTTCCTTCATAAACGACTTTCTCACGTCTTATTTCCCTTTCATCCGTCTGATTCCTTCGTAGTCCGTTCTGTCCTATCTCATTCGCCATGGAAGGTGAGCTTCATGACACCTCAGCAGCACCTACGCCGCCCGTTATCCCGCCATCCGCTCGCTTCCCCTTCCCCTTCCCCTCTTTCCAACAACAACCTCACTCTGCATTATCATGCCACCGTTGCTCCTCTTACTGACGAGTTTTAAACTACAGAGGAAGTTGCTGCTCTCGTTATCGACAATGGGTATGTCTATCTGGCTTCTCTCTTCTCTCCCTCAGGTTCCCGAGCGCATTCTCGGTCGCTACTTTGATCGCGCTCCCACAGTCACCATTCCATGAACGCCCAACATCCACACCTAATGCGGCTACAGCTCTTCGAATTCACCTCTTCCCGTATTGGATATGTTGATTGCTGACAATGTTCATCCAGTTCGGGTATGTGCAAAGCCGGTTTCGCCGGTGATGATGCACCCCGCGCCGTTTTCCGTAAGCCTCTCTCCCCCCTTTTTTGTCCTCTTCCATTTTCTCCTCTTTCTTTTTTCCCCTTTCCCGTATCAAAGGAATTCCTGCGATTGCACCTATGGCCTTATCTGCGAAGAATGAGGCATTGGTTTTTGGGTCTCCCGCGCTTCGATACCCACTGAAATCAGACGAGAGAAGAGAAATGCTGACTCGTGGGTAACAGCGTCTATTGTCGGTCGTCCGCGCCATCACGGGTAATTTGCCTCCCTCCCTTCTCTTCATGGTCGAATGCCACTGACTGCTCTGCGTAGTATCATGATTGGTATGGGCCAGAAGGACTCGTACGTCGGTGATGAGGCACAGTCGAAGCGTGGTATCCTCACACTGAGGTATCCCATTGAACACGGTGTCGTCACCAACTGGGATGACATGGAGAAGATCTGGCATCACACATTCTACAACGAACTCCGTGTCGCTCCTGAGGAGCACCCAGTCCTCTTGACTGAAGCCCCCATCAACCCCAAGTCCAACAGGGAGAAGATGACCCAGATCGTCTTCGAGACCTTCAATGCCCCCGCCTTCTATGTCTCCATCCAGGCTGTGCTATCCCTGTACGCCTCTGGTCGTACCACCGGTATCGTGCTGGACTCCGGTGACGGTGTCACCCACGTCGTCCCCATCTACGAGGGTTTCGCCCTTCCCCACGCCATCTCGCGTGTCGACCTGGCTGGTCGTGACTTGACCGACTACCTGATGAAGATCCTTGCTGAGCGGGGCTACACCTTCACCACCACCGCCGAGCGTGAAATTGTCCGTGACATCAAGGAGAAGCTCTGCTACGTCGCTCTTGACTTCGAGCAGGAGATCCAGACCGCTTCCCAGAGCTCCACCCTGGAGAAGTCCTACGAGCTTCCCGACGGTCAGGTCATCACCATTGGTAACGAGCGTTTCCGTGCTCCGGAGGCTCTGTTCCAGCCTAGTGTCCTCGGTCACGAAGGTGGTGGTATCCACGAGACCACTTTCAACTCTATCATCAAGTGCGATGTTGATGTCCGTAAAGATCTGTACGGCAACATTGTCATGGTACGTTACGCTTGTTCCGCTTCCTTCGATTCTCAAAGCGGTATGCCAATGCTTACATTTTAATGCGATTAGTCTGGTGGCACCACCATGTACCCCGGTATCTCCGACCGTATGCAGAAGGAAATCACTGCTCTCGCTCCCTCGTCCATGAAGGTCAAGATCATCGCTCCTCCCGAACGTAAATACTCCGTATGGATTGGTGGTTCCATCTTGGCTTCTCTGTCGACCTTCCAGCAGATGTGGATCTCCAAACAGGAGTACGACGAGAGTGGTCCTTCGATTGTGCACCGCAAGTGCTTCTAAGGTATGTTCACATTTAGTTCTTTCTACACATCGTCAGCTGATCAAGTTCTGACGTAAGAATACTATAGCTCTTGTTTCTGCTCATTTCTTTCGCTCGTGTGCTTCCTATTATATCAAAATGCGGGACGGAAACAGTGGTGGCTCGATACGCTCTTCTGATCTGTCGGGTCAAGGAGGTTACGTGAAAAGGGCGGTTTACCTGGTGAAATAGAGACGGTTGGAGGCTTGGCTCTCGACAAAAAGGCCATCTTCTTGGCGGCGGGAGGTTCAATTTCGAAGAATGTCGTACGAAAGAAGCGATGTAGGAGAGGTGTGACGTCCCATGGAACTCGAAGCTTGCGGTATAGTTCTATGCCTCGTAAATTTTTTGAGTTCTGTACTTCTCCCGTGTTGGCTTTCTTGCGTCATAAAGAAGAAAAATTCCAAACGCTGCCAGGGGTGTGGGGCTTCCTGTTGATTGATCAAGACGGGCTTTTTTTTCTTTCGACTTTTCTCATCTTCGTTCTTCCTTTCCCCATGGCCTTTCTGTTCTAGTATGTTATCCATTACCAGTCTTTATCTTCACCTTACGCACATCAATAAGCAGCAGGCTTGCCGTCGATAGAGCGTACCCGAACACTGTGATGGAATGAAGCAGGCTTTGGCTTGCTGTTTAGATAGTGACGTAGCCATACACAGGTCTTCAATCAAGGCTCAGAGTAATTAAGTGGGTAAGTCTACAGTCTAGGTTTTCAACTGTGGGACATGAAGTAGCTGCAATCCATATGCAGAACAGAGGAACGTTTTCATGGAACTTCTTAACTTGCGGGATCTATTCATTCCGTTCATCCATTACTGGATATCTCATATCAACACATTAAACCAGAGAGAGAGAAAAGAAAAAAAAAGATAGAAAAACAAAGGGAATCCAAAGCACTTTTATATGATAGAAATAAACGCTTCTTATCATCAGACCGGGTAGAGGAACTTCAAAAGGAAAATTGAAAAGTGAAGAACTCAAGTAACCCGAACAAAAACTGTGACGGAAATCAGGGATACTTTAAAATCTAATCTACGCATCCCACATCTCCAACCCATCCAGCACAATACTCTCCTCACCCTCACGCTTCTCCCTCAACTCACCAATCTGATAAACCGTCTCACCGGACTTCTCGAACGACTCCCTGACGGCACCTTCCCGGCCCTTCTCAACGATAACGACCATGCCAACCCCGCAGTTGAAGGCGCGCGACATCTCCGTCGCGGAGACGTTGCCCGTGCGCTTCAACCAGGTGAAAACGGGCGGTAGTTGCCACGTCCGCACGTCGACGTGGGCGGATAATGTCTTCGGGAGGGCACGCGGGATGTTCTCTACCAGGCCGCCTCCGGTGATGTGGGCGAGACCTTTGATCGCGGGTGCGGTGAGGGAGAGGGTTGTTAGGACCGGCTTGACGTAGATGCGGGTTGGGGTTAGGAGGGCGTCCCCGAGGGTTGGTTTTGAGGAGGAGGAAGAGGAGGAAGAGATGGGGAATGGTGATGGGTCGTGGTAGTCAAGTCCCGAACGGTCGACGATCTTGCGGATCAACGAGTATCCGTTTGAATGGGGCCCCGACGATGCGAGGGCCAGAATGACATCTCCGGCTTTCATGGCGGCGGTGTTCGGGAGAATTGTCCGGGCATTGGGGCCGGTGGTGTTGATGGCGCCGACGGCAGCACCGACGGCGTCGTAGGTGTCTTCGACGAAGAGGCCCGGCATCTCAGCCGTTTCGCCTCCGATCAAGGCGCAGCCGGCCTGGACGCACCCGTCTGCGACGCCTGTGACGAACGCTGCAGCGGTGGGGACATCTAGTTTCCCGCAGGAGTAGCAGTCGAGGAAGAACAGGGGCTCAGCGCCCTGGACGACCAGGTCGTTGACATTCATGGCCACGAGGTCGATGCCGACGGTGTTATGGATGCCCATTGCGTGGGCGACTTTGAGCTTGGTGCCCACGCCGTCGATGGCGCCGATCAGGGTTGGAGAGTGCGGGTGGTAGAGCGGTGGGTTGGCGGCAGGAAGAGAGAAAAGACCACCAAAGCCACCGATCACTGCGTCCGTACCAGGCCGTTTGGTGCGGGCCACGGAGCTCTTGATCGTGCTGACAAGCTCATTGCCGGCGTCGATGGAGACGCCCGCTGACGCGTAGGTGAGGGATTGTTGTTGTGGGGACATTTCGGCGGACTTGGACGTGCTATCTCTAAAGGCACGGTGTGCGATATCCTTGCGGTAGAACATGCCCTGGAAGTGGATCGTTGTGAGACCCTCGTAGCTCTTGCGGACGGCCTCCTCGAGGGTCGGGCCCGTCGATGTCGCCGCGATGACTCGGCCCCCCGAGGTCCGGAGTTCATTATCGACAAGTGTCGTGCCTGCGTGGAAAATTAGAGTATCGGCTGGCGATTTGTCAAGGATAATAGGTCGCCCCTTCGCGTAAGAGCCAGGATAGCCCTCCGCCACGGCGATAACAGTTGTAGAGAACTTGGGTTCGACCCTGACGGTGACGCCGTCCAGCCAATGCTCGGTGCAAGCAACCATAATCTGCGCTAGGTCTGTGTCGTCACTAAGGAGGGGAAGAAGAGTCTGGGTTTCAGGATCTCCGCCGCGGACGTTATATTCGAGAACTTTAGGGCCGTTCTTGGTCATCATTAACCCGGTGAAGAGGATGCCGACAAACGGGAAACCTAGGACACGCAAGTTTTAGCACAACCTCGTCGCAAAGAGTCCATTCAAATTATGCGTACCGTCTCGTCGCATCCCGTCGATCGATGGTTGTACGATAATCCGGTCAATTTCTTCCGCGACCTCCTTGGGAGCAATCCGTGTAGGTGCGTAGCAACCCATTCCGCCTGTGTTCGGACCCTTGTCGCCATCGTATATCCGCTTGTGGTCCTGTGCCGGTGGGAGCGATCTAATCGAATAGCCATCGCTGAAGGTGAGGATGCTCAGCTCGTCGCCCTCAAGGTATTCTTCAATAACAACCTCGTCACCCGCTTCGCCAAACTGGTGGTCGAGCATCATTTCCCGAAGCGCCGTGTGGGCCTCTTCTTTCGAAGTTGGGATGATGACACCCTTGCCGCCAGCTAAACCGTCGGCCTTAATGACAATGGGGTGGGATACGGAATCGAGATAATTTCGCGCAGACTCGTAGTCGGAGAAATTCCCGTACTCTGCTGTAGGGATACCATGACGTTTCATGAAATCCTTGGAGAAGGTCTTAGAGCCCTCCATACGCGCAGCAGCTTTAGAGGGACCGAAACATCTAATACCAACTGCAAAAAAAAACAACAGGTCTCAATCAACTGGACACTCCCCGTTCAAGAATTCGGCGGACCGACCTGCCTGAAAATAGCCTTGAATGCCGTCCACAAGAGGTGCCTCCGGTCCTGGGACCACCAGATTCACGTTATTCTTCTGCGCGAAAGCAACGAGACCGGGATAGTCGTCGCCCTTGACATTCACATTGACAATTTTGGGGTAGACTCCGAGACCGGTGCCTCCGTTCCCAGGCGCAACATAGACCGTGTCAACTGCGGAGGACTGGCTCAACTTCCAGGCAAACGCATGCTCTCGACCGCCGTTTCCGACAACGAGGATGCGCAGACTTTCTTGGGGCATATCCGTGTCAGGGTCCTCGAGCAAACCTAGGTATCAGAAGTCAGCCCCGCGTTCGACCAAGTCAATCGCAGAGGGGTTTTGAGCCCCGCATGCATTGGTTGCGCAGCATCAACAGGGTCAAGGGTGAGGACGAGATGCCAATTGCATTCTTAAGGAGGGCCACAGACTGACCTTACTAGAGAATGACGTTCCAGCTGCAGCGGTGGTAGAGAGTGAGGGCCTGGGGAGCGGAGCAGAATATAGTTCTCATTTCCAAAATTTTTCCCGTCGGGCAGTGGCCGCTTTTTCTCCGACGCCGCAAACTTTCAAAGCACACGGCCAGCCACGGTGACCAGGCACGCAACGTCCTGCGTTGGTTTTGTTGGCAGACTCTGAAATCCACATATACTCATCAGAACGGCCCAGTCAGTAGCAATAGCAACAGCACCCGACCCTGGTCGTCTCGTCCTGTGGTGTTTCTCTCCACCAGACCAGGCCGTGGCGACTTGGAAGGCGGTGAGCTAGTGGACGGCAGAAAGGAAAAGCGCCAGAAAAGACCAGAGAGGGAAGTGCGCTTTTCGTCCAGACAGCGCGTGTCTTTGTCCAGCCAGCGTAGGCTTGCTTGCTGTCATTGCTCGTTGTGTTTGGCTTCTATATCTCTGGATCACCCTTGGCCTTGATGTTTCGGCCCTCTTTGCGGTCGTTCACAGACCCTCTTCGCGAACATGTCTGCTCCTCCTGCTTAGCTGCGAGGTCCCGAGGGAGCTCACGATTATGCTACCAATTCTATACCACTACTTCGATTCGCTTGAGTCATGATGCGGGAAATGCTTCTGCGGGGCCGCCCCGTCCCACAGAGCCTTCGATAGCAATTCCACCGCCAGATAAGGTACGGATTATCCTTCCGGATCTCAGTTTTTATCAGCTGTGTAACCAGTCCGTCGCGCTCGAAGAATGCTACTGATGATATCTCACTAGGAGGCTCCAATAAATGACAAACCTCACAAACCTCATCTGCCTCACCAATCGTCCAAGCCGTCTGGTACGAAACATGGCAGTGGCGCTCAACCGCGAGAAACAGATCCGTCCGCCGGTAAGGATGGCCTCTCAAACGCGAATGAGAGAAAACGCGTTAAAAGGAGGTCGTCGGAAAATGAAGGAGCCAGATCGCCGAAGCCAGATGATTCCGAGCATCCTACGGATCGGAGGAAACGCTCAGCGAAAATCAAGACAAGACGAAGAGCTAAGAGGCCGGGTCGTAGAAGGGAGGCGGCCTCGAAGAAGTCGGTGGGTTAACACCACATGTCACGCTTTGTAGAGATTATTGCTGACAAAGACCAGCCTGAGACTACGAAGCCAGATGATCTCAAAGGCGGAAAACCTGCACGGAAGGCGTCGTCCAAATCTGCTTCTAAACGGGCCCAACCAGTTTCTGAACCCGCTAGTAAAAGAAAGGGTGAGGAGTCCATTCTATCCGAGTCGTCAGGAGTGGAGGAGTCTGGTCTGTTGGCCGCGAAAGACATCAAATTTGCCCGTAGGTTATTTCTCTTCTCGAATGTAGATCTCCCGGATTCCTTGCCTTGCTGACGATTCTCAAAGCGTTGGATATTGAAAGAGCGCCGGTCCCAAAGCTGTCCTTCGGTCTCGAGAGAGTTCTCTTCAAGTAAGTTCTAAGCCGACAGCACACATCCAGCGTGGAGCCTAATTAATGCCGATGTAGTCCCGGAGTTTACCATCTTCGCGACCCACGATCTCGAGTCTTCAATTTCGATCCATACCTAGGCTCGATTATGCCGGTAACCGAGTTTGATTTTACGGCCCTGAAAGACTATATTACATCGTCTCGCGATGAGACATTACGCGATATTGCTGTCACGGAAAAGAAGAAGTATATCGGCTCGTCGTCAAGCATGACGTCCGTTCTTTCGCATTTTCACTACCTTCTGTCCGCATGGAGACCGATTAATACATCGACCCTATCCCAGGGGTTCCCAGACAAGACGAGGAGCTTCACAAGACTCCTTCGAGCACCTGCCGCCATCATCCTTAATCGCCGAGATGGGATCTATGCTGTCGATGCGGACAAAGAGTTCGACTCGGCCAATATTCTCATGAACCTTGGGAAGTCAATGGAAAAGCTGCTCACTTTGCCTAAAGAGGAATTCGAGCGCTATAGGAGGTCTAGCAAGAACAAGATTTCCGCAGAAGAGGAGCAGGCGATCCCCGAGTCGTACCACTACTCTACCGTTGGCGATTTCATCGTGCGGTCTCAGCTCGACGCTCATGATGCACGGCTTCCCGGAACAGGCATGTTCGATTTGAAGACGCGCGCGGTCGTCTCCGTCAGGATGGATGCGCGCAATTTCGAACACGGGCTCGGGTACGAGATCAAGAATCGATTCGGTGATTTTGAATCCTACGAGCGAGAATTCTTTGACATGATCCGAGCGGCTTTCCTCAAATATTCCTTGCAAGTACGCGTTGGTAGGATGGATGGTATCTTCGTCGCTTTTCACAATATCCAACGTATTTTCGGTTTCCAGTACATTAGCTTGCCGGAAATGGATAACGCTCTTCACGGCCAGACAGACACAACTCTAGGCGACAGAGAATTTCATCTCAGCCTGACCCTGTGGAACAAAATCCTAAACAAGGTCACGGAAAATTTTCCGAACCGATCTCTGCGTTTCCACTTCGAAACACGTGAAACTACGATTCCGTTCATGTACATCTTCGCCGAGCCCGTGACTGATGAGGAGATACATGCTATCCAAAACAAGAACAAGGCGGATATCGAAGCCTACCAACAGCGGATTCTAAACTTGACGCCTCGAGAAAATGGATTCGACTCACCGACCACCCAAAATGGTGAGAGTCCGACAGGGAAGCCGGTCGAAGAACCTGACAGTGCGGGACCTCGACCGCCCGTGGACTCGACAGAGGAAGCTACACTGCCGTCCGAAGAGCGATCCGCCGGAGAATCCGAAAATACAACCCAGCAGGAAGGGGAGCCGACTTCAGAACTGCTAGGAATGACACTTTTCATCAAAAACAAGGTGAATGGCGAGCTCGTCGAGCGGCCATTGAACATGAAGCCCGAGGATGAGTGGACAGTTGAGTACGTATTGAAGGAAATCACACCTTCTCGTGCGGCCGGAATATACGCGGCATGCCAGAGACGACGAAAAGTGGCCTTGGATGGGAGAGGAGAAGATGAGTCTGAAGCTGGAAATTACTACCTCCGAAAGCTGCGCGGACTCAGCAGACGAGGCAGGGAGTGGCGGAAGATAGAAGACGAATTGGATCGACGAGATGGCATTGTGGTGCTGGAAGGAGCCATTCAGAGTCAGCCGCAGTGAATCTTTCTTTTTTTTTTTGGCTCTTGGAGAGCGAAGTCACTTCACTGAAAAATTTCTGTATTATACGCTATTCTCCTGGATGGATGCTGGGCTTCTTAATTTTGATTACCCCATATATCCCCTTCCTAAGACATTGTGTTTACGGGCATCTCACTGGTGTTTTGGCGTTCAAAAAGAGAAGATAAAGCACACATGGATGCTGCTACCAGCATGGGTCATTGTTGCTTCTGGACGAGGCACTTCAAATTCATATGGATATGGACCTGGATACTACCTGAGTAGTGCTTGCTTGGAAGAAACGGAAAAGTGTGAAGGGAGGACTTTCCCTCGTCACAGTTCACTCAGCTATAGATCGCTAAAATATACATAAAATATACATGAGCAGTCAAAGCTTTAATGTAACCATGTTCTGTCGATCAGACTGCTGCTGTAATTCTAAATATCAGTTGGCGTCATAGACGTGTATTACTCGGTATATTTCACCGGCCCTGTTCTGGACGAGATTCATCTCCCATCCACCAATATGATATGCTACATGCGCTGCTGTGGACTGTGACAAAGTAGACTAGTAATAGTACTCTAGTACTTGACAATTCAGGCCGCTTCGTGTCCAAGGCCTTCTTATCCCGTTGGATTGGCTCTTGACTCAACGTCTTCCTCCCCGTGTATATACTAAACTGAAAAAAAAAAGGGAACAAAACAACTATAATGCACCCGCAAAAGATGGCAACCAGTATTATCTTCCACATTGGAAATGAGGAGATGCAAGTGAAACAGAAGGTCATGCATGCATGCGTACATACATTTGAAGTCACCCGTCGCAAAATAAATGACATCGAACCTCCGGTCCCGGCCTCTCCCGGAGCTCATGCACGCACGTTCTGACATTAAATCCTTGATCAGGAATTTTTTTTCTTTTTTTTTTCTCTTCGTGGGAACTCTAATTATGCTTAGTGTCTGTGCTGCACCTGCAGCTCAAGCTTGATGATATGAGAGATTTGGCTCGGAGCCCTAATTCTTGTCCATCATGCACAGAACCAGCTTGTTTGGCTGACATAACCAGCTAAGGGAATGAAAAAGTGCATGCACCAGAGTTCATATATGATTTCTATGACACTCTGAAATAATGCACAGTGGTGTAGGGAGTTCCGGTCCTGACAGCATTGGTCTCACAAGAGCTGGTGATCAGCTGGTGCTTAATGGGTTAGGCAATGAGTCTAAACTGTTGAATCTTGCTATAAGTAAACTTGTCCAGTGAAACACAAGAGAGAAAGGCGAATAGTATGGCTACATTTTTTGAGATGCATCTGCATCAAACGAAGTAAATATAAACCAAACCGGCTTAGATATATTACTGTCATATTCCATCTTAACCAAGCTATTTGCAGTGCACTCATGACGACTAAGAACCTCGTTACCAAGTCTGACAGCACAGCAAACTCCAGCTGCCAGCATGGCAGAACGCAAAGAACACCTTATGATGCAAAGAATACTCACAGTTGTACATGGCCTCCCGAATAACAAATGAAAGCAATCTGCAATAGCGCCCAACAAATCCCATTGTAGATGCCATATAATACAAGTCCAGCCCGATCCAATCCAATCCAATCCATGTCGCCAAGCTGAACCAGTATATACACATAGGCAGACCCATATATATTCCACGCATATACATTCCCGAGGGTGCCAAATATTAAAAAGGGGGAAGAAAAAAATCGTCTCAGTTGTATGCGCATCATAGGACATAATAGCGACTGTGCAAATGGGCAAAATATTGTGACACAGACAAAATGATCAAGTGGATGGGTATCTTCAACCACTCAAATGGGCTGCATAATGTTTCTTTCCGGGACATAAAGGAAAGGCAGGAAGCATAGGCGTAAAAAAAAAATAGGAAAATAGACTGGGAATGAAACATGAACATATGTACTGTATGGCACTCATCATGTACTGCTCAAACTCATGTCGAGCTTGGGCGGAGACCAGTCCAGCTGGGGTGGCTCAGCCGCGCCCGACTGTGTCTCAGGGTAGGACTTCTTCTCGCTTGACGGGTTGTTGTTGTTGTGTGTCGGTTTGATGTTTCTTAATTTCTCCAACCTCCTCTTTTCTCTGGACGCGCTCTTGCTGACGAACCCTTTCAGTGCAGAGGAATATTGGCTCATCGAGCTGGACTTGGAACTGGTACTCGTCGTGGAGCTCGAGATGCTTCGAGTGCTCTGCAGCGTGCTATGACTGTCTCTACTAAAATAACCTTTTGAGGAATCCGGGACTTGCAAATGGTTCGGAGACTGTAGTGCTGTCTTCGAGTCCCACTGCGGATCCAGTTTGATATCATGGCATATCGAGTTGAAATCGGCGGCGAAGTCACCATCCGCCAGCAAATGTTCCTTTCTTTCCTCCCCTGCACCATGGCGATCCAGAAGTTCCAGCGCTTCCTTCAAGGCAGGAGCAGACAAGTCCGTCACCTGAGTCTCCGGGACGGTGCCGTTCGTGGAGGCAGAAGACTCAACGATATCCTCAGTAGCCCGAGGTTCCGTGGTTCGCGGAGACAGCGGCCTCGATTCCGGCTCTCTTGCACTAACCGCATCTTCACCTGGAGCAGCAGGGTGACTCTCTTCCGAAGAGGCTGCCACCTCAATTTTGGCGCGATCGAGTGACATTTTTGGGCTTATTTCTGCATCCGGCAGTATGTTTGCAGGTTTCTCGTCATGACCGATGCCAACCTCGTGATGTGGTCGTCTCTCATCTATGCCATGAGCCAGATTATAATTCCGAGAAAGAAACTTATGCAGGCGGACGACCTCGGCGTCCCATTTCTCGTTCAGGGAATGAAGCACACGTTCAATTTCACGGCTTGCAGCCACGTCGAGGGGCTCGGGAGACGCCGAGGCCGCCTTCGCGGGTACAGGAGAGAGCCGATTATGCGTATGTGCTGCAGCACTAGGATTCTTGACCAACTTGCTACCTGAGCTGACCTGACCAACAGCGGCATATATTGACCGGCGCAGGGAACTTGTCGCAGAGCTTGCCGGAGGGTGGTGCTTGGAGCGGCCAGAAGACTCTTGGGACACAGTCTCCATTTCTCGGCGTACCTTGTCAAGCGATTTTATCCTGTCTCCATCCATGCACGACAGAACGAACAGTTCGTTGTTCAGCTCCAGACTGTTAACCAAGACGGTGAACGACTGCAGACTCATCTCGTTGTTCTCACAATAGACCTCGCGCAGGCAGGCGTTCTCTTCGAGCACAGACGCCAGGGTACTAGCACCTTGAAATCCGAGCCTTTGGTGCTCAATTCGCAACACCTTCAGTGACCTGTTCTTTTTCAGCCCGGTTAATGCCAAATTAAGCCCGATTCCGAATCTAGCCACATCCAAATGTGCACTATCTCCACTGATGTCCAGATCCTCCAGCGTGTCATTATCTTCGAACATCAGCTGTAGTGACTTGCACGTCTCTGGGCTCGCGTCGTACGGAAGGGAAGCTTTGGAGATGTCCAAAAATCTCAACGTCTTGTTCTTCCTTACTGCCTCCACCAGCTGGCGGAAATGCTCCTCCTTTTTGAAGTCAATCATCCTCATTGAAAGGAAGGTTGGAGCTTGACTCCGAGCGATGGCATCGCAGAGATGCGGACAACCTGTGTCAAGCCGATTCTCGTTGACATAGAGGTGCAGGTTCGGCGGGGCTCCGGTATTGTCCGCCATAGAACTTAACAACGTCGCCACATCCTCCCCCGTTAGGCCGCACTGGCTCATTTGCAGGACGCGCAAACTCCGAGATTTATCGCTAGCTAAATAGGCAGCAACTGCGCGAGTTGTCTCCCCATTCACTGATGTCCGGTTCAAGGACAGTTCCTCCAGTCGCCAGCTGAGGAGGGTGTCCGCTGTGATAAGGGGGTTGGAGCCTGAAGTCCTAGAAATGCTTGACAGATCCAGCTTGCGCAGCTGACCAAAGTAGCCCAGGTACTGTTGGAGGGTATCAGGGTTCAAGCGGCCCTGCATACCCGAGATGTTGACTTCCTCCAGAGTGGATGCCTGGGCCACAATCGTCGATAGGAGCAAGTCGAGGTTATGAATCGATAGACCACAGTCGCCCACCTCGAGGGCCCGAAGATGGCTTCCTCTTTGGGACGCAGCGTCGACCAGATAGTCCAAGTCCGATTCACCAAGCTTGATCCCATTCAGCACGACCCAGTCAACACTCGTCAGTAACTCCCGTCGAATGATAGGGAAGACAGCCTCAGGAATACCACAGCCCGCATCGCGGGCCCCCATACCCAATGCTAGACAGTATGAAAAGTCCAGTCGTCGGAGCCTCCTGCTCTTCAAAGTAAGCGCGCGGATCTCCTGCGCCAGGACTGACAAGTTCTCCTGGCCTGGAATATGGACCCGCGATCCTCCACGAGTAGTGAGTGCGTCCCTGTCGGGCCCATAGGGGTCGCGGAGACCTCGCAATGAGTCCAAGCTAATACCGCTAAATGATATTGATCGGAAAGAGTCGTTATATCGCAGCGCCCGCATCACTGCAATCAGCTCAAGAGCAGAGTAATTCTGAACGCTGAGGGAAGCGGGGGGCAGAAGCTTGAAGCACGGGGCGTCGTCGCATTGAACGTCAATCGTATATCGGATGTTGGATGTATCGACATCATAACCTGCTGAATAGGCGACAAGCGTTCGATCAAAGCAGCCATAGTCTTCTTCTTCTTGCTGCGCCAGGTCCAATGGTAGCAGTTTCTCTTCATTATCTAGTTCGCGGGGTACAACAAAATTGTAGGGTTGTCTGACCCAAAGTGGTCGCAAGATTTCGCAGTACTGCCTTATCCAAAGGGCTATCTCTGTCGCATGGACGGACGCAAGGAATACGGAAAATGGTTTACAAAGTGGAATGCTAGACGCAACGTAGTCAGCACACATGGAAGATAAACCGACATGTCACATTCATAAAAGCGGGCCCCCCGGGAGGGGGGAGAAATAAAAGCAAAAGAAAGGGACAGGACAAAAAAAAAAGTTTCTGCATACCGGAAAGTCAGATGAAGGCTATCATCACCCCATTCCATCGATAGGCCTGTCAAAGTCATCAGGCCGAAAGACAACGATGCTGTTTCCAGATCGCTCGATGACGTAACGGAGGTACGACTGGCAACTTTCTGAAGCGGGATCAAGTGAAGTCTGTGCGACCCTAGGGCTAGATAGCACCCTGTTGGAGACAATTTGGTAAGGTCGTCAGCCGAACCGGCAGAGGACTTGGTAGAGGCCATCTGGAGGACGCGGAAGAGACGAAACGTCAGGGGGTCGTAATCCTTCTCGCGCTCCAGTAGGGAAACCACATAATCGACGGACATCTGGTCTATGGGCAGCGGGTCAACAGAACGGACGAAGCGTGCAGCAGAGCGAATACCGGTCATCCACAGGTCCAGCTCTTGCAGATCCGGCATGTGCATCTGGATCAGAGTCACCTTTTGCGCGCGTTCATCCAGGTACGCTACTTCGATGATAGACGAGAGTCGGCCATCGTCCAGAGCATAAACGGCAACGATACTGTGCAGCGGGATGCCTGCTGTGTCGTGGGCTACCAAATGCGTGTCTTGTATCGAATTGATTGATACAATTGACTGACGGTTCCCTGGAAGAGCTCGAGCGAACGAAGTCGCCATCGACGGAAATACGTCTAAGGCTTTGCTCTGGCTCTTGAAACGGATAAGATGCGTGCCCGTGAGGACCAGATACTGGCTCTTTTTCCTCCACATGCCACCCGTCGTCTGCACTTCTCCATGGTGCAATACCATGGATCCCACACCCAGGACAGAATCATCGTCGCCAACTGATGACACTTTGGAGCGGCGCGTAGAGCTATCGCCATCCTCGAGGGAATACTGTGAGCGAAAGGAGCCAAACACAGACCTCCGCTTTTTCAGTAGTGATTTTCTTCGGGGCCCTGCGCCTTGCCTCGGAGACTCTGCAGCAGCCCCAGGGGAGGCTTCCGACTCAACAGCATCGGGTAGACTGTGGAACTGGTATGATTCAAACGCGCCTGGATTGTTGTTGTTGTTGTTGTTGTTGTTGTTGTTGTTGCTACTGCTGAAGAATCCAGCAGACCCGGGACGCGAGCGCGATTTGCTTCTCTTCAGTACTTGAGTGTCATCGGACGAGGAACGGTGGTGGAAAGGAGGGCGAGTCAAGGGGGCGGACGACACGCCAAAGACACCCAGGCTTTTGCGTCGTGGTCTCCTTTCAGGATATCCGGTCATAGTCAGGAGGGTCAGGCGATTCAGAACAGGAAGATGGGCCGTGAACAGGAAAACGCGAGGAAAGGTGACAGACTAGGGAGGATGGCTCTAGTTCATTGACGGCATGGGAATCGTTTCCTCACTGGCGTGAACAGTCAGCTAGAATCACAGATAACATATATGTACTTTCAAAGGAGAGAAATATCAGGTAGACAAGTAACTTACAATTCAATCCAAGGATATCCAAGCGCTCAAGTAAGCCAGCACGCCATGAGAAACGGTCCAGTCAAAACGGGCAGTCAGTGGGAAGAAGAGTCGTCAGGACCACCGGAGTCTGAGACAGCAGGAGCAATAGCACTGACAGCGGCAGGCGCACGAAGACAGTCTGAACCAATACGAGTCAGAGAGCGGGGTGTCGAAAAAGACAGGAAATGGATTTCCAAAAATAAAGCGGGTAGAGGGGGGACCCAGGAAACAGGGATGGTTATCCAATAACGACTTGTCAAAGCAATCCTTGATTTTAAGGAAGGAAGGGGAGGGGGAGAAGAAAGATAACAAGCAACAAAGGGTTAAAGAAAGAGAAAATCCCCGAATGCAGCGAGAGGAATGCTCAGGTTTGAGTTGGGGAAAGACAAGCGACGCGACAGGCCGATCCAGGCGGAGCGCCAAGGATGATGATATCAGAGGGACTGTGTGAAGGCGCGCAGCTCCTGCATCCAGGCCAGAAGAGATCACCGGCGATCGCGGGAATGACCTAGGACATAAAACGTAAAGCAAAGCCTGTTGCTGATGAGCGGACGTAGACAAACCGCGAAGGAATTGCTGGAACCACGGTAGAGGATAAGACAAGAAAGAAAAGAGAAAACGAAGGTAGAGAGGACAGCCAGGCAGACCGACAAGACGGTGAGGATGCAAAGCAACAGGCGACGGGCAGAAAAAGGAAAGGATAGGCCCCAGGGAGACGAAGATCATGCATCACACAGCTCGAGGCAATAATAATAATGCAGCTGGATGCACTGCAGCAAAGCAATCACTGGACGGCACTCCAGGCACGCCCACCAAAGCTTCGCAATTAACCTTTGCTAGCACCCCTGTTGATCCAGCCTGTACCGGCCACAGAGTTGCAGACTCAAAACTGTTCTGCAGTTTCTCTCCTGTCCAACAACCAGCCTGATCTGTTCTTGAAGGCTTTCGCTTCCCTCGATGTCCATCATGGATGTCTCCATGACGTACGGGCTTCGTCTTCGTCCTCGCTTATTGGTCTGTTCACGATCTTGATCTCCTAACTAATCTCCGGCCCGATTCCGGCAGGCCGAATCATAGGGGGCAGTTCTCAACCCTGCTCATATTACGCAATTTCCCGGTCCGTCTTACGCAGTGGGTTAAGCCTCAAGCCATCCAAAGACGGTCGAATTAACAACAGCTAGGGTCCCCGCGAACTCTCTCTGGAAGCGACTATCTCGTCGGGAGCCCCTGCGTAAATACGATGTACTCAATCAAATAGGATGTGGCTCCGGAGGGCCCGATACGGGGCTCGCAGAACCGAACCCTATCTGTCGATATTACTATTTAGGTATTGTGTAGATGCGCCACGAGAGACTAGGGCCAGTTTTGCGCCTGCGCTCTTTCCTCCCGTTTGATCCTCCTCGCAAGCGATACGTACTCCTGGTATCGCTTTTCCGCCCAAATGCACCCTCCCAGCGTCATGACGGCGATCTGGATGAACACCTTGAACTGCGGCGTCAGGCCCCGATATACGCGCGAGGTAGGCGATATCCACTCAGAAAATCCTTCTAACGGCCGGTAGAAGAGTTGCGACTTGAGGTGTTCGCGTGAGAAAAACGAAGGACGTTTGTCAGTGCTGCTTTCACCGGGAGTGGGTCGAGAGAAGGTAAAGGGATGAGGGAGCATGAGGATCATATGGCCGAGGATAGAAGCGGAACCGAACTGAAGCGAGGTCGTCAGCTATGTTCTTGATCTACAGCTTTAGAAGGGCCCCAAAAAAATATGTAGTTTCAGAAAAATGAAAATAAAAAATAAAAAAAGAAGGCCAACGCAAGCATGTGGAGAGCATACCCGTAGAGCTCCTGTGAGGAAGCCTTCCGCTGTCAGTGTCTCTACCCGGTGTGCTCCCTCAAACTCAATGCTTCCTCTCTGGCTCGACGGAGGAGGCATGGTTCAAGCCTGCCTGCCGTATGATATTGTGAGTGAGAGTGATACTGTGAAGCTGCTGAGTCCAGGAAACCGAGTCGCGTGGATTTCGCGATGAGACAAACGGGTAAACTGCGATCCGGCCAGCGGACAGAATCCAATTCCAATGCAAAACCACCAGTCACACGTAGGAAGATCCTTTATACCCGGCCACAATAAATCCCAAGCTGGACGATGGATGCGAGATACCTCAGGCGGAAAGGTGCGGAGCAGTGATGCATGAGAAGTTAACCACCGACGTCGGAAGAGCAGTTTCTCCTCCCGCGATAATACCGCGATAAGATGAAAAATGCTCGAGGGAAAAAAAAAAGGGTAGTTAATACCGCCATTTCCATTGGATTGCCTTGACCATCGATTGACTCATCAATTGGCCTTTGAGCTAACTTAACTAATATAAGATACTCTGTGTATATAAACCTGCAGAAAAACAGAGGTCTTGAGAGGCACCCAGCAGACAACAACCAGCAGCCAACATGCCTCTCCCCCAGCGCACCGCGTCAATCACCCGCATAACAAACGAGACCAAAATCCAAGTCTCCCTCTCGCTAGACGGCGGCATTCTCCTCCCCTACGAGCCAACAGACCATTTCCCCTCCCTGACAGATCCAAAGGAAGCCGAGGCCGCGAAGAAGGGCATCGTGCCGCCCAAGGATGCGGCGCACGCTACGCAGTTCACATCCACACAGCAGGTCACCGTGAGCACGGGGATAGGGTTCCTGGACCATATGCTGCATGCGCTTGCGAAGCATGCCGGGTGGAGTTTGGCGATTCGGGCCAAGGGGGATCTATACAGTAGGCGGAATTCCCCCCCCCCTCTCTCCCTATATGGCTAACGGGAGGGGGTTAAAAAAAAAAGTCGATGACCACCACACAACAGAAGACACCTTCCTCGCCCTCGGATCAGCATTCACGCAGGCGCTAGGCGCAAGACAATCGCTCGTACGGTTCGGACGCGGCGACGCCCCGCTCGACGAAGCCCTGTCGTGGGCCGTCATCGACATCTCCAGCCGGCCCTGGGCAGTGATCAACCTGGGCTTCCGCCGGGAAAAGATCGGCGACCTGAGCACGGAGATGATCACGCATGGTCTGCAGAGTTTTGCGCAGGCGGCCGGCGTGACGCTGCATGTTGGCTGCACGTACGGGGATAACGACCACCATCGCGCGGAGAGCGCGTTCAAGGCGCTGGCGGTTGCGGTGAGGACCGCGTGTGCGAGGAGGGTTGCCGGGGAGGTTGGGGCGGGCGATGTAGTTAGCACCAAGGGGGTTCTATAGAAATAACAACATAACAAGATTCATTTCATTTTAGAGTAAGAGTCAAGCGAACATTTCCTAGAGTCGTCATCTAATAGAATATACAAGGAAAAAAAAAGGTACCACCGTACGGCTTGAATAATTGTTGGAAGTTCAGGCTACGCCCAAAACCTGGACAGCCCTACGCCAATACTCCCTCCTTGCATCTGTAACACTCGTCCCAACACACTCAGTCAAATATCTAGCCCAGCCACTCTCATCACCCTTCTGCAACGCGCTCCGAACCTCACCCGAGCACTGACTACTCAGGAACCACGCCCCGGACCCAAAATCGATCTCCTCCCTCGAGAGCAGCAACGACAGGATCCCTTCTGGATCATCAGACACATGGCCCAGCCGAGACGCGAGGATAGGAAGCGCGTATGCGTATTTCGCGTTATATGTTGGTGATTGCATATTTCTCGCTGGATAAATGTCAGCCTTCCTTCTATCTAGGTACCCAGTCACATAGCGTTTTGAAAAAGTGTATTGATGGGATATGCCATACTGCCCTGTCCAGGAACACCAGGAAAGTGATTCCGATTATATTTGAAATCCGCACTCTCGAACGCCATAAGACTGATCACCGCTGCCTGCTCAGCGGGGGACGTGATCTGGTATTTCTCGAACGAGCGCGCTATATACGGAGCCGCCTGTTGGGCGGTCGCGCATTCGGCGGGCGCCGGGGCATTGGTGCACGATTTCGATGGCGGCGAGATGAATTCCAGCTGTGCGGGTGTGATATTGCATGAGACTGAGGAGGTCAAATTTCGGAGCGAGGGTGTAGGTGCCTGGGAGGTGATGCTGATTGGAGCTGCTGGGGTTGTCATGGATAGACTGAGCATGAGGATCAGGATGGTTGGCAGCATTTTGTATTTCCTTTTTTTTTTTTTGCTTTTCTTCTTCTGGCTTCAATAGATACAAGTAAGCAGCTTTTTATCTCAAGCGTTGAGTACCATAGAGTATTTAAAGAGCGTCCGGCAAAGAATGAATGAAATTGGATAAACCCTAAGTTGGTTGGCCAGCAACCAAATCACGAAACAAAGAGCGAGGAGCCTGCAGGGAATAATGAGAACTGTGAGACAAGGAATCCTTGGAGATATATATACCTTGTACAAGCCTACCTCAAACAATTACTATCACAAGGTTGTCGAACGCCTCTCTGACAGCTCATTGGAGGGTTCCCAGTTTCAGCCTTGCAGGTGAGACATCAGCCTCATCACCGGATAGGACGAAAATTGCCTGACACCACGAACAAAGGCCACTACCGCCTCTACGCCTACACCGCGCTAATATCAATGTTAAACGGCTAAATGGAGTTGTGCCGTATAATTGAGCAGATCTATCCAGCTGAAAGTTGTAAAGAAACCACCTCTCTATACCACACCAAATGAACAGCAAATTTTCCGACAAGCACCGGTTGTTGATTTGTGTCATAGTCATCATCAATGCACTAACCGAGGTCCGTACTGGGCCGGCTCCAGGCGTCTGTAATCAAAGGCCAAACCGAGTTCTGTGGACTGCAACGAAAGTGAAGTCTATGAACTCGAGTCAAGAGTCCCAAATGTGATAACCCGGGAAAAGGAAAAAATGATGGAACAGAAGCGAAACAAGAAGAGGTAAATAATAAGTAAGAAGAAAACACAATCAAGAAGAAAAGTAAGCAATGCACCGGTGAATTAGACAGACCCATATAGCACACCGACCACTTTAGGTGACGTTGCCAAACATGTATGAGCATACAAATTTTGTTCCAGCGCACGACGGTGCGAGCTGGGCGTAAAAGAAATGAAAATATGAGACAAAAGCCAAGTAATGCACGCTAAAAACTTAGCAAGAAAGTGCAGAATCACCATTGGTATTACAATAGATTATTGTTCCAAATCCCAGGGGAAGGGCCCAAGCATGCTCCGGCAGGAGCATCGAGGGGGGAAAAAGATGATGTACCTTAGTCATATCGCCGACCAAGAAGCTCATATGAGGTCTCGGTGACTGTTCCGCTTTCTTCATCTTTCTTGAAACTCGCGTGCCGGAAAAGTCTCGGCACCACGAGTCGCGTCGTGGAATTCAAGAGCGGTGACGGTACGGCCGGCAAGGGCGAGCTACGCAGTGAAAAGCCCTGATAACGGCACCTCGCGGTCAGGGAAAGCAGTTTCCCATACGCCCACCATGATGCGATTCCAACCACACCAGCGAGGAGGAAACCGCAGACGGTAAGAAACAACCAGTGTTCACCCATCTAGGAAACAGAATCAGTTGGTTGGCGGTACCAGGGACCAAAGAGGGGAGCCTCTACTTACCCAGAAGATCAACCTGGCGTCCTTCCCATGCCAGCTGTTGCCGACGTGGTGGGTGAAGAAGCTCCAGGAATATCTGTTGTACTCTCCCTGCATGAGGATTCGGACACGTCCAAGGTCACCTCGCTGCTCCTGCATGTACTGCTTCCAGACAACCGATAAGAACAGAGGGCCGGTCGAGTACATGACCGTGATGTAAGGGAGTACCCAATGGCGGTTGTAAGACTGCAGCGTCTCAATAACGCGAAGGAAGAACGGATGCTGGGGAACAGAGCCCATCGCATCGTTCGAGATGCCTGTCGGGGCAGTCCGACGCAGCCAAGCGGGATACGCGAGGAGAGGGTCTAAACGACGATTGCAGCCCTATATACTTGTTAGAATCTTCGCGTAAGGAGCAAAGAGGAAGGGACAAAAAGAAGGCTATACGTACATCATCGAGATCGATATAGGTTCCTCCGTAGTGCGCCAGAATGAAATACCGGATAGAATCCGCGCGCTGAATGGGATACTTGTAGCTATCGAAAGTCTCGAGGAACCAGGGATATTCCTCTGCAATGAAATTGCGCGACTTCTCATCCGTCCAGAGCTGTCGAGGAGAATTGTCAGCACAATCCGCACAGGAAAAAAACAGGGACTGAGCCAAGGGATGCGAAACGTACAATGTACTCATAGTCGGGATGCAGGTCAATGCAGCTCTGCTGGGCCTCCTTCCAGACTTCGGGAATAGAGTCATTCTTGAAGGTCTGATGGATGATCTTGGGGATTATCTGCGGACGTTGTTCGATCAAGCTGGAATTAGGCGACGGGATTTCCGCACGATGGATGGCATCGGCCGATGCATCTTCCAAGAGCAAACTAAGGAGCGTATAGACACTTCGAACCAAACAGAGCACAACGATCAGGTTGATGACCAGGAAGATGGTCAGACCGCGGCGCATGGTGTGTAGCCACGTCGGGAGGACGCAATTGAGCCGGGTCTTGGTATTGAGGGTTGAGGGAGGTATCAGACAACGGTAGGAAGCGGCACAATTGTTATAAGGAGCCAAATCAACTGGCGTGGACCAAGATCGGAGGGTCGAACCAGGATGCTGTGCGCAGAGCCGCTATCGCCGACGCAAATTGGGATGACCAAGAGATGGCAAGCCCCAAGCCCAGTTCAGGGCTTTGACAACGGTTTGTCGATAGACCACAGGGTCATGAACGTCAAACAATAGGAGCCGGTCGCGGCAGGGATGCGTTGAAGGAGAGAAGTCGAGTAAGAAGTGGTGTGAAAGGGAGTAAGTAACAGGGCACGCAGCGTGTACAGGAAGGAGGAATCGTTGCTAGGGGGATGGCCGTTAAAAACTTTCTCGTGTTCTTTTTTTTCCCTTTTCTTTTGGGACTTCGATCTTTTTCTGATCCTTCTTCAATTATCTTCTTTTTGAGAAAGTCAAATGAGTGTGGTTGGGGTAGTATTCTTCTTTTTCTTCTTTTTTGGCAGGAGTCCTGGCCACGAGGCGGCTAGCAGTATTAAGGAATGACAGGGGGGGAAACCAAGAGAGTATATTAAAAAAGGGGAAGAAAAGAGCGAATTATGGTTACGACGGAGGCAAGGAACAGAAAAAAAAAAAAGAAAAGGCTGATGCCTAGACAGCGAATGGCATCACCGCAGGACTGGAACGAGAACGATCAGGCCGTTAGCTCGAGAATAATAATGAAAGAGGGTGGTAGAAAAAGATGGTCCATGGTTAGGGGGAGAGGGAGAAGGGGGGACGAGAGGGCAAGGCGAGGCAGAAAGGGAGCAGCGGCTGCGCGGCGCTAACTGCCCAGGTGGCACCGCCAGGACCCTGAGTGGGCTAGCGCGCGCAGCCGGCCTGCCCTAATTTTAGCCCGGCGCCCGTTTAGGTTTGGCACCGTCGCCTGGTGCACGGCTGTGGTTGGTCCACGATGGGGCTTGGCGTGGCTAGCGGCGACACCGCCACACTAGGCCTCGTTGGGCCTAGGCGCTGCAACAGGCCCGGTGCGCCGCTCGCCTCCACCGCAGCCCCAGCCTCCGCCACGGGTTACGTCTCCAGCACCGATGTTGAGCAAGCCGGTGGGGCTCTTCGCTGGTCGGAGGCTTAGCCCATTTGCCGCCAGCGTGACTGGTCTGCGCACTTTTCCTGCAACTTGGAACTAACTTCCTCTTGCGAACGGCCGGTGGGGCGCTTAAGGGGCACTGTCCACTCGCCTTCGGGCAGTGATGTTACCCGACCTCAGACACAACGATCGTCTCAGATGCTGGTGTACCTAACTCTTATCGCTGGCGAGCATTATTGATTGCTGAACTCACAGCAGAGTAGAGTAAGACGCGGATGGGGTAATATGCAGCACTGCCAAGTGCATAGCCAGTACAAGTACCACCTCCCCATTTTCCCCAAGTCAGGTATGGATGCCCACTCCGGCTCCGAGTACCTATCGACGGGTCTATCTCCCGGCTCCGGGTGTCTAATGTCTATCAATGGGTCTGTCTCCGGCTCCGAGTGTCTATCGACGGGTCTGTCTACGACTTCACTCTAATAGTATCATCACCAGGTGATGTGATTCCACTTTCACCATCTATACGTCCAGCTGCTCCCCCGGTTTCCATGCCTCAATGCGCGTATTAAGGGGCGGGCTAGACATGTCGTGTGCTCAATCGCCTGTTCGTCCAGTGTACGGTACATACCAGGTACCTCGTAATATTATCTTAGGTCTTAGCCCAATCAATACGCCGATTAATTAAATTGCTTCGCATTTTACGGAATACGATTAGCATCAGCAGCTGCCCTGGATGCGACACGGTACGTACGTCCAAAGCGGCTTGGCGGAATGTCAGCCCGGTGGTCTGACGGGCAGCGGGCAACAATCCCTGCTCCAGGATAATAATCGACTCCAAATTCCTGTTTCCCGCATGCAAATGCGCCGAGGATTACCATCAGCATCCTCCTTATACAGCGCTTACAGCGTCGGCCTAGGCTTACTACCTTATGTACCTAAGTATGTGCATACTAGTCCCGACGGTCTGTGCACAACTGATCTTCTGGAAAGCAATTCAATTGTCTTGCTTCCACTACCAATCTGCTTGCAACAAGATTCCGGACATCGGGAGATAGCACAGTGTAGTAACACTAATGCAGCCCCGGTAACTCTGTTCATGCTTGACCCCTGCAACCGCAAGATCATCCGAGTCGGAGCCAACCATGGTCTCCAGTTCCATCGTTTCACCTGTCTGAGCTCGTATCGGCCGTATTCTCTTCCAACCACATCTCCCACTGCAGCTCCCTTCGTTTAACTTTTCCCCCGCGCAACTTTGAAACACTCCAAACTCAGCAATCACAAGGTTAACAGGCAGGGCACGGAGACTGTTGTGTCCTTTGCTTAAGAAGAGCACGCAATAAAATAAAGGAGTACAGCAATGTACTAGTAGTACCAGCAAAAGCACTAGGGAAGTTACCCACCAATAGCCAATCCCACGGGTCATATATGCAGTGGATAGTGCAACGCGCAACCTTAGAAGGTTTCTTTATCACCCCATCCACAGGTAGGCCCGTTCGGACTCGGGCATAATACCACCACCAGCCTACTCGCTTATATGCGGAGTGCAGACTGCACTCGTACACTGAATGGAGTACCTAACACTGGGTGCAGAAGTCGTCGTCAGCTCTGACGCTTCCGCAGAGCATACTAAGAAAAGCATATGCTTATCCGCCCAACTCAAAAGAGTGGCTAGAACTGATGATTATGAGAAACATCAGAAGATCGCCTCGAAACAGGTCCACATGGAGCACAAGTCCCAACACTATTACTGTCTACTCCGTCCAGCGTCGTGTGCCATTGCGTTGGCTTGAATGGCGCACTTTTCTTTCTGGAACTCCACTGCGCATACCTGTTTTGGGGAAATTCTCTGCCTGGTTCTTGGCACCACTTTTGCACAGCCCTCTTCTCTGCTGCACCAGGCAACCCTTTTTTTTTCCTTCTGTTTTTTGCCTTTCTGTCAGTTCTGTCATTGGGTGCATAGTGGCCAATTGTGTTTGCTTCCGTCCTGCAAACTCCCTCACAAAGGTTCTTTGTTGATCGTTTTCGTACTCGTTCAGACTTTGCGCCTCGCTGCAGGCAGAAACGTTTCCAGCTTCGTTGTCTGGTCTCTAATTACGACAGTGCGCTAGGCAAAGATAATTTAATTGGCATCTCAATTAGACAGATCCACCACTTTCAAATCAGTTGTGAATTTTCCATCGACAGTATGCTGGCTCAGCGTTCACACTAGAGCTATGGCAAGGGTATCCAAAAGCTGACAGCTGAAAGCAAGATCAACAGCGCTGTCGCTGACACTCGAGTAACCAATCCATCCTTGTAGCTGCCCCTACACGGGACATTCACCGCCCCTCAACCAATGAATGGAACCTTGGGACTGGATGCAGGCAGTGAATCTCGCTTTCCACATGGCCCCCAAAGTCCTATACCCTAGCAATCGCTGGCGGGGGACGACCCGTATCCAAACCTAATGCAAGGCATGAATCTTTTCATGTTTCGACCGACTAATTACTACCTACCTAAGGTACTCTTCAACCTTCCCGCGATCCAATAGATCTGCTTAGACAAGGATTGTGCCCCTCAGCCGCGTACTGGCCAGACTGCAATGGTTGAGCCAGTACAGGACAACTTGCATCTTATCAGCCGCGTCGGACCCAATTGTGATGCCAGACTACGCACTGCTGCTGGGTTGCTTGGATCCATATCGTTATCTCTGTCTCAAAAGTTGCAATCCGTCTCTCCCCCGCCGGGGAGGCCTACTACCCACCCACCATAACCGTTCTAAAGTTCAGCTAGTCTATCGGAAAATTCTCCGACGACTGTCGCGAAGGATAGTTCCTGGCCTTTTCCTTTCTTTTCTTTTTTTGCGAACGGTTGTATCCGGACCAAAGTCCGATGGAAACGTGGCGTGGGTGGTTGATATGAATGGACTGACTGCATAGCATCGCTCAGATAGATCTGAACCTTGATTAATGGGTAGCACCAGATACGCGCTGCGGATGCCGCACGCGGCAAGTCTTGTCGTATCTGATATCCACACAAGATAAGAGGATATCATAGGCTTCCTCATAGCGTGGGTGAAGTTTTCCTGATACTGTTAATTAGTTCTGTTCGCCATGGCGTTAAAGTTGCTGATAGCAACGCCATACGCCATTCTATGAATTGTAACGGTCCGATCTCCCATGGAGAACATCCGCAGATACCTTCTTCGATGTTGATCCATTCATTGGCTTCGTTCTCCAACGTATACATGCGCCGCCGTTCTATCTCTTCAACCCTGCCCGAGAAAGTCGGCTGTTGAGTAGGGGCAGACACCGATCATCACTTGTACTCTACACTAGGAAATCTCACCTTGCATGCGTAGCTATTCAGAAGTTCGTCTGTCTCTACATGATTCCTGGCCTCAAGACATCCTAGTGCATGCGACCACGGGGTTGGGGAAAACCAGGGTTTCCTGTCCGCTCAGCTGCTATTTGAGCCATACAATTCTTCTGAGACAAGAGGCCTTGTCGGCCGGCTACCCTCCTGACCTACGGTGGTTGTGCAAACTCGTGGGCGACGTGCAGAAATAAGAGTATTAGCTACTGTAGTCAGGTATATAAAAGAACCATGATAATACGTAGCTCTCGCATGTATGAGACCGGACAACAGTCTGAACAAGCCGAACAGGTGCGGCTGATTGGAGCTTTAGACCTGGCAGATTGACGATCGTCAAACGAGGTCTACCTGGGTTGGAGACTTCCACACGTAGGAGAGGTCGTTGGAAAATGCCTTCTTTCCTATGCGTTGAGATTCCCATACCTGCCTTCGCATTCTCGAGCAGATTTGGAAGCTCCTGGGATCTATCAAAAGTTCTTCAAAAAGCTGCCCCGGCGCTTTTGCTCCATTTCACTTGAGTGATTGATTGGGTGATAATGGAGACTCTAACGCTGGCCTGGCCTGAGGATGGCTTCTAACACTGAGCTCTTTCCTGAAGACTGGTTTCCTGAAATAATAAGCTAAGGGAGTCGGTTCCATTGGAGAGGGGAAGGTCGGTGGTGACTATGAGTTTATATGAGCCGGATGAACTCCATTCCAAACCCATTCCCTCCTCCTCCCTTTTCTTCACTAGCTCAACACTGCATGGTTGTTCCTTTTCTCTTGCAAGGTCGCCTTGTTGATGAGCAGTATGGCTCCTTGTTAGTCTATGTACCTGGTCCCAAATCCGCGCTCTTTTCATACATGCAACGGGGGCCGCATACCTAATTAATTCCCCTTCAAATCCTAGACGGAAATCCAACTGTGTCGGGGTAGGGTATTCGAGAAAATAAAAAGGGTCTATATGAAGTCTAATCAGCAAATAGAAATTACTCCGGAGTTGCACCTGTGGGTTAATACATGATGCCGCTTTATTCTATCATAGATGGATAAACTATATATTGCGTATTTGTCTTATGCTCTCCATCGACTGAAAGAAACTGGGAACTACCCCCCGGAACTGGAGAACACCAAAAATAGCTTGATCTACGTGTTTTCCATAGAGTACTTCATTCCATCAGATGTCAATCAGCTGGTTGTCTAGAGCTTGTCGATAGATGCCATCTCACAAAGGCTGATCCAACCTGGTGATATCCCACAGATTATGAATTACAGTGTGCCCCCCCGAACGAACATTCGGAAACCCAAGGTAGGTCGAGCAAGCATGCCAATTCCCCATCTACAGCGTTGTATACCTACACTTACCTAGGTCGCGCTTTCAATGACCCCAAGCAGCTGTTGACTGAGGAAAGGCTACAGGCCGGTTAGTATTATGACCAAACTGTGGTATGAGTATCATACCTGGTTTAGAATGTTTCAGTTACATGTTTGTATCTATCCACGCTTTACCCTAGTAGAGCTGAGCAGCCCTGAGCAATGCTTCTACATTATTTGATAGTAATACTAATAAACAGGGTTTAGCCACACCTATTTTACTTCTTAGTAGACACCCTCAATTCATCGACACATTAGCAGGCTGCTAGATATTCCCAAATTACACGATCCCATATCGAATGACCCCATCCGCTCACTACGGAGCCGTTCTTCTCGCCACAGTTGAATTCTGCGGAGTACAGTGAATCTTGGTAGAAGCTGAAGAAATCTTTCAACGGACACCTCTTTCGCCACAGGATCCGCCCTCCGAAACGCGCTGCCATAGCCACCATCATTCTCTTCGAATCTCCGCATTCCCATTCAACTGATCTGCACCTGCTTGCCTCTTGGCTGATTCTACTCTCAGTACCGCTCTTCAGCTTCCAGCGCGAAGGAGCGCGGGTACCGAAATGACGTTGTTCTCCACAACACCCGATCGGCCCGGTCGCGATCCCCGGGAAGTCCGGAAAGACAGCCCGATTACCAAGCGGCTTGTTAGAGCTGCTCATGTTGGAGAACTCCATCATATACCGCGAAGGTTGCATATAGTGTGGACATATGCATGTGCCTGACGTAAGCCTCAAGACGACTTACGTGGCCAATTTATTGTCGAGCCCAGTGAACCGCGGAATCAGTGGCTGGGCTACGACCGCGCCCCGATAGCGTTGCGTATACGACAAGACTTTGACATGCAACCCGACAAAGAAAGTCCTGCTCATCGGACTTCGGGAGCCGCTGCAGCCGCGAAAGCGGGATTAACAAAGCCGGCATCCGTTGCGCCCGCCACGCCGGTCCTCTCCCTTGGTTCGAACAGCCGCCTCCACCAAGTCGGCGGGTCTAAGGGCCTATATCCACCATGGAGAGAGGGGTAGACGTCATTGAAGAAGTACCAAATGTGGCCGACAACAACACCGCAGATTTCATCCTTGGGAACAATGCCGTGGACAACAAGACTGAATGCCATCAACACCCATGGAAGATATGGGGCGGTAAAGACCAAGATCCCAAGGAAGCTGAGACGTGTTTCAGGATTGCGACGACTCCAGATATAAACCAAGCTGGAAGAGAGGGCCGTGCCCAGGAATGGGAGAGACAGGAAAGGGGAAAGGAGGATGAGAGATGCCATGGCGTATACGAGAAGCCACGAGAAATCAGCCGGGGAGCGACCAGATGACTCTTCGAGGAGGCGCGAGTATCGTTGGAGGAAGAAGACATGGAAGAGTAGATCCAGGTTGAGTGGTCCAAAATAAAGAAATGTCGTGAGAAGACGCCAGTACTGTCAAGCCTTAGCCTCGACTTATATCCTTTCCCTTCTCCATTTATTCAGCAAGGACCAGAAGGTTCAACTCACCTGTGACTTGAAGTAAACAGAACGGAAACTGTAGAAGAGCTGGAAGGGCGTCACGATGTGACACTGAACCAATATTGACGTAAATACTGTGGCTGCAGTCCACCATCGAGTTACTGGCGGCATCTCGTAGAACCACTGCTCGAGGGGTAGTTGGCCTCCTTGACCGCCATTCCCCCAAAGAGCGGCCATTATGTACGTCGGAGCTTCAGAACGGTTCGGGGAATGAGGGGAGCGTTCTAAATAAGGCGCAGGCACAGGAGCACACGCGAATCAAGCACAGATAACAAAACGCAATCCTCAAATGAACGAAGGTATTAGTTTGAGGATGTCGACGCAAGATGGAACAACAAGATCGACTTGCGCACCAGGAAAGCTCTAGACCCGGAAGACAACGGTCACTTCTCCAGCTGTCAACTTCGGGGGCCGTTATCATTATCGTCACGTGAATAACTCACGTGACCAACACCGCGCCGTCAACACGCCGCTTGGCAAGCGCGTCGAAGGAGAAAGGCAACACCGACACCAACCACCTCAATTTCTTGTCCGCGGTGTCTCTTTGCCTGTGACGGTTTCGGGTGTCCCCAGACACTGGTGGGCCTGGTTCGAGACCAGAATTGCCTGAAACTCTAGCCGCCGAGTCCTTGCGCTGCAGTATACAACCATACCGACGATTTGCACCTTTTCGCGACTCTCGATTTCAAGGTTGCCGCATGAATTACCACCAGTTAATGGAACATTGAATTGCCCTCCGAGCTATCTTCGAGCGAGACGACGATCGATAATTGTCGCACGGCACTTTCCGCTACAGCAACATGCCTCCCAAGACGGGCCGTCCCCGAAAATCCGGCGGCGCAACGCGCCAACGACCGCCCAGCTCTGAAGAGGAATCGCAAGGTAGCAACGCTGCAGGTCCGTCAACAAGTCAGCCCGTAGCGGCAGCGTCATCAAGCAGAAAGCGGCCCAAGACAGGCCGAGTACAGAAGAGGAAGCAGCAGCCAGCAGCACAGCCGACAACACATATCCAACGTACGTAACATGACCTTTCATCTATTGACCCGACCGCTTTTTTTTTAACATCCTTCTTTCTATGGGGAATATATAGCGGGTGACCCCATACCACAAGGACGGCGCCGTCGATACAAGCCGGGAACAGCCGCTATAAAAGAGATCAGACGATACCAGCGCTCCTTCGACCTGCTTATTAGTAAACTTCCTTTCGCACGACTTGTGCGAGAAGTTGCGCTTGATCTGCTTCCGGGCACTGTTGGTGCTGACTTACGATGGCAGTCGCATGCCATTCAGGCTCTTCAGGAGGCCGCGGAAGCTTTCCTTGTTCATCTTTTCGAAGATACGAATCTGTGCGCTATTCATGCGAAACGAGTCACTATAATGCAGAAGGATATCCAGTTAGCTCGAAGAATTCGTGGGATCTGGGGTGGTCTGGGATAACTTTCAATACCCTTTTGTTTTTCTCTCCTTCTCTCTATTTCACACCTGTTTTTGTAAGCATATAGGCACTGTCAAACGGCGTCATATTGAGAGTGGGTGGTCACAATATTGTTTTATTGCGTTTGCTTCTTTACTCGTGGCCTGCAGCAAGAGGCAGGTTGTATATCTACATGTTTGTGGACGTGGTTGGTCCTATTTTCCATGAGCTCCCTTTGGGCAGGAGTCCTTATCGAACTAAATGGTACAATAGTAAAGGAGATGTTGAAAAGACAAGCAATTCTTGCTGTCAGCAATATCACTGGCTTAAAAAGAGAAAGCTGAGACCATATAACCCAGACCGCAAGATCTAATAAGATCACAAGAGCCCACCGAGACACCATTGTCGTCATTTAGGATATCATAGAACTTAGACGACGGAATTCGTATCAGTAAAAAAAAATAGTAAAAGGTAATCTAAATGCATAGGAAATAGCAGTCGTCATTTGTTGGAGAGAAAATGGGAAGCGGTGATACGGGCGGGGAGCTTCGATCGATGACGGGACGCCTTGAGCACCTTAGAAAGGAGATGCAAGTATTAGATCTTGGGCTTGAAAACTCCCAATGAGCGCGTCATCCTCGATTTACGGTGCCATCGAACATCGGTTGGAATTAGTTCCTTTGGCTACGACGTACAGCCACGGAATTTGGCGCGTAAGTCTGACCTGCGATCTTCACCGCCGTAGCTGAATACTCGTTCTTCCGCAAGTGGTAGCCTATAGCAGTATGCCAGAAGTGGGTGAAGTTCAATCAGATCTTCGCAATGGAGGCGGGAGCCCTGCCAACACTCGCTGTCCTTCCTTGCGGACGGGCATTGCGTCATCTCCTTTGCCTTGTCTTTCGAGGGTCTCCGCTAGCATTACATCCGTAACGCTAACCCATAGTCGGTTGTTTGCTCTCTTCGCCATAGCACGGGCAGCTCGTGCGCTCTTTTCAGCTTGTTCTCCAACCACGCCTCGAAAATACTTCCAGCTCATGAACGTGAGAGTCATACATGTGATCTGACTATTGCTGATGGCGGTGGCCGACTGAAGAGACTGTTGAAGGAACTGCTTCGTCTGTAAGGTCGACTCCGTCTGAACCACAGCACAAACCAGGTAGTAGGCAGCTTGAATGTACTTGTTGGGACTATTCTGGCAGAAAGATTCGGCTATGGAGAGTATGTTGGGGAGCTTTGAGTGAAAAGGGTGGATCGGATCACTGACAATGAGAATGGTGTTGAGGGCAGCGAGGATAGAGACATCACGGCGAGGGTCGTTGCGGGTGGTCTTACTGTCAGACGGAGACAGTGCGAGAAGTGGGGACTGGAAAGCGCGAAGAGCAGCTTCGAGATTGCCAGTTCCTTGGGCAATGGTGCCGGAAACATATTCCATCATGCATTGTACGGTATCCGGAAGATTATGGCCAAGTTCTTCGGCCGCTTGCGAGAGTTCCTTTAAAGTCTGACTGGCTAGGTCCCAGTCGGTACGGCTGCATGCGAGAAATGTCTGCTGGAGGAGGAGGTTGCAGCACAGTATTTTGCGCCATTCGACACGTTTACTCGCGCTCAACATCGACTCCGCTATGCCTTGGGGCTCCTTGAAGCTGCCTGAAGAGTTGTCAGAAAGTCACGTCGAGTAGAAGGGATGTTGACCAAGAAGTACAGACCTCGGACCATATGTAGTCCCTCTTGGAGAAACTTCTCTGCTTTCCGACCATCGTAGGAGTTCTTTGCGCTGAGCGTAATAGAACTGAGGAAATAGCAAAGGGCGTAAAGGTCATGTTGAGGTAGCCAGTTAAAGCTCATGAACAGTCTGCCATTCTGAACTTGCAGGATGTCGCCTGTGTCTATCGAAGATGGCCCAATTGATTTCTTGCTTAATGGGATGGAAAATGACCCGTCTGCATGCCAATTCGAATCATTCAACTTCGCATCCATTAGATCCTGGATAACTTTCAGCTTCTGGGAAGACTGGGTGACATCGTAGTCGAGCAGGCTACAGCAAATATCAACCATGTGAACCATGGTGTTTAGCTGTGGAATATTCCGAAGTTCATCATCAAGTTGATGGCTTCGTGCTGTGGCTATGGCTCTCTGGGCCTGTTCAATAGAGTCGAAGCTTGTTGAATTCTGGAGGTGTGCGAGGGCCTCAATCACGGCTGATACGACTGAAACCGCCTTGTCTCCATTTCGATGGGCTATAGTAGAAATCTTGTGTAGATGCTGAAACGCTGAGACAAAATCTTGATGGGACGAAGATGACAAGGAGAGTGTGGCTCGAAGGAATCGGAACGCGTACTCCCACGCCACATGGTGATATCTGTCTCAATTGGTCAGAAGCATAAACTCGTAGGGCCGAGGAAGAATAGCATACGCTTCTACATCTTGGATCATACCATCCACAGCTTTAAGCGAGGCTTTTGGATTTGTCTTATGGAGCATGCGGGCGAGAAGCATCTGCATACTGTATTTCAGATCCAGCATGCGATTCTAAGATAATATTAGCCCTGCAGTCGTAGCTGAGCAAGAATAGAGTAGTAGCAGCTCACCCTTTCGCAGAGGTCGATCTATGAAGTAGTTTCGTCAAACCATCAGAAACTTTAACATAGTATCAATGAGATCCTGGTGGAAGAACATACCCCTTTGCTCAATGCAGTTTCCGCTTCAAGATCATTGTCCGTTTCCTCAAACAAGACGCGTGCGTATCGCAATCGTACAAGAGCCTCCACCCGAGGCTGTAGTCTCCAATTCTATCGGAGAAGCTCCAGTAAGCAAGAATCGGTACAGGATGTTTTCTGATCTCTAACCTTCAACACGGCTTCCAAGCATCCGAGCCCCGTTGCGACAAGCTTGTAGTACTCCTCCGTATCAATCTCCTGCCTTGATAGAGCAATCATTGTTCCATGGTTATGGGCTGCATTAAGATACTCATCCGCTAGCGACAGCAGCAGTGCCTGGTAGTCCACTGGCGGTCTTTCTGGTTTCCCGACGGACTGCTGAACGGGTTGGCGTTGTATCTGCTTTGGTCCGGGCTTCGCTTGAGTTTTCGGTTTCGCATCCGTAGGGGCCTGCTTCTGGAGTGTCTGCCGAATATCCGGCGATGCTGGGATTACAACCTGTGGCAGTCGGGAAGGGTCGACTGAAGGAATCTGGATGGTGGAGACGGTCGGATTTGGACTGGGTTGAGCTGGGGGCGTAGGAAGAGGCGCATGGGGTAGGGACGAATACGGTTTATAGGCACTGTAGGGAGGCGGGCTGTTGCTGGCCAAAGAGACCACAGGCTGTCCGACATACTGAGGAGACCCAGGTCCAAATTGCGACTGTGGCGGAACCGGTGACTGGGGGTAGAGGTTGATATACTGCGGCTGCTGACTATATGGCTGCGCATAAGCAGGGTAGGTCGGGATCATGACCTGAGGATAAACAGCGTGTTTGCCATAGTATGGCTGAGGACCAGGATCGACATCGTATTGCAACTGCGACGGGTGTTGAATCTGCTGCGGATGCTGCTGCGCGTACTGTGGAGGATACTGATCGTTGTGAGGCGGTTGATATGTCATCGCCTCTGGATGCAGAAGAGGCTCACAAGGATAGTGGTGTCGTACTTCATAGAAGAATTGATAAAGAGTCCAGGCTCGTGTCCCAGAAGTCGTTGGAGATGTTGAGATGGCAGTGTTCTTCCAGTTGTCTGTTCGGTTCGGAGAAACCGCAGGGCCAGTGGGTATTACTATGCTGGGGTACAGCAAGCGATAGTGACCAATTTGCAGTATTTTATTAAGAACAAACTGGCTGCCTGAATTAGAAGGCATACTATACTAAATTAGGAAGGTAGGGGCCTTGTCCATGCATGGGTGAAAAACCACCACCTCTGGTTGCGGTTGTGAAGGCCCTGGAAAATATATAACAGGAGTACTAATTGGAAGACAGTAGGTACTTTATAGGCTATTTGAAAGAGATGCACAATCTCTCTATTACCTTCATCTTCAGCATCCAGCAGTGTGTCTAATGATTTGGGATGTGTTCAACCCACACAGATGCAGGCATCTCCAGTGAGGTGTTTCACTGCTGATCTATGCCCACAACATGTGCAACAGTAAAAATGGATTCAATCATATCCCAGAGTGCCTTTCATGAGACTTTTTCTTGCAAATCAACCAGTGCTTGGGCAAGATTTGTACATAATCTGTCATAAAGTGTAAGGCGCCTAAGCCCCATAGTGCCGCGCTTACAAGATCCCTCAGAGCATATATTTGAGCAGGGTCTGGGTCCTATCCACCAAGCATGGATAGTGTTGGTCTTTTTGGCCTTGTGGGGGAATGCAGGTGACCCAGCTGCACCCCTTACAATCTATCTGCACTTAGCAGTCTGAGTGAGTTTAGCTGTGAGTCACAGTTTCAGTCAATGTTGCTGGCGCCAGGTCCAAATGGTTAAAGTAGGAAGTGGGGTATGTGAAAGGCTTATATGCTAGCCTGGATTTACAGACCTGGCCCACACAGCATGACATTGCACCTTTCTCAGTGACTACTATGCCATTTGGGTTCAAGTATTGGGCCTCAGCTAGCAGTATTCCTTGCTCATTTTACATTCATTCTATCCAATTCTCGAAACTTGTCCAAAAGGCGAAAACTTATCCGGATTCAGACGCGTGGCGCTAATCTCAGGTTTCGAGATCGAACAATGTCCGACTCTTCAATACATCAATGATGAGCTTTTATTCTGAGCTTGAGACACCAGTTGTCCCTCTGAAATATTCTGGAGTGGCGAGTATGCAGACAAATCTGCAAACAAGAGACAGAATCAATTAGCCAAAGCTTCATTTTGACTGAGGCATTCGAAGCAGCCCAGTTTATGCATTTAAATTACAATTGCGTGTATCGAAGGCTTTACTGTAGCCCCGGCCTCTCGTCATATTTAGGTTACCCGTATATACAGGCAGCCTTTAAGTGGCTACGAAGTCATGCTCCTCAGGGGATCTCAATATTTCTGGTGTTGATCTCGATGGGAGGCCTTAAATACATGGAGAATTGGATTACCACCACAATCACGGCTATGACTATTTGGAGAGCGAATTTGACTATTATGGGTAAGCATACCAAGATCATCTCATATCTGAAGCCTCCATGCACATGGCACCAAGCTCACTGTTGCCGTTGTAGCCATGGCACTTGTTCGGTAGGAATTGCCCAATGCCTGGTACGCCAGCATTTCTCGGTGGATTTCTTGGCTTAGACGTGCAGGAGAATCTTTTACTGGTACTGTTGCAGTGGATCTGCGACAGCCTCAGACAGCGATATTGCTTATAGCCAAACTTTGTCATGCCAGCTTTCTGAATGGCATACCAACACAAAGTTTAGAGAGAGGCCGATCTGGCCTAACTTGTGAGGAATCAGTTGTGCCCGGTAAAAGTGAATAGATATGGTGACTAGATAAGAGGCCATAAACTCTTGTGGCCAAGGAGTTAAGTGCTATAACTATGTGGGTTCTGTTGGATCAATGGGCAGCACTACAAAGCCTAGATGAGTTGGAGCTTAGATGAGTTGGTGGCACCACTGAAACCAGTACCCAAAGTAGTACCACAAATACATCTTGGGTTACCACCATGGTAACTGGATCCTGCATGCGCAGAAATGTTCAATACACACTCTGCAGGAGATCCAATAAATACTGCCATGTGTTTCCACAATAACTGCTGCAAATCTGCTGGGTCCATCAGAATGACCCCACAGCTGGTACACTAAAGAGGCAAGTGTAATGCCTGACTGTGTCAAGAAAACTAAGACTCACAAATTTCTTTAAGCTCTAACTATCACAAAAGGCACTGATACATTGCACACTTATAAAGATCACAAGACAGACTCTGGAGTGACAGTGGAGCAGTCATTTTGCCCTGCATGTGGATCACTAGTGATTGCAAAGAATAAGATCAAATTCCCAAGCACTCCAATTATCACATATGCACTATAGAGCTTGAGACAGGACAGAGGTGGAAGCTGGAACTGGAGTACTTTTGCAAGTGTAAGGCAGAGTGGTCAGGAACACCAGTGGAGACAGTGAAGTTCCATGAGTTTTGAATAGTGACTGTACATTGTCTCATATTGTAAGCCCTTTTTTATCCGATGATGAGCAGCTTTAGCGATCGATTTTCAAGTTATTAGGGCTCCTACTTCAAGGTTGGTGGATCGCCTCGGGTAGATCTGCCGAAGACCTACACATCCACAGCGAGGCCATTGGCGAATCATGAAGCGGATGGGCATACAGTCAGCGCCTTTTGTGCCCCAATTAATAAGGGTTTATAGTTACAGAACTACAGAACTCTTTGTTGTGGAAAGAAATTGGCCCGAGTTGACTAATTGCTCTTCAAGAGCTTCAATAGTTACCGGACTATATAGCTTTGTCATCTATGTTGCATCCTGTTAGGTTTATCCTAGATTTGATCTTTTTAATTCACCTGGGCATCTGGGCATCTTCATGGTGACAGTCTCTACATTGTCTGGCTCCAAGCTTCTCCACCATGATGAAAAGCTCACTCCTAGTGATTCATCATTAGGGTTGCGGGAAAAGCGGCACATCCCTGGCTTCAATATCAGTTTGGTTGCTTCAGGCGTGAGATTAGAGAATAGTAGAGCTGCTGACTGCATTAGTGGTTCGTATTTTTGGTCAGCACCTTGACGGCCATCTTTGTCTACTCTCTGGACAATACAATTGTTGGCAACATCGCCCCAGCAAGCACCTTACCTCTCCATTTTACTCCTCCCCCCTTCCCGAAGAGAAAGGCACATGCTGACAAGACTCTTCTTCATTGGAAAATTGTCAACGATTTCAATGCGGTCGAAGATTTGCCGTGATCTATCTACATTGAGGGTGCCGCGATAGTTCACGTCGAGAGTTTCCTGACGCTGCGCGGTGGTGATGTTCTCTTGAAAATAGTAGAGCCCGGCATTGTTGATGAGAATGTCGCAGCCACTGTGCTCGTTGCTGACCATGGTGCTAAGGGTGGTGATACTGGCCTTGTTGGTGAGGGACAGCTGAGCAGAGTGAATTTGCACGGCTGAGGGAATGGACAGGCCAGTCCCGGTTGATAGAACCCCCGGTGCAAGAGACTGCGTACAGAATCAAGGGGCTGGAGGAGTGCTGAATGAGCGCAGCACAGATGGCACGCCCGATGCCACGGTTCTGAAATCATGGTGAGAAGTGACCTGCTACACCAGGAGGAGGAGAGTTACGGCGTCAGTGACTATAGCTACTAGAGGGGTACCTATAGTTAGACAGCTAGCCAGAGATGTTTAGTGCATGTGTAGATTTCGAGAAGGAGCAGGAACGAGGCTGAGGAATCCATGGATATTTATTTCCTCTTGACTAATAGTGTCGAACTGAAGGGTGGTCATTTACCACCGAGTCTTCAGCAAATCCCCACCGCTCCACCTGTTTTGCACAGTAAATAGGATTTCAAAGGGACAGAGATCTAACATACTCGCAGTACGCATACCCACACCGTACGGCTAGCGATAGTGATCAATTTGCAATAATAAATTTGAAGTTTCGCCATATGACAGGATGAGTGGGCTAGAGTATAGTACCATATCCTAAATCTTGCTACAAAGGGCTCAAGCAAAATCCAACTCCATCAATTCTGCATATTTCCTTATGAAATTAAACGGTAGGTATAGCTCTATATATACTTTAATTTTATCCAAGGTTTGACTGTAAATCAAACTGGCTGTGGAGATATTCATGGTGAGTTAGCTATAGGATGTGGCAGCAATTAAAACCGAGAAACACTAGCAGGCAGAAGTAGAACTGGGAGCAGTGAAATGTCTTAGTGATAATTCTTCTTATTGCAAATTGCGGCTACTAGTATGACCTGCCGTACTACACCTCCGTTGGTCCCCATTTTACCTTACTTTCCTTGAGCCTTCTATATTACCTAGGTAGGTATGCAGCAAGGACTACAAGTTGAGAATTGGCATTCGTATCAATAATGCAACTCATCTGCTTGTGTTTGATGCAAGCCATTAAAACCCAGAAGCGCCAATGTCAATAAACTGTCCAAGTTCAGTGCTCACTGTAGTAAATCACCCAATGCCTAACTCCCAGAACATCCATGTCTATATCTCAAAAGAACGTCACCTCGTTATATCATGTGAATGGAGTAGTACAGTTGCGACAACGGCTCATCGCTCATCCCTGGGACAAGGATATGCATACCCAGCGATGGTGGCCAGGTGAAAGGAGGGTGTTGTCGGAGCGCCCAGGGACAGAGCTCGTTGGAGATGTGCAGGCCGACCACAGGCCCTGCAGGATGTATTCTTTGCGCTGCCCATGTTTTGTCTGGCACCGATGTTGGTCCACCGAGACATCTCTGCGTCCAGAAGAAATACCGCACTCGGTCTGGCGATTGAGAGTAGTAGCATTGTCGCCCTGGTGGACATCTTAAAGTCGCATTACAACAGCTGCAGACCATGATGCTCCTGCACGGGGCGCAGAGGGACTCGTGGAGCCGGCAGATGGTGGTTTGGCAGACGCTGGAGAACCACAGATCGATCGACCGGTGTGCGCACCCAAGTCGCGTTGTCATGTGTTGCTCTGTCCCCAGTTGACCCGGACTCATTACGAGCTCATACTCTGTGCGGACGAGAAGTCGGTCCTTTTCATCTAGCTCGAGGAAGATCTCGATTTTCAACTCCGTTGACCCATACCGCTCAGTACATGAGTGCCAGGAAAACGGCTTCTCGCTCATTCCGTTATCAATCGCGGTGCCTGCCAACGCTCTCATCAAATCTCGTCGATTTTGCAAGAGCAGGATGAGATCCAGTTTGTCTCGGAACGTCAACTTTATGCAAGGACACAGATCGACGATGCCTGCAAGGTTTCCCAGGTTGCATGTCCGTCTCTCTGGCTTCTGCTTCAGCTCTCGCGATGAGAACTCCTTCCTAGGATGAAGTTTCAGGCATTTTGCACAAGCGCGCCATTTACTGTCTTCAAGAAGGGTAAGCAGTTGCCATCTCGAGGCACTAAAGCTATCAGCGTCTTGGTAATGATGAAAGAGCCGTGCAAAGTCTCTATTAAATCGCAGAGACTCGGAGCTCAAAATCGCCCTTGACATAGCACATAGTCTCTTGCAGGTTAGCGCTAAGCATGCCTCTGACACCGCTGTGAGATGCGACGCTATCTCCAGCAACAGCTCCGTCGGTAGCTCCAGAAGAAAACACCTCTGCGCCTTTCCTCCTCCATCGTGAGCTGTGCACCGGCTGGTTCGCCACCTCCTCTTGGTGAGGATCTTCAACTGGCTTGAAACGCGACGAAGTTTGGATGTCATGTCGACCGCGAACGGGGTTTGTCTTCTGGATAATCAGTCATTCCCATAGGCTAGAGTCCCAACAAATATTCTTCAGACAGTCCGGTATTCGTGAATTCGCTGAGGACAGACACTCCTTATCTATCTCTCCTGGCACTCCATGGCGAGAGGGGGTGGGCACAAAATGAAGTTTAGACGCTGCTAATGAGTCTTGTGACAAGGACTTTATCAAGTGAAAGAGCCTTGAGGAGGCCCATTTGGCCCGGGCGGCAATGCCCATTATATTGATTATTATCATCTGCGTGCAAACGGAACCGGCGGCTTGGCTCGCCAACCAATACTATCAGGATTACATAGGAGATCATGGCGGTTCGGGATTCTCAACCTTATCCAACCTTCTATTCCTCTCTATACTCCCCATGTGCAGAAGGCAAGGTCAGAATACTACGCTGGGGAAGATCAGCCGCCATCTGGAAATGGCAAATGCCTACAAAGACCTCCAGCAGAACGAGAACTGTGAGACTCTCCAGACATTTGGTTGCCATACACCGCCAACATCCCTGCTTCCCACGCTGGCTTTCAAGGAACCCCGGCGGATGAGGAGGTCTGCGCTGGGGATGACCTCATCGACTGACCGCCGGGTCTGGAGTGTCTCATGACCGACCTTGCATTAGATCGCGCATTGCCTTATCACCGTGAATCTTATTCGTGCATATTCGTGCATATCGGTGATCGCTCGGGCCGCGATAAGATAGCGATTAGCTAATCTTGGTGGGCCTTCAACCGAGGTCGGTCGGATGACGGTCGCAGACGGTGATTCTGTTTTGGACCGTCTTCGAAATCGCTGTTGTTGGTATTTCGCGGTGTACATATTAGGTGTACATACTTGGCATCTTTGATTTGTCCTGGCTATCTATGGAATGCTGCAGTTAGACCGTTGTGTTATTTATTGTCTTTGTTCTCTCGTCTGTTACTGACCGCAATGACGGTCCTCTCATGGATCCGTCCCAGTGGGCGCGTTTCCTTCACCCATTCCAAAGAGAACCGACTACTTTTGACCAAGATATCTAAGGAGTCCGGGACTAAGGAGAGAGTTTCTCTACCCGACCTCACTAAAGCGGCGTCTCCATCGACCTGCGACCTCAATCCCTTCCTCTTCAATGGCCACCTGCAAACAGCCTGGACCACTATCAAAAGTTATGACATCCCGATATACTACAAGAGGAGGATATTCGAGTCCGACAACCCCATTTACAGCGGCCAATTTGCTGTTGACTTTGCAGTCGAACCTTACGAGATACCAGATGACAACGAGGTGACTGATAAAGCTCGAAAATTCACGCTTCCATCTGGCCTACCGTCGCGGACATCATTCTTCACGGACAGCGAACTTTCAGCTTTGCCATCCGGCGATACGAAACCCATGCTGGTTCTGCTTCACGGCCTAAGTGGTGGTTCCCACGAACTGTACCTGCGACACGTTCTTGAAGCGCTCCTGGCAGACCGAGACTGGGAAGCCTGCGTAGTGAACTCTCGAGGGTGCTCTCAGACGAAGATCTCGACTGGTATGCTCTATAATGCCCGGGCAACATGGGACGTACGCCAGACTGTGGCGTGGCTGCGGAAGACATTCCCAAACAGGCCTCTTTTTGGAATCGGGTTCTCGCTCGGAGCGAACATTCTTGCTAACGTACGTACCACACCTGGGTATTGTGCACCCTGGTATCATAATACATATTGACTTTCCATAGTACCTAGGTGAGGAGGGTGATGCGTGCCAATTGAAGGCGGCAGTCCTCGTTGCGAACCCGTGGAACCTGGATGTTACCACTTGGTGTCTACGTCGCACTTGGACGGGTCGGGAGGTATACAGCAGGACGATGGGTAGCAGCATGAAACGGCTCTTCGAACAGTAAGTTTGCAATTGTCCTACTCTTGGTGAAAGTATTGGGCCATTGCTAATATTTTATCTTCTCAGACACTCCGAGGAAGTATCCAAGAACTCTCGGATAGATGTCGAGGAAGTAAGGAAGGCCAAGTATTTATTTGAATTTGATCGGTAAGTTCCTTGAGGTTAATGGCCAACAATATCCTTTTTTCTTTTTTTGAAGTTCGCGTCTGACCTGACCTTTGAACATCACAGTGCCGTGCAGTGTGCCACATGGGGCTATCCGACAGAAGGAGCATACTACCGAGATGCTTCGTCGATAGATTCAATGCTAGCCATAAGGATTCCTTTCCTTTCTGTACAGGCTGAAGACGACCCTGTTAGTATTCCAAGCGGTTTCTTTTCGCTCCCTTACCCCTTTTCTCGCTGACCCTCCCATAGATCGCACATTACGACGCTCTGCCTTTCCAGGAATTCAAGCAGACACCGTATGGAGTCTTACTGACTACCGCTGGGGGCGGCCACCTCGGCTGGTTCGAGTACGGAGGGGGAAGATGGTTTGTGAAGCCGGTACGTATATTCTTATCCCCTGCCACAGTTACCGCTTTTTCTCCTGTTCAGAAGCTAAATCAGAGCCAGGTGACGAATTATTTAAATGCGTTTGCCAAGGAAATCGACTTGACAATCCCGTTTGTCGTCGAGAATCCTGACCTGGTTCCCGGTAAGATCGCTCACCACGAAGATGGCAAAGATCCAGACACGGCGCCGAAGCCGGATTTCAATCCGATGCGTCGAAAGTTAGCCTTGACAGTCGTGAAATAGAGGCACATATATATCCAATGAGCATGTTTCACATGTCTTCCATCGTCTTCTTCAATGCGTAATTTCTTGTGTGTATTCTGATCCCTGCGCTTTTGTACGATCCCGATCCCAATCATGGGTATGCACCCACAGTATAGCCCAGAACGACACAGACTGGTGCGAAACGCCAGAACTCCCTCATCGAAGTATATTACATGAACTAGGACAAATTTATATATAATTCAAGCAAAAGAAACACTTTTCCGCTTTTGTTTTGACTTCGTAGATCCATTCGTCTCGGTCGTGTTGGACTCCACCTTAGAATTCTGGTCGTTATCACCGTTATTCTTCCTTCGCTGTTGGCGGATTGATTCCTTTGCTCTCTCCTGTTGAATGTTAGTTAGCAAAAGATCCATCTTGTACTAGTCATATTTCTCATTGCAAAAAATTTCAGAGTTAACATACCAGCTTTGATTTCTTTTGTGCTTCTCTCGCTTCAGCTTCTTTCCTCCGCGCTTCTCGAATCTCCTCTAATTGCCGGGCCTTCATCATTTTCGATTCGATCCGGCCCTCTTGTTCGGCGTTCACCATGGCAAGAATAGTCATCATGCCTTCCTGTGAAATCCAAGAGTGTAAGAAGTATGTAGCCAGCCAATGGTACCGAAAATATTATAGATAACAGATGTATATATGTGGTTTGAGAAATTCAGTAGAAGAGCGAGCTTACCCTATCATCAACAAAAGTCTTCCCCTTCTTCTTCCCTTTTGGGTTCACTAATCCCACAGGTGTGATAGCATTCAATTTGGGTAAATCTAGCTCCTCCTCTGTATACTTTCTCTTTTTGGTCTTTTTCAGCAGCTCTGGCGCTGTACGCGCCTTTGACTTGACTTCTTGGGGAGGCGGGCGTTTCGCTTTGTCCTTCTTGCTCGATTTGCTCACGCGGGATGTGGATGAAAGGTTGGACGGCTTGCTCCCTTTCTTGGAGCTGGAGGATGAGGGCGATTGCTTGGCCATTGAGCCCGCTCTTGGAATTGATATCGCTAGGTAATTTATCTGAGAATGCCTGCGCTGGTGGGAGTGACAGGATTATTGAAAGGTCTGCCGTCGGGCGAGGAGTCGAGGGAGAGAGACAGGATACATAAATAAGCAGGACCTGTTATAAAAATAATAACTGCCGAACAAAGAAGAATAACCAGAGACCTTTTTTTTTCCCGGTTCCATAGATTGTCACCGTCAAAGAAAGCTCGCTCATCTCTCGAAGAAAATTTTGGAACAGGCAGGCGGTGAAGAATTCCGCCAGGTCTTATTCCGGGCTAGTGTTCCGCCGTTCCCACCGCCGAACCCGAGCAGTTCAACTCCGCCATCGTCAATCAACCCGCTTGCGCCCAAGGCGAAGCTCGAGGAACGTCGATTGATCGGCGAAACATCGTCAGAACGCACACAGCGTAGGGATTGTCAACCACACTGGGCCAAGATGACTATCAATCCTACTTTTCTCGCGAAGCGGACGCGATCCTGTACGTCTTTCTTATGTCGTGATTTTGCGGTCTTCGCCTTGGCCTGTCAAAGCTAATACCATTTTCCTCTTGGGTAGCCGCCAACTGGACCGAAGCGAAGTCTCGTGTGATCCATTCGTACAGAGAATGGCTTAGAGCGGTTAGTAGGCTCCTGCATGTGCTTTGCGGTGACAATGCTCTCCCGCATCCTGTTTTCTGTGTCCCCGCCTCGAGTCTGCTTCGTCCGCTTCTCCCATGGGACAAAGCTGTCTATCTTCCGCTCCGCTTACTCGAGGGCAATTCGACTCTCCACTCACTTGATCTGAAAAGACAAGACACGCTAATGACCGTTCGAGAATGACAGTCTCCCGAGATCCAAACAATGTACTCCCTGAGTTTCCCCGTATCGGCTATCCGGACCAAGATCCGCCAGGAATTCGAGAAGAACCGCTACGTGAGCCAGTTGCCAGTTGTTGATGTGCTGCTGTATCAGAGCCATGCGGAGTTCCAGGTTAGTTCCAGCAAGCGCCTTTTGACTTGGATTCCTTATAACGGAGACTCGTGTTTGAGAGGCTGGCGGGAAACAACATCCGAGAGACCTCTATCTAGCTCTTTCGGTCGATGGCATAGACTCGCTAACGTTTTTTTCTGAACCAGGAAACTCTCAATTACTGGAAACAGCTTTCTCATGTGATGAAGTACTTCCGACCGGAAGATGATCCCGGTGCACGTTTACCGCCGAACTTCATCTCTGGCTTCTTGGAAGGCCGTAACTGAGAATCTTCTTCCGTTGGCGATCAGAACAGTTTGTCTTCTTTCGGGGGCGGGCAGGAGTTGCTCTTACACAGCTTCCTGCTGTCTCAGCAATGGGAAAATTCAGCAGCATTGATAGAGAAAGATCTGTATATATTATTGGACCAGATAACTGAGGTTCTTGACTTTATTTCGCTCGCATTTGGCTCGATCGTTTTCAAGCGCTTCTCGTAATATACTATGATCTATCGGGTCATATCTCTTGGCTACTTCCATGCAAGTTGCTATATCAAGGACACCACAACAGGACAAAATGACAAACATCTAAACCGCGCCAACCAGGAATCGCAGAACGAAATCAACTTTTCAAGCATGAACTCCAAATGACTTAAATGCAGAAAGGTATGGGTAAAAACAACGAAATAGGCGGACAGATCAAGATACCATCCGATCAGCCTGCGTGGTATTGAAGGTGTCTCGCGCAGAGGTGAACTTCTCCGCCACAACATCGCAAAGATCCATCAGGTCGTCGAAGCCCTTTTCTAGTGCTTCAATAGCGGTCGTGTTGTCTGTTGCAAACGTACCGTCTTAGTAATATTTCGGGGAAGTCCGTGCAAGTATTTCTCTCTCATCTTTTCCAGGGGCCAGGGACGGGAAGGTCATCTCACCGTAAGTTTGAATGCGGAGGTTCATCTTTGATTCTGAAGGGTGAGGGATGGTGTAGCCGCATAGTTCAACGGCTGGGCTAGAGAACAGGTCAGCGGTATTTGAAAGGGCTTCAAAAAAAAAGCCAATAAGAATCCGGCCGAAAGGTGACCTACTTCTTCATAATAGTATATCGCAGAGCATTGCCTAGCGTATGGCCCTCTCCCTCAAACTGAAACGATGCTGCAGTCTCTGTAGAACCGGGTAGCTATAGTTGCGTACCTACTTAGTATACTTTGTCGTTAATTCTTGCGGAGACAGCGAGGAAACATACCACGACGATGCGCTTGCCATCCATCTGCAGTTCGTCCTCTTCATGCTGTTGCTGCTGCTCCTGTTCCTGAGGAGTAGCGTCCACCATGGACTGATCGTGATCTTGTGAGTGCACCGAAGAGGGCATGGCGAGGTAGCGCAGGTAGTACTAGTAGTGTATAGAGACAATCGAAGTGAGACGCTGCCGGGGCTGTCGAATTCCTCGCCCTTTCTCACAATTCGTATGATCGCACGCTCGGAGCTCTGCAGGATTCGATAATTCTCGATATCCTGTCGATAAAATTGGATGTCTTTATCTGTTGACTTTCGTTCAACCCTCGATCCGAAGCGTTTCTCGTGCCTAGGTAAATTATAATTTGTCGTTGAATCGGCCCGATTGGGGAAATTTTCATGTCAGAATGTTATTATTGTTATCGATACGGACACGGCAGTTTCAGACCGCCCTAGACGCCGCTTTCGGGATCTTGGCAAGGGAAAAGCCTGGTTGTTGCTGTCGAACAATCCGCCCGCTGCTCAAAGAACCCTTTTCCGCGTTTAAAGTTTGTGATGGGAACAGTGCTGCTGTGGTGCACTGACTGGTTGGCTTAACTACTACTGGTACTAGTTAGCGTTGACACCGTTCTTACACGAGGGGTGTGCCCTGCGTCCCTTGTCGCACGGTGTTATGTTTTGCGCCACTGGGCTGATTTTTACTTTTGGGAGATCTTAGGTGGATGTCACCATCAAGTCTGTGCTGAGGGGGTTTATGATGCTATGATGAACTGCTAGTCCTTCTTTGAGAGGTATGTGTAAGGGTACTGTGAGATCTGTGTTTGCCTACAATGGGAAGAGGGCCAGGGTGGACTTTTTATCAATAAAAAAGAGCCGGAAATAACCTAGTATTTGGGTGCATGGCGCGAGAGGGAGCTGCTGCCTGTTGGAAATTTGGAATAATATGCATGATTCACAAGGAAGTTGCTGAAGGTTTTGATCAATGAGATGGGAGCCAGCTGAGAAGCAGGGGGGGGGGGGCAATAGGCATAGATTATTCCAGAGTCTGCGTGGATGATGCGATCTGGACCGTTTGGATGACAATGCGGCGTAGGTGCAATTATGATAAATGCAGCACATGGCGGGAGACGGTGAATGAGATGGGGGTGTGATGAGGATACTTTTTGGGGCTGTTGATTTCTGTTGGAGATATGCACGACTTGCATGAACAGTGGGCCATGTCAAATGTGATTGGTATGGGCATGGGGGCCGTAGACGTTGGTGGAGCGCGTCTACGTTAAATAGTTTCGAGTAGCGCATCTGGAAGGGTGATGGGGTGTTCGTCCAGATGCCACTGTGGGCGAGTCGATGCATGCCAAGTGGACGATGAAGGGGTCCCCGATGGACCTGAAGCCACTGGTGTTACAGGACTGTCACAGATGCCCGCGGATTGGCAGGAGAAGCAGAATTGCTCGTCCGGGCGAGTAAAGAGGTAATTAATAACGGAATAATAAGGGCCAGAAATTTATAATAATATGCTACACAGAAGGAGCTTGGTTATCGATGTTGTTATTGTTATTATTATCAATATTATTAATTCTCTGCATAGATAACTATTCATCATTATGACTCCTTGTCTTCCCAGAAACGTACCGTGTCTCAGCGCGGGCGTTGTGGCTGACTTGACACGCCGGGCGTTGCACTCTCCGTGATCCCTCGGTCAGGAGTCGCATGAAACAAGTGGATAATTATAGTTACGTGCCTAGTTTCATGGTTTCACTCCGATCGATCATCGCGCTCCCGCTATATCGTATCGCCCCTGCTCTCAAGCCTCCTCGTGATCCTGCAACTTTTGCATCCTGGAACCTGGTTCCCCTCTTCCTCCTCCTGTGACCCGTCGTCCTCTTCTCTCTCTCTCTCTTTCTCTCTCTTCCTTTTGCCTTTCTTTCATTCCTTCCCACTCTCTCCCTCCGTCCCTCCTCAGTCGCCGTCCATCGGGTTCCTGTCCTGTCAGCCATGTTCACCCGAGGAAATTTTCTAAATTAGAGAAGGGCACGCTCAGGTCCATTTCTCTCGCTTATCCGTTCTGGATCTTCGCTGTGTCCGATTAGAGGAAGAAAAAAAAGGGTCCATAGGTCCATAGACAGCTGTCACTCTACCGCCCAGGCTGTTCTTTAGCCGCCGTTCTCACAATCCGACCACTGAGATCGGTGATCCCTTTCTCCTGCATTGCTGGCTTTCGCCTTTAGATAATCCTTTCGTTTATTTGATATTTTATTTATCACTATTATTACTATTTTATTTTTTATTTTTTATTTTTTTCGGTTCCCCCTCCCCTCCCCTCCAACCCCCTTGGTTCCAGCGTCGACAGCAAGTACGCTGGATTTCGTTTACGACTTCCCCGCAGGGACTCCACCCGCGCTTGACGTTGGACTGCCCGAGGGAATTGTACTGCAACGATCATTCACAGAATCCCTCTCTGCAATCCTCCTTTTGTCTCTACTTCGATGACGTCGGACGGTCTTGAGCTTGTGCTGTCCTGCCAAAGCTACCTAGGGAACTATCGGGATACGTGATACGAGAACGACGCCCGCCGTGAGTTTTGCTGGAACTGGAAACAGAAAAGTGTGACGGACGCTCTTTGTCTGGAGGTTCATAGTAATTGAGATTTCTCATCTGTCGGCTTTTGGAAGTCTTTTGGAACAGAGATATATAACCACCCTGCCCTGTCGACTTCCGTGCCACGTCGAGCCACGTCGAGCTAGGCGTCTTGCTATCATGTCCACCGCCGTTGCGCCTGCTCCTCCCCCTCCTTTGACGTCCCATATGACGCACGACTCAACTTCGAAGAATCGGTCAACATTACCTCTTTCACCGCCGTCTAATGCACAAACCTCTTCGACACCTCCCCATGTTTCGACATCCCGTCGAGATGATTCTGTAACGAAGAATTCTACTCCAGAGAAAAAGGCTCTTTCGCCGTACGTGCCTCCCCCTCGTCTTTACCCAGACGCGTCTAGTGATGGTATTTGCCGTGCCAAATATTGATATGCTAATGGTTCACCAGAAATCAGAATGAGGACTCTGTTCCCAAAGTCTTTGTCAAGAAGGAACCCCCATCGTCGCCTGCAATAAGCAGTAGGCCTCGGCCCCGTAAACTAGACCTGTCTGCAAGCCTTCCGAATGCCGGCGGCCTGTCTGCTAGAGCTCCCGGCGGTCCTATGACAGCTCGAGAAAGCGTGAGCATGCAGGACGTTGGGTTCGCCTGTCTGTCTCCAGGCTTTCAGACGCATGACCCCGTCTTGAGGGAGCAATTGCAGAGGAGTCTCTCCGTCCGTGACCAGCAGAGATCCATCATCGAAGCAAGAATGCAAAAGACGTCCAAAGATGACGGCCCTAATGCTTTGAGACTGTCCGACTCGAATCCTTTTGGACCCTCGAAACCATCCAAGCGGAGACCACCGCCAGGCTTGTCTATTGTCCCACCATCAGCCTCTCAGTTCGCCAACGAACGTGTAATCCAATCCGCCCCCTTGAATCATACCTTTACTGGTCGACATCAAGTACAGCCATTGACGCGGAATCTTGCCGTGGAGTCACCAAAAACCGGCTCTAAATCTCACATTCAGCATGTCCCTGCTACTCAAACGAGTAATCGTCTCCCACCTCTCTCAGACGTTTTCGGATCGGATACTTTGGGTCACCGTGATCGTGATGGTGATGTTGGTCGCAGTGCTTTCTACCAGGCCAATTCGACTGCAAATTCGTCGCAAGCGAACAACATGCGGCCACCTTTGTCGCCTGCCCTCCCTGGCAATACATCCCAAGCATCCGATCGACCGCGAGAATATCGTTCAGCTGAAGAAGCAGTCCATGATCTATCAGGAGGACGAGAAGAACTCTTGCCACGTATTGTACACTACGGGGGTCATCAGCCCGCAACTCCCCCCTCGCCGCATACAGGAAATATAGTCGCGCACCAGCGCGGCAACGAGAACACACTGTCCAGTCAAACCATCTTTCATCGGTCTGAGGGATCTGCTCGACGCCGTCCGAGGAGCGAGTATGAGATGGACAATGGAAGCCCTCCACTTGGTCATGGTCCCGAGCCCCGATATCGACCAAACCCAGCTTTGAGTTCTGGTCACAACACCTATCACGGGCCTTTTGGGGCCGGGAGAGATTCTCCCGAGACTCAGAGGCGAAAGAAGGAAGAGTTCTTGAGCCTTTGTTCAAGGGCGTGGGATCTATTCCATTCTTGAGTAGTGATTGGATGGTGTGCTATTTTTTTTATATATTCTCTTCCTTTGTCTTGTTTTACCGCTCATCTGGGAGCCCAGCTTATCTTGCGGTTTCAGGGACGGCTTGGGTCTTGAAGAAGAATGATCGCTCTCACTGCGATAGATGATTTTGGCCAAGTGTCCCTTCACCACTATTTTGCTTATCCTCCCCTTCTTCTTCCGCCTCCTTTTTTATCCTTTATTATATCTTCGTTCTTCCATCTGATGAGTTGCAGCGGCTGTCATTTTGGGGTAATGCAGTCCCCGTTGACTTTTGATTGTCCTTCTTTGAGTTTTCGATGTAATGAATACTGTGCAAGGGTATGAAACTGTACGAACAGCATGAATTGTGGGCCGCTTTGCCTTTTCTTCCCAATACATAGTTCCTTTCCTATCTCTCTCCCTATTTTGGAGAAGCTTGTCATCATTTATACTTGCCAAAGCAAAAAAGGAGTCATCCACTATTTTTGTCGCTTCCTTCGGATTCCGGCTAATTGTCGGGAAGAATATATCAATTCATGGATTTGTTCTCCAATCGGCGTTTGTTGCTGTGTTCTTGGTACTGGACATGCTCACAGTAACCATTGGTATACGTCTCGTTGCATCCTTTGGTTTTATCAAGGGTTATAATACGAATGCAACTAGGTTGATGATTTGTTATTCTACTCTTTTCTGTGGTCATCGTCCGTCTCGGCTTTCTAATGTCTCTGAACCCGTGTATTGATATTGTTCTACCGGGTAGGTAATTAATTGCATACTCGGGGCGAACCGATGGATTGACTCGGATCTGGATGCTGCAATCTTTGTGTTCCGCAAGAAGTTGGACTAGGCTTGTAGGGCTTAATGTTTATTCGCTTCTGCTGGCATTTTCGTCTTTAAACATGGCCTGCATCTCGGGGTTCCTAGGGTGTTCGCAGAAGACGTTTCTAACTCAGCTAGTTGAGTGTGGTGTGTGAGCTGCTGACAAAGATCCTCTCATCGTAACTAACTATTAGTTAGCACCGTCATCAGACAATAAAGGGGAGCAGGCAATGCAGTAAATATCTAATTGTTAGTGAGGGAGATCAGGTCAGTGGTGGTTCATCATGTTATGCTCTAGAAAGTTCATTGTGAGCACAGCCCGGAGGAGCACACTGGCATAGCGATATCTTGACTAGAAAGGTTATAGCTGCACTCTATACGCAAGTGTATATATATATAAAGCCTGACTACAACTTCTTCTAGCCGATGAACTATAAGGAAAGTAAATCCTCTATTCTTGAAAGTCTAGAATGTAATATTTATCTATTCACAATTCAACTCTATTCTCCTCTAGTTAAAAGGGAAAAAGAAGGGAACGTGCTTGTTGAGATGACTAGCAAAGTTCCCCCCCTCCCTCTATTCTTGAGGCCTATCTGCTTGCTGCGGCAAGCTTCGCAGCGAGCTTGGGGAAATACTGAATCACAAACCCTTCACTGCAGGTAAGTTAGCACAAGAAGGATCCTCTACCGGACGGTCAAAAAAAAAAAAAAGAGTTATACCTGTAGTAGCTATGGGCTGAACTGTGATCTGCCACAAGGTTGTGCGCCAGCTCATGACAGAGGATCACCCACCAGTACACTGTCGCTTCGCTCTTGTCGGGAGGGTTACTCTGCAGTAGCTCTCTCTGATGTAATTCCTTGAAGTAGAAGTAATTGCAGAAAATGCTCCCAGCCCGATTGAAAGCGATAGTCTTCCCACCAGGGTCATAGAATACAGCGAGACTGCTGCTGCTCATTGTGAAGGCAGCAGCGCAGTCTAGTAGTACCGACGCAAAGAGATTGATGCCTGCACTATTTTCAGTCAGGAAGGCAGACCGGTCCCTGGTCGATTTCACAAGGAAGACATTTAGCCCGGAAGGAAGGCTCGCCGCGAATTCCAGATCCTGGCTTGGTTTCTCATCGCAGTAGGTCTGCGTTTCGGTTACTTCTTTGATCTCCGGGCGGCTGTAGAAGTTAGAAGAACCGTGCGGTCGACAGGCCTGTATGGCGGAAAGGAGCTCGTTCTGCAGTTTGTGGGGAGGATTAACACCTTCAGGCTGCTCTGGTCTAGAGCCTCGTGGGTCGTTAATAGAGTAAGGCGGAGGAGGGGTTGAATCTCCCTGGGGTTTAGAAGGCTGGAGTTGTGAAGGTCCGTCAACGGTTGAAGGGGTGGTTGTGGTTGACTTTCGCCCAGCTTCCAGACCGAGACGTCTAGTCAGGTTGGCAAACATACCGCGTGGCTGTCGGTCTGGGTTAGACTCTGGCTCTGCGGGCTGTAAATCGAGTCCGGCATTTTTATGAGGAGGTGAGTCCTCCGGGAAGTCTCCTGGTATCAAAGACCGCTCCTCCGCTTGTTGAGCCCGGGTTTTTTCCCATTCAAGTTCTCTTTCTTGGAGTCGCCGACGCTCTTCTTCGATTTCCTTCTGGCGCCTCTCTTCTGCCACTCTCGCCTCGTGGGCTTTCTGTTTCAGAATACGTTCCACATTGTAACCTCGCGCCTTGAGTTCCAGCAAGTCGGTCTTCAGTAGCATCTCCAACGTGAGAGTCGAATGGAGTTTTGGTCGGGTGAGTATAAGATGCGCCAGTGCTTGGCTTATTTCATAAAGATCGTACTTGCCGGGGCATATCCGAAGAGTCCATGACCCCCGTTGCTGGGTAACAATTGCACTGCGTTTCTGCGTATATGACACACGACGACCTCTGAGTGACCGCGTGAGCGAGATTGAATGCACTACTTGAACATTCAGATTCTTCTCCAACCACCTATTATCGTGTCGTATAGAATCCGGTGGTTGATCATGCAGGAACAGTCTTGACCGCTCGCTTATAAGTTTCTGCAGTTTGGCAGCAGTGCGCTGATCAGAAGACACGGCTCCCCACTGAGGTCGCTCCTCCACGATGCTGCTTAGAGGAATGGCCCCCAAAGAATAATAAAATTGTTCTAGGAGTTCCTCTTGTGGTGCGACGAGCACATGCTCCCGGAAGAGGTTAAAGCTCTGAAAATCATCCACCACTACAATATCTCGCGCGGCTGCCAAAGTCCATTCTTTAATACTCTGGTCCTCGTCCTCATAAGGGTCATCTTCTGACCCAGCCAGCGTTGTCTGAATGCTCTGCTTCTGATTCTCAAAAGTGATATCTCTGCTCGCTAAAAGGAATGCGGCCCTCTTCATCTCTTGGAAAAGTCCTTTGTCTCTCTTGAGAGTTGACATGTTCTCAGCAAGGGTTCTGAGAAGCTTGAGATATTTATCCGAACTCTGAAATATCGAGGATATCCTCGCCGGCTCTTTCACGAGCATACGAGCAAGTTCAACCTTTGTCGGCTCCCGTTTTGAGCCGACAGCCATGAGGAAAAGATTTGCTTCTTGACCAAAATCCACGAAGTCGAAAATATCTTTGTAGTCTTCGCCTTCTCCTAAATAGCAGGATCTGGGTGTCACGAGGCGGGTCATTGGACGTTTCTCTGCTGCCTCCTTTGTCGCAATTGGTACTATTAGCGCCTTCTCGACGCGGTCTACGTCTTTTTGGCTGAGGTCAGCTACCCTGCCGGCCAGATACTTGAAGAGAATTCTCGCATCTTTCTTTGTTATGGGAGGATTCCGGATCAAGATATCGATGCAATCGGATAGTATCGGATGCTGCCTCACCCCCAATTTCGACAAATTGGGATGTAAATCCTTTCGGAGGATTTTGAATCCAAAAAGGGCCGCACCTTCGTCAGTGAAACATTTGCCCGGAGGGCTCAGATCGTCTGACCCTTCAACAGGGAGAAACGCGGCATCAACCGTACTGCAGTCATACGAGGAGTACCCATTCACATAGTACTCTCTGATGAAATAGGACATTGCGCGTCCATGAAGACCACGACTGGGGGAAGATGTCTTTGCCATGAGTTGGATAAGCTCCGGGCCTGAAGGGTATTTTCTCAAGCCTAGCACGGTGAGGAATCTGCCTTCATTGCTAGTAGGTAGATATTTACCAGGCCATACAATGACAGGCAGTCCGAGATCCTTGAGGGAGTCTTTAGGTTCAAAAAGTTCTGATATCTTGTAGAGTTTGATTTTAGTTGAGGAGTCACCATTGGCTTCAGCTGAATATATCCTAGCATCCTTGAGCTTCTCGATGTCAGTCGCAGGGATGTCGTCCCGAACAGAAGTGAGATAACGTATTAGATCGACGTGGCTCCATTTACTCTCACTCTTGACGCCAACTTCAGCTGCCTGGGTGGTACTTAGGAGACGCTCAAAGATAACTCCCAATTCAACGGTCTTGCGGACGCCAAGAGCAGCCAGAAATTTCTCTTTAACGCCATTGAGGCCATGTATGACCGGCAAGTCTTCAAAGAGCCGTACGGAAGGAAAGTAGGTTTCGGTGGGTCGTTTCATACCAAGCTTTGTCGGAACGATCGTTCGGGGCTGCAGGAGCTCGACCACCGTTTGCTTGGACGACTGGCTGAGGGTGTCCCACTGCTTTGATAAAACTGGTAACACCTGAGCAGAAAATGATGGCACCTGTGTGATATCTTGCTCTGGGAGAAGCACTGTCCTATTGCCAGCATTGTTGACGATCCAACGTATCCAAGGAACTATTTGCAGTTCAGTCCATCCAAGGGCCTCCAGCTCCTGTTTACTCAATGTCTTCGTGAACTTGAAAGGTATCACAGAATCGGGGAACGGAAGATCCGGAGGGATGCGTTGGGGGCTTAAGAAGCCATCTATATCCGCGAAAACAAGCAACCTACTCGGGGTGCCATCAACTTCTTCATCATTTGCTACCGCCACGCGCAGAATGCTCTGAATTGACAATGCGTCAAGTTGTCCAGAAACAGCTTTCTGGCCAATCCAGGCCAGGAATTCAGTCACCTGTGCTGAACGTAGAGTACTGGCCTCCAGCTCCCGTTTGATGTCTGACACAGTGATGTCGGTTACCAACCCAAAATCTGTTAATTTCTTAACGAAAGCTTTTGCGTTCGCTACAAGCTCATCGGGCAAGGCAGGGATGGAGTCCATAAAGCTAAGCTCCTTAGGCGCAAGGCGAACTTGGTGGCTTGGAATAACGCCACAGGTTGAGAGCAATTCGATCGAGGCTTCTTTGTTGCACATCCAGAAAGCATCCTCGATTGTCTGTCCAAGAAGAGACGACGGAGTGGATTCGCGGAATGTAAACTGATTTGCTGTGTGAACTGCCTCCGGAATCACACCCTTTATGTCATCCATTCGAATTTTCGAAGCTCGGGGCTGTCCACGTGCGGTGAGTGTTTTGGATTTTATAGATGACATTTCAGCAGACCAGGCGATGCGACAAATAATACCGGCTGCCCTCAGCATTTCGAAATTCCATTTGCTTATGTATCGAGTATTGAGATCTATACTCTCCCGTTCGACAGTAGGAATCACAGAGGGAGCAGATATGTGAGCATTCAGCCCAGTAGTTTGTTGTGTGGGGAATCCAATAAAGACCCTCCCAGCTTTAGACGGGAGAATAGATGCAAGGATATCAGAGTCAGAAGATGATATGGCTGAAGCTATGTTCGCATCATAAGATGGCGTCAGTACGGCGATGGTAGTTTTCCTAGGGGGGGGCTTGCGAGTAGCGCGCTCAAGCTCGCTACTTAGAGATTGACTGATCGATGCTTCAATGGATGCAGTATTGATGTGCAAGAAAACGGAAGCCGTTGAGATCTTGGTCATATCTTCTGTCCCAGAGACCCTTTCGCTTTTCTCGAGTTTCGCCGGTTTCTCCGGTCCAGTTTGACCAGCAATTCTGGAAAAGAACGTACGCAACGAGCCTGTCGTTTCGCGTAAGCTATCGAAGCTAAATGTGCTTGCGTGCGGGTTCCATTCCACAACCCGCATCCAGGCCGCATCCACCTGGGCAATCTCCCGGCTGACACTGGAAACCTTCATTAGGCCCTCGCTTGTTTTAGTCTGGATGTCCCTTGGAATCGCGAGGTTGACACTCGGAGCGGTTTTCTTTGTAAGCTGCAGGAGGTTCCAGTCATCTAGCCATAGCTCTATGGACTCTAAGCCGACGAACGTAAGGCTGCTAGCCAGAAACTGGCATAGCTGCATCAGAGATGGTACCGGAGAAGAATCGTTACGGTAATCCAAAACAAACGTCGTTTCTGGACTAGATCCTTCGTCCAACCGCAGCCGTCGTGTATAGAGTGCATTCCCCTTCCAATAGAAAGCCATAGCCTGTCCTCCGGAAGACACAAATGGTTCTTCACAGTCATCGAACACACTGTAAAAACCAACTCCGAAGGCCCCGATTTTCGTCTCATCTGGATTTCCATCTGCGATCCGCTTCAACCTTGCCCAGTCCCTTTCGCTAAACGGAGCACCGTTGTTTGATATTAAGAGGCTTTTCAGGGTATGATTAGATATAATGTGCTTTATAAGCGTCGTCTTATCAGAACCTGGAGGTAGAGGAACGGTTGTGGATGGTAATGTCTCAAACTTCACGGTCACTTTCGTGGCAGAAGCGTCGGCCGCATTCTGGATCATTTCTCGTAAAACAGTCCTATCGACTCGGTCAGAAATCTCGCAGATTAAGAAAATATTGAAACATAAGACGCGGACAACTTACCATTTGCCTGAATATCGTGCTAGGACTTTTGATATTAAGCCCCGCGTGTCGACAGTCACTGCCTCCTCATCACTGCCTGACCCCATGGTACGCGCCTTGAGCGCGTTGAAGTCGATCTTCTGCGCCATATTGTGACAAATAGTGCGCATAAATATCGGTAGATATTATAATTATCACGCCGCGCCGCAAAGGGTTATATCAAATGCAGCTAGCGAGCAAGCTAGAGTACGTCAGAGTATCATTACCGCCAGATCGATGGATAGAGGTAAATGAAAGCACTCTCTTCGAAAAAAGAAAGAAAGCCGGCCTCGAACGGCACAAGATCGAATGATATATCAAAAAAGAACGACGAAGACAGATGCCGGTACGGGGGCGAAGGAAGATGGCCGAAGATGGCCGAAGATGGCAGAAGTAAGATCAGGGCGCAAGGCAACATCAACAGCCGCGCCCGGGGCTGCCCAGGAGACTGCGGAGTTAGAGTTTCGGGTTGTTATCTTATCACACGTGATCGGCGGCGAGTTCCAGTTCTGAACTAGTGCAATAAATCACGTGCTGAGCAGAAGCAGCATTTAGGGTTTAGGGCAACCACTGGATCATACTACGGTGTCCCGAGTCTGCCTCTAACGCAATAGGGGTAGTATATTTAGCTGCTGGAGATGTCCCTATTTGGTCGTTCATTACAGTTTACAGCCCGTCCACACTTCTGTTTCTCTTATGATGCATTGATTTCCGCTCTATTTTTTGGTTACCGCTTTGCATGAGCGCCATAGTTAGTTTACCACCTTTGGAAGCAGTCTTGAGCTCCCCGCAGACTGCCTCCGCTCGGTTGCCCTCCAGATGTCATGATGGACGTCGACCCTCTCTCCCCTATTGCGCCTGCGCGCCTTAGGGCTCTTTTGCTTCCAGTTGGCAAGATAAAGAAGTCACGGTTTTTGAGTTTTGCGGCGCGACTCCAAGCCGAGAATGTAATTCGCTTGGGAGATATCAGTCCTGACGCGCGACCAAACCGAAGTACGTCTCGCCCTGGGATTTGCCCAGATTCGGAGGGAAATAGCCATGGATTCTGACTATTCGCGCTACTAGATACGTTCTCGCCGCTGGCGTTCCCGACGGGAATGATTCTCTATGACCTGTCCTTCTCCGTTCCCCCAATATCGCACTTAGACTTCTTCCCTTTCGAGATGTTCAGGGAGCCATTGGTTGTTATTGCAATAGCTGATGGGGCGGAATTGTCACAGCATCCCGGGGATGCACTTGGAGGAGCAGTCTCAGGAAAAGAGCGGGGGAATGTGAAGGTCCCAACACCAGATGGGCTTGACGAGCTTCTAGGTGAGCTGGACTTGGCAAGGGAGAAGAACTCTAGGGCGTTGGTCCATCAGCTTTTAATATTCGATTTCGAGGGACTCGATAGTCTCGTGAGCGGTCCAGATGACGTCTCGTGGATTCCGCGGCCACAAGCTTCGAGGGCTACAACGATGAAGACTGTCTTATGCGATATAACTTCTCTTCTTCTTTCCGAGCTAGATGAATTCGCAAAGATGCTGCAGGCCCTACCCTCTATTGAATCACCAAAAGCTCTAGCGTGGGGCCCTCATCGAGGTCCAGAAATACGCCCTCGCCCCGTGGACAAGTTACTCCACCGGATGACTATGCCGGCGCATCTCCCATCAAGTCCGAATGGCGTGTCTGAGACGTCGTTGAGTTCTGAACAGAGCACCCCGAATTCCGGGGATTACGATACTCCAACGACGTTTGACGAAATAACACGGTCCATGCAGCTGGCGAACCGTAGTTCGATAAATAGAATAGATTCTATGCCGTCTTCTAAGGAGCACAGTCGCGATCGGATGTCGACCAGCAATATGAGCGCGAGCGACCGAGTCAAGAATCGAATAAAAGGGCGTCGTGGAGTAGTAATCGGCTCGCTCTACCTTAAAGTTGGCCGGTGGCCAGACGCTTTGAAGGAACTCGTTGAAGCGGCGGCAACAGCTAGGGCAGGCAGTGACTATGTGTGGCATGCCAAAGCGCTGGAACTGATTCTGCTCTGCTTGCTTATGTTTGGTTGGGCAGGGATGGACTTCCAGGTTGGATAAGCTCCTCTTCTTTTCCTCCTAAGTTTACCCTATCGCTGATAGTGACGCAGATACCTCCTATTTGTTACCCTGTTGCTGATAAGTCATCGAAATCATCTACTGGAAATTTCGAACTGAGCTCCACGCCTGGGAATCGTATTATTTCGCTTCAAAACCTGGCTAATCTGCTTCCTGATCTTTCGAACAATATTCTTCATCTTTACAACCGTGCGGCCAACATCACAGACGAGCCAGTGCCTCAATTGGTATTCTCTGAAACTGTGATTCGTCTAGCAAGATTATTGGTGGTCGTACGGACCCGTGATGGGACCCTGGATGACAATGCATTAAGGGCCATTGTTATGAACGAGGCTTTACCACCGTTGCAGCAGCCGGAGCGCCCTCGAGGAACGGTCCTACTTCGAAAGTCTGATATTGTTGACTTCCTATTTCGCGCATTTCCGCCACCGAACTCCAATTTACCTCCCACTGACTTCTTCCCTGTTGTGGTCGGGGTAGCCTCCGTTCTGAGCGCTCTTGACCTACCAAGAAAGAAAGCCCTAGTCCTTCGGGGCCTCCTTTCAACTATGGTGCCCACTCTTGTTCAGGCGCGGAAAATTGGCGCTGCAGAGGCTGGAATTCACCCAGCAGCTGGTTTGGCATCACTGAGCGACACCACGTTTGACATCAACGCTCTTGACATTGGCTCGGGGAATATGGAAGAAAGCATACGCTCTGTCCTTGCGGCAGTTGGAGAGATATATGGTGTACAACGGTCCGAGTTCTACGAATTAGATAAAAGCCGGGGTTCATCTGCAGTCAACGGCGACGGGCCCTACTCCGTGTACGATTCTGTCTCAGCGATCGTGGAACGGGCTGCTCGCCATTCCGTGTTGAGTAGCTATGGAGATCTCGATTTAAAGATCGACGTTCTCAGGACGTGCATTAACTGCTGCGAGGCGCTACCAGATTTCGATGGCGTTCTTCGCTTTACGGTCGAACTTCTTCAAACATCCAGAGGCGACTTAATGCTCACTGACACCTACCGAGACTCCCCATGTCTACATCCGGACGAGCAGGTCCGGCTTTTGAACAACATCAAACGAACAGTTAGTGCCGGGCAGCGGATAGGATTGCCGGACTTGTCTGCAGAATACTGGGACGACTTCCTTGTCCGTGGCGTCGAGCTACTACCTCTCCCTGGTTCAAGGAGACCCGTTCGCCAGTCTAAGACAGACCCAGGCGCGATAATAATAAACCGTGATAAATCTACCGAGGACCCTTTCTTATATAATCCTTTTTCAAAACCAAGTAGCAAAATGATCGAGCTACTCATGGTTGCAGGTGAACATGCGTCGTTCAAGGTCATCCTCCAAAATCCGTATGAATTTGAACTGGAGATCGATAGCGTCCGTCTTCATAGTGACGGTATCGCAGTGGACGCTCATGCAGAAGATATTTTACTCCCGCCACTTTCGTTGCAAGATGTTATAGTTCCAGGGATTGCCTACGAAGAAGGTGTACTAAACATTACTGGCTGTATCGTCAAAGTTCGACATTGCCGCGAGAGGAGGTTCCCCATTTTCACCATACCGTGGAGGCCCGAGCCTGAAATTAAAGTCAAGCGTACGGGCCTGTCTGCTAAAATCACTTTGTTCGAGCGTCCCTTATCGTGGAGCTCTCTAGGTTCCAAGGAAGGCAAGGTCTTTTCGAGGAAGGGTCCTGAGTCATCCCCTTGTAAAGTCAAGGTTATCCGACGGCTACCATCGATGATCATAGAGACGATGTCGCTGTCTCAATCCGCTATGATGGTCTTAGAAGGTGAAACGAGACCTTTCACAATAACGCTTTGCAATACCTCTGCTTGCCCTCTTGACTTCATCTACTTCACCTTCCGCGATTCTACAACAAGGCAGATTGAGTCAGCTCTGAGCAATAGAGACCTTCTGCCGGAAGAGGTGTATGAGCTGCAGCGCCAGCTGTTAACACGACCGGGACTGAAGTGGCGGCGAGAAGACTCCCCAACGGGAGAAATGTCGATCCCCCCGGGTCAGTGTGCTACGTACACTATTGACGTTTTTGGGAAGCCGGGCCTGCAAGACGCCATGGTTCAAATCGATTATTCTAGTGTCGGCGTGTCTGGCGCTGAACTTCCTGATGTGTTCTATACAAGGCAGCTTTTCGCTCCACTCACAGTTACGGTAAATGCTAGTATAGAACTTGTGCGCTGCGATATTCTCCCGTTCAGCGGAGACTTTGCGTGGTGGAACAGTTTGGAAGAAGGCAAAACGGACCGAAAGCTAGATATCAACGGAACAGAAGTCGCCCAGGATACTCGGAAGTCACATCCTGATCTCGACAACAGCCAACTTTCCTCAGTGCTCTCAGTCCTTAAGAAGTTCCCGTACGGACCTGATCATTGCATTGCGCTTCTTGATCTTCGGAATGCTTGGCCGAGCCCCATTTCAGTATCACTGAGAGCCAGCGGACAGCCTATTGTCTCTTCCACCGGGATACCCTCCGGCGAAAATGTAGAGGGCCAGTACAACATCGACGGAGAGCTGCAGCCGGGTCAGATATCTCGATTTGTGCTGGTACTACCCCGCATCCATCTGGATAACCCCCGTGCTCCAGTTCCGTTTCTCAATACTGGTGTTAGGAGACAATTTGTTGTCAGTGCGCATAAGCAGACGTTTGAAGCCGAAGCAGCATCGAGAGAGGCGTTCTGGTATAGGGAAGAGCTCCTCAAGAGGATATTTGGGACATGGAGTGAGATGTCCAATGGACGAAAGGGGATAATTGATCTGAGAAACATCCGCTTAAATTCGCGGATGGTGGATGCCATGCACCTAGAGGATGTGGAAGTCACTTTTTCTGTGGTCCCTATCGAAATCGACAGTGTTCATGAGATTAGTACTGTCTTGCAAGCCGGTCGTTCGAAGTACAACGTGAAGACAGACGAACTGCTGAGGCTTGTTGTGACAGTTCGCAATCGTTGTTCGAGACCCATCTTTCCTCTCCTCAGACTGCAACCAGGCCTTCGAAACCAGCCGAGCAACATTGCCCTTGATCTTTCGCGACGCCTTATGTGGACTGGCATGCTGCAACGAGTTCTCCCTATGCTGCGTAAGGGTGAAAGTGCACAAGCCACTCTTGGTGTTACTATAATTTGCCGTGGGGAATATGAATTCGGAGCAAGTGTCGAGGAACTCAGACTCTTAGACGAATCTCCTAAACCTGCCACAAACGATGCCCGAGGCGAAGCTGCGGCAACGCATCACCCACCGGCGGCTCACCATAATGAGGACTCTATCCAGGATACATTCGGCGCTGGTGTGGCCAGGAAAAGGAGAATTTGGCACGCTAGAGAGACTTGCATTTTGAATGCTCATGATTAAGGCATTTCTCTTTTTTTTTGTTTTCGTTTTCTCCCTATGCTACCTTTCCCAAGATACAGTTCATGATGCCGTCGATGTTCGTGTGTATGTATGTTGGGTAACGAATATTCAATGATGTATATTATGATACCACTAGATGATGTTTGCGGTCTCCAAGAGGCAAGAATATGCCTTCTTTTCTTTTCTGCCCACTTCTCCATCTGCTTCATTGTACTCTTACACGGAGAACTGGTCACAGCCAGCTATGAGATTAATACTGTCGTCCTTCTTGCCCGAGAAAAGAAAAATAATCTAGCGGTTGTAGTTGAGCATTTAGCACATGTTTCTATTAAATATTATACTCTGCGCTACTATCGCGCGTCTCTACGAGGTTACCCCTGCAAATGACCACGCTCCAGGCCCTGTCTTCGAAAACGAACCGACATCTGCGCCTGGGAGCTCACCAGTTTTCGAAAAAGGCACTTTTTTTGATACCTGATCTGCATCCTATGCTTAGTGTAATATGCTCTTTTTCAAGGCGAGAAGGAAGACAATCCAATCGAACATTAGATATTAGAATTACGATGCGAGACAAGACATTCCCATTACTTCTTCAGCTTCAAACTCTCTACCTACCTCTGAGATCTTAGACGGTAGACAAACACAAGTAGCACAGGTGTATTTGATCAGTATTGAGGGTAGGTTCCTGTCTCCATATCAGTTTCCATACATCATGGGCTTCGTTAGCTGTTTCATAAGGAAACAATGAATAGTTCTTTCATCGGCGATGTTCCGACAGATCTGTTTGTGCGATCTCAACACTGACCCAAAAGTCTCGAACTAAATAATGCATTCCAAAATGGCGACTAAGCAAAAGGTGAATCACCCCAGTTCCTAGAAGAACCAGTGAGGACTTTCACAGATAACTGTCCTTTTGCCTTCCCCCTCCATGCCTTCTTCCCTCCCATCCTCTCTCTCTTTCCACTCCCTGTCATCCAACAGATACCAGGAAACAATCTCAGCACTGGATAAAACTTGTTGTTTCTTGGCCCAGGAAGCAGAATCTGACAAGCAAGAAGGACAAGTCCTTATTCTAATTCTGCCTTTTTTCTTTCGACAGGAACGAACTGGAGACGGATAGGCACTTTGGCGTTTTCCAGTACCAGACTTTGGCAGAACCGAAAATGGCTTCCATTTCCACCCTTCGTCAGTGGGAACCCCCCCTCGATGTGAAAGAGGACTGCATCCATGGGTAATTTTTCTGGACACTGCGGAATATATCTCAATTCAGTGTACGTTTGCTAACCAGGATTGATAGCATCACGTTGACACTTTTTGAACGCAAGGCCGAGAAGGAGGACGGTAGCGGTCAGGATCCTGCACGACAAACTAAACAGCAGCGTTATCTCGATGTTGCTGTTCGCGAGGCTTCCAAGATCGTGAAACCCGACCTAGTTGCGGGCAATCGGTATCTGCGCTGCTGTCTTTTTCGCCTTCCCATCAAGTTGCGGTTCAAGATTTACAGTTATCTCTTTCCAATCGATGGCAGTCAAATTAAAATCGAGACTGAGGCACCGGCGCCGAGGGGAACTCTGACCATTCTCAGGACTTGTCATGCTATTTACCACGAAGCCTCGCTTGCCTTATTTTACTCCTTGAACTATCGTAACCTGGTATTGAAGGAATATGGACCGGTTGCATTTACTGCGCTGAAACGGCACATGGGCATCATACCATCCTGCCGGACAAAGCAATTCCACAGATACCTCGAGTACCCATGCAACACGGACCTGATTAAATGGGAAAGGAAATGCCAATCACTGACTCTTGAACTTGGTTCCCCTAATGAGGGTGTCGCAGTGCGCAGGCGTTGGATGTTCACCGACTTCATGCTGACACTGAAGTATACCGAGGGGCCCCTCATAGTGCACTCATTGATCATATCTGCGGGTCCGAATTGGAAGATGCCAGGGTTTGACGAGGCCGACCTTGTTCTTGATCTCTTCAATGGAGGCTTAGAAGTCCTTGGAGACATCACGTTCAAAGGTTTCAACCGGGAGGAAGGTGGCGAAATTCTTCGACTTTTGAACGCCATCGACAAACTCTATCTGAGATACAATTAGAATCAGACGGATCGTCCGATCTAATTCCTCAGACTGTCTTCGGATTGTCATCTACTTTCTCCTAATGTTTTTTTTTTTCAGCGCTCAGATACACTGAAGGGCAAGATCGACGATGGCAAAGAAGACGTCTCGATCAGCATTGGCAGTTTCCAGCCCGAGACCGACAACAAGCAATCTCTTTTCATCTGGTGTTTTGGTTGCAATAGCACTCGCGATTTGACGGGCGTACAGTTGACCGATGATGTCTTGTCCGGGAGCATGACCACCTAGCAGCGTTGTTGCGGTCAGATTGGTGATGGGAAGAAGACTGTCGTCTGTTGCGTCTGAGATTGTGTGCAATCCATCTGTTCCTGGGTTTCTGTTTTCTAACGGTACATGTAGCTGGAGGTTCTCAGCTCAAGGGCTTTGGGGGGGGGGGGGGTATTCTTTTGGAGTCTTACCCAATGGTTGAGCCGGCCTTTCTGGGATATGGTGACCATGATCTTGTCACTGAAACAAATTGACATGACATCTGTTTGGATCCCGTTGACAAGACCAGCAACCTGTTTAGTGGTAGCCGGGAAAGGGACGTTCAAAGACTCGTGAAACTGGTTGAGATCAAATAGTTCAGTCATGGTGGTAATTCTAGTCTATTTAGTCAGCACTTGAATGAGATCCTAAGGGCAATGCAAGGCATAAGAACCTTGGTAGTCCAATCTCTCAACCTGCCGAAGAACAGTGAGTGGATGTCGTGTGTGCTTGGCGGAAGGACTTCATCGGCGGAATCTGAAGGCGGTGAGACGCAACAGCCCTCCGCCTTGGGCAGAATTACTCACCGCCTCCTGCGTTTCTGAATTTTTGTTACATACTTTCCTGCTCTGAAGAGATGTTGAGCAGAGATCGCTTATGATGCCCCATTATTTATTTTATTTGGTGATTATATGACCCCTATTTATTCAAGAGACCAGGCTTGACATCCGGTCATAATGGCGAAATTCGTACCCCGCCAGCGGAAACAGAAGAACCGACAGAAGGAAAGCAAACCTTCGTCGGTAGACACGAATGTTGCCGAGATCCAGCCCGTTTCGAAGAGCGAAAAGGAGGCCAGAAAGAAGGAGCTCAGAGATGAATTGAGGGCGCAGCATGCTAAAATTTCTGGGAAGAAACAGAAACGCCTAGACAAGTACATTGTGCGCGGAGAAGCATTCTAATATGATACGCAATTGGATTTCTACTTTCTAACCTCTTCGCAGGAAAACAAACTCAAAAAGGAGGAGAACCTTGAGCTGCTCAAGAAGCTAGCCCAGTCGAAGGTCGATACGTCCAACCTTCAGAGTTCTAAGAGTATTGGGAAGCGAAACAAACGCGATTCGAATAGCAGAGAACAAATTTCCGAGTCTGCTACGTCTGCTCGTGCGAGGAATAATAAGACTGTGTCAGACTCGGGACTTTCTGGAGATGAAACGGATGAAGGGGATCGGAAGCTAGATGAGGCAGCATCTGAAACTAAGAGCAAGGAGGCGAACACGTCACAAGCGGCTCCTGTGACATTTGGCAGTGGGTTGAAACGACCTCTTGAAGTTGGATCTGATGGATTTCCTATCATGAAGAAACGCAAACGGGCACCCAAGGTCAAACCCGTAACGGAAGTACCGTGGGAGGGGTTCGATTCCGAAGACGAAGAGAAGAGGGCTAGTGAAGAGGACGGATCTATTGGTTCTGACAACGGCCATGAAGATGTTTCGTCAAACAAAAACAGCGGGTTCTCATCTGAGGAGTCTTCCGAAAACCAAGATGGAAGTAGCGATAGCGATGAGGCTGACGATGATGATAATGAAGATGATGTTTCGGTGTCCGCTGGTGAAGAAAAGCCAAGGACGTCTGCGTTTAAAGCTTGGGCAGTGCAGCAGATCAATGAAGCGGCGGGTTTCAAACCCACAATGGGCCCTGTTTTGACGGAGGAGACGTTTGTTCCCCCCAAGAAACCTCCAAAGAATACTGTCGTGGAGGAAGAGCCCTTACCTCTAGAGCTCCAAACGACCAAGGGGGATCCAGACCGGAAGGCTTTCAGCGTCCAGGTTGACCGTTCCGAGGAACTGCAAAGTGCGCGCCTAGGATTACCTGTCGTTGGTGAGGAGCAGAAGATCATGGAAGCCATACACAACAACTCGACTGTTGTAATCTGGGGTGCAACCGGAAGTGGGAAAACCACCCAGGTTCCGCAGTTTCTGTTCGAGGCTGGTTATGGCAATCCAGATAGTCCAAACCCAGGGATGATAGGCGTAACCCAGCCAAGGAGGGTTGCAGCTGTGAGTATGGCGAAACGTGTCGCCGACGAACTGAGCCAGTTTTCCAGCCAGGTTTCCTACCAAATCCGTTTCGAAAGCACGGCCACCAAGAAGACCGCCATCAAATTCATGACAGATGGTATCTTGCTGAGGGAAATTGCGGACGACTTTTCGTTGAGCAAATACTCTATTATTGTCATCGACGAAGCTCACGAGCGGAGTGTCAATACGGATATTCTCATCGGCATGGTTAGTCGAATTGTGGATTTGCGCAGGACTATGAGCAAAGAAGATCCGTCCGTTAAGCCTTTGAAGCTGGTCGTTATGTCAGCTACCCTGCGGATTTCAGATTTTACCCAGAATACCAGCCTCTTTCGCCAAGGACCACCGCCGCTGGTACAAGCAGAGGGTCGGCAGTATCCTGTTACCGTTCACTTCGCCAGACGAACACATCGTGATTATGTGGAAGAGGCTTTCCGGAAGGTGTCGAGAGGACATCGCAAGCTTCCTCCTGGTGGCATGCTTGTGTTTCTCACGGGTCAGAATGAGATTAGACATCTCTCCGGGCGGTTGAAACAGATCTTCAAGCCCACACAGCGAGACGTAATTCAGGCAAAAGTCCACATATCTGCGAACGATGCACCGCTAGAGACGGAGGATTTAGAATTAGGCAGCAGTGAGGCACCCAATCCTGGCGATGGAGACGGCGAAGACAGCGACTTGGAGATTACAGGCCTAGACGACGATGAGGAAGACGAAGGATTCGACTTAGATGAAGATGCCATGGACTCATCTACGAGGGTCCATATATTACCTCTGTACTCTCAGCTTCCTACAAAGGAACAGTTGAAGGTCTTCGAACCACCACCAGAAGGCTCACGACTAATTGTTTTGGCAACCAACGTGGCCGAGACCAGTCTTACAATTCCTGGCATCAAGTACGTCTTCGACTGCGGACGGGCGAAGGAGAGGCAGTACGATTTGGCTACGGGAGTTCAAAGCTTTCGGGTTAGCTGGATCAGCAAAGCAAGCGCAAACCAACGAGCGGGACGAGCTGGACGAACCGGACCTGGACACTGCTACAGACTATACTCATCTGCATTGTATGAAGGAGAGTTTGCCGAATACACAGATCCAGAAATTCTACGAACACCAATCGAAGGCATCGTTCTCCAAATGAAAAGTATGGGTCTTCACAACGTGATTAATTTCCCGTTTCCAACTCCTCCAAGCCGCCAGGGATTGGCGAAAGCTGAGAAACTGCTGAAAAACCTGGGGGCGCTCTCTTCGAATGGACAGGTCACGGCAGTGGGCCGGTCGTTATCGACGTATCCTTTGTCACCCAGGTTCGGGAAGATGTTGCATATTGGTCACCAGCATGGCTGCATGCCGTATGTCATCGCTCTCGTCGCGGCGTTGGCAGTGGGCGACCTGTTCATCCCAGAGAACCAAATCCAGATAGCTGCTTCCAAGGGGGATGGCAACGAGGAAGAAAGGGTGTACACAAATGCAGACCGCCTGGAAGATACGGCTCAGGAAAAGCGAGGCAAAGACTATGCGAGGGCACATCGTCTTTTCAGCAAGCATGACGATGCTTCGGATGCGCTGAAGTACATGTCAGCCGTCTGCGCCTACGCATACGCCTCGGACGGAGACGCATTCTGCGATAAGATGTATCTTCGATCAAAAGCTTTCAAGGAAGTGTCTCAGCTCCGACGTCAATTGACTGATATTGTCCGCGCGAATAACCCCGGCTTGATGGGAGCCTACACAGCCCGCCTGCCCGAGCCATCATCGAAACAGGTCAAAGCGCTCAAGCAGATCGTGACAGCTGGGTTCATCGACAATGTTGCCGTCCGAGCTGACTGTGCACCTGTCCCACCAGAAATGCCACGGAACCCGAAGCGGGCCATCGACGTCCCTTATCTCACGCTCTTCAAGTCCCGCGACGGACCGGCCAAAGAGCTAGTCGAGAGAGCTGTCTATGTTCATCCGTCGTCTGTTCTTGCTAAATTCTCTCCAACGGAAATGCCTCAATACATCGTCTATTCGCATCTCCAACAGTCGTCATCTGCGTTGGTCTCTGATCAAGCGGCAAGGATTCGGATGTTTCCCCTCGCGGCACCAAGCGGGCTGCAACTCTCTGCTATTGCTCATGGGACCCCGTTGATCGAATATGGGAAACCTGTGGGTAAGGTGGAGACCTTGGAGGATGTTCCTCCACGACGTGTGTGCTGGGTTGTTCCGTCGCTGGTTGGAGAGGCAGGGAGTACGGGGTGGCCGTTACCGGCCAAGAAGGTGTTGCAAAAGAAGGATTTGAAGGAGGGATGGGTCATTGAAAAGTTCCTTACTTGATGATACTGCATATTTCAGCATTATAGAATTCATGTATAGTCAACACATGATGGATATGAAATGAATGCATATGTCAGAACACCCTGACACGAACGCCTAAGCCTTACCTCGACCACATAAAACACCAGAAAGTTCGCCGTAGAAATTAATTAATGAAAGGCAAAGAAGCGAATCCCCCATCTCTACCGCGCACCACCTCTCTCCCTCTCCCTCTCCTTTTCCCAATCCTCCCTAATCCCCAATGCCTTCCGCAGCCGCTCACTCTCCTCGATCTTCGCCTCCGCCAGCTCATGAACCTGATAAGACTTGAACTGCCTCCTCTCCTTCCGAGGAGGCGGCGGTGGCGGCGACATCCCTCGTCGACGATTATTATTATACCCGCGCTGCCTCCGACCACCATCATCATCCTCACCACCACCACCCTCAGCGTCCTCCTTCCTGTTCTTCTTCCGCTCCTCCGACTCCTCCAACTCCTTCAAAAGCTTCCTCCTCAACTCATCGCATCTCTCGTCAATCTCCTCCTCAGAAAGAACAACCTTCCCCTCCTCCTCACCCTTGTCTTCTTCTAACCGCTCGTTCTCCTCCTCAAGTCTCTCCCGCTCCTCGATAACTTGCACCTCGATCGCTCGTCGGCGGTCATGTTCTAGGATCTGCTTATCCGGTTGCCGGTGCTGGAAGGGACGTGCTGTCGCATCGCTGCCGTTGTTATTGCCTCCGACGGGCGGGTAGGGCGCGCCGTAGCCTGCGTTTCGTGGCTTGAGGAACGCCCAGTTGCGTTGCACGTAGCCTGATGTGCCGCTTCCGCGCGGCGTGGAGAGTCCGACGTTCGAGGACATTTTTTTTTTTTTTAATTTATTCTGTCGTGAGAAAGTGCGAACTCGGTTTTTCGAACGGATGGTACTTTGCTGGTTTTTTTCTTTTTTTTTTTTGTCGACCGTTCGTGGCGCTCTGGCTGAGAGCGGCGATGATTGGAGTTGGGTTCATTTTCTCTTCGAATAGGTGATGAGGATCATCACGTGATCAGGATGCTCCTTCCTCCCCTCCAGCCCGCTGCTTTTCTACCAGGGAGCAACATTCTCTGCTCCATATCCAAAAACGCGGAGAGTGCCAATTATCTGTTATTGCTGTTTAGAGAACTGCTCTATATTACTCTAGCATCCCTACTCTATGGTTACTACTAGCGGTGACTTCAGCAAGACAGTTCCCCAACGCTCGTCCAGCATCAACCGCTAGCGGGGCGACCCAGGCAGGGAGACCCGGCGGATACCGACGACAATCATCCGCCTCAACATGTGCGATGCGGCTCTGTCTCATTTTAGCTTGTGGGGCGTCGCAGCCATACGCGGAGACTAATGCATCTTTATTCAGATGCCAATGAAATGGTTGAGCATACGACACCTTGCATCGCGAGGCATTTTGGTTTCCTTGTAGGAATCAGCCATCGTCCGCAGGGAATCCACACTCTACGTCCTGATGGAGCAATCAACATCCATTATATTCATCGATCCATATTAGATACTATCCCGATTCCCATTAAAACAAGCTAAAGGATACATCAAGTCTTGGTAGTCACACATCGAACGGAAGAAGTTATAGACAGTAAGACCGCATAAGCAAACAGCAAACACATAACCCCATTTTCTTACCACTCTTTTTGGGACGGGTGATTTCTTTGGTGATTTCTTTTTGCTCCGTCCTTCTTTTTTTTTCATTCTTGCTTTTCTTTCTTATCTTTGCCCTTTCACAATGCACATTCAGGCTCCAGCCAATGGCCACAACCAGTAAACGTTAACTCCCATGTATCCCGTCGTGTTTCCATATTTTATTGTCCCATCCATCGCCTGTTCCACTGGCCACATGTAATCAACATTCCCGGTAACCATCTTTAGTAACCCGAATTGAAGACGCCGAATTCCTCGATGAAAGTAAAGAGAAAAAGCAGTAGGAGAGCCATTATTGACAAACTATTGCAGGACATATCTTCGTCTTCATCACATAGACGAAAAGAAAACAAAGCACCATAAGCAAGCAATAAATAAAACCCAGATAACAATAAACATAGAAATAAAAGGGCGAATACTGGCCGCAGAAAGCGAATATATGGCCTGGCTATTTTTTGACATCACGGCATTGTAACAATGGCTTCAACCTTCAGACATTGACGACTCATGTATCCTTCTGCATCGCGTGTATGTATACGCCCGAATTATAAAGAAAGGGAAAATAATTAGAAGAAGTGGGGTTCGTTCGACGACCATGCACAGAAGAATCATGTCCGAAGGTAATGTCGCAACGGGTTCGTTCAAGACTCAACTCCGCGAGCATCCAAGGAGATGGTCGGGGTTGTGCTGTCTATCTCTGACTCGGGGACAGCGGTCACGCTGCTTTTAGCAAAGCCTTTCTCGAGACTCTTTGTGTCAACCGGGCTCTGGCTGTCCGTCGGGGGAGGTGTGGGAGGAGCTCCACCGACGACGGGAGCCCGCCCATTTTCGAAATTCGTAAGCGAGCGCCTCGCAGGGAGTGGAGATGACTTGTGAGAGTTCGGCGGTGTCGAAGAGGCGTTATTATTAGTGTGTAAGGTATTGCTCGGAGAGGAATTCTGATCAAAGATCAGTTTCTCAATAGCAACTATTTGTTTGCCGTAGCTGAACTTCTTCAGCTGGTTAAGCAGCGGCTTGATTAGGTCGATGAGAGCTTCTCGCTCAGCCCCTTTCAGCTGACCAAGAACTTTCTCTAATTACTCGAAAGTCAGCCATCCATCAATCACAAATTAAAATACACACTAGGATGATAAATATTGCTCCTTACGGATGACGTAGTTTCCATATTGATCACGCATCAGCCCAAGAAGTGGACTCTCGCCTTTCTCGTTCGGGAGAGTCAGCATACGGATGATCTGCCGACATTGGCCTTCTTCACCGAACTCGATGCTCTTTTCGACCACGTTGCTCGCAAACTTGTGTTTGGAGTAAACAAGCAGCTGCGAGAGTACCACATCAACCATCCTGGATCGATCCTTTTCTTCCCCATTCTCAATGACATGTTGGATCACATAGTTGCCGAACTGATCCGGGATGAGGTTGACCGTGCAAGCATGGAGCTCCGCCAGTATAGACTCACGGTCCTCCTCCTCACAGTGCTCCAGCATCCTCTGGATGACACGGCAACCGTACGGATGGGCGGCGAGTCGGTTCACCTGACCTTTAAACGCATTGATGATGAACTGCACGTACTGAGACGGAACTCTCTCGACCGCCTTCTGGATTACGTGGTTGCCGTTCTGATCCCTGACGCACTTGAGTACATGGTTCTCGAGTTCTTTGACCATGGACGCTTGTTGATCAGTGAGGATATGCTCTAGTGCCTACACAGTTCGTCAGCGAAAGCCCTTGTGGCAGATACCCGACGACGGTAGGAAACGCTTACCTTTTGGACCACCCGGCAGCCGTACATCTGAGTGGACAAGGCAAGTACGTGGCCTTTCATCTGATTCGCGAGTATCTTCTTCTGCGACTGATTGCCATGTTCAAAAAGTTTCTGGACGACGTAGTTGCCAAAGACGTCCGTCATCAACTGCAGAGAATTTGGCTGGATTTCGCGGAAAATCTGCTCCTTCTCATCGCTGTTGGCAGTTTCCAACTTCTGTTGAATAAAACGTGACCCATGCTGATCTCCACTGAATTCGACTACGTGATTATAGATGTCCTAGTAAGAGGAAGAAAAAGAACAGGTAAGTCGCTCGTTTAAGAGGAATAGACGAAAAGGAATAGGTGGGTTACACACCTTCAGCTCGTAGCGTTTGTTCCCTTTGCTGTTGGCCCGGAAATCCTCCAACAGTGGGCTACGGATAACCTGACTAGGATCATGGTCACGACGAGGTCTGGGAATCATAGCCGCCGCTCCGAGACCGCCAAGCTGCGCAACGGGGTAGAACCCTGACAGAGCATTCAGCCGTGCCGCCTGGTATCCGGCGAAATCATACGCCGGAGAATAATGGAGCCTTGGCAGTGAGTTGGCGGACGGAACAGGGTAGTCCTGCTCCTGCTCAAACCCTCGGAGCTTTCGTTCAAGGGCTGCTGATTGGCCTTCTGATAGCCGACCAACATTGCCATACTGAGCAGCCTGGTTATCAATGCCAGGATAGAAAGGACTGTCCATGCGGGGGTAGTCAGTTGGAGTCAATGAAGTACCACGCTCGTTCAGATTAGACCTGTTAGGATTGTATCCGAGTGGCAAATCAGGGGAGCCTTCGACAGGATAGCCGCCCGCGGCGTGATAGTTGACGTCGTCCACTCCTTGAGGCTGCTTCAAACGGTTAAAGGACGCATCGTACGATGCTGCGTGAGCCAGGAATGATGGTCTTTGCTGCGTTGGGAAGCCACCTTCGTTCAACTGAAGCTTGTTGAGGCCAGAACTGAGGTCCACCTGACCGCTGCCAAAGCGAGATTCAAGCGTCTGGTTATCCGACTGGAACGACGGTAGGGAAGAGTGGGGGGGTCTCTGAGAAGCGAAGGAAGCGGAATTTTGGGCCAAATGGGAGTAAGGGTTGCGCATCTGGGGTTGAGGCAAGGCATCAGAGGAGACAGTGTGCGACAAATTCGGCACGGCCATAGAACCAGTTACTTCGTCTGTCGTCTGTGTGTCAAGGGCAGACAGCCCTGACTTGATCTGGAAGCCCGATCCCACTGGGGTGCTAAAAGAGGATGAGCTCATCTGCCGTCTGCTCTCTCCACCTTTGAAACTGCCAGAAAAGCTGCCGAAAGCGATCGAATCGGTCGACTCAGATCCAGAGTTTAAATACGACTTGTGATTTACGCCGCCGGCCGACGCCCCAACGCCAGAAGTCCTAGGAAGAGTGAAGTAAGACGACGTCTCCCCTGGTTCTGTGAGGACAGGACCACCTCTGTCATTGGCACGACTCTGCACGGGCGATGAGGTGATGCCAGCGCTTGGAGCCATTGACAAGGACGGTGTGGAACTGACAGTGCTCCATGGGAGCTTGGGACGACCGTTCCACCCATCTGACTGAGAAGAAGGCAGTAGAGAGCCTGAACCAGATCTTCCGTCAAAGGCAGCTTCCGAAACGTGTTGATCTGGAAGGGAATAGGTTAGCAACAGCTTACAAACACAACACCTTGGCAGGGAGCCGAGCATTCATACCATCACCAAAACCATTTCCCAAATTGCCATCACCCCAGATATTACTGTTCCAGCCAGTCTTCCCGCTGCCGAAACTGCCCATACCGGTATTATGAGATGGTCGTGACCTGTCCGAGCTCAAGCCTGAAGAGCCTATGTTGGATGTGCGGCTAGATCGTACCTATAATCTAATTGTCAGCATGCCATCCAAAGGGAAACAAGATCATCACGGAGAGAGCTTACACTGTGAACGGCAGAAGTATTCGCTGCCATGGCAGAGGCCATCGCAGAAGGCTCCAGGCCCGGTCGAGAGATAAGGGAGGGTGATAAAAAAAAAATTGACCGACTAAGTATGTACTCGAAGGGACGCGCAGTATCGGCAGTACTTGGAGTCTATATCAATTCGAAGATTGGAGAGCCAGACAACGCCGACTCCAGGGCGTATTTGCTGAGGATGGCAGACGCTGGGGAAGGAATCGTACAGGATAAGAGATCTACTGCCGCAGCCAGAAGGAGAGTTTGGTTAGCCGGAGAATTTGCCACCGCAAGTGGAACAGGCCCGACACGAGCACGTATGTATGAGGGGACAAACTCACCAGAGAGAAGGGAGGACAAAATAATGTTACCACGAGTCAGAAAGAGAGAAAGGGAAGCAAGAAGCACCGCTGAGCAGGCCAGATTATATGCAGATTGTACAAGACAAAATCGAACAAGGTCGGAGGTGGAAAGCAGGAGGAAGGCTTGGGAGCGAGTGGAGAGAGAGGAAAAGAGAGCGAACGGTCCTGCAGGTCGCTGAGAGAATATGTAGGATACAAGGTGGCAGAAGTCGATCAAATGGCCTGCGTTTGCCAGCGTGGATTAGCAGCAGGTAGCCGCGGATCGGTTGACCGTGTATCGTATGGCGAGGAAGCTACGCACCGTGCATGCCCCTGGGGTTTCGAAGGCTGCAGGCGAACCTCATGTGCTTTCCTGGTGTGAAAACAGTAGACGTGTAATCTGTCGGACACAGGGAAGTTGGATGGTTGGTAGAGGAACAGAAGGATGAAAGGATCCGATAGAGCAATGGACGGGTGGTGAGTGGAGATTCGAAGGAGACGAGTAAGATCCACGAGAGACTAAGCACAGCATCAGACTGTCACACAAGAATGAGACAGGAGAGGTGTAGCTGGTAAATAAATGACTCGGACGGAAGAGGAGAAGCTCGATGGACTTTATCGCTAGCTCTTTTCGACCTCCCACGACCGGTGGGGAGAGTGGGCAGAGGATGAAAACGGAGGGAAATGGGCAGCAAGGCTGAGGAAAAAAGAACCACGAAACCCAACGAAAACGAAAAGGGGGGGAGATAAAGGGTGGAAGAAGGAAACGACTAAGACAGGAAAAGAAGAGGATGGGGAGAGAGGGGGGGGGAAAGAGAGAGAAAGAGCAGAAAAAAGAGAATAGAGAGGATGTGCGAAAGAGGATGAAAGAAAAAAAAAGACGAAGAAATAACAAGCTGGGATTTGGACAGGTAGAGCAAGCTGTCCCGCTGGATAATTTGAATCAGACTTGCAGTTTCCAGACTTCGCCCGGATCCTATCATACTGACTATTACCGAGGAGGTATCATGACTGACTATCATATCATATCATATTCATTTATCATGCTACCGTGTGCTACCCAAGCTCGATGATGTGTGTCTCGCCTGTCTCGTTCCAGACGGAACCCCAATCTGGGGCCCGCTCGCGCAGGAGCTTCTTTTTTAGGGGTTCTTTATTAGAGTGGATTGCCTGTTCTCCGTGGTCCGTCGCCCGCTAATCTCCGCCACTTTCGGGCCCATGCGTTTGCTGTTCCAAGCCCTACGGGCGCATCGTGGATCGTGGGCACTGGAGGACTGTGATGACTGTGAGGACTGTGAGGACTGTGAGGCCGATGCTGGTCATCTAGCACTCGACAGTAAATTATCTAGATGCGCACTCTGGACGGAACGGTTAGGTAACCTTCAACTGCAGGCCTGAACCTTGTCTCCCTGGCCTCATAACTTACCCTCCTCGGGAAATATTTACTAACGAGCGGTCCATTAGGCACCATTCTCTTCGGATGTGATTTCCTGGCGAACGATCGGCTCGTCGCGCCTGGTTCTGCTCCCCAACCATGGACCCAACGTGTGCTGTCCGACAGTCGACTGCTTCCCATAGCAGTTGATTGGGTGAGCGACCCTCCTCTGACTGATTGCATCCTATCACCGTCCAGCTATCCACTCGACTTCCCCTCACAGCCAAATCAAAAGAGGGTGCGAATTGGCTGATGCCGTCTCGGCGCGTAGAAAGCTTGTTTGATACCATCAAGAATCATGGAAGTCGCAACGCAACACGGGCAGCCACACAGACCGCCCAATATGCGACACCTTTACTATTGCCGCTTGCTGCTAGGCACCAGGGACATACATCATCACCAATCTTCATCATCATTATTAGCATATCTCCCACTACGCTCCCCGTAATTACTACCTGTATGCTTCTGTACTAGTCAAATACCTGCAGCGGTACATCTCTCTGAGCACCAGGGAGCAATCTCGAGCTACTACTTACGACCTTTCCTCTAGATGGATGTGATCTGTAATATGTCGATCCGAGACTAGCCACCACAGCCCGCTCCCATTGGGGCTGCGTCTGTCTTCCGCAACCGTAGCCTGCTCAAACTCCCTTGCTTGTACGGAGAAGCCATGAATGCATCTGGTATCCATCATATTTATCTGTCCATGGTACCCGCTCGACCTGCTCCGTCGCCGCAGTCGAATCTCTTGGCGGTTCTGATAAGAACAAACTGATCATTGCGATCGCCTGTTCAATGGCCATTAATGTAACTAGCACTACTACCTCTATTACTACTACTTCTACTGGGTCGATTTGTACCTTGTTGGGAACCTACAATGTACGTCCACGGGTATGCGGAGCATTGTATGATCATCTTGCTACTCGCTGGTTCGACCTGAACAGTGGTACTCAAAGGAAGTCGCCGTGTTCTGTGGATGGAGAGGCAGGTAGACATGGTAGGAAATGTGTGAAGTCGCCGAGCAGACAAGTGGCAGCCTGACTGCATAACGACACGGCTGACGGTCATCGACTTTCTCATTATTGTTATTATTAATATTATTAATTTTTTCACGAAAAAAGGGTTAAAATAAGAAAACAGTAAATTCGCTCAATATTCAAGGCAGACACACGGCCGGTTTCAATGTCTGTCTCCATCAATGGCTGCATGCAAGTAGGACGGTGCTGCCATGAGAAACGTCCCCCGCCGTCTCCCCCGGTGTGACACGGTGATATTATTACTGGCACTGAGACATGCATTCGCTCGGAGAAATTGTCTCGGGGAAGACTTGTTGTATGTGTTTCTGTTTGCTATTCATATTCTGCATCGTGTATTGGACGGTTTCTTCTTCGCCAGGCGCGGGAACGTCGCTATGTAGAGTGTACTGATACACATCGCACAAAAATTATTGCCTAGACCCGTATGCAGCCCAAGAAACACTGATTCTTCCCTAATATACAGCGGAACCATCTTGTTGCTCACAAGGGGCCTACCTCAGGACTTGATCGAAGGGCACGTTTGCACTCACCCAAATAGAGCGATAAGATGACGTCCTGAATGATCATCCCCAAGGTGGATCGCTGATCTCAGGAGACGGATATTCGAATCCACCCTCTCGCAATACAAAAAGGAAGACATCCGATACTGGATATAAATGGAACATCTCATCCCAGGCATTACGCGGTTAATATCTGGATCAAAGCTACGATACGGACCAAGATTCCTACAGCGTTCCCCAACACAGCTGAGACATGATGATCGGGGTAAGAAGGGTGGTGCGTCGGCGATGATCTGGCAAGCCCCAACAGACGTGACATGACAGACAGTGACCCGATGCTCCTAGACGACCGGTGACAGCTACCTAGATACTTGGCCCTGAAAAGGCGGCAGCGCCTTCATTGACCCACGATGTCAGCCACAAACAAGTCCGCGGACGGGAGAAACTCCCTGTTTCAGAGCAGCAAAAAAACTGTCCCAGATTGACTGGTTGAAGGATGCATATTTCGCATCTGCACGAACACGGGGACTCCAATTTCAAGTCATATCATATTCGAACAGTGCGAGATTTTCCTCACGGCAAAAGAGGATCTGCACAAACCAGTTGTGGGCAAGATCTAGCCGATTTAGTCAGCAATGGTACACAGCTGATGAAGTCTCTGGCTACCTGGGGCTAACTGAGCACGTACGCGGCCGCGTCTGTAGTTGCGGCATGCGGTTGCTTTCTTCAGCCGTGGAACGATGGGATGAGAAAAATTGTTGAAACTGCCAGTGGTCTTATGTGTAAGGTCGTGTTTCATCATGAGGAGATGAAACTGGATTGGCAGTCAGGTCACATGACTTCTACTTGGAGCTGCGAAAATTGACGGTCCCATGAGAATCTGCCGGTCGATATTAATTGTGATATGCCTATCGACCGTGGGCTTGAAAGTCATAAATAACACGAAGGTGGCAGAAGGACCCGCCAGACAGCACGCTGTGAATGGTGGGATTGCCGTTATTTCAAGGTACATTCGCGACGTTATTGGCCCTCGGGGAAATTGCATCGACTCCATTATTCTAGAAATAGCATACGCTATTGACTACAAAGGCACCAAAAGTCTTGGGAACCCGCAAGTCTCCTATGAGCCTTTGGCTGGATGCGCCTAACCAGAGCGTAGCACTTCCGTCCTGGTCTAGCTTCCACACTAACAATGCTGACCCTCTTCTGCCCCCTTTCTGATCTCTATCCTTCCTCACTTTCACCTTCACCTTCATTGTGATCCATCTCCTCCTACTATCATCCTCCTTTCCCTTCCCCTCGTTCATTGCTTTACATTCTAGCGGGTGTCAGCTTCATTCTTTCAGCTGCTCACTTCGCTGTCCGTTCCCTCATCCTACTACAGTCCTCCACACTCATCGTCGAATCGATTGATCGTCCTTCCTTAAAACAGGATTTCAGAGAAATTCCCGACCGGTCCTTCCTCCGCACATTCATTGTTTACGCAGACTGATTTTAACTGTTTATTCTTCGAACCCGACTACATTTTGCCGAAATTTGGATTTATACTCGTTCCTTGTCCGTCAGAATTATTCGAACCCCTTCCGACCGTAACATTCGTACACATCCGTTGAGAAAAAAAAGTGAAAAGAAAAGGCCCAGCAAATAAATATACTCTCATCATCAAACGTTCGCTTGGCGAGAACCGATCACTTCGCCGACCCGCAAAATGATGGAAATTATGTCGAAGCTAGTTGCTCGGGACAAGGAAAGTGATAATGGACTTTCTCCCACTGCTGTCGACCTTCTTATCGCTCTCCTGGTCCTGGTTCTTGTTGCCCTTACCTTAGTTGGAGTCCTTCTCTTCTTGCGCCGCAAACGCAGGAACCAGAAGGAGCCCCTGCTTCCAGTCCACAATGGCCAGCGTCGTCTCACCATCTCGACAACATCAGGCAAGAGAGAGTCGGTCTTCGTTATCGAAGAGAAGCGTGACCTCATGGAGAACTCCTCGAGCCCGCCGCAAAGCCCTGTCCCCGAAATTCGCCTCACGTTTCCCGAAGAGGAGGATGAAGGTGGGAAACGCAAATCCGGTCGGGTGGTGGTCGTGAGGATTAGCGAGGCCGGCAGCGTCGGCCTAGAACCGTACCACGAAGAACTTCCTCCATATCAATCACCCGACTCGGGTCGTTTCCAATCGCTCGACCTGGATCGAATGGGCGGGTTGAAGGAGAAGCAAGATTCACACGGACGGTCCTAACCAGATAATCAAGTCCGCGCCTTCGCGGTCTTGTCCACATTCTGATCGAGCCACTCTTGTTTACAATAAACCTTTTCTTCGACGATTTAACCACAAGAGCATGACGAATTATTTGGCAAATACCCACTCCGTTTACCTTTCTAATTTCGAGACAAGACCTTTTAACTTCTTCGCTCCGCCAAATATTTGGTTTTATTTATCTTTTGGGATCTTACTGGGTGATGTCTGGGATGAAGTTCCTTACCGTCTTTTCGAGACTGGTGGCCATCTTCAGTTGGTATAAAGACGGAAAGACATCCCACCCGGGAAGATACCTGTTGAACTGGACCGTGTATCGTATAGGAACGTCCATTTTCCTGGAAATGCTTATTTTCTTCCTTATATTTATCTTCCTGCTTTTCTTCTCGCGCCTCTGAGCTTATCTTAGGCGCGCTTTGCCTCGGGCATCTATATTCTGTGCAATTGCGACCCTGCCACGTTACTAGGGTCGATAATACACGCGGCTCCTTAGAGGATTCTTCCTTCCAGCATTCTTCGTTTCTCAATGTTCCCACTTCTTTTCTGTCTTGGTCTTTCTCTTTCTCTTTAACTCTAGTCTCCCGTGGGATTCCTAGCTAGCGACTGGATAATGTATGTAACCAATACTATTGTTTTACATTTCGTGCAAGCGCATCTTCGATCCAACTTGTAAATTCCGAGCCCGTTGAACCGGTGAGAGCATTGGCTTCAGACTCACCAGACTTTAAATAGTCTTGTGGACGATCAACGTTGAACAGCAGCTCCCAATGGTTAGAACCGTCCGCGCGCATCCGACCAATAATGCGTTGCTTTTTCCCATTGCGGAACCGGTCGGTTTGCCGCCATGAACACTTTCTCCAGTGTGTCCGTCTCCATTATTGACCTGTTTTCTTTTCATTTTCATTTTCATTTTTGAATTCCGTCACTGCCGCCGTTTCCGATTCCGCTGTCCACAGGCGACTAAAGCCGAGCTGTCGCCGGGATCATGCCTATGATTTAAGTTGTACCCTCGACTTGCTCCTGCAATCCGTCCACGTCCCCAGTAAGCAAGAGGCATTATCAAGACGAGAACAGGACCTAGCTCACCCGCCAATTCCACTTTTGTCACTCCTTTCCATTCAGTGGTTCTTTAAATTCCATTGTTTGATTCGGACGGTCTCTCGTTTTGTGGCCGTTCTCCTTGATTCATATCCTCTCTGCGCCCACCCCTCCTTTCCCTGCGTTCGAACGGTCAAACACGAGCCCCCTCTCTCGCTCTGTTCTGCTTTTGAGGGGGGTTTCCGGGAACTTGCTAGACGCTCTATTTGACTGTGATGGTCTCCGCAAAAACAGGGGGTTTGGCTAATGCGAAGGCCAGCCTCAAACATGGGGCTGGAGTTGTAGACTCGGTCTCTCCGTCTCCTCGGGGCCAGTCCCAGCGGGTCCCGGATTATGCTGCTCGAAAACCTCAATTGCCTGGACCAAGGCTGGCATCGTCTGGCTCGACGCAGGCCCAGAAGGCGAGGGCAGCTAGTGCAGAGGACGAGAGGATGAAGAGCATGGAATGGGAGTTCAAGGTCAAGCATATTGGTCTATTAGGTGTACTTGCTTGGATATTGTGAGCTTTTTTTTTTTTTTTACCTTTCTCTTTTTCTTTTGGAACGCTGTGAGTTTCTAATATGGTCTTTGCTTTCGTAGATCTTTGCATGTCATCGGAATATTTTTCTTCACGAAAGGCTTCTTGCTCACACGGACGATATTGGACAATAAGTCATCATGCGAAACGCTCCCCTTCGTCGATCCTGTCTCGCTGCTGCCCATTACAGGAACGGACAACCGCAAAGCCGGACAGGGATGTTGGCATACGAAGTCGTTTGACAAGGCCGTTGTTGTCATAATTGATGCTTTGCGTTACGACTTCACTGTTCCGTTTACCCCGTCTTCCGAAGACGAACAGGCACATCTATTCCATGATAATATACCCATTCTATACGACACGGCCGTCGAGTCCCCGGAGCATGCATTCCTGTTACCCTTCGTGGCTGATCCGCCGACCACGACCCTCCAGCGTCTCAAGGGATTGACTACTGGAACACTACCCACGTTCATAGATGCCGGATCCAACTTTGCTGGAATGGTCATTGACGAAGATAATATAGTGTCTCAACTCCGTGATCGGGGAAGGAGACTGGTCCAGCTGGGTGATGATACGTGGTATAGTCTGTTCCCAGACCAATTTGAAGGCAACTTGTCGCGGCCGTTCGACTCTTTCAATGTATGGGACCTTCACACGGTCGACAACGGCGTGACAGAACATCTGTTTCCCCTTCTTCATCCGGAGAATGCCACAAAATGGGATGTCATTTTCGGCCACTATCTTGGCGTTGATCACGCTGGTCACCGGTACGGTCCCAACCACGCGGCCATGGCTGCCAAACTCCGGCAGATGGACCGGGTGGTCCGGGATCTCATGGCTGCCGTGGACGAGAATACACTTTTGGTTGTTATGGGTGATCATGGGATGGACTCAAAAGGCGACCATGGAGGCGAGTCTGACGACGAACTCAGAGCAGCGCTGTGGATGTACTCGAAAAAAGGGATATTCGGTCGCGTGGACCCCAAGAACGCGCTACCGCCAAAGACAGCTGAAGAACGGTCCATTCCTCAAATTGACCTTGTACCTACTCTGTCTATTCTCCTTGGGTTGCCCATACCTTTCAATAATCTTGGCTCACCGATCGAGGAAGCGTTTTCTGGACCTCGGGGAAATGATTTCAAGAACTTGTTGTCGGTCAATCGCCTGACCGCGGCGCAGATCAAGAGATATCAGGACGAGTACGCGATTGTGCGAGGAGATGATGCTGACCAGTCTTCCAAGTCGCTCTTGCTCTGGGACGCGGCGGAGGAGGAGTGGCAGAGAATCTCGAAGTTGTCACGGCCAACCTCCGAGTCCCTGCACGCAACTTATGATCTATATCGGAGCTATCAGCGGGAAACTCTCGCTGTATGCCGGGCACTCTGGACTAAATTCCATGTTCCCAGTATGATTTGCGGAATTGCGATCCTCTTCGGGGCCATTTCTCTTCTGGTGTTCTACGCCAGAGGGCTCAAGACGGACAGGACGGAGCTCACTTCCTCTTTACTCTCGTACGCCGGAGCAGGATCTGGAATTGGCGCTGTGACTGGCCTTGTCATTACGTCGTTTGGGTCGGTATCAGAGTCTATCATCGAACTTTCTGCTTTGCTAGCTGCCGTGGGAAGTATACTAGGAGCCTCTTTGGCGATATTCGGTGTCCCGCGGAGGATATCATCACCTCTTCCCAATTCCCTCTGGGGCTGGCTTGCCGTGTTGTTTACGGTCTCTCAATCAGTCGGCTTTGCGTCAAATTCATACACGATCTGGGAAGACGAGATCCTCCTATTCTTCCTCACTACTTTCGGTGTTGTGGCCGGCATCTCTTCCATGCGGCAGAAGACAACTTCCGACAGAGTTCTAGGAGTGTATCATTCGATCCTGTTCATTATCTTTGGAAGGATAGCCTCCCTTTCTCGCCTCTGTCGAGAAGAGCAAATGCCGTTCTGCCGTTCCACTTACTATTCTTCATCGACGTCGTCCACTTCTGCGCCTTGGCAACTCGCGATACCTTTTGCACTGACGCTCCTTCTACCTGCGGTCGTACGGTCTTTCTACGTCGGGTCGAAGTCGTATGAGGGGGCCGCAACGTTGTGGATTGGCGTTGCATTCCGCTTTGGGCTACTTGTCACGTCTCTCTTCTGGACACTTGACGCGGCTGATGACGGCGAATGGCTTAGTTTGAGCAAGGAGACCTTGAAGTCGGTCCGTGTGTTCCTTGCTCAGTTCGTTTTTGCATTGGCCTTGGTTGCTGGTACGACCGGGTTTATCTACTCCAAACCATGCGTCACGGTCAGCGTTAACAAGGCCCCCCCCGAGTCCGAGAAGGACGGTGACCCATTGTCCACGCCGAGAACAACAATAACGATTCTGGGATTTGGGAACATCTACGGAACTCGGTTCTTCTTCCTCGTTGTCAACGTCTGTCTGGCCGTCATCCTGGTGCAGAAACCCATGGGCCAAGGCGCCATCGGCCTCCTACTTTGGCAAATTCTTTCGCTGCTCGAGATCCTCGATACGAACGCGCTGACGCTCAGAGATTCCGCCATCGGCCCTGTTGTACTGGGCCTCCTGGGCTCCTTCTACTATTTCAAAACCGGCCACCAGGCCGTCCTCAGTTCTATCCAGTGGGAAACAGCGTTCATCCCCCTCTCCACCATCAAGTATCCTTGGTCTCCGCTTCTGGTAGTTCTCAACACTTTTGGCGCTCAGATCCTCGTCGCGGTGGCCGTTCCGCTCACTGTACTCTGGAAACGCCCTCTTGAGACATCTGACCGTAGCCAGACTTCTTCAACTCCGCCCTCTTCGGCATCCACTCCTGCGCCTACCTCTTCTCTCTCGAAGTCAAAACCGCCCAATCCCGCCACCAAACTCCTGTCGGATGTGATCCAAGCCGCAACGACACATCTGCTTTACCTCGCCACCATCAACCTCGCGACGACGCTATGGGCTGGCCACCTCCGTCGGCATCTCATGCTGTATCGCATCTTCAGCCCGCGATTCATGATGGGCGCCACTGTCCTGGGTGTCGTGGACATCGTAATGCTGCTAGTGGCCGTGGCTGGAGTGCGATGGACCGTACTGAGTGTCGGGGACGTCTTCGGCTGGTGAGAGGGACACTGTACATAACAAAGAAAAAAAAAACACATGTAATTATAGATAATGGACTGATTATTTTGCCCCCCCTGTCATTGAAAGTTATGTTTGACATTGTTTGGTTTGGTGTCAGGTGTACATATGTATTGATCAGAGTCTCTAGAATACTTGACTTTCACAGAGTATGTACAGGATCTCAAAAGTGAGGCAGATGGATGAAATTGCCCAGTGGGGTCCACCCTCTGTATGGGATTTCCTATGCCACTTCTTGCGCTTCCCCCCCCCCTCCCTCATATGAGCATGCCCTGAGCCTGGAGCGAGCAAGGCAGTGATCAGCCCAGCCTGCTCCTGCAACATGGAGTGTGAGCAGCAACCTAAGTGGTGAGTAATATGTAGTCTCAATAAATATGCATCCACATCTAGGGGGTTTCTCAACCATTCATTGTTTGACCAGTTGGGCCTGGATCATTGCCTGTGTGATCACTTGTGTCAGCTTAGCTCCACACATCACATAAAACATGAGGCAAAACATGACTGGTGAGTGTGTGTGTTTTTGAGTTGGGTATCAACACCACCCACATGTTTGCTGGCTGCATCCACATGCCCCCCCCCCTTTTTTTTTCCCCTCAGAGGATACCTATTTTCCTTCTCCCCCTTGAACTTTGCAGCTTTGGGAGTTAATTCTGAAACCCCCCTGGTGTTGGCTGTTACAACATCAGGAACAAGGTTTGGCATGCAAGTTTATGGGTGCATGGGGGGCATGAACAGTTCAAAGTATTTCCCAAAACTGTTTACAGAGTACTTGTAGGGACAATAGTTGATAGGATTTCCAATGGGGGAGCAATAACACACTGTGAGTGAGGGTGGCCGATGCTGGATTATTATTGTGGACCGGACAGTAAACAATTTGAGAAATCTGGCAAGGCAGAATTAATCCACAAGGCTACCAAAAAAAATAATACTGAACAGGCTCTAAACAAAATGCAAATCTTGCTCAAAAATAACTCGAAATTCTCATGCCTCCGAGCCCGAGTCGGCTTGACCTCCTCCCATATCTACTAGAGCTTGCGAAGCAAAGCTCGTTAGTTACCTCCAAGTGTTGTCCCAACCGGCCTGTTCCACGGCAAAGGCAATTGCCAACTCGGTGAATCTTGCCATGTGCTAAGACCTATTTAGCCATTTATCTCTTGGGCCAAAAGAAAAGGGGAGGGGGCGCAGAGACTCACATCAATGGAAAAGTAACCTGTTTCATCATCGACATCCATGGTGTCGCGCACTCCATGCACGTACGGATCAAACTCGCCCGGGAAACTCCCGCCTGCTAGGGGATTACCCTCAGAGGCAAAAGCGGATGGGTAGTTGAGCTTGGTGTAGGACATGTAATCCGAGCCAGCGCCCCTGCCTTTTGTCAGCTAGCTTGAAAAGAGAAATACATGTATAAAAGAGAAGGAAAAGACAGAAAGGATGGCAACATACGCGGAAAGGTTGTATATCTTCGCAGGAATGGAGATGTACTTGTTGCTCAAATCCACCGTCCACCTCGTCAGCTCTTCATCCGCTTCGGTTGCGATGAAGCCAATTGTCTCAGTTGCGTTTCGTGCAATGAAGGCTGTCATATCCTGCATCACAAGTATTAATATAATAATCGTACACCAAAAATTCGACCGAGTCTCACTCACAAATTCCATCATTGCCCCTATCCGCGCGCCGGATTCTTTCTTGTACCGCGCAATGGGCTGACTACCCAGCAAACCACCCTCCTCGGCAGCATACCAATGGAACTCAACAGGGCCATCCTTCGGCGTGAAGCCACTCTCAGCCAGAATCCGGAAGGCCTCCAGAATACTGACAGTGCCAGAGCAGTCATCGTCCGCACCTGGCGCAGGAAGAAGAGGGAACAAATAGTTCGCTGAATCCTGGTGTGCACCGATAATAGTCAAAGGCGCTGAGAAGTTGCGGACCTTGGGTTCGAACCGAGCAATTATGGACGACTGAGGGAATGGGTGGGTGAAGTATTCAAGCGATATATGGGTGCGTAGAGGAGACTTGGCAATGATCTTGATATCGATCGGGGGTGGGCAGTCAGTTTATCATTCCTGGTGGTCCGTGGCTTTTAGCATAGCAGGCATACCTCAGCAATATGGTCGTGCAGCCACTCCGAGCTCCATTCGCCGTACGTATCCCCGTAATAACGATTGTAGTAGCTTGTCATGTGCTTGAGAACAGCATACATCCTCCCGGTCTGAATCTTGGGGAAAAGAGGCCGAATGAGCCTCTCATGGACAAAGTTGGGGAGGTCTGTCGCGTCCAGTGTCAGATAGGGGGGAAGTCATCACAGGATCCATGACGACCTTACTTGGCCTTGCAGATTTCACTTCCTCCATTTGATTCGTATAAAAGTCTTCATGTTCAGTGATATCTACGAATTTCTTCCCCTGCCTCCGCAGGCGCAGCTTATCCCCTTCCGTCCGCCATTCGGGTTCGGATTCGCCCATTACATGGAGGAGACGAGGTTCAGCCAAAAGCGCTGCCCTCTGTGGGTCCAAGGAGATGAGTGCCTGCACTGGATCGGAATGCGTCTTTAACGCCGCAATGATGGCGGCATCCACCTCGTGGTCGCCATATGCGCTTGGAATCTCAGGCGCGGGAGCAAAAGCGAATTGCGCGCCGGCCGCAAGGGCAACTCGGGTGGTGCCCAGTAAGAGGAAGACCACTGATTTTAGCATTGTTGAAAAGGGTCTTTGAGAAATGACAGAATTGCTGCTGCAGGACGCTGTTATAAAGCTGCAAAGTCAAGAATTTTGGCTACGTGAGGGGGCCAGCCGCGATGCGGAGATAGGCAGCTAGGCAACTACGCCATAACTCGGAGAAGTCGTGATAAGACGCCAATCAACATTCTCAATTGAAACGCGGTTGCTGCGCGCCATTAGCACATTGGGTTAGTTTTGCGAGAATTATTCGATATGTCGCATCCAGTTGCAATTTCCTTGGGGCTATAGCTTCAAGTTCCTACAATTATCCGCTGGTTCCCCGGGCGAGCCAGTGGTTGGGCGCCACCAATCCGTATATTTTGTCCCAAGAATCCAGTCCTGCCACAGCAGGTACTGTACATGCCCTAAGTTCTTCTCATCTCCTACTAGTAATTACCTAGGTTCCGAATCCCCCTAGCAGTCTACACCTCCGGGACAACAGCATCGGCCGAGGTCACAGTGCGTTTCAGCACCACCAACTCTTTTCAAACTATGACATATTTATCAAGAGCATTCATACGAACATGCAAGGTAAATGCAAGGGCTATGAGTTCATGGAGGAGCAATCAGGACCTGTTTGAGTATACATCTGGACGTTTTCTGTAAGTCGCTCAACATGTGCACCTAGCCTCTCAGTGATCCTTTACTGAAAGTCACCTGGTCTTCCAGGTTCAACGAGAAACTTCGCCGTGCTGAACGCCGTGTGCAGTTTGATATTAATACTCTTGCAAATACTGTATGCCATTCCATCAGAAGACCTTCCTCCGACCTTGCTTCAATCGCGAAACTCGCAGAAGGAGGTTTCAACCGTGTCCTCCAGGCCACATTCAGTGATGGCTACACAGTTATTGTTAGAATTCCTTATCGCACAACGGTTCCAAGATATTACACCATTGCCAGTGAGGCAGCTACTCTTGGGGTTTTGTACTCTCACGGCATTCCAGTGCCGAAGGTCCTCGGATATTCCCCAGACGATACAAACCCCGTCGGCGTCGAGTACCTTCTGTTGGAGAAAATTGAAGGGACGCCTTTAAGTGATCAATGGTTCACCATGGATAACAAGACTCGAGTTAAAATAATGAGGCAGATTGTTGATATTGAGAAACAATTCATGAGCATCTTACTTCCTGCGAGCGGGAGTTTGTACTATCGCAGAGATCTTAAAGCTTCGGAATTTTCTATTCCATTGACCGAGCAGTTGATGTCTGATCAGATTGTTGTCGGACCCTCTGCACAGTTTGAATGGTGGTACCAGCAACGAGCATCGCTAGATATTGATCGTGGTCCATGTACGTCCTCCTGCCTATCTGGTGCTGCCAAAGTTAGTATACTAATCAAGGATCAGGGGACACTTTTCTTGCATGCTTTGAAGCCCCTGCAAAACGAGAAATCGAGTTTTGTGAGCATTTTGGCAAACCTCGCCTCCATGTTGAACGCTATCTGCGAGAGTTACATCAATTTAAACCGAGATTACCTGCTGTTCACATGAAATTGCTCTCCGATTATCTAAAATTGGCTCCCGGTTTAGAAATTCCACCGAACCATCGCTTTGCTCGACCAGTTCTTCGTCATCCAGATTTTTCGCCAAATAATATTTTGGTGAATCCCTCGGGAGATATAGTGGGAATTATCGACTGGCAGCATGCCATGGCTTTGCCACTCTGCTTATGCGCCGGTATACCGGATCACTTCCAGAATTGGGGGGATCCATTATCAGAATCCCTAGCCAAGCCGGAAGTGAAGTTGCCCGAAAACTTCCATGATCTAAGTCACGATGAGCAACAGATGCTGCAGGAGACCATGCGAAAACGCCTTGTTCATTTTTACTACGCTGCATTGACTATGAGGCAGATGCCTGACCACTTTGATGCGCTAAGGAATGAAAACGTAATGCTCCGAGCTAAGCTTTTTAACCGTGCTGCAGCGCCTTGGGAAGGTGACTCCGTATCTCTGAAGTATGCAATACTTCAGGTGTGCAAACGCTGGCCTATGGATCTGGACGGTGTATCCCCTGCAGAGGCAACTAAATGTCCGGTGGAATACTCAGAGGAAGAGATGCAACAATGTATCAAGGAGCATGATCAGGAGCAGGAAAAAATGGAAGAGTTGGATGAGACGAAAAGCCTCATAGGTATAGATTCTCTCGGCTGGGTGCCTGATGAAGAGCAGCTGCAAAATTCGAGAACTGTTGTACAGGCGATAAAGGCAGGTCTGCGAGAGCATGCAAGCAGTGATATTGAACGGAATGCCCTGGAAAACCATTTCCCTTTCGACGATCATGATGAGACGGTGCGTTAATATATCTATTAATTTAATGCCAGAAGGGGCTATATGGCAGACTATCTGGAGGCAGGTGTTAATTACTTCAACCCATTGGCACAAACTCGATTTAGATGAGTTGGCACATATTCTTGTAAGGCGCCCAAGCCGCCATAGCGCAGCGCGGGATTCCTTCCTCTCCGCCGAGCGCGGATTGTGTTGATCTTTTTGGCCTTGTGGGGGAATGTAGACTCAGCTACACACACCCCTTGCATTTCCCCCCCCCCCTTTTACCCGTGGAATCATTAACTCAAACCAAGAAGCTTTTCCTATTCACAAACATCTGGAGTGTCTGTTATGTTGGACAGTAAAGGAGAAAGCTCTATTTCTTATTATCAATATTTCCCTCCAGGAGTGAAACAGGTTCTCGCCGTTGGAAGCAGCGCATGGATTGGAGAAGTAGATGACTCAACCATCTGCAAATATCCTCTTGTCCGTGGCGGAGATATGACCCGTCTCAATGTCGAAAGGAAACTTCTTGAGATTATTGGACCACATGAGCGCATCATTCAACTTAAGGGCTTCACAGCCTCGGGGCTTTATTTGGAACGGGCAAAGAATGGAACCTTAGCAGACTACATACTCAAATCTGGCAATCCACTTCCATCAATCAAACAGCGGATGGCCTGGTGCCGAGAGGCTGCTGAGGCAGTTGCATGGATCCATAAACGACATATTCTTACTGCGACATCCAGCCCACGAATCTTCTTCTTGACGCGGAACTTCGCATCAAACTCTCCGATTTCCAGGGGAAACAATTGTCAGAGAAGGGCGAGGTCCTACTTGATGGCTACAGCAGCGAACCCTGCAGATTCTACTGTCCTAGGGACGATCCATTTGACGCAGACATCAAAACAAACCTCTTTGCACTGGGGTGCACTATATATTTCACCATCATGGGCCATGCTGTGTTCCCTGACATTGTCGACGGGGAAGAGAATTGGTATGAGGAGGTGCGGGGCAGGTTCGCGAGCGGGCAGTTCCCTCAAGACCAACATATCTGCAGTTCTGTTACGCTAAAATGTTGGCAGAAGGAATATGAATCTTCCCAGGAAGTGGTTCAGGACATCGAGCTTTTGGAGAAACAGCTGACGGACTGATTGCGCATGCCTCTCTAGATATGTTATAATATATTCATTACCGCTTTTTCACAATTGATAAGGATCACCGGAAGAGTATTGCGAGCGGCCCGCGACCTCGACCAGTTCCTCATGAGTGTAATACTGCTGAAGGGAAAGGAGTACTTGTACGAATGCTAAAGCGTGTGCGCTCCGGCTACAAACTGTCAACCGTGACACTGCTCACGCTACGCGACTTCAAGACCTTCCACCTAGATGAGCTGGAGAATCTCTGATCGCATTTTGAGACTGTTTTCCCTCGACAATGTACCCTTCCTCTATTCAACCAAAGTGCATAACAAGCTCAAGATGATGATTATAACCCACTGAGCACCAGCCTGTCCAAAGGGACGACGTTACACACATCCACGGAACTGCTCGTCCGCAACACGACTGCAGTAGACTACCACTGCAGGGTGCAGGGCGCAAGGCATCGCAGCTACTATATAGCCCGCAAACCAGTGGAGCACCCAGCACATTAGAGCCTTGATCTCCCATAGTTCCGCCCTGCTGCAGATAGAAGATGCGCAATAAAGAGGTTGAATGTCATGCGCCTCAGATTGGACATGTTAATTCCTTCGCCCTCGCTTATGATTGCTGGATCTTGGTAAGCACAAAGTCTGGATGAATAACATTAACATTACTGGGAGTTACCAGTGCTATCTGCAGAACTCTTCATGGAGGGAAAGCTCTCGGAGTTGTTGGATTTTCTTATGATGGCTATTTTCCAGCTCCACAGCCAAAACCTCAGTGTGGGTGGGTCATTGAACTCGCAAATCATAACCAAGTGGTGATATATCCTTGGATTAACCATCTTACCTGATAGGCATAGACTGTCCGTTGTGTTGGGGTGGGTCATCCCAGTCATCCAGCTTCCGGCACTTCCTGTCTTCCAGTTTCTTCTGGACAAAAGATGGCATTGCCTCCCTGTCCTCAGTTCTGAGCAGTGCTGTCCTCTCCTCACTATTAAGCAGAAAATTGCGCTTATTGAGATCAGTATCACCACCAAAGAACCTAGCATCCATCATTGGCCAAACAGCATCAAACGCCCAGCTTTTCCGCGCCCCGTAATTCACCCAAAAATCTCCCCTTTCCCAGCTTTCCAGCATCCTTCCAGAGAGACGCTGTGACTCTTCCAATTTGCCACTAGCGATAGACGCATCTTCTTGACGCTTCAGCGCCCGGAGAAATGTCTTAAGGCGAAGTTGATATGTTTTTATCCAGTCTGAGATTCCCTGTGGCCACTCCTCTGGCATTTCTATCAAAAGCCACCAAGGCGGGCTATAAGTGAATTCCGCAGGAGCAGCGTAGGTAAACTCCCAGTCGATGACGGCTGCGATTTTCATGTTATCGTCAAGGAGAATGTTGGTGGGACGGAGATCGTCGCAGAAGAGCTTGAATGGGCCAGAGTTGAACTTTGTGAAGATGTTATCATCACCAGAATCCAAGGTCATTTTGCAGAATAATTTCCTGGCGACATACTTGGAACGGCAATCTTGTTCAGAATTTACCGCGTCGTTTCGCTGAGTTTTTAAATGCAAAAACTCAGTCTCCGCCAAGCACTGGTAATAAGATGAAGCCGTTGTAAACGTTGACTGTGGTAGCATCCTTGGGGGGAAATTTCCCAGTTGTACGAGCTCATTCATGTTCATGGTCAGAGGTCGCTGATTGACAGTCCAACTGTTTCCATTTCGTCCCACGGAGCCAATTTTATCGAAGTTGTGTTTGGAAAGCTCTAGCAAAATGTCTGCAACCTGACCGTAGAGAAACTCGAGCTTTGGCTCTTCAATGTCTGGGTTGAGGTATGGCCGGTCACCTTTTTCGTATCCGGGAGCCCTCAACTGAGTCGCAAGATTGGACAGACTTGCAACATACTCCATGAGGATGAAGGGACCCAGGCCTGCAGGACTTTCCTCACTCATGCCATAATGAATTATATTCGGTACGGGAATGTTCGTGTTCTCCTTGAGAAAGGTCATCACAGCGACTTCATTCCGGACCTTTTCCTCTGGAAACATCACTCTCCCGGGACAGGGGAAGCGGAGAAGCGAAGAGTATCCATCCTCAAATACCATGCGGAAGCACAGGTTGAAAGCTCCCATGTCTGCGATCCGGGCGCGGTCAACGGGCCGAACGTCCGGTCGGTGGCTTGCCATGAAACGGGTGACTCCAAGGAGAACATCGGCAGTAATGATCTTTTTCTTAAAGTTATCAAAAATGGCGTCACTCCTTTCCCACGCAACATCATCATAGTCCATCCTCATCCTTGATATTGTGACGCTGGCAGTTGCGATAGGGTGAGATGATGTCCTGGCAAGTTGGAGGTTGAAGTTCCGGGGAAAGGCATATACTACCTACTTACAAGTTGAAAAAAAAAAAAAAAAAAAAAAAAAAAAAAAAAAACAATTCTGCACTAAGTGGTTGGCCTACTTCAGGTAATAGACACGTCGACTTCCAATGCCCTGCAGTACGCCGTAACTTGATATTAAGGTACCGTTGAGCTGATCCTAGGGCCCTAGACGAACTACTAGTATTACGAACCAACTAATTAGAGTCTTTGGTCAGTGGATCCATGAGTTCAACAGATACCTACTACTTCCACTTCCAAGGTTTCTCCCTCGGAGGGCAAAATGGGTTTTCAATTTATCCTTACTTATTCGTCAATGCTCTACCTAGTGCATGCCTATCAGTTAGTCATGGTAGCGGGATCCGAAATGGAATTAACCCCGACCTGTCCTCGGCTGCCTGTAGACCTGTGCTGTAGGTCGTCGTTGTCATTCGATCTAACCTCAAACATCGGGTGACTTGCCTTCCTGGCAGATGCTAGAGAGCTGCTTGACCTGATTCGATGACTTTGTAAATCAATCTCATGGTGATGGCCGTGTCAGCTGATTCATGACCAAAGGAATGCCCATTTCGTTGGCTAAGATAGCTACAGTTCCGCGTCGAAAGATGGGGCCGTCTTCGCCCTACAATTACTGCTTATTTATACCCATCATGGCAAAGATGATCGCGAGTTTACTGTGATGCAGCTCCAGAACCGACAACCCTGTCCACTGGCTCCTGAATGAACGGATGCCACTTCTCATCCAACATCTCCACAATCGAAGTCATGAGCTTCACTGCTCTCCCTTCAAAATACCAGTGTTTTTCCAGCCTTTTCAATATCATGCAATAATACGCCAATAGGATCAGAGCACCAGGTTGTTGCTTGTACAAAAGAGCAATATACTCTTCTTTAAGGCGCAGCGGCCACGCACCTAGGATGCTCCACGTAGTGACACTCGAATCCATGCTTGCACATTCCACATACGCAAAACACTGGGCTAGTACAGTAGCTGCATCGTAGTATATCGGAATATCCTCGTCTGACCAACATGGGTCCCTGTCCTTGGGGATGATTGAAAGGAAATAATCCAAGTAAGGCATCTTGCCGTCGCTGACGGTAAAGCCAGCTTCCCACGCTAGGGCCAGCAAGCAAACGGGACGTCTCTCGACCTTATCCCACACACCATCGAGCACTGAGCAGCCAGTCCGTATAAATTGTAGCCACTGCGGGAAAGCCCCTCCACCATCGATGCCAGTGGAATGGTCAAGGATAAACAATGGGCTTTTCGGGTTTTCAGCGTCAGCTGCAAATGTATAGACGATTAACAGATAGCCGAACACCAGGATCGCGCTGCAGTTCTGGCTGGTGGGATGCTCGAGTGCATATCGAAAGTGCGGAAGAGCAGCGTCCTGATGAGCGCATGCTCGAAGAACATACGTCTGCCGTTGTGTGAGATTTGTGTGATATGCATAGGCCATATATTGAGCCGTGCATGCAAGGATTCCGTGCAGAAGAAACGGAGTTTCAAGAGCAATCTCTGGCACGAATTCCAGCCAGATTCGCACCAGCCGGTCGTCGGTGACGAAGCCCTGGTAGGCCGAGTAGAAGTAGTGCTCCAGAACAATACGGTCCGTCGCATCCAGGCTGTAATATTCCTGCAACTTTTGAATGTATTGCGACTTCACGGATACGTCTTCTTCACGGTTTGCATCAAGCAAAAGACGCCCGCTGCCTCGCGGCCCGGTGAAATATCGAAGCAAGTTACCCCTGAAAAAGGTCTGCAGGAGTATAGAGCTCCAGTTCTGAGCCGGGTCCCCCTTGCAGCCATGCTGTGTGGACCAGTGGACCTCCATCCGCTTGGTTGAAATGCAGAGGTAATCGCAGCCTGGTGCCTCACACCGCCATCCCTGTTCGACCGGCAAATATGGCACAGGGAAGTCTTCAGCACGGGGGGGTGTCACCTCGCCGGGCTCCTTCAATTTAAAGTTATTCACATACGCAATAAACGGCCGTTTATTGCCACGGTAGATATGGTGGATCTCTTTCAAATGTCGAGGAATAGCAGTAGGCTGCACGGCATAGCGGCAGGTGGTACAGATCAGAACCTGATGGGCGGGCAAGTAGTGGAACAGCTCATGAGGCTGGGGGATAGGGTCAATCTGGCCGTGTTCATTCATCAGGGCCATGTTTCGGACATATCCTGTCGATTCTTGAGTTGATGCTCATCTCAAATTTATTTTCCACAGATGTATGGATGTCGGAAAGGTGGAGTTCATCCGGGTTCGAAGCTTAAAATCGACGGTGCCGTTCTGCGCTAGACCGAAACGGGACGATCCTTTTCTAGAGACTCAGCTTCGACCTCCCCAGGCTCTCTTCTGATTGGCACTGCTTTAACTGTTCATGGTGGTATCTAATCTAATAATAATATCCAAGAGTGGTCGGACATATGGTTATCCCCGTGCAACCGTTTGGCCATACTTCGAGTAGCAGGATCTGCGCTGGTCAGAGGAATGTGTATAAATATCTGGCAACGGTCCTCCGAGGCTGGTTATAATAATCTGGTCTATAGTTTCTTTGCAACATCTAAACCCTGTAATTCACTTGGTACCCCCTTTCTAGAAATCTTTCTGCAGAAGACGTCGTATCAATGCCACCGAAATTTCAGCGCAGCGTGCTCGTCACTGGCGGAACCGCTGGGTTAGGGCACGAATGCGCAATCAGTATCGCCCGACAGCACCCAGACTACCAAATCGTCATCGCATCTCGATCTGACGGGACCGCATCAGCCGACGCAATCAACATTCTCCTCAGTCAGGAAAATGTCAAATTTCTTACTCTTGACCTCTCCAGCCTTTCAAATGTGCGCGACTTCGCCACCACATGGGAAGCAAACCACTTCCCCCCAATTCAGTCTCTCGTCTTCAACGCAGCCCTGCAACTCCCCGGCCCAGTCGAATACACAGTCGACGGATTTGAAAAGACATTCGGAATCAGCCACATCGGCCACGCGCTGCTCTTCTGGTTACTTCGGCCCCATCTCGCAAACACGGCTAGAATCGTCATCGTGTCCAGCGGCACCCACGATCCGGCACAGAAGACCGGCATGCCAGATGCGCATTACAGCACAGCCGAGGAACTTGCGCACCCGACGCCTGAGTCGAAGAAAAACAATGGTCGGAATCGGTATACCGATGCAAAATTGGCGAATGTCTTGTACGCGTACGCCCTCCATCGGCGCCTGGCTGCTGTGAACGAGAAACACGGCAAGCATTGGACCGTCACTGCTTTTGATCCTGGCCTCATGCCTGGAACGGGGCTGGCGAGGGCAGGTGGTGCCATTGTAAGATTTGTGTGGTCGCGTCTACTGCCCAGAATCTTGCCTCTCTTGCGCGTGCTCATTACGGCTAATATTCATACGCCGCGGGAATCTGGAGAGTCGTTGGCGTGGTTGGCTGTTAGTGCTGAGGTTGAGGGAGCGAGTGGTGTGTACTATGAGGGTAGGGTGACGGTGGACTCGAGCAAGATAAGCTATGACAAGAGTAAGCAGGAGGATCTCTGGCGGTGGACTATCCAGACTGTGGCCGTTAGTGAGGCCGAGATGAAGGCTTTCGATTTCGGTGACTTGCTCTAGATAGCTAAGTTTCCACACTGTGTAGATGCAGGGATTGCTAAGGTTAGTTGAGCAGACAGGAATTTCAATGTTAGTCTGTAAAATTGTTAATATCAAGATCATCGCTGAGATGCCCAAGGACATGATGCGGGTGTCAGTGTAGTAATATACATGCATAGTGTTCAGCACCTAGATAGATTTCACAAAGGAGCACCTGGAGAATGATATCCAAATCCCAGTTCACCAAAACAAGCACTCGTTTGAGCGACAGTCTACTCATCCATCTGCCACTGATAATCCAGCGTCTCAAGCCTCCCCTTCCGATTCCTTGAGGCGAACCACTCCTTCTCACCCCCGTTACTCCGATCGACCACATCCCATCGATGTCCCGGCCGAATCCCGTACCGATTCGGCACATATGGCCCTCTGTACACTGGCTTCCCCGTGGCACTATCCCCAGGACCGGCAGAATGGGTCAAAAGCTGTGGCTTCTTGATCCTCTTCTTCCCTTGCCCAGACATCGCGTTCCATATTACGAGTCGACAGACTAACAAAGAAAGTCCAGAGTGTTAGAGTTGAGTATGAAAGAACAAACTAAATGGAATGTCAACATAAACAAGACATTGGTGATGCTGGGGGAGTCATTCCAAGGGCAGCAGTTACCTCATCAGACTGGGAGCTCTGAGGCAAAAAAGGGAGGGTGTGGAAGGCGGCCAGTGCTAGAGTGTCACCGGCAACCTGCAGAACCCGCACCAATTCCTAAAACCTGCAGCAGTGCAGTTTTTTTTCTCCCAACCTGCAGCAGGTTCAGGTTAAAAATTCAGGTTGAATTGAACAGGGTAGTGTAGGTTGGGTTAACCCACAATTAGCCAATATATGAAATGCCTAATTCATCCACCAACCAGGGCATATATGAATAAAATAATTGTAGAATAATAAAATTTGATATCTAATTACCCTATATATATATTAATAATATAGATATCTACTAGATTGGGGTGGTAATTGGGGTGGTAAATATATGGTATAGGTTGGCAGTTGTAAGGGGACAGCTGGGTCGCCTGCGCTCCCCAACAAGGCTAAAAAGACCATCATTATCTGCAACAGCGGATAAGACCCAGACCCGGCTTATGTAGCGCGCTGGGGATTAGCTGTATCCTTACAGTGTGCCTGAAAGGTGCATATCAAATGTAGTGTAGCCTTAGTACAGAGACTAACTGCTGCTTCTCCTATCAAGGGCTGCAGTAGGAAGATACAAATATGCATCCATGAGAGGTCATGTGAGAGGTCACATGACCTAGTTTAGTATTATGTAACATGTGTGCGGGAGCAGAGCCTCAAGCCCTGACATCAAAGTAACTACTACTACTAACTGCTTAAGATCTTTGCCAGCTGTGGAGTTGATGGTTGTGAGGTGGTAATAAATGAAATAGGTGAAGCAAGTTGAAATTAATGCTAGTGTCGAGATGAGGTAGAATGGTTAAGGCTCAGGTAAGAATCACCTGACTGTATTTTTGATTACCTAAGCAAAATGACTCACCGGAGCTAAAAAACGACCTCAACCGAGCTGCAACCACGCGAGCCCGAGACCGATTAGGCAAGGTTGTAACCTTCCCGCCCTTGCAAATGTGCCGAAGTCCGAGAATGGGATTAGCTTTGGAATGGGGTCGGGCAATTATCGAGTATATTCAGACTCCCATTATCCCTCATCGTCTACGGCATTGGCTCCTTACACCAACGCAATTCTTTGCTATTCGCACGTATAATGTATTCCGAAAGAAAGGAACAATATTCTTCTCCAAGATAGTAATATATGGTCATCGTACACGAGGGGCATACGAAGGAGTCCGTGTCCGATCCCATGGATGGAGTGGAGTATTAGATTATTCATCATGCCGGGTGAGTTAACTAGTAAACACATGTCATCATGCCGAGCCGCCTTCAGGAGCGAAGTTCCACAGAAAGACTCTCTATAAATGACAGCCAGCTGTTGCTTGTGGTAACGGCTCACTCCCACTCCCTTCAATTCTCATCCTTGCCATTTATATTTGAGAACAACAGGCTGCGGCGAGAATCAGTCGTAAGCAACATGTTGCCGACAGAAGTTCGGTTTGTGACGGACGACGAAGATCTGGAGAAGATTGTCGACATTGAGGAAAGAGCATATGGAGCGTCTTCACCCTTGTTACAATTGATGTTCCCCGCATCATCCGCTGTCTCCCCAGTGTTTCTTCGAAGTTCCAAAGTCGCTAGGCATGGACATGTCTGGCAATCGGACCCGACAGTACGTTATATCAAAGCTATTACATACGAAACATCTTCCGACGGTACAATGTTCGAGATCATACTCGGCGCAGCCGTGTATCACGTCTATAAGTCCTCTCATACAGATTTTGAACGAAATCCATGGCCACGCTGTCCGAATGAGGTTCCCGAAGGTGCACACGCGCCACTTTGCCTTCATTACTTTCAAACATTGAGTGAAGCTCGACTGGATTTCACGAAGGGGGGACCACATGCGTACCTTGCCAACCTAGTTGTTGATCCAAGTTTTCAGAGACGTGGAGTTGGGACAAAGCTTCTCGAATACATGACTTCTGACATCATTGCCAGATCTACAGATGAGAGTCGCGAGCAACAAGAAAATGATGTAGCATGTTGGCTAGACGCCTCCCCTGCTGGGTTGAGGATGTATCAACGCCTTGGGTGGGAGGAGGTTGGGGCGGAATCTTTTAACCTGGAGCTGTGGGGCGGTGTGAAGGGACAACTGCACAAAAATGTACATATGGTGAAGTGGATATCACTTACTAGTTCTCGACGCTAGGTCGGCACGTATCAATCTAACGGTATGAGATAATTCTTCTGAAGGCCAGTGTCCAATACCTATCATAATGTGTCTTCAAAAAGGATTCCAACGAATTTTGCCCTGCCAATGACGCGTTCTTCACTTCCAACATGCTCTCGTCTTCAATCTCAGTCCCATGTTCTCTATTGAAACCACCTCCAAATTATTTGGTTCCAGAAGGCTATCCTCAAGCGGCGAACCCTGGAATGCCGACAAATATTGGCACAGAGAGCCGCCACTTTGGTGAGACCCTTAGAACACAGGTAAAAAGCGATGAAAAGAAGACGGCGGACTATGACAGACGCAAAGCGCAGAATCGTGTAGCGTAAGTGTAGCGGCGATGAATGCTTACATATATTCAATTCATTTCCACCCATCCCTTCTGGCATAATTTCGCAAATGATTAATACCCTGTATCAAATAGGCAACAGGCGTGTCGATTCAGAAAGGCACGCCACATTAAAGAGCTGGAAAACATATTCAGTATCCTCTAGCGAACTTGCAACATATTACAAGCTGAAAATGATTACCTAGAACTCAAAATTGCTGCATACGCATCGGCAAATGAGCGTCTTCGTGCCAATTGGGATATCTGTCAATTGGGTTAAAGGGGCCTGAATCCGGATAATTAACCTGACAAAAATATCGCTACCGCTTCAGAAGTCTGTATCGGAAGGTAGGTCAATACAAGAAATTTGCTCCTCCTCTTCGATGATCCAATTAGATTCTCATTTTTGCCCTTGCCAAGTCGGCGAATCCGTTGCATAATTGCGTATCAGAAAGTAGATTCTGGTCTCGTCAATCGCCGGGCGTCACTGTACTGTGTCCTTAGCCACAGGGTTTGCCTAAATGTCTTCACCAACCCAGTTCGTTTGACGCAACATTGAAGAATATTCACAGATAATTATATCTCGAAGACTATCTTGCCGGAAGCTTGTATCGGTACTGAAATTCTTTCCACGCCAAGCATGCGCCCCTCCCCCCCCAAAAAAGAGGTTTTATTGGTGACCTCACGCAGTTAAGAGGAGCAAGAAGAGTGTAGTTTGCCCATACCGGGTCACCTGTCGCTGCTGTCGTAGACCGTAGCGTCAGATAGGGCCCGTTCGCGCTCCCTTGTAGGGAGGCAATGTGTCTGTATTGTAGTGGATTATATATACAGAGGGAAGATGGGAGGGACAAAATCGAGACTTGACTGCGTGAGAGATGACGAGCTACCCGCAGAGGCAAGCAACTGACTCTCATGAGGCAGTTGTAGGAGGAGGCCCTCAGTAATGTCGGCGTAGACATCTCGTGAGGCTACAGGCATTGTGAGGCAACACCAATAAAACTACTCCCTCTAAAAGATAAAAGAAAAAAGCACTCAGGCCAGTATCATGAAAAAGGCAGAGTGCCAATGGGTAAAATATCGGAAGTGACGTATCCCATCGACCCACTCCAGGCAAACCCAATAATGAACATATGTCTCTTTCACCGCTGCAGCTTCTGTTTTTAGTAAAAGGTCATCTATCGCATTTGCAAACTGCACCTACGGCCCAGAGCTTGTGTAAGCTAATCTGAAAATCCGCAAGGTGTCAGTTCAAAATCGATCTTTCTTTTCTGTTTTCAAGGGGAAATGGCCATCACGTCGCAGGTAAAACAGGCAATGGGACAATTCCTGTAACATAACCAGCCAGATTCGTTCATCTTCCAATTAGTTAGACCAATAGACCAATGCTGAGACCTAACATGCGGCAGGAAAGTCCTTTATTGGTTGAAAATCCCGATGTCGTTTGATCCGTTAGCACCTTTGCGGAATATGACACAAACCAAGCAGGGGCAGCACAAGCGAGCTCACAGTCCTACTCCACATGAGAATGACAGCAATAATGATCTGCCTCTCTTCCTGGAGTACAAGGTAAAGAGTGCGCACAAGGACGATCTTGGAAAACATACAAGGGTCCAAAGACGCTAGAAGGGTATGAGATTGGCAAGCCCTAGTTACCTAGTTCAATGCATGTGGTTCACTGCAAACCTAAGTTGCATGTCGACAGAAATACACCATCAGAGGGGGCTAAATTTGTAGAATGAAAGTAAAAATGGCCTGTGTTAATAATCATTGCTGTTCTTTCAAGACAGGACCAAAGAAATAACCTCAAGATGAATAAAAATACCAAGGTCAGCTTGCTCTTTGTTCAGATATTACATAATAGAAACAGTAAAAAACAAAGAAAATGCATAATATTTCCCTTCCTATTTTGGAGCAAAACTCGGCATGATTTTAATCTTTAGTACGCGCTGGATACCGTACAGTCGATGCAGAGGACAGATTGAGGATCGCTACAGGTAGTCTAGTCGCTCCACATGAGAAAATAATACTTGACACAGAACGGAGGATGTGGGCTGCGGGGTATAGAGTGCTGCGCTTTCTAAATATTCTGGCTCGTTTCAGGGCATGAAGATATTATTGGTAACTGACCGCACTCTACTTAACCATCGTGACCTTTTTTGCATAGACAAGTACCGCAGATGACTTCCCAGTGCGGTATCCCGTCACGTCCTGAGTTCTGCTACGGATCACCAGCTTTTGGGGCCGTCTGCTGTTGAGAATGTTCCTGTTTCGCCATCTTTATCAAGGGTGGCCAATCGAACCAGATTAACGGCCCCTTGCTCGATGGTTCCGACCCTCTATAGTTGTTCAAATTTGTTCTGATGTATCCTGGGCAGAATGCATTAACCTTGAATCCATCATCGTAATAAACCATCAACATATTCAAAGCAGCCTTGCTTGAGCGATATGCAGGAATCGGGGCTTGCGACCATGGATTTTCCACGTCTGAAGCTTGCGTAAGTGACCCCACGGATGACGAGGTAAAACGATACGAGGATTGGATGAAGATTTCAAGAGAGGAATAAAAGCACCCGTCATCGCGGCTGAACCAAAGACATTAGTTTCGAAAGTGTCTTGCATTTTCTTCCGAATGCCGGTTTCCGGGGACTTAAGATCGAAAGCGACACCAGCATTGTTGATAAGCACGTATAGTCTCCCCCAATGCTTCTCGACGTAGTCTTTGGCCGATGCGATTGACGTGTCTGAGGTCACATCCAATTCCACACTTGAAGCCGACAGCCCTTCCGCTGCAAGCCGTGACACAGCTTCTGAGCCGTTTGTTATGTTGCGGCAGCCAAGAATGACATGATAGCCCTCATGCTCTCTGGCTAGCTTGCGCGCTGCACCAAATTCAATTCCGCGATTCGCGCCAGTAATGAGAACAATATTGGAGCTCTCCATCTGGCTTTTTGGGATCATAATGACCTTGAGAAGAGAAGCCCAACACTTAAGAAACGGTATGAAGAAGAGAGATGAAAAGTGTATGAAACCTTCGAGGGAAAGTTGGGTAAGCCAGAACCGAAGGAAAGAGTAGATTGAGGAGATTAAATCACTCGATCATTGTTTAAATCATTCAAGCGAGATATGCAACTGCATTATGAGTTTGACATTAGCCAAGCTTCACATCTGGAGAGGAAGGTCTGTGGGGTTGGTTTCGTCTAGGCCCGAGACTCCATTCCTACACCAGCCAACCACATGTCTTCCGCACCCGCACCCGCACCCGCACCATATTACGCATTATCATTGATGAAAAAGACGTGAAGTCGGACCTAAGCCATATTATCCGTTGCAGATGATCAGTAAATATTTGGAAGTAGATGGAGTTTACGGAGTTTACGGAATTTTTGTACGACGGACTTTGCGGGGGTAAGTCTCCTAGATGCTTCGTCTTCAGCCGTGATATAACTGCTGCGAAGTCCCCTGTGACATACACTCGCTTCATCCACATTATCTTTTACTTCACCAATACTGGAAACAAAACAGCTCGATATCATTTGTCATGTCATCTCAAAAGTCACTTGTACTGCATTCTAAGGGTCAACCAATGTCCCTTGAGACCGGTCCTCGTCCTACTGCTAAGGCGGGTGAGGCTGTCGTGCGCATATTGGGCGTGGACATCGTGCCTTACATGGCTGATGTGCTGGATGGTCGTCGGCCATACCCTTTGTCTCTTCCTATGACTCCTGGAAACACTGCAATTGGAAGGGTTCATGAGGTTGGTCCAGATGCTGTGCTTCTTGAGCCTGGTCAACTGGTCTTTTGTGATATCACTATTCGAGCACGGGACAATCCATCTGTTACCATCCTTTATGGAATCCATGGTGGTGGTTATCCGGCTGCACAGCATCTTATGGACGGCGAGTGGCGCAACGGAACATATGCTGAATTTGCTCGCTTCCCCTTGGAGAATCTCTACTTGATTGATGAAGCCCAGTTGATTGGAAATCTGGGATATAAGATTCCTGATCTTTGTCTTCTTTCCGTTTACCTTGTGCCATTTGGCGGGCTACGGGAAGTTGACCTCACGCCAGGCGAGGTCGTGATTGTGGCACCAGCTACGGGCAGGTATGGGAGTGCTGCAGTCGCCGTAGCTCTCTCAATGGGGGCTGTTGTTGTGGCTGCCGGCCGTAATGCCAGTGCTCTCCAATCATTAGAGAATATGCATGGCACTACTGGTCGTCTAAGAACTGTACAGCTAAGCAACGATCCTGTGGAAAATACAAAGCGGTTTCAGTCAACGATATCTACTACATCTGGAGGTGCAGATGTCTTCTTGGATTTCTCACCACCAGCGGCAAAGGGAATATCGCTGATTACATCTGCTGTGGAGATTTTACGGCCTTTCGGTCGCTGCCTCATTATGGGGGGGGTCGCCGAGAATATCAATGTTCCGTATTTGAATATCATGTTCAAAAGCCTCCGAATTCAGGGTCGCTTCATGTTCTCGCGAGACCACGCACTGCAACTTATTCGAATGGTGGAATCTGGCTTGCTTCTATTAGGGTCTAAAGTTGGAATTTCTTATACTGAATTTCCTCTTGAGTCCATTAATGAAGCTCTTGAGACAGCAGCTAGATTAACAGGCTTGGAAACCCATGTAGTGTTAATACCGTGAATCGCACGAGGCTCGAGTCGGAGTCTGTTTTCTAAACCAACATCTGTAGTCTATTAAGGATTACTCAGTAAGCTTCAAACTGCCAGTAAGCGATAGACTCTATAATATGGATATCAATGTTAGAGTCTGTCATCTAAGATTTCAAGATATTTTTCTGCAAAAACTTTAGCGCGATGTTCCCATTGAAATGAACATGGCATTCCAGTCACTTACTAGCTAAACACCATCTGTTTGACTGCATTTGAAGCATTTCAACCAACTTCTTGAACCCTTCTTTATTTTTCATGGTGGCCTTCAAATCCTCTGCGACCAGGAAAACGGCCTGAATACCTTGCGGATGATGCGACTTTTTCCATCCGGCATAAGTGCGAGGCAGATACTCATGTACTGTATCAACCATGACGTTGGTAATAGAGTCAATGACCATCCTGGATCGCTCAGCAGGCTGAGTATGACCAATACTCATTTCCGCATTATATCGCCATTGATGTAAAACCATAAGAGCACTAAGAAATCGTGAGATGGATAAACCAGAGACCTTGGAATTCTTACCTTCGGTTTAACGCCAGACTCTCAGATACGGACGTCATGTGCTCTATTTCCCATTGGAGATTGATGTGCATCGCCTGTCGAATATGACTGTCAAGAAGATCGCATTTGACTTGACATTGAGGTGATAATGGATCATGAGCATTGGTGAGGCCTAAAACTTCCCTGATCAAAACACATGACTGTATCTGATGATAAAAATTCGATCCATAAAAGGCGCGCAGTTCCGAACATCCAATACTACCTGAGCCCTGTAATTCTGCAAAGAAATCACTTTCGTTCATGCTCCTCGCAAGCGGGGCACGGGTTCCTGGTGGAAATGACAGACACAAGATCCTACTAGGAGATAAGTCCCTTAATTCCTTTTGTGTCGATAGATAGACATACCTGTCTGTGATACAAATTGCCCACCAAACAAGACGCTCTTCCTTCTGGCTATTCGTATCAGTTCCTTGGGGTTTATGAAGAGGTTCACTGAGGTTTTGCAGGCCCAATGTCATGCCGGCAGAAATACAAGGCCCAAGCGTGTGACAGGCACTTTCGATCAAACCATGTCCATACTCGTAAGTAGCAATCAGTATTCCACTTTGGAGAAGCTTTAGCGAAGGTTTAGTTGCAACTTCTGCTAAATTTCTGAAGTAAAAGTGCTTTACTGCGTAATACTGATTGTCAAAAATTGGACGCTGACCGACGTTCTCATCCGGCCGCTGAACAATTAAATGTACAGCCATAAGTCGAAGCATATCCACAGGATCAATGTCATGTGATGAGTCAGCTATGACAATTTTTTCATCAATAACAGGAAGCCATTGATGGACAGTACGTAGATAGTCGTCTCGAAATCGGGGATCCCGTATGAAAGCCTCGTATGTCATGCGGAAGAATGTCTGACTCGAAGCATTCCAGCGAGAAAATTGGGTTGGAAACAATATCATTGACTTGCTGGAAGAGTGGGAGTATATGGACGTTGCAGTATCCCCGTATTCACAGTCAAGATCTAACCTAAAGAGAAATCAGATTAGGTTGAAGGACTAATCGCACAAACTCTCATCTGCGGAATCCTGTACCTGGCACAGCGGGCACAGCATGGTAGTCCTTTATCACACTTTCGCTTCCCATTCTTGCATGGTATGCAAACTCTGAAGGCATATTGTGCCATACTCAAAGCACAAGGAACAGGATAGAAGATTATCAATCCTGACTTATCTCAAGGGCACATTTCTGTCAGAATGTGGGTTTGCCAAGCCTGGAGCATAGTTTATCCCACTCCCTTGCAGACTGAAATTTTGTTGTATCACCCGATTATACTCAGTTCCTAGTAGTGTGATGTTGGGAGAGCCTTAACCCAATAAATTTTGGTAATGCGCACCGATATTCACAATAACCTTATAAATGGTGAGGCATGCTCTGCAAGCTCCACATGCTGATGCCCTGAAATGAAGTGAAGAAAGTGGAGACAACTGTAACAATATGAGGATGGAAGTGATATTAGACTATATGGTGAGAAAGGGACGTGAATGTTTGTAGAGTCATTCAATTGGTCACAGACATGCAGGAAGTGTGCCCAAAAAGCTTCTATATTTAGCATGTGATGACATCTGCAGTTTTTGGCTCAACTGCAATTGATTCTTACATCAGTCATATGTGTGTACAAGAAAAAACCAATTGATTAGCAGATAAATTTAAGAGAAAAGTGAGGATTCTATAATTGAATATTATTTCCATCTCACAAATTTTGCTCTTGCTCGTCTTGCCACTGTACGCAAGCGTCTTGTAAGGATACAGCTAGTCCCCAGCGCGCTACATAAGCCGAGTCTGGGTCTTATCCGCTATCGCGGATAATGATGGTCTTTTTAGCCTTGTTGGGGAGCGCAGGCGACCCAGCTGTCCCCTTACACGTCTCCAAAAACTCACCCACACTCGGCCCATCCCAGAAATGCAATGTGGTGCTATTCAGCCTTGTAAAGTATTGTTAGATCTCTCCAAGACCTCATTTCGTGAAGGTAACAGCATTTTGACCCACAGAAGGTTGTGACCTTCTGTAACACCTCACTCTTTGATGAATTGCTGCTAGCTCTAAGTAGAGTGTCTGATGAGTAATAATTTCAATGCATTCCATATTTAAAGCATGTGATCTGGCCCTATCTCTCTGGGCCGAAGGACTCGGTTCTGTCGAAATAAGGCCACCACCTCAGCCCAAGAGTCTCAGCTGGCTACGAATCCATCCAGTGGAACAATTCAAATCACTCATCTGGAATCATTGTAACTGATGTTCTTTGCTCTTTCCATTATACCTGGGCGCTATGCTGGTATTCTCGCCCACGCCTGCGCCACAATCTTCCAAAAATCCCCAACGAAGTCAACCCCCGCAATGTACGTTTACTGTACGGATTTCCTCTAGCCTCAAGCCCCGGAGTCGCCCTCGATCAAACTCCAGCAGAGGAAGAGAAGTAATACGAAGACTTCGCAGCCAAACAAAAAAAACAATCACGTATTTGAAGTCATTATGTACCATATCGGGGTGAGGTTGTGCCGTCAAATCAAATTCTCCCAAGCAAGCCTGGCATCGTCAAACGTTGACTGGTGCGTGAGATCGAAACCAAAAAGATTCTGGAGGACCTTTTCCTCAGTTAGCGTATCAAGATCTACCGGTTCTATGGGTAGCGGCTTATTATAAGCTCGTGATCTTCATCGTGGGCTGTTCCAATCAGCGTTGAAGGAAATGAAACGCTCCGGCTATGAGCTGCGAACCCTAGTGGCCCTGCTGACTGTGATGGATCACTGAGCAGATTTTCTTGAGGCGAAGAGGTAGTGAGGGAAGTGTTTTCGTGTCCAAGAGACAAGGTCCCACGTAGGATTCTGGGCGGGTAAATACCAGACCCTCTATTGTTCTCTCCTCTCCTGGGCTGATCTCTGATACCTCTATGTTCGTACATTGTGAAATTGGATCACAAAAAGCTTCCTGGAAGATGGATTTCTCCTTTCTTCTGTGTAGTAGAAACCGATGGGACATTTGAAAGTTATTTTCACGCGTTTTCAAAGCTGAATATGATGCGAGAATTGGCAACGATGGGACGCGTTATATCAGATAGGTGACCTAACAGCTACGCATCAATGCAGACCCAGGTTGACTCAAGTCCAAATCTGGATTGTCATGGAAATTAAAGTGGGTGGCAAGATAGATACCGCTAGCAGAATTTTCGGTGCCCCCCGTATAAGAAGAGCTGAACAAATTTGAAGCTCAGTTTGTCAATGACCAAACAGCCGAATCAAAACAGAGCCCCGGGGGATATATTCTCGGGATACTAATTCTGTATTTTAAGTGATTTCTGTATTCTGATTCCAAATTAAACATGGTGGCTCCACGCCATCCAAGGCCGATATGACTTCATCTCAAATAACCTAGCTACAGACATATAGCAAATTGCTTACTTGCTTTTCCACATGGCTGTAGTTCATTGTCTCCAAAGAAGTACTGGGTAGCAAAATTGGCTCGGATTCTCCTCTTCTAAGCATAATATTTTGTCGAGTCAATAAACAGTACACGTATCTCGGACCTTTTTTGTGCTACTAGAATTCAGATTTGAAAGTTTTGAACGTTACCACTCAATATATAGCCCTGGGAGACAGAGCGAAATTATGTAGTCAACCCCTGTTCCTCACCAGTACTATAAGAAGACATCAGAAAGTTCCACCCGCCCTCTTACTTACCATATCTCCTTGCCTTCTTCGGAGCTTCCGTCTTTCTTGTGTTTCTTTTCTCTTTGCTACTGGTGACCCGTTTCTCTCAATATAGAGACTGGTTTGCTTGTGCCTACACTCTTTCTATACTCAACTTCTTTCCCCCTGTAAACATGGAGGTCCAGCTTCACCTATAGGGAGCATTGGCATCTTGTACAACTGTGAGATCTCAATTCATATGAGAATTATAAGAGAAATAATCTTCCAAATCCCCTACTAGAGCCTGGTAAGATGTTTCGAGAGCATTATCAGTTTCCCGTTGAGGGCGGCACTTCATTGAAGCTGGCCAAAGAAATTCAGGATCTAGAAAAAGGGTAGAACGAGGTACAGCTGGAATATATATACCTGTACCGGCCAGTGCTACAGAAATTTATCCATGGTCAATAACGAAAATAAGTTTCCAAGAAAAAATACTACTTTTATGTTTGAACCTAGCAGTCCAAACTGCGATACCCTAACGTGCTTAGCAGGTGATACCACATGCAAAAATGCGTATTTTGAGCTGACTGATAAACAGATCATTTGTGCCTGCTCCCTGTAAGCGCACTGAATATTGACGCTTTGTTCAAGACCTTTTCTCAATAAAAGCCTTTCCAGGAGATCGTCCAACATGTCATCCCTTTGCAAAAGGCTGGGTCAATATATTCCATACCAAGAGGCGAGCTCTGTTGGGTGCCATCAGCATGACTACATTCTTTTTGTTGGTCCTGTTTAACGTGATTCTTATAAGACATATCATGAGCTCGAACAGTATCCCTTTCAATTTTACCTTCCTTGCCGGGAAGAGAGCTTACCTGTGGGCCAGGGCTATGATAGGTTTGCCTTTTGTTGCTTGAACACGTGCTATCTTGTTGTTTTCCTTTGTTGCATATTGAATTACTACATATTACCCAGGTACTGCATGTCATTAGTCTATGTATGAATGATATCCAATCCACCCACACAGGGCACTTTTCCTATGTCTCAATCTGACAGAGGGACATGTCATGAGATTCACAGTCAGATGACCCTCTGCCCCAAGGACATTGAAATGAAATTGGCTAGCCCTTCGGGTTGGGGTCAGCCCAAGCCAGACCATGCAGATCAAACACAGCGCGCGACAGCCAGCCAGCCACCTCTAGCTAAAAGAACACTTTGAATTGCAAAGTCTGATGCCTCATGATGTCAGTGACTAAAGATATGGTGCCAGCATTCACATTTTATTCTATGCTGCAGTCACACCAGTCCATAATAATCCAATCTTTGTGCTGCTGGAAGAACTGACTGACATTCACAAAATCACAAATGAATAATTTCAAGATATCCATCCATGGTGTCTTTCTCAGGTACATCTCCAGTAGCCATGAACTAACTCCATATTGCCACTTGTCTGCATGAAGACTGTGTCGGGGCATCCGCGCTCTGTTTTGCACCCTTCGTCTTCGCCATTGTAGGTCTTTGCTAAACGCCTCATTGCCCAACTTTCACGGGGTTGAGGCAAATAGATACAGCACCTTCCGACACCTGTCCTTCTAGAGCAGCGCCCTTCGCATTTGTACTCGTCAGATATGCCAGATCACCGTTTGTGCAGTGCCTCTATTTAGTAGATTGAGTAACTTAATGGTATGAAAATACGGGCAAATAATATATTTTTCTCAGTAAGTGGTCGGTGGGTAAATACCGCCTCGGCTTTCATTAGGCCCCGTAATCCGATTGGTGAAGCTCAGGAACTTTGGAGACTTGTTTACCGTAAGATCCAGTCACGCTCCTTTTTTGTTTTTGGAAAAGTATTTTGAGCATGTTCCGGGTAGACACCGCTAGTTGAACGCATTTCTCACATTCCGAGACGACAATAATCTGATTGTTCAACTTGATTCGACCAATAAGCGGTGAGGTTGGCGGAGTCTATGTAATGGGAGACACCGCCGATGGGTCAATATAATTTTACTTTTTCTAGAATTCGTATTTAAAATAGGTGGCCACTTCAAGCTCTGGACATAAATTCCAACTTGCCCTCCTATTAGTCTGCAGCAAGCTTTGGAAGTTCTCAAATTCGCCTTCACGACCTCTACACACGGTTTGAAATGAACGTCATCATTACGGGTGCAACCGGCTTCGTTGGCGGCGAATTGGTTCGACAGGCCATCATGAGCGCAAAAATTGACCGCGCATTTGTCCTCACACGTAAGCCAATACCAGATGATCTCGCCCAAAATGACAAGGTCACCGTAATCCAACATGACGATTTCTCAAATTATTCCCCAAAGCTTCTCGCGCAGCTTCGAGAGGCCGATGGTTGTCTTTGGTGGGTTTTTCACACCGTGCCCAGGGAGCGGAGATCTTGACGCTTAAATGCTTCTGTGATAGCCCCAGTTGACATACAGAAACACAGGGCGATTGGCGGCCCTGCATCGCAATTTGAAGATACTGAAATGGCAAGGCAGGTCTCTGTGCAGTATACACTGGCTGCAGCAAACGCATTTTTGAGGCTTTCAAATGGCAAGAAATTCAGATTTGTCTACTGCAGCGGCCGATTCGCGGAATGGGACCAGAATAAGCACCTCTTGTTCATGGCTGAAACCCGACGCATCAAGGTGAGATCTTGACGATATCTGCCCAATCATTGATAGAGGTTGACTAATTGACTCGTGATCGTGCATAGGGGGAGGTTGAGAAAGGCCTCTGTGACCTGGCAGATGCTAATTCTGAGAAATTGGAGGTTTGGATTGTACGACCATCTGGAATCCTAAGCGCCGACGTCGGGTTCACGATGAGAGTGTTTGGACGACTCTTCAACAGTATCAATGTCACGCTGCTCGCCAATGATATGATTCATGTTATCTCAGAGGGTTACCCCGACAGAATTATCGAAAGCCAGGCACTCTTAACGATGCATGGGTGACTGTCAGTAAACTAATTACCGCTAGTACGTTTCCGGGGCCTTCTCATGCCATGTGCAGTCATTTGAGCAGTTGCAATGTTTTGGGAATGGGGGGTAGTTTATCTGAGCTCTAGTTATTTATCAACTAGTAGAGACTGAAATCTCAAAAGCTTTGTGGAGTTCAGAGACATGATGCCCGTTTTCAACTGATCACAACTTACTCTTCAGAACATGTGCATGGGGTTAGGACTTGGTTTCACTGCCTTCAGTGGTCCTATCTGCTTATGAAATCGCTGTAAGACGTGAAATGCATCATCAGTCAGAAAAATCGTTACAGTGTCATTAAACCCTTTGTTTTCTGAAAACCTCCGTCGCGAAAAATTGCCAAGAATGGAAAACTCTGCAAGGAATGAACCCAGACCATCCAACTGCCTTGCTCAATTTGCGGTGAGTTTTTCGCGTACTACAAGCTCGGATGTTGATGCTGATTTCTCTAATCTCTCCAAGTGTGACTCATGTCGGGACAGAAAGATCAAGTAAGCAAGATGATTAGTCTTGTGCAGCTTTTTCTCATTCATTTCTGTTTTTTCAGATGTTCGAGAGAGCATCCAAAATGCAGCTTCTGTAAAAATTGGCCCAGGAAATGTTGTCTATTCAAGACCCAAATCAAAAGCAAAGCCACAACAGCCTATGAACAGGTAAGTCCAAGTATTCGTGTGTCTGTACATCCCGTATTTCCTATTTCGGTCTCAGTTAACAATAAGATATGCAAGAACGAGGCCAACCGAAGGCCCTTCTCATATCAGAGGTATAGAAGAGCAATTCAAAGCATTCCAGTCAACTCTGCACCAACTCAGCACAACCATCAGCAAATTCCAGGATAATGCAATGGCTCTGAGATCAAATTTGCCGACAAGCAGCCTTGACAGCCACATCAGGAAGGATGAGCAAAGAACTTCTTCACCACAGTCAGGTAACATCCTACTGGATGATCATTCCAATTCATTCTCATCCTTTCAAGGCGCCGCGTCAAATTTAAGTATCATTAAGAACGCTACTATCCCGCACAAGCAACTCAAATCTGCCAGAGAGGGGCTGCAGTCCTTGTCATACTCTATCATGAGCAGTAGATTGCGTGAGGATTTTGATGCTCAAAGTCACTTTTGGGTTCCCTACAAAGAAAATGGGCTATAGATATATCAGTCGTGAGTTCCACTTAACCTCAATATGGCATGGACCAGGTCTAGTAACAGTCAGAAGATTATCTAGAGATTGCAGAGCTTGGAGAACCAATTTTCCTACTCCCCACTGATGAGGTTCTTATCCAGGTCGTGTTCAAGCCTGTTGAAGTCTACCAGAAATCATGGGTGGTTTGCTTCAACCACATCATGGAGGCATTTCTTTCCGACTTGGACGACCCAGCTCAAGTGGAGCACCTCAAATTATTCAGAATGAACACTCATCGAGCTTTGAATAATGCAAATATCTTTTTGGAACCTAGCAAAGCTAATTTGCAGGCTCTTATGCTCCTCGGGCTTCATGGCGAGGATTATGCAAGCCCTACCCTGTCGTGAGTGCTAGTTGGCCATGCCTGTCGACAAGCACAAGCTATTGGATTACACTTGCAGGGAAATCAGAACGATCGCAATTTGGAAGATTTGCAGAGACGGTTGTCTCCATTTTGGGGATTGTTTGCTGCGGATAAATCCTGCTCATTAGCTTTCGGTCGGCCTTGTTCTCTTCCGACTTCCACCTACGAAGATGTGCGGCTGCCTGAATTCGATTTTCCTTGTCGACTTCGACCTCATGTGTAAGGCCGTCCGGATTCTCGCTTGGGTGGCGAGAGCAGGATCAGGTGGTGGGCATGCTGACATAGTTGGAACAATTCTACAATGAGGTCCTGAGGTAGGCCTAGTGGTGCACTGGTGCTTTGATGGTTCTTCAACAGTGCTTCACCAGTGAAGGGATAGTTATGACCTTAGAGATGTAATGGAATAGCACATTTCCCTGCACAGTGCCAGCGGAGAAAGTCTGACAGATACCACTTTTCATTCCTGCTCCAGAATGAACGAAGGGCACAAAGTAAGGGTCCATCATTAAGTGCACAGTTCATGCAATGTACAGCACAACAGTACTCCCAGTATCTCTCATTAATAACCTTTAGTTGCTCTTCAATGTCACTTGCTTTCTTCTCCATTTCTTGAGAGTCTGTGCTTTTAACATTGATGCACTTGCACAGGGATTGTTGCTTCTCTAGGAGGGATGTTTCCTGTTGCACCAAAAATTTTCCAATCCATATTAGATTGAAATATTTTTTGATAAAATCTGATGTTTCTTGCAACACACCACCCTGGAGTTTAAGCTGATTCTTGCGCAGCCTCTGAGCCTCTTCCATTTTCCAGACCTCTCGAGTTCATCCTCCCTGCGTCTCAGAAGAGACTCAAATGGGCGAATCAGTGACCTTCTAGAAGGCATGATCTGATAATGCTACTGTTGCTAGTTAGACACCAACCAAGCTTCAGCAATTTAAGAATTACTTACATGGACGTGTCTTCCGTGTTAATTGTGGCTGATTCGGGCCGCGAAGGCGTTGATGTTGAAAAAAACTCAAAAGAGTGATTTTTCTTTTCTTTCCTCTTTTCGGTGATCAATAGACAAAGTATTTCGGCATAGATTGATGGGGCCTTGCACTTATATGCTTCATAGTGTTGGCATAGAATTCCCAGCTGCGGTTCTCGTAGAGTAGCCTGGAGCGTTGCCTAGCTGTAGGCATCCATCTGCTATCGCCTTTTCATGACCACGACAATTTTCAGGCGACACGATGGCCAGCAATAAATGCTCCTCGAATTTACATACGAATTTTAGTACTTACAATAAATATGGGGCCACTTCCCGTTTTAAACAGAACGATTAGGAACCGATTTGGGGGCCAATTCTGCGAAGTCGGCAGGTTTGTTACAGCATAGTTAGGTATCATCCTGTTGAACTGGATTACCAAGTTTCGCTGCTTCGCTCCGCCGTCCAGGTTCTTCTTTGCAGCTCGCCGATGCCCGAAGCGCGCCGCCGAACTGTACCAAGCACAGTAGTCCTGGCCCCGTCCGAGTGAAACGGTTTAGGTTAAAGGATGATTTAATGGCAGTCCGTAGAATGGAATAGCTGTAGTAAAATGGATTGGATTCGCGCACTGTTGCATGCCCGCTTTGAATGGAAGTATCTGTAGGCAAAGGCTCTGCAGATAGATTCTACCTAGGACCACCTACTGATATTTCAATGAGAAGTTTCATTTTCCCGGTCTGATGGAGCTGAAAGGTCTCCACATAAACAACCAAGTAAGTAAGACAATAGAGAAGAAAAAAAAATAAGGGGAAAGGCACATAATTATTATTTGGTCACAAGTTGAAAAAAAGTCAATTCAGCGCTAAGCGGTTGGCCTACTTCAGGTAATAGACATGTCGACTCCCAGCGCCCTGCAGTGGGCTATAACTCGATATTAAGGCACTGTTGAGCTGATCCTAGGGCCTGATGACAGCCGTTCTTCTGGAATAGAAAAACTAAGAGACATAAGGACAGTAAAGCATCTCGAAATATTAATACACAGCTTACAATCATAGTGAGCAATCCGATGGCGAAAATAACTGACTTACGAGCTCCAAACTCGCCGATGCAGCCCGTCATCCGGTCGATAGAAGTAGACGACGATGATTCTTTTGAAGGCAAGTACCGACTGCGAATTAATAATGCCGTTTATGTGGGTTGTGAGCCTATCCAGGGGAAAACCATGCGCCATAGTGGGACTAGCTCAGCCAGCGCGGTCCGGCTTTCTTCTTACTGCCTTTGTTCTCTTGATCTGACAGTGAAAAGATTCTGCGGCGGAATGGCGCAAGGATATTTCAGTTTCCGTAAACCGGGTCAATGCACCACCAGCAACAATCCTTCTCCTATCAAGCTAAAAAGGGTGCCGCGACAACTCTGTAGAGTCTAGCATGGTACTCAAGTCAACAACTCCATCTCCTTGTTCCTGTTTCTTTTTCCAAGCATTTCTGTATGCTTTCCCTTATCCAAATGCAATTTTTCTCAATCACAGACGTATTCCGAAGGTTCATATATCATCCTCTTATTAATACCCTTCGTCTGATTTTCCGAACATTGAGCAAGACACTTCCACCTGCAGCTGGCTGCGAAACGGCGGCAGGATACGTAGCAACTAACACTGACGATTCGAAACTCGAAGACGGATGTATTACAATCACGTTAAACCCCCAAATTCAACCTGATCTGGAATCTCTGGGTTTTGGAACCTACGGTGAAGTGTATAAAATTGATGATCATGTCGTTCTTAAGTCACCACGAGTATTCCAACCTCCTCAGAGCTCTAGCTCAGCAACCGAAAAATGGTTTTATGCTTCAGATTCCATTTTCCATTTCAATCTGATGAGGAACGAGCGAACAGTTTTGCGGCTGCTTGAGCAACGGCCTCATCCTAACATTGTCGAGCCTATCGACACTGACTGCCTCGAAGGCGTTTATCTTCGCAAATACGCGCCGCTCTCTCAAATCCGAGGCGCAACACAACAAGAAAGGATCTTCTGGTATCAAGATATTACAAAGGCCTTGCAACACCTCCATGAACTCGAGATTGCGCACTCAGATGTTCGAATCGATAACATACTATTCGATAACCAAGGACGTGCTGTTCTCTGCGACTTTAGCGCTGCATGTCCGTTTGGTCACCCCAATCCCGGTCATATCTATTACTCGGACCTCCCATTCCCTACAAATGGTATTTCAGATGTCGTTTCGGATGCTACTGATCGCTTTGCTCTCGGATCTCTTGTTTTCTATATGGAAGTTGGAAGCAAACCCGACCTCACCGTTGACAGCAATGGGATGGTGGTTTTGCCTTTGGTCCAGACGGGGCATAGAGGTATTGACTCCATGATCCGGAAGGCATGGCTTGGACATTACACCTCGACTGCACAGATGCTGGAGGACGCCTATGCTCTTCGTTCCCCGGGAGCCAGAGATCTTAATTCCATGACTCAGAATGTTTCCAGGGAAATCTTGAGGGACCGTGTTAGAAACTGGAGAGCGAGCCGGAGGGATCGTCGTGGTGCGTCTCATAAGTTGCGCCTTATTTTACGCGACTAACTGACTTGATATTTAGGTTGCGTTATTGACGCTCTACCAACAGAGGATCAATTAAGTGGCCTGGCAGCTTCCTATGGTTGGGATATGGACGCAGATTTTGCCTTCTTTGATTACAAACCGCCACAGTCAAGAAAACATAACATTTAAGATTCACCTGTACCAAGATGATCGAAGTATATTCAACAACAGGAGAATAAGCAGAATCCTAACATGCCCGATTCAAAGATCCCTTTGTTTGTTGGATTATCAAGTTCCTTGAGCCGACAGACGACAGACGGTAAAGAGGGATTGATTGTCTCGCCAAGTGGGTTTGTCGCGGGGCGGAGCTGGCCCTTGGGCGGTGGGATGCGCGGTCGCTGATCTCCATGAGGCTGAATGGAATCCAGAATCATTCGACTGCCTCAAAATCCCACAAGACATCAAACAAATACTCCTGTCGCTAGCAACAACCCGCTTGGGACTTATTCCGACAGTGCCATTCGACGATGTTATTGAAGGAAAGGGACGTGGGATCAATATCTTACTACAGTCGGTTCTTCAGTCCTTGTAATGCCCCGTCATCTTTAACATTTTCTCCAGTGGCCCTACAGGCGTTGGCAAGACTTTTACTGTTGAAGCAACAGCAGAGAGGTTCAAACTACCTCTCTACTCTGTAAGTATAAGATACAAACGACGTTGATGCCTTGCTGAAGTGGTCTAGATATCTGCCGGCGAATTGATAATTGATCATGGGGACCTTCATGCACTGGAGCGCCAGCCTGATATCATATTCAAGGTCGCAAAACATTTCAATGCGGTTCTTCTCTTGGATGAGGCAGATGCATTCATGGAACAACGAACCTCTTATCTTGATGCCCATAATCGCCTTCTGACAGTTTTCCTTCGAAAATTGGAATACTACGAGGGCATTCTTTTCCTCACTTCGAACAGGGTCATTGACTTTGACGATGCGATTCTGAGCCGCATCCATCTTAAAATCAAATATGAGGATCTTACAAACGAAAGTCGGAGGGAGATCTCGACACATTTCCTCTCAAGGGCTCGAACTTCTGCAGGATCGAGCAGCATCAAAGGCAAGGAGCTCCAGTGCTTAGAGTCCCTTGGCTTGAATGGGCGAGAGGCAAGGTATTATCTGATCCACATAGAGCTGCCCATTGACGACATGAACCAGATCAAGAACCTGACTTCTATTGCACATGCACTGGCCACAGTTGATCAAAAACGATTGGATTATGGGCACCTGGAAATGGCGGCGAGGTCGAACAAGAAGTTCATGGATGAATTCAGTAAGCCAGAGCACTTGGAGAGCATGTAACATGATCACTGGGCTAGCGCTGTGTGGTCCAAGGTACACTTGTTTAGACTGGCAACTTTATTATCTTAGTCGTAGAGGCCTGTCGAATCGTAAAGTTCTCCTTCGAGTAGTTAATGTAAGTTATTGTCTAGAAATTCCGACCCGCACAGGGCTCACATATTGATGCTGTGAAATTACTATAATAGATAGTACCATCTCACTGCAACGGTAGTAAGCATATAAGCTGTTACTCAATTCTGAATGTCTATTTCTGTTCTTCAGTTCGAGCCGCGTATATCTCCTGTCGGTCCCAGCACCCAGGAAGCTTCCTCAGCGCGAGGACAGAACAGTGTTGCCTAGACGTCTGTCCATCATCGTCAGCCTTGCGCGGGGCCGCGGTGAACCTCGATCAGCTTCTTCAGTACCATCGTATCGTTCCAACCCCTTCACAAATACCCATCCAAGTCGCTCGAATCTCCATTTGACCAGACCTACAGGCGAAAAGCTAACAGACAGACAGATAGACTGGCAATAAATAATTAATTAATTAATAGCATTGCCTGACCTACACCCTCAACTCTCAAACACGTCGCCATTCAACAATGAAAATAAGAACAGACAGTACATGCTCCGCCTCAACCTCCCTATACTCCACAGAAGCAGAATCAACATTAATATCTACCCCGACGACAATCACAATAGACGATGACTACGAACTCCCAGCCTACCACGAAGTGACACCACACACTGCATCAGACTCCGAGACAAACAACCCCCCCGAGTACGCACTGCTATCACTCTATGCAAGCGACAAGATCCGTTTCATCCGCTTCCCGAACAAAGTCACGGAGCGCATCTCGAAAGAGGTCGTCCCGCGCTTCTGGCCGAAGGGCGTCCAGGCCGTGAGACCTTACGGTGGTGGTGGCGGCGGCGGCAGCAGCAGTTGCGGTAGCGGTGGGGACTCGGGGACAGAGCAAGGGGTAGAGGTTAAGCTTTGCGGGAATCCACTCATGCATAGTCTTGACGACGAGAAGATTGCGCTTCGAAAGTTGTTTTTGGGGCTGTTTGATGCGCTTGCTGAGGAGGGGTGGGAGGTGCTTCCTGCTGCTGGGGGAATCAGGCGGTTGGGGAGTTGTTCCTCGAAGGTTGAAAGAGGTAAGTAAGACTCTTATTTACCGTATTTTCGATTTTTTATTTTATTTTATTTTATTTTTTTCTATTATTTTTCTCGTTGCATCATTCTTCTGGGCTATTTAACTGCATGCTTGTTACATGCGGGACGGAAAATGTGATTCGAGCCTAATACATAAGGCATGCATAGGCGTTGTGATATTCCAGCACCGAGAACCGGTTAACCTCTCCTGGCTCTGCGTTTCCTTCGACTCGAAAGACCTAGCGCATCTCATAAATGCTGCTCCTGAGATGGCCGCTTCATTCCTGGCTATTTTCGGTGACAAAATCGAGCGATGCAGTCACGATCTCGTGTCTGGAATATACGAAATCCAGTTCAAAGACACGCCCTGGTCCTCTCGGAGTACGATGGCGAGCAGGACGATCATTCTGGACGTTCTCCGCTGTCTCGATACGCAGGGGTATACACTGTGTGCAAGTCTGGACTTGGACGATGGCTATGGAGGTTCTTCGTTCAAGTCTAGTGGGGAGACTTGGTTCTGCTGTCGCTGAGATGAACGGATGAACTGCAATCACTGATTATGCAGCGGCTCCTTACGAATTAATGGACATGGAATTATATTTCTTTTTGAGTACCTGTCTTTATCCAATGGACTACAATGGACAATTAATCTCTACAATATATCTACGACCTAAGATGCAGGGAAAGAATAGTTTCATGAGTTCCCTAGGTCTCATTCGTTACATAAAGAAAAACAGCTCAAACTGAGAATATGCAGAAAAACTTTTTGTTGAAATAATACATCCAGTGTCGTGTGTATCATTATATGAGGACCAGAGTTCTAGTAACGTTTACAGCCAGGAGAGTGGAGTCATAACTTTTGAGGTCGACCGCTTTCCTTTGCAGAAAGCCGTCAAATCGAGCGTGCAAAGGTATGTGCGAAGATATGGGTATATGTGAAAGAAGAAGAAAAAACGATATGAACTGTCAGAGCTTCGCGGTCGCAGAAATTTGACGGACAAGTCGGGGTCCCTAGCTATCGACTCCAGCGAGAGAAATCCAGGCCAGAAAGAGCGCTACCTTCAGCAGCTGCATTCCACTCGCTGGCAGAATCGGTTCTTATAGCTGAACCGCGGACCGACACTTCTTCGGGATGGATGCTGGACCTCGCACTGCGCCGATACGCTGGGTAGGAAACTCCTTCCGCCGTAGTCTCAGAAGACTGTCCCTGAAATTCCAGCGTCCGCTGTCGAAGCCTCTTAATCTCTCTCAGTCGATTGCGCCAAGATGAGATGTGCTCGCCATCATGACTGTTCCATACAAGCGAGAACACCGAAGCATTCACAGCGAGAATGCGAACAAACGCAGAGAGATTCTTCCCAGAAATGACCTTGGAAACTGCAGCTGGCGATATTGCCGGAAATCCAGGCTTATTCATAACCTTCACATCGTAATACAGATTCTCAAAATCGGAAGTCCCCCATTCCACTTGCCCAGATTCTTCATAAGCAAGGCGGCACACAGGACTAATTACGATATTCACGAAATTGAACTGAGATGGTATCGTGTCAAACTTGAATGGAAGATTCGACCGATTGAAGATTATGTTGACAAAGTCATTGCCAATATGCCGTTTCTTGTTGACACAGGCAGGATCGCGCTCGAGGTCAGTGGGCATCATTGTCGCGACGTGATAAACGATCTCTGTCACCCGGTCCCGCCAGGCATAAGTATATTCGCCGTCGATATCGGAATACAAGCCCTGGGTATTAAATTGAGCACCCCTCAGTGGCACTTTCGTTCCCAGTCCAGACAGAAAGTAGTCATAGTCCGGACTACCCGTTGCATTAGCAAGGATCTCAGCTTCCGCCGTCTGATCTTTGCCGATGTATATCACCCCCATCTTATGTCCATCTACTATGTCGTTTCGATCGAACGCACCAATAGCACGGCGAGTAACATCATTGTCAGGAAGAAGGAGAGGCTGCATAACAGAGGGAGTAGGAAACGCTGTGGTCGACAGTTGGAGCATAACATGGCTCGGGAGAATTGCCGTGCGCATGGCATCGGAATGTAAATGAGCGTCGGGTGCTGGAGGCACTTGGTGAGGGAGGAGCGGAGCTGTTCGCTGCTGATACATCGCATATGTCGTCCCAGAAGCCTGTCGCTTCGTTATCTGGGTCAAACCGGACACACCTGCTGTTTCAACCGTGACAATACTCATTCCAATAACCCACGACTTCTTCGAAACAGGGCCATCCGCAGGAGCCGGAGGGAAGTTTTCGAACGGTATAGTGTCGCCCAGGTCTGAAAAAGCGACTCTCTGCATAAAGTCGATGAATACCTGGCTCTGTTCTTCGACCGTCTCCTTCCCATTTTCGTTCTTAAAGATAAGCCTGCTAGTAATCCAATTCACATGCTTCGCCCGGTCCTGCAACTTCAGTGACAAAAACCAGAAGACCATGACATGGTGAGTCAAAGAGTAGACATATCTTGACATTGCATCCTGGACGGACAGATCAGTAATATCAACAGAGGGAGCTGCGGTAGAGTCACGCTTGGTAGGAGCCGGAGGGCTGCGCGTGCCGGTTGCGTCTGGTGCCTTGGCTCGCTGTTCTCTAGAAGTTTGTAGAAGCCGAACGCAAATACCGAACACAGTGCGAATCTCTTCCTCTCGCAAGTTGACGGAGACGTCTGGAAGACGCGCAAGTAATGCCAGGAACTCGAGGATATGAATGGCCATGTTCGCCATCGTAATCACTTGCACCATCTTATACAGGATCTCGTTCAATGACTTCGTCACTGAAAGAGGGATCTCATGACAGCAAACAGAAAGTGCATGGATACAACCGCGTGTAGTGCCTCCCGAGGACCCAATGATACCTAACATGAATGCACGGACAAGCTCATCTTCTTCGCTTTTCGCAAAATAGGCGTGGTAACTGATCAGCATGGAGAGAGAATCGAATATGCATATTGCCACGTCCGTCTTCTTGACTCCAGTCCAAACCGGGGGTTCATGAAACGTCTCATTTTTCACTTGGTCACATAGGACACTACGCAAGAGCTTGACTTGAGGGATAGCAGCGCTGAAGAACGTCCTATTGCTGAGTTGATCCCCGAGATGCGTTAATATGTAGCTGTATACATCCCAATCACGTTCCCGTTGCAACAGATGAATGATGGTTTCCAGCCACAGTTTGACCTTCAGGGCCATACGAGAAGGTTCGGATTCTCCATGCGTTGAAGTTTCAGGAGCTAAATAGGCTGAGACAAACGGACTAGCTTCGCTTGGCGGCTCTTCAGGCAGAACAAGAGATGAGCTGTAAGCCCAGACCGGAGGAGTCACCTTCAGCTGCCGGATATTAATGCTTGAACCACGGCTGGTGGACCTGGATGGGAGGCCAGATGGCTGTTCTTTCACTGATTGCCTACCTGAGGGTGTAGACTTCACCTGTTCCTCGGAATAGTCCTCAAGGAGTGTCTGCTTCGAACTGGTATCAACTGTGCGGCTCAAGACACTAACAAGGAAATCATTTTCAGCAGGAGAGACGACCGTGATTGAGCCGGTTGAATCGCATCGAAGTCGGAATAACAGTTTTAGAGCCGTCAGGCGAGAATCGGTATGCCGGTCCGGTGATCGCGCAAAGTACAGCAGCAATTCAAATGCAACTGTGGCCTTGTACGCCGAAGAGTTCAGCGATCGCAAAAATATCCTCACTAGTCCAACAGAGCATACGTTTGCTAGCGACAGCTCCAAGACACTTGCCGCTGACTGACGTCGTGAAGAGGGCTGCAAAGACGAATCAGAATCTTGAGTTTCGTCTCTATTAAGGTCTTTATTCATTGGCGAGCAGAGGGTATCTACTAGGAATCCGAAGGTTGAGTTGTCTCTCGTAAGTATTGCAAGTTCCACGATGAAGGAAACCAGCGATTCCAAGTATAATAGATCATCCTCGTCAGAAAAGTTGTCGAGCATAAGTTTGATAAGATCATTTTCTTCAAAGAGGACAAAGAAGTCGTAGTTGGAAAAAGCTTCTTTCAAAGTATCAAGGGCCGAAATACGGATATCAGAGGCCTTCGTCCGAGATCGAAGAAAAGAAATGATCAGTTTTCGACAATACGAGACCCACTCAGGGTTCCCTGGATAACAGAGCTTCTCAGTCCTTATCAAATTGATTACCAGGTCGGCCTGGGAGGGCTCGATATGCTGAGAAACCTCCAGTAGAAAACGGGTAGCTTCCAGTCTTTGTTGGGTGCCCAGCCGCTCCCAAAGAGTTTCTATAACGGCAGCGATTCGGACGACGTTGGCTGAAATGTGGGACTTGGTATCATCCTGTCCTGTAACCTTTGGGGTTTGGCGAGGCAGAACTGGGCTGGACGTTGAAGAGGGCGGTTCCTGGTCGACGATGATTCGGCGAGAGCAGGTAATCAGAATATCGACAAGCCTAGACCAATCCCCCTCTAAAGCAACCTGCGAATAGTCCCCTTGCAATGTACTCAAACAAAGCTCCAGAACATCAGCCTCGACACGGCTGTCATCCTTTTTCACGACGGCCTCGAGAGAGTCCATTAACTGGTCGAAAGAGAGCTGCGGCATCCCGTCCTGACCATGGGCGCGAACAAGGTCGGTGAATACGTATATGGCACCGCGCAGAACGTTAAGATTTCGGGGTTGGCCGGAAAAAAAGTTCAGGAGGAAGGAGTGAAGAGTATTGACCATCAAATTCTGCTTCCGGGACCTTGCCAGATTCCGAACGGCCCTGGAGGTAGGGCCAGACAACGATCTAACAGAAGCGTGAATGTTACAGAGCACCTCCAGTAAAGGAACGAAACTCCCGTCAGGGACATCGGCGTACAGGATAATGGCGTCGAATACGGCAAGGGAGTTCTTAATGTCAGAAGAGACGACTGTCTTTCTGCAGATAACAAAGATCTGTACCAGTAACGACTCAATTTCTTCGTTGCTCGGAGGCCAGCGCTGAAGCGTAATCAGATCTACCGCGAACTGGAACAGGTCTGCAAAATTTGCTTCGTCTTCGCTCAGCGAGTTCAACTTGGCTACTTTGCCCTTCCTCGCCTTAGAACGTGCCGAAGAAATCGATTCATAAAATGGGAGTAAACAGGACGAGACTATCGGTAGGACAGATGAATCAGTGAACTCCAGTTTCCTGCCGTGGTCTGATAACGAAATCAAAGATAGGATGCGCGCTGGGATGACATCTGGTTCTGACGGCGACGCTATAGACTCAAAGACAATGCGCTTGGCGGCTTGGGGGAGATCCTGACGGTTTGCGACAGCCTCCAGAAGCTTCGATCCGGCCCTTCGCGCCTCCGGGGAGCTCTCGCGCAGCAAATATGCTCCAGTCTGCCACAATGAAATCGACTGTTCCGAACTGAACCACAGAAGGGATCTCGATAAACTTTCTGCTTCGTCAATCGCAAGGGGCAGGTTCTGGTGTGCGATAGCCTTGAGAGAGGTATCAAAGTCCGGACCGCTCGAAGTGGTTGAGGCGTTGGAGACGAGGCTGCCGCGCTGCATTGATTCAAATCCGAATGTAACCCTACTGCTTCTTCGTCCCTCACTCGTAACCGACGGAGAATCCGAGCTGCTGTCTTGGGGGGAAATCGGTGCCTGGGACTTTGGCCGCCCAACCCCTAACGTCTTGAAGACGTCGGTGAAGCTCGATGTCGAGAGTTTCGGCTGGGTTGGCGACGGAACATCCTCAGAAGACATGCGCCCTGATGGACGGAGTATATATACACGACTGAGACGAAACGGTTATATCTGAATAACAGAGGAAACGACGGATTAGCGACAATGAACAACGAGGGGTAGGAGGGAATGTTATCCGAGAGCGGTTGGTTAATTAATTAATTAATTATCATTATTGAATCCGACAGAGTACCCACTTCAACCGGCGGGTATCTGAGCAACACGACGGGCTTCTGATAAGGATCTTGGGGCTCGGGAGATATCTACCATTGGAATTTGACAAGCATGGATCAGAGTGCTGAGTCCAAGGGTGCAGAAGGAACAAGATGCGCATTCAGGATAGAGAATTAGGATGTCTGATAATGGGCAGGCCACTAGAATCGATGTTTCCTGTTGGCGAAGCGGTGTGAGAGTGACCCAAGGTAGACAATAGAATATAATAGCTCAAGGGACGGGAAGGCCAGGAAGATCGGAGACAAAGCCTGTACGATATACCACCCTAACACCGCTGAAGAAAGGCAGCCATATCAGAGTTCTGGCGATCGGCAGTCAAGCTGTCCTCCACCTGCTGAAAGGGACCAGAAGAAATCTGGTGTGTCTTTGATGTGACGTGACCGTCTGTGCACATCACATGATGCAGGCGGCAGAAACGCCCACCGCCTAGCAGTGGCACAGCAACCCACTAAACAAAGTACCGAAACAGTGCGCATACAGTCTTGGGTTTCTGTTTCTTTGCTGTTGCAGATCGCTCTCAAGCTTGGATTTAGGTTGCTCTTAAGAGTCCTCTGGCTTTATCCAAGACTCTGTGGCCTCTACTTACTCCCTTCATACCCGCTCTCCTCTTCTTGCCAATTTCCACCGATCATACCCCTCCCCCCCAAACGTTTTCATAGGTCCTCCACCTAAACATCAAACTATGGCCGATGGTCAGGGTGCCGTCGCCCAGCTGCTGGAGGCGAGTTTGGATCCTAGGCAAAATAAACAAGGTATGATTACTTGAAAATAGCTATACGACCACGTTACAATTTCAGTTCTGACTCAGAGCTTCAGCGGAGCTCGCCCTCCGTCAAGAAGAGGTCAAACCCGGTTTTTCCTTACAGCTCCTCCAGATCACTGCTTCCGCGTCCTACCCCTACAATACCCGTCTCGCCAGCGCTCTTTTTTTTAAGAACTTCATCCGACGGAACTGGACAGACGAAGATGGGAACTACAAACTCCAGGAGGCAGAGGTCGCCACAATTAAGCGGGAGTTGGTCAGCTTGATGACTTCGGTTCCCTCGGGCATACAGTCACAATTAGGAGAAGCAGTTAGCGCGATTGCAGATAGTGATTTCTGGGAGCGGTGGGATACGCTGGTAGATGTAAGCCTCTTAAGACACTGGGTCTGCCTTAGGGGGTAGGCCTTTTCTGACTGGATACGCTTTTAGGATCTCGTGTCGAGACTTCAACCTGCAAACCCGGCGGTCAATATTGGTGTTCTGCGAGTAGCACACTCAATTTTCAAGCGATGGAGGCCACTGTTCCGGTCCGACGCCCTGTACACGGAGATCAACCATGTTTTGGAGAGGTTTGGAACACCGTTCCTGGCTCTTCTTGAGGTATTTTAGCTGATTATGCGAAGTGGACATTACGCTCTGAAAGTGGGCTGACAGTGATGACAGGGCTTGGACTCTTTTCTCGAAGAAAACAAAGCAAACAAAGACAGTCTCGTGCAAGGTTTCGAACAGCTGAATCTGATGATTAAATTGCTGTACGATCTCTCGTGTCAGGATCTACCTCCTGTATTCGAGGATAATATTTCAGGCGTGGCGTCCTTGTTGTTGAAATACTTGACGTATGACAACCAACTGCTCCACACAGATGACGAGAGTGATGCCGGTCAGCTGGAATATGTCCGGGCTGCGATCTTTGAAGTGTTGGCCCTCTACGCACAGAAATACATGGACGCGTTCCAGCCATATATTGGCCAGTTTGTGGAAAGTTCTTGGACCCTGTTGACGACTATTGGCCCCGAGACAAAATACGACCTTCTCGTGAGCAGGGCACTGCAATTTCTTACATCCATTGCAGGCATGCCTGAGCATGCGCGTGCTTTCGAATCCGAGCAAGTCCTAAGTCAAATAGTCGAGAAAGTGATCCTTCCTAACGTGAGCCTACGGGAGTCTGATGAGGAGTTGTTTGAAGATGAGCCGATTGAATTCATCCGGCGCGACCTTGAAGGCTCAGACAGTGACACCAGGCGACGAGCAGCGACCGATTTCCTGAGGCGGCTCGCCGAGAAATTCGAGACGGCCGTCACAAAGGTAGTTCTTCAGTACATCGAACACTACCTATCCGATTACGCGAAGAACCCCAGCGCGAACTGGAAATCGAAGGACACGGCTACCTATCTTTTTCAAGCAATCGCGGCAAAAGGTGTTGTTACAACCGGTCGTGGAGTTACAACCATCAATCCGCTAGTCAGCATTGCGGATTTCTTCCAGAAACATCTTGTTGCGGATCTGGTGGCGGAAGATGGGTTGCACCCAATCCTGAAGGTGGATGCTATTAAGTATCTCTACACCTTCCGCAGCATAATCACAAAAGAGCTGTGGCAACAGGCACTTCCGCTACTGGTGAGGCATCTTGGGTCTGTGAACTTTGTCGTCTATACATACGCCGGCATCGCGGTAGAAAGAGCACTTGCTATCACCGATGCGCAAGGGCAGCCGGTCATTCCGACTAGCACCGTCTTGCCGTTGGCTAGAGAACTCTTGGAGCACATATTCCTACTGATTCAGAAGGATCCGACCCCCCAGAAAGTCCAGGAGAACGAGTTCTTGATGAGATGCGTCATGAGGGTTCTCATAGTCATCAAGGAAGGCGTAGTCCCTTATACGGACGACGTCCTTCGCCATCTGATCAGTATAACCGAGATCTGCAGCAAGAACCCCAGCAATCCAAGATTTTACTATTTTCACTTCGAAGCTGTTGGCGCTTTCATCCGGTGAGTAATACCATGCCGCATTGGTGTTCCGGGCTGTTTGTTAACTAGGTAACAGGTATGCGGCACCCGCTAACCCTGACAAGCTCGAGCAATCTCTTTATACGCCTTTCGCAGAAATCCTCCAAGGAGACGTGCAAGGTAGGAAGAGGCAGACCCTGGGCTATTTGACTTAAGAATTAGTACTGACTGATTCCTCCAGAGTTCATGCCGTACATTTTCCAGCTCTTCGCTGCACTTCTCGAGGCGAATCCGTCGGGGACATTGCCCGGATACTACCAAAACCTGGTTGCTCCGATCCTTCTGCCTGTGATGTGGGAATCGAAAGGCAATGTCCCTGCGCTTGTGCGTCTGCTATCATCCATAATCCATCGTGGTTCAGAGTTGATTCTACAAAACAACCAAATTGAGCCTGTTTTAGGCATTTTCCAGAAGCTGCTTTCGACCAAGACGAATGAAAGCTACGGATTTGATCTTCTAGAGAGCGTCGTGGCTAGTTTCTCACGGTAAGTCCCGTCCTACGAGGCTGAGTTGTGACTCGTTGCTCACTCAAATGCATCAGGCCGGCCTTGGAGCAGTACTTCATCTCGATTATGCGGATTATTCTCACCCGCCTCCAGAACTCCCGGACAGAAACTCTTGCGCTGCGTTTTGTCCGATTCTATCACTTCGTCTCGGCACGGGATGACAAAGGGTACGGTGCGGACTTTGTCGTTCAAATCACCGAGCAGGTGCAGGAGGGGTACGTTTAACGACACTATTCTTTCTCCTATTGTATTAGTCTTACAGTATACTAATAAACTGCAATAGTCTCTTCACTCCGATTTACCTCAATGTCATCCTCCCCGAGACACAGAAGCTGGCTCGGCCCCTAGACCGCAAGGCGGCAGTGGTGTCATTCACCAAGACGCTTGCGAATTCCGAAGCTTTCGCCAACCGATACAAGAAAGGATGGACTTTCACATGCGAAGCGCTCCTCAAAGTGCTAGAACTCCCTCCCGTCCCGACGAGCAAAGAGGATATCATTGTGGAGCACGATGTGGAAGACATGGCATTCGGAGTTGGCTTTACTGCATTGAACACGATACGACCTCAAACGAAGGATCCATGGCCGGAGACGGGTCCCGATCTCAAGGTATGGGTTGGCACATATCTCAAAGAAGCGGACAAGGTCCATGGAGGACGGGTTTCGGGATTTGTACAAGAACGCCTGGGGCCTGAGGCGAAGGCAGTACTAGGCAGCTACTTCGCAGCATGAGCGCTTGGGCATGGGATTGGTTAGTCCTGTGTCCAGTGAGATATTACATAATAAAAAAAGTGTCTTCATATGGTTGTATTAATCTGAAATAGAAAGGGGATCTTGTTTGGATGTGTGTTGCAGTGAATAGAAACTGAATGGAAGCTTCTGAATTGCTCTGCATTCGCATATTGTACATTAGGACCTGCTGCCGAAGAATGACACTTAGCATGAAGTACCATGATTAGTGATTCCGCTGCATATGCCCGCAGCAACGCTGGAAGGAGTGCAGCTGGAGTCTCGATATTTTAGAAAGCTTCAGGGACTATAGGTTTTCGGAGTCTTTCTGTTCTGCTCTGGCCGTGCGTCCGACCAATTTCAGCGCCTGTCTTTGCTCTTGTTCCTGAGTATCGACTGGGGAAGTATCTTCTTTTTGTCCTTTTCCATGGTCTTGATCTTCGTCTTCCACCTCTTCGTCATCCCTCTCCACCTCCTCTTCTTCCAGTCCTCTATTGTCTAAGTCGCGATACTTCCTCCGACTCTTCTTTACCCTGCTCGCCTTCTTCTTCCTAGCTCTCTCAGCCTTGATGGCGGCTCTGCTCTGGTCCCCTTTTAAAAGGGCCTCGACCTTCTCGGCGAGGAGCTGACGGGCGATTTTCTCATTCTGGGACCGTGAGCGCGTGGCTTGTGATTTTACTACGAATCCCGTTGGTTTGTGGATGATTTGGACGGCAGAGTTGGTTTTGTTCTAGATTTGGGTCGAAAAACCATGGGAGCAAGAGGCTGTTAGCTACAATTGTTAGGTAGAGACGGATACCGGAGCTACAAGCGGGGTGATGATATCAAGGCAGCTTAAGGTTGCAAGTACTAAGTCTGTCTTCTTGGAGGGTGCAGAAGAAGGGGGCAGTGCAGACGTACTATCTTCTGTCCGCCTGGTCCAGAACCCTTCAGATACGACACGGTGATGTCTGCGTCATCGATCTTCAACCGGGGCGGAAGCTGGTGCTTAGACAGAGCGGGGTTTAGGACGGAGAAGAACGACGGTGAACCCGGGATCGGGAGGGGTCGCGAAGCAAGCAGCACGTAATGGGAGCTAAGGAGTGAATTGGCGCGGGAAGGGTGGAGGTGGATCTGTCTTGCGATTGAGGCCGCGGCTGTCGTGGAAGTCGTGCAGGGGCGGAGCATTTCTCATTGCTTGAGCAGCGTCGATTGGAAAAGAAAGCATGCTCAAGGCACCTCTAGGACCTTTACCTCTGGGCCAGATCGCGGGAGATCTGGGCGGTGAGGCCGTCTCTCGTATCTATTTCCAGCGGTGATCCACAGGCCGCGTCTCCCCTGGCTTGGCCCGGGCAACAATCCACTGTTCTGCAGCTCCTCCTAGAGGGACCTGCTGTAGTGACAGCGATCAGAGGTAGGTCGTCTGGTAATGGGGCGTTTCTTTGAAATGCACCCCGGTACTATCGCCCAATCGGGGGGCTGCGCATCCATTTCGATGCTGTTGGGGAGCTCGTACGCACTGTTGAATATATGCGCTGAGTAATAATAAGCCTGGAGTGGTAGTTAACAGGAATAGCATACTGTACAAGCTATATCTCGTGGCGTGATGCCATTGAAGCAAGGCAATTGTCGGGAGAACGACCCAGACAAGCTACCGGTCCAGGTACCCCGCAGACGAAGGCGCAGCACCGCCGTTATTATTGTGGCCCACCGGAGCTGTTTCACGTCGGTCTTGTTGGTCTACCTAAACCTCTTGGCTTCACGTCCGTTCCAATCGCATTTCATTCTAGTCTGTTCTTTTTATCGCGCCGATTCTCCCCGCTCCTCGTTTCCCTGCCTAGAAATATCGCGCCAGTTGTCCCTTGAACCCGTTCGTCTAATTACCACCCGATCTTTTTCCTACCTAGGTATTCCGGGACAGCTCACCGACCGTGCGACTACTTCTACGCAGCTGGACGTCATTCTTAGCCCGAAAGCTTAGTTCAATGGTCGTCAGTCAGTCTATGGATGTTTAGGTCTAGCCGTTTTCCTCTTCTCTTTTCGTTCTGACAACATCCGACCTCGGTCGTTGCGTGTTGCCAATTCATATCCGCGTACCACCCCCCCGGATTGTCCGCCATGGATACTGTGTTTTGGGTTCTGGAGGTCGCCGTTCGTTGGGTACGGCTGAAGATCTACCAGTACGAGGTCACACTCGCTTTGTACTTGCTTACTCCTACCGAAAAATTCATCTTCAGTACGTTCATGTCCCTTGTTTCAAGCGCGGTCACACATTATCCTTCTGCCTGATCCCAATTGCTGTGGAACTGATGGCAACCAATTTTCTAGACTTTCTTCTCTTTTCCCTCGTCACATTGCTTGTCACTGGCGCCTACGTTTACCTTCCCGATCACGCCAGATCTATCTACGGACACCTCTACTACTACTTGGTCGGGGACCGTGTTTTCATTCCGACCGATATACCGCTAGTGAGTTCCGGGCTGGAAAGCGGCTCCCAGACCTTGGAAGTCATGTACGACACGGCAAAAAATGCGGCCACGACGATAATAAGACGCATTGCATGAGATTAAATACATGTCGAATCCATGTTTTGTCGCTTCTGCTCCTCTTTATAGACCAAGTATTCCCGGTGGCCTCCTCGACGTTATTTCGAACTTGAGAGTTTTTTCCGACTTACAGATACATCATGTCTCGTTCCTTCCGCTTTGCTTGCACAGATTGATATCCACATCTCAATTTTTTCCGGTCTGTGCAGACTACACTGTATACCTTCCTTTAGCTTTCTTTGCCGCCGTCGGTGCGATCAGGCTTGGAAAGAGGCGTTCACCCCTTGCTGGCAGTGTTGAGTGGCGTTCGGATTCGAGATGGAAACAGGCGTATCCTGGGTAATTTGCTCTTTGTGTGTTGCTGCTCATCAATTCTTCCATTGAGGTACTTACGTTTATCGTGAATGGTGCTTGCTATTTTTAAGAGAATGCTGCAAGATTGTTGCGTCGTTGTGATAACCTGCGAGGGCCCAATTCTGTACACATTCTGCAAACTAGCCAAATATTTTCAAATACAGGATGATTATATCTGTTAGCTCCGTCTCGTCCCATTTTCCTAAACCTAATTAAAATAAAAAGCATCAGATCAACTCCCGTAACACCAAGACCAGACTAGATGCACGAGAGGAGTGTTATGTTGTACAAACGAGTATGCAGGTCACACACGGCAGCGGATGTGTAACTCAGCAGATGCAGTTCAGTAGATAGCCTCATCCCGCATCTCGTAGAATGGGCTAGACCGGTTGGCTTCGATCATGGCAGTGGCATAAACCTCTCACGTCCTCTTTCTTTGTTCCCAGGCCCTCGCATAAAAATACACATGCCGAAAATCCCCCCCACCCAACACATATATATCATATTTTGAAGCCTCCACCATTGAGTTCACTCAGCAGTCTGCATCTGCTGCGTCTGCGCTTCACTCTCTAATCTCCTTCGTTCCCGCCGTAAGGCCTCAGCCTTGCGCATCCGCGCAATCTCGTTATCGATCTCCTCCTTCTCCAACGGAATCTTATGCGATTGCTCCGCCGTGGGCCAGAATCCGGCAACGTTGAATCGGTCTTCTAGGTTCGTGCCGAAGTAGTACATCCATCCGATGGGGAACATGACGTATACGCCGAACTGAGAGTGAAGATAGTGATTAGTATTTTGCGGACAGTGATTGGCGAATACCTCAAAAGGATGCGTTAGGGTGGGTAGGTATGTACTTTGAATACTTCCAGGTTTCCACCTTGGAGCTTCCGGAGGATGAAGGACATGGTGAGGACTTGTTCTGCTGTTTCTTCTCTTCGTTGGGCAGCGTCCTGAACCAGAGGGGAACTTCGAGATAAATGGGGTCTAGAGCCAGCACGATGAAATATGGCCGGACTCTCCGTTGTCCGACCATTCGCCGCAGTCAGGTGACTGTCGATCGACATAGGGCAAACTATGCAAACAGCGTCTGCCTCGCAACCTCGCAACCTCGGTTCCCCGCAATCTCTCTCCGCGGCAGGAGTTCGACGCTGACCGCGCACGGGAGCCGCGCACATCGGGGTTATGGCTCCGGGTAAGGACACCGAGGAGCTGGTCGACTCCATCGTGTCGACCTGGATCTCCTTTAATACTTTCACGGGAGCACCTGCGCATCTTTCGTAGATTTCTTTTTGCCTGTTCCAAAGCACTGGGTCGATTCCAGCCTTCCTCCCGTCCTCCACACCCTCCGCATATACGCCCTGTTGATTGGTACATCCGTCTCCTCTACGCAGTATATCCGATAATCTTCCTACTGCATAATTCCATTCCAATGGCGTTGGCTGACGAGGATGCCGTAACTCTCACCTACAAAGAGCGGGTGGCCATTATCACCCTCAACAGACCCAAGAGACTTAACGCTCTCAGCCTAGACCATTACTACCTCCTCGGGGAACGTCTCCGCGAGGTCGCTGAACGAGATGACATCTACGTGACTGTCCTTACCGGCGAGGGACGATTTTTTTCAGCGTAAGAACATGCACCTGTCAAAAATTAAATTTTGACTTTCTACCTCTCCGTGTCAAAACATGCCCTTGTTAACAACACTCTCCAGCGGAGCCGACATAACCACGGCCGTCAGCAAAGCAACGACAGGCAACCCGCGCCTCGACACGATCCAAGGCTTCGTGATCCGCAACATCGACCTAACCCGCACCTTCTACACGCACCCGAAGATCCTCGTTGTAGCCCTCAACGGTCCCACGATCGGTCTCTCCGCCGCCCTAGTCGCCTTCGCAGACTTCATCTACGCGGCCCCGCACGCCTTCCTCCTCACTCCGTTCTCGTCCCTAGGTCTTGTCGCAGAGGGCGGCTCATCATACGCCCTCGTCCAGCGCCTGGGTCTCCCCAAGGCTAACGAGGCCCTCATCATGAGCAAGCGGATTACCTCCGACGAGCTCCTGGCGACCGGGTTCGTGAATAAGGTCTTCTCTGCCCCGTCCGGGAGGCCCGATGACTCGGCTGGATTCCTGGGGAAGGTTCTCGAGGAGGTCGAGGAGAGGCTGGGCCCCCATTTGGTTCAGAGCAGTATGTTGAAGATTAAGGAGCTTATTCGGCGGCCGTATAACGAGGTGTTGGAGAAGCAGAATCCGCTCGAGGCGTACACGGGGCTCACTAGGTTCTTGCACGGGATTCCGCAGGAGGAATTTAGGAAAATTGCTGCAGGGGAGAAGAAGCATAAGTTATAGGGCTCTACGTTACATATAAATATATATATATATGTCACAATTACGGGTGATAGACAGGTATGTTTGGCTGGAGAATTCTTCTGGTAGTAGCCAATGGAATATACGTTCATCTTTGTTCGTCAATACTATATGGCGGGTCAACAAGAACAATCTTCAGCATTTATCAGACAAAGAAAAAATGGCCAATTTGAACAATTGCAGATTCGACGTCCCTTTCTTCAGCAGAGCTTCCAACACTAGGTAATGTTTTTTTTTGTCTTCGCTTCAGCTGCCTGGGGATCTGGAGCAGGTATGCATGTTAGCGCACAACCTAGACCTCCACGGCGTACACCGTACCTAGAGAATTTTAGAACTTGTTGTTGGTTGGTACTGCTCTGAGTCCCTATTTGGAACCGGAATTCCAGTCACTAAATGATAGACGAGTTTGCTCTGTGGCTACGAGTACGGAGCTGAGACAGCTGGCTGTAGGCGTACTTAGACACTCGGTTCCTGCTGGCATGGCATAAATATGTAATGCAAAACTCACTACTCGCATCAGCTTGTGAGATACCATTCTATGACCATTGAACCTCGTTAAGAATATTCGTGCCCTTGAAATAAAAGCAAGCAACCCTCCCTCTCTATGTATGCCCTTTTAAATAAAACGCCATTAGTTAGTAAAAGCCAGAAAACAACCACTTCCTGTTGAACATATCATTCCTCATCACTCCATTCTTGGTCCTCTTGAATCCTCCTGGCAAGAATATCCTGCCACTGGCCCATAAATTCTCTCATTCCGCTCGGTCCTGCAATCGACGCATCCACCACCTCCCGTGGCAATTTATGCGCCGAGTATTGCGACGTCGTGAAGGCGTATGCTTCGGGATCATCGCGCTTGACGAGTCTGAACTCGGGGAAAAGCGAGGCCGCCTCCTCGTCGTCATTGTCGTCACCTTCCTGTTCGGCTTCCGAGTCTGAGCTTTCACTCAGCTCCTCTTCCTGCAAAGAATGGGCGGCCGCGGTGTTGTTTCCATTAAGTGAGAGACGGACAAATTGTTCTTCTGGACCGTCAAGACCCTCACTTCCTTGTACCTCTGTTACCCGGGCGGGATCTTTCATCCTGAGAATTTCCAGCCAACTGAACAGTAGAGGATCAGTTCTCTCAGCCCACGGATTGATATCCACAAGCCAGACTCGCTGGTGAGGCGGAGGAACGTAAACATCGAATACGAAGTTCGGGTCGGGGAACGTGTCCTTGAGTTTATCGTCGAAGAAAGCCTGGATCCTTGTCCGTAAGGTATCACGCATTGGGAAGAGGAAATCGAAATGGTTCTGATCCCGTTGGCAGATACACAGCAGGACGCGGTTGCGCACGAAGCACCGGAACTCTAGCGACGGATTGAAATTCACATACTTGCGCAACACCAGATGGTAAGGAATCTCCGGTTTCGGGGCGGCTCGCACGAGCTGCTCATCTGGCGCTGTCGCCGCGGCGGCTTCCTCGTCCGAGACGCAGCCGTCGAACGGGTGTTCTAGATCATGGGTGATAAAATCGCTGCTTTTCAAAAGCAAGTAGATATCATTCGCAGTTTGACATTGCATGTCGTTTGTGGCAGACATAAAGGTCGCATCCTTGGGCGCAGACCAGTTGAGTTTTGGTGTTACTCTGCCTGCAAAGTCATCTATTGCGGCCTGTATGTGCAAGTGTAATTCCTTCCACTCTGCTGATGGATCTGCTGCTTCTTCGTCGGATCCTGAGAACGAGTCTAGGTCGTCGTCTTCGGTAGGCGGGGTATCCTCAGGTGGGAGCACGATTCCATCAGAGCGCAGGTAGGAAACAAAGGGCGTAGTCAACGGAATAACTCGAGACTTGGGTGTGAGCGACCGGTACCTGCAAAGGAAGATCCTGTTAGAAATATCACAAAAGAATACTGAAGTATAGCAGGGCATACATACCGGGGATGCCAGGAGTGATAGGAACAATTTAGTATATGTGAATAGGTCACAGGCGGAAATGGAAGTCTTTGCGGCAAATCCGCAGATGACGATGCTTCGGGGTCCATGAGTGGCATGGTAGATAGATGCTTTCTCTGAGTTTGAGAGAGATCACAACGAAGACGAACGGCGGTTTTGAGATCTGAGAGTGAGAGGCAAGAAAAGTCTCGACGGTGACTCAGAAGTCTGGAGAAGAGTCAAGCAAGCTCTCCGCAGCCGCAACCCATTGGTCCGTGCGCCGGCGCGCTGTCCCTTTCGTTTCAACGCCTTGCTGGCCTCTCGCAGGGAAAACGCTCGGTTCGAGACTGTCGGGCTTCAGTTTCCTCGCCATGGCTCCGCAACCGCCTGAGCCACAGAGCCTGAAGTCATGGCAGGAAGCGTTCCAGTACCCAATTCCTACCGTCCGGCGCGTGGAACAGGAACTCCGTCGCGATATCGCCAGCAACAAGGAGAAACTCCGTGCTCTGGTTGGGTAAGCTATCACACACTGAGAGCCCTATAAAGTTAACCAAGGATTCTCAGACTGACTTTTCTTCCTCTTCTAGGACAAGATACCGAGAGCTTCTTGGAACCGCCGAGACCATTGTTTCTATGAACCGCGACATCCAAGATGTGGAATCGAATCTGACGGACCTGGGACGGAGATGTAATCCAAGGGCAGTGGAAAATACTTACTCGCGTCTCTGCCGAATAAAGGGCGAAGCTGTTGGAAAAGGTCTGGGAGATTGGATATAGTGTTTTGTTCCTCCAGGAGCTGATGGCTGGTCTAGATATCGAGAAACGTGCATTCGGAGCCCAGCTGGCCTTCCTCCACCGCTGCACTACGTCCATCTCGAAGCTGCTGAGAAAGCGTGGCTCCCTTTTACTAACAGCAAAGCTTCTAGCCGTTTCGCGACTACTCCATAAAACGCTTTCGCAACGAGATGCCCTTCCCCCCTTCCTGAACAACTTGGGCCTGCAGTTAGCACATCTCCGAGGAAATCTTGGGAGACGTATCAAGAGACGTCTTGCGTCTGCTGAAACTGCCATCGAAGATCTAGTCGAAGCTCTTGCCGCTTATTGCCTGGACTCCAACTCTTCCTCGGATAACGCCGTCCGTCATTTTCATACGATCCGCGCGGAGGCTATTGGAAAATTACTCGACTTACCCGATTCATCTGGGCAGAGCATTTTGAATGCGCTCAGACTATACATAGAAACTCTCCGGACTTCTAAGGTTCTGTTTTCGCGACGCCTGTCTGACGCTCTTGCGCTGCTGAAGTCAAGGCCAATCCTGACAGATCCCGAAATTCGGAATCTTGACGATCTGGACCTCCCTACGTTTGGCCGCTTTGTGGCTGCCGATGTCAAGAATTTTACACCCTGGATCAAACTTAGCGAGTGGACTAAGTCAGACTCTGAGAAGATGATAAAGCAATGGTCAAGTGACGCCTTCAGTGCGTTTGTTTGTGGCTCTCAGAAGAATTTGGCAGGGTGGGACGAGTTTTCGGGGCTCCTGTCTCTCCGCAGACAGGTGCTGGAAATGTGGCTTTCCTCAAAAAGCTCGGTTCCTGTGCATTCGCCTTTCAGTGTCTTAGAGGACATTCGAACTCTTTTTAACGGCCACCTTACGAGGGTTCTACAGACGCAAGCGCAAGAGCTAGAAGAACTGGGTAGAGAAGTCTCATTGTTGACCCAGAGCTGGGAGAGTACTGAGTGCATGGAAACGCCTTCTCTTTGGGATTCTGATCTAATCACTCTCGACTACTCTGATGGAGCTTCAAACTTCAAGCAGGCGCTCGTGGATGGGTATCTTGGTTGGGATAATAGAATCTCGGCTCAAGCGAAATGCTACCAAGCCTGGCTTGGCTCGATAGAGGCCTCCAGGAAGCTAATTGGGGACTTGCGACGGGTGAGATGGGTTGATATCTTAGACGACGAAGAGGATGAAGACCCGTCTGTTGATATCGCTTCCATCTTGAACGAGGATGATCCCCAAGTGCTGGTTGATGCTCTGGGGTCAGCTGTCAAACAAGCTGTCGACAGTCTGCAGTCTTCCTTCAGTGACACAGTTGCATCCTTTGGTACGTCGAACCAAAGCAGCAAGGCAGGGTTCTTGCTTCGACTCATACGGCAGATTCGGGGTAACATACCCGTACATTTTATACCCGACTATTTTGCATTCTCAAACGATATTGTCCCTGAATTACAAAGAATAATTACGACACAAGTGATCACCAATACCGGTCTGTCCAACTTATTATCTGAAATACACTCCCATCGCAAACGGGTCCCTGGCCGGACGCTCTGGGAAGGGGACCCAGCTCTACCAATTCAGCCACTGCCGTCCACGTTCAAGTTCCTTCGACGTCTGATGACTTCTATGGAACACTGCGGTTCCGATCTCTGGGATCCTTCCACTGTTAAGATTCTCAAGTTAGCCGCCAGCAAGGAGCTGTCGATTACTATCCTGTCTGTTTTCGAGGACTTAGAATTGCCTCACTCTGCAGACAAAGAAGCTCCGAAATTGGAACCTACTGTTAACGGTGAGTCTGCAGAAATTGATAGCGAGAGTACAGAGCATCCGAGGCCGCCTAACAACGAGACACCAACAGAGCTGCTTCATGACAAGAAGATACAGCTCCTTTTCGACACTGTATACCTGGCGTCTGCGCTTGCTACTAGCAATTCAGAGAACCAGAAACTCGCTTCTGTGATAGAGAAGCTAGAGAACCACGTCGATCCGGAAACACAGATTACCAAGTCCCTGAAGAGAGGAGCCGAGGGATACTGGAGACGGACAGAGCTGTTGTTCGGGCTCCTGGGTCCTGGAACACCTTGACTTCATGGCATTGCTTTCATTTCTTTGTCCTGTACACTATTTGGGCCCTGTTTCTTGTACTTAATGTCATTCAAATGGCACATTTGTATATTTATCTTAAAAAACTCAGCCCTAGAACGGAAGTATTTATAGTAGGGATCTGCGGGGAGAGCATGCCGAGGGCTACGTCACGTTTCTGGACTGAGCGAGTTCGCCGCGGAAAACCCCAGCATCCACTATTCATTTCGTTTCATCCACACGAGACGCAGCATGCTTTCCTTCTTTCCTTCCTCTGAACAATATCGAGTGCTTTCCATTCACTCCAAGCCATGGCCGCTCCAAGGCTTCCGTTCCTTTATCCAAACCTGACGCGTGCGGTCCGATCCTGCGAACGAGCGACCTGCAGTTGCGTCCGAACTTCGGCCCCTCGCCAGCACCTCTACCACCCACGGGAAACTCGTTTGTCCGCAGGGTTTCATACGAGCCGCCGGTCGCATAGACAAGAGACATATCACAGGCGCTATGGACCAGCTGCTGAGCCTACGCTGCCTCCGCCTTCGAAACCGAAAGACAGTGGAGTCAGGCAGCAACAGTCCGGTGATGCTGGCAAGTCGACCAGGGGGAAGCAAAACAATGATGATGCGGGGAAACAGGCAGGTTCGACGCATTCGAAATCCTCGGCGAATTCTGAAATAGCCTCTTCTCCTCCCGAAAAACAGGAACCTGGATTGTCACCAGAGTTGTCGGAACTGGAACCGCAGCGCGAGAACCTCAAGTCCGAAGCGGAGGACAATGGGTCCGTGGACTTCACTCAGATGGAGGGAGCAGCGAGTGAAGGAGAGAAACCAACGTCGGAAACCACTAGTAACGATAATGTTCTAGAAGAAGTACTTCAGATGCCGTCGCCTTCATCCTCCTTAGCACCCTCTACCAGCTTGGCTTCAGCTGGGGACGCTAGCAACAGACCAATCCACCTAACTCCAGGCCGGTACATCCACCATTTCGATACCTACTCTCTAGTTCAAGACCTTTCGAAAGGCGGATTCACAAACGATCAGTCTGTCACAATCATGAAAGCGATCCGCGACAACCTCAGCAATAACCTCTCGGTGGCTCGGGAGAGTCTTGTCTCGAAATCTGATGTCGAGAATGAGTCGTACCTATTTAAAGCCGCCTGCTCAGAACTACAATCATCACTACAGACGGCGCGGAATGCCGAAATTCAACGCCAGCGCTCCTCTCGAACCCAGCTACAACACGAGGAAGATATTATTTCTCAACGACTGAACCAGGAACTTGCAGGCTTGACGGATGACATAAAAGGCATGTTTAACGATCATAAGATGTCTACGAGAGAGATGCAGAGAAGCATCGATACTTCAATACAGGAATTAAACTACAAGATCACTGTCTCTTTGAACAGTGACGGGAAGAGTGCTGTCGAGGGCTTACGGTGGATACTGGCAAGGCGGGCTGCAATAGCGATTGCTACAAGTGCTGGTAAGATTATATCCTTCCTTTCATCAATTGAGGATTCCTCTCTGAAGAGAAAATTTTCCAATCCCGGACAAACAATCCATCTCTTGAGTTTCAATTGCTAACTGCCATCCTCCCCAGTCATGATAATTATCTTCCTGAAATATTACTCCGTCCGCAAAGCACATCGTGCCGACGCAAAGGCGAAAGAAGAAGCAGCCGCGAAGGAAGCCGCCGAAGCACGAGCAACGAAACCAGTCAATGAAGTATCCTTGTCCGATCTAAATGAGTCATTAGGTTGAGCATGATGTAGTATCCCTTGGCTTTGATCACTTTCTTCTTACCCCTCGCTTTCCTTTAGAAGGAGAAGACCACTGCATTCTCTTTAATTTCTTTTGTTCTTCTCAGTTTGGTGACTCATTGTCAAGCGTTGTGATGTATCACATCATGCCAATATATTATAGACAGACTTGAGGATAGACTCTACCCTTATTGATAGGAAATGCAGAATTGCAAGGAGATAGAAGTCCAAAGACAATAATAGGACTAGCCTGACCTGCGATCACCGGACCGCAGGCCTCACACGTTATTGGATCTGGATATGACCACCCACCTCTCTGTTAAGTCCTGAATTGGGATGTCTTCGCGGATGGGTTGCCGATTGTTCACCTCTTTGAGTGCCATTTGTGTTTGCCGGAAGAAAGGGCGTTTGGGGACAGATACTGAATCTTCATTTTGAGGTAGCAGACAATACTGAAGGGTGGATTGAAGACCTTCATTGCCTGCTTGGTGCTTATCTCAGCCATATTCATGGCAGGCCAAAAAGAAAAAATAAAACTAAAAATAAATAAATAAATAAAAATTTGTTATGTGCACAAATTTGTCACTCTTTTGCTTGTTCCTCATTTGTGACTCTATGTGCCACAACATCAATGGAGTGAGACCACGTTGGAAAGATGCACTATACAGGGGAGTCTTGCACAGTTTTTCATTTTCCAGGGTATGTTAAGGTAGAGGCTGGCTGAAGGAACGAAGGTACAGACTGCACTGAGTGAGCTGACACTACTACAGCAGCTGGCTCTGTCAGAGACCTAGCATGCTGACCATGCTACTAAGCCACTGCGCCAAAAAGGTGACAGAATAGTAGCCGCTAAGGCTACTATGCATCCCCTTATAAACATATCCTTTGAGCATATGTCCCTGGCAGGCTCCTTCTTGCCAAGAACTTACAACAGTACCTACAGATCTAGGGATTGCGTATGAGATGGATATAATTATAAAATACCTAATTCAGTGGACAAATCATGTCACTGGGTCGCTTTAATCTAGGAAAGATTGATCTTCTACAGCATAAGGCTGGGGCCTAGAATTTCAGCGCCCAACTTGCAGAACCAGTACAATGTAGTTAAGCATGCACTTACAACGCCATTGTTGCGACTTATTACCACTCGACAATAGTGTAGGCCACTACAATGCCATGGTAAAACACTAGTTAGCAGCAAATGCATTCTCTTAGTGAAGGAAACCGGATATTTTCACCACAGAACCATGCAAGTCTATGTGAGAATGCGTCTGCTTGCATGACCTTCTCACCCGCATACTCTCAGCCAGCCAGGATCTTAGTCGTCTTCGTATTCGGACTTGGGCTGAAAAAACAAGCATGTCAGGACGGCTTGGAAACTGCCACGCTCTGACGCTAAGCATGGGTAAGCGGACGGGTCCCAATATGGAGAAAACGGATTCCTAATCTATGGGGCTGAGCCGACACCTTTGCCCTACATGATTTATGCCTACCAGGGATACATTGCACACATACAAGCATGGATACATAAATATGGCTTAAGGTCATGCAATACCTACTAGTAGTACTGAACTCGAAATTCACAAATGACCACAAACACATACCGTGACATCATGAAGTTGATTTTGTTCACCAAGATATGTCTCTTCAGCCTTACTGTGTACGGCTGGCAGAACCAAACCCCAATAGGTCATGAGTGGCATGCACCAGTGCCGGGAGATAGTGAGTCTCCAATCCATCTGTTGATTGTCTCTAATAAACAAGCTGATGAGATATCAGGCCGCTCCCCATGCCCTGCCCTCAATGCCCTGGCAAACCACGGTTTCATCCCTCGATCAGGGAAGGACGTCGACCTACCCACCATCCAATCCGCAGTGCAAAATGCCTATGGCTATGCACCAACTACATTTGACAATTTCTTCGAGCAAGTAGTAGCCTTGAAACTTTCAACGACGGGAAACATCTCCACGTTCAACCTGGAGGATCTCAAAAAGCACGATGCTATCGAGTTCGATGGGTCATTATCCCGGAACGACTATTACTTCGGCGATGATCTGAACTTTGACCTCAATGTCTGGCTTGGCGTTGCTGATAGCCTTGGCCTGTATGAATTTGGAGATTCGGGTACATACGTCACCGTAAGGACAGCTGCGAAGGCTCGCGCTGCACGCGTGGAAGAAGCAATGAGAATCAACCCAACTTTCAATGCTTCCGCTAGCGAGGTCTCGCTTAGTCCTTACGACAGCACTATACTTGACTACTCTGTGGGATAACAACATAGGTGCCTCACCGAAAGCATGGATCAGGGCTTGGTTTGGTAGGTTCACTGCTTGATGTTTCTCAATATCGTCATACTGATTATGGATAGAGAATGAGCGCATCCCGTTCCTTGAAGGATATCGGGTACCTGAAGAACTGAGGACGAATGTGACCATTGCTAATATGGTTGCGAAGGTTAGTGCGGTCAATGTTTCGGCTGAATGTGACTGAGTTTCTCGATCTCTTGTGCTGGTCAAGGATGGATCAGCGTCCTTAGACTTGAACTTCCATAGTTCTGCTCCAATAAATCAATCTGGATTAGTTTCTGCTATGATTCTCGACCTTGAGTGTCAGTATTGAGCAATGGAAACGAGCGCTTATGGGCCCGACTGGGGGAAGGGGGGTTAATTCTTGTGTTTATCAGCATACAGTCTTTTCCATGCAGCCTTTTCAAGCCCACTATCCTGCTGTAAGAGTTACGAATCTTCAAGAGGTTGCCTTGCATTCTTCTGGCAGCCACTGAGGCATAGGCCTAAGAAAATAAAGAATGAATCCTTGTCACTGCGGAAAAGTTGCTGTTCTAGACTCTGTAGGGAAATCTTGTAGCACGATCATGTCTTTGTGGGCAATCCAAGTGCCTGCAAGAATGTTAGTGCAAGAGTTGGGAACTTGAAATCTGATTGAAAATGCGAACTTCAAGGCTTGGAGGTTGACAAAAAGGGTCACCTTTGTGATAAAAATACTGCCCTGTTCGGGTTCAGTGCAGATTTTTAAAAGGCAACCAACCCAAACCTGCACCTGATGACACTCTATGTTTGGTGCATGTTCAGTGCTGGTTTTGTGGGTTGCTGGTGACACTCTAGTAGAGAGAGCAGAGAGTTTGCTCGTGGTATCCATGATCATTGAGGTCCCCAATTGGTTCTCTTCAAATTCAAGAGAAGGGGTGCACTTTTCTGAACAGCAGTCTTCTGAGCTGGATGATGGACTAGCCGTCATGCGTCTCAAAGCGATTAAAATTTTACCAATGGGATGGCATATAAATTCGAGGTGTATGCAGAGTGCTTCCAATACCGCAAAGTGTGTCAAGAGCAAGTTGACAGGACGGTACTGACTAGAAGGCAGGATTATTAAAGCTGCTTGACTCCATCCCAGGATAGTCTCAGACATATGCTCTTGCAACATTCATCATTGGATTGATAATGGGATCATCGCAATAATACGAAATGCTAAAAAGGCTTATGACTGACTAGCTCGAGTGCTGAGGGAAGATTTTTTCCTCCCCACAATCTCACTTGCAGCAACCTTACAGACGAGATTTATTCCGTTGTTGGCACCGGGAATAATTAAGTGATATATCCGTGGATGATTGGCGTTGGCCGAGAAGGCAACTCCCCGTTCAAAGCCAAGAAAAGCTTGTCCTGATGAGCGGCTTTTGTCGATTAGGATTACCGTATTCGGACATCACATGACCTCGGATCAAACTCTCTTAATCATGCGACAGCACAAACCACTGGAAAAATCTGTTTCCACCACCTGTAGCATAGAATAGAAGCAGCATAGAGATGCTGAGATAGCAACCAACTAGTCAGCCTATAATATACAATTCTCCTCCTGCTCCGTTCCACAGTTACCTAGGTAGTACTATCTAATAGTACATCATGAAAAGCAATAAGCTGACCCCCTAGAACCCGTGCTCTCGGCTATACTTCCCTACCTAGGTATGCCCTTGCGCTTACCCTTGATTCGGCCTGACCCTTTGCCAAGCCATGCAAATAGAAGAATAGGGCCAACTTAGGGAGGGAGGGACAAGGTAGCGAATGCAAGATGGTTGCTTGCTTGAAAATCTCCGCTCCTTTTTTAGTACACCAATACCTGCTCCTCAAATTTCAGCGAACCAGATATCGGCTAGGCACTGGCGCTTCCTAACGCATAGCCAGCAGAAGCTTCTCTCCAATGGATATATATAAACTTCCGAAGACTGCTGCGGCGCTTAGATATACCCTCCAAGCCTCCCTTCCAAGACAAATATGAGTCGTTAAGTGGTTCTAGGTTACCTCATCTTTAAGCGCCAGCAACTCTGACATGGTTGATGCTCAAGAATCAGCTGAATTCTTAGCCAATCATCCCAAAACTTGGCAGGGAACCAGGGAGACATGATGCGCTGCCAAATACGACCCGAATTAGAATGTTGTGTCCAAAGAATGAGAATGACCATGAGTTTATGTCCAGTGGTTGATTCCCCGGCGGCACCTCGCCCAGACATCCTGGATTTACCTGTCACTTCAGTTTAGGCCATCTCACTATATAAAAATGTCAGTTTCCCTTTGATTCTCACTCCATTGACAGTCTTCAAGGATAAGAAGGATATTTCTTTGAAGCACTTACGCCGACAACGCCAAACTCCAACACTACGCTTTTTTTTACTATCTTGACCGAAGAGTATGTTTTCTCCTCCTATATAGAGTTATCCTAACACCTATACAGACTCTATTTCCCCGCAACCATGGCCTCCAGAGACAACAATAACAATAACAATAACAACGACAACAACAAAGGAAAGGGAAATGCTCGCGAAGAGACGAAGTTTCGCCTTGGTATTTCTGCTTCCCAGGCAGCGGCCCTTGATAAACAAGGAAGTGCATCTGGGCAACGACGTGGCAAGTCCTACGGGCCCGATTCGTTGAAACTCCCGAACCCACGCGAGGAATTGCAACTCTCTAACAGCGGTGACGCCTCTTATGAGAGAAGGCATCACACCACCGACAACATCGCCAAGGAATACAGGAAGAGTGGTTGAGAGTGTTACTTCGACTGCGAAATGGGCACTTGGAAAGAGAGCGGGAGAAAGGCTGCAATTATTCTCTTCAAATGTTGAAAGGCTCGGGTTATTGGAAGTTGACTCCTTCACATTGGTCCTCTTTTGATCATACCGATTCATGCATGTATTTCTGTTTAGCCAGTACTATTGCTGGTCCGCATTGCTATTTCGCTCCATCTTTGAGGAGGACTGTTAGGTAGCCTGGGATAAATTCAGTCCTTGCATCCAAGTTAATGAGTTTCTTGACCTTTCATGTAACGGTCGCCAGAACTATAGCCAAACCGCCCTACGAGGATCCCATTGGGATCGCCGATCGGGAACCAACTGGTCCCCGATGGCGTAGGACGGGCGAAGCAATTCAGTCCCTGACGGCGAGGCACCGGCGAAGCAAGCCAATCCTGGCAGTGTAGGCCAGGCGAAGGCTTCGGGGTTTTCCGGAGAAGATAAGCATATATATAGAGCCTTCAGATGCTAGCTAGGAAAGGGGACAAGCTGTTCGTCTCTTTCCTAAAGGAATATACATTTTTTGTGTGCCAAGCCGTTTCACTTCCAGACTGTAGCCAACCCTTCGCCAGCTTGATGCCATTGAAGGACCGTTGAAGCACCAGGGCACCCCTAGGCCTGCCTAAGGACCTCCTCGTAGAATCGATCCAACTACGTCAACATGCCTACTACCCGATCCCGTTCTCGCCATCCAAGCGAGCATCCGGACGGCCTTACATTTCAGTAATATTAGTCGCTCATCCTCCAGGCTGAATTCCTAATAATAAAAGCGCAATTATTGGACAGCCGACGATCGCAACAGGCTTCAGATATTGAGAGACACTGGACCAGTCACGAAAAGCAGTGGCTGTCATGCTGCATCCTAGAAATGGATCTGCGAACTTGGGGGTAAGACCGCTGTATGGGCGAGAAGTGCCTTTATTTTACTGAAATGGAAAATATGTAGCCCAAGGACCTTTCTTATCCCACTTGATGAGGGAGATCAGCTAGCCTCAGCAGCTTCATCTCTGCTCAGGCAGCTGGTAGAGGTATAACGACTGGCTCTGAGCTTTCTATAGTCGAACCTTCGCCCCGCGATAATATTTGACATTGAATTGGCGGATCAAAGGGCGATTAATGTTCTATATATAGCATTTTCCGGCGCTTATCCTACTTTTTGCCCAAACCATTTAATTTGCCGCCCGCTAAACAGCTTGACAGGGGTTTAGTCTGAACTTAGGTCCTCCACTTTAATTGGTCGCCACCTCCTTTTCTCCTGCAAGCGCCTGCTCAGGTGGGCGCGCGCTGTACCTCGACCTCCTTACACGCATTGTGCAGTCAGTCCTCTTGCACCTCTCTTTTGTATATATATATGCCAATGCCATCCTCTTCAGTCGGCTTTGTCCTTCATCTTGTGGCCATATACCGAACTTTTCTCGATCGTTAACACCCCCTCCGAGTCCTCCGCCAAACAGATTTCAAACATGCGTGTCCGCATGTGCTTCGACGATCTCGCCTGGGAACAAAGTGAAAATGTGTCAGATACCTGGATAGCAGACATATTCAAAGAAGAAACCTTGATGACGATAGGCAAGTTTATCCTGAAGCATCGACTCGGCGAGCCGATTGAGCTATGCGACCCCAAAGCAGGGGCGTTCAATGTCTCCTTTCGAATGACATTTGAGGACGGCGGGTCTGCAATTATTCGTTTCCCCAAGCCCGGTGCTACAATGTTCCCTGAGGAGAAGGTGCGCAATGAAGTCGCTGTCATGAGGTATATTCGCGAGCATACAACGATCCCTGTTCCATTCATCCTCCACTGGGGCAGCAAGGAGGAAAGTCCACTTGGCCTTGGTCCATTTATCATTATGGAATACATTGATCATGCAATGAGTATGAACGAAGCACTGAACACGCCCCATTTTGCTGTTGAGGACCGTCCTATTCTCAGTCCAGATATTCATGAGGAGAAGCTCGAGATACTATATGGGCAGGTCGCCGACATCTTGCTTCAGCTGTCAATGACATCGCTACCCAGCATAGGATCACTAAACCAGGTTGATGATTTTACGTGGGAAGTGACACGAAGGCCCCTATCCATCAACATGAATGAACTTGTTCGCGTTGGAAGTCTACCTCGCTCGAAGCTGCCAAAGGCTGCCTTTGAAACAGCATCTAATTACTTCAGCGCACTGGCAGATCTCCACCTTGACCATCTAATAAATCAGCGAAATGATGCTGTTGATTCTGAAGTGGATTGCCGCCGAAAATTCACCGCGAGGAAGCTCTTCCGTCAACTTGCTGCAGAGAGTCGATTCACAGCCACATCCACAAACAATGGCCCGTTCAAGCTTTGGTGTGATGATCTCCGGCCATCCAACATTCTGATCAATGAACAGCTGCAGATTGTGGGGGTTGTGGACTGGGAATTTACTTATGCTGCACCAGTAGAGTATTCTCATGCGCCACCATGGTGGCTTCTCCTCGAGCAGCCAGAATACTGGCCAGACGGGATCGACGCGTGGATAGAGACGTACCAGTCACGTTTTCAAACGTTTTTGAAGGCGCTACGCAAACGAGAAGACATGGCCATGGTGAGGGGCACTTTGAAAGAGGAGCAACGGCTTTCGGGCCCAATGAAACAACATTGGGAAAATCGTGACTTCTGGGTTGTGTATGCGGCAAGAAAGAACTTTGCTTTCGATACTGTGTTCTGGAAGGAACTCGACAAGCGATATTTCGGACCGCGAATGAGCACAGACGAGGACGCGTGGGAGGAGAGGGTCGGGCTCCTCACCGAAAAGGACCGCGAACAAATGGATCAGGTTGTCGAGCGGAAACTTGATGAGATGAAGGATAGGGTTCTCACTTGGGAGCCAGACGAGGTGGATGAGCCCGGATGTCAGCGGACAAAGGCATTTCGGAGGTGGTAACTTCAATCAGAGGTGCAAAGGACAATCGTGACAATAGTTTGCCATAGAAAGCGGGGCTTACAGTCTTCTACTGTCAATCTGGCCGCTATCGTGGAGCTAGGCTGATAAAGCCTTGACCCTACAAGGAGATAGAATTAGATCAGTAGATGGAGATGTCTTTCTCGTTCAATGGCCAGCAAGTTCTCCTATTTCTGCGGCACCGGACAATTATTATTATGCATATACAAGGTGTTAATATAATCCTCGGCCGTCGCAAAGTTACTATTTTTCCAACATCTGCTCTTTTGACCTTGTGTAAATGCCTTGTAGCACATCCCCACTCCTAATTCCACTCCCTTCAGCGGCAAATGTTGTCCATTTCGACTTTTTTTTTTTTTTTTAACATTCATTGGATTTATATCTGGTTGCCACAGGACTGGTGCATCCAATATCATGTTCCTTCGGATACTCCGTATATGAAGTTATCCCAACTTGGCATTGGAACTAGAGGGTTCAGGCACAAAGGAGGTATGTAACACGGTAGAGTATGTGGGCCGTTGGTGGGTCGACATATTATTCCGGGCAATCAATCTGTCGAGGGTCTTGGCGACCCTGAACCTAGTTTCGATTCACAGGACGTCATCTCGAGAATGAATCCTAAGAATGCAAGGCTAATTCTGTTCAATAAGGTGTTAATTACTGTAGCATAAAGTCTTGGACTTACTGACGGCAATTGACCTGCAGAGAATCACGTGACAAAGTGACGGTTAAGGTACACCTGAATTCCAAACCGATGGTTCTGGCCCCCTTCTTTTTATGGCACGTCGTGATGTTGTCTTATATCTGGCCATTTTACTCAACAGCCCAGGCTACACTGCAATGCTTCAGTCATCTCAGTTATCATGTATTTGGCCTCTTATCTCGTATATTCCTGCCAATCATCGGATACTATTCGTCTAAATCTGAAAAGCACGATCTCGAGGACAATGATCCGATCGATGCCTCAACAACATCAAACTGTGACACCTACACCTTACGGCTGCACCCTCAATATGACTTGGAAGTAATAGGAGTTGGAGCTTCTGCTGAAGTTTACAAAGTTGATGACCAGATAGTTCTCAAGGCTTCTTGGATATTTGAACAACCTGAGAGTGGTGCCTCTAACAGTGACCAATGGCATTATGTCTCAGACACACTATTTCACTCCAACCTGCTACAAAATGAGCGGACTGTGCTGCAACTACTTCAACAATGGCCACACCCTCACATTGTAGAAGTTGTCGATGCTGATCAACCTGAGGGGATTTATATCAGCAGATATCACCCATTGTCTTTGGATAAAATCCCATCTCAGCCTCATCGAATTCGCTCTTACTGCGATCTTACCGACGCACTTTGCCATATCCACAGCCTTCAAATAGTCCATGCGGATATACGAATTGACAATGTCCTCTTTGATGAATATGGCCATGCCATTCTCTGTGATTTTAGCGCCGCCAGCCCTTTTGGTCAGCCAAATCCTGTTTTCCCAGGTCTCCCTCTTCCAATCAATGGCCCCTCACCAACTCTATCTGAAGCAACAGATATGTTTGCTATGGGTTCACTTATTTTTCAGGCGGAGAATGGAGTCAAACCTGAGCTGTCTGTTGGCAGTCATGGTTCATTGGTTCTGCCCAAAATACAAACCAATCATGAAGCCATCGATATGATCATTCAAAAAGCTTGGCTGGGGCACTATAACCATACCTCAGAGATGCTAGAACACCTCGGTTCTATCGATATTGATGATGCTCGCCATGCTCATAGTATGGAAACGCATCCGAGATCAATGGAGTCATTGAGGGACCGGATCAGAAAATGGAGGAAGTGCCGTGAGAGCAAACATGGTAAGGGTTATCTGCCTTGTGGTGTCTGCTCCTATTGCTTGGTGGCTAATGTGATCTCTAGGCTGTGTTCTCAATGGCATACTATCAGAAGATCAATTGCAGAGTCTCGCTGATTACTATGGTTTGGATAAAGATGCAGATTTACGTTTCACTGGTTATCAGGCACCTTTGTAACTAGGTGACTATATAATAGATGCCGGAGGGCTAATAACCGGATAAGGCGCGCAGTATGGGCAAGAATACAATGCGAATTTCTTTCATTGCTTTCCAAAAGGCGCGGCCTTGCTGATGGTGATGGATCTCTTTCTGGCGCAGTATGAAGGAGCACCGCTCACATTGCAGGAAAGACCTGCACACACTATGGTAATCAATAACCAAGTCTATAACCTCGATATGGGTACACTCTACTCACCTCCGTCTAGGCACCGTTGGAGGCTCCTCGGCGGTTTGCACACTTCTCTCGACGATTATGGGAGCTTCCAATGGTCACCTCTGGCCAAGGTTCGGGATGATTCTCAGGGCAGGGACGCGGTGCTCGCCTGACTTCCCTATGTCCGCAGGTATATATAGTGGTCGTAACGAACATTTGACACATGGCAGGCGACTTGGTTTTAGTCAAAAATGGCAGTATAATGACTAAATATAATTGCCCTTTTTTGTAAAAAGAATAACATCAGATTTGGATCAGCAGATATTCTGCCAACCCGCTAAATAGCTCGACTCTCTTTCGACTCCCTTTCCACCGTATATATCATATATTTCAACTTTTCCTAGGCTGCTTGTCGACATGCTACTACGCTATTTTAGGATCTTGAAACTGACCTCAACGTTTATCTGAGGAAGTTCTTGTGCCATGGCACCTCTACCTATGAGAAGTGTTTCGAGAAACTGAATCAGACTTCAAGAGCAGTTAAGAGCTGGAATGGTGCAATGTGTTCTTCATGACAAAGGGGAAGCCTTTCACAATGAATATCAATAGTTGAGTGGTAGTTGATGCTGCCTTTTTCCATGAAATTGTTAGGTACACCGCACCTAACAGAGCAGTTGCACCAAGCTGCAGCACTAGTGTTCTCTCTGGAAAAGATATATGGAATGACATGAGGCATTTCTGCTATTTGGCATTTGGAATTTGCTGCACAGATCAGGATGCTGCATGTTGACACGGCTCATACAGGAAATGAAAATGAACCCTCAGGCAGGCTACACTATTGCCTGCTATGCTATCCCATTTCCCTTTTCTTGCTGCCTCTGGGACCGCTTCTTCTGAACAGAGCTATGCACAAAGTTCTCCCACAGAGCACCGGACCCTTCTTGAAAGCCTGTATTAGGTAGAGTGGATCAGGGCCCTGGAATCCCCTCGCGTGGAATCTTGGAAAATTGAACCTGGAGAGATGCCAGTGTCTGGTCTTTGAATGGTTCACAACGTCTACTCGATGTCTACAACCTACAAATTGCTCATCTCCTTTGGCCGCATCTGACTCCACTGATCCTCCGCATGAATAAGCGCAATCCCTACAGCAGGGTGGCCCTTGATATCCGCCCAGTAGCGCGGCGTTTTCCCCCTGCTATCCAACTTCAACGGATCAGCTCCTTGCTCAAGCAAGTACTTCACAATCTCAACTCTCCCAAACTCCGCCGCGCGATGCAGCGGCGTCCCCAACCCGAACGGCTCCCGCTCCCGGAAGACCTTAGGCTCGTCTTCATACTTAACCTTGTTAATTAAGGCACCGTGCTCTACAGCGCGCCGCACCACGTCCAATGCATCAGGCTTGTCTCTTAGGACGGCGTACTGCAGCAGTTCTCCACGTGGTGCATCAGCGCCGCGGGTGAAGAGGTAGTCTATGAGGTCGAGTGGTGCACCCAACATGGCTTGTGATGTTGGTGTGTAATCCCAGGCGCAGCGGGCATTGGGATCGGCGCCGTGGTCAAGTAGCCAGACGACCATTTCTTTGTCGCCAGTGCAGAGAGGAATGCTAATACAGGAAAGACTGTTAGCGGGATAGGGGAGATTTGAGATAGGGTGAGTTACCTTAACACGGGCGGTTCGTTCCGATGCAGGGGTTTATTGATATCCCACCCGCGCTCTAGCAATAGTTCCAATACCTTGAAAGCTCGACAACGTACCGCATCCTCGAAGGGGAGGACTGTGTCCGGAGTTGTGACATTCTCATCAAGGAGGAATTGCACCATGTCGAGGTCATGGCGCTCGATGGCGGTGGTAACCGAGCTGTACAACCACCCTGGGTGCGGCTTTGGGGTCTCAGATGATGGACGAGGGCCATGAAGGAGTTGTTGGGTAAGTTCTTTGACCCTGTTTAGATCACTATTGAGCGCGGCGTCATCGCATAGTTTAACTTCTCGCGGCCGATAAAAGAGGGCATCATCTCTCGGCAGCGGAGGTGGAGGAATCTCGGGCAATATCATGTCGGAAGTACACAGGGAAATTGACCTAGTTTAGGTCATGAGATCGTCTGAGGATAGAAAGCGCATCAATACTATGAGAGACCAGCCTTGAATGCAGAGTTATATTGTAAGTCACATCACAGAAGATGTACATAAATGCTGTAGAGGGGTTTAGTGTAGCTGGAGTCAAGTTCTCCCCCTGATGCCTGCCTTGCGGCCGCCAAGCTCGCCTCTTATTGCCCCGCGGCCACTCACTTCGATCTGAAGAAGAGTGGACTTCGACAGTCTGTGCGGAGACTTTCTAAGTGAAACATGTGTCATTAATCATTTTCAGATGCCTCCTTACGTTCTCAGAGCTAGAGTCCATCAACCATGATGAGAGAAACCTGAATGGGAGATGCGCTAGGTGAGCTAAGCTGGGAATCTGTTCGCAACCCTAACCTCCAGGCTTGGTCATTGTGGTCAACCATACTAACTCTGTTACCATTCTGTAGGCCTGGGCATTGCTGGACAATTGAAACCCGTTAAGCCATCTTTGCATTGTCTTATCACAATCTGTGTATAGATATTCAAGTCCTCTTGGGTCAAACTAATCCCAGCACAGACTATTAACCATGCAGACTGTTAATATCTTACCCTGCACACCTGCCCCTGGGCATCACAGATTTCTCAGCCAGAGCAAGTCAAGCAAAATATCTGAGTTGACCATTTCCCTTGCGCCGTCAGTAATTCATGGTTTAGACGCCCCACAGGCCCCCTTACTGGACCTCTTCTTCAGTGCTCCGGTAGAACCATGATAACTTCCTGAAGTATTTTTGGGATTCTCGGATTAATAAAGGAGAGGAAAGCCTCCCAGTACCACCACAGCTATATACAAGACACCAATAGTCCTAGAAATCCATCCTCAAAGCAATACTCGGCACATTATTCTGTCCTGCATTCGCCCTGCTCTCTTGCGCCTTACCAGCCTTGGCTGTTCCGGTGACATTGACACTCCTGAAGATCTCTTCAAGCAGCGCCTTCTGTGCCGGATTCGCGCTCGCCACTAATGATCGGAACACCATTTGGTCCGACTTCGCGAGATCGAGCAGGTTAGCAGCTGTCTCCTGATAGACAGACGGTCCTTCATGCTTCGCGCGGGTGATGAGTGCCGACATCACGATGCTCACGACGCTGGGAATCTGATGAGAGTCTAACGGGGGGGTAGGAGAAGACGCGATGCTATTAACGTAGGCCACGAGGGTGCGTGCAATTGAAGTTCGTGAGCTTTCGGGGTCGCTCAGCGGTTGTCCACTTGCGTCGCGACAGTTGACTAGGAATCCGATCAGTCTCGGGAAGAGATACCTGGTGATAAGCTGGCCGGTGGGGGAACGCTGGTTGGATGCTAGCAGAATTGAACGGATGCATCCCGATGCAACATTGGCGAGGCCGACGTCCTGGAGGCAGTCGAGGAGTTCGTCTAGGATACGGGTGATTACGGGGTCTTGGGGAGGGATGATGTGACTTCCTGTCGTGAATAGGATTGTGGTCGCTAGTAGTGTGTTCTTTGCACAGGGGAGAGAAGTGCTGGATTCTCGTCGCTGAGCGATCATAAGCGTTGTAAGAAAGCGAGCGAGGCAGCCGCGTAACTGTCGAGACACAACGTGGAGGTTCTCGAGTGTTTCCGGACTATTGTCTGTGGGGTGAGCTATACCATTGACGAATTGCCTGAATATCGGGAGCGCGCGAGGGACGACATCCGCCTGACAGACTCCAGTGGCGAGGATGGTGTTGAAAATGTGCAATATGCATGCGTGGAGATCATTGCGGATGATTGATGGGAAGACCGAGGAGACGTCAACCAACGAAGCCAGTGCTAAACGGATAAGTGACAGGGAATCATCAGACTCGACGTTGAATCGTGCATGGAGAGTGGAGTCCCGCAGATTCGGTAACAGTCCCGCGAGGACAAGGATGATGCTTCTCGTCAACTCGAAAAGCTGTTCAATATCATCAGAAAGATGATCTTCACGCTCTTGGCCGCCCTTTGCAGAAGGATGATCTAGTGAAAGATTCCTTGCAATCCCAACGATAACAGTCTGGACGGGTATTCCCTCCGTAAGGACAAGCCGGTCTAGGCTGTCCATTGTCTCCGAGAATATTGCATCTTGATAGATTGCATTTCCGCATATCCCTGGCCGCAATATCCTCTTGAGAGCTTGAAGAATTTCTAGTTTCTGATATGATGGAGTAGATTGGTCAACAAGCGATTCGAAAGCCAGTCCGAAAAGGATGAAGAAGAACGCGACAGGTTCATCACGGTAGTTGATATCAGTTCCTTTCCCTTCTACTTTTCCGTCGACGGCATTTTCCTCTTTCTTCTCGTCCACCACGGCTTGATCCAACTTGCCATCGAGAGCGTCGAAGACAAATTCTATGTCTTTCTCAACCAGTCCAGAAATTGCGTCGAAAAGGTTCAGCCACGAATCCTGATAGAACTAAATGATACAGTCAGTCGTGGGACCACTGCTGAAAGCAACGACTGCTCACCTTCAATAGAGTTTCCCGATTCAATGCAGCGTAAACTTCGTCCAAATTAGAACTCTGCGAGCTTGTCCCTAGACTGCCTGAAATGTCCGGCTCGAACCGCAGACGTGCAAACTCCTGTAGAGAAGATAGCCATAATGGGACGAGTTTCCCAAGATACGGCCGGACTACGTCAGTCAGGTACTCTTGCTCTGCACTGGCGACCTGAAGCCTTGCCCAAGCCGAGAACAGAGCCATCTTGACCATAACCCTGGCATTGGAGTTAAGCCCTTTTAAGTCCCCAATTTCGATTGTCTCCGGGTTCTCTGAGAAGAAGAAACTTGGTTAGAAATATTTTAGATACACAGGTAAAGTTAAAGCTTACTTGCGAAGTTCTCGAGACCGAGTACGAGCAGCTTGAGAATTCTCCCCATACGATCCACGTTCGTAACTATACCTGCTGCAATGAACGTGGCGGAGACATTAATAGCCTCGGTTGCTAGTTCCGGTGACGAGTCTGCCGCAAAGGCAGGGGTGAGAGCCGATCCGATCTGAGCTTGATACTGTTCGAGAAGGGAAGCTTCTGAGAAGTCTGGATCCGGGGTTTTGCCAAACATCTGGATCAGTGTTCGTCAGCAATGAAGCAGACAAAATAGTTCAAGTTAAAAGAAGAAAAGCACCTTGAGAATCTGGTCAAGGATCCTTAAGCCGGACACTCGCAGTTCGATGACATTGGCGGTTGATGCCGAAAACGCCATCCTCACGACATCTCCGGCCCTCTGTTGAAGTGCGAGTTCAGCAGGTATCGTCTGGTCTGGTAATATTGCTTCTTGGACTATCGTTAAGACTTGGCTCAGGCAACTCATCGCAAAGCTGCGAGTTTGCCACTTTAGAAACTCTTGGCTTGAGGTGGTCCCATTCCCAGAGTCCGCTTGTCCGTCACCGGCAACGGCCGTTGCAAAGCCCGCAACCTCATCATCCTGCATCTCGGGCGCTGCAGTCTTGATAGTTGTTGTAGGGATCTCGTCCACTTTAGTACGAGTCCTGGTCAGGATGTTCTGACAGCGTTGTACCCATAATTCTGTTTCAGTAAGTGCTGTTTGCTGCAACCAATCCTCAATCATGCTTTTAAGTGGCAAGTTGTCCGGTGCATCATCGAATGCCAGCCATATCTCGTCTTCAAGGCCAGGAGCCGCGGTTCGGATGACGGTCGAAGCATCTCGCTTCATTATGTTGTTCAATCCCCGAACTGCCACGTCGCGTACCAATCGGCTGTCTTCGGAGAGCTCGTTCTGTAGACGCTTAACATGAGCAGGGAAGTCCAGATAGCTGGGAGCATAAAGGGATAAATGGTCTAGGCATCTGGAACCTTCGGTGACCAGGGCTAGGCTCTCTTCTAGCTGAAATTGTCGGATCAGAGTCAAGATAAGATTGCGTGTTTTCGCGATGTCTTGCAAGTCTGGACCGAGGACGTTGATAAGCGAATCAATACAACGGCTAATCACCACTGGCGTTAGGAAGGACATCTCAATGTTGGAAGTCGCTAGTGACGCTGCTTCTTCGTTATGAGTATCGGCGTTGTAGAGCTGAGCTAGCATGCCAAGCGAACTTGAGACGAAAGGTGAGAATGTCAGACCCGCAGAGTTGGCAACCTTTTCAAGGCCTCCAAGAGCCCAGAAATGGACAACGGGGTGAGGATCGTTACACAGCGACATTAACACGCCAACAATCGTCTTAAGGTGAAGACCTGCTGCCATTCCACCAACCTGAGCGTGGATACTTCCCAAAGCTGCCGCACAGCCAGCGCGGGCGCTGGGCTCCCGATTGTTGACAATCGTGTCGACGAGCCAGTTAACCTGTGTATTCGTAAAGGCGTTGCCAGAGTTATCACAAAGACGGCCAAATGCCTCCACCCCGACTGTACGGATGACGGGATCAGTATCGACAATAAATTTCTAAACAATTAGCTTCTTTCTGACATAGAATAGATACAAAATTCCCTGGACCAACCTGCAGAAGTTCCTGAAAAATCTTGTCAGTTGAGTTACTCAGGTTTCCCGCAGCAAGGTCGGTTTCTTTGACAGCAACTCTTAGAGCATGAAGAAGCGCAACAGCAACGTTGACGGTCATTGCAGCTTTGCGTCCAGGATTCCGCTGAAGGCTCTGAGAGGAAAGGAATGTCGCAATCTGCTCCACAGTACTCTCTTGAATCTTGGGGGCATGTAGCGGAATAGCGACAGAGAACAGTTCTATAGCAGCGTTTACGACGCCTGTCGTTGCCGGATCTGCTGCCTGCGCACCTCCATCTCTAGCATAATACAGGAGGACAGAGTCGTTCTCGATGGCTTGACAAACAGGAAACGTCAACTGCAAGGAGAGATATTAGGCACTGGCAAGCAGCGGTTTGCTCATATGTTTTATGGAACTTACAGCATCGTCGATACCTTCGCCTGCCGCATCGACTGCAGACCACGATGCCCGGCTATCATGATTATACTTCCCAGACAAAGTCTCGCGTATGTATTCTCGGACAAGACCAGTTACCCCGAAACCAAAGTTATCGCACAAGTCCCACAGAGATTCAAACTGTCCGGTAGAAGTCGCAATGGAATTTTCCAAAGCGTTCGGTTGGGCGAGATCGGGATCCGCAAATGACGAAACCGCAAGACTAAGCAGGCTTGACTGAGAAATGACATCCCCATGGCTGGGATGATGGACATGTACCAGCTTCGAAAAGCACTGCAAAACACGTCGTCGGACCATCGTCAGGTAATCATTACGCTGCAGTGATGGTACCAATCGTTGGGATATATCATCTACAGATTTCTGCCGTGGGACATCGTCAAGGAAAGCGATAGTATTCTGTAACATCGTCACGATCCGTCTGGCTCCATCTGCCGTTACCAATTTCTTGTTGTATTCCAAGAACACAAGGAGCGAGCTCAATGCGCATTCCCGGACATGCGCGAGGAAACTTATTTCCAGAGTGCCACGTTGAGCAAAGCTCTCTTTGCCCAGGTGCTTAGGGAGAGCATTCTTCCACAGCAACATTAGCTGAGAGAGATGTATCTTGACAAAACTAGGGCCGAGTGGCATCAATCCCCCAATCAGGATCCAGGCAACCTGGACCTGAGTACTAGCAGTTCGCAGCTCAGAACTACCGCTCGTCTTCAAGAGATCCGTTGCCTGAGAAAATACGCGGGAGAAGATGTCGACGGAACCGTATAGCGGCTGCAATCGAGAAGTGCTTAACATGGCTGACAGTCCGTTCGCGTAGCCGACGCAACGTCGGGGGGATTGTCGTGGAGTAGAGAGCTGGCCAATTTCCCTGTTCAGGCTATTCATGCAGATAGTCACACAAGATAACAGTTGATGTGGACAAGCAAGAACGAGATTGCGCATACACTGCGCCACTTGTATCCGAACAGCATAACTGGGATGAGTTAGGACTTGCAGTAAGGCTTCGCGGCAGCTCTCTGCCAGAATGCTGAAACAAGAACCAAGGGACAGGATTAGCGAAGACAGAGCACTGAGTGCGCTTGTCAACGTATACTTGCTAGGTTCGCGACGTTCTTGAAGGACTTTAGGATAATCTTTGAGGACGTTGTTGATCAACCACTTAGCAGCGCTGAGCTGGCTGCTCTCATGGAGAAGCTCAGAGCCGACTGTATCTTCCAAGATGCTCTTTATGAACTTCCTCGTCATGAGAAGTCGAAAACGGTTGTATGTTATTGTTGGGTAATTCAAAAGGTCGGTTAAGAGGTGATCCGCGATCTGACCGTAACGCTCTTCGATCATCTTATTCCCCAGATTTCGCATTACATGCTTATAGCATACAGCAATGCCCGCCCGCGAGCGATTAGAAGTAGTGCTGCGTAGATACTGTCCAGAGAGTTGCCTGAGGAGGTCAGGGAGAAGAAAAAGCAGTCGAGGCTCTGCTTTCTTCTGCGAAGAAGACTCCGATAATTCTGCTTCATCCTCTCCTCCTGGTCGAGGTGTCCCTTTTCTCGACGACCTTTTCGCTTTCTTAGGCTTTGGTATGTCGACTCGTACTTCCGTAACGTGGAGCTTGACTAGCACTCGAGCTAGACAAGCTGCTGCAGCGTGTCGAACAGGAGTTGAGGGACTATCGACTAGCTTCCAGACAAGAGTTTTCAAATTATCGTAGTCATTCGCATTGTCGAAGTACGGCGTCGTATTGACCAAGTGCTCGAGGCACCGGCATGCCTGGATTTGCACAAATATTGACTTATCGCTGCCCGCAGCATTTCGAGCCTGCTTCCAAATATCCCGCGAAGATTGTTCGTCGACAGGAACGCCGATGCCGATAACTACCTTCCGAACAGCAGCAAACACTGAACCACGAAGACCCGTGTGACTGCCAGAACTCTTCAGCAACTTGAGTAAGCTTGAAATAGCAATGCTCGACTGCGCGAAGGCACTGTCTCCTGCCCACGCAAAGACTTCTCCCAGGCAATGCGCTGCTGTAAACTTTGTCCTGAGTTCCGCCTCATGCTTCCCTGCATTCACAATCCCAAGAAGCTCGGTTATCGTCTCGAATAAAATCCCGCGATCGCCCCGTCCGAGTATAGTACCGAAGCAGCGTCCAAGATTAGTGCGCAGAACTCGAGTGAGGGTGGGTGAGGGCAGAAGGACGATCTTGATTAGCTCTTTCTTCAGAGAGCTTTGTTGAGATGATATTTGGGCCTTGTCGAGTCTCGACAGATGCTGCACGAGGTCAGACGTAAATGTAAGCAGGTAGAGATCTTGCTGTTCCGAGGGGAGTGCATGGAGCTTCGCGACATCGAGCTCCGCATGAAGGACCGGATTCTCCGAAACAGAAGGCACAGGGTCCGGAGAAGGCATTGGGTCTTCAGATGCAGGCGACAACGGATTTCATGTATCGGGGTAAAGAAAGTACTGCAAGTTGAGTTCTTCAGCGTGTATTCGATAATCGCCAAATGTCCACTAACTACCCAAGGGTGCGGATAAAGGTTCGGTCCGACTGTCGCGATAAAGTTGCGGTTGATTACGATCTGCCCTGGTGCACTTGGAGAATGGAAATCTGCTGAGAAGAGCTCCAAAATGGCTTCAATTGCATCAAGCTCCGGCACAACATTACTGAGACGCTTCAGAACCGCGTCTAGACCGGTGTGCAATGCTTGTCGAGAGTTCAACAGCTCTTCAGCCGTCTTCTCAGGCCATAGTAGGTGGTCAACAATCAAGCATGACAAGGCCAAGAACGACAAAGTAAAGAGCAAGGAGCGTCAAATCATCAGCAAAGAGATAAGAAATGCTACTCAGAGTAAGCTCGAGAGAAAAGATTATTGCTCACGGATTTAGACAAGCTAACAGAGCTCCTTCGTTCTCAGTGCTGGGTCCCGACCCGAAGTTCAATCCCCGCTTGACTCTCGCGCTGGCCAATGCTAAACGAGCCGGAATGCCCAAGGCAGTGATCGAGGGAGCAATAGCTCGAGGCCAAGGAATAAGCGTTACTGGAGAATCGCTTGAATCATTGACTATTGAAGCTATCCTCCCGCCCTCCGTTGCGACTGTCATAGAATGCCAAACCGATCAGAAAGGTCGCGTGCTCCAGGACCTTCGCTGTATCATCAAGGACGCCGGCGGGACTATAACACCTACTACATATCTTTTCGAGAAGAAAGGAAAGGTTGTGTTTGAAAAGAAAGACGGGCTCAATCCAGACGATTACTTAGAAGAGGCCATCGAGGCCGGGGCGACCGATATGGCAACAGATGATGACGGTCGTCTTTTGGTTTTCACCGAACCTGCGAAAACGAAAGACGTCGGGGACACACTCTCGAAGGTGATAGGTCTCAATGTCGAGGAACGAGAGATCCTCTGGGATCCAAACCCAGATACGTTGGTTAAGCTAGAAGACGAAGAACAAGTCAGAAAGCTTGAACAGACTTTAAGCACAATACGCGAGGATCCCAGCGTGCAGGATATATACGTGAACACCGCCCAGAGGTTCTGAATGCAGTGGTCTTTCTGGCCTAAGATGGCTGGACTAAGTGGGCATTGGGATATAAAGTCGATCATAGACAGTCATTGCATTCCCCTGCACAGCAGGTCATGTACAATATCATGTTTAATGAATATGGAGGTATATACAGCTTCAAGAAACATTGACCAAGCCATAAACCATAGAGCCGTCGTTCTTATCTCACACATGTTCAACGTTCATTCCTTCCGTAAAGCTTTCATGGTGCTTCTCATCAGACTGGGGATTCCAAGGCTCCCAATCCCCTCAAGCCAGTCCAGCATCTGCACTCGATATTCTGGCCAAGTTATTTTCAAGCCACCTTCTTTCTCCAATGAGGTCAATGCCTTCTGCGTCACGGGTTTCGTAAGCTGGGGCCGTTCCTTGGTAGAGTCGTTTTTGTCCTCGAAGTCTGAAAAGGCGGCTGCCGAGAAATTGCAGAGAGCCACATGGTAGCTGAGAGAAAACACAGACGAAAGTCGATAGTGGAATGGGGACGCGCGTTTCCGTTCCCGTGAAGTCTCACTGAGGTCTCGGAAGTATTGTGTTAGGTTCGCCATGGCAATTTCCGGGACCAAACAGCCCAACGCATTGACATCCTCTGTATTCAGGGCCCTGTTTCGCCAGACCAAGTTGCAAATATCCATCACATAACCGTTGAATTGGCCCACTAATTGCGTCGGATAGAGGGGTTCTGGGTGATCAGGCGATAGGAGGACGCTCGAAGTTAATGATGCCTCGAACGACAGCTTGTACTCGGCGAGAACAGAGGAGAATATCGAAAGGAGAGAACTAGTGGGTGTGAAAGCTACAGAATACACCGTCGGAGCCAGCGGGATTGTGAGTCGGATATTCGCGTTTATAGAAGCATGCGAATAAAGCTCCGCTAGCACACCGTAGAATGCAATGACAGACAGTGTGGCTGGCATGACATTTGTCCCAGCTTCGCTGTCGTCGGCTGTCGGGGGGCTCTCCAAAGTTGACAGAGCCAAAAGTTCGGCTCGTGTGATCAGGTTCGCCAAAGACTTTGTATGCTCTGGAGTGAACGGCGAGAGTCGTGTTCGGAATTTGACTCCCCACTGGCGAACCAAAGAGGTGTAGAAATCAAGGACCGTCGCCCTGGAAGAGAGCATGCCATCCAGCACCGCAGCTTCCAAGGGCACGAAGTAATCATCTAGTACCGACTCATACAACTCAATAGGAAGGTATTCGAGCAGATTGAAGACTTGGTTTCTGTTGTCTTTGCCATTCCACGACCGAAGATAGGACTTCAAGAAAGACAAGAACGCAGCAGGTATTTCCTGTCATATTGTGTAAGTGTTCGAGTTCGGACGAATGAAATGGACCAGGGAAAGGAACCTTTGTGAGTCGAGCATAATCCACAGCCAAAGTCAACACGTAACTCAGCGTTTCTGGCTCATCATCCGTGTCATCTCGGATGCGCTCCAACTTGTCATTAAGAAACCCTTCCAACCAATCTTCCAATCGTCGGCTTGCAGGCTGCGACTGGACGAGAAGAAGGTACTTCCGTGCCAGACTATCAGCAAGCGCGGAAATGATCTGGTTTGGCAGATCGATCTTGTCGAGTTTCTCGACGAAGTGGTCAACACTCCGTAGCTCTTCCAAGGACGTGTGGTTGTGCGATACCCGCGACGTCTGCACCTCGGGAACTACAACCTCCATCTTGCTCCGTTTGACCCCACCACGACGAACGACTTGGAAGCTTGAGGCCTGGGCTTCTGCCGACTTCTCCGCATTCTGTTCCTGAAGACGTTTCACATGGCTAGGCCATTCCGGGTCAGGATGTTTGAAGAAGAACCCACCAGTTCTCCTCAGTCCTGCCAGGTCCCCCACGATGATATCGGGATAGTAGTTCTTGTAAACCCTCAACAGACCGAGGAGCTCCTTTTCATCACCACCTGAGTTCCGAAGCAATTCCATAACCATCCGGACCCGGAAAGGTTTGACGTGTTTCCTCCTCGTGACAACGGAAAGTAAATGACATAGTGATTTACGCAGGCTTATCATGTCCAGGAAGTTAAAAAGCACTGCGTAAAGCTTCGACAGGTGGCTCCTGTCATCGAGATAGTCATAAACAAGAATAAGCCATCTTAAGAGCAGAGCCTGCGTTGCAACAGACGGTTTGTTTTTGCTAGGACCTAGAGCGCAAACAACCCGCGTAACCAGTTTTGACGACACTTTCTCCAGAGGATATAAGTTCTTGACGATGGTCGTAGTTGTAGTCTGATCCAAGGCATTGTTTTTTGTGAGGATATTGATGAGGGTGTTCAAAGCTACAGGCGGAATCCCACCCTCATACCCGTGTGAAGCGATTGTTTTGGCTAACTTGCTAGCATCCGTGTGTCTTTGCTTCGGGGGCACAAAAGCCACTGGAAATCGTTCATTAGACATTCTAGAGCATTTGTTTCTCGAAAAGAATAATATATAGTGTCACTTCTTACCTGCTTCCAGGTGCTCGACAGCATCTAATAGGTCTTTTGGCCTCCATTCCGCGTCTGATTGCCCAGCCTGTCAGCAAATCAATTCAGCCGTTGTCGGAATTTTCTGATTCAAACCTGTATCTAGATTGGACGACATTGATTCAAAGCCTGCCCTTTCTTACTCTCTCATGTCGACTAGATTTGCTTATAGTGGTTTATTTACTGGCGACGCGGAAGCATTGCAATAACCTCTAGGCAACGCGGGTCGCGTTCTCATAAACACAGCAAAGTCGATCTCTGGAGGTAGTAGTGAACTTCCCCCCGAAAAATAGCATGAAATAAGGATCAGATCAAATTCAATTAAATAATGTGAAGAACTGGCAAAGTGTGATGTGTTTCAAGCAATAACAGGTGCTCCCGTTGCCAAGGGCGCGATGGAAAAAGTTATGGGCAGAACTGACTTCGATGATTGGCAAGGGTTTTCTGATTGTAGTCCCACAAGTTTGAACCCGCTTTGTTATGCTTAACTATACCACCAAAATGCTACCAGCGCAGTAGCTTATTTACATAGCTCTACGCTTCTCTGTGGGCTTTCCACATTAAACTGTATAGAACTGACGGGCGCGCTGGAATTAAGCAGAGGTATTCCTTCTTTGATGAACCATGGATCGGTATCCATATAGTGCTATAGTAAAGACAGAGGCAGAAGAAAAACAAAACTAGGCTATCCGTGGATAGAATGGGCTCTATTAGCAGGAATTACTGTCCACGCAAATCAGAGCAAAACCACTAGAATAGGCTAGCGAAGCACATTCTTCACTTCCTTCTCCGGGTCGAAGCAGTAGAACTACTCTTCGCAGTTGTCTGGGCAGACTCCTTTAGCTTTTTCGCTCCCTCGCTTGGGGCAATCTTCTTCTTCTCCTCTTCCCCCTCCTTCTCCTCCTCTTCATCGCTCTCGCCCCCCTGCCCGAACTCATTCACACGTGTGTAGTCAACCTTGTACTTCCAGCTCTGATAGAGCCAGACGAAAAAGATGATGTCATCTCTGAAAGTCGAAAGCCTGTGAAGCCATGGCATCTTGACTGTGAAAGCGAAAAGGTCGTCAATGAAGGTGTTAAGGAACTTATATGTCAGCGCTTTCCCGGGCATGTGAGCGACAGACTGGAAGTGGAGAGCTCTGTTAGCAAGTCTGGGGCCAAAATAGAACTCAAGTTTAGGACACTAACCTTCAGACGGTAGTTAATATAGAGGCTAGGAACCATCATCAAGAAGCCGTAAGCATAGACGCTGCCAACAAGAGTCTGAATCACGTAAGAATACCACGACTTGTGTTCGTTGTAGATCAAGCTGTAGACAGCGTACGCCCCCAAGAGAGGGATGGCAGCTATATAGAGGTAGCGAAAGGCGATCTCATCGTACTCCTTCGTCTTTTGTTCGGTATCTGTCAGTTTGTGTTTATCTTCAAAGATAATCACATATGGGAGGAAAGAGTAGAAAGATCCCGGCGGTGGTGGTCGCAATCGAACGTCCACTATCTTGGTTATCTTCCACGCTTCAAGTAGAATCCCAAAGCCTTGAGTGGCAAGAATCATCCAAGAAGTATTCTCGCTGTTGTCTGCTAGGTACAGGAAGATAATCGCTTGCATGAAGACGTTCGCTAGAATTGTGCGAACAGACGTCCCGACAATGTCCTTCTTCTTGCGCCAGTGAGACTACAAAATGGAGCACATGTCAGCAAATCATAGAGGAAATACTAACAAATGATCTAGAGACTTGCTTACAATGTCGTTCTTGAATGCAAGAGTTTCGAATACCATGTGGAGAATCGTGACAACGCCAGTGGTGCCGAGCAGCCAGATGTTCGTGTCTAAGAGGATCTCCTTGATCATCTCAAACTCACTTCCGTCACCGCCGCCTGGCGTTGAGACACCAAAAGCAGCCTGGCGCGAAGTCTGTTTTGTACTTTCGTCAAAGCTAGCCAAGAGGCTAAACTTCCAATTTTGCTGATTGTTCAACGTGATGCGTAACGGCAGGGTTTTAACGGTTGAGTTCAACTCCGTCATGTGGCTCCTCAGCTGCCAGAATGTGTTCAAGAAAACGATAGGATAATACCACCCGTTTTGACCGGAGCTGTCCCTTGCGCCTGTCGCTTCCAGCTGTATGTGCTGCCGAACTGGGGGGGTCAATTGGCTATACTTCAGGGTACCGGAATCAGGAATCAAGGACACAGTGAAATTTGGATGGTAATAAGATGCGAGCTGAACATCTGGCGTGTCATCCACTTCATCGTCGGGCTCATCAGCACCGCTTAGCAGATTCTTCAGTTTCTTCGCCTTCTTCTTGGGCAAGTACTGATTCAATGGGCGCAAGAAGTGAACAGCCTTTTCGGTACTATAACCTTTAGCTGAGGGGTCCAGCTGCTGTCCAGCAAGTCCAACAAGGAAATGTGCCCAGAGAGTGCCATTGTTCTGAACCTCCTTTGGCACAGTGATGGTAGTCTCGATCTCCCTAGTATCGCTGTAATTTCCCAGTGTGAAGTTCTTCTCCTCGAGCACGAGTGCGTCGCTAGGGAGCTTGCGGAAGTTAGGTGTCACAGCAGATGACGATACGTAGATATTGATATCTACAGCGCTGTTGCTGGGCCATATCGGAGCAACGACGTCGGGAACATCACGGTAAGTCGCAATCTCGCTGCGAGCGGGACGATCAGCGAAGGCAGGCACACCGGCAGTTTGAGTTCCCGATCCAGCATTCTGTTCTTTCGGAGCTAAGAACTGGTTCATCAGGAACTGCGTCAGCAGGAAAATACCGACACCCTGAATGAGAGTCTTGAAGCCGGACTAGAAGTAACTGGAACGTCAGCCAACTCGAGATCAGGCCAAAGTGATGACCAGCACTGTGCACATACGCTTTGCTCCGGCTCGTCTCTGCGCTGTCTCTGCTCTGGCATCTTGCTTCGTGTGTGAGGGTGCCGATGGTGGGAGAGTGCAGCGGAGCGAAAAAAAGGAATCCCAGAAGGCGCCAAAGAGTCCAGATAAAGCCAGGTTGCCGAGTCCGTCGCCTGCTGTTGCGGTCCAGAAGCGGAATGGCGTCAGTGGGCACTCAACCGTCATTCAAGTCTCAACCCCGCAACGTTCTTTGGTCTCTCCAACTGCCAGGAGCAGCTCTATAAAAAGACGAAACCTGCCCTTTCACGATGGGCATATCGAGCCGGAATCCAATGTCGCTTCCCTTATAATGGACGCTCACCCTTCTCCTAGTTCTCTTCGCTCTCCGTTCCCGACGCATAGCGAGCCGCGAGTTTGGGTCATCACAGCCGGCGACTCGCCGATCGGGATCACTGTTGCGCGGAAGATCCTTGCGCATGGAGATTGTGTTCTTCTGGGCCTCGTGCGTTCAGATACTGACACCGAAAAGCACTCTCATGAAGCATTCGATGTCTTGCTGGCCGAGCTTGGTCAACCCAGCGGGGAGGGGTGGGACCAAAGGTTGAAAGCCATCCCATTAGATATCAGGTGCGCACTGAAATCCGGCTATGAATACATTCAGTTGATGGATTTGGAATATTTGTTATTCAAATATCTAAATGAGAAGGATATTGTTTTTTGACAATGTTCTCTAGGGTCGTAAGCGAATGTCAAGCAGCTGTCGCTGAGGCTGTCTCCACATTTGGTAAGGTAGATATTCTCCTCTGCTGTACTAGCCAAGGTACGAGATCTAGAAACTGTATCTTCTTTATTATTATCCTCTTGTTCCGGTCCCGATATCTTATTTTTGACCTTTGCAGCCATTGTCGGAACTGTAGAAGAGCTTGCCGCCTCACAGCAGGCATTGAACCTGGTGCGCAACCAATTCGAAACTAACTTTTTCGGCCCTGTCAATATTATCAAGGCCGCATTGCCTCATATGAGGAGGCAGAAATTCGGCCATATCATGGTTATGTCTGGGATCGGTTAGTTGTGTGCATCCGATTCCTGAGCGTACATCTAATTTCGAGCAGCTTCGCATCTCGGTACACCTGGGCTAGGAATGTACTGCGCGGCGGGTTGGGCATTGGAAGGGTTCTGTGATGTAAGTGCATCTATACGCAAAATCTACGATTACAACGTGCAGATTCTGACACTTTACGTTGGGTGCATTGAAGAGCTTGGCTTATGAAATAGCCCCGTTTAATATCAAGCTCACTATTCTTCAAGCAAGCATCGAGATTGGTATCCTCACGAATCTAGTTACCAGTGTGCCTCCGATAACTCCAGCATACTCCCCGGCCGTCAACCCGGCACCTCTCTTCCGCGGGATACTTAATCGCCTAGTATCAAGTCTGCTTAATGCAAACTCTAAGGATACAACAGACGGCAACCAGGGCTCGGATAACGAAAGTGGAGATGAACAAACAGACCCTTCAGAAACCGGGCCGTTTTCAGTTCCTGAGGTAGTGTCAATGTATCCTCCTCTGAGCTCCACGCATCTTCAAGTCCTGGTTGCGGAAACTGTGCATGCTATCACTTCGATCGGCGGTCATGAGAATCCACCAGCACGCCACATAATAGGATATGAAGGGGCTGCAAGCGTCAAGGAAAAGTTGAAAACATTAAGCAAGGAACTAGAAGATTTCGTGCAGACGAGCTCGGCTGTTGATATTACCACCGATGACAACGTCTTTCAAGCATCTTCATGATCAAGGACCATCGGAACCATGGTAATAAGGTATTTCAGCAAAATAAGTGTCAAAGTGGCCGTGTGGTCCATTCAATCCATCCACTCAATTCGTGTATAACACCGCTGATAGGGAAATCTATTCAGCCGTAAGCACCTTTTGTCGGCCTAGTTTTGCTTGACAAACCAAGCTTCTCTTATCTCCCAGAGACTGCCCATGTCCTGGTTATTTCTGTAGCAACGAAATTCCTTCCAAGCGTTTCCGTTTGGAGGACTTGTGATGCGGCCGTCAGTTTGTAGGATCCTGGTCGCGAGGGTCTGCGGCCCAGTTATGTTTGAGACCAGTATCACTGACACGTCTGTGAAGGAGGAATGCGGCTCTTCTTTTGTCTCCTCTTTACCCTCCTGCTCGGAGTGTCGTTCAGGCTCTTTATCAGACGATTCGGTAGCAGCTTGTGCGGCTTCAAAGTCGGTACTTTGGTTGTCATTCTCAGCCATGGCAGTCGTTTCCTTCTCCCCCGACACCGAACTATTAACAACAACATGGACAGTTTGAGTTCGAGTTTCCATATTGTTCTGGGTCTGTTCAGGCCCATTTCGACTTCTTTTCGAGGGTTCGGTTCCGGAGCTTGCAGACCCCCTCGTTTTCCTTTTCATCACTCTCCTTCTCCCAACAGGAGGCACGGTCAATTCGCTATCAACCTCATCGACGCCATTCACCCCATTTTGGGTGTCTTGTGCTGTAAGGTCGTTGTGCTTGGTGCTGTTATCAGATCGCGATTGTTCGGGAGTAATCGGGTCTTTCCCTTGCGGGACAAAGACGCGCTCACCAGGAGGGATAACAAACGAGAGCGATGATCCGTTGATCTCCACAATCTATCAAGGTGTCAGAGGGGAAGACAGAGAACAGGATTAAAAGGAACATAAGTGGACTACACACCTTTGCCTCCTTCTCCACTATAACCCTCTCCCCTTTGCCGAAAACTCGCGAATATTTCCAGACGTCTCCAGTCCGGACGAGCCCTTCTTCGATCAGTGTCCCAAGTTTCACCCGGGAACTTTCTCCGGCAATGACGGAGTATTTCAACTTCTGCTTTTGGCCCCAAAATTGCTCAAATTCGGCTTCCTTGAACTTGTCAAATTGTCCCTCGGCCCTCTCTTTGGTGGCTTCCTCAGCCTGTCGTAGCCACTCTGGGTCGTAGCGACCATTCTGCAAGTCCACTTGGAACTGACGCACGCCGTCTCGCCAATTATTGGAGTACCGGAGGAAGGATTCTGACAGCGGTGGTAACTTGGCTTCTGCACCATCCTCTCCGGAGGAATCTGGCACTGGATGTACGTGTTCTGGAAGAAATTTCAGAATTTCCTGTTTCTCAGCTTCGTCGAGACAATCCCATGCTTGGGGCTTCGCTAGTAATTTCTGGAAATTCTCCACCATCAGTAACCATTGACTAGACCCATCTTATCCGTAACTCCTCTCTCCGCCTATTCGCTGTATAGGAAACTCAAGACATACCACAAGATCTATACCGATTAGGGGAGACTTCACACTAGTTAGAAGCTTCTCCTCTGCCCAGGGATCTCTCGCTGAAGATCTTGTTGGATGCTTGGGCCTGGCCCTAGCCGAAGTCGGAGCAGTACGTGACATGTTGGAGGCGGTCTCGCCGGCAGCGGGAGACTTGACTACATCAGCAAGAGATTTGGTGCGACCCCGTCTGAGACATTATCAGCTGCATATATATAAGAGAGAAAGACCAATCCGCGGAGTTGAAGCTCTCTGTCTCCACACGGCATCCGGGAGGCAAAGCATACCTGGTCGGAGCCTTCCGCTTACTGCCACCTCCGACCGCCTTGCGCTTGCGGGCCATTGTTCTAGACGCGGATGATAGAAGCGGCGAGACTCTGGGACGTGTCTAAAAGTCCAGTTGGGCTCACTGGGACACGCTTTCACGATGGTCAAATCGACGCAGATTGCAAGGCTCGATGGTGAGTATTTCTGATGCTGGCTGGATCCGTGCTGTTTGCTGATAAGTTTCCGGAGAAAGGCCTAATGCTTGCAGCGTCGGTGGACGATGAACAGGTAAGGCTGCACGCTTCCGGCCCCCACTCAATTCACAGCCTGCTCTTTCGAGACCGGTGGAAATAACTGGCTTTTCATTTGTCCTCCTGCGCTTCTAGGCAGAGGCGGAGCTTTCCGAGATCAAATCGCAAGTTAAAGTGATCTTTCGCCGCTTGAACCAAAACTCAGCGCCCCAGGCCACCATTGAATCTGGGCAATACAGTCTCCAGTAAGGCTCCTTTAACCCGCGATGGAAAGGACCGGCTCGAAAGATTAGAAATCGCTTACGCAGTGTGATAGCTATCTCATTAAAGACGGTGTTTGCTTCCTTTGCATATGTGATCATTCGTACCCCCGAAAGCTGGCCTTCACCTATCTCGCTGACCTCGCGGCCGAATTCACTACCACTTACTCGCCTGCACAATATCACTCCCCTAATTTGCGCCCGTATGTGTTCGTGGAGTTTGATACATTCATTCAGCGCACAAAGAAGCTTTACCAAGACAGCCGCGCGTCGCAGAACCTTGACCGGATAAACGATGAGCTCCGAGATGTTACCAAGGTTATGACGAAGAATATCGAGGATCTTTTATACCGTGGAGATAGTTTGGAACGAATGGGCGAGCTGTCCGATCGATTGCGGGAAGATAGTAGGAAGTACCGGAAAGCTGCAGTTCGCATTAATTGGGAGTTACTCTTAAAGCAGGTGAGCCATGCTATTCCTCTGCCCGTTGGGCTTGAATGGTCTTTGATCTGACGAATTTCCCAGTACGGACCATATATTGGAGTGGCCTTTGTCTTCCTAATACTCATCTGGTGGCGGTTGTTCTAACCTTGAAGGGGGAGATGGGAGGGGAACGTCACTCTTCACGAACCTTTGTATGAATATGCCTAATGTATCTATACGTACCGGAGTTTTGCCAGCCACCGTGACATTATTATTCTGGGAGCTGTCACTTTAGTGGGCTGACTTGGTGCCTTTCTCCGTAAGGGGCTAGGTGCATAGGCTATGGCTTCCTAAGCGGTTTTGGACATTACTCCATTGGCGTCAAGTAGCCACGCTGTGCAATAGCCGCAACCTACCAGTGAAGGGGGAGTCTCCATACGAAGATCTCTCTGAACTTTCCATTTTCCCTGCACTCTACACAGTTCCGGCAAAGGGTTTTTTGACCTTGATGGATGGGACGAAAGAACTAGTGTACTTAGCAGACAGTTTTTATCGAGATATTTAGAGCAATTCGTTATGTTTCCTTTATCAAAATGTTACACGGAAGACATGAGAGGCATCTAACAGTATTTATTTTTACCGGCTCGTCTATCTGAAGACAGAAAAGACGCCTCGTGCTTGTGCAGACCATAAGCTAGAGTAATATGCGCCGCGAATTCCTACTCTCACTGAAGGCCTAATGTTCTGCCCCCCGGAGGGGGGTGTTCCTTCAATCAGGGCACTTCTTCAACGGCACAGATACCCACAAACTTTTCTAGAGCTCACCAACTGAGACAGTCGTTACGAATGAACGCGCTGGGGATGAAGTCCGTGCAAGCATATCTCGTTGCTTGCAAGATCAGTGGAAAAGGTCGTTCCAGAGGGTAATGATTCCAGTATATGCACCTTTCTATCTACACCTCCTCCGCTTTGCAGGGATCCGCTTTATCTATGAAAATAAATAAATAAAAAGGTCATGATCGAAATGACAAGTTGAGAGCTAGCGTCTCGAATGGATCACGATGCAAATTATGATCCGGATATCGGGGTGTCCTGTTCATTTTGAGAACCTACAACTGGTTGAGTTCTCATTGGTAGGAGGTTCATTATGGCAGTATTCGTCTCATGGTATCGCTGCAGGTATAGAGAAATTGACTGGTACTCGATTTTGGCCCGATGGCTTGTCCACCATACACCATCTCCAGATGCATGGTAACAGAGCGCCAGCAGCAAAAGAGCCCTAGGGTCTTTCTGCTTCAGTAATGCATTGAAAGATGGACGCATAAAATTTAAGAATCGACACTGGCTAAGAGAAGCCCGACCATGGTTCAGCAGATGTACTATATTAAAGTACGGGTTATTTTCTGCGGTGGATGGCATGTCCAGTTCACATAAAGATGCTAAGGCCGAAGGGACACCGTCAATTCCCATATCAGGGAGAGGAGCAACACTCTTTTTGAACTCGGTCGCGAATATACTGTCAGGCCGCAAGGGGTCTGTCAATTTCCATAAGGTAGCTTTGCCTTCACTCATCCGGACTCATTCCAAATCGCATGGGTGGTCTGGTCTTAGTGGCCAGGCTTTCTCTGGAGTCGACGCCTCCTCAGATGAGAAAACAACAAGACTCAAGCAGGCTGCAGTAGCCCAGAGTGGATCTCGGTCCTGCGGCTGGATTGGTTTGGATAGCTTCTGTTTAAAGAGTTCCACGGCCCGAGTGAAGTAGTAAGCCTCGTCCAGAGCTACGCAACTACTGAACTGTGCACTTGTGTAGCGGCAATGTGCCGCAGCGAAAGCAAGGAGTGTATGCATCAAAAAGGGACTCTATGATACGATGGTCTCCGTCAGAGCGCATGGACAAACAAAACTGAGTACCTAGCAGGTGGTTTGACATACCTGAAAAGCCAATCTCACGACTTCGTCATTGTAGAGATCTCAGATTAGCCTTCACAAAGGTTTCAAGGTGGAGGCGGCACTGGTTTGATACCGACGCAATTGGCCAATCCATTGCCTGTCTAGCTCAAAGCTGTCTGTCGGCGCAGATGATCATTGGCCGGAGAGGAGATGAAGGCTGAGCTGGCGTGGAGAAATAGACACTGGCTGCTGCTCCGAAATCAGCGATATGTCCACTGCAAACAGCCATGGGCAGCATATCCGCAACATTCGACTGGTAATTACAGACGACTCCGTAAGTACTACATTTCTGGCATTGAGGCTGGTTCTCGTCACACTGTTCGAGACTGCAAGTAAGCGTTTCGGGTCCCGGGCATAAGATAGGGAGGGCTACGGGAATAAGGGGCTCCACGCTGACTTTGACTTTTCTGATCCTGCAGTTCCGACAGCCCTTTCGCGACCTCCTATGAAATTTACGTTTAGAGTCAATGGCGTCAAACTTCTTGTCAGACGAAGGCTCTGGTCCCGCCATTGTCTTGTCTGTTTGTGGAGACGAGGTCTAGAACGGACGAGGAAATAGAGGAGGGTGACGGGACCGAACTGGAAAAGACGAACTAAGTCGGGTCTTGCTGACACTGCAGCGTTACCGTCCTGAGCGGACAGAGCCAGACCTACTCGTTGCTCCACTGAGGGAAAGTACTAACGCTGTGCAGTGGTAGAGAGTACAGCCACCACGCAGCAAAGGCAGGGGCTATGAAAACGGGCATGGGGGCCATTCCGGGGTAGCAGAGTAGACATAAATAATAGCACCAGAGGCTGTCACTTCCCCATCTTTCTTTTGCTATCACTAGAGTATCATGCGGAATCCGAGTCACCCGCACCAAATTCGCGCCGAATCCTCGCCGAGCCTGCAAAGGAGCGGGTTCAGACTGCGGATTGAAAACCTGCAGCAGATTCAGGGCAGAAATTCCTAGCCCACTTTGAAGGCCCTAATCACCTTCCTAAGATGGCCAATACCTTCCCTAAAGAGTATATTAGGGCTACTAATCTTAAAAAAAAAAAAAAAAGGCCTACGTGTCACTATTATCGGGGCATTCCACAAGCGGCCATTTAATAATGAAGGAGCGCAGAGAGAGGAGAGCTCAGGTCAGTGACCGGCAGATAACACTACCCCTATTTGTCTGACAGATGTACAGTCTGAAGAAATTTCTAAGGATCCTGAGATCTGTAGGCTCCAAAGACCGAGTCAGATGTTAACAGCAGAGATCCATCAGAAAGCCTACTGGATGTTGAATGAGGCAGCTGGAACAGCGACTGATGAACAAAGCAAGCAAGCTGAGTCCCCGCATACTTGGAGGGGAGGATCAGGAGGTTCACCCGCAGGTAGTTCGGGGCCAGCCCCACTTAATGCGGCGATGCGATTTAAGATCCATTGCATCTCCAGGAGGTCGACTGATGGAAGGGCTTCGCATTCCTTGGGCCGGACTGAAGACTGTTAGGGAGAACTGGGCGAGATTCCATTGGAACATGTGTCGAGTAGACAGATGATGGAAACCAACAAAACAGCACATTCAGAGTTTTCTGATCAGCTGAGAGTTCAAGTGGTTTCAATGCAAAGCGAGCTTTCCCCCAGAGGTCATGGACATCCTTAGAGAGTGTCAGCAAGTTTGCACATGTCTGTCAGGGACATGTGCCCGGGGATAGGTTTATAAGGGGTGCTGACCAATAGTAGCCTTAGCAGCTACTATTCTGTTGCCTTTTTGGCGCAGTGGCTTAGTAGCATGGTCAGCATGCTAGGTTCCTGACAATGTCTCAGTTCCTTCAGGACCCAACACTGCACTTTTCCATGATGCTATCCTCTCTGCCGTCCAAAAGCACTTCAGACTAGTCGAAGAAAAGGCCCGTTCTTCTTCTCGACGCTTCCCAAATGAGTACGGGTAGATGTGGGCAATTTCAATAGGCTCGCCCTTCTTGGTGACAACACAGGCCTCACCGTCTCTCTTTGAAGCCTGGTTTAATTTTAGTAAAATAGCCAGGAAGTGTCGCACATTGAATGTAAATTTACTTCTTGCTTCCATCTACAGAACGAGCTTTGGCTTTGGTAGGAGAGGCTTCTTGAGAGGCTGAAGGACGAACAAGTGACTCAGCTGCAACCTGCGCTGTTTTCACCCTGCGCGGGACCTTTGATGGACTCGGGGGCCCAATTTCTTCTGTGTCTTCAATTTTTCTCTTCTGGATAGAGTCGGTCTTTGCTTTGGAACGAGTAGCCCCTGTGCAAGAAGGTGTCAGATAATATATCTATTTGTTAAGGCAGACAGATAGTAGATCGTCGTCCAAACGTAGTATTTAGTAACTCACAGCTCTTGATAGTAGTAGTTGTCAACGGGTTGCACAGTAGACTCGTCAGAATCTCGTCGGAATATGTTGAGCAGGGCCCTTAACGAACTATTAGGAACCAACTAGAGCCTTTGGCCTTTTTGGTCCAGTAGTTCAACAGAATATCCTGACATTCGTGTCAGGAAAGAAATTTCGCTCAGCCACAGGCATGCCAGGTGGCAGAGTCGACGTGGCGGATCTTGATAGTCTGGATTATCTCGTTGATCAGGTCAGATCTCTCTGACTGGTCTAATTCCTCGGCTGGATTCATCGAGAAGGCTGAGTACGGTACAGAGTACGAGTAACGAACTGATGATAGATAGATGGACAAAGTCGAGAGTAATTCTAAGCTGAGGCCGTGATGAGACAGACGGGTTGAATACTACCAGTAACAGGTAGATGTCAGGAAGGACGTAAGAGTGAAAGGACACGGTCACTAGGCGTGCTGCCTAGCTCCAGCCGGTTGCGGCCTCCAGCTGGTCAGTACTGGGAAGTGGGGTAGGGAGTGGGCATCCAGCAGGGGCGAAAATTATATCACCATGGACGGGAGTACAATGCTGCTGGGCTGGCCAGATACAGGCTCCGTCATCGATTGGTCTCTGAACCGCGAGCAGATCGCACAACATGCCAAACTGATACCGACAATGGTATTGGAGGCGAATATTTCTCTACTGCATACAAGGTTCATGCAGAAATTGTCCTTTTCGTTTTTTCCCTCTTTTCTCTCCAGGCTCAAAGTTCTCATTGATAGCTATTCAGATAGTTGAATGGAATCCTGTTGTTGTTATGTCAGGGACTTAGCATGCCAGCCATGCTACTAAGCCACTGTGTCAGAAAGGCAACAGAGTAGTAGCCATCAGGCTACTATGGGCTGACACTACCTGTATAGTGATTGGTGGCTATCATATTAGGTGTGCCTAACATGTTACCTTTCTAGTTGAACTATGGTATCTGTCAACTGATATGAAATTCCAACTGACAAATATTGTCATTGAGTTACAATGATTCTGCTCACACCTCTTAATCATCCACCTATTGTATAACAATGGTTAAAGCTACCCTGCTTGATATTTCTAATGTCAATGGGTCAGAGCTGGTGACCCTGTGTGGAAAGATTGTTAGTTGCATTGCAACATGCTAAGAATACCTTTAGGGGCTGAGGGCACCAAATTTGACAACTGGAGTGTGTTCTTGGTAAAGGCACCTGGCACTAAACAGAGAATGTTTCAGTGGTACTGGAATAGCAAATTGCTGTTGAATCAGCTACTTTGAGCATAATTGATTACCAAAGATCCTCTACATTTTTGCGACATTAGGAACCGCTATCCTGTTTAATAGGTCAACTTGTCACAACATACATCATCACCCAGGTCCTAGTTGCTGGTGATAGTACCCATATCAAAGGTGACACTGTCTGCTTCATGCCTTCCTAGCAAAGTTGGGAAAGTTGACTATTCATTAAAGCAGTGCACTGGAAGCCTGTCCATGCAACATTCTATTTGAGGTTCTCATCAGATGTTTCACATGCAGTTCAGATCTCATCTTCTTCCTCATCAAAGTCATCTTCCTCTCCCATGTCGTATAAAATTCGCCCGCCTTCTCCAGGGCCGTCTCCGTGCTGTGCATCGAAATATGGCAGCACCACACCTTCTCTCTCGCGCCTCTGCCTTTCTGTAAGTCTTAATTCGAACGTAGATTCGGGCTCTTCATCACCGGTTGCTGTATCTTGTTCTTCTGCGGGTCGATACAGCGGGTGATCATCCAGAAGTGTGACGATCTCCTTCGTCTGCTGAGATGGATACTGCGATGCAGGTGGCAACAGATACCACTCAATGACGCCACGTCCACTTTTTCTTCGATGCTCCATCTCGAGAACAATACCTTCCGAAATTCCCCGGGTGCTGGGCTTATCGAGTCTACCTAGCAGTACGCCTTCTTGCTCCTCTTCGAGACCGAACACAGGAGTCACCAGACTGCGGTCGCGCGCGGCCTTTTGAGCAAGAATGTGAGAGAACGAGTGCAGCTTGATAATAGTTGTTGCAAGATATGATAATGTCGAAAGAGGCGAAGGTGAATATGAAGGTCCATTTGAAAGACTTGGGATATCCTGGTGATAAGTCACCACAATTGATGATCCTAGGACCTTCGCTGAAGGTGCCGACGGTACGATCAATGAGCCCAGGAAATTGGGTAAGTTGACATTCTTGTTAGATCGGTTGGGATTTGCAAGAGAATTGATAGAATCAATAATTATAAGGCGTCCTATATTAGAGTAAGGAAAAATCCCAAGAAAGAAGAGCATGTAGAAGAAACACGTACGGCACGGTTGGCTACCAGGTCGGGTCGGCGACGCAACACTGGCCTCTTTGGCAATATCTGCTGTACTTTTACGCCGAGCTGAGATAAAAGCGTCGACACCATCGGGTCGCGTTAAGGTTTCGAAGGCAATAAAAGTGATGTGAACTTTGGATAACTATTTTAAAAGATTAGCTAATGGAGTACTTGACAGTAATTGCGCCTTGCATAGCTAGGTAGTTTCAGTCGTCCAATGGATGTATATTAGCTCCAGAGGTAAAAGACAAGGGAGAGTGTGTTTCAAATGCGCTGAACGTCGATGGAAATGCAAAATATCTCAAACAAATAGCTCCTTCCATAGATTGAAACAAGAAGGAAGCAATTAAAAATCAAAGGCAAACTCACCTTTGCTCGCCGTATGTACTCCTTGACAAGTGGCGTCGCTGGTTGCTCCAGAGAATCCAACAAGAGCGTCAGCGGTGACACCGTATCCCTCAGACTTAGGAGTTTGGAGATCAGAAGCAAATTATGGGTTCGCCTGTGATCCAAGTTTACGGGAGCCATGTCTTTATTTCAAAATACTATATCACCGTGGCCAACAAAGTTGATGGCGGACGAGGTTTTTCAACTCCTCTGTCGCCGAAGGCATTTTGAAAGAGCTCTCGATTAGGCATAGAACTTGCCTCTTGCGGTCTAGTGCATACTATTTTGGTTTAGCGTTCCCTCGCGTCTACATTGAATTTGAACTAGAAGATCGTTTCTCATTTCAGGAATACGCCACGACCCGTTCTATCTACATAGTACTAGTAGATAGGTATGCAGAAGGGGTGTATTTATTATCGAAAGTCTTTTTGCTTTGGAAGTACCTTTCTATGAGTTCTGCCCATACATGCCGCCCTCAAAGCCCAATCGTTCTCCCTACGCACTACCTGATTGCGAGGACGATGAATGCAACCGGCCGCGCAGACGTCATCAATGAGATCCCGGGGGATTACTATGGAATCCGCATCCTTCGCAAAAAGTCAAAACGAAAACAGTGTCGTCACCGTCTCCAGCGGCTTCAATCCGATCAGTGGGAACCAGGTGCTGCTCGAGCCGAATATACCGGCAGACAGGAGACTTCAAGGGACGATTTTCATGCAAACTTGATGCCTCCGATCCCTTTCCTCGAGGACCATTGCCGGCTTATCGTATTGGAATAACTCGTTATCAAGAAAATTACCAACTTGGTCAATGCATCAAGCGGTAGCGAGGAACGTGAGTTACTCGGTTTCCGCAGGGTCGGACGGTTGGAGGCTGACTCGATACCAGATCAAAGAGACCCAAGTATCTCAAGAAGCTCGTTCCAGAAATTGTCCCTATTAGCGTCGCCGTCAGTATTAGTTGGGTATGCCAATTCTCCACTATGGGAGCCACAGCTATCCTCAAAATGTGAGCGAGATGTATCTTTGCAGCCACCCTGTGTTGAGGACAGGCAATTCGAGAAGCAGCCAACAAACAGGTAGAAAGAGCAGAGATCTCTTGAAAGCTCAAGAGATGCGAGGATACTACCGCTTCATCCTTCCAGCTAACTTAGTTTCCGATATTGGGAATGAATAAATTTGTCAATTCAGTTCCTAGCATCAGAACCGTGATTGACGTGCAACAACAGCTGGGAGCATCCGTTCCTCAGCACTGAGAGTCTACACAGTAAGAAATTTATCAAGATCTTCATGGAGGAGACACTAGGAGGTACATATCAACGGGACTGCTGCAACTTATAGAAGCGAAACACTGTCAACAAACCGGGACGTGTCGGGAAAGGCAACAATGGGTTGAGGTTGATTTTTTCGGCCGACTAACAAGAACGGGCTCGATCTGTGGAATTATAATAAAGGACGAAGTGAAAAACTGTATAGTCAGGATGATTCTTAAATGACAGGACTGGAGACTATTAGTAGGTTTGGAAGAGTCGTATTTTTGGCGGTAGAAGGAGTAGAAAAATAGACGACAGTAATGCCGCAGCTTCATAGCTTTTGCCTCATACTACGACTTGAAGCCTAGGTAGTAGATCCCTGGCATTTCTCAGTCATGATTGAGATAGGGATTCTTCAATTTCATAGTACTGTTAGAGCGCACGGTGTTGCGGTGGTGGTAATGATCAAAATAATCAATTATCCTCGTTGAAAAGAAAAGGACATTTACATCGAAGGCAGATAAACCAAATAACAAGTAGCTCACAAGATCTTGGACAATTGAGTGAGAACTCTGGAGCTCAACTTTCCAGGTGGCTTTTCTCCTGGTCGAGACAGATGGAGAACCCGGCTGCGGGCATGTGATTGGCAGAACGTTTGTCGGGCGGAGAGGCTTCAGCCTTTTAGTCCTTCACTGAGTGTGGACCACGCTGTCTAGGCTCTTTTTCCTGTTCAACCATGCTATACTCTCCGAATTTAATAATTTCATAGTAGGACGCGGCCTCTACTGTCCTTTAAAATACTCTATTTTGAAGCTTTCCTTTTCCCTAGTTGTCGACAATGTCGACGCGCAGGCGCGAGTCTGTCGAAGCTTCCCCCCGACCACATCCTATTGCTTCGCCGTCTAAGATGGCAGAGCCACCTGCGAAGCGTGCTCGGCGCACCGATAGCTCGTCAATGTGGGAGATACATAATAGAAGAACTCAGTCACCCGCGTCCGAGTCGGATTATGATAGGAGCTCAAGGCGCACACCGCATGCGAAGGAGGACGGACGACGTGACGCACGAGACCGTGATGACCGACGATACCGTTCTCGCTCCCGCTCGATAGATCGGAAAGAAAGGAGGCGAGAGAGGAGCAGATCCAGAGATAGACGCGACCGTGATCGCTATCGTGACCGGAAAGATCGCGACAGAGACAGGAGCGTCAGTCGAGAGAGGCACTATCGAAGAGGTACGTAAAACTATCACGCACCGCACCCGCAGGTTAGATGGCCACACCCTAACTGTTTATGAAAAGGGTTACCACCGAAAAGCGACAAATTTCGTGATCGATCGCGCTCGCCTTATCGGAATGGTACGAGGGATCGAACCAGGTCACCGCCGCGGCGGAGCTCTCGAGGGGATCGAAGGGACGATCGCAGAGACGGTCGGCAATATGATAGCTCTCGGCAAATAAATGGTAGAGCAGGCTCACATCGACCGCCGTCCCCGGATCGTTACAAAGGGGATATGGACGTGGATATTGCTGGAGCCGACGGAGATGAAGATCTGGAAGCACTTATGCGGAAGAGCATGGGTTTCACCAATTTCAGAAGCACAAAAAACACAAAAATACCAGGGAACAATATCTATGGCGTGCGGAAGGAAAAGAAGACTGTGTACAGGCAGTATATGAACCGACCTGGCGGGTTCAACAGACCACTGAGCCCTACAAGGTGAACCTTTTGCAACGGGTTCTCCCGATTTCGGCTAGTTTCTTACTTTGTTCTTCATTTTTCCTCTTTGCTGCTTGTCTACCCTTTATTTTTGCCTTTTTTTTTCTTCCCTGGTTATTCTATGCAGCATTGTAAAGGCGCACATGCTTGGGACGGGATTGCTTTTTTTTTTGGTTCCATACCTTTGACCGGATTATTTTACATTTCGTTTAGCGTGATGTTCATTCGGCCATTGAGACAAAATTTTGTGCAGGGAAGCTTTTAGAGAAAATACGTTATCTTCTATCTTTACTGCAGTTCCTAAGCTAGATCACAGACTCGACAGTAGACCGAATACGACAAGCTCCCCACATGATCAAACCGGAGCTGCCTCGCTATATACCAACATGATCGACTTGATACGAACTATTAGCATTGGTTGGAATGCCAAGGGGGATAGGATATTATTTAATAACTCCTGTTCGTAGTCGGGAATAATAATTCCACCGATAACAAGTGATTTATAGAACCAACCCCCACTTGACGTAACTGCTCAACCAACATCTTACCTTCTGTCACTTCAACGCCAAGTCTTTCGTTATACAACTCTGGCTCCAGTCAAAGTACTACGTAACAACCTCAGTTCAACCTGCAAGATGGCCGCTTCGAGCGATCGACGTGAGATCGTAATTGTCGGTGTGCTGGAGCCCTATCCTGAAGCCCTACATTACCCCGCATTCCTCCTACTTGCATTAAACTAACCATTTCTCCCAAGGCGGTGGTATAATTGGGTCCTGTTCTGCATACTACCTGACAAGACATCCGTCGTACGATCCCTCTCGCCATAAGGTTACGCTTATCGAGGCCACAGAGATTGCCGGTGGAGCATCTGGCAAGGCCGGCGGACTTTTGGCATTATGGGCGTACCCGAGCAACATCGTTCCGCTGAGCTACAAACTGCATGCAGAGCTGGCGAAAGAGCACGGCGGGGTTGACAGGTGGGGTTACAGAGAAGTCAATTGCGGGCAGATCTCCGCACAGGGCCGTCCGGTTGGGGACAAGGAAACAGCGAGCAAGGGGGGAGATACTGGCACTTCTGTTTCTCTGCAGAAGAGGAGTACGGCTGCGATTTCACAACTACGAAAGGCTGGAATCCCACCAGACCTCGACTGGCTTGTACCTGGTCTCTTGAAGGAGTATGACAGTATGAGCGGTCCGAGGGAGACGGCTCAAGTTCATCCGTATTACTTCACCACTTCAATAGCGAAGCTGGCGGAAGAGAAAGGGGCCAAGATCATCATCGGATCAGTGACGAACATTGCCCGTTCAGCGAGTGGTGTCCAGTCGGTTACCTATACTGATAAAGAAACCGGGGAGGCGCGTACGGTCCCCTCAACGGATGTTGTCGTCGCCGCAGGGCCGTGGACCAGAACCATTTTACCAGAGGCCCCAATTTCAGCTACTCGCGCCCATAGCGTCGTCATCCGACCAACAAGGCCAGTGTCTGGCTATGCTCTTTTCACGACGATACAGTTGCCGCCCAACTTCTACCCCTCAAAAAAGGCGCGGCCGTCCGTGGTCACGCCGGAGATTTATGCTCGCCCCGATGACACAGTTTACGCCTGTGGTGAAGGTGACCACATTATTCCTCTTCCGAGGACGACAGCAGACGTGCAAGTTGACCAGCAGCGGTGCCAGGACATTATTGACCAAGTAGGCAGCGTGTCCGATGAGCTGCGCAATGGTGCAATCAGTGCACGCCAGGCTTGCTATCTGCCGAATGTGAGTTCAGGAGGCGGGCCTCTCATAGGCCATACTGGCGTCAAGGGATTGTATCTTGCAGCAGGTCACACTTGCTGGGGTATCCAGAATGCGCCAGGAACAGGAAAGCTTATCAGCGAGTTCGTGTTTGACGGGAAAGCTATCAGCGCAAAGATCGGATCGTTGGATCCAAGGAACTTCCTGTGATTTTTCTATTGATAGGCTGAAATCGCCCACTGTATTAAATCCATGGGAGGCACTCTGGAATTGGTAATATATACTGCGTGAATCCCCACTTCTAGATGCAGAAGAGTCTTAAGCAGCAGCAGTTATCCAGGAATACGTCAGTGTTGCCGTTGCGTAATCCGAAAATATGCAAAGAGCTTGGGCCACGTAGCTTGTGCGGAGCGACTCTCATCCGCCCCAGACAAGAGGACAGAGTGCTTGTTGCGGAATTGTACCTTCTAGGCGCAGCTCATATGCCAATGCTAATGTTAAAGCTTTCACAGCTTTGGTAATTTTGATGCTCTTACCAGAAGATGCATCGCCCAGGCATATCGACTCTTTTAGCCCTGTGTCTCTGGGTACCCCGGGCTATTGCAAACCAAGGTTTCGCTCCGAACGAAGCGTCCGTCCCGAGTCAAGAGGTCGACAGAGCCAACAACCAATCGCTACTATGGGGTCCTTATAAGCCAAATCTTTACTTCGGGGTTCGTCCCCGACTTCCTAACAGTCTGTCTGCCAGCTTGATGTGGTCCAAGGTGGACAGTTACAACAGTATCCAAGAGAGTAAGTACTTATGGATTGGCGACCATATCTCCTCTTCCCACTCTGGGAATTTTTTCTCTGCTGACGCATCTTAAGACCTTAGACACACCTGTGAACAAAATGAGGGCATGGCTGGTTATGGCTGGGACGAATACGATATCCGAAAAGGCGGCCGAGAAACGGTACACGACTCGCGAAACACCCTAGACCTGACGATCGACTTTGTGAAGGTTCCTGGTGGCCGGCATGGAGGAAACTGGGCTGCTCGCGTTAAGGGGACGCCTCGCGAAGATGCACCCGATGACCAACTCACATCTTTATTCTTCTTCGCAAGCCTCGAGGGACTTGGGAATCTTGGGGTTGCATCGGAGTCTGATGGGCTGGGCATTGAAGGCGACGTGAAATTCACTGGCAACACCCTGGATCTGGGAGACTTCTCGCTAGATATTACCGCGGGACCCGAAACCAATGAGCATCCCTACTATAACCATCCGAGTTATGAGGATAAGCCCCTGGATAGGAGCATCGTGTCCAGCTCGTTCCTGGAGCCCAAGTTACTTTGGCAGTCAAAGCGTTGCTCTCCCTTCCCTTCGTCTCCCTCCTTATTCCTCTTACAAAGACAATACTGATGACGCATTCCAGTTATTCTGTTCTCTCAACTGAAACCCGAGATTGAACGTTATGTCGAAAAATATGGCGAATCGAATCCACCACCGCCAGCGCAGGTGTTTACCATCAAGAACGAACCCGGAGATGGTAATGCCCATTTAGTCCAGAAAGTTTTTAAGGGACCTTTCGAGGTATGATTACTATTCTTTGCGCGTTGTCCTCTACTGACCGGTTACAGTTTGATATTCTTTTCTCGTCAGGGTCTTCGCCGAATCCGATAACCTGTAAGTGTAGCTTTTGCTTTCACTCCTTTTCTAGCAATTACCTGCGATTCATGTTTCAGAGTGGGTATAATAACTGACTCAATGCCCAGCCGAGAGTCTCACTCAGGAAATTGAAGATGCTTCGCTCTCCTTCAACCGCCGGTTCGATCAGATTGCGGCTCCCAAGTCACCTTTCCAGTCCCCGGAGTATTCTGAATTTTCAAAGGCAATGCTGTCAAACCTTGTTGGGGGCATCGGATTCTTCCATGGAACAGACGTTGTTGATCGCTCTGCAGCACCAGAGTATGATGAGGAAAACGAAGGTTTCTGGGAAGAAACCGCAGATGCGAGAGCTCGCGCCCAACCAGTCGTTGAAGGGCCCAAGGATCTTCTCACTTGTGTGCCCTCGCGTACTTTTTTCCCGCGAGGATTCCTTTGGGATGAGGGGTTCCACCTGATCCCTGTTATAGACTGGGACACAGATCTGGCGTATGTGACCATCTTGTTGCCTCGAAGGTTCGAATTAAAACACTTACAACGTCTGTAGGCTTGATATCGTGAAAAGCTGGCTAAATCTAATGGACGAAGATGGTTGGATTGCCAGAGAGCAAATCTTAGGTGATGAAGCTCGCAGCAAAGTGCCGCCTGAATTTATGGTCCAATATCCCCACTACGCCAATCCTCCTACCCTTTTCATAATATTGGAGACCTTTATTGATAAGCTTAAGAGCGCTGAGCACAATACTCTTCGTCAACAAACTCGCTCCGAGGAACTAACAGAGACAATCCGCACAGCGCATTTGGACAACCCAGAGTTGGCCGACGCCTACCTGCGTTCAATTTATCCCTTGCTCAAGAGACATTATTTCTGGTATAGGGAGACCCAGAAAGGCGACGTCAAAGGCTACGACCGGCAGGCATTCTCATCTAAAGAAGGGTACCGCTGGCGCGGTCGGTCTGTGCAGCATATCTTAACGTCTGGTATAGATGATTATCCCCGGGCACAGCCACCTCACCCTGGTGAACTGCACGTGGATCTGCTCAGCTGGATGGGACTGATGACCCGTTCCCTTCGTCGAATTGCCGAGGTTCTGTCAGAGACTGAAGATGCGGAAGAATTCAAGTCGTTTGAGACGGCAATTGAACGAAACATCGACGACCTTCACTGGGATGATACAGCACAGGCATATTGTGATGCATCCGTCGATGAGTACGACGACGATATCCATGTTTGCCACAAGGGATATATCTCCATCTTCCCGTTCCTGACAGGTATGGTCGGCCCCGATAGCCCCAGGCTGAAGCCGATTCTGGATCTAATCAATGATCCGGAGGAGCTGTGGAGTGACTATGGTATTCGGAGCTTGAGCAAGAAGGACGAATTCTATGGTACGGCCGAGAACTACTGGAGGAGTCCTGTGTGGATCAACATCAATCATCTGGTATTGAAAAATCTTTATGTGAGTGTTGCCCAATTGTGTCTAGGAAATTGGACCGTCTCTGACCACGGATTTAGGATATTGCAACCACGGGTGGTCCCCACCAGGAACAAGCCCAGGATATGTATTCCAGACTGCGGAAGAACTTGGTTGGGAACGTGTTCCGGGAGTGGAAACGGACCGGATTTGCCTGGGAACAGTATAATCCGGAAACCGGCCACGGCCAGCGGACACAGCATTTCACCGGTTGGACCAGTTTGGTGGTGAATATGATGTCTATGCCCGACCTTCCTGCAGGCAAGAAGACGTCTCATGATGAGCTGTAAGGAAATGATAAAGGAGTGTAATGGTAAACCGGTACATTAGAAGATTTATGAACAGCACATAGCCCGAATAGAAGGACTGTCTTTGCTCTCATAGCTTCCGCAGGACTAGCGCCTGCGCCAGTTCAGAGGAAATAGACCAATGACAAGGGTATCCAGCAGAAAAACTAATGCCGTCGAGCGTGATCATAATCCCTCTCCCTTCTGTGTGGGCGATGTCCATGACGATCTGAAGAGAGGTTGCCCTCCACTCGTTCGGATCTCCTATACCCGTCTTCTTTTCGCCGGTCTCGGCTCGTTGATCGGGAAGCTGGTCTTCTCCTTCGGTGGTGCCTGTCACGAGAAGTTGACCTAGATCTAGATCTATGTCTGTGGCTGTGACGATGGTGACGCTCGCGGTCGTCGTGATGTCTGCGATGTCTTCGCTCTCTCTCCCTGTCCCTATTGTGACTACCACTGCGATCTCGCCCTTTCTCCCTCCCTGGACTGCGACTGCGTCTCCGGTGTCTCCTTTGATCTGGACGTAAACCGACGGCTTCTAATTTCTCGTCATCCCCCCCAGTCTGCGCAGCAGCAGCAGCTCCTCCATAGGAACCGAAACCGACACCTTTGGCCATCCCCTCGTTGTCCAAATCTTCGTCAGCTGTGGCATCGTGTACTGCCTTCTGAACATCCTTGACCCCCAAAGGAGTCAAATTAGCATTATCTGTGCTCTTTGGGGGTACAGGCAGGCCCAGAGCTCGCGCCATTGCCTCCTCCTCGGCTTCTTTGACGCGACGGATCTCTTCGCGGTCCCGTTTCGCCTTCTCCTCCTCACTTAGCTCTTCTCCTTTTGAATACCATGTCAGATCTCGGCCTTGTTGCCAGCGACCCACAGGGGCCATGAGCGAGTGGCCGAGGTAGTGCTCGCGGCGTGAGGACTCTTTGACGTCGGACCATTTGAAGTCGCCACGGCCGCCGCTGGGAAGAACAACAGGGGAGCTGTTAGTTGGAGAAAACGGTACAAAACTGAAGTCAGGCCTGGGCTGGCGCGAGAGGAGAACTTACCGGCTGCCTTCTTTTCGAACTCCAGCGACAAGATCCATGATTTCCAGCTCGCAGACTGTGCCGTGGCTGCTTGCTTGGAACCGGAGACAGCTCGATCGGCCGGTTTCAGCAGATCCACCGGGAGATGTGGCACGTGCGCAGCGACATGCGGGTTGACCGTGATCTCATCGCTGAACGGTCGAAAATCGTCCGAGCCATCGGGGGAGAACCTGTTTGACGTGCAGTCGACAATAATGTCTACGGTCGTTTGTCTCATCGACAGTCCCGACCTGCTTCAGGTCTCACTATCACTGTTTGCCGTCTTATAACACCTCCAAGTCCACCTGCCTGCAATGACAGCTCCACGCTTCTATCCCCAACAGATAGCTAGCGCTACTAATCTTTCCTTCTCTGCCGGCTATCAGCTGCGGCTAGAGGCTCCAAAGAAGAGCTAGAAAGGCCTATCAATTTCTAAGCTCGTATTATATCTGGACTCGTCAGATTTACTCGGGATGGAGTTCGAAAGCGACGGAGGCCGCCATCCGACGCGCCCCGGAAGAACACTCCGTATCCGGGAGCTCAATGTCGAGAAGGGCTCAGAGAGAGTATGTGACCTGTCATATTCACTTTATGTTCACCTAAATATCAACGGCAATAACGTAAAAATCTATCTTTAAGCCTAGGCCCTGAGCTGACTGAATTCGTTAGTTTCCTACGTATGTCACCCACCTGTTTCCTTAGGTAGCCAGCTATCTTGGACAATGCTGAACTGGTATCTCTATGTCTAGAAGGGACGACGTGTTTCCCCCTGAAACTGCATCATGGCGAAACAATCTGGTGCGTCTTAGCTCTCGGGCGTAAGATGCGAGAGTGCTCTCAAATGGCTAATACATCTTGGAAGACTGCACTGTCCCAGCGTCGCAACCTGCTTTTCACAGCATGTCGGCATCAGATCTATGTCTGGGAACCAGCCGGATCCTCACAGACACTGGGGGCAGAACCCGAAATGATAATAACTCCTGTTATGAAGAATCCTCATGCTGGCGGTTACATATCACCCCAGATGCCACATGCCATCAACAGTATCCTCCTTGATGATCTGGGCCGCGAGGAGATTTTACTACTTGCCACTGACTCCGGCAACATTTGCGCGTATCATGTCGAAGCTATAACTTCTGCTCTTGAACGTGCTGCGGAGTTTGGACGGCCACGGCCTCTGGATGATTCTGGGGTCCATCCCTTTTTTGTCGAATGTGTTGGCGAGAGTGCGTGGGGGCTAGCCATACATAAATTCGCGCGTCTCATAGCCGTGAGTGCGAACACAGGACTCATCACCGTTTTCGCCTTCGCCCTAGTCGGTCCTTCCTCTGAAGATAGTTTCGACCCGAGCGCCCCCTTCAAAACCGGTGACAATCTATGGGAATATGGACAGACTTGGGAGGATGTAAACACTAGCGATAAGCTCGACCAACTGCGGAATTTAATGCCTGATAAGCATCGCGCGCGTAATTTAAGGTTGACATATACAGGCCATTCCAACAATATCCCATGCGTGTCCTTCCTTAACTCTGATCTCGACCCTAATGGTGCTTGGATGGTGAGCACTGATATCGAGAATAAGCTGCTCGTATGGAGAGTTTGGCAGAGTCTTGGCCCCTTCAGTGCCTGTTGTTTCAGTGATATCACTTCCAGGGCCTTCCCGCGAAGTTTGCGCAATGAGTAAGACTCAATTTCTGCTGCCTGACATTGACACAAGTGAATGTCTTTGCTGACCGATTCCTAAGTGAACGTGGCTGGTCCGTTCTGGCGCTTGACCCACGCACTTTTTTCCCATATGAATCTCTCGAGGAGGCGTGTGGTGGTGGACCGGCCGTTCTACAAGCACACGAATGCAGAGTGGTCGATGTAACCCGTCTGAGCAGTCGGATTACCAATGTCTCTCGGCTGTATAATTATTTTCCACCGGAGAAAAGGGCTAAGTCTAAACCGCCGACACTGCCTGATATCTTCGGTCCAGAGTGTCGCATTAATAAAGAGAAGAGCATCCCTTCGTGGTCTGACCGAGAAGCTCAAAAAAACATTGATGGAAGCAGTCATGTCGCCCAGCGTCTCGAGGATAATGCTGAGGAGGACATGGTCAACCCAGCCGATCCACTAGATGCCCATGTTTCACATCCCATACGCGCGGAGAGCCCTGAAAGGTGGGAGTTTCAAGTGAACGATACTGGCCAAGGCAGCAGCGATAGCGGTGCTGAAACAGATGTCATAGGGGCTGATGCATCCCACAACCAAGCAGCAGGGAGTAGCGACGCGGATATCTCCGTCGCGCCATCGCATGGTTCAGAATGGGACAGCGATGATATGGAAAATTTTACTGAGCAACGCGCACCTTCTATTCACCTCACCCTCATCGATGCCATTGGAGGCGCCCCACTCGTCCTAGAAGAGCATTTTGGTAATAACATCCACGAAGGCTTTGAAGACTATAATGGCGAGGAGGAGGAGGAGGAGAAGGGCAGTGATGAAAGTATGGGAGATAGTCAGGACACTGGTAGTATGGACCGAGATGCATCTGACATATGTAAGTCATTTGTAAGGACTGTTGCGTACCGTATTTTTGCACTTATCTGCTGACGTCGAAGGCTAACGGATCTGTGATCTACACCAGTTGATTCCTGGTCGGATTTTCCCATTCTGCATTTCTCAGAGACCGATATACGGTTAATTCCTGATCCATTTTCTATTCATGAATCTGCCGTCTGCGGTGCCCCTCTCCGACAGTTATTTACCCATCTAGTTACGTCAATTCATTCATGCGACCGCTTCAACATAGTGAAATATATCCCCGAGCAGGGTATAGTGGTTGCCGCCTCCCAGAAAGGGCGTGCAGCGATAATCGCCCTGACTAGATGCGGAGACTCCATGGTATTCAGAGTCGACTGGATAGTGCCGTTCATGAACCAGGAAAGATATGGTGATCGCCCTCTCCGGCCCCTTCTCGGGATAAGCGTCAGCCCCATTCAAGGGTTTGAAATGCCGCCCGACGTGCCCCATATCCCTCGGCATATGGCTGATCTCAAAAACCTCACTTTTTGCTATAAGACGATGAGCAGCAACCAGGACGAAGACGAAGACGAAGATGAAGGCAATGACTCTTCTTCCACATCAATTCCACCTCATGAAAGACAGTCCCCAAGCGGCACAGATGAATCTAGTTTCTTCAATCCTCTAGATGATGCGTATCCAGATAATGGCAGCAGGGACATTCACTCCCATTCCTCATCATCCTCTGCCGGATCACGGCGGGGGCACCTCACTTTGCCAGAGTATCATGCTGAAGCATCTCATGCCTATGAACCAGATGAGAGCTGGCGTGGCTGGTGCCCGTCTCGCCATTACCGCCTATTACTTGTCTTTGACGACCACACGGTTATGAGCTATGAGTTCTGGTATGACAGGGACAGGAGTGGCGTGGACCACAGCAGTGAAGATGGCAATGACGAGCATGAAGATGATGGCCATGAATATTTTGTCATCTAATCCATTCTTCTCATGAACTGTACTGTACTATACGTATGGGGAAACAAATCAATAGGTACTCCGACTATAGCATATCCTCTCTGATGGGACTGCAGTTATAGTCGATGATTCCACAGATTTCATGGCATTGTCCAAGAAACGCAAGCATGATCGGCACAATATGAAGTCCATTAATCAAAAAGTTAAAAAAGGAAGCCATGGTCTCAAGAATTCAACTACACAGTTGTAGGGTTCGGGAATAGAGTTTCACAAGTCTATATATATAGTGGGTTGCTGCTAAGAGGGCAGCCAAGAAATAGGACAAAAACCACCAGCAAAACAGATTTAAACAATTCAAATAAGGAATGAAAAAAGGGGTCTATCCCATTTTCATTTAACGAGTACTGTACAAAGACGAAGGAAGGGGATCTGAAACGCGAAAAATAATGAGGGGGTTCGCCTCCCCATTGAAAACATGCTATGCAATGCAGATGCTAATAAAACTCGAACACAAGTATATCGCTGGTATGCTGCAAAATGTATCACGGTTGCCAATTACGCGAAGGGGAATAAATGCCAGGAAACAAGAAGTAAACCCAAAAAAAAAGACAAATGGCCAATTGGAATTAATCGATTTTTGCGCATTTTGAAATACCTTGAGTATCCAAGCCCTAAAAGTCGTCGTCCAATTCATCGCTATCCCATTCATCCTCGCGGTCATTCATTACAAGGTCTAAGAACCTCTGAAGGCCTGGTCGCATTACTATCGGTCCTCCTTGATTTCGTCCAGCGTCGACACGGTTTCGCATCTCCGCCATAGCTTGCGCTTGCGCCTGTCGTTCCGCAGCTGCAGCACGGCCCGCGGCATCCAGTTCGTTTTGGTTTCGTCCCCGTCGGCGGTTGCCACGGCCATCAGCTCGGTTCACCCTTGGAGGCACTGGAGCAGGGGGGGGTGGCGGCCTGCGAGGCAGATCATCATCATCACCACCAAATTCCCAGGCAGGATTGTCGCCATCATCGTCGCTGGGTTGACCTATCTCATCGTCGAATTCAAGTAGAGCCTCCGGTATCCGATGCAGAGCCTCCGCTCCCTCGGGGTCGAGACCATCACCACCTTCTAAGTCCCAAAGGCGATTGTAGCATTTACTATTGACGTTGTTGAAGTGTTGATACGGGTTATCCTCCGAAAGCCAACTCGAACAGAGGTAACAAAAGTGAGTGTCGCACTTGAAACATATCATATGATTGCATCCCATTCGTTTCTGGCAAGGAGCGTCGCACGTGGGGCATGGTGATGTGTATAACCTGAGATATTCCTCGGTTGCTTTCTCCTCCACGGACATCTCAGCCTGCCGGCGTGGAAAGCATCGTTCAAGTTCTCCATGCCAGCCTTTCTTGCAGACACAGCAGAATGCATAATTGCATTCCTCACAGACCGCGACACGGTCAGCCATTGGAGGTAGCTGAGACTCCTCTCCCATAGGATCGAATACGAAACCACTCTCTTCGTCGGAGTCTTCAAAGTCATCGGCTGTGGGATCAGAGGGCTTCGGATGTTTTTTAGAGCGAGCAGCACCCTGGCACCATTGCCGTGGACAGTACACAGTGCTCTTGTCAGCTTCCAGCTTCTTCTTGCGCTTGAGGAACACGTAGCGTTGCACAGTATCCTGCTCTAAAGGTATTTGTAACAGTTCGCTGGGGCTCAGAGTCCGGTCGCGCTTTCTTCGCTTCTTCCTCGGATTCTCCGTCGATTCTGGAGGAGGCTGCACGTCCCTGCCGCAGTCAGGCGCGAGGCACTTAACACCGTCGATGTCTCCTTCTGTGATGCACGTATTATAGAAATCTTGAAGGCATGGAACGCAGAAGACATGAGAACAACGGAGCATACGGTGGCAGTTCACACCTTTCTTAGGTTCAAGACAGACGCCACACTCGAAAGTCTCTTGTTCAAACCTTTCACGTTCTGCTTTGCTGTTGAAATCCAACAACGCAATCTTCAAATCTCTAGAGAAAAGCACTTCGCCGTCCGGACCGCTGTCAGTGCCAAAAGCTGTTTCCGCTAACTGTTGGAGGTGGTCGATGTAGGTGTATACGACCAGTTCCTTTCCGCCTTCTTCCCATAGCCGGTGTCCATCGTCCAAAAGCTGGGAAATACGTGAAGAAGATAGCCACTGTGGATATACTCTGATATCGAAGACTGGCGGCTTCTCGGAAGGATAGCCTTCTGGTAGTCCGATTTCGAGATCAAGAGGAGGAAGACACGAAAGGGTGTGAACGTCCTTTCCAGCATTGGGGCCCGCATTACCTAGTCCACCCTTTGCCGCCGACATAAGCCCCGCGTCACTGGTATCGACTGAAGTAGGAGGGGTAAGAACCGCTGGAAAATCCGCATCGGAAGGAGGTTCGAAACAAACATGCAACGGCGCCGCGGGTACAACCGGTAAGGAGAGAGATGCCTTGAAAGGGGAGGAAGGATCGATCCTGATCTCAGGATATATAGCAGCAATGGATGACAGCTCCACGGAGCGCTCATCCTCGGAAAAAGGCGAAGATTCTGCCATGATAGAAGAGTCTGCAGCAGAAGTATGACAAGGCAGAGTAGTACGAATTGTACAGTGTCGTCCAGAGGTCAGATAAGGTGGCGAGGTGGATTCGTCCGACCCAGTGTTTTTGCGCGGTACTAACGCCGTTTCCAACACAAAAGAGTTCCCATAATATGAAGTTGTGGCTTGTAACTTTTGACTAACCAAGGCTATACCATTGTCCCAATAGAAAAAGTTAGAGATATCGACGGATATTCTAAAGAGCAAGTAAGTTCTGGTCAGCAGATTTGTTCTATCCAGTCCTAAAAAAGAGAAAAAGAAAAAAGAAAAGTGGCGACGGACTAATCCAGTGGGTGCTGTCAGGTATGAGAGATGCCCTAATCCTGGTGCCAACTCGCGACGAGATGCGGGTGTCACGGGTAGTTGTTATAGTACTTCTCCTTCGTTATCTGATGCAGTTCAGATGAAGCTGCCAATAAAAAAGACGCTGAAGAGAGACGCAACGGGAAATAGGACTTATAGCGGGGAGAGTGGTGCGGGTCATGATTTGATAGAGTCAGATAGAGTAAGAAAGTCGTGGTGAGTGAGCTCCGTCTTGAGGGCGAGCTGACAAGTTACGGAAAGGGAGGAGAAGCAAGGAGGAAGAAGAGAGGAAGATACTGACTACGAGAAGAGTCACCCGAAGAAGGAAAAAAAAAATGTTGGTGGAATTTGCCCGGGTGTTTCTCGTGAGTTCCCCTCCCCCTCCTTTCGCATGCCGCTTTTTGCGCTTCCTGAGGCATCGACACGGCGGCGGTTTATATCACGTGGCTGAGGGGAAGCCTCCAGCGAGACTAGCCGCATACGGTCTAGCGTCATTGCCTATCTTTCGACTTGGTCAGGATGCAGATGTGCCTTTGTCTTCTTTGATGCAGATCCTCTCTCAGCACTGGCCAGGAACTAATTATGGATACCTGTTTGTCAGACAGGCTTTGACCCCACGGAGAATAAGAAGCAGTGCAATCCCCAGACCAGTTCAGTGGTGCCATCTACCGGATCGCCTTCCAGCGCCTGTTGCTCCCTATGGACGTTATCAGTCATAACGCCCGCTCATAACCACCACAGCTACATCTTCTTGCCTCTGTACCGGGGGCAACATACGTCGGCCTGCTTTTAATGAACCAAGATGAATGAACCACAATTGGCATCTTTGTCTCTGACCCATGTCAACTACGTGAGTTGTGGTTTCTTTTCCAAGCACTATTGAGCGTCGGTGCTGACCGTTAGCGCTAGGACCCGGAAGACGCAATATCTTTTGTATCTGCCTGGCTTGCCCTCGTTCCACAAGCGCTATGTGTAGCTTATGTGGTTCTCATCTGGGCATCCAGAGAAGTAGAGGTTTTGTTGATGTTCGCCGGGCAACTTGGCTGTGAAGCGTTGAATTTTGCCTTGAAGAGAGCGATCAAAGAAGAGCGTCCTTGGCGTAGGTTCCGGTCCCCTGGTTTTACCCTTTTGACATCGACACAAATACTGACGTTCTCAACGACGTAGAGATGAATGGCAAAGGCTATGGCATGCCATCCTCCCATGCACAATTTGTCGCCTATTTCGCAGTGTACCTGTGCCTCTGGATTTTTTACCGGCGCGCACACTCTGATCAAGATCCCTGGGCAAGGTTCAGGTTTCTTGAACAGCTGGTAATCGCATTTGCGCTTTGTTTTGGGTCTGGCCTTGTAGCTGTCAGCCGCATTTATCTGAATTACCACACTCCAAAGCAGGTGTTGGCGGGATGCGTCGCTGGAACTCTGTGTGCCTTTGCCTGGTTTTATGCCACACATTTCGTGCGAAAGGCTGGGTGGATAGACCAGGCTCTGGATTTGGCAATAGTGCGCTTTGTTAGAATTCGAGATCTGGCTGCTAGTGAAGACTTATCCGAGGCAGCGTGGCAGCGATGGGAAGCAACACGGAAGCTGAGGCGCCATGTTAGCAGTGAGCCTCCGTCGCGCAAGTCGGATTGATCAGCTTATGTTCTGTTGAAACTCGTATTTTATTTATCTTAGCGTTGGACGCATCGTTGCTTTGATACCTACCTACATTCAATCGAAATTTTCAACATACAGAACATCCGTCCAGGGGTGGCCTCTCTCTCCATGAGCCGTGGTGGCTTGAGAGACGCCAACGCTCCCGGATATATGTCCCTAGACATAGAAAGATCTCAAGAGACATTTTCATTATCCGTAATGTGTCTGTCGTAAAATACCGAAAGAAAGATTGTTTTCTACCTAGGTACACTATCTAGGTCAATCCATGCTCCTCGTCGGGAGTCGTTCACGCAGCACTCGTCTCCCCTTCCTTCGTCGTGTCTAGCAGCTTTTGACCATATACAAGATACGCAAAACACCAGACGTGACCAGATACGGACAATAAACATACCTAACTCAGCAGCCTGACCATTTCAGATAAGAATGTTTGTTTGGGTCGCGAAAATCCTTCCGTGTCTGGGCAAAACGCACCTGCAATTCTTCCGAAAGCTATCCCAGCACCCGACAGAACATGGCTATAGTCTAGCAGCCTCGATGTCTTGCAGGGCCTGAACGAGATTCCGGGTCCCGACCTCCTTCTACATTTAGATGTTAATGTGGTGTCGCTTCCACTAGTCTTGTAGGTACATCAATTGTCAGCCACGTGATGACGAGACTGTCTATAATCTTTCAAAGGATTTTCTTACGCGTCCCGAAAAGCTGAGTCCAACTCTGAAACTATTAAATGTTTAGGTAGTATCAAAACAAGAGACGCAGATGGAGATTTATATACAGTATCATCAATAATGATTGGTGCATTGGCCGCTTAACATACCTGTTGAATTAAGCAGATTATCGTATTCGGTCCTAGCATGATAGATAGAACAATGATGTATGGATTCACGATCTGTACCAGCTAGCCAACACTATTACTGATTCTGCCCGTGATTCGTTCTCCTCAATTTCATATTATCCACTAACGTGGATAAGACCCAGACCCAGCATATGTAGCGCACTGGGGACAAGCTTTTTCCTTAGATATACTCTTGAAGCAAAATCTATGCCACCCCACAAGAAACTCTAGCTTAATTGAAAAACCACACTTGTCTACATCCAATAATCGTTTGATAAGGACTTCTTCTTGAAAGAGTGTCAATTTATGGCAATTGGTACATATTTATTATAAATACTTTGTAGTCTTGTGGTGATGCAGTCGGTAGCGAAGGGTATAGTAGTAGCAGATTCAGAGGCTCCAAATATATGAGAAGCTTTCAAAGATTGATTTGACTTCTGCGTTTTATATGAAGCAATAGCCATCTGCACATGACTTTCAGAAGACAAAGGCATTTGGCATGAGAAAGGTGAAAAAATGGTGCATTGAAATTGGACCTGCGGACCTGGATATGTTGTTGGGTGGGCAAATTTGTAACTTCGTGGTTGATTACGTTATGTGGCTTGGTTTGTTCATCACATCACCCCTATTTGAATTAAACATCTTCATTCCTAACTAGCCTTTACCATCCATGATAAAAATGTTTCGCCTATCATGTAAATTCTTTAAGCGCCCTTTTTTCAGGCGATCTGCTTCACCCATTTGGCAATTCAGTCAATCAAATATTCAATTAATCAATTCAACTGATGCATTTGAGGAAGAAACACTTCCCTGGTACTCACAAGACCTCTTTTATCCTGTCAAAATTGGCGAAGTGTTCCAATCTAGGTACCAAGTGATCGGAAAATTAGGCTTTGGGGGATACTCAACAGTGTGGCTTTGCAGAGATCTCATGTATGTATGTCCTTTCGACGCTGGCGCGGGCAATTCTTGCAGGAGTTGATCATACGTTAGACGGCACAAGTACGTCACATTGAAAGTGTTCGAACGCGGATCTCCCGAGGGCAAAAGGGAAGTTGAAGCCTACAACCGTCTTAATGCGTGCAGTGCTTCCCATGACGGTGCTATGTTGGTTCGTAAGGCGCTCGATAGCTTCCAGATCAACTTTGCAGAAGGTCTCTATCAGTGCCTTGTTCATCAGCCTCTAGGCATAAGTCTGCATGACCTCCAGAACCGATTTAGAGCCAAAGTGCTCCCGGAAAAATTGGTGAAATTGACTTTGGTACACCTCCTACTTGCCCTTGATTACCTCCACAGCGAAGCGGGCATTATCCACACCGGTATAAGGACCTTCTTCACTTTTTATTATGCAGTTCTTATACTTCTCTCCTAGATATACAAGAAAAGAATATTTTGCTCGGTATTGATGATATGTCAATCTTGGCTGATTTTGAAGAGGCGGAGAAATCCGACCCTAGTCCCCGGAAGATCGTTGGGGATCGGGTGATATATGCTTCCCGCAAACTCAAGAAGACGAATGAGCATGGCCGGCCCGTTTTATGTGACTTCGGTCAGGCTCGTCTTGGGTCGGCTCGTTACTCCGGTGACATTCAACCATATATCTATCGGGCTCCTGAAGTGGTACTGCAGATGCCCTGGGATCAAAAGGTTGATATTTGGAATCTTGGCCTTGTGGTAAGGAGGGTATCTTTTAATTCGTCTAGTACTGAAATTCTAGTCTAATAATGCAACTACCCTAGACTTGGGATCTCTTTCAAACAGGTCATTTATTTTACGCCAGAGATGCAAAGAAACAGGACTCAGATACCCATCACCTCGCTGAGATGATTGCGCTTCTTGGACCACCACCAAGAGAAATGATACAGAGCAGCCACTATGCTACAAATTTCTTCGACGATGAAGGTACGCTACTCAATAGACCGACACTTCACGAAACTGACTAGAGGAATCTCAAGGTAAATGGAAGAGAGCCGTTCCGATTCCATCAATAACTATGGAGCAGCTTGAGGGAAATTTGCAAGGTGAACAGCAACAGCTCTTCCTTGCATTCATGCGCAAGATGATCCAGTGGCAACCAGACAAAAGACAGTCGGCCAGGGACTTATTGTCAGACCCTTGGCTAAGGTTGCCATAGTCGAATCTGGTCCTGATTCGAGTGATCCTCAGAGTCGGAATCGGCAGCATGCTATCCAGATATTGTGAAAGATACGCGGCAAGCATGGCATGAAGGAACTCTGTTCATTGTCCGCCTTGAATTGACAGAATATTGTGCTTTGAGGTAAGATATTTATGTGTGAGTTTACTCAAGAAGCTCGCAAATACAATGGGAAAAGTATAGTACATATCTCAGAAATTCCCAAAGTCTCCATTACCGACACTTAGGGATAGATACAAAACTTTTTGAGTTGCAGAAGATCCTGGCAGATTGTTGAGGTTGGCAAGCCGTCGCCTCCAGCCATGTTGATAGGAAAGGATGCGCAGGACTGGGCGGAACGAGTTTGTCATCTATATCTATCGTCGGCGACGAAAACAGATTTCGCTCCCACATACGCATCAAGAGGTTCCAAGGTTGTTGTCTTCCAGACCGTATTATAACAGAGCTAATCTCATAGACTGGGAAATACCTTAGAAAAATGGAAGGAAGAAGAAGAAGAAGGTTATTTGTCATCTGAGGTAGAAATACGGGGATGGATAAGACTTGCAGAAGACGCTTAGATATTTGCATAGTACCGTTAGAGAGTGATAAACAACAGGCAGCCACAGGGCCAATGAATAGCACTTCTACTACAGCGCAACCACAAACTTCAGACCAAGCTTGCTGGCCACTGGGCAACGGCGCAAGTTCCGTTCTTTGTCGGGAACCGGTAGTATCGGCCAAATCAGGGGCTCCAAATCAAGCCACAAAGAGAGTGTGTGCAGCAGCAGCAAAGCTCCTCATTTGAGAGATGGCGTTCAATCATCCTGCTTCAGTTCCCCGCAGTCAAATCGGCACTCAGCCGGTGACAGGGGCACAAGATCGAGCGTCATGGGGCCGCCAAGCACACTTCACAGGGTGATCCATGGATACCTTAGGTTGGTACCTCCACCTACCTAGGGGAGGTACTCTGCCAAACAGATCACCGCCTGGGCATGCAGGGCGCTATACCAGTTCTGGGCAGCAACTAATTATGGCCAAATGAAGTAAGCGGTCACATTGGCGGTCCGTCCTTTACTCCTAATTGCTTTCTGCCCACGTGACCACGCGCCTGATGATTCTCCAGCAGTCGAACGACCGTCCTCCACCGTCTCAATGACGCAGCTCTTTCGGCATGAAGTGAGCATGAATTCTCTCCTGAGTGGTTAGATCATAGCGCTGGCTTTGGAACCTTGTATTGAGATTGCGCTTTCCTTTCGACCTTGTGTCCGTGCTTCCTTATGTCGGATTAATTACGCCTCTCTTTGCCTCATGTCCGTCAGAAGCAGATCCGGGGAATAGAGCTTTTTCTTCACAGCTATGGATGATCAGCCTATTTCTCCCGGCTCGGGCTTGCAAGAGCATCACTTCGTCAGGGCAGATGAAGTCGATCAAACAGGTGCAGACATTCGCCCAGTCTCCGATGAGCAGTTGATGGAACAGGTTGCTGAGGGTCTGAGACGTGAACAGGCCCAAGCATCGGCAGCTTCTCCATCAAACGCACTGCATAAACAGAACAAACCGCAGCAAAGGCGCCCTGCGTTGCATCGAGATGGTGTAGCACCCCCGCCCCCGCTGCAGCCCCCACCTCCTGCTCCAGGTCAGCAGGTTCCGGATCGGGCACCAGATTCGTTAAGTCTTGCGCAGCTAAGACAATTGGTGGGGGGCCTGCCTAAGATTGCTGAGCAGCCTGCGTATGCATTCAAATATGCAGATACTCAATCGTTCACTGATGAGCTGGAAGAGTGGTTCCAATACAATGAATTCGATCGAGTCATGCTCATGGGCATGCGGATGTCGTTCGAAAACAGGTGGAACGAGTTTCTGGCCCATAAATCCATCGATTCGCAAGAAGGGTCCTGGATTACGGCCAGCCGCGATTCGCGCAAAGTTTTCGTTGATCAGACACTGGAAGACGTGGGAGATCATGATCTGTATGCTCGCGTGGAGGCATTGGAGGCTATTTGCTACCTGTTGACAGGGGTATGGGGACTAACTGCTGGAAAACCTATGGATGGTTATCCGGATGAGCCTTCTACCAAGGTAGCTGCAGAAACGCCTAAGTCCAAGTCGCTGCAGATCAAGTGGATGGAGGACAACGTCTCTCTGCTTCAGGAGTCCTCGGGAATTGCCGTCCTGCATAGGCAGTTTTGCCAAGCGTTTGACAAAGCTCGAACTGACTCGGATGTTATTGAGTCAGAAAGTATCAGTCCTGCAATCGCTGCTGCTTCCGAGCGTGAGGCGAATCTGATCCTCACGGCTTTATATTTTGTCGTCGAAGTTGGTCGGCGACAAGAAGCCTTCGACCATAAGCATACGCCCGTAAAGGATGAGGTTTCTGAGCTGGACCCGAACCTGATGATGTTCCTAGTTGAGGTAATTGCTCGATTACGATGGGACGAGTCAGCGAATGTTCCTCTTTCGCGGGTTGTGCTGCTCCTTTGGAAACTGCTCCTTCTCTGTTTTGGCGGCAGTGAGGCTTTGAAGAGGGCTAAAGTGGACTTGGAACCCTATTCCGAAGAGAAAGCAAGTGATCCGTCACAGAGAACACCTTTTCTTACCGCTTCTCCACTCGACTATCATGCTTTCCGGCAAGAGATCACTTCGAAATACCCTGCCTATAACCCTCCACCACCTGCGGTACCGTTCGAGCTAGACAGTAATTCCATTCTTCCCCCGCCTCCACACAATTCTGGCAGGGCCGATTCCTCTAGCAGTCTTTTCTCCGGAATCGGTCCATCTGCCCCGGGAGATAACGGTTCGATTTTACATCAATCCGTTCATATTGCAACTCCGGCCCCGTCGCCTCCGCCATCGCCCATAGGCCCTGGAGGCAAAGCAGGAAAGAAGCAAAACTATCAAACTAACCAGAACTTTCCTTTCATGTACCCCCCCCTCGACGAAAACAGCAATGATATCGGCGGAAAAGGCACCACGGAGAGTCAGGACGTTTTGGTGGGGAAGAAGTGGGAAGGAAGTGATGTCCCAGCTTCAGTAATTGAAGCTGGAAAACTCTTCTCATCTCACGTGAAAATGACCAGGGCCATTCGACAACTTTGGGAAGAGCGCGAACGGTTTATGAAATATGACCGCGGATGGAACTTTGAAGACACTGCCGCTGGACCAAGTGTCGGTGATGATGTAGCCGAAGGACTTGGGAGCCTGGATTTGTCGGAGCAGAAAGATTCCAATTTCGACAAGTCTCCTGGCAGGGAAACTAGCGATGAGGATGTGCAACGACGCCTAGATGCCGTCGAATCCTTCTACGTAAGCGTCTTCTTTGTTGACAGAGATTGATTCCGAAACTGACAGGTATACCAGGCGCAAGCATTGCCGCATCTTCAATCTATCACGATCGTCTTTCTCAAGATAATTTTGACGAATATCAGTACAGCGGTAAACCAGGGTAATGGTCAAAATGGCCACATTGCAAGGTATCAATGTGCTTTTGTCCACGAGTCATGGCTTTCTTTCTGACATCAACCAGTAACCCTTACGGAACGACGAATGGTCCTGTCCCTGGGCAGAACAGTTTCCCCATAGACCTTGATTCTGATGCTGCCATTGAGGAACTAGACAACATCAGGTTACGGGAGGTAACGGGAAAGGCCGTGTCGGGAACGTTGTTACTCTTGCTGAAATGGTTCAAGCGATCTCGTAAGTCGGGAAGCTTACTTAGTTACGTCAACCCTGCCCATATAGCTAACTGCCTCAGACATCCTGAAATTCGAATATATGACTCAACTCTTACTGGACTCCAATTACCTGCCTCTGATTCTCAAAATGTTTGCCCATCAGGATATCGACCAAGCGATAGCACAAAAGAATGACCGTGAAGATATGGGGTAAGTAGTTTTGACGCTCCAACAATTACGCGGCCTTTATACTGACCAGTTCAAGTTTCTTCCACTTTTGCCAGGCCCATTCAAGCCGAGAACAACTGCTGGGAAGTCCAGGCGATGAACCTTGCGGAAGTGAAGATGAGGCCGTCCCTCCACCAATTCCTCGCAATCGGCCAGAGATCGGCCAGGGAAGCTCGTTGGCACAGGCGACATCGCCGGAAGAATCACTTCCAGAGTTCCTAGACGGTCAACCTCGCCCTGAAGTTGACGAACTAGGGTATCCAACAGCGCCTCCCCCAAAAGAGCCTATCACCACGTTCTCGTTTCGCAACTTCTTTTCCGCCATCAACTATTTGCACATCATGCAAAAGATTACTCGGGGTAAAGCTCACCGATGCTTGTTACTGGTTCAGTACAAGTCGAGTGCGATACTTCGCAAGGGCCTCAAAATACCAGACCCGGACCTCCGTCTCTACACCCTGAAACTGTTCAAATCGCAGGTTCCCTATTGCGGTCGTAAATGGCGCCAAAGCAATATGCGGGTTATCACGGCAATATATCTTTACTGCCGTCCATCATTGCGAGACGATTGGCTCTCGGGCTCTGATGTCGACGCGGAGGTTGAGGAAGCTTTGCCGTATGAACAAGCCCTACGAGGTTTGACGCATTGGTGGCATCTGCGTAGGTACAAGGATGTGATGGGGGGCGAGGAAGGCACGGCGCTCATGGAAGAGGAGCGGGATTTCTTCGTCCGTGAGCTGGAGGCTCTTGGATGGGGACTTGTGGGCGACGACATGTTCAGCAGCAGTGTCGCAGCCGATGAAGGGGAGCTGGGCGCCGCGGGCGGCCCTCTGATGAACGGGACTGAATGGGATGGTGGGCCTCTGCAGATGGAGGGGTTGTGATTCCCATGAGTGTCTACCAGGGAATAACTGTAGTGTTCAGATTTGACAATATACCCCTTTCAAGCAGAAGACAAATTACCTACTACTAGTAGTAGTAGTACTAAGTATCCATGAGGCGAAACTCGTTTACAAGTCATTCGTCCATTTCGAAGCCCATGGTTATCGATAACGGACTCGAATCACGTGATGCGCTGGTACAGACGATTTTTTTTTTCTTTCGCAGATAATCGTCCGGCAGCAGATCATCTCGACAGAGACAATCCGTTCCTCTTTTCCTTAACACGGTGTTATATTTGGATTGAGCAGGTCGTCCTTGCAGACAGGCCTGTGCCTACATTCCACCATGGCATCCGACGAGATTGTCTGGCAGGTAATTAACCAGCAATTCTGCTCCTACAAGCTCAAGTTAGTAGCCCGCTTTGGTTTCATCCCGTATTTTTCATTTCTGTTTGCTTTCTGTTCCTTTCTGGCAGATTTTACAAAGGGGCATGAGCTTAATTTTGGAAAAAAAAAAATACAGAACTACAAAAGAGCAAAATTTCTGCCGAAACGAGTACAACGTCACAGGCCTCTGCAACCGGCAATCCTGCCCCCTGGCCAATTCACGATATGCGACGGTGCGCTCCGACCCCGAGACGGGCGCGATGTACCTATACATGAAGACGGTGGAACGGGCACACATGCCCAGCAAGTTGTGGGAGCGGATCAAACTATCGTCGAACTACGGGAAGGCGCTCGAACAGCTCGACGAGCGATTGATCTACTGGCCGAAATTCCTGATTCATAAATGCAAACAGCGCCTTACGCGGTTGACGCAGGTTGCTATCCGGATGCGGAAGATTGCGAAGGAAGACGAGCGGCTCGGCGAGAAGATTGTGCCGAAGCTGGCGCCGAAGATTCGGCGGCGGGAGGAGACGAGGGAGCGGAAGGCTGAGGCGGCTGCGAAGCTGGAGAGGGCGATCGAGAGGGAGCTGATTGAGAGGTTGCGGAGTGGGGCGTATGGGGATGCGCCGCTTAATGTGGATGAGGGGATTTGGAAGAAGGTTCTTAAGGGTCTGGAGAGGTCTGGTGAGGGAGAGAGGGATGAGGATCTTGATGATGGGGAGCAATATGATGAGGAGGAGGAAGAGGAAGAGGGAGTTGGAGAAGTGGAATATGTTAGTGATATTGACGACGAGGAGGATCTGGAGGACATTGAGGATTGGATTGGAGAAGGATCTGCTGATTCGAGTGACGACTATGATGACGAGGAAGGGGAGAGCGATGAGGACGGCAGTGACGATGACAGCAGCAAAGAAGAGTCCGGCGATGATGGGGAGAAGAAGTCTAAGGCCGGTGCGAAGAGGAAGCGCCCTGCACCCCAGGCGAAGCCACGGAAGAGGGGCCCTCGGATTGAGATCGAATATGAAACAGAGCCATCAGCGAAGGAGAGTCTCATGGCCTAGAAGAGAGCAGCATGACTGTTTGGTTCTTAGCTGGGAGACAGAAAAGTATGATTTTGATTCCTCATTTGCAAGGCGTTTCAGGGAATTGTGTCGGTCCATTTGCGCTGGGCCATAGGGGTATTGCATGCGCGTTCCACAGCTCTGTGATATTTCTGTGTATTCAATCTATATCCTGATAGAGAACATAGCCGAATTTCCGTGCTTCAATTCTATGGTTTATAGATATTATCAGCAAGCCAATAGTTGCTGCTGGTAAGTACCTAGTAGTTGGCCATGGAGGCTCACGTGGAGGCGGATGAGACAACCTTGTTTGGAACAGCGGGAGTGGATCGTTGCAACCACAACTCCGAGGACAAGGCAACTCCTTTTTTCTCACCGTTTCCTTTGACACGTATTCGAAAGGCCCAATATTCCCAGCAGATCGAGCGTCTGTCACTCGATCCTTCTGCCAGTCACAGCCCGTCGGACTCCTCGTCAATTCTGGACATCTGTACCGCACTATCCCTAGCAGCTTGTGACGCCACTTCCTGCAGCTCCTTACCGGACCAGTCGGACAATCGTCAGCGATAAGGACAGGAACAACAGTTCTGGAATCTGCTAAAAATGGCTTCATACTTCTCATCCATCACAACCTCATCTGCGATCTCCAATCTAGGCACTCGCTTAAACTCCCTCCGTCGTGCCATTACTTCGGGCGACGAGTCGGACGACTCAGACAACGAAGATTGCTCCCATGTTTCCAATGTCCTACGTGCATATTACGCAGAAAACGGGCGTCCGTTCCCTCCCTGGCTTCCCCCAGACCCGAAGGGCCACGCCCCAGCTCCGGCACGAGTGATCGCGACCACACAGCTCCCGCAGGGCGGGTACGGCCAGCAAGCTGGACCCGGAGCGCCGACCGGCAGATCAGGAGGACTAAGTGACCTCTGGGGTGACTCCGGCACTTCCCAGCCCCCGTTAGCACAGACGTCCAGTTTCCGACGAGGACGAGCAGCACCTGCTTCCCACGCACAGCTGTCGGCTCCGGCGCCCTCGAACCGGTTGCCACCGCGTGGCCACTCCCCAGCCGCTCCACCTACCTCGAGGCCGCTACCTAGCCAGCGAGCAGGGTCGTATCAGCAGTCAGCGCCGTCGAACAGATCCTCGATGGACGGCGGTCCGTCGGCTCAGGAGAGACTACGGGCGCGACTGCAAGGTAGCCGGTCTGGGTCTTCGCAATCTGTTCACCAGTCCCCTAGGAATGAGGACCCGAGATATATTTCCCGGAAACCATTGGGTAGTCCATCAGGCGACAGAAACCCGGGGCCGCGGTGAGATCGATCTCTCTCTTTGCGGGGGAAGAGTTCCTCGTGGGCCGTAATAGTGTTGGCTCGCTATACAAGATCTGTGGGCTACCTAAATTGAGTAGTCAGAAGGTAATAATGTACTGTACGCGGAAGAGTGTGGCTCTGTGCGCATGGGCTGTCCATCGAATTGGCGGTTCGGCTCTACCACTGGTTCCTCTCCACCAGACAGAGTTGCGACGCCTCGATAGACTCTCCGGGTTCTCCCTTTTTTTTTTGCGAATCCTTTAGACTGGCTGGCATTGAAGGCGTTCTTTGTTCGGGGGGTCATGGTCAGGGCTCTACTAGATCTCAAGTGAGATCGCCGTCGGTGTACTAAAGCATACAACGCTGTACATAATTGGTCCACATGCGACGATTGTAATGCATTCCGCAGCATTGTCTGCAGCAACAGAGTTTATCGGCCGTATGCAGCGCTCTAGACTCCAGATACATCTGGTACCCGCAGACATCAAATCCCGGTGTCGGCTGGTCGACGCCGATGGACGACCGAACAGGAACCGCAGGCGATGATCCATTCGTGCAGTATGTAGGTACCTAGGTACGTATCTAGGTACAGTAATCAAAACGAGACGATACCGGGCGGTACGTGCTGATACGCGTGGCTTCCCCAGTGTGGGGGAGCCGCGTGGGGGTCGAGGTCACGCGCTTCGGCATCCCTCCGAACATCCCGCGCTAGTCCCCATGGGGATTGGCGCGCCACATGCCTTGCCTTGTCTCCGGCTTTTCTCGTCGTGTCGTCGGCAGCTCGTCGGCAGCTCGTCAAGTGGCAGCGCCTACCGAGTACAGTGGCTGCAGACGGCGGGATGTTCCGTCACAAGAAGGCTTGCGTCAGCCTTGTCGAACCACAGTCGTGCAATCTTGAACAGACGTCTGCTGGAAGGATCTTGGCAAGATTGCTTGAGCCTACAGCACTGTGCTATCGAAGTCTTGCTACTGTCCCCGGAGGACTGGCACAGGACCCATCAGCAGGTACACGGCTCGGGGCGTTCCACCGAGAATCGGTAGACGTGAAACACGGCTGGGACTGGAACACGGAACGAGAGGAAAAATCTTTCCAAAACCATGCTCAAATGGCTTCTTGAGACCCGTCTTGGCCCCCCAACGGCATGCCGTGAGTTTTCCAGAACCTCTGCGGAGTAACTCTCGGAGAGCCGTGTCTGGGTTAGACCACCCATATGTTGAATATCACTGGTGCCGTGACCACCGAGAGTTCTCCAGGACCATGGTTTACGAAACTCGGCCAATCTGATCAACGCTGTATCCATGCATGCAGACAACAGAAGCACAGACACAGAGGTCCAGTGTTGCACGACCCCCCTTGCCGGGGTATGCTGGCATACAATATTATTAATGTGGTCCTGTCTGGTTTCTGCTCAGTCTACTGGCCCGCAAGTGTGCTGATCCTCGTCTCTTGCAGGCGATTGGACTTCAATGGCCGATCTTTCGGATCCGCACATCGATCCCTCAGTTGGGACGATGTCCTTACGGGTAACCTTTCATGCGCTCCTTCATCCTTGATTCGGGAATAAACCCGATTCAGTCACTCACGCATCTTCCTCCTGCCCCACGCTTATCCCCCGGTGGGCTGCTACATGGGCCTGGCTACTACAGTACTTAAATATTTTTCATTTGTCCGCTTCCCGCAGCTTTCTTTCCCACCCTTAGTGCTCTGAATTTGACCGTCGGAGTTAGTCTCGTGTTTTATACACAAGAGTCGGCCTTCACCAATCCAGTCCTTGAGCCGGTTAATCATGGAGGAGAAACCAAAGGATCTCGAGGCGCACACCGCCGACCATGAGGAAGTGTCAGGTTTTGGAAAGGAGCAGGACCCCGCTGATCACAAGGCCTCGCAATTGGTCGAGGCTGCTATGGATGCTGAACTCCAGGAGCTCGAGGCACAGCTTAGCGAAACCAAGGTGTCCAACTTGGTCTTTGGCTTTCGCGATCCCAAAGTCTTCACCTATGTCCTCGTCGGCTTTGCTTCCATGGGTGGTCTGCTTTCTGGTCTTGATCAATCCCTGATCAGTGGCGCCAATATCGACTTGCCTGCCGACTTGCACTTGAGCGCGGGTAGGAGCAGTTTGGTCGACGCTGGCATGCCTCTGGGAGCGGTAGGTGGTGCGCTGATTCTTTCACCTGCCAACGAGATCCTGGGGCGAAGGATGGCTATCATCGTGGCTTGTATCTTTTACACTATCGGAGCCGCATTGGAAGCTGGCGCTGTCGACTTTGGCATGATGTTTGCTGGTCGTTTCATTCTCGGTATGGGCGTCGGTCTGGAGGGTGGTACTGTCCCGGTTTATGTGGCTGAATGCAGTATGTTCCGTCTTATCTCCGTGTGACAATAACGTTACTCCAAAATGTACGCTGACTCAATATTTTAGTTCCCAGACGCATCCGCGGTAACCTCGTCTCGCTGTATCAGTTGAATATCGCATTCGGCGAGGTCCTCGGCTACGTTGTGGCTGCAATCTTCATCGGAGTCAAGGGAAATTGGCGTTATATCCTTGGCTCATCCGTGGTCTTCTCCACCATCCTCCTGGTGGGCATGATTTTCCTCCCGGAAAGTCCTCGGTACCTGATGCATAAGAACCGCCCGGTCGAAGCGTACGCCGTGTGGAAACGCATCCGAGGCTTTGAGACCTTCGACGCCAAGGACGAGTTCCTGGGTATGAAGCAGGCCGTCACTGCGGAGATTGAGCAGAACCAGAACCAGAAGAAGCTCGTCTGGCTGGATTTGCTCACCGAGCCTCGAGCCCGCCGTGCGCTTGTCTACGCCAACATCATGATCTTCCTCGGCCAGTTCACTGGTGTCAATGCCATTATGTACTACATGAGCACGCTCATGGGTGCCATCGGTTTCAACAGCAAGGACAGTGTCTTCATGTCTCTTGTCGGGGGCGGTGCGCTCATGTTCGGTACCATTCCCGCGGTGATGTACATGGAACGCTTTGGTCGACGGTACTGGGCCAACACTATGCTGCCAGGCTTCTTCATCGGGTTGGTGCTTGTTGGTATCGGCTACCAAATTGACTACGAGAAGCACCCGGCTGCAGCCCAGGGTGTCTATCTCACCGGCATCATCTTGTACCAGAGCTTCTTTGGCTCTTACGCGTAAGCCTCATACCTGACATCCTCTTTCCTTCTTTTTTTTTTTTTTTTGGGTTGGCTAATTTAACTCTCCCTTAGTACTCTCACCTGGGTCATCCCCAGCGAATCCTTCCCCACCTACCTCCGCAGTTACGGCATGACGACCACGGATGCGAACCTCTTCCTCTGCTCCTTCATCGTCACCTACAACTTCACTCGCATGATGAACGCCATGACCCGTATCGGCCTCACGCTAGGCTTCTACGGTGGAATTGCCGTTCTCGGCTGGATCTACCAGATCCTCTTCATGCCCGAGACCAAGAATAAGTCACTGGAGGAGATCGACGAGCTGTTCTCCAAGCCGACCTCTGTTATTGTGAAGCAGAACATCAAGAATAGTCTTGAGGTGGCTCGCGATTTGGCCCATTTCAGGTTCAAGAAGGTGTTCATTCCGGCTTAGCCCTCTTTCAGTGTGCTTTGTGTGTTCTTGTCTATCTTACATAGATAGGTTGGGTGGAATCTTGGATATTTTTTTGTATACTTATTACCTTATTTATGATGTTGATCCTGGAATGAATGGATGGATGAAATTCCTGTTATCTAGTCTCGTGGTATGAATGCAATGGGGTCCAGGTCATCAAGAAGTGGTCTCTTGGTAGATTGGGATAAGACCAGAATTGTTAACAGACAGTCGATGACAGGTACATTGCTCAGTGTCGTAGAGTCGCTGTTCCGCTCAGGAAATGCTCAGTAATTAATCTCTTGAGCAAGCGAAGAGCAGTAAAGAGTCACACCAATTAAGCCATGCTTCCTTCAGTGGAAAGTTGGCACCACCCAGCAATGTGACGGGCAAGTAGAGCCTCTACCTCATTAACCATGTTATATTTGCTTTCCTTAGTCTCCTAAAACAGTGAGTGATGTGCGGTTACCCATGCTACATAGATTTCCCATCTACGTCTTGCCTCGTTGACAACCCCACACACGCCCTAACTCTGAACGCATGTATACTCTGGAGCCTCAATATCTCCCACTAGCGGGGTGAGCATCCGAACCTTGCACTAAGGCACTCTGAAAGGTTTGGCTTGACAGCTACTTACCGATGAGTTGCGGCTGCAACGTTCCAACATTGACCGGTCTGGTATGGCCGAGGAAGCAAGTGTAGAATGTGATTCAATTGATTCAGACGGGTATCGGCTCGTTATCACCCTGGTTTGCCAATAATGTCATCATGCTATAAGGGGACCAAGACGAGTAAACAGCTCCACCTCCATCCTCTCAGCTGCGTCTGGCTGAGCAAGAATTTCGCCTATATTGTCCGGTCCAAGATCTTCTTCCCATTGAGGCGTGCCCACATTTCCTTTCATATTTCTTAGAAGGCACACGCGTAGATGCCAGCGCAACAGATCTGGACTGACACTACTATTTGGATCACTAGTGTTGATAGCAGCGCTTCGCAAACGTCGTCCCCCTATGTCAGACTCATCCTCGCCAAAATGGATGATTTTGAAGTCCTCCTGTGGATGAACGCCCTCACTATTAGCTTTGTGCAAGGCAATTGTAACTCTGAAGTGCAGTAAATACAATAATACAAGAAATCTTACATCAGGATCCACGGCAACAGCGAAAGAATCCCAAGTTTGGTGCAAACCAGAGGAAAGAAGGAGACCATTTTGTAGGGAGTACAGGGCTGAAGCACCGATCTCAGTAGCACTACTCGTGTCACTGATCCAGCGTCGATAGTTGTTGGCCACCCATTCACTGACTCGACTTACGGGATAAATATGGGCAGCCTCAAGACCGTTAAATGGCTGACGTCGAATTCGAAATGTCCGGCCGGAAAGCGCACATTTTTTGTCCCTTGTACGAAGACCATCACGGAAATGGCGTTGCTATAAAGGAACCGTTAGCCCAATTATCAATTATTGCATCAGAAAAGGTCGCTGGCTCAATTTCACATTAGTCGATCCTTCTCTTGCCATCTGAGATGAAGAAGGGGATCTCGAGGAGATACGACGAGGAGGTCTCTCAGGCGTCAAAGCAATCGAAATCGCGCCCCTATCTGCGCTCCTATTATTTCAGGGCGTTATCTATTTTCATCCAGACTTGGAGATGCCTACCCTGAGTGAGGATAACATAGTTGCCAGGCGAAACCATGTTATGATCTCCCTGACGAAGCTGGCGACCTGTCGACCCGTCACTCTCGAGATGGAAAATTACCCACTGGATTCCAGCAGGAAATAGCATAATCTCACCACAATAACGATACAACATACGGGGACTGATGTATCTCGCACGTTCTCGAATCTCAAGTCCTGTGACACAGGTAATGTTAAAATTAACCTTGTTCTGTATTATTTTTTTCGTCGGGATACACGACTCACCCCCAAGCATACTACCGCTGTCGTCATATATGAGTAGATTCCGATCGGGCTCGCTCGAAGCTTCCAAGGCCCGAGCCATTTTGTGCGAAGAAGGAAGAAGCTGAACGATGAAAATGTGTCCGATAGCCAAAATATGGCTAGAATAAACTATAGTCATTGGCCATTCTTGACCAGACGCATACCAGGACGATTATTCTTGAGGTGATGAGCGAAGGTGTTAGCACAGCTAACAGCAGCAGCGCCAAGGTGCAGCGCTAAGGTGCTGGTATGTAGGTGGTTCTGACCCGTAGCAGCCTTAGCGGCTACTAATAAGTTGCCTTTTTAGCCCAGCGACTCAGTAGCATGGTCAGCATGCGAGGTCCCTGACAGAAGGTTGACCTGGGAAGGGTGGTTTACTCCTGCAACTCCCACACTTGCAGTACGGCACAGTCACGTGATAAAGAGGATAACTGCGGAAAGAGAAGCCAGACGAATGAAGAAGGCTGGAATTTTGGGACTCGAAGCCCGGTTAGAATCGAGTGAACCTTAATATAAACATTTTCATGTGCTAGGTACTAAGAGGAGATTATGGTTATCGCCAAAGACAACTTGAAAGTTCTCTATTGCCTAATTCTGTGACTATTTGCAGAGATTAGAGTTCGGCAAACAGCTGCGAAATCATTCAAAATGATATATGGAAAGATGTCCGAGCGCTGAAGTATGAATGGCGAAGTTATCCTGGAAGAGAAATCCGGTGGCAAAACCTTTGATAGATAGGCACAGTCGAAGAAATGCCTTTGGGATTGAAGCATGGTCTTGAGTCGGATACTCCGTTCGACTGTGAATTGTTCATTCTGGTGAACCTTGGTTGGATAAATGCCAGCGGTTCAGTTCACACTATAGTTAAATCGATTCATGGCCAATGGTGGGACATAAGGCTTGTCCAGTGGGGACGGAGGCGGGCTTCACACAGCGCAACGAGATCCCGGGCCCAGTCGAGATAAACTTCCTGTGAGTGCTAGTTTAATATCCTCGTGTCCTTATCATCAATCAGCACTGAGACTACGCGCATGATCGGAGAATGACTGGAATTCCATCCACTCCGTCCTCTCTGCCCTATCTGCATGCAGTCTTATCTGACAGTCTCCACAGTGGAGCCGAGCAGGAAGCCTTATTCCAGTGGGCACCTATGGATCCATTCCGCCCGTTTTGACTACCTGTTGGTGTGTCCAATCGCTCCAACGCTCCTTATCCTGGGTCAGCTCAGTTTCGGGCAAGGCTACCGGGCCAGCTCGAGGGTCTTCGTACATGTAGTATCAATAATGTAACCAGGTTGAGTCGAATGACAAGACCTTGCAAGAAAAGTTTCAAATTTGAAGTGTGCAGATTGATATATGGTGTGAAGTTGACTATCTATTGGCGCTACTCAGACAACTGTATTTGAACTCGTTCCCCTGTGGACTGAGGCCCAATGACCCAACAAGATAACCCTGGCACACTTAATGAGCTGCCAACATCCTGGAGTACATCAGGCGAGAAGATCTACAGCGCGTCTCCATATCGGCCGGCTTGGCTCTGGGCTCGCTGGCTCCGCAATCTCTCCATCTTGGAGACGGCCAGACCAAAGATCCATTTGCGCGGCGGAGACAAACTGCAAGCATACGAATCAGTACAACAACTTCAATGCGAGGAAACAGTACAGCAGCTCTGAATCAATTACCTTTGTACGGTGCCAAATCTTCCATCCAATAATAGGCACGATGAATATTGGTATCCCAATATACGCCGACACAAAGTCTGATCCGGACCAATTTCCTTCGAGGAAAACTGAGAAACCAGTAATCAGAGTGATAAGACTGGCGCCGATGAAACCATACCATGCCGTATAGGGTTGGAAAGGCGACTTCCAGGGAAGAGAGTCACGACTGACACCCTGGGCCTTCAAACCGGCATGGAACCGAACATAGCAGAAACAAAGAGTTGCCCATGCTATCAGACCGGCAACGGTGCCCAGACTTTGGAGCCAGGAGAAGGCCTGCGCTGGACCCCCTTTGCCAAGACCTATTTGGTCTTCTGTTTAACAAGACTGCTTCATTTGCTGACCGTGGTGGGTTGGGTGATTTGGGGAGCAGGGGAGAAATGCACTTACTCAGATATGCAAGGGGGCCGAAAAGCCAGCAGGTAATAACAGCCACATACGGTACTCCCTTTCTTGTCACACGCCCGAAAATCTGCGGGAGTTGACGGTCTGTCGTCATGGCCACAACTATACGTGAAGACACCCAACAGTAAGAATTTCCCGCAGACCAAGCAGAAACAAGGATGCAGGCGTTGACTATTGAGGGTAAGGCTCTGATGCCTGCTGTTTTTATAGCGATGACAAATGGAGAGCTATTTGCATTGCCAGTCCCAGAGATAAGGCCTGGATTTCTTGGATCGACAGTTATCCCGATCAGGAGTGCGCCGACAATGTAGAAGAATCCGATGCGGTAGGTAATGTAACGAGCAGCCTTCGGAATCGCGTAATGCGGGTTGACCGACTCGGCAGCCGTGATAACGACCGTCTCGATCCCGATGAAACTAAATGACGCGTTGACGAAAGCGGATAGGAATCTCAAAAAGTGCCCTTTGGGTCCGGTGATGCCGTTGTAATCTGTCCAGGGACCAGGGTTGTTCCAGTAGCGGAAGCCGATTCGGTCCCGGGCTGTGATGACGATGGACACAATGATCAGGCCGACGAAACAAGTCACTTTGACAGCGCCACCGACAACTTCGGCATCACCGTAAAAACGCACGCTCATGAGGTTGATAAACAATATCGGAACTAGGCTGGCAGTGATGACCACAGCTGGAGTGAGATCAGTCCAGTAGGACACTATCACCGCTGCGGCAGATGCCTCGATGGCAATCGCCATCATGTAGCAGTAGCTATAGGAGATAGCCAGTGAGAAGCCCACGGCTGGATCGATGAACCGAGTAGCCCAGTGTGGGAAGGACCCGGCCGTAGGGAACAACGTCGCCAGTTCAGCGATGCTTTGCATGACGCACCACATCACCGACCCGACTACGATATACGCCAGGAACAGTCCCGCAGGACCGGCTTTGGCATACGCGACACCAGTTCCAAGAAACAAACCGGTACCGATGCCGCCGCAGAAGCCGATCATAGTCACCTGGTAGTTCCGCAGGCGACGTTGCGTAGCACCGACGCCGCCGGTATTGAGCTGCGTTCCATATTTGGCTTCACTCGATATCTCTCCAAGACCATAGTCTATGCGTGATTCTGGCCCGATCGCGTCCTCAGCTGCGATCGGGCCGGATTTTTCATCGTACTGCATTGCTGATTGTCCAGTCCTGATGATGGTGATAATGGTGCAGATGGCAGATGCTGCTGCTTTCTTTGGCGACGACAGCAAAGGGGCATTTCTGCGGGTCGCTCCAATACATCCATGTCTGGCTTTATATGTGAAGACTGCCAAGAGAACCGTATCGCAGACCTCTCCCCAAATCCCGACCATGTGGACGGAGAAAGATAAGTATTCTGTTCATCGTTCTCCGGTATCTGTGACGCTAACTGCCTTTGCAGTGTGTGATAACCTTAATTCGCCTTGATCGCATGTGAGCGATTTAGAATGACCTCGGGAGACACATCACCGATATAATTACGGAGCTGATGAATGGTAGGTGCCTGTAGACCTCCGGCATGAAGAAGTCCTGCGAAAAGAAGCTCGTTTTTGCCCTGGACTCGTCGGCTCGTCCCGAGGTCATGTGACACCTCTTGAGCAGTTCTAGGGCTTGCATGCCTCGAATAAAGATGCCCCTCTCGAACACAAGGTCGGCTAGGTCAATATTGTGTCAGCACAGCTGGCCTTGCAGATAGCTACCATTCTGTTGCCCTTTCGACAGCGGCCTCATAGGGATGCTGACGCACAGCCACCATGTGCCCTAACAGATGCTGTGATTGGCGGCAGCGGCAGCCCTACTGAGTTTCAAGGCTCAGCTCCCCTATTCTTATCTTTCTCACCTCATCAATAATACTAACCGTGGTCCTCAATAGCAGACGAGCATGTTACCCAGCTGCTAGAACGGCGAGATAGTCCATAAAAGCAAGGCTGGTCATTGATCCGTTTCCATCGTGACGCCGAAAGCGGCGGTGATTCAGTCACGAGGAGCCAGGCCAAGAGATCGACATCGCGCACCTGAGACGACAAGATCACGACGGAACAACCCTCGTCTGACTGGATTTATAGAGAAAGTCTGCTGGAAGTCCGCCCTTCGCGATGACTGCTGCCTTGGGGATGTTGAAACAAAATGCCGGCCAAGTAATCAACACCAACGTCGCTCCAGCCCCAAACCCCCCGACGGCGGGCACTGGAGAGACAACAACGCCGGCAGCAGCTGTTTCTGCTGGAGGGTTAAAGCCGATCACAAGGCGAAAGACGGATCGTAATATGACAGATTCGCGGCTCCTGATTAACCGGAAATGCATCTACGAGCGTCGCCTGCCCGGAGGCGTCTATGTCACTGCCCACGCAGAGCGTTTACAGCATGGGTATTTCGGCAGCGACAACAGTTCCGATCGGGAGCTAGCCCATGTGGATTTTCTGGGAGTCAATTTCGTCTTTCATCCGTCGGACCGTCTTTCATCCGTCGGACTGCCAGAATCATAGATTCAAGGCTGCCACCATCAGGGCGACTATCCAGAATGTCCCGATGGCGGAGGATCAGTATCCCTATCCGCAGCAGAATCCAAGGATCCTCATGTATGCGCCTCACTTGATCTACGGTGCCGTGTCGCCGGAGACCCTGCAGTGGACATTTAGTCTGGCTGGGTCGTTGGGCATCTCCGACACGCCCGTCGCTGCTTCGTTGACCCCGGCTGGGACTAGGGCCACCTCGTACAAAGTCTACGAGATGATGAAAATTCAAGGGTCGTCGAGAACGTTCAGGAGCCCCGATGGTCCCGAGTTCGACGTCGAAGACGGCGAAATACTCTGGTCGCTCAGTGAAAACGTTCTGCAGAGATCTGGCCTGCCAAGGGAATTCACCTTTGTCATGCTTATTGAGAAGCCTAGTGCCGACAGCCAGATTTCCTTCAACCTCGAGATCGACCCGGTAATCGACGTGTGGTATGGAAGCTATCCCAGTTGGTGGATCAACAAATCTTCCTACCAGCCACTGCGCAAACGCGGTGTTAATTTCCACGGTGAGATTGGCCAGCGCTTCGCGCCTGCAGACCCGAAGAAGGGCTTCAATTTTGCGAAGCTGGCCAACAATCTGGACGATTATGTCAATATGCCCGGTAGTACATATTCATCGAATGTAGGATGTCTTTTTCTTCTTCTTCTTCTTCTGTCTGAACTTGCCCGATCGTTCCTGACGTGACGTAGGTGTCGCCCGATGGGGTATACAACGACCCGGTAGGTACACGACCGGCTCAACCAAGTCAACCGAATAATAGATCCACTGTTGGTGGTGATGGGGGTGACACGAACGCTCAACCTATACGCATACCCGAATATTATGGCTATCCAGAATACGAACGACCTTATGTTCCATTGGTCCCACCGCCGCAAGACTTTTGGGAAACGCGCTCACCATTCCAGCGTGGATGGCCGCGACAAGAACCCTACTATGGCGGCCCATCTGGCTACGGGCGAGTTGGCCATTCTACCGAGAGCACAGTTAATGTCAGGGTGGTGCTCGACAACGGATTTGCTTCCCAACTGGCAGCAGCCGCAGCTTTGGGAAGTCAAGGTGCGCGAGCTTCTGCTTCTCCTCGTTTGGAAGACAGCCCCCGTCGCGGCTTAGGAATCTCAGCGGCATCCGAGGGTTCGCCAGTGGGAAGAACGAGGTCACTTCGACGATCACGATCCCGTGAGGATCTAAACAAAACTGCAGAGACAGGTCGAAGGGCGACTGGCTCAATAGATGCTTCAAATGATGCCAAACACTGCTCAACAGAACCGGTTTCGATCAACGGAACTACTACTACTACTACTACTAGCAGTAATAGCAGTGCACAGAAGTCACCAGAAACGATGACACTCAGCGATCTCAATCCCACACCACCACCAGATGCAATCCGAGATCCTATAGTCATTAGAAAGATCACTAATGGATCGGACCGAAGAAGTACAACTATCTCCGGCGCTTTTGATGATGGTGATTTCCGAAACGGAAATCTTACGAATGGAATTCACTTGCTTTCTCCTCCTTCCAACGGGGTGCAGCGTACTCGCCAGGTTTCTTCTGGCGGACAAGCGCCTCGGCGATCAGTTTCACAGAAGACCAATGGGTATAGAAATAGGACATCATATCCTTCTGTGTTTGCAGAATAATCGCAGAAGTTCTCGTAAAAGGTGGAGAATTGATTTTTCTGTTATCAAGAGTCTTTTTTTTTTCCTTTCCAGGTGTTATAATATGCATACTTCGTTATTTCTTCCAGCGAAGCATTCATCGGCGCTGAGGTTGTTTTAACTGGACGAGTTGTGGGGGGATTGAGCTTATTGATAGTCAGAGGTAAATTGACGACCCCAGGTAGTTTGAAATAATTGATTTGGCACTATTGTTGAACTCCCTGCACAAAATAGAGGTGAGTAGCTCACAGTGGTGGCGCTTGATTAATCACTGAGCAGACCTTAAGCCTTGAGCACTCGCAAAGCTTTCATCAATAGTGACAAATACATACTGAGCATCACCCTGGATACTCCCATGAAAGTGGTAGCGTCCAGAAGGGGAAAGTGTTGACTCGAGTAACATTGCTGTAGCCTACTGAGGCGTCGCAGCATCCTTGCGCGAAAGTCTCCATGATTCTAGAATGGAAAATCTCTGTAGCTGGATATATATACAAAACAGAAATGACAGATAATAGAGACCCAATTTGCTCTCAAAATGGCCAAATACAATAGGAATAAAAGAAAATGACGCACGCAATGCATACAAAAGACCAGAAGCAAGTATCCGCAAAAACAATGCCCATTAACCCCTAACCTTCCTATAGCTCGGGGGTCTCCAAGATCTCTTAATAAGCTTTCCAGCCCAAACAGGAACAACTGAGGCGGCACAGACAGCAATAACCCTCCAGAGCCAATCGAGGGTGATGACAAACTTGAGGTCGAAGTAGTCGCCCAAGAAGGGGACGCTGCCGGCGTAAACAAGCGCCGTCCCGATAATACAGACGATCATAACGGGATGCCAGGTGGTGACCGAGATGGCAACCATGAGGAGCTCGTTGAGGACAAGGGCAGTAAATGAGACGCTAATTAGCCGCGGGCCGGAAATAGTGTCGAGCAGGATTTGAGAGAGACCTTCGATGACGGCCCCTTGGTACGCGGATACAAAGACCCAGGTGAAGAAGGAAATGTAGCTGAGACTCTGTCCGGATCTGAGTTCCTTGTAGAGTTCCGGGTAGAGGTTTGCCAACTGCTCATCGACATCACGGTCTAGGACCAGCGAAAAGACCGGCGCGTTGGTGTAGACGGTGGCGTATCCGACCATGAGCCAATTGATGAATAGGCCCTTCGGGTCGAAGTGAGACGCAATGCTGTACATGGTTTGACATGCAGCGATAATAAGCCCGCGATGCATAATGAACTGCGCCAGTTTGGCAGAGCGTTTGTACGAGTTCCGGCCGTGCCAGACTATAAGCTTCGTGAGGTGGTGGAATTGTGTAATACTGAAGTCTGCGGCTAGCGACGCCTGACGACCTTCCTTGCCAACAATGCCAATTCCAACGTCTGCGGCTTGGATCATTGAGACATCGTTACCGCCGTCACCAATGCAGCAGACGCGTTTCTTAGTATGTTGACGAATCAGGGTCGCAACCTCCGCCTTCTGCGTAGGCGAGCATCGACAAGCGATGACAGCTGGGAGGAGAACCGCGACTGAGATGAAGGAAGACCGGAGTTGACCCAGCATCAGAGATAGCGACTCACCGTCGATGAGCAGGCAGCTGTCGGGTTTGTTGCGCAGGAAATCCAGAGCCTCCTTGGCCGTAGAGCTATCGTGCACTTTGGCTACAGTGTGGATATACTGTCCGCGTGCAACAAGTTTCGCGGAAATAGCAACGCAGCGAGCTGTCTCGACCTTGTCACCGGTCAACATCCATATCTTCACGCCGGCATTACGGAGGAGTTCTAGAGACGGTTTCACATCCCGCTGTAGACGGTCCTCGACGCCAGTCACACCCAGAAGCTCCAAGTCATGCTCAAGATACTCGCCAATGACCTTGGCCATTCCCATATCCCTGCCCTGAAGAGCTAGAGACGCCTGCTTATACTTTGCAGAAAATTCCTGGTACTGTTGTTGGGAGAGTCGTTTCCTACCGACAACTAAGGTCCGCAGGCCCTCTCGAGCCATATTGGCGGTCTCTTCATCGAGCCAGTCATTTGCGGCGACAATTGAAGACATCACAGTATCGGCACCTTTCTGGTAGAACCATATCTCACTGTCATCCCCTGTAGACTCTAAAGCCGTGGCCGTGGCTTCCTGTTCAAACTGGACAATGATGCCCATACGCTTGCTGTCCGAAGTGAACGGAAATATATCAAGAATACGAACACGCACCACAACGTTTCCTGTTCCAGTAAACTCCAGTACCATGGAGTTCCGATCACGGTATGACAACTTCAATCCCACCTCTTGGGTGTAACGAACAATAGCAATTTCGTCAGGGGACGATGCTTGGTAGTTAGTTACCATCTTTCCATCCTCTTCCTCAGTCGTGGGTGTAACGTTATGGCATAATGAAAGAGCAAGAATGATATCCCTCACACGAGAGCCAATCTCTCTCCTTGTGCGGGGGCCTGCCCCGAGTGCTGCTTGAGGGTTAGAAATCGTCGACGGGCTCGCCAAGGTACTGCTAGCAAATCCTTGCCGAACGTAGGAGGCAACTTCGTCCATAGCCTCATTCGCGTAGGAAACAGTCCCAACATGGATCTTTTTCAACTCCATATCGTTCTGCGTCAGCGTTCCCGTTTTGTCAGAGAGGAGGTATTCAATTCGGCCGAGATCTTCCGGTATCGTGCTCGTTCTGACAACAGTCTCCGGTATGTCTTTGTCTCGTTCGATGAAACGGCCATACACTGTTTTCGCCATGTCCAGATTGACCCGCAAGCTCATAGGGATAATTGTCGAGAAGAGAATAAGGTATATCATAATTGCGACATACCATTCTTTATCGTTTGTGGGCTGAAATCCTTCCAGCGCCACTAATACAACAGACAATGCGAAAGTCAAAGCACATAAAATCTTGGTTAGGTTGTTTATCTCATATTCTAGCAGCCCCACTTTTGACCTAGAGGGAGATGTTGACATTGCTGCCCGAGTCTGGGACCCCGTGTAGATTATTGCAGCATATGTGATGGTGTTGGAAGCGAGGACAGTGTTGGCCCACGCGGTATTGTCGATAGTCAACGATGCGGTATTTGTTTGTCCAGCGCCCTCATCTCGGTTTTCGCTTTCATCATGAGGGTCATAAAACCCAGTCGACGGGTCCAATTCTATGGTGCCAGCGAAATCGTTTACTTTCTTATCTGGGGGACCGGCAGTGACTTTAAGTCTCGCGAATTCTCGGAGAGGGAGAGCTTGGGAGAGCATTGACGGCAGGCGCAATTTCCAATCAGTTTCACCGTCCAACTGATCAGTACGGATAAATGTGTCACTAGGGGACAGGTCATTCGTCTCGTCCGGAGCCACAGTTGAATTTGCTTGTGTTTCCCCCTGATCTGCCGATGGGCCCCGACTCGAATCGGTTAGATCGGAATAAGGTTCGGCGTTGGACTTTCGAGAGATATGGGCGGTCTCGCCCGGGCCGCTCTTTAAAAGTACAACGTCCGCAGGAAGGCGTTGATTTTTCCGAAGTTTCAAAACATCACCGACCTTAAGATCCCGTGATCTCTTCGTGACTTCCAATATCCCCTCAGGCTCAGAATCCAGAGGCGCACTTTTATCGAAGTGCACCACCGAATACTCCTCTGAGTTTGCTTCCGCGTCCCTTCTCCGGCGGCCAATATCATCTAGTGCCTCTTTTGCAAGCGATATGGAAACGACGAAAGCCAAGGGTGCGATATATGAGGACATGTAACCTATCCGCAGCACCGGGATGATCTGCGAAAGGGCCACAAGGAGAAAGTATATGTTGTAGAAGAACGAAAACTCGTTATACAATGTGCGGGGCAAGAAGCTCCAGGGGGTGTATTTAGCGTTCGAGACAATATTTGGCGGATATTTGGCACGTTGTTGCCGTCCAACCAACACTTCGCGCGGAGGTTTCGGCTCAAGTTCTCGAGTTCGACTGCCAAAGTTATTCGACGTGGCCTTCAGAAGGTTACTAGGTTTGAGCCCCAGAAAACGGAAGGGAGAGTCCTTGGTTGTCAACGGCCCGTCATCCTTGAGAGAGCGAGCGGAATTGCGTCTGTGATCATGCAGAAGAGGCGCATCATCATCGGTAAAAGTATGAGATGCCGTCAGTGATGACCGCACCCCTTCCCCATCCTGACCATCAAGTAAACCGCTTAAGTCCTCGTCTGAACCTCTGTGGAGTCCGGATGCACTTCGTCTGCTCCATGTGCGGCTTCCAATACCAGACCGCAAATTCCGCAGTGCTATTCCCGGCCCATAGCCCCTCCTAAGGGCCGTATCATCCCGAGAAAAGCGAGATGGCTTATGCAGGGTTGCTGTTGTAGGATCTAGTTCCTCCAAATCGAGATCTTCATCAGGTTCGGAGTCACTCGGGACGCTGGAGCCATCAATCCGGTGCCCGTATTCTGTTGGCGGAGGCATAATTAAAACGATATAGCGAAAATTAACAGATACCACGGAATCTCCCACAAGAGCACTCGTGAAGCTCGCGTGGAAAGGGTTGAAAAGGTCATGTCACGTCGAGTTGCATCAGCTTCGTTTTGGTACGAATGTCGACAGGACGTGCAATCGAGTTCCGATCCGCGAGAGTTCGAGAGCGGGCTATCGACAAAGCGGCGATTCCAAATCCGTCACTACCAGTCTGTAATTCGAGATTCCGGTTGGCCCTGAGGCTCGTTAAGCCAGCGGTAACTCCGGAGATCGCAAGGGAAGGTCGGATCAGAGCAGATCAACGCTACCTAGATCACATGACTGAGCATTTGTCTCAGGACTTGCTGACCAGTACGATACCAGTAATTACCGCAGTCCGCCAGGGGTGTGTGGACCCCTGGGAAGCTGCGATAGCATTGCCGGACCTAGATAGGTATAGTGCGGTATGGTACGGTACCGCTTCGCCACGTTTGAGGTATGAGATACGTACCTGGGTATCCGGCCTATCACCTTGGTACCAATAATTTCTACGGAGCAGTAATCCTCGTCCTGACTTACGATCTCGGGAGACTGCTGTTGGATTCTCCGGCAGGCTTAAATAAATGAAAAGTACGAGTAGCAACGATCATGATTGGTGACGGAGATCGTCTTCTGTGCAGAGTCGATAGAATAATAATAATATGAGGCAAGCGTAGTCAAAGCGCGCGGGGACTGCGGACATGTGACATGGGACGACTCGTAGGGACGATGAGTTCGGTCGACGACGGATCATCATCCCAGGCCAAAATCTCCAGCAAATGGTCTGCGTTCTAGGGGATAGAGACAAGGGAAAAATGACTTTCCATTTCTGCGCCTCTTCCTCTTTGTAACACCTTTCCTAGTCTCTACTTCTCTTAATCCTCCCCCCCCCCCCCCCCCCCCCCCCCCACCTTTTCTCTTCTCGGGTTGGGCACGATATTGGCACAGACCGGGGGGGGCAGCATTTAACTCTATAGATGCTTATGCAAGGCAGCTCCATGGGTTGACCCGGCCTACTCCCACGTCACAGCGATGCAGATGGCCCAACATATCCCTTCCAGCGCATTCAGTGTTTGGAATCGGATTCCTCGCTTCTTCCTCCTCACGGCAGGACCTGTTATGGCGTCTAGTGGGGCAGTGGTCACCCAAATCCAGGAGAAGGTCTCCATTGGTACTGGCCATCAAGACACGCGGTCAAAGGTCCAGGGAGACAGGAACCGTCGACGGATGGAAGAAGTGTATGGGGTTCCTAGACAAGTGCAGGCGGAACTGGACACCTGGATATTTCGATTTCTGTTCAAAGAGAACACGGAAGGAGCCAATTCAGAAGCGCTGCAGTGTCTGCGCAAAGGGCCACAGGGGACATGGGGTAAGTGTGGAGATTACGGACAGTTTGTGAAAGAGCTGGCCGACGAGGAGAGACGACCTGTCTCAGACGCGGACTCGGGCGCGGGAAGGAGAGGGAAATTGAACGTGCATTTATATTTCGCAGAGAGTGACGCGATGATTGGGAAGAAAGGGCAAAGGTATATGGACGAATGCTGGAGAGGGAAGGATGGTGAGTTCCAGGATGTCTGGGATGTGGTGGCTAGCACTATATCAGGAGTGGATCATGACAGCTTGCTCCTGTCTGTAAAGGTTTTGGAACGGGCTCTCCTTGAAGCTTGCGGGGATCAATACCAGGAGGCTTCCGATATTCGATGATAGAAGGAAGTACCTAGGTAGCATTACGCCTTATGACCAATGGACGTGAGATGAATCTTTGCCATATGAGTGGCTTCGCTCCTGGAAGTGGCTTATAAATGTACAGTTAACGGGCATTTTAATACTTCCCAGCTGAAAATCTGTGAGCCAACAGTGTTCTTTTGGATGGTCAGATAAGTAATGATCTGTTGACAATGAAGAACTCGTTACTCCTTTGACGACAATCGCTCTTCAAGGCAATGGACGACACACATGACACAATCGCCTGAACATTCAACACCAGCTTCGATCTGCTCTCAGGAAGAAGTTCGGACGTGGATTATAAATACACGGAGTAACCAACATGGTTTTTATTACCTGCTTGATCCCAAGTTCTGCGCAGTCAACGCAAAAAGCTAGAGCCACCGTTCTCCGTGTTGCCTTGCCATGTTCCGTCAGTGGCGGCGCGCCCAAGAAGCAAGATTTCCAACTCTAAATCAGGGTATGAGCGGATTGAGCAGCTTCCCAGGCATGAAAGATAACCAATTTGAACTTTATATGTTTTCCCCCACTCCCCACCGTCAAGTGCCCACCGAAGATGACCGCCGATCTCCGATACGGACTGAATTACTTCATCAGGCATGCGGTTTGACCTTCGCCAGTAGATAAGATTTGGTTTGCCTTCTTCCATTCTCACCCTCTCTTCTATTTTGTGTGGTACTGGAAAACACCAGATCGTCTCGTCGGCTAAGCAGAAATTCTGCTAAGGATGGCTGATCTTGTTTTCCGCCGCCAAGCGGCCTCGTTGCTGCCGTCATCGCCCAGGATTCCCCGCAGTCGCTGGGCTCCGAGGACGGCGGCTGGCGGCAATATAGCAGCTTCGCACTTACGACAACGAAACTCGAACGCCAGAGAGGCGTTCGAACAAAATAGAGACAAGAGCTACTTTCCTCCGACCTGTCCTCCGCCGTCGACACACCCAGAACCTGATCTACCTCTAAAGAAAGCTCCTTCACAGAGGAGATCGGCACTGAAATCTGCAAAACCCTTTTCTGAGTTTCTGACCGACACTTTCAACCGCCAACATGACTATCTCAGAATCAGTCTCACAGAGCGCTGCAATCTCCGGTGTCTCTACTGCATGCCGGAAGAAGGGGTGCCGCTCTCACCACCTTCTCACCTCCTGACGACTCCGGAGATCGTTTACCTGTCGTCGTTATTTGTATCGCAAGGTGTAACTAAAATTCGCCTGACGGGTGGGGAGCCGACGGTCCGCAAAGATATCGTGCCCTTAATGCAGAAGATCGGCGATCTGCGACCGGGAGGGCTTCGAGAGCTATGTCTTACAACCAATGGAATTTCTTTACACCGCAAGCTTGACCCCATGGTCGAAGCCGGACTAACAGGGATAAACCTGAGTCTCGACACGCTTGATCCCTTTCAGTATCAAATCATGACAAGGAGAAAAGGATTTGATGCCGTGATGAAGAGCTTGGACCGGATATTGGAAATGAACAAATTAGGGGCAGGGATCAAGTTGAAGATCAACTGTGTCGTGATGCGTGGGCTGAACGACCGGGAGATCATCCCTTTTGTGGAACTCGGACGCGAGAAGCCCATTGAGGTGCGCTTCATTGAGTACATGCCCTTTGACGGCAACAAGTGGAGCGAAGGCAAGATGCTCTCATATCAGGAAATGCTGGCTGTCATCCGGGAACGATACCCCAATTTGGAGAAGGTTGCGGACCATAAGAATGATACGAGCAAGACGTATCGGGTCCCTGGCTTTGAGGGCCGGGTCGGATTCATTACAAGCATGACCCATAACTTCTGCGGTACGTGTAATCGGCTGCGCATCACTTCCGATGGAAACCTCAAGGCCTGCCTATTCGGGAATTCCGAGGTGTCTTTGCGTGATATTATCCGGAAAGCAAATGCCGGCCAACCGATCGACGACCTTGCAATGCAAAAGCTACAACTGCTCGAGTCCGTGGAAATGGCAGCTAGAATGAGTGATGAGGGCCTTCCTGTGGGAGAGCGAGAGCAGGAGATACTTGATGTCATCGGACTTGCTGTGAAACGTAAGAAGGCTAAGCATGCTGGCATCGGGGAATTGGAGAATATGAAGAACCGACCGATGATTCTTATTGGTGGGTGAGCGTGTTTTGTTTTTGTCGCCCCCAGGGAATTGATCCTGCATATATGGATACCCATATAAGACATGTGAAAATTGGTTACGACTTTTTCATGGATGAATTTATGTCGATGCTTCTATTTGTTGGTGAAAGGATTTTGGCACGGCAGGGTTTGTCTGTTTCATTATTGGGTGAATAGTACTGATAGGCATGACCTATAGATAGACAACTGGCAATTCAAAATGCAGTGGCTCCTTCCGATCATCATTCTCCTAGTGGAATGGCAATCCCTCCAAGACACTCAGGTACTGCCTGGCCAAGAATCCCGACACACATGCTCTCTAGTCCTCCCTTGAGTGCGCCCTCTAGATATCAGACACGTTGCTATCATCGGAGACATAGCGGAACGAAGTCTTCTGAATCGGACATCGAATTGAGCGAGAAAGGGAAGTCCATAGAATCATCAGCGCCATCTTCCCTTCCAACTGCGTCAGACTATGACCTTCCGCACCTTACTCCCTCCAAGAAAGTCCACATGACGCAGATCACCGCGAAGCCCATCACCGAAAGACTCGCTACCGCATCTTGTCTCGTGTACTTCTCCAATCCCAAACCCTGGCAAGTGCTCCGCCAGGGTGAGGGTACACAGAGTCGCAAGGGCGACGTCTTCAGCGTCGCGCGAATTGCAGGCATCATGGCTGCAAAGAAAACAGCAGATATAGTCCCGCTGTGTCATCCAGGGATCGGGATTACCGGGGTCGAGGTTGACGTGAGATTGCTCGATCCCGTGAAAGACGAGCTAGAGGGACATGTACACGGGGCCATGAGGATCGTGGCGACTGTGACCTGTCTCGGGCGTACGGGCGTTGAAATGGAAGCGATGACGTCTACTGTCAGTGCTGCATTAACAGTCTATGACATGCTCAAAGCCGTGGACAAGGGGATGGTGATTGGAGATGTGCAGCTATTGGAGAAGAAAGGAGGTAAGAGTGGACATTGGACTCGGGAGAAAGAGGTTGGCCGCTGGTAGTCGCAGCACTCCGGAGTCCATAGTCAGATCGTAGCGTACTCCTCTAATTTACTCTGAAACGCTCGTGGAAAGCCGACCTCAGTTGTTAGTGGATTTACGTGCATCATACTGCCAGCGTGCAGTAGTTTGGCGTTGATGTTGTTGTTCACCATACCATGACGGGACAATTACTCATAGTCACGCTTTCTGTAGCTGTCAGTTAAGCTCTGCTGGCACCCCGCAGCTTAATTTTTCTTTCCAGCCCTTCCATCCTTTCTTGAAAACAAAAGCTCAACTGTACTTGCCGAAATTCTCATTTGATCATTGCCCCCTGACCAGCCCATCCGTTTCAAGTGATAGAAAAGCTCTAGGAAAGAGTTAATAATGTCCGGATAACCCCTGTCGAGCTTGTTGATGATCGTCCCGTTCTCCCGAAGCAGGAGAATCGTTTCTTCCAACGTTGTTTTCAAGAACTCACAGAACCGAAAATCGAATTGCGCTTGTCGCTCTTCATCTCTAAATACGACCTATCTCATTTCTCTCGAAAAGAATCCTGAAATTCAAAACATGGCCTTCGGAGTTCGACTACGACACTTTCATCTGCCTCGAAAATACTTCTGTCTCCGTGGGTAGCGGTGTGCGCCCTTATTTAGGGTGCTCTGAGTGCTTATCTATTTCTCTCCAATTTTTCTTCGACGACCGTCAAAGACAGATACAGTCGTCTCTCGTAATATAGCTGAGTGCAAGCTTTATTTGAATCAGTGTCCTTTCCCCTTCTGCATACCGGATTATTCTCCTTTCCTCCTTTTCCCCTTTCGAGTCAAGGGAAGAATTGCATCTGGAACTGTCACCTTCGCGATGATATGTAAGTCACCCTTGTTTCTCCTTCATAATGAGCCGTTTACTTCTATCTATTATATATCTGTTGAAAAGAACAAAAGCTGGTCGATATTGATGACTGACCATTGTTACAGCTCGAGGATTGCGGCAGTCTCTGGGCCGCTGCATAATGTCGATGCTTCCACCCTTCAATTTCTTGACGCTGCATTACGCATACTTCTTGGCGACTTGCTTGATCTCTAGCGTCATCTTTTGGGGCTCCTCGACACCCTTTCGTAGTGTGGGTTATGCCGACGCATTGTTCATGTGCATTAGTGCCATGACAGGAGCTGGACTGAATACAGTATGAGCGTTTCATTTCCTATATACGCTCAGGAGCACTGATGGAAATACGCAGGTGGATTTGTCGTCCTTGAATACATTTCAGCAGATCATTTTATTTTTTCTGCTGATAGTCGGGTCACATATTATAATTTCGAGTGCTGTACTACATGTTCGAAGACGGGCTTTTGAATCTAAATTCAAAGGCATCTCACAGGAACGCGCGCGGTCCAGACAAAATTCCGCATTTGACCTTCCAACGCATGCCGCTTTGTCCAGTTTTTCCGGGAATAAAGATACTGGAACAAACCTGGGAAGTGAGCAGGGGCCACCAAGCCTCAGTCAAGATGTCACTCCAAACTCAACAGCTCAGAATCCACCTACAGAGACATTGGTAGGTCGAAACGGCGACGATAACATACGCTGGGTTGAAGATGATCGGATCACTCTTGGTAATGTGAAAATGCGACACCACCACCCCCGGGTTTTCGAATTGGCAGGTGTCGGTGCCAGAAAAGATCTTAACAATGACCCAAGAAACGTCCCACCAAGTCCCTCCATTTACGATCCATCTGGGTCATCTGGGTTCAAGGGAGTTCTCCGGGGAACCCAGAAATACCTTTTTGCTCCGAACGGCCTGATATCACGGAACTCGCAGTTTCATGGTCTCACTCCTGAAGAGCGCGAGCAGTTAGGTGGTGTCGAGTATAGGGCTGTTTCCTTTCTATCCATCATCGTGCCTATATACTTCTTCTCATTTCTCATTCTGGGAGTGATTGGTGTTGGGAGTTGGGTTGCAGTGAACCATCCTAACGTTGCCCGGGATAATGGACTGTCTCCCTTTTTCACGGGGGCCTTTTTCGCCGTCTCCGCTTTTGCGAATAGTGGAATGGCTCTCCTGGACGCAAACATGACTGCATTACAAACGAGGTCTGCTACCTTGTGTTTATATGAACTGGTAAATAATATTGACCGAGAAACAGTGCGTATCCGCTTATTACAATGGGAATGCTGATCCTCGCTGGAAATACGCTGTATCCCTGTTTCTTGCGTTTTATTATATGGACGATGAGACGCCTTCTGCCGGACCGCTTATCACGGGAGGGATGGAAGGTCACTCTTGATTTTATTCTGGAGCACCCTAGGCGGGTATGATATAGGAGTCTTTCTAAATTCAATGTAGTCGCTAACCTCGGCCTACTATACCTAGGTCTATACGAATCTCTTCCCTGCACGTCATACATGGTACTTGCTTGGTACCATTATAATTCTCAACGGAATCGACTGGGCTGGTTTTGAAATTCTCTCAATTGGCAACAATGAAATCGAGAGTCTGCCAACAGGCTATAGAATTTTGGACGGCCTATTTCAGGCATTAGGTTCGCACACCTCTCCCTTGTCAATTGCCTGCGTGTAAAAATTTATGATTGTATAGTGTGCTAAATCGTGTTTTAACTGTTTTGAAATAGCTGTACGCTCGGGAGGATTCTATGTCGTGACTATCTCCGGACTGCGTCAAGGGCTGCTTGTCTTATATGGTAAGGACCTGTTCACTTTTTACAGTGCGGAAGATCATACTGATATCCCTCTTTAGTTCTGATGATGGTCAGTATAGATCTCTAACCTGGCTTGTGTCAACCGCAATACCTAATGCATGACCCTCCAGTATATTTCGGCATTTCCGGTGCTAATTACCATGAGGTTCGTCGACCATTGTACTCATTCTCACCCATCTTACTGATTTCTTGCTTTCGACAAGGAACACGAACGTCTACGAAGAGCGATCACTAGGTATCTACAGTCACGACCAAACACCCGAACAGGAACCTTCCACATCCAACTCCACCAGCCTGTTTGTGAGCATGATCCGCCAGCATCTCCTCGGGAACACTGACGTTCCAGCTGCTGCCAACGAATCCTCACGTAGCTACTTCGTGCACCAACAGATCCGGGCTCAACTCAGCCACGACATCTGGCTGGTGGCCCTCGCAGTTCTCTTTATCTCCATTGCGGAATTTTCCAATTACGAACGCAATCCCGTGGCCTCTTCAACTTTCAATATTATTTTCGAGGTTGTCTCTGCCTACGGCTGCGTCGGGATCAGCGTGGGATACCCCGGTAAGAATTACTCGTTTTGCGGTTCGTGGCATACAATTAGCAAGTTGATCCTGGCCGCTGTCGCGTTGAGGGGGAGACATCGAGGTCTTCCTGTCGCGATTGACAAGGCAGTCATGCTGCCTAGTGAGTCGCTTGCCTGGGCGGAGGAGGAGGATGCTGCGCTGAGAACGGAGAGGTCGACGACTTGGGGTTTTGATAGGATGCCGGTTGGGGCTGTTTAATGATTTTGTGGTGTTCACCATCGGTGCAAGTTATTCTCCTAACACTGTTTTCATATTGTTATCCGGTGATGTCTACCCAAAAGCGCTTTCTGTCTCCTGTCTCAAACGTAGTGCCTTGTTTCCTTGATGCTAATGAAATTATGATATTGACGCAAACTATGAAAGACAGTGTATGCATATCTACAGCAAATGCTTTTAGAACCCGTAGCCATGTCAGTATCAGACGCCGAAAAGGTTTATCTCCGACCGAATAGGAACCAAGAGAAAATAGCAGAGACGGAGACACAGGACGAACAGAGACAAGTATGACCGTCTACTCATCATCTACCATTTCCACTTCCACTTCCTCTTCGTCTTCATCCTCTTCTTCATCCTCCTCCTCCAGTTCCTCATCTTCCAGCTGCTCTTTTCCTTCCACCTCATCATCGTCATCACCACTATCACTATCACCATCACTGGCATTTCCCATGAGCACCACATCATCACCCTTCTTCGATGCTCTCTGTCTCTCTTCTTCCTGTCTGCTTTCCTCTATAATAGCGGCTCGCTCCTCCCTCAGTTTCCGCTGAGTCCTAACAAACGCACCCAGCGGTGTCGATTCCCAACTAACATCCTTCAAGAAAGATTCAACTTCGGCACGATTCCTGGGCGTAAAGGAAACAGAGGATCGCCGCTCCTCGATCCAGCGCGCGTTCGCCTCAACCTTCTGTACAAGCAACAGGATCATCTGATTGAGCTTGCTGTTCTTGTTACCCTGCGACCGGGAGGAGACTTGCTTCAGCCACCGTTTCAGCATGACCACGACCGGCACCGAGAGTTCGGGGAAAGCGATGTGCTTGGTCCACAGGAGGAAGAACTCAGAGAGCAGTTCTGCGACCTGCTCGCCCACTCCGTCCTGGTAAACGCGGGTGTGGAGGTAAACTTTCGGGGCGCGGATGGCGGCTGTGAAGTCGAGTTGTTTCAGGGTGCTTGATTTCGGGGGCTTGCGCATTTCTGCCGAGTTGAGGACTTCCAGGAGTGCAGAGGCGAGGGGGATGTAAGTTCCCGTGGCGCGGGAGAGGCGGAGGAGGGACCTGGTTAGTTGGAAACGGAGAGGGAAGTACTGGGCCGTCGGGATGAGGCGCATGGCGCCGATTGTGACCTGGACAACGGGGTAGATGAGGGGTCGGAGAGCAGATTGCTTGCCTACTTTGGCTTCGATGAGACCGTCGCAGTGCTGAGAGAGGACGCGGGACCAGAAATCGAGCGAGTGCACATATTGCCAGTTGTAGATTGTCTTGTAGGATTCCTTGGAGCTGTTGGTGATGCTTCCGCGGAGGTGGATAGCGAGCTGTCGGATGAAGGTGAATCCGGTTGTGTAGGAAACGTCCTGGTCGATGCCCCAGATCTCTGCAGCGGAGTTCTTCATCAGGTTGATCGCGGAGAGGGTATGGATGGTGGTATTTCGACTGCCTTTGACGACACCCTCGTATGTGGCTTTGAGGACGGATTCTCTGATACCGGCGTCTCCAACAACCATGAGACGTCGCAGAAGGAGGAAGGCTGTGATCCGAGTAGCTTCGGCGTTGGAGGCATCGGACCAGATCCCGACGATGGTCTTGATGAGAGTCTTAAGCAATTTTCGGAACTGCAGCAGATAGGGTAGCATAGGCTCAATCGACGAAATTGTCAATTTTAATGTCCGAGCATCGGAAAGATTTACGAGAAGCTGATGAACAGAGGACGTGTGGGATTTGATAAGCGGCGTGAGCGTTTTGAACTTCTTCGATTCCAAGGAAACTTTCACTTTGCCAGAGGCTGACTCCTTGACGGGGATATGATGCGAGAGCACCTTGGGCACCGTACGGAGTGCCGTGACAAGCACCTGGTGGTATACATTGGCGTCGGAAATGGAGTACCTCTGTTCTTGAGCGTCCGGCTCATTGATGTAGGCTGCAACGCGAAATGCAAGCACAGCTTGCCGCATTGCCCTCATTGAGTGCTGTTCTTCCATCAATTGCTGCCACTTCTGCACCGTTGCAATGTCCAGGGTGCTATCCTCTGTACCCGCACTCTCGTCTGCCTTGCTAGCTTTCTTCTTCTTCTTTTTCTTTGCCGGCTCTTCTTCTTCTCCTGCGCTCAGCTCGTCAACTTCGGCCAGGTCACCGTGATCCCCAAAATCGAGCAATTCAGCATCGTTCTCTTGCAGGTACTTATAGAACTCAGGGTCCTTCTCTTTCAGCCCCTGCAGCTGGTCTTTATGTTCATCGAATTCATCGGCGCTGTCGTCTTGCGACACTGCATCGCCATGAGACGAAGCTTCCTCGTCACCACCTGATGATGCAGCAGATCCGTTGTCTTCTTCTTCATCCTCTTCACGGGTCTCTGTACGCTTTCGTTTCCCTATTTTTGGAGCAATATCCTTCTTGTGTGCCTTTGTCCCTTTCTCCTCGACGGGAATGTTGAATCCACCCGCGAAGAAATCATCCACATTCATTCCCGCAAAGGCGTTCTGCTTCTCCAATTTACGACGAGATCCTTCTCCATCCTGCTCATTTTCAGGTCTTCTGCCGGCACTATTGGCCTTTCTCTTCTCTTTAAGTTGCTGTCGCTGCTTGATCTTCGCCGTGGCCTTACGCCGTTCGAGGGTATCCTTGAGGTGTTTCTTTTCGAATTTCTTCGTCGACTTCTTCAAATGGCTGGGCATCTTGACAGAGGCGCCGCACCTGATATGCAGATCAGGTTTTTGCGAAATGGTATGGACCCGGCGGTTGACGGGCTCTGTTCTTGAGCCAAAAAAAAAAAATAAAAATAAAAATAAAAATTTCTTAGGGGAAAAATAATGCCGTCGCACGGACCACCTACAGTCCCGATCGGGACACCGCCTTTCCCCTCTCCACTTTGAAGAAATGCGGATCTGGGAGCGTTAGAGGACCGATAACGACGATGTACAGCCAGCGACCTCTTTCTTACGCGCCGACGCCGTACAGCTATACGCCAAATCCATCATTGGCGGCGTCAATTAATCTTGATGAGGTATGCCATCCAGCCCTCGATTGCGAAATACAGTCCCCGTTGACGATCGCTTCAGGAAGTCAGGTTGGCCTCGAGCTCTGCGGAACGGGATCTCTACGAATCTCTAGCCGAGATCTACAGCATCATCGTCACACTCGACGGACTAGAAAAGGCATATATCAAGGACGTGATTACTGAAACCGAGTATACGGAAACATGTACACGGCTCCTAAAGCAATACAAGTCCAGCTTAGGCGATGAGACCGTGGCCAAGGAGTTTAGGGACCTTGAAACCTTCAAACGGTCGTGGAGTGTGAGTTGCTATGAAATTCGACCGGCAACGAACAAAGGAGTAATGTGGCTAATTCGCATGTGCATCCCGAATAGTTAGAGTGTCCTCGTGCCACAGAACGCTTGCGTATCGGTCTCCCCGCGACAGTCGAACAAGCTTCCCATGGCGCACCCGCTTCAAGCGCTGGGGCAGCAGCCGGTGGTGCTTCCGGCACCGCAGCGTCCGGAACCCTCATCCTAACGGCTACAGAGAACTTTATCACATTCCTCGATGCACTGAAACTGAAGTGGGTGTCGAAGGACGCACTTCATCCTTTGCTCTCGGAAGTGATCCAGTCGGTGAACAAAGTGACGGATCGGGACTTCGAGAACAGAGGCAAAATCATCCAGTGGCTCATCACGTTGAACCAAATGCGGGCGACGGAGGAACTCAGTGAAGACCAGGCCCGGGAGTTGGCATTTGATATTGAACAGGCCTATCATGGTTTCAAGGCCACTCTAAGCTAGCGGAAGGATGTAGTCTGGGAAGAGAAACACCGGAGTTCTGGCAGACGGGAAATATGGAGTTCTGGAGTTCAGTTTGTGGCGATCATGGCGGAGAATTAAAGTACTCATTATCCGTGTTGTTGTAGTGCTTTTTCCAATGATTTTGCCGCATTCCGATCCGCGGAACGGCATCCGCTAGCCTTTCCTTTTTGGGAAATCACGACTTTTTTTTTTAAAATTAATTTGCAGGTCTGTCACCTTTGGCTCCGAGACTCCTACGATAAGGCTCCTCTCTCGCAATCTTAGATTCATTCTACCATACTGTACTAATCTCTCAACAGCGCCCTGTTGACCTCCCAGCTGCTGACATGATCAGCGCCGACAATGACGAGCCTCTTCATGGTAAAAGAACTCCCCTCATACCTGTCTTATCTGCTGTCGATAGGAGAAAGAGGGGACTGATAAGGACCGGACAGTGCTCGACCTCCCTCAGATGTACGCGAAGCCGCTCGCGACGGAAATCATGAAAGCCCTAGAACTCCTAGAGATAAAACCTCGAAGCTTTGGACCTAACACCCAAGAGACACAGCGGGGTCGAGCAGTGCAATCGGCTGGAATCTCACAATATTTGACGTCAATCATCTCCAGTTCTCTCTCGTGGCTAGAATCCGATGATATACGAGAAGCTGTGTGGGATGCAGCAGCAGCTCGACTCAGCGAGCGGTCTGGGCGGGCCGGTAGGAGGTTTGCGGTTTTATAAGATGCGTCTAGGTTACTGATGTCGCTTTGCTTCATGTTAGCCATGCCTGCCATGTCTCGTACCTTCACGATTCCGGCGTCGCCCGACCAAGACTTCACCATCACGTTGCATGAACCTTCGCTGACGGCTGATAATCTGGGTATGAAGACCTGGGTTTCTTCGTATCTTCTTTCCCGACGACTTCACACTGTCTTCGAACTGGCGCCGCAGCTTGTGCCGTCTGCGCTTGTATCGGCGGAAACTCGCGACAAGAATGCGAAGCCACTCCGAGCGTTAGAACTCGGCGCGGGAACGGGTCTCGTGGGGCTCTCTTTCGCGGCTCTCCAAGGCAGCAAGGCAAGCATACATCTCACAGACCTTCCACCGATTGTGGAGAACCTGGCTCGCAACGTTTCCCTCAACTCGGAACTCCTTGACGAGACTTCCGCAGCGGTCACCGCGGGCGTTCTGGACTGGTCCGTAGATCCCGAACCGTTTCCCGCGGAGGAAGAACAGTACGATACCATCCTCGCGGCAGATCCGCTTTACTCGCCGAGTCACCCGAAATGGCTCGTTGATACCATCTTCCGCTGGCTGAGTCGGCAGTTGAATGCGCGGGTTGTCATTGAAATGCCGCTGCGCGACGCTTATCTGCCACAGGTCCAGGAGTTCAGGAAACGTATGGGACTTTGTGGCTTGGTCGTGGTGGAGGAGGGAGAAGAGGTTGGTTATGATGATTGGGAAAATGCTGACGGAGGGGCCGTAGAGGTTCGATGTTGGTGGTCGATCTGGGGATGGAGTGAGAAGGTCTAACGTAGGTAGTCAATGGCCTTGTATCTACGTTACGTCAACGACGTTATGACGATAGATGATAGATTAGACTTAGAAATAGATGCCGTATATTATTGGAAGATCTGCAGAATATTCTGGTATCTTGACTGCTGTAGAGCCGAAGTAGAGTCCAGCCAACATCCATGCTTATGGAAACGCTAGAGGGTTCGCTAATAGCGAAGCAGCTATCTGGCCTTTCTTCCAAGACGCCATGGGCGCGCCGTACCCTCCTAAATGAGAGTCTCTCTCCGACGAAGCATAACAGATGAAGTCAACATTTGCAAGGGCGAACTATGCACACAGCTACCGCACCACAAAGGACGACCAAACACAAGCTCCATCTCTGCCTGAGACATACAACACGCTAGCATAGACAATCCCAGCCAAGCACAAAGTAAATAAGGACTTGAACCTCACTCTCTTCCCAACCTGTTCATGCTCGATTTCAAATTCAGCTTTGACGCATCGACTAGACTCCCAATCCACTGTGTTTCCTGCTCAACAACTTCCCCATTGGGTCCTTTCTCAGCACTACTAGGCTTGATCGGAAACTGGGCGGTTCCTGTTCCAACATGATACAGTCAGCGAAGAACCCTAAGGGAAAAGGGGGGGGGGAAAGACGGCCTGAAAAAAAGTTTCCAATGCCTACCAAAGCCAGTAGGGGCGTAGTTTATATAAATGTTCTCCCAGCTGTTCTTGGGCGCTTCATAGATCTCATGCATAATGCTTATGTCAGGGTGCTGTTTGACTGTCCGGTTCCACCAGTCCCATCCGGCACGGTGCGCGGGGCCTTGCGAAAACTTGGACAAGCCCTCGAGGGACTGGAAGTAGAAGATCGATAATGCCTCTCTCGTGGCATTTCGTACCGGGTCAGTGTTGGAGATCCACTTGGTTGTCGTCAAGTCTGGAAGGTTTTTTCTTCTGGTCAGCAGATGAAGGAGAACTCTCATTGGTGGGATGTTGTCTGTTTGTATATCATTTTGGGAAGTTCATTTTTATCTATCAACTTACAGCCGTATTCTTCTCTGTTTGCCTCCAGCTCTTCGACCATTTCGGATATGAATGTACCGAATTTCCTAAACTCCGGGCTGAAGATACCAAGAGGGCTGCGGGAATGTCGAGAGTCAGAAACAAGACAAAATAACGAGACAAGAACAGGATCTGGTCAAGTTAGAAACATACTGATTGCACCGCGCCCCCAGCAGGATTGCCACAACAGTCTTCCGTGACGGCTGGGAGCCGAACTGTCCCGTCTCATCTGGAACCTGTGCTGTGACCTTTCCAGGGATGACCCCTTCCATGTACGGATTCTGGCGAATTCCATACATGATCAGGACCATGTCCAGGGCACGATAGGCGAGGATAAGCAAAGCCGGAATGAAGGTCAAGACGGTGGGGAAGAGCCATGTCAATAGGCCCTGCAGTGAGGCCGCGACCAGAAGCCAGCTGGTGAATTGGAAGTTTTCAATGATGGTCTGCAAATAATGATTAGATTAGGAATTTCTGCTTCTGTTTCTGCTTGAGAACTGACCGTGTATAGACGGACACCTCTAAGACCCGCAGGTTTGGGACGGATAGGTGTAGGCTTGACCAGAGGTCTAAGAGGAGGAGCCATAGCGATCTTGCGGTAGTATGTCTTCGGTAATTGATAAGACCTGGAAGTCTATTATCAAGGGAGAGAGTAGTTCAAACCGTCCGATTTACATCTGCAAATACCTGTTCCCATTAACTTATTTATAATTACTTCTGCCCAACTAAGTAGACGTGGGAGAAGTAAGCTGACGGGGGATAAGTAACTACCTAACGTAACCCCGTCAGCGAACCGATAACCCTGAACCATGGACTAAAAGCACGATGCACTTTAACTCTCTTAAAATATATCAATTATTACAACCTAATTATTGCTACTGTGGTTATACGATCACCACGCCATGGTGGCGCCCATTTAGGTGGTTGAATAGTAGGTGGCGTTGGTTCCACTAAGATTATACGTTTGTCTAACGAGCATCGTAGCACCAATCAGGTACTTGCGCATACCAACCCGAATCCAGGAAGGCTTATGCTGGGCCCAGCCCTGGGGATGGGCACCATGCTGACCATAAGAATCGAGATGGCTGGTCTAAATGGACTGCAAAAAGGTGGAGCCTTACAGGGTGCATGAACCGTCAGCCATGACGGCGGAGACTTTCCAACAGTTTTCAGCCTTAGCATGGATAATAATTAATCAAATGCGACTTCTGGCTAGCAAGAGCCAAATGTCGACCTCTAACCTATCAAGTATCGCCGAAGAACAGCGACAAGTCAAATGCGGAGGCGTTGCTCTCATGGGAGTTAGCAGCGGTTAGTGCTTATGCTTCTTAAAGTAAGAAATATTGCATCGAGCAAAATAGCAATCCTTTTCCATGCTGGACACAGGTAGCAATCTAGGAGCAGTTGTAACCGCGTTGCCGGCAGGCATTTTATGACTAGCCTACCACAGAATGGCACTTTGCGCTGACATATCAGCTCCAATGATTGGAGCCTTAGAGGAGAAGATCAAAGCTGAAGGTTGGGATTGTATTGAAGCAGCCTTGGCAGATGCCCAGAATCTTGGATTGTGGCACCAGATGCACAATACACTCACATCTTCTCCACATTTGGTATTATGTGAGGCGGGGTAATTCCCGTGGGAAGACACTACAAGAAACAGGCTGATTTCTGTAGAGTTAGAAACCTAGAGGGTGCTTGATGGTGAGACTGACAATCTACTTTAAACACCAGAGCTTCATCCACTTACAAAAGCTATGGCCTGGCCTTTATTTATTATTGTGGTCTATTTTCTTATTCTTATACCCAGAAAAATGCATTCCTCTCCAGAGTGGGGTTTGGTTTATATTCAGACAGCCGTCTTTTGATTATACATACAGGCAGGAACCTCCCGGGTTGTATGTGCTAATCCGTGATCAAATCGGCACAAAAGGCTTCCCTTCCAGTTCCTCCACTTTCTGAGCGGCCCTCTTATATGACTCCGAGTTTTGTATCTGCCCAGCATATGAAACCAGTTGTGGATAGTCCTTTGCCGGAATAATTGACAAGTTTATCGCTATAATCACAGGAATACTCATCTGGATATCGGCAGCAGTAAGATGGGAGCCACAGAGGAATGGGCCCTGTTCTGGAGCCGAGGCGAGCTGGCTCTCCAGGAATTTAAAATGTGTCTGAAGCTCCTGGTCGAGGAACTCGGAGCTGACTTTGCCTGTGATAAACCCAGTGATGGGTTTGATGAAGAACGGGACTGGGGCATTTTTGACCGCTACGATGAGACGTCAGATTATTACCATCATTGCTAGGGTTGTCTCAGAGATCCTTAGAAAGGGATTGCTCAGGAACAATGAACGCAAAAGTATTACCATTCATGATCAACTGCACCTGGATAGGAGACATCAAGCTGCCCTCGGCATAATGCATAAAGAAACGATAGCGCATCCAGGACTCGGTCTCCCCGCCCACTTGGCCCTCCTTGCCAGTGACATAGCGCTGTGGGACAAGCTTCGTATCCGCGCCCCCGAAATGGTCCAAGAAATACTCCAAGATAGCCCCTGATTCAACGAGGATCGTTGGCCTGGGCGCATCAGGTGCCTGGATCGACACTATCGGGGACTTCCCTAGTGGATGGATCTGTTTGAGCTCTGTGGGAGCAATTCCATTGGGGCCACGATGGAAAAGCTCGATCTCGTAAGACAGGTTCAGCTCTTCCATGAGCCACATTATTCGCTGTGCGCGAGATTTTTCGAGCCAGTAGAGGATAATCTTGGCGCCTCGATTTGCGCTCATTGTGGCTATGCTAGAGAGAATTCTGGGAGGGCTGAGGAGCAGGAAAAGGAGAGTGTGGTCGAGTGCGTAGAATAATGTGTGGCTGCAAGGGTGTTCGACTCGAGACTAATGGAAATGGGACAGGCTCCCAACTTCTTCAAGGGCTACTACGATCGAGAGCTGTGGTCAACGAGCACGCAAATATTATGGCTGTTGACTCAAGCGGTCTCTCGTTTAAAGCTTTGCTTACGATCTGCACTGCGACCATTAATAGCGTTCTCGCATGGTACGTGCCTAGAACCACATTAATATATCGCGTCAGGAGAAAATAAGAGAGTAAGCAGAGCGGAACATGCCCAATTGAACCTGGTATAATGTAAGCACTACTACTGAGTTAGCTTAGTTAATAGTTAAGTTAGGTGAGCAGTGTCAGCTGCGTCAGACAAGTATCAAAATAGCTGGCTGGCGCAGACCATTGCATCGCGATGGATGCTATAATACCTACTTCCTTGTGACTCTTCATCGCCGCCTTACGAAAGAAAGTACTGGTAAGAATACGAAGCAGTTTCTGCGGGTCAAAAGCCTTCTCGTACCGAGACGCCGGATACCCGTACTAGAGCGTCACTCGGGTTGGGGCGGGGTTCTTATTCTTCACTCCGCCTGCTGCGGGTTAACCCCCCCAGAAAAAACCAAAATAGGGTCGATGCCTATTCAGGTAAAACTCTATATAGATCATTACCAAAATGTAAACCTAGGGCTATTATTAAGAACTGGCTAACCATTTTAGGATCCTATCTAACTATATTAGGAAATGATCACGATGATTGCGGTTTTGCGGGTTAACCCGAACCCGCTGCGGGCTTTGCGGGTTGCCGATGATACTCTAACCCGTATTACGAAGGACGAGCTCCGCCTCGAGGCTGTCGTGTAAGTGTGCGAAAAAGGCATGCGTCAGCTTCCCGACAATTAAGAGTTGAATATTAATCAAGTCTGCTTTCAGCCATGTCGAGGCCTTTAAGAACCTTGGAACGACAACCCACGGCATGCCGAACGCATCCAGGTAGTGACTACTACGCCATACCTTGATTCTCCCATCATTTCAACATTGCACCGTACAACCATGGCATCCCTACGATTCCCCATCCCGGAGGAATTCCAAGACCAGCTCACCTTCGCTGATCCGCCAGACACTCGATCAGACTCGGAAATCCTCGAAGCGCTCACTAAACACCAGCCCGTCACGAGCGAGAAGAACGTCTGGGCATTCTGGCACTCCGGCATCAGCAACATGCCAGACTGGTGTAAGCGAAACGTCGCGTCCTGGGCACGCATCTGCGGACCATCCTGGACCGTTCGGGTACTAGATACCGTCCCGGACTCTCCCAACCATGCGCTGAAGTTCATCCCGGCCGAGTATTTGCCCGAGACCTTCGTAAAGGGCACCATGGAGGGTCCGTATGTTGGTCCTCACAGCGCTGACTTCCTGCGCGGGGCCTGCTTGTACCTGTACGGAGGCGTTTATATGGACTCCGGGATCATCCTGATCAGATCGCTGGACAGGATCTGCTGGGCGGAGCTGGAAGACGAGAGCTCGCCTCGCCAGGTCAGTGTGCCGTGGATGTACGCAACCATAATGGCGAACCATTTCGTCGCAAGTCGCAAGGGAGACCCATTCATCAAGCGCTGGCATGACTTGTTCATCCACCTATGGAAAGGGCACACTAGCTATAAGGGGATGGCCGGCCACCCACTACTCGCGTTTGCTCTGAATAACGACTTTTCCGCGTCGGTGGAACGGGGGTTTCGATGGGAGTTCGCCGTTGGACCGGATGTTGTATTCGAATACATCTCGCAGGTTTTGGCGTGGGACCGCGTCTCTCTGCTTGAGGACGCTGGTGACGGCTTTAGTGGCGCGGATTACGCGCGGGACAACATCCTCTGGTTCGATGTGCTCGAGGAGGACTTCGGAGCTGAGACTGTCGTTGGGTTCCGTGGCCAGGAGGCTTTCGATGCCCTGGCGACTAGATTAGATGCGGATCCGGAGTCGGAGGAATATAAGATCGCATATAAATTGGTTTGGCGTTTGCTGACACGGTCGAGCATGCAGAAGATCACGCATGGGAAGAACTTGACCAAGACGCCTGCACTGGGGCTCCTGTGGGACCTGGAGGAGAACAAAAACAAGGATGTTGAGCCTGGTACCTTTGCTGAGCTTTTGCGGTACGGAACAGAACACTTCGTCCAGACGCGCAAGGATATTCTTTACGTGCAGACTGAGAAGTCGTCGCACACTATGAAGAAGGGTCTTTTCGAGCCTTGAGAATGTAGATAGGTAACTGTTGAGAACAATTCATCAATTGCGAGCGAAGGTATAGTCTATGCGTTTCATGCAGTGACGTACAACATGCATAGTAGTAGAACGCCACGGTACTGGGGCCGCAGTCTCTGTAAATCAATCCTCCAGCCCGCTCCAGTCGTCCTGTTCACTTCCAGAACCTTCGTTCTCAGCTGATTGTGCTCCGACCTTTCGATTGCGACTGGCCAGAATTGCTGCCTTCTTCCTATTCTCTATCCGTCGCTCGTAGCCGCTCTTGGTACTGATTTTTGTCGGCCGCCGCTCTTTCCCATTCCCTACAGCCGACTGTCTTGCCTTGACCCCATGTTTCTTCAATTCCTTCTTGTCCTTCTTGCTCAGATCCGGTAAAGAATCCAATAGCCACTTTTGGATGGACTTCTCGCCTGCCTTCCCCCGTAGTTTCTCACTGACATCGATGACGTTCGCGATGCTCTTAACGTATGGAATATCTTCCTTGGTGTAGTATGTCACAGCAATGCCACCCTCACGGCCAGCTCGACCAGTCCTCCCAACTCGATGAACGTAGGCTGCCGCGGAGTTCGGGATATCGTAATTCACAACTCCATTTATACCGCGAAAGTCGACGCCGCGCGCCAAAAGGTCGGTGGTCACTAGAATCCAAATTTCGCCTTTGCGGAATTCTTTCATGATTTCGGACCGTTGCGTGTCGGACAGCTCGGAGTGGAGAACAGCAATTCGTGACGAGCCACCCGCTTCGGCGGGTATGTCGTACATTAACTCGGAATGCAGTGCGACGGCTCTGGGGATGGTCTGTGTGAAAATAAGGAAAGGGGGACGTAATCTCACATCTTCAGGAGATGCAGCCGCCGGGTGAAGAAGCTGTCTTAGGCCCAACAGTTTCCCTTGCTCCGTTGCTGCGTATATGAGCTTGTGGTTGATGTTGGGGATGGCGGAGTCCTTCAGCCCAACAACAAGGCGGATGAGTGGATGAGCGACTCTCTGGGTTAAAGACAGGGATTCTCGTCGCTCTTTGATGATTGATTTAGAAAGATCGTCGATGTTCGAGCCCATGGTGGCTGACCATAAACTCGCTCGGAGTTCCGCATGGGTACAAGATCGCCAGATACTGAGAGTCTGGTCGCGGAAAAGCGGATCCAGAAGTACGTCTGCTTCGTCCAGAACCAAGTTCCTCACAAGCGGTAGGGTGGCCATTGGTTTGGTGCCGTTTGCAGAGAGTGCATTGACAAGCTGCAGCGGAGTGGTCACAAGAATATCGCTCTTGGTGATCGGGGCCCGTCGTCGGCTCTTCCTCTCAATTGTCCCATCTTGACTATCCTCACCTGAAGATTCTCCACTGTCGTCGCTTGCCGCATTCGTGTCCTGGCCGTCGTTCTCATCTTCTCGGTCCACAACCCGCATGCCCTTTTTCATCATGGTGATCCTCACTCCTGTCCCAAAAACCAACTTGCGACCCTCGTTGACGATCTGGCTGGCGAGTTCTTTTGTCGGAGCAACGATAATCGACAGTATCCCACGTTCATCTGGCTGTTCATGATGGTGTAGCACAATCTTGTTGATGACAGGAATCAAGAAAGAAAGAGTCTTCCCACTGCCTGTCGGCGCCACAACCAGAAGATCAGGCTCAACCACCTTCCCAGATGTCGTCTTGCTCGCGGATTCTCCTAACAACAGGGGCAAGCTTCCCAACTGAACTTCCGTAGGCACACTAAACCCCTGCTCAGCAATATTCTCGGAAAGTCGTCTGGAGATCTTATATCTTGCCCGTAATTCTCGAAACGAAACTAGAGGCTGCGGGTACAGTCTTCGGGCCTTCTTCTGTTCCTTCTTGTTGAGTGCTGGGAGTGATTCCTCTTGACTTTTATCCCTCTTCCTCTTCTTTTTCATTTTCTTGTTAGCTTCCTTGGTTTGCGGCTGTGTGTACTGCATGTCCTCCAGATCACGGAGATCCATCACTTTAATTTTATGAGAGTTGAGGATCGTACGACGTTCGACCTCATCCATCGGCTGCTCTTCCTTCTTCTCGCCGTCAGATTCAGAGTTATCAAATGCACTCTTCTCCTGGGCTCTGTCATTGTATGTCTTCGTTGCACCATCTGCTGAAGGCCTTTTGTTGTTCGCGCTGAAAAAATCAAGATTCGCATCCAAGGGACCTTCATCTTCAGACCCGGCAGCGCCATCTTCGAAGTCATGCCCTCTTTTGCGCTTTCGTCCCTTCTCTGATTTTCTCGACCTCTCCGCTAGCAATTTCTCAGCTTCAGGATTACGAAAAAGTTGCGGGTTCTCAGCTTTCCCCGTAGATGGGAGGCGACTGCTTGTTGTCGATGCCGAAGACGGGCGAGGATGAGCGCCTCCTCCAGTCTTCAGCTTTGTTGATCGCGTTAAGAGCTTGAAAGCGTCCATCCCGCGTTGATATTATGTTTTCAAATCCATGAAGGTTTAACAACCCGAACGTTTCGTGAGGTGGGTTCTGGTTCGGGCGGGAGCTCTTGGATATTTTTTTTTTTTGTCCGCCCAACGCGGATGTAGAATTTCTTTGCCGCACGGGCCAATAAGGAGCCAGTGCCGACCATGCGAACGTCCATGTCGGCCACCCATTCTTTTCAACCTTGGAAGTTCTAATTATAATTGACGGCTATATCTACTATTACCCGGACAAACCGGGCATTAGGCGTTGCAGTTTGAAGTAGCTGGGAGTTCGCGCAGTCTTCCCTTGGACCGCTTTCATCTGACCAGAGCGTTCTCAGAACACGGTTCTCTGACTATGCCGGTAATTGGCGGAACTGATTACCAGGACCATCGCAGAGATTGGGCATGCTTATTCTCACATACTAGGTAGTATATAGATTGTTCAAAAGCAGTAGATAACTGAGCTATATGTGCCGGTAAAGAACCCAGTCCTTCATCAATGCATTTAACCGACCGACTCTTGAGGAGCTAAGGAGCCCCTTCAAAGCAAAGGCTGGACTCCAGCATTGGTCGAATGACCCGCGGAAATCGCACTCAAAAAGTCTACTGCAAGACAACAGTGCAGAGTCCCTCGTCTATCATACAATAGTACAGCGCGCACGGGAAAGGAAAAGGCGTGGGAAAAAAAAAGAGAAAGAATATGAAGGACAGTCATTTGTTATCGGACAGCTTAGTGGTCATGGTGCGCAGTCTCCCCCCGATAACCAATGAGGTTAAATCGGCCAATGATCTCGCCAACGGTGAAAAATCCAATGACTTCCGCGGCGGTGACTCCAGCAAGCGCGATCTCCTTCCCACTAGCATTACGGACGCGTGTCAGGATGCTTTGAGCGGATGGAATGTTGAGATTCTTGATGGTGGCAGGATTGCGAGCAGCGTTGATGAGAGGCTCGCAGTAGGACTGGAAAGTGGCCAGGCTCCTAACGTGGAAATGTGTGAGCCGACCTGTTCCTTTTCTCCGACGGTAATCTGGCAGCTGTTGCCCATGGAGAACACTTACGGAGGCTGCATTTTCTGGCCACGGAAGACCAGCTTGGCGAGCTCGAATGTGACTTTCGAGTAGTAGACAGTAGGGGGTATCAATGCTAGATTGTCGACGCCAATTTATCAGCCATGCATGCACACCAATTGCTGAACCGAAGGGTAATTGAAGGGTCGCTCAATGGGTTGGAACGAAGCAAAATCATCTGGATGATTGCATATTCATTGGGAGAGAAAGAAATGGGATATCGTCATAGATAGATCAAAGAGGTGTTGTTCTTACAATCGATGAAAGAGATAACCTTTCCAGTCCTTCCTCCGGCCTTTCTCAAAGCCTGCGTAGCGTTCGAAAGAGCAGGACCCGCAGATGCCGTGACACGAGACAATCCTTCACTTGCTTTCGAGACGGCCGAAGAAGCGGTTTCCTTAGCCTTAGCCGCAACGTCCGCGCCAGAAGAGGCGTGCCTGATGCCGGTCCTCCGAGTAAGGAACTGCGATTGCCGCAGCACGGCACGCGATGCCGTGAAGGGCATTCTGTTGACCACTAGAAAAAAAAATTGGGAGAGGAGAGAAGGGAGTGACGACTGTAAGAAGCCGCTGGTTGAGGTCAAAGGCTCCAATGGCAGAGTGGTCAAGGGCTAGACTGTACCGCGCGATTACGAAGCCAGAAAATCTGGGATTCAAAGCTCGGGAAGTTCAGGGAAAAAGTCGTCCGCGCTCCCGCTCACGTGACCCTCCCTGCAGTAACGACTGCGAACATTGGCCTTCGCGAAGCTGGAGTTGAACATACACAGGATAGATAGAACGAACTTCAATTTCAGAGCACTGGTTTCCCGAGGAGGTTCTTCAGCGACAGGATTTCCCACAGAGCTCCTGGCAGGAGCTCAGAATGAACACCGAGTCTTGTGTGTTAGTTCTAGTAGCGTTGTCGGTTCTCCCATATGCAACACTCACTAGAGAGGAGCCAGGAACTGGTAATTGGGTACTCCGGAAGCTAAAGAGCCATGCGTTTGTTCAGGAAGGCGCTCTAGACACGAATGGAACGAGACCGATTTGTTGATACGATGTGTTTTTAAGTCAACCATTAAAACGGCTGAGCGGGCCATTACAGAACGACATTATGACACAAATAGCTAATAATTAAAGTTTTTCCCATCTCATGCTTAGCAGGACTTCAGTCAAAAAGAAGATCTAGTTATTGGGTGCCTAAGTGGACGCATTCAACTCCCCGTACATCACTCGGAAAGCGTTGTGGGGAAAGACTCTTAGTTATCCTTCAGGTGAACAAGGGACCAGAGCTTGGAAAGCGTTCAAGTCCGATGCTTCTTTCTCCGACAAGCTCATGAGCAAGCTGCGTGGCGAGGTTCAGATTCACATTATCCTACAGTAAAATTTGTGTTCTTGATCACTTCTCTTTTCCCGTCCTTCCTACTATCTATAATTTCACGCACCCGAATAAACAGCAAAGAGACAATGGACCTGAGTTCGGCCAAGGGACATACCCAAATGAATTCCATGAGAATGACGATCAAAGATTGTCAGATGGGAAAAGAACAGTCTTCAACCGTTGTTACAAACCATAAATCTGACCGAGAGACAGTTCATGAATTCAACTGAAATTGACATGGCACTTCAAAAACTTCTACGACGTACAAGGCACCAGTCCAGCGGTTACTCTTGCGACTATCTCATGATAGATGTCAAAAGCAATACCCACTAATTAATGATGAGATTCTCTTCAATTCTTCGTCATGGGAATCCATCCTTTAAATAACCTCAGTCTCTGCTCCCATTGACGAAGGTGTCAGGGAAGCTGTCAACCAGGTGATCCTACTAATCAAGATACTTATCCCAACCACGGCGACTGAACACATTTTCATACAAAACTCCTCCGGTTATTATCAATGCAACCGAATCTCCGCGGTTTGATAGACTCTGGGACATAAGGGTCGAGACTGGCTGCACCCACCGGAGATTTCCCCGTGTCGGCCTGATCATTTGACCTGGCCTCGTCGTTGGTCAGCATTCCAGGTTGTGTTTCTCTCCCAGCCTCGGTGCACTTCCATCGTTCTTACTGGTGGTTCAGCATTGACGCATACTTTTATCCGGGCGGTCTAGAGGTTTGGCTTTGTATGAATGTCGAGAGCCTATCAGGCAAGACCTGTCAGCTGGGATGAGCTCTCGAATTCTCCTGGCTATCTAAGCTTCTCGCTAAAGCACCGAGTTGGTGCGGAAAACTTTCACTCGTTAGCTGACTAAGCTACTCTCACCTCAACTAGGAAGGAGATGAACATCTCCATCCAGCCATTCCGGGGCTCCACCAACAAAACCTACCTCGGTAGTGATATGACCGACAGTGGAGCCCGGGGAGTTCGGGCAAAACTCGCGGCATATTCTCTGTCTGCTCCAATGACAGCCACGACGGTCGCCCACAGAGCCCCATGCTGACCATAGTTGGCAGTCGGATAAATGCTGGCCTTAATCCTCCGTGCTCTGTGGAGAGAACTACTAGTATTAACCATATCCTCCACCGGCGATTGTCACGGGAGGAGCCTTCCCGAGCGTCTTTACGGAGGGCGTACAGTCTTCGATTCGGGCTCGCCTTCATTTAATGAACTGGAGAGATTTTTGAGTCCAAGTTAGATCGACAAAAAGGAAAGCAGGTGACTACGTCACGTCTGATTCCACGTTATGTATTAATTTATCCGACTGCTCAACTGCCAGTCGCTGCAGTTCCCCTCGTTGTTCTCATCGATCTGTCTTTACAGCGACATTTTCCACCCTCGAGCTTTTAGAGTTATCACTTCTGCCTTCAGAGGAAATAAATGGCTACAATGACTGCAATTCACGTGCCGACCAAAAAGAACATTGGCATTTTCACGAATCCCAAGCATGATTTGTGGGTAGCAGAGTCAACGCCGACTCTGGAGGATGTAAAGAGTGGGCAAGGATTGAAGCCTGGAGAAGTCACAGTCGAGGTTCGTAGTACAGGGATTTGTGGGTACGTTTGACAAATGCTCCTCACACCAGTACCTCCGACAATCAGTTGACCGTTGACGCTTCCTTCGTCATTTAGATCCGATGTGCACTTCTGGCATGCCGGTTGTATTGGACCCATGATCGTTACTGGCGACCATATCTTGGGCCATGAGTCAGCTGGTCAAGTTCTTGCAGTGGCGCCGGATGTTAAGAGCCTCAAGCCTGGCGATCGCGTTGCTATCGAGCCCAATATCATCTGCAACGAGTGTGAACCTTGCCTCACTGGACGGTACAACGGCTGCGAAAGAGTCCAATTCTTGTCCACACCTCCCGTCGATGGGCTTCTCCGCCGCTACGTTAACCACCCGGCCATATGGTGTCACAAGATCGGCGATATGAGCTATGAGGATGGCGCTCTTTTGGAACCTCTCAGTGTGTCATTGGCCGCAATTGAGCGCAGCGGCCTCCGTCTGGGCGATCCATTGTTGATATCTGGTGCTGGGCCTATCGGTCTTATTACTCTGCTGAGCGCGAATGCCGCGGGAGCGACACCTATCGTTATTACCGATATCGACGAGGGCCGGCTAAAATTTGCCAAGTCGCTTGTTCCGGGAGTGCTTACTTATAAGGTGGAAATCGGCCTCTCGCCAGAGCAGACTGCAGATGGAATCATCAATGCCTTCAATGATGGCCAAGGCTCCGGTCCGGGCGCATTGCGACCCCGCCTTGCTCTCGAGTGCACGGGAGTTGAAAGTAGTGTCGCTTCTGCGATCTGGAGCGTCAAGTTTGGTGGGAAGGTCTTCGTGATTGGTGTCGGCAAGAATGAAATGAAAATTCCGTTCATGCGTCTGAGTACGCAGGAGATCGACTTGCAGTATCAGTATCGTTACTCCAACACCTGGCCTAGAGCCATTCGCCTTGTGAAGAACGGCGTCATCAACCTGAAGAAGCTCGTAACCCACCGATTTGCTCTAGAGGATGCGCTGAAAGCCTTCGACACAGCAGCAAATCCGAAGACTGGCGCTATCAAGGTCCAGATCATGAGCTCGGAAGAAGACGTCAAAGCGGCTTCTGTTGCGAATGGAGTTTAGTCGACTTTCTTTACCTCGACTATCTTTGTTGGCATTTAGGTGGATAGAGATTTCTGTTCTGTCTGCACGCTGTTTTACATGTGAAGGACAAGGCATGGACCATTATTTTTATGATGATGTGTTTAAACCATGCTGCGATTACGAGACATAGAGGTACGGGTAGATAGTTCCATCTGGCCTTTTCAATTGACAGGATAATAGAAACCTCTCTGTCCATGATAAACCGTTGTTGCATAGCACTTCTCGCATCGTGGGACGAAAAAAAAAGCTTAGTAAATTCCAGCACGAAAACCAGAAGCGAATGGTACTTCCCACTTGAACTTCGTCGTTCCTCTGTCAATTCATGCCCTTTTCTGCCCCTGATCTACATCCATGCCGAAGCTTGCGGAGAAATTCTCGGTACTGATCACGACTGCAAAAGGGGCTGCTCAATCACCTTAGGCGAGGGTGCAAATGCAGGTGAGCGCCATTGCGACCTCTCACTTCGGTCTCACATTTCGGCCCTCAGCCCGTCTGACGTCGATCTGATCCCGGGGTGAGCACGTCTCTTCCAATGCCGTACTCTAAGACAGAGGAGTGTCAGCAAAGCTCATTTCTGGTTAGTGGAAATTCTCTGGAGACGTCCAAGCTCAAGGCGTTGATGATGACCAGCAAATACGAAGGAAGAATCCCACGACGGGATCGGCGGCGGTTGCATGACCGAAGCGGGGGAATGCTCACGCTATTGCCCCTTGGCACGGATGGGTTCGATGCATCCATGTTGGAAATCTGGGCCAGAACCTCTCTGTGACTGGTATATTATTGAGATCTCCATGATGCTACTGTCGCAGTGCACAGTCTCACTGAAGATTTGCAGTCGGGTGCTATCGCTCCTTGCAGCAATATCTGGGATTGGCGCGCGCACAGGTGATCATACTTAAATAGAGGCTTCGGTAGCTGTTGATCGCGAGATGTCGCTAATTTGCTTAGCACCAGCTGCCGTCCTTGGAACTGAAAATGCTGCGGTGTATTCTGCTTGTGACGTCGCTCCTTGGGAGCCTTCTGTTGAGCGCTAGAGCTGGTGAGCCGGAGTGCCCTGGATATAAGGCGTCTAACGTCCAAGATGCTGGGGATTCTTTGACTGCAGATCTTACTCTTGCGGGGAAGCCGTGTGATAAGTACGGTACAGACCTGGTTAATCTGAAGCTTCTCGTGGAGTATCAGACCGGTATGGCACTTTGGATCCCATTGCTGTTTAGATTGGAGCTTGTTGAGCTGATGGGAGGTTAGATGAACGTCTGCATGTGATTATTTATGACGCCGACGAAGAAGTCTATCAAGTTCCTGGGTCGGTTGTTCCGCGCCCAGCAGCTGGAGATGGCTCGTCGGGTTCATCCACGCTCAAATTCAGCTATGAGGAAGATCCTTTCTCGTTCACCGTCTCCAGGGGCGATGAGGTCTTGTTTGATTCATCTGCGTCGGATATCGTCTTCGAATCTCAGTACTTGAAGCTCCGCACCTGGTTACCAGACGATCCAAACCTTTACGGACTTGGGGAACACAGCGACAGCCTGCGTCTGCCAACTACCAACTACACACGCACGCTGTGGAGTCGAGATGCCTACGGGATCCCGGAAAACACCAACCTCTACGGAAACCATCCAATCTATGTCGATCATCGCGCCAATTCGGGTACCCATGGAGTGTTTCTACTAAACTCTAACGGCATGGACATCAAGATTGACAAGACAAGTGACGGTAAACAGTACCTAGAATATAATACCATAGGAGGAGTCTTCGACTTCTACTTCTTAGCCGGACCGACTCCGAAAACAGTCACTTCTCAGTACGCCGGTGTCGTTGGACTTCCGGCTATGGTCAGCTATTGGAACTTCGGTGTAGGCATTACTACCCCCCAATCCTGCATCTCGGATTCCACCGTGGTCCGACGCTGTTAACATACTAGATTACTTCGTACTGACGAATTTGCTTTAGTTCCACCAATGCAGATACGGCTATCAAGACGTGTATGAAGTGGCTGAAGTGGTATACAATTATAGCAAAGCCGGGATCCCATTGGAGACGATGTGGACAGACATAGACTACATGGATCGAAGGAGAACCTTCACTCTGGATCCGGAGAGATTTCCACTTCACAAGATGCGTGAATTAGTATCATATCTTCACACCCATGATCAACATTATATAGTCATGGTCGACCCTGCAGTGAGCGTGAGCGGTAGGCTACCCCTGTCCACTTAGGATTCTCTTAATTATCTACAAGGTACTGACACGCAGCGAAACTTAAGATAACGATGCCTTTAATAGGGCTAAAGAAGAGGGCGTTCTCTTGCAACGTGAAAACGGAACACTGTATGAAGGTATGCCTTCGAGCAACCGTGCTGATACCCGTTGGAGGACAACAAACTGAACAAGGCAGGTGTTGTCTGGCCCGGCGTAACTGCTTTCCCTGACTGGTTCCACCCTACCACGGCAAGCTGGTGGAATAATGAGTTCGACCTTTTCTTTAGTCCTGACAGTGGTGTTGATATTGACGGTCTGTGGATCGACATGAACGAAGCCTCCAACTTCTGCAATTACCCCTGTTTAGACCCCGGTGGCTACGCAGAAGCAAATGATTTCCCGCCTGAACCACCAGCTGTTCGGCCGAACAGCCCTCGTCCGTTACCTGGCTTTCCGCCCGATTTCCAGCCTTCCGGGTCCAAACGCTTCCTGAGAAGGCAAAGGAGCAGCAGTGGGAATGGGAAAGGGAAGAAACTTGGACTGCCGGGTCGTGACTTAATTGACCCGCCGTATCAGATTGCAAATGCAGCGGGGTCTCTAAGCAATAAGACCATTGACACAGACCTTGTCCACGCCGGCTATGGTTATGTTGAGTACGACACGCATAATCTATATGGCACAAGTACGTAAACCACATCCGTCCGCCGATGTTAAGATCCCTCTAACAGAGACGTTTCAGTGATGAGCTCAGCCTCACGCGAGGCCATGCTTCAGCGCCGTCCGAAAGTGAGACCACTGGTGATTACTCGTAGCACATTCTCCGGAGCGGGAGCGCACGTAGGGCATTGGTAAGTTCTGCTCTGATACTTTACAGCTCCGAAGCTACAATACGTATATAACTAACCAGGTGATAGGCTCGGTGACAACAAGAGCTCATGGGATAAATACCGAATTTCTATTGCGCAGATGTTGTCTTTCGCTTCGATTTTCCAGGTTCCTATGGTTGGATCAGACGTATGCGGATTTGCAAGCAACACCACCGAAGAGCTCTGTGCCCGCTGGGCGACACTGGGTGCATTCTATCCTTTCTACCGCAACCACAATGAGCTCGGTAACATACCCCAGGAGTTCTACCGCTGGCCAAGCGTAGCAGACGCAGCTCGCAAAGTGATCGATATTCGCTACCGACTTATCGACTACATCTACACCTTGTTCCACAGACAAACCGAGACAGGGGAACCGTTCCTGCAGCCTCTGTTTTATCTGTACCCGGAAGACGCGAACACATTCTCAATTGATCTCCAGTTCTTCTACGGTGATGCCATCCTCGTCAGCCCCGTGCCGGACGAAGGCGCTACTTCTGTTTCCGCCTATTTCCCGAACGACATCTTCTACGACTGGTACACTCTCAAGCCCCTGCGTGGCGAAGGACGCAGTGTCACACTTGACAACATCGATACCACTAGCATCCCCCTTCATATCCGAGGAGGTAATATCGTCCCACTTCGCAAGACGAGCGCGAACACGACGACCGCTCTGCGTCGGAACGGCTTCGAGCTTCTCATTGCCCCCGGTCTGGACGGGACTGCACAGGGAAGTCTTTATATCGATGATGGAGAGTCTATTGAACAGCCCGCCACTGTCGAGGTAACGTTCGAGTATGCCCACGGGTTGTTGAAGATAGATGGGACGTTTGCTTTCAATCCTCAAGTCTCAATCGAGGCTGTCAGCCTGTTAGGACAGAAGTCGACGCTGAAAGCGGTTCGTGGAGTAGAAAATAGTCATGTTGAGAGCACTGACTACGATGCAGGCAGCCAGACTGTAACGGTGAAGACAAACATTGGTCTTACAGGACCTGCACAAGTGAGTTTTTTCTAATGGTGGAAGTACCCAATGACTGGGGGAAAAAAAAAAAAAAGCTTCTGGAAGGTCTATATGTAGCGAACATATGGCGGCACTCACAGGGCTGGCTGTGAGCAGTTCTCTGTTGCTCGTCCAGACGGCGGAGTGTGAATATCGAGCATACTGCACAGATCTTTGGTTGGATTCATAATTCATACACCCATAAGCGATGGCCAAATGTAGAAGCAGTAATTGTACCTATATTCCCGCCTCATGCGTATGGTAACAGAAGGAGGCAGGATGATACCTAAATAATGCACACAATATTAATGTAATAAATTCGCAAGCAAATCCTGTCATATGTTCCAATCAGAGTAATGACTATCAGGGGCATAGAACCGAACCACGTCAATGTTCTGGACTCTCAACACCCAGCATCTCCTCCGCATTGAGTCTAAAGAGCTTGTCAATCAATTCCGAATTCCCACACCATCTTAGACAAGCTTCCGTAAACGGTCTGATATCGACATTATCAAAGCGAGTATGCGGCCAATCTGTTCCATATACGACCCTATCAGGCGCGGTGCGCAGCAGTTCCAGCGTAATGACCCGGATATCCCGAAGCCGTTCATCCTTAGTTAAACGGTAAGGTGCCGAAAGCTTCAAATACGTCTGCCCTCCTCGGAGAAGGGATATTAGAGACGAGAAGCCCGGGAGTGAATAAGGGTCGAACGAGGAATCATCGTCCAGGGACACTAACGAGAGATCGGGCGCAGCATAGTGGTCTATACAGACCTTCACGCCGAGCGTCGGGACTATTTTCTCGAGCATAGGGACGATGTTCAGTGGAAGGTGGATCTGGATTACCCAGCCCAGGTGGCGGATAGCATTGGCGTGTTGCGACAGGTTCTCTGACAGTCGGTGCTCGTACAATACCTTTCCGCCAGACTTCAAATTGATTCGCACGCCACGGACGCCCAATGCATGCCATTCGGTCAGCATCCGCGGCTGGATATTATCTGGGTCAATAACGACGATACCCCTGCCACAGGAAGGGCCAACTTGTTTCAGAGCATCCAGGAGACAGGAGTTGTCGACACCGTAAATTGAAGGTTGAACGAAAACAACATTGCTGATTCCCAGAGAAGACTCGAAGGCCAGGGCCTCACGCAACGTGTGCCGGGGCGGTTGGTAGGCTGCGTTAGGACTAAGCGGGTATCGCTGAGGTTCTACCACATGAACATGGTTATCCCATGACTGTGGCGGAATCCTCCAGTTCGAAGATAGCGTCCGTGGATATGCTCGTCTGTCCGTACTGTACAGATTCTTGCCGACATCGGCTATAACTGCGAATGAAGTCCGAGCAGAGCTCGTAGTAAAATCGACTTTCGCCTGAACAGGCGTTAGAGCAGCGAGTAAACGACAGACTGCTCCTAGATGGCAGGAGAATATGGTATATAGAGAGCAGAGAAGAGAGAAGGACAATCAAATGACTGGCATGAAATGGGCCGAATTCTGGCCATGCTGAAGGAATATGGACTCACTGGGCACGCATTGCTCAGTCCACGGTGTAGGCGACAGTGTAAGAACATTATGCTGTCAATGCCGGAGGAAGAAAGCCACAGCTACCTCCTCTAGAGCTGTCTTAACGGTTAAAAGGAACGGCTATTGAAACCTGACCCACAGGTGCAGCAGCTGACGCGGAAGTTGTCCGGGCCCAGGGTTGAAGCTACAGCTTAAGTGCGTACGCACGGAGGAATAAGATAAAGACGAAAAGGAGTGTCGAAGAAAAGCAACGTCTTTATACGAAGCTGCAGCGAATTTATGAAGTTCAATGGGCATATCTAGCGATGCACTCCACTGTTCTTTCCGTCGATTATCGGATACTGACAGGCGATAGATACCAGGAGGTTTCGGCTTCGGTTTGCAGGCAAGGGGTTAAAAGACATTGCCATTGAGTATCCCAGTCAAGTTGCCGCAGTCAGGCATTTGCTGCTTCATCCCTTTGTCTCTCATGGAGTGTTCACTGTGCTCTCGGTGGCCTCTGGGCAGGATCCCCCACGCTGCGAGAGATGATGCGCAACACTCTGGCGGAGACACAATCAATCTGTCGACCCTCGATGGTCGGTATGGCTTTAAACGACGGAGTCCCATGGGCAGGGGTAGTGAAGGAATGCCTGGGCGCCTGCTGTGAGATGCAGAAAATGGTTGCAGACAGGCCGTGGTGTTGCAGCGGAAGTTGACCGAGCGGCCAAGAGTTGCAGCGCTGTGGAACTTCCCATCCGCGAGCCGCGCGACTACAATCCCTGCAAGGCCTGTCTCACATCCCCACAAATCATATCGACAATTAATCCCCGGCCTCTTGATCGCCCTCGACGTTGCATTCTATATATGAAGCTCCGGATCTCGCCATGAAGCAGTCCGAGAGCCTGTCAAGATACGTCACTAACCCCTACTACGTCTTCGTTATCTGCACAATTGCCTGCGGCAGTACCCCTAAAGGTGGGCGCGACAGACCTCCAGGGCTCTATCTAAATTATGCGGACCCGACAGTCTGGAACAGAGGGGAAACGGAGGCTGACTTGAATGTGGGCGATCTGCAGGCTACGACGAAGGTGGTTTTAGCGCGAGCGTCTCACTGCCTTCCTTCGAGAATGACTACAACCTCGTCGAATCCCATTGGAAACCCCACTCAACGGCGCTAGTCAATCGCAGTGCGAATATCACCTCCTTCAATGTGCTAGGAGCGGCCTTTGGTGCTCTCTTTGGCTTGGTCTTGAGCGACCGTCTGGGTCGCTTACGGTCATGGCGCCTTGGGTGTCTTGTTTGGGCGTCGGGTCTTATCGTCCAGGTCTTTTCCTCTGGCATTTATGGATTGCTTCTGTCCGCCAGAATCTGGAGCGGCCTGGGAGCTGGCCTGCTCACAGTGACTACGCCGTTGTATCTGTCTGAGATTGCGCCGACGAATACAAGAGGGCTCGTGGTCAGTGTCTACATGGTGAATCTCCTGGCTGTTCTCGCCTTGGGTGAGTTATCTCGAGTGAAGCCCGCCCCCCCAGTTTCCAAGCCGAAAGACCAGTATCGCATGCTGAGATTCTCCGACTTCCACCACCAGGCTTCTTTATCAATTACGGCGCAAAAGTCCATATGGCTCCCACGAGGACCCAATATCGTCTCGTGCAGTCGATCCCCCTAATACCAACGGGCATTGCTTTCTTCCTCTCCTTCCTTGTACCAGAGACACCTCGGTACCTTATTTCCAAAGAATGCCACGATGAAGCACGCGCTGTCCTGGCCCGTCTCCGTGGCAAGCCGGTCAGTGACCCCACGGTAGGGTCCGAATTCGATGAAATCGACGCCCAACAGCGCGAACGAAGAGCGATATCGCACTGGGAGGCCTTCCGAGAAAGCCAGACGAACGCGAACTATCGCCAGCGGTTCTGGCTCTTCATGACCATGCAGACTGTCGCCCAATGGACCGGCGGCAACAGCATCACCTACTACGTCAGTGAAATCTTCGAGGACGTCGGCGTAACTGGAAATTCGCAGTCTCTCGTCTCGTCAGGCGCCTACGCCGTCGTAAAGCTGGTCTTCACGATGGCCTTCACCTGGTTCCTGGTCGACATCGTCGGCCGACGCCGCTGCACCATAGCCGGCCTTAGCCTGCAGTTGGCCGCCCACATCTACCTGGCCGTCTACATGGGCCTGCAGCCCGGTTCGGCCGGTAACAGGAATGCGTCCAACGCAGCCATCGCTTCCATCTTCATTTACGCTGTGGGCTGGTCCGTCGGGCTCTGCACCATGCCGTTCGTCTACGGGACGGAGATCTTCCCCACGCGCATCAGAAGCGTCATCTACGCCGCCGGCACGGCGTTGCATTGGTTCTTCCAGTTTGCCGTCGTGCGCGTCACGCCCAATTTGTTCTCTTCGCTCCATGTCTGGGGTGCTTATTGCCTTTGGGCTGCCATTTGCTTCTCGGGGATTATCGTGCTTGGTATCTGGATGCCCGAGACCAAAGGTGTTCCTATCGAACGAATGGGCGAGCTCTTCGATGGTCCCTGGTACTTGCGCTGGCGGGCCTGCATTAGACCCCTGGACGGCCCCTCGACCACGCTGCCTTCCGTGCCCGGCAAAGCAGTCCTTGTCGATGCTCATCTCTGCTCTGACTTTGATCAGAAGGAGCGGATCTGAAATGACGCAATGTCCCTTACGAATAATGATTTTTAGGGATATGCTATGATTTATACATTATTCTCTAGGTGATATTTATATACCCAATCAACCGAGCACCACGATGAAAGGAGGAACACCATTACATATCCCTTTTCATATAGCGCAGAGTAATATAATAGCCTTGTTTTCCCCTCCAGAAATGCTGTACATTGACACGAAGAACCATGTACTTAGTAAGGGGGTGAAAAAAAAAATAATCAAATAAAAGCTCAAAACCAGGCACGCATGACATGACGTATATTCCCGTTCACGTCAAACCACCCCAGAAGAGATCAGCGAGATCATGAACTCGTTTCATTAATTATTAGGAAGGAAACGAGGGATATCGTCAACTAAGAGAACCATAGAATGAAATCGCCGTCTCAGGATGGTCCGATCCACGCAGGGTCAAATGGAGTCATTCTCGTCGTGATAGGTTCGGCATATGAAAAAGCCTCGAACACTTCAGGTGTGACCTCGTAAGAGGTTGTGCGGAATGCGCCACCCATTTGCATCTCGCTCAGTTGCTGTGCTGCAGTCATATGAGAGGGCTCTACCAGTGTTGACTCCGGCGTTGGGTATGCATACGGTGGATGGATGGGGACAGAAGCGATGACTGCCCCCGTAAGGGCCCCGCTTGTTCGTTGGGGCAAGGACGAAACGTGGTGAGAGTCGCCATTAAGGTGAGGTTGATGGCGGTGGGTAGGAGATTGGCTGTGCCGTTGCTGGTGTTCTTGTTGTCGTTGTTGTTGTTGAGGAAGATGTTCTGACTGAGCGGTCTGCATCGTAAAGACGTCGATTTGCAGTTTCTGGAGTTCTTGGTAGATGAGGGTGAGGCCCGTTCCTATTACTATTCCGAGAAAGTCAGCATTTAGTAACGATGAAAATGTCGAGAGAAAGAGTGAGAGAGAGAGAGAGAGAGCACCGCCAAACTCACCAGGATTTGAAACTTTGACCCGCTCCAAAGCGAAGACGCAAAATCTTAACTTTTCAAGTGTAAACGGAGCAGCGTGTTTCAGGGCTTGCACCTCCAGCAGGAATATCGACGCCGCTGTATATACGCTGTACGCAAGGGAGAGAATGACATGGCTATCACCAAATGTACGGCGGTACAGATCAAATATCGATAAGATGGTGGTGGCCGACGACATGCACTGGACCAGATGGCTCTGATCGTACCTTTCCGGCTTTATCTTCGAACAGAGGAGAGGACGGTGCAGCAAGATGTTTATCGTGTGGTAGAGGCAACTAGAACACGACCACGATTAACTTTCTGACGGCTATTGACAGCAGATTCAATGTGGTTTTGGTGGACTTACTTCAAGAGGGCGATGTGACTTGGAGGGCAGTAGGGGGGAAGATCTGTAGCCACAAGCTTAAGATAACTGGGTAGCTCCTCCCACCACTCGGCTAAGTTTTCAGCTTGCTCTTGTATACAGCCATGGAACTCCGATTCACTACTCTCCCGTACAGGATTATAGACGTGAATCAGAATCTGATTGAGAATCTCTGTCAGGCCACACATCTTCATAAAGCACGAGGTCGAATGCGCCTGTGTAGGAGGATAATGCGTGCCCTCTGGGAAGGTCACCCCGTGCGGTGTCCAGATCTCGATCTCAGACGTGTCGTCCACTGCAAAGCCATCATCAGCATATGCTCTAGCGACCAGATCCATTCATTTGTTGTGGGGCAGGCTACTCACATATCGTCCTCGGCGGACTGACAGTCGAATGTTGCATAATAGGCGCCCTGCCGAAATACAAGGATATAACTTTATCCCAGAAGTAGCAGCTCCAGAAAAGTCGGTTTCGTATCTCAATATCCTCGTCGGTCAGATGAGCCGATCCGGAATATTTGCGACTGTCAATGGAAATGCCTAAGTCGTCCAGCAACCGGAACGCCACCCCACTGTATAGCCATGCCTGTGTTCTGTTCCCTTGGCCACATTCTTGGGCACTGAGAAGAAGCAGTGTCTGAACCGTAGGGATCCCAGAGTTACCGCTAATCAACGAGTCTAAAACCCCTGTTATGGCGCGCTGGCGGAACTGCGCGCCGCCATCAAAAGGGTCAAGCAGTGGTCCGATGCTAGGATCGGCCTTACACCATCGTACGGAGTGCGAAAGAACTGCATTTAGGAGGATGTCCGAGTAGTATGGACCATTGATTTTCATATCACCTATGCCACCAATAAGCCAATTGCACCAGAAAAACAGATCGGGGAAAGCAGACGGGTAAATGCAGGTCGATAAACGAAGTTAAAAAGCGGTTGGATCCAACACCAGTGCGAATCGAGAAGGTATTGAAAGGGTTCCTAGCGATGAAAAGCAGGGTTAGCAATTAGCTCCTCTTCCCGACCGGGTGTATTGTACAAACTGCGCACTGGAATGGCAGACAGCTGCTCGAACGCTCTCTCTCTCCATGCACTGTTGACCAGCCTCTCCCTGGACGCCCCGAAGTCCTTCGCGCAATGGGTGGTCGACGGTTGCTGTTCAGTCACGCCGCTCGGTAGCTGAAACAAGCTGGTTGGCCCATGAAACGACACTCGCCCATCATTCTCAACTCTAAGGCCCTCAAACTCCTTTATCAAATCGTAATCACCAGTACCCGAGTGTGTTACCGTTGTGCGATGAGAGGGACTCGACTTGACCTCCGCTGTCGAAGTTGGTGAGTCGCCCTTCAGACTGTTCGCTTCGGAGGAATGTCGGCTCAGCTTAGATAGAGCTTCTTCCAATTCTGCGACTCTGGACTCCAGCTGTTTCGTATATGATAAAGTCGGGGTCCTATTATTCGAAGAAAATCGCATGTTAGTTTTGCCGCTGTACTAGTATATGTAGCGCATGTAACAATCCATTGGTCGAGCACTCACACACTGTACACGCATACTTCCCCGCGCGCTGCGCACCGCGAACAAGACGGACTGGCTCCGTTGCATTTCACCTAGGAAAACGAATATCAAATTCAGCCAACGGTGGACCTGTCACGACGCGCGGAGGCTTCGGAGATCGCCCGAGCGTAGAGGAAGCCACTTACCTTTCGCTTGCGGCAGGCCTCGCAGGAAAATGCGCTTTTACGAGGGAGACTTGTTTTCGGGGGAACATCTGCCATTCCCGAAAACCTGGAGGGCGGCAAAAAAAAAAGGAACAAAGGAAAAAAAGTAAAAGGGGAATTAAGACGAAGCAGTTATTGTCGAACAATCTCAGCGAAAATCGCTGGGAGTGACAGGAAGAGCAACCATCGAGTGCATGGACAGTTTAGTACATTATTGGGAGCCTTTCTGGTGGGAACGAGGCCGAGAATGTGGGGATCGCGCAACCAGCAAGATGCTCGCAGTGGGAAAGAGGGGAAGGGAAGAGCAGGACCATGGACACCGCGAGCGAAGGCGCCCAGAGCAGATCCGATCACCTTTTGCCCGGCTGCAGGGAGAAGAAGAGTCACTGCATCGGTCTGACCACCGGGGCTGACAGCTGGACGGGGAATACATTTGCAGCCAATGATCTTTCATTTCTACCGAATGTCGAACGTCTAGACGGGATTTACCAACCAGTCGGTATCTAGTATCGTTTTGCCCACACAGCTTGAGAGTTCGGCCCGAGTGCGGACTCTTCGTGGGAAAGTAATCATGGGCGAACTGGAGCTGTTGGGTCGGTGGTCTTGTCAGCCATTGGTCCTGGGAGGACGGTCTCGACAAACCTATTTCTCGTTCCTGATTCAGCGCGTGCATAGACAAGCCAAGTGTCTACCTAGGTATGCCATTGTTATTTACGTCAGGCGATACCGTAACTGATATTAATTCGGGATATGGCGATTGGTCCGAGAAAAAGCCTCGAGCGATTATCGCTGGGCGACCCAGTTCTCTTCCAAGGCATCTTGTATCGGCAATAATGTCGGCAGTCAGGATATGCTTAACACAGCATCATGCGACACGCGGGACATCCGTATATCCCCGGTGGAAGCACGAATCGAGTCGTGGCGGGGTTCCAGCAAAATAATAATAATGGAGAGACTTCGAGACGTCTCGGCGCTTAGTCGAAGCTTTGTGGCGTTTTATGTCAGCCTCACCTTCCCAGGTCAACCCGATGAACCGGTCGAGGAGCAATGGTTGTACTACTCTGTATACAGGCTATCATTTGATTACTATAATGAAGATATTGTACAGGCCCATGGGAGTCTAAATCAAAGAGAGATGCCATCTTTACAGAAACCTCCTTTCAAATTCCACCAAAAGGTCATGCACATCATCGACTTTGATCTTGACCGATCTCGCATTTTGGAGGCTGCCCTGCCCCAAGCGAGAGTCCATGACCTCCCTTAGCCGGTGGGCGCCGACGTCCGTTTTACTCTGCATCTGTCCTGTGAGGTCGATCGTGATGCTAGCGTCTTCAACGTCCTTGGGTCCCAGGATGAATATGAGATTGTACTTCATCTGCTTAGCCCTCAGGATCTTCTTCCCCAAGGTCTGGCTGCTGTTGTCGACGTCGATCAGGAAAGTAGAGTCAATGGACGACAGTGGCTTCCGAATTCCAGTAGCTTCGACATTATTCTGATCCGCGAGAAGGGCACGGAAGCCAGACAATTTGGCTGCCGCTTCCCGCGATTTACGCACCACCGTTTCGTCCTGGTTGACAGTCAGGACGATTCCTTGGCGCGGGGAGAGCCAGAATGGCCAGTGGCCGGCGTATTGTTCTATCAGCAATGCAAGAAATCGTTCCAGCGAGCCGAAAATGGCCCTGTGGACCAGCACAGGCGTTGCCTTCCCGGGGTTCGCGGGATTGTAGTCTTCCTCGCCGTCTGCAACCTGGTACTCAAGCCCAAATCTCTGCGGCAAGTTCATGTCCAGCTGAATGGTAGATAATTGGTGGTACTTGCCCGCCTTGTCTTGGAGCTGTATATCGATCTTGGGCCCGTAAAAGGCGCCGTCGCCTTCGTTCATCTCCCATTGTCGTCCGCTGCTTTCCAGCGCCTCTCGCAGCTGCGCCTCAGCACTATCCCACAATTCGAGACTTCCAATGAAGTCCTTTTCCGGCCGCGTAGATAGGACAAGTCGATACGGGCCCAGACCAAATGTCCTCATGGCCATTTCCACAAACCCGAGCCCCGAGGCGATTTCCTCCTTGATCTGCTGCGGCCGGCAGAAAATATGACCATCGTCCTGATGGAAACGGCGCACGCGGGTGAGCCCACTCAGGGATCCTGAGACCTCGTTCCGATGCAACGGGCTGAAATCGGCATAGCGAATTGGCAGTTCTCTGTATGAGTGATTTTGCGACTTGAACAGCAGGCAATGGCCGGGGCAGTTCATCGGTTTCAGGCCGTATGATTCATCTTCGCCGACTTCGCCGTCGGTCTCCCCCGTGGCTCCTCGACCTCGCACCTCGTACATGTCATCCTTGTAATTCTGCCAGTGACCGGATACTTCCCATAGGGAGCGCTTGTATATCGTAGGGGTTAGGACCTCGCGGAAGCCATACTGGAGATATTGTGTACGGAGGAAGGAGATGAGTTTGTTGATGACGTGGGTGCCATTGGGGAGGAAGAGAGGAGAACCGGGGCTGTACAGTGATAATGTAAACAGGTCCTGAAATGTTCCCAGGGCTCGATGGTCGGCAGTTGAAGTCGAAGACCCCTTGTTGTCGTTATTGGGACTATCGGTTGGTGGTGCAGCAGCTTTGGCCTGATCTGCTGGAGGTCCCGTACAGGAGGAGCAATTCCGAAGACAGGTCGACGACGGCCATTGCAACCATCCTTGCTGCAGTCGGAGGAAGCCGTTGACAGCTGGCCTCCCTAGCAAGGCGTTGTGCCGTCGCAGAAGAGGAGTCAAGTGTCGCATGGGTGACGGTGGTGAATTGAATAATTTTAACGCTTCCCGGCCCGACGCGAAAACGCGTATCATATTCACGTTCGCAGCAACTTGAGCTTGCCCCGCTGAGTTATCGGACTTCTCCAACGATCTACACAGTCGCGACAACTAAACGCATGCCACTCACTCTATCTGCAGAGAATACAGCTGATCCCCATCTACTCTTACGTCTTCTGTCCGTTTTGATTTTGGGCGCACCATCAGTCAGTCATTCCGTCTCTTGCGCTCAGTCGCTTGTACCTCGCGCCCCAGGTCTGCGAATCCGATTTCGACACAAGTCCTCTCGTGCTCCAACCCCTGGTCTCGCATTTACCGGAGCATGTCTGCAGACCGACTTAGGGCCCTGGAAGGATTTGTCCTGGGCGAATCATGGGTCGTAGCTCCTAGCGCGTCTGAACAACAGGGGCCGGAAGCTGTAACGGAGCCGTCAGAAGAGAACCACCATCATGGTCCCGAGAACAGGGACAAGAATCCTGGCCCAAAGTCCGCGATACCCTCATCCTCAGCCATATCAGGCCCCGAACTCATCATGCCGTCGATATACGAAGCTCCCATATCAGAAGCGTCTTGGGTTGCACCAGAGCTGCGGCCTCGAATGCGGTCTCTCCGGAAGAGGCGAAAGGTATTATCGAGAACTGGGAAATCGGAAAGGCCGCGGAATGGGAACACTGCAGTCGAGTCCAGAGAAATCACCCGGGACATATCGCAAGGGGGTCAAGGAGAAGACACATTCCTGCATACTATAGTCTCCTCTCTGGCCTGGGGACTAGAGAAGATCGTCCGACCCGGGATCAACGTTCTTCTCCTCGCAGCCATCCTCCATATCCTCGTTTTGCCCGAGTTGGTCTACCAGCATCAGAGTCTCTGCGGTATCGCGCCAGTATCGAACCTCTATCCTACCAGCTGTGCTCCACGCTATCAACGCCATGTGGCTGGAATCCCTAGCGTCGATCTCCTACCCTCCCGCTACGACTCGATCACCACGTCACAGAGACAGCTAGAATCCCTATTCAACATAACTCTCCAAGGCATAAACCCCCTCAGCAACTCCCTGAAACAAAGCGAGTCCATGCTTCGCGACGTGCAAGGAGACCTGAAACGGGCGTACCCTGGCGCAAAACACGCGCTCGATCTCGAGTTCCAAGGCTGCTGGCAAGCGATCCGGGCCGCGGCTCAGGAATTCGATTCCCTGAGAGCAGATATGCAGTCCGCGGTCGACAGCCTAATGGCCACGGGGTTCTTACAAGCAGATCTTGATCTCCAGAATAGACGGACTTCCGCATCACATCATCATCGTCATCATCCATCAGAAGCAGCCGCCGCCAAGGCAACCCGACTGTCGACCCAAATGCTGCGTCGAGAACAGTATCTCGAGCGTCTGAGTTCGCGCATGCGATCCAAGGCCGACTCGCTATGCAGCAATTTCGCCACGCTGGACGACCATCTCGAGTCCGTCGAGGTCATCGTAGACCGCGAAGAGAAGTACCAGCGACAACAGAATAACCGCGCGTCGCGCCGGTCTCCGCTCCGAGACAAGCTGCAGGCAGTTTTCGATTCCCTTCTGCCACGCGGATCGGCTATGAACTTGTCGCCTAGCGAAGATCTAGCCTCGACGATTAGTCCCGACCAGGCCGTGTCGAGGCTGCTCCGGGACGCGGCAAACCATCACCGGCCCGTAATGGTTCTGGTGCAGAGACTTTCTCGACAGTTGAACAATCTGCAGAGGAAACGGAAGAACTAACTGATGCCCTGCTTATGAGAATCTGTGACGGAGGCGTCTTGGATTCGACGTGGCATACATATCCCCTTTCGTACTATTGGACACCTTCCCATGTCTATCCTTGTCTGTTTACGGTGTTATGACTTACGAAGCTATGCTTTTTCGATGACGGCTGTTCCACGAAAATGAATAATGTTGTATGTTGAACTTGATCTGACCTGATTCATGTCATATCTTGGTCTACAGTACGAATATGACGCAAACTTAGACGCAAATATAAATCCTATTCCAAAGAGCAATTTCATTCATCAACGTAACACGACATGACTATAGAGATATACTATCAACGCTTGAGCCCTGGGGCAGAGCTTTCTCTACGAATCTCCAGTCCCCACAATCGTAGACAAGAAAGGCCCACCATCTGAATGCATACATGTATTCTTGTTCAAGACAAAAAGCAGAGAGCCGCAAAACATAAGTTTCGATTACCAGACTTCAGAATGAGAACGATCAGAAAAAAATGGGGGGAGGGGGGTAGGGCGCTCAGAAATGAAAATCCCGACATGACATCTTATATGCTGCATATTTAACTATCCTTTTCGTTCCTAGTGAATGCAGATAGTACATGTAATCTCACTAACCAAAAGACAAAGATGGGCCTAAAAGTGGAACAGGCCCGTGATTAGGGTAAGCAGCATGACGGACCTGGCCAGACCGATGGTCGAGGCGCTTGAAGACAGAGTGGGGCTGGGGCTGGGGCTGGGAGTGGAGCTGGACCCAGAAGCACCCACGGCAGAGGACGAAGAGGGCGAAGAAGAGTCGCCGGAGCCGGAGCCGGAGCCACCGCCGGAGCCACCAGACGACGGCGAGCCTGAGGAGCTGGAAGCGGTGGAAGACGAGCTCGGAGAACCTGTAGTGGAGGATGAGCCCGGTAAATCAGTGGAAGACGAACTGGATGTTCTGGCGGGAGTAGTAGTGGTAGGAGTGCTAGTTGAGTGCGGGATACCGGACGTGGAGGGAGAGGTGTAGGGAGAGCCCGAAGCACTGAGAGTAGAGAGGGGGATGGGAGATTGCGAGGTCCTGAAGGTGGAGGATGTAAAGGGAGTACTCGACGTACTGGAAGTGGAGGAGCTCGGGGCGCTGGAAGTAGAGGAAGTGGAGGAGCTCGAGGCACTCGGGGCGCTCGAGGTAGAGGAAGTGGAGGTGGACACCGACGTACTAAAGGTAGAGGAAGTGGAGATGGAGACCGACGTACTGGAAGTCGAGGAAGAGCTCGACGTGCTCGACGAAGGAGACTCGTCTGAGCCCCCGGACGAGAAGGTGCCCGACGTGGTCGACGAGTTCGAAGCCTTGATGCTCTGGTAGGAGCCCGTTTGGTCCGAATAAGTGTAGGTAGCGGCCGGGTTGTAGTTAGTGACCTTGACAGACTCTACGTACATAGTGAACGGGGCTTTGCTGTAGTCAGTCTGGCCACCAGCCCATTCAATGGTGCCTTCACCATTGCTCGGATCACCACCAGCCCAGATGCCAATCTTGATGTTCATGGGCGTCTGGGGGAAGTTGCTACCACCAAGGGCATCGGCATACAAGAGAGTCCTGACGGACTGTCCGTCGATAAGCCAGGTGATAGCCGCAGAGGTCCAGACAACAGTGTAAGTGTGGGAAGTCGTCTGAGGGCTCTGGACACTGGCATTGAAGGCCCGGTCGTAGTTGCCGGTGTTACCCTTGCCAAAGTAGTTTGTTTGGATGTTGGTGGTTTCACCACCAAGCGCTTCCTGCACATGGAAGAGTTAGCTCTTGCCCATCAGGTACAAAACAAAGGTCTTCTTTTTCTTCTGCGCATCTGGATTCATAATTCCACATACCCAGTCAATCTCGTCGAGATCGTCGGACTCGAGCACGATACTGCTCACAATCCCCGTACCCGGGGCAGTCGTCACCTTGACCTCGAGTTCGCCGAAGAAGATGTTAAACTTGCTCTGAATGGTTGGCGCATCACCCTGCTTGGCGATGGTGAACACGGCGCCCTTTTCGTTCGTGTTCACTTTTCCAGCAGTAGTAGTCCAGCCATCGAAAGCGGAATCACCTTTGGTGAAATCGCTAAAGTAGCTGTACTGCTTCAGGCCTCCATCTGGCGGGCAGGTCTCTGCACAAGGACAAGTAACATGGAATTAGCCCAGGCGAAAAAAGACAAAGTCCACACATGAAATTACATACGCTTGGTCGGATTGCAATTGGTATAAGTCTGCGCAGACACGAGCGGCGCCACAGCAGCGAGAGCCGCCACGGCGAATTGAATGTAGGGCAGCATGGCGGATCAGAGAAGAATTGCGGCAAGCAGCGGCGTATACAGTCTGATGCGGAATTTTTTTACAAGGGATGTACTCCTTAAAAGGTTCGAAGCGACGAAGGCTCGTTCCTCGGGCAACAAGTGACAATCTGATAGGTATCGACAATCGACCAACAAAAGTGCAGCCACTCTCTGCTATCTAAAACGAAAGGATGGGAGCAACAGCGGTTTGAAGACGAGGGACTAATCCGCTAGAGCACTTGCAATCGCTCTGAACGTAGAAGTTGTGGCTGAAAAAGAAGGTGCCAAAGGCTCGGAAACAAGCTGTGGTTGTCAGGGTATCCAAAGGCCGCGTAGCCAGTTGCTAGGGGGCCTTCCGTATATAAAACGCGATCCTTTATTTTGGCCAGTCACAGGGCCGTTACAGGGAGGACGCCCGGGGCCTGATGATGGAATGTGATTGAATGAGGCCCTGTTGATCCAAGGTAAACAGGGGAGGTCGTTGTCCAGTGTGTGGCACTGGATGCGAGGGTGGTGGAGAAGGCTGAGAACAGGCCAAGAGTAGTCGCCACTGGCCTATTTTTCTAGACCTGAAGATCCACGGTTTATCCCTCAGATTAGCAGATGCGCGGGCTAATTTCGTGACTTTAGCCGGGCGACGGGTGCTCCAAGAACGCGAAAAGCTTATGTTAGCTCTTGCGCACTGGAGGGGGAGGTGAGACTGCGCATTACGTCGTCACTACTACTGTGGGTGCTCTGATGCATCTTTATATAGAAACAGGCGCCATTCCTCGTAGTCCGCGCTGCTCACGCCGATGTCTTAGTGCTAGCGAACTTTCGTGCTCCCGCGCCGACCTGACCTGGGAGGGATGAACCTTCGAAGAGACATAACGGAATACATGGGACACAGCGCATGGGACACAGCATGGCTCCGATCGCTGCGTATGGAGCCAGGACCCGTACCCGTACCCCCTCTCTGCGTACTGGACGAAACGGCAAGGCTGCCCTGGAAACGCAGGACGGGAGATCGACTCCACCGGTCGTGGCGACGAGCCGCGCAGTTGGCCTGTGGCGGCGTTCTCGGAGCAAAGCATCCCACCGGAAGGAAACACGAGAGCTGAGGAAGTCGAACACGTCCAGTCACGTGGAGGCTTTTCTGGAGATTATGTCATCTGACATGCCCCTCCTTGCTGATGACCTGGCAATGACGGGGTCGACACTGTCCACAATCCCACAGTGTTGTACTCTTTCCTGGTGTCACATACCTACAAAGTCAGTGAAACGGACACCGGCCTCTTCTACAATCCTACTCCTCCTTCCGAAGTGTGAGCTCTTTGCACAGACACCACCAGCAACCATGGATCGCATTGTCTACATCCCCCTTTGTATCTGCCTGATCTCATTTGCCGTTATCATCTACGAAGAGCTATGAACACACCCGGGTTTGCATTTATATCGACTGGAGACAGGCATACGATATACAATATATGACCTGGCTCCAGTTGATATGCCGTACTTCTCAATCAGACGGCGCATCGCACCGCGGATCTTATCGATACCCCTCGCAGCTCACCGCTCCGGTCAACAGGAAATAGCAACATCTCTACTTTAAAAATCATGGAGTTGGAGAAGATGAGGCACTGATACAGTCAGTCGCCTGATTCATTGGGCGCTATTGGATGGGCAGTAGCATTATGGTCCATAAGCTCGCAGGGCGAGTGGCCACTGCCCCGGTGTTTAGATCATACCATGCCATGCTATGAACGGCCCACAACTCGTCCCGTCGATGCGGTGCTACTCTCTTATCACCGGAGGGAGAACATTTAAATATCCTATCGATTTCGACTTGTCTGCTTCGAGGAGCGCAATGCGTCGGGTTATGTCTCGGTTCCACTGCTGAGCTGAACGTTTTACTACATAGACGAGACCTAGGAGAATACTGTACATGGCATGCCATCGTTCCATTTGTTCCGTTGGGGAAGTCATGCATTGGGCTTGATTAGTTTCATCTTTTGTGTGCACTTTAATGTCACCCATGTATGTATGGCTTGGCAATGACCATCTTCGAAACCACATTCCATTACTTCAATATATGGATGTTCCGAGGCATTTTATCCAAATTATACACGCACACATCCACAGATTCTAGACCTACCCAGTTCAGTAGAAATATTATAAACACCTCCGATCTCCGGTCCCAGTACAACAAAACTCCAACAGATAATGCACGCCTGCCCCCCCCCTCTAGCGTAATGTCACCAACTCCTCCGCACTGGTCGGATGAATGGCAATGCAACTGTCAAAATCCTGCTTCGTTGCGCCCATCTTAATAGCAACGCCGAATCCCTGGAGCATCTCGCCAACACCCAGCCCCAGAATGTGCAGACCGACGACTTTCTCTTCCGGACCGGAAACGATCAGCTTCATCTCCGTCGGATACTTCTTCTTCTCCTCCACGGGCACCGGGTCGTAGTACATGGCCGTGAACCGGGTATGGTAAACCTTAATCTTGTCATCTCCGAATCGCTTACGGGCCTCTGGCTCTGTGAGCCCGACCGTGCCTACTTCCGGGTGTGCGAAGACGACCGTCGGGACATTTTCGTAGGAGATCTTGGCGGATTTGAGTTCAGGAGGGCCGAAGAGACGGCTGCCGAGTTGGCGGCCCGCGGCGATGGCGACTGGTTGCGGAGGAAGAAAATAACACTGTTAGTGGTATATCACTCGAAAAGATATATAAAGGGAAGGAAGTGCTTTGTATTTACCTGGAGTCAATTCCGCGCGTCCCGTAACGTCACCGAGAGCATAGATGCCGTCGACGGACGTGTTCTGGTATTCGTCCACGACGATATGTCCGTTGTCGTTGAGCTTGACGCCAGGAATCTCGAGATGCAGGTCCTCGACTTCGGGCTGTCGACCAATAGCCCACAGCAATTCGTTGACTTCGATGGAGGAGCCGTCATTTTTAATCAACCGGAGCAACTTGTCTTTGCCCTTTCCGTCCTTTAACAGCTGCACCTCCTTGAAGCCGCCAAAATGCTTGTGGATATTCACGCCGCTTGCCTCGTAGCGTTCCGTCATGGTCTTCTGGATCATAGGGTCGAAGTGTCGCAAGAACGTATCCCCCCGAATGAACATGTGTGTCTCCACACCAACAGAGGCCAGCACACCGGCAAGCTCAACAGCGATATACCCCGCCCCGACGACAGCGAACTTGGGAGGAAGCTCCTCGATATCGTTGAAGAAGCCATCGCTGTCAATGCCGTGTTCCACCCCCTTCACCGGCGGGAGAAGCGGCCGTCCACCAGTGGCGATCAGGATGTGAGTTCCGGAGTATCTAACCTTCCCCGAGCCATCTGCAAGATCCACCTCGATGGTCTTCGGTTCTACGAACCTCGCCTTGCCCTCCACAAGGTCAATACCTTCCCGACCCCAGTTCCTCTCGTAGGCGCCATTGAGCCGCTTGATGACGGAATCACGCAGTTTTTTGAAATGAGTATAGTTGAATTTGACGTCTTCGGGAAAGTCATAGCCGTAATGTCTACCGATCTCGATCGTTTCATTGATGGACGCAAAGTTCCAGGTCATCTTTTTCGGAACGCATCTGCAACGAGTTACAATTCCCCGTCAGAAGATCAAGAGCCAAGGGAGAAAATAGATCAGAAGAAAAGAAAAGAGAAAATATCATCACGTACCCAACATTGACACACGTCCCTCCGGCACGGCCCCTTTCCACAATCAATGTCTTCGCGCCATACCATCCTGCTGCCCTGCGAGCGCTACCACTACCACCACTCCCACCTCCGATGACAATGTAATCGTAATGCTTCGTCTCCACAGGAGGCATGGTGCTGCTACTCCTCGCCGCTACTGGAACCGGAAAGTGCCGTGAGACAGAAGCCAGACGAGAACCTGCTAGAAGGGAAGTCGAACCACGTCCAGAATCCAAGCTTCGGCTCCCGCGGGTAGTAGATGTGCTGTCCGTGGCTGTGCGAATGCTTCTCTTGATTAGGGTGGATGAAGACGGGATTAGGGAAGAGTCGTTAAGAGGTGACGAGAAAACTATAAGCCTACTCCTGAATGAATGGAGGGGAAGAGGGTATGAGCGAGAAAGCATTGGAGGGGAAGCTCTTCGTCTTTATAGAAGAGCTGAATTGCACGGTGAGGCGGGGAAGCCTGCAGAGGGGCTTAACAATACAGTGAAGGGAGGTTTTCGAGGTTGATTAATAATAGTGGACGGGCCAGTCCTGAAGGAATTGTAATCTCGAGTCTTCTATCTGGGCCGATAGTCGCCTCCTACGAGCAGTACTAATAGTATATCTAAGCATACCTAGGTATGATCAGCAAGAATTGTGCGGCATATGGACGCTTGGTCCCCGAAAATGATGCTCCTGCGAAGGTCACGACTTCGCCTCTCCCAATAGCGTCATGGATCGAATCTACGATGTCACGTGATAGGAGCAGCCGCTATAAAAGCATTTGCTCTGTTCATTCTAGCTCCAGATTTATGAAAATATAGGCACACATGCTGATGTATAGATACACATATGTGTGAATAAAACATGTTATACACAAGAGTCAAGAGAGATAGTTCTGAATATCCATTCAGCGGGAGCTCAGCTGAGCATATGTCAATCAGCGGGATGCTCGAAAAATATAGAGCTATGTGTAACCAGCGGAAATCGCCTCCGCCGCAGTGTTGGAATTGGATAGCAAAGCTGGTGGAGAATCTCAATAGTAATTATATATGGAAGATAAGAGTATTCGAAGCACAGAGAGAGATTGGAGGGCCAAGAGTCGACTGCCGCGTTGCACTTCGAAGACTCCATGATGCCAGCTGGAATCAGGCAGACGGCATTGCACCGAAATCCCTGACCTGCAGGGGTTCATCTTGATCCAATAAGTCGAGGGTCGAGCGCCCATTGACACTGCTGTAACACTCCGATCATTGACGTCATTGACCATGGATCGCGTACAAGCTTACTGTTCTAAAGCGCGATTCGGTTATCGTTTCTGGCCAATAGAGGTAATTGAAGATGGATCATCCAGAAGAGGACTTCCAGGAACTGCATCGAGAGCCACGGTGTGTAATGCCGGTTTCTTCACATCTCGCACACGCTCCTGATGGTTACATTCCAGTCTCTCCTTGACCCAGTCAGCAACTTCTTTGTCTTCTGTCGAGTGACTATCCAGGGGAGGTGTAGGCTCTTCGCCAGCTTCATGCCCCTCGGGGCATTGCATGAGAGGAGTAAGCCAGGGGTGTCGGAGCAGTTTGTTATAGGATGGACGATTTTTAGCGTTCTTGTCCAAACACGCCTTGACAAATGCATGTGCTTCATCGGAATATCCTGTATCTGGCAAGGTTGGCGGATCCCCGTGGACGATGGCCTTTCTTAGGTATTAGAATTCATCCGAATATGTTTACTGTTCTGAAGCATAAGCGACTTACATGCAATTGACTGAATATGTTATTGTACGCTTCGGGAGGATATGGATAGCGGCCCATGGCACACTCAACAATCGTCATTCCTAAACTCCAGATGTCACTTTGAACGCTATACGTCCCACTGCTGGCAGCGCCAGACTGTTGCATCCCGCCACCAGCTATGCGCTCAGGTGCCATATAACTCTGACATCCGATATTAGTCTTGGCAATGCTGGCAACCAGATTACCGCTAACACCAAAATCACAGATTTTGATCTGCCCGCGTGTATTGATAAGAATGTTCGTTGGCTTCACGTCACGGTGAATAATATTGTGGTCTTCCTTGAGGGATCTGAGTCCCATGACGGTTGAGAGCACGACTTTGCGAAGAATGTTCTCCGGAATGCCGTTTTCGTAGAGTTTATCGATGGAACCGCCGTCCATGTACTCCACGCAGATATACACGGCGCCTTCCTGGAAGAAGGCTCCATAGAAATCGATGATGAATGGCGAAACGCACCGGTGTAGAACGTCAAGTTCCATTATAATCTGGGCAAATTTGTTTTCGTCCAATTCCAGGCGGATTTCCTTCATCGCCATGATCACTCCTGTAAGGTTATTGTCCGACCTTTTCGGCACAGGTGACAAATCTCCACCCGACCCGTCCGGCCGACTGACGATTCCCATCAATCCCATCCCGGGTCTTCGCATGTGAGGCCGACTGTGTCGAACTTTGTATACGGTTCCATAATTGCCCTTTCCAAGCTCGTCGAGCCGATCAACTTCGTCCAGGGAGATGCTGAAGGTCTGACCCGACGAGAATTCTATACCCCCACCATGGAGGATTGCCTTGTTCTTGAATTTCAACGTTCCAGCTTTTGTATCGATGTACTCGGAATATTTACTAAACACAGATTCACCGGCAGCCGGTTGTCCAGCGGGCGACGATCCAGGAGGGCCAGTAGCGTCAGCCAGTTTTAGATTCGGCTTCTTCCGTTTCTCCGCTAGTCCCCCTGGCTTCCGTAGTGCTGCAAGACCGCCGGATCCGGCATTCGAAAGTATGGGGCCGCGCTGCGCGGCAGGAGTAGCGCGTCCAGTCATTGGACCTGCTAACGGAATATCCGGAGAGGAAGGCGTGCGGTTAGGGACAAGCTCGGGATGACTGTGAGGGATCGTTCCTGTTGACATGCTGTGAAGGGGCTGTGGAGGGCCGTTCTTCCGGGATAGGTGGAAGGCCCTCATCTTTGCGAGAATATCCTGGTTCATGCCCGACTGTGCGCTCATTGACGCGACCGGGACAGGTGAGACACTTGTACCTCCCCGAGCAGCATTGATTTGGCCTAGCAGAGTTGACGAGGTTGTATCTCTCCCAGGGAGTGTGGAGGGAGCCGGGACATGGGACACCTTATCGCTATGTACACTGTCATCTGGGGCTCGAGGTGCCTCCTCGGACTCCGGCGTTGTCGCGGGAATATCTGAAGCAGGGTTTGGATCGGTCATCGTTGCATATGGCGCGTTCGAATAGGTCGTGAGCGCAATTCGTCACTGACGTTCTCTTAGCTGCAACAACCGTCTAGAATTTCGCATGTACCCAAATGTGCCAGATTAGTCTTGCAGTGGCGGGCGTTTGGTAGATTAAAGGAATGGAACGGCTCCTGGCCTTATTGCATGGAACTGGAGCTCCAAAGGTAAGGATATTTCCCGAGTGAACCGACCAGGAATTTTTCAAATAAAGGTGGGTTGCGAAATATGTGCGTGGGGCAAAGCAGACGCCGTGGGGCAAAGGAGAGTTGATAAGCAATCTTCACTTTGAATTTAGAGACGACAGAGAAGACGGCATCCCAAAAGATAAACAGAATACTCTTGACGCTACCTAGACAGCAGCAAGGACGGAGAAAATAAGAGAAGGAGTCGACAAAATGGAGCTAAGCAGTGGATGGAGATTCCAACTGCGCATTCGAAAGGGTGTTTATCTTGCTGGAAGCGAAGGCAAAATGGACGGCAGAAAGGAGAACCAACCAGTATGCTTCGGACGGAATATAAGGGGGGAAAGAGAAAAAAGAGAAAAAAGAGAAACGCCCACTAGACAGGAGGCATGGAGACGGAGAAAGTGGAAAGCAAGATCCATTAAAAGGAGCAGGAGGGCCAGTCGGTATACTGGGAAAAGTAGATAAGATGGATGAACCTTGCCGTGGCGCTGTTGGGCCGCAAAATTCCGCCGCTCTACCAGGCAGACATGTAGATCAATAATAGGAGACCCCAATTAGATGCAGCGACATCCAAGACCGATCGGAGTTGCCGCTCCGTACGCAATTCTGCGGCAGAAGACGACCAGTGAGCAAATGATGCTAAACAGCAAACGCTTGAAACTGGAACGAGCGGGAAATTCGGGAAATTCTTCTTGGGCAAATCCCGAGTTGCGCTCCAATTCAACTCCAGCCACAGCGTCACATGAAAGCACGTGACTGGCCCTCGCGGCATTTCCGAGCAGGGAAGAGAGCCACCAAGGGAGAAGAGCCACTGAACAATCCGGACTATTGAGTCATGACTCAGTTTCACCTGAACGACATTTTTACTGCTTGCTTATTATTCCCGGCAGTTTTGCCGCACGGCACGGTCGGTACGCATGGCCATGTACCGGCCTCGGGACAACTTTATTGGGCGGAGATACTGCAGGATGATCGGCGTTTTTCGGCATCCTTACCGAGGTGGCTGTGTTCGCTAGGAATTCGATGTTGATGCCGCTGTGGCAATTATTATTGAAGCTCTGAAAAAGGATAAACCACAGGCCCGGCATGGAAATTCTCTGACAGGATGCTAGACGACAGAGTAGCGAGTCGAATCTGCCATCAGTCTTTAGAGTGAAACTCTGTGAAGGACACCTTCCTTAATAATGATTAGTACAGCAGTTTCTTCGTATCCTCGTCAGGTTCAGGTGATCGCCCTCGGCCATAGCAAATCTGTCTCACGAAGCTGTGTTCCAACAAAAATGGGCCCCGAAATCCAACCTTCGGTGCGCATCTTCCAAAGGGAAAGTCTATACGGCGAGCGCAAAGAGATCCGTTTTATTCTGCAGGAGACGCGGAGCCAGTGGCTTTCTCTCCGACCAAATTCCTGGAAAGCCCGATTCAGCCACTCGTGTTCCTGAGCTCTTACATGCCTTTCAATTCAGATCTAGTGTGGGGGTCACTTACATTAGTCATGTTCCAGCTGAAGGGGATAGATATCAGGCATCCGTCTACAGAGCTACTATTGGGCTATGGTGACTCTGAGCGCAATACGAGGTCTCATTTGTGGCGGATGTATCGGCCCGCACGGAGTATCCAAGTATCCTGAAGCATGTTAAGATGCTAAGAAGCGTGAGGAATTTCCACCCCCGCTTGGCTGTTTCAAAACGGCTGTCTGCCTGGCTGTGGATGTTCTCTTCTAGTTTCGACGGATCTGTGTATTCGCTGCTGACTATACCTTTCGATACCTAGTTAGGTAGTAGGTAGACTCCAATGATACACACCACTGATGCTTCTTAAATTTCTTTTATTGTAGGACTCTGGGGTGTAGTGAGTTCTAGTGGACTTGCTATCCGCCGAGAAAGCTTACTGGATTATGTACCTATAGCAATACCTAGGTAGTATCAATGAACGACCGTACATTGATTGAGCAATCTTGCCCTGTCATGGTGACACCCTTGTTTCCCCGCATGTACAGCGTGTACTATGTTTGAGGGCAGCCTGTCCTACGTTACGTTGACGATCCTGCCTGAGGTGGATCTTCCTCCAGGTCCAGATACGACAGGCTGTGCCTTGCTGCACCAATAGCGCAGTTCGCTGGGCGCATGTGTGGCACTCGCCACGCTGAGCAGCATGTACGCCTCATTTGGATCCCATCCGCATCGCCTTTGTCGTTTGCCTGGGACACCCCATGCTGAGAACGACATACTGTTCTTTAGCCTGCGGTTGCTAAATTTATTCCTTCCTTTCACACGTATCTGCATTGCTTAGTCTCTGGCTGCAGCGCGTACATTATAGCGGATCCAGCCTCCCGCGCGCGCTAATAGTTAGCTGACGTTCGCCTTCCCTTGCCTCATCGTCAGAGCTACTTTTCTCCCGTCCAACCTTGTACATCGTCGTACGCAATTCACTGCGGCCTGGGAGCGTTCGATCTCTCTTGTGTTCCTCGTCTTTCCTTATCTTCCATGGCATTTTTGAGGTCTCCCAGATCTCTTAACAATGCCGATTCTTTGCTCTCAGGTCAGCCCTTCATGATGCAGACGGCCATCAACGCGACCGGTATTCTGGGAAGCAGCCCTTCCTCCCACTCGAACCACCCACCCTTCTTTCACCTGGTACTCCTGGTCTTTGAAGCGGTACTGGAGGTTGTCTGTGTCAGTCTGCCGGGATACATTGCCGCTCGGCGGGGCATGTTCGATGCCGATGCCCAGAAGCTCGTTGCCAACTTGAATGTCGCTTTATTTACACCGTGCCTAGGTACGCCTATTTCTCTTTACGGCTTTTGATGTGTTCGTCACTAACGGGTGATTTCCGCAGTGTTTACAAAGCTAGGATCCCAACTCACGGCCGAGAAACTGACCGATCTCGCTATCATTCCTTTCATATTCGTCGTCCAGACACTAGTCTCGTTCTTTTGCAGCTTCCTTGTGTCACGATGCTGCGGGTTCCAGAGACGCCAGTCCAACTTTGTGGCTGCTATGGCCGTAAGCGGTTCTCGCTCTTTTGTGGGAATGTGTAATTGAATACTCAGTCACTGACTTGCTACGTATTTCGCAGGTCTTCGGAAACTCCAATTCCCTCCCAATCTCCCTCGTTATTTCGCTTTCGCAGACGCTGAAGGGTCTCCATTGGAGCAGGATACCAAATGATAGCGACGAGGAAGTTGCAGCCCGTGGGATTTTATACCTGCTTATTTTTCAACAGCTGGGTCAGCTCGTACGCTGGAGTTGGGGATACCACGTGCTACTTGCCCCCAAACACAAGTATATCGAGGATATAGACGAAGCAACTTCTCGAATTGAAGATGGTCAGGCCCACTACCGTGATAACCCCGAACAGACGGATCCAGACGAGCCGTTGATAAGAACGAGCGGTTTTGACAACCTTGGTGAGGAAACGCTCGTGTTCGAATCAGGCGCGGAGACGCCTGTGACAGACCACACCTATTCCCACTCCAAACTGTCATCGCTGCATGGACAGGAGGAACCAGAGGAGCCAGATCAGCTACCTCCAGTTATCGGGAACCCACCCCGTGGTCCTTTCCTCCCTCGCCAAAGTTCACAGGGGCAGATCCTGTCCTTCCCAGACGTGGAGATAATAGCTCGGCAGGAGGAGGAGGAGGAGCCAGGAGTTGGTCAGAAATGGCGCTCTTCGGCACGTCGGTTCAGTGACCGGGCCTCGGGTTGGTGGGAAGAGAGAAAGGCTACTTATTTTAGCCGACTGCCCACCAGCGTGCAGAAGGGTATTTCGACGATTTCCACTTGGACGCGCAGATTTGCGCGCGGGGTGTGGGCGTTCATGAACCCTCCGCTATGGGCGATGCTGGTGTCGATAATCGTTGCTTCGGTCCCATCGTTGCAGCGCCTGTTTTTCAGCGAAGGCACCTTTGTGCGAAACTCTGTGACGCGCGCCATTGATCAGAACGGCCAGGTCGCAGTACCATTGATTCTTGTCGTTTTGGGAGCGAACCTGGCTCGGAATACTCTGCCCGAAGAGGCACTTCAGGATTTGGAGCATCCCAAGGAAGAGCGGAAACTGATCATAGCATCGCTTGTTGCGCGTATGTTCCTTCCGACGGTTATCATGGCACCTCTTCTTGCGCTTCTAGCCAAGTATGTCCCTGTAAGTATTTTGGACGACCCGATCTTCATTATCGTCTGTTTCCTCCTCACGGGGGCGCCGTCGGCTCTGCAGCTGGCGCAGATCTGCCAGATAAACAACGTATATGTCGGTGCTATGTCAAAGTTGCTCTTCCAGAGTTACGTCGTCTGGTAAGTCAGCTGACAGGGTCTTCGTTCTCATCCTTTGCGAATGGAATAACACTAACAGAGACATTCAGGATCCTTCCTTCGACTCTCGTTCTTGTCATGTGTGCGTTGGAAGTGGTAGAATGGGCTTCTGCATGAGTTTATTGCTGTTATGAGACCTGGTTGCTACCGGAAACGCGCTTGGGATCATCCTATGTAGGATTAGGTTGGTGTTGGGCGTACGTCTGGTGACCTTTGGGGAGTTGTCATGTGGCCTTCTGGAAGAGACGAGAGGAAATCCTCCTACTAGTCGCTTTCGCCCGTTATCCCCGCTTCTTGAAATTATGTATAGTCACGATTGTGTCTGGCGTATTCTTATTTGTTTCCTATCATATATTCCTACAAAGAGTAAGAAAGGCACTCGATTGAGTGCTTTGTGGATACCTGTATCCAAGTAGCTCGTACACCTTCCAGAGGCCATCCTTACCCCGGTCTCTACTCGGTAAATGGCCAGATGCTTACTGTAAATAGGTAGTAACCCACCTAGCCTTTCTCTCCAATATATTCATAGCCTAGAACGGAGGCCGTCAGCATGCACGTTAGCCACACATGCTGCTGCAGGCACGACTTAGGATCTGGGTTGTATCACAGAGAGTCGCTTCCATGGAACCGGGGGGTGGAGAGTCGGAGACCTTCTCCAGATGTTGTATTGGCAGGCTCGCTACTGCCACTGGGGGATTCCAAACCTGAAGGAAATGAGTTTACGAACAGATTGGGATCCATGAGGGAAGTGAGAGATAAATGGCTTTGTGCATTCTTCGCTATTTATGCTAGATTAGAATTGAAAAAAAAAAAAAGAAAAAAAAAATAAGAACTTAAAACCAGCTTTCTCCAGGACCGATGCTGAGCCACTATAGAGAAAATATTATTAGTTTGATAGCACGCATGCAGACAGGCGGTCGTCGAGGGACTCATTATTAGGTGATTGGGTACCAACAGCAAGCCACAGACTCCCCTCTCTTACTCCTCCTCCCGTATCTTTTTATGACCAAGCCGCTACATCAAATATCCAGATTTATTTCCATCAAGTAAATCAGAGTGCCATTGACAATGAGTGATCTCGCATACCGAACTGGCAGGGGAATAAGCGAAGCTCTAGCCAAGGCAGCCGACGAAGACGTCAAGAGAATGAAGGAAAATGCACTTGAGTTGCGGCCTGATGGGCCTATCGCAATTTTTGACCACAGTCCAGTTACACGAGAAGTCTCAAACCAGTATTATACTGTAATGCCGAAAACAAATGGAGTATTCTTATTTAACAAGCTGACATGAGGCAGATAGCGCCAAAGCCAGAGCTTGCAGAGCTCTTGAAAACGACAGAAAATAATGTCCATTTGCGATTTGCCGGCTGCATTGTTGCAACTTGTATAGATCTTAAGCAGGAAATTCCTCGAAATCCAGGCAGAACAGATCGTGTTTATTCTGTCCTTGCGTTGAATGACATGTCCTACTCGAATGGCCTGCCTGCCATTAGTCTAGCGAAAAAGACGCACATTCTCAAACGAGGTGAAGTTTTGCATTTCATGGGCGATCAGCTACAGACTTGGAGCGGAAGGGGAGGCGGAAATCTCATGTGGTTTGCTTGGAAGTTTTCTTAAGGGCCTTCAGATGGCCAAGGGGTTCCATCAAAAGACAAAGGCTCATCGAGTGGCCAAGGGTCAAGGTCCAAGGGGAATCGATTATTGTCGTTTATTAGGTGATCGGGATTTGCTCATGCATCATCGGATCTTGCAATTTGTGCTATAGAAGCACCTTGATCTGTATATGCTTAGTATGCACTGATTATTTTCATTAAGGGTAACAACACTACCTGGTCCAGTTACAACTTCCTCTGAACTGTTGCAAAACCTAATAAGCTGAGCACCATTGTCCTCAGTCTGTCGCTGATACAGCAATGTTGACTCGGTACAGGTGTAGTTACTGGCGGTTATCAAAACCTCCCTTCAAATGGTGAGATACATCTCCAGGTCTCACAGATCGAGTGCTCATGCTCTCTCCCTTGATAATCTCTGAAGGGATATTGCTAATGGCAAAGTAAACTGATTTTGATGTGAGCTCATCTGAAATATATCTATCACGTCATCCAGACTGTTAGGCAAATTTACAGAACATCGATCCATCCATGGGTGCACAGCAAGCAATTTTGAGCAACTGAGGTGCCAGGAGAGGCAGGAGGATTTAAAATGTTAGCCATTGAAGGAAGAATTCAATTCTGGTTATTTTCTGACAGGTCTGCCATTGAGCATCCATAAGAGAAGGACTACTTCGCTCCCTTCACCATGCCTCACACATCTTTATTATGGACCAAGACAAAACACAGCAGCAGAATACTTCTACAATTACAATCCCCTCTGTTATGATCTAGATCTGCATTGATACTACCTCAGTCACATCAATAATCAGAAAAGCAACTCTGAGACAATACTTCCCTCTAAGGCGGACATCTTTCTCAAGATCAACTTCATCCTGCAGGTGAGCATGAACTCCCGAAGAAGTTGAGGCTCGCAACCTCGAGGATCCTGTTGATCGCGCTGGTGACCGCCCCACAACCCAGTTCTTGCTCACGTTCTTGGCCGCGATGCAGAGGTCGGTCTGGATCGTGACCGGTTTCCCGTCTGAGTCCATGTACACGAATTGCGGCTGGCTGTTAGTCTTCTTGTCAATCACCTGCGACCTCATGGGCAGCTTCCCGTTGTTGATCGCGGAGGTGACCCAGGTAGGACCCTGATCACGGACTCGGTCATGTCGCTCCTCGACATTCGTGCTGTTCATGACGCTCAGGATCCTGCTCATGATATACTTCACGACCGCTGACGTGTCCTTCACCGACGCGAGCCCCTTCATAGGCTCGTAGACTTTGATCTTGACGTTCATGCCCCTGTTCATGCACTCGTCGCGTCCTTGCCCATCACCCCCGACGAGGTCGAGTCCGTGCCCCTGTACCTGACATGTAGCCGCAGGACCCCCTGACTTTATCTATCTGCCTGAGGTAGTTCCTGGCCACGTACGTAGTGATCTTCGCACGTCTTTACAACCGCGGTGAGCCTTTGATGAAGATATGACTAGATTCTCAGGTAGCGACATAATCAGCCTACTACTGCATCCCGCATTTGATACCCTTGCAATTGATATTGGGATCAGTATAGGTCGGAAAGACTTGAGATTGTTGATTGTTATGTAGACACAGAGAAGTAATAACCGAGCAAGGCATAGAAACAGTAACAGAAAAAACAAAAACCAAAAAAAAAAGTTTGAAGTTTGGGACGATCTGAGTCAAAACAGTGAGCAAAGAAAACGCAAAGCACACAGCTGTCCATCCAACATGACTGGCCCAAAGGCTCGGGGGAAAAAAAAAAAAACGACATCATAAAGGAAACGCAACTTGGGCCCAGTATCCGCCAGGCTACTAGAGATCTCCTTATTCAAATCTTCAGGTGGAGCTGTCCCTGTAATGTTTGGCAATTTGCTCCGTGGCATGACTCCGTTTGTTGGCTGATTCTCTACCAGCATCGTCCATTGCTTTCTCCTCATCTGGGCCGGGAAACTTGACTTCGCTTGGTGTGTATGATTTCCCTCTTTTCTTTGCGGAGCCCCTTCCAGCTTTCTGAAGCATCTCTGCATCTTTGGAGGAGACTCCCAGACGGTAGTTGGTCTCATCACGAGCTGCCTGCTTTGAATCTGCATGTTGGTAGGACGGTGGTCGTTCACGCGAATCTGTAAAGAAATGGGCTTTGAAACGCCCTCCAAGGAGGATATAGGCCTACCTTTTTTTTGATCAGGAAAGTGATATCTATGGAAAGTTGTAAAAGAGCAGAAGCCGAAGCACTAGTGGTCGCAGATGATTGACGAGATGAGCTGACTTAATGATTGGGATGCCTGACTGCCAAAAGTTTGGGGTAGCATATAGAGAACGGCTCGTCTCTTGGTGTCGGGCCAGAAAAATGGGAAAGGATGCGAACAATTGACTTGATATTAATACCTTAGAAGCGATGCCAGTGTCCATAGTACGTGTCATAGCCAGTACACTGTTGCAAAAGCCGAAACGGAGCACGACCGATAAGTAAAGCGTCGCATAGAGCGCGCGGCTAACGCACGCAAGGAAGAGGCTTGAAACCTTCCAAGGGAGTCATCGCCCCCCAGACACCTTAGCTGCGTGATTATAATTGGAACTTGAGGAGCCATGGCCTGTTGGACTTTTTCCACTTCGGTTTCTATTTGACATAACGATACGGACGGTGACTGGATTTGGACCAGTCACTGAGGTGATGCAAAAGTGCGTTAGGGGCCGCCACGCTAATGATTCCTGTGGTCGACATTAAGGAGCATCGCTTCTCGCTATAGAGGCAAGTAGTAAGGTATGATTGGGCCTTAATGGCGGTCGGAAATGTATAAGGGCCCGCCCCCAACTGGCATGACTGGATAGAGGTCCATGAACTGTTGGTGCTGTCCCACGGATCGCCACAAGTTAAGAGCAATAATAGTAACTCACGTTTTGTTGGCTGATAATTCGTTTGTGATCCTGAGACAGTAACAGGCTGAAAGCTCGTGGCTTGGCGCTTCCTCTGGGCCGACTGGTCAACATAATTTCTCTCATAGACGGTCCAGACCACATGCCTGTTGTTTGTTTAGATGGCTTATAGGCCTCTCGCTTTTCTCCTTACCTCTATAGCGACCGTAGACGGACTACGATTCTCGCTTTCTATAGCTTTTCCGTCAACTCAACCAGATCGAGGGAACTCACTACGCTATTAGTCTTATGACCCCTTTTAATTCATGACCTCCCTACCCCCAAACGAATCAAGAGAAACAGCCAACTACTGATCTTGCATCTGGAAGTATGGAACCCCAGATATGTTATGATGATGTTGCATGGGAACAATCCGATGATGTCTCCGACAATTGGTTGCTTCAGTTTCTTGATATTGATGTCAAAAAACCAATCGCGAAATTTATCCTGCAGCATGATTCTGGCGATGATCCTGAGTTTACAATTCTTCAAAAGGGGTCTTTTAACATCACATTACGAATGAGGTACACGTACAGCTCAACTGATATCCGCTTCTCACAGCCTGGCGCTATTCTTTTTCCTGAGGAAAAAGTTAAGAATGAGGTTGCTGTGATGCGATACATCTTGGACCAGACATCAATCCCAGTTCCATTTATTCTTCACTCTGGTACAAGGGAGGAGAGCCCCCTCAATCTGAGCCCTTTCATCATGATGAACCATATTGAACATACAACAACCATGTATGATGCTCTCAACACACCAGGATGTCCAAATGAGGAGCGGGGGGTCCTTGACCCGAATATTGATGAAGATCAACTTGGAATGCTTTACACACAACTAGCAAAGATCCTGCTTCAGCTTTCCAAGCCAGAATTCTCCACAATAGGATCCCTCACTCAGGTAGATGACTTTTCCTGGGAAGTGACCAGCCGGCCATTGACAATGAACATGAATGAGCTTGTGCGTTTGGGGACTCTACCTCGATCAAAACTCCCACCCCTAGATGCCACTTTCAAGACAGCATCTTCATACATTGAAGCCCTGGCACAGCTCAACATCCAGCATTTACTCCATCAAAGGAATGATGCAGTGCAGTCTGCAGATGACTGTCGCCGGAAGTTTGTGGCAAGACAACTATTTTACAAGCTTGCCAAGGGCAAGAAATTATCTCTGCCATGCCGTGAGACTGGACCGTTCAAACTTTGGTGTGATGATTTCCGGCCAGCCAATGTTCTTCTCAATGAAGATATGCATGTTGCTGGTGTCGTAGATTGGGAGTTCACATATGCAGCACCAGTGGAGTTTTCATATGCACCTCCATGGTGGCTCCTTATTGAGAAGCCTGAGTACTGGTCTGCAGGTATTGAGGACTGGACCCAAGTATTCGATCGCCGCCTAAAAACATTCCTTACGGCGATGAGGCATTGTGAGGAGATGAGCATTCAGCACGGCCAGCACCGGCTCTCAGACCAGATGCAACAGAGCTGGGAGAGTGGAGACTGCTGGGTGGTATATGCGGTTTTGCACAGCTTTGCATTTGACGCGATCTACTGGCAGAAGATCGACCAGCGATTTTTTGGGCCTACAGAGACTGATGATCTTAGTGAGGCATGGAAAGAGCGACTGGACCTGCTGGATGAAACTCAAAGGGGTGAGATGGAACAGCTGGTGACCAGGAAGCTTGAGGAGATGGAAAACAGGGTCTTGGCGTGGGACCCGGATGAATATACTGAAGCATTTCGCCAGGAGTTGAAGAGAAGGAGAGAAGAAAAAGCGAGGGGGGATCAGACTCATGAGACTGAGAACTGAACTGTCTCAAATGCTGGTAGGTGAGAAGGCGTCCTGTAAAGCTGGCGACCTAGACAATATCTTGGGCATTTGTCCGTGGCAGCACTTTTACAGAGTTGTGCTGGGAGTTGTGGCCGTCGTCGGTCACAATGGCTTGGATCCGTTCCAGCAGATTGAAAGTAGTGCTCTGAGCACCCTCGTAAAAGTGGCGTCAGCTCAGACGGGAAAGCTCCACCCAACAGAGGAAATCTGGTACAAAGAAGTGCATAAATACGATCGATTGGTTGGTTGGTTAGTTTTCTGTTCCTTGACCCCTCGCAAGAAGCAATATGCAGGATACCTCTACTTATATATACATCTGCGTATGAATCGGCTTCAATCTCTGAAGCACTTTTTTCTTTTTTTTTTTCTTAATTTAGAACCCAATTGCCAAGACCCTAGGTAATAGGAGTGACAGTCATAAATTGAGGCCATCATAAGTCGTCTGCTGTTAGATATCTCGGGCCTCTGGTTAGAGTTTCGCCACCTTATCTCTCTTTTCTTTGTTGGTAGTTGCATGATGCCTGGATGTGGGCGAATTTCACATCGACAAGCAGGCGCTCCCCAACATCTAGCTTGCTATTAATCCATGTAGCAGGTGTAGAAACCTCTATTATTCTCATTACCGCCATCAACGGAGTAGCAGGAATCTATCAGTGCGGAAGGTTGGACACGGCGGCATCCCCACTTGGCCTTTGGTCTCGTGTCCGAACTGTTCTTATCGACCTCTCTTTCCTCACTCACTCCCATCCATCCACCCTGTCCAAGGGTCTGTCCACGTTGTCAGCGCAAAGTCTCTTCTCATCTCGCCAAACAGCGATCCTGACGTCGCGTTGAGCGTTTCTTATTGTTGTCATATCTAAAGCACTGACCTGGCTACTTTTCTTGTCGTCACCGCCATCTGAACGATTTTTTTTTTTCTTTTTTTGCATGTGACAACCCCTTTCGCTTCCCCATCGAGATGCCATCCGTTGCTGATGAGAACGGCGGTGGACTTGAACACAGTAGTATGCTCCTATTGTTCTACTCTCCTTTATTTTCCTTTTGTTTTATGTATTGTTTTTTCTTCTGTTTCCCCTTCTCCCTTCCGACAGCTTCATCGTTACAGCTAAACTGACGACATATCAGATATTCAACCTATTGTGGGGACTGGCCTCAGAATCCCGTCCCTTCAAAAGGTTCTGGAAATACAAGGAAGGACACCCGTTTCTGCGACGGAAAGTGCCGTCCCTAAGCAGCATCAAACCCTGGTGTCCACGAAGGCCATGTCTCGATCGTCTGCTCAAACGTCAGCTTCTACCCCACTCCTTAGTAGCCAAGGATCTGTCAAGTCAGATGCTCAGTTTCAGGATGAGAAAGATCAAACATCTGTCATGAAGCAAGGAGAGGAGGATCTTCACAGTAGCTTTTTCGCCCAGGTGTACGACTGGCTTCAGCTTGAGAAAGCGAGGCGTAAAGCCCACAAGGCGCATGTAGCCGTTTTGACAGACGGGACTGCCGATGAGGATGGTAGCCATACCCTAGAAAGGACTGTTTCACAGAACTCCGACAGCTCTCCGTCGCTGGACAAGCTGGAGAACATTCTCCGTCAGTACGCGGAGAAGCGGCATGAATCTGGCTACGGAGCAAGGCGCAACACACGTCGCCGCCATCACCCGAAAGGCTTGCGAGGTGGATCTTTCTCCGAATCTGACAATCAGGATGAGGTCGAGCCACCTGACGTCGACGCTTTCCTTGACAATACGAAGACTCTCGGCTATACTGGCGGTGCTGCAGATGACAAATATTATGAAAACATTGGAATCGCTAAGCGAGCAAAGGAAAAGGAGAATTGGCTTACATTTAAAACCGAAATTCTTCGCATCGTTCACACCCTGCGACTCAAAGGCTGGAGGAGAGTACTTACTGAAGACGCCCGAGACATTCACGTTGTCCGGCTTAGCGGCGCACTTACCAATGCCGTATATGTTGTCGCTCCTCCCGCAAATCTATCCGTCCCCAGGTCCGATAATGGTCCATCGAAGTTATTGCCGAGAAAGCCTCCGTGAGTTTTCCCTACTTTGTTACCAATCTCTACTAAGCTTCTGACCCGTTGCCCGTGTAGGAAACTTCTTTTGCGGATTTATGGCCCACAGGTAGATCATTTGATTGACAGGGAAAGCGAACTACAAGTGCTTCGTCGCTTGGGCCGGAAGAACATCGGACCTCGAGTGTTGGGAACATTCAAGAATGGCCGCTTTGAGCAGTATTTCGAAGCCCATCCTCTGAGCCCTGGTGATCTTCGGATTCCTGAGACCTACAAGCAGATTGCGAAACGGATGCGTGAGCTGCACGAAGGAATTGAACTCCTGGAGCGAGAGAGATATGAAGGTCCAGTCGTCTTCAAGAACTGGGACAAATGGGTCGACCGGTGCGAGCAGGTGGTCAATTGGCTTGATAGAGAAATCCTATCGAGACACAACGAAGTGAAAGCAGAGACTGAGCCTTGGCGCCGGCGAGGGTTTGTGTGTGGTGTCCGGTGGCCGGTGTTCAGAAGAGCCGTTGAGCATTACCGAAAGTGGCTCATCGCCAGCTGTGGCGGACTCGACGAGATTAAGCGCCAACTTGTGTTTGCACATAACGATGTGAGTAGATATCTTCTTGCACGATATAGCATCTTCAGCCTGAACATTCTGAGACTCTACTAACGCATGTAGACGCAATACGGCAACCTTCTTAGGCTGGAACCTGTTGGAGATTCACCTCTACTCATCCCAGCGAATGAACATAAGAAACTGATAGTAATTGATTTCGAGTATGCGTCGGCGAATACTCCTGGGCTTGAAATTGCCAATCACTTTGTAAGTGCCGTCACTTTTCCACATAACGGGTCGAGTTTCTCCTTTCTTCTAACCGAGAAGTAACAGACAGAATGGTGCTACAATTATCATGACCCAGTGAGGCCGTGGGCTTGTAACGTCAAATCCTACCCAAGACCAGACAACCAACATCGCTTTATCTCCGCTTATGTCAAACACAAACCCGATGTGAGCGTGGCTTCTCCCCTAGCCACGCCGTATATGCATGCTGTGTCCAGCATCGTACCCAGACTCGCTCCTTTGGATCTAGATGCAGACACCAGCGCTAATCCCGGCCCTACCACGCCCAACGAGGGTGAGAATGTGCGCGAAGATCCTGCGGAGGCGGACATTCAATTTCTCATGGGACAGACCAGGCTTTGGAGAGTCTTCAATTCTGCCCAGTGGGCTGCCTGGGGTATAGTTCAGGCGAAAATCCCCGGGATGGAAGAAGGGATAGCAGCGACGGCAGCCGAAACAGAGGCAGAGACGAATGGTGAACAGGAGGCCTCCAAGACAGCGCCTGGAGAACCGTCTTCCCAGACTGACGCTGATGAAGATGGAGATGATGAATTCGATTACCTTGCATACGCGCAAGATAGGATTATTTTCTTCTGGGCCGACTTACTCGCTCTTGGCCTTGTCAAGGAGAGCCAGCTGCCCGATGAGTTAGTCGAACTTGCTAAGTCTCGTGAATTGGATTATTGAAGGTTATTTGATTAAGGTTCCGCAGTCACCGGCCCAGCAGGTGTTATGTCCATTTAGTACTGGGCTGTCTTCTTCTGCCTTGTGTTACTTACTACCTTTCACCTCTCTGGCCCTGTGCTGTATAATAGTAAAATCGCCCAGTGATGGTGGATATGGCCTTCTCTGCGGTACGATGTACAGTAGTCTAACGATTAATGATGAATGCAGCATTGCTTCTCTGGAGGTATTCTTGTAAATTGCAGGCTAATTTATGTCTCTGCTATGTCGTATCACCGCATGCAGTCATGGTAACCTGATCATCAGCCGGATATGCTAGGATATACTACAAATACAGAGAACGTAAAGAAAAGGCATCATCGGGGGCATCTATGTGATAGGATATGAAACCAATCAATCAGTAAGACCACTACCAACACCACCTCTCCCCCTTTCCAGCCTCTTCCTCGTCTCTGCCTTTGCACCGTCAACCCAAGCCTTGTAAGCCTCCTCACCCTGCTGGTCCTTTGAGCCAACAACCCCCTTAAGCATCTCCCCGATGAACCCGACGAAATTCCACCTGCGCAACGTATTCTCCCAAGCCCAGGCTCTCCGCTTCCTCTCTTCGCGTTCCAACAACTCGACGTCCCCCGTTTCTCTAGCACGAACTCTCAAATCCCTCACCACGGCCATGAGATTAAACCTCGTCTCACCCTCAGGATACCTCGCGATCCGCCGCTGAAGGACCCCGATGACTTTCTCGGGAAACGACTCCGCATCGCACGGCCCGTGGCTGATAGGATGCGGCTGCAGCCCGTCCAACTCATACAACACGCCATTAACAGGGGTATAAGCGATGAAGTGGTAGGCTTCGCCTTCGTCTTCGGGCGCGGTGCGGGCCGTCTCGTCGACGAACGGCGACGCGCGCGCGAACGCATTGTGTGCGGTTCTGATTGTCTCGGAGTTGGAGAGGGCTTCGCCGCGGAGGTCGGCAGGGAAGGCGCTGGTGAATTCCTTGAAGGAGCGGAGCTCCGTGCCGATGTCGATCGGGAACGGTGTCGAGGAGGAGGCGTTATCTTGGTTCAGGACGACGGAGAGGATGGCTTGCGTGCCGCAGGCGTTCTGGATGGTTTGCGCCGCGAAGAAGGTGCCGTTTTCCGTCGCGGAGGTGTCGTAGGTACCGTCTAGAGGGGTAGAGGCGTTCGGTCTCTTTTCGCGGATCCATTTGAAGAGGAATATGACGCCATAAACGGGGCTTTGCGTTGCGTTAGCTATAATAGAAATAAAACGACAAAAAAAAAATTGTATGTGCCTCCGGAACACACCTTAAAGAACGTATCGTATCCGCATCCAAAGATATAAGCTCTTCAAATTGTACATCTTTAACTCCTAAGCTCTCAATCAAGGAGGTGAACACGCCCTAAATAATGAAAAGAGCTCAGGTTAACGCCTGCAGACTGTCGAATGGTGTTGAGTGGCTCATCATAGATACCTCGTCAGATTCAATAGTGCTCCAGCCAGCAACGTCCGCCATTGTAGACGCTTTGTTCAATCCCGGCGAAACCAGGTATCCCCAAATATGAAGCTCCAACAAAGGGCAGAATCCGCGGGAATCAAACAGTCCACATTCAGTGTCTATCTGTCTTCCTGTCGACGTAATCCGAAACGAGAAAGCTTAAGCTTAAGCTTATTCCCCGACCTTGTTTGCGACAAATGCAAACGACGCAAACAATGCAAACTTCCGAGAGGGGTCACATGCCCCTACTATCCGCCACTAGTCGAAGTAGCAGCTGGAGGAACGACTCGTATACCTAATCTGGTACCAATCTCCTGGTGAGGTCAGAGAAAGCACAAGCACCCCCCTGATTCGCCGACATGCTTGTTGACAGACTCAGGTGGACGTCGCTTGACCAGAGCCTCTTGACAGCTTCCTGGGCGGTGTCTGAGGAACCTATTAGCGCCTAGATCCTCGTCCCGTCGCACTTGTCAAAATGACCAGTCTCCATGAGTGCCTACTGCAATCCTGCTGCTGCTGCTGGCGTCAGCCACCGCGCTTACACCGTCGCGGGATGCACCTGCAGCTCTGATGCAACAGTGTCCTGTCCCCGGTGTAGACAAAGTGCTACTACGGCCTCCGTCTCAGTGCTATCTATGCAATGACTGGGGTATCGTAAGCTACGGTTGCAGTTACACGAAGTCCATGGATTGTAACTACTCCCTTCAGCACTTGGGTGCTCACTGTTTTGCCGCCATGGATTCCTAGGCAGAACTTTTACAGTGGGTCCCGTTCATGACACAGCCCGACAAGAACATTGACAAGTTTTGGGCCTAGATCCTGTATCCTTGCCGCACTCCGCACGGACAACCACATGCACATGCTGCGCCCTGCCAATAACATCTGAGTGGCTGGCTTCCTTGTCGGGTGGACTTTCAGCTTGCCAAGATCAAGCCGCCGACTCGACCATGAGACCATTCTCCGAGAAACGCGGATACCCGACGTTAATCGATCTTTGTCGAAACTCTTCCGTAAAGAGAGGTCTAGATCTGGTATGGCCTGATCAGGAGTAATGATTCATCGTTATATGGGGTTTGGCCTGTTGATGACAGAGTTTCTCGTCCAGTGAGGAGAGCGACGAAGGACAATGTTCTCGCTAAGAGCTCTCTTACTGCGACAAATGCAATCCACCTATATCCGATTTCAATGGGTGGCAAAACCTAGGCAGGCGTAGACTTGTTCTGGAGAACTCTACTGTCCTCTCGGGACACCAAAAAAAAAAGAAGAAACCAAGAGGAGGGGGGTCAGGGATGGTGGGAAGCGACATATGGGGATTCGAATGCAATTGAGAAGGCTGAAACTTGATTCACATGAGCACATGCGGTGGACTACTGAAGCGTCACGGCATTCTTTTTAGTTTCGTAGGGGTTTTCTGCTATGGAACTCTTAAGCGGTTTCCGTGGCTCACCCGCTGGTCAATTGACATTGCAAAAGTCCCACTACATGAGCATCGCCTTGCTCCATGACGTCCTACGGATACCTCGCTTCACTCTAGCGATGTTATTATCCTAGAGACACCAAGCGCCTCGAAATACCCATCGCCTGATACGCGCATTGTCGAGCCTCGTGGCTATTACGGTGAGCAACAGCGAGTGAAACTGCGGAAGCACAAGACCTCGAGGGATGAAGACGGACAATGATGTCAAGCTTGACTGTGGGCTGCCTTTTATGCTTGTCATCTGATGTCCTTCAATCTTCTTGTTGACCTCAGGAGCAAGACGCACCCGATAGTTATTGTTGCCATTGATGAATAAATGGCCAGGGGAAATTGTGCCAGATCCCTAGTGCATAACCATCTTGTACTAAGTATAACTTGCGTTCATATTACTTATTCTAATTTTCACTTTCTCTTATTACTGGTAAGGTACAGGGGTTATTACAGGGAGTCTGTCCACTATTAACAGAGTTCCCAAACGGCGACCATCTCACTCTCGTGGGCAGAGTAAACGGTCCTCATAAAATTCATCTGGTTGTGGTAAAGAAAAGGCAGGGGACAGGCGATGCAGGCAGTGGCAAATTAATAAGAATTAACAATAGACAAATAAAATCAAAGCTACTAACGCTAGGTATCGAGATCATAACATGAAAAGAAATAGAATGAAAAATATCCATGGCTCGCCACATGCACATGCTTGCCCTATTACCTTTGTGTGTTCCAACGCCTGGCGTATAACTCCCGAGAGGGAGAATAATAATGAGAAATGGGGACGCTAGCGAGGGTGGCCGTTCTCCACTACAGGAGCCCTCGGAGCCGAATGAAATGTTTCCGTAATCCACTGCCCTAGAGAAAGGAAATTAAGACCACCCAAGCCGAAGTGAAACTCGGAGGGAAAAAAAAAGGTGGACACGAGTTCCGCTCCAATCATCCATCAAACCGAAGTGCTTGGGCTCTGAAGTGAGGTTACTCACACGAGTCCGATATATCGTAGTCGGCAGAGCCATCCGCTAGGAATCAAGCGTTAACCAGGCAGGGTTTACTGAGAGAGGCCCGAAGGGCTAGTAGTTTCCGTATCTCCGCATTTCCGAATAGTAGCAAAAAGAAAGGAAGCGGTTTCGAGAAGTTGCAAGGTCGGAGAAGAGACGAACTCAGCTAAAATAGGCCCTCAGCAAAAGAACTCAAAAAATTGGAAAAGGCGGTTTCGGAGCGCATTGCCAATCGGTTGAGTTTCCAGACTCAGGTTCAGCAAAGCCCCGGCGCTACTAACCCTGCAGCATTGAATGGTTGAGATGCATTATAAACCTCTATATTTAGGTTTAACGGCGTTGCATCGTTGCGATGCGTGGCTCTGTTCCACGCGCCATCCCCGTATAGAGGTGAGAATGCGGGCGACTGTGAAAAGGCATCGGAGTGACTGAAATCTGATGGCATGGTTCGCGGTTCCCGCATCTCTGGTTGCACCTGAGGCGTCTGAGGGTAGTGAGCGTGAGACGAGGGCACAGTGACATAGCTTCCTGCCATCTCGAACGGGGAAGTCGTCATGGACACAGCCTGCGGTGAGTGGACTGGAGATGAGTAAGTACCGTACTGCGGCGAAGGAGGCAACGAAGAGGAAGAGGTCATGGAATAGCCGTGTGGACTTCGGTACTGAGTCGACGATGGAGACGTATTCCTGCGGTCAGCAGTCCGCCGTGGGGACCAGTGGACACGCTCTTTGTATCGCGCAAGAATGTGTCGCGGCAAGTCCAGAAGGCTCATGGCTAGCTGGAATTCCGCATTGAACGGGTCCATAGAATTCCGAACGGCAACGATTCGAAAGATGTCCTCGACCGGTCCAATCGACAAAGCACCAAGATATGCAATCCCCATTTCGGAAAACAGAGAATCCAGGGCAACTCCTACTCCAAAAAACTGGGCAAGGACCGCAAGTCCACTAATGTCCGTATCTCCACCTCGTAGGAGAGTGGGGGGCAGCCAGAACAGCCATTGAACCAGCGGTTGGATTCGTCCAAAGATCTGTTCGGGCGTTTGCATCGGAAGGTCCCTGCGGAGCTGTCGTAGGAACTCGAGTAACTCCCCAATTCGAGTGTAGTACTCTTGATTGTGCGAGACCCGACCTTGTACCCTTTCAAGGGCTGTAATCGTTTGGTCAAGGTGGGCGAGATCCTCCTCGGGAAAACGATGATATCCATTGGAGACGGCAGAATGTATACTTCTCAAGACTTGCTGGTTCTCAAGAAACCTCGCTAGATCTGATTCCTGCTTCCAAGATGGATGCATAGCACTCAGAACCTATTTCGGTCAGATATTTCAGTTGCTTCCAAAGAATCATTCCGGGGCGATATTACGCACTGTAGAAAGACCTTGCTGTAGAGACGCCCAGTGCTGCCTGAGTGGCGGTCAGTTGAGTACGACGAGAATAACGTAGCGGATATGATGCTCACCAGTCTGTGGCTCCCCAAGATAGTAATATCGAGGCAGCGAGAATGGCTTCACAATTTTTGTTGGAAAAAGAGCTTAGCGCTTCTTGCAAGCCTTTGATCGCAATACCTTTGTGGTGATAAGCTAAGTGTTTCGTGTCCTGGTTGCTGGTCAACCAGGAAAGATGGAAGGCAGACAGAGCCAGGATCGAATGCATAACAAACTCATTGGAAAGTGCGAAGCTCAGCAAACTGGTAATAGTGTCGTTAGTTCAGAAGCTCCTCCACATGGTGGAACGGTACCCCTCAAGGATATCCCCACTATCAGAACCGTAACTTACTTCGGCAGAGTCTGTGCCCATGGGGTACAATTGCTGAAGCCACGGCGATATAAATCAAACGATAACCCGATAATATGGTGGACGAGTCGAAGATCTGTCCGAGACAATCTGTACCAGCTATCTCGAGGGCAGTTCAGAAGCTCAGGAAACGGTGCGACACCCGTGGCATGCCAATTATTGATCTCGATTTCGATTTCCGGGGACATGAGAAGATCAGGGATCCGGCGCGCTTTCAAGGACTCCTCCTGCGCAGCAGCAACATCCATGTAATCACAGCGGCAGTTGTGTTTCGTACAATTTCGACTGGATCGTCCTTCTGTCAGCCAGTCTTTTGAAAGCCTGAGAGAAGTTTTCACCAACGGAGGGGGGGAAAAAATTAGGTACCATTGAGGAAAACTTTCATCACATCGAATATGCCTTCTCTTGCACGTCTTACACCCGTTTCGGGACTTGGTGTGGCTCTTGCGGGGAGGCCCGCCACCTGGTCCAGCCATCCTACCCATTGGAAAGTCGGGGGAGCTCGAAGTTCCCCAAATCGTGTGATAAAGAACAGCAACCCGGCTGCAGTATACACCAAAGGGGTGAAAGTGCTGGAAAGTACCTGGAGGTACAATCCTAGTAGCCGCGGGGGAAAATGGCAGGATTTGAGAAATAATCAGAGCTCACGACGAGAACGACCGGAACGGTGGAAATTAGAGGAGAATAGAGGCAAAATAATACATCAAGAACTAGATCGTAAAAGGGATGAGCCGTCAGCGACCTATTGTGCAGTTGAATCACTGGTGTTGTCCTGAACAGCCCTCCTGATGGAGGGAGAAGTAAGAGGCAGGAAGGGAAAAAAGGTGTAAATTTCCGGCCAGGAAATGCGAATATTTGACCTGTAACCTATGCACGGTAGAATAATGCTGGGGCAGTCACCGCGGACTTGAAGAAGAACCTCTTGTCCACTTAAGCGCCGGCTCAGAGCATCTTTATCCTCGGGGATGGGCGAAGTGTACGGGGTAGGTGTCGAACGCCACGGCCGGTCAGGTGCTGCTCTCCAGAGATGCAATCATAGTGGAGGGGTCCAGAGGCGGCTTTTGATCATTTTTTACTTTGCATATTATTACACGGATACTTTATTATTTTTGGATCTGTCCGTGAGTGGAGTGGCTAGCATAGAGCTGTCCTGTTCGGGACTGGCGCAGGAGCCTCCTTCATCTGGGGGAGAGATCCGTGAAACGGTATTCGGTGGTTGATCCCAAGAGCCTCTTGAGTGATTTTCAAAAAATGAAATAATGGGAACGTCGTGCAGTCTAGGTTGGCGGCTAGCCAAGGACACCCGGCCGCCTGGATTCGACTTCGACAGTGAGCCTGTGCGTCTACTATGTGCGAAGGGCAAGACGTGGACATTGGTTGGCCAGCGCCCTCTGTCTGATCATGCCGCACTAGCCCGTCGGCAACAGCATGGATCCTCGAAGGGCGGTATTCTTTTTCTTTTTTCTCTTTTCTTTTTTTTTTTTTTTCTGTTTTGTTTTCTTGTGCACGATATCGTCAGTCTGCATGAGTGGGCAGCATTCTCCCTGCGGACCAGTAGGCTCCGGTCCTGCGGCAAACTAGCTAGAACTGGCATGCATTCTCCATGACAGTTGTGTACTCAAAAAAGGAATTAATCGAGTAATATTATTAGCCTCGGCATGAAAGAGGATTTTGCCTGACGGTAAGCTGGTCAGCAACGACAAAAGGTGCCCGTCGGGTACCCTGGCCTACCTTCGAGCGCACTAGAGCATCCCCGGCAAAAGCCGGAGCAGTTTGGAGTCGACAGAACACAGAACATCTGAAATTAGGAAGCGAGGAAACAACAATAATGTCATATTTTCTTGGCCATCGTTTCCGCTGGATTTGACTCTCACGGGGCCACATGGAGGGCAATCCTCGCGCCTCATCTTTGACCACCAGGGCCCTTCGCAGCTAACCCGTTTCGGTGGATCTTAAGCGAAATAGCCTGGTGTGGAGTGGGAAGCCGTCCTTGGAAACGTACGATTTGGCACGTTGCGAGGTATGCGCGGCCGAAAGACCTGTTTCCATTGGACAGATCTCTCCGCAGAAGCGCACCAAGACCCGCTAAGTCAATTCCCTTCCTTCATGCCACGGTATCGTCAAAAGGTTAAAATAAAATGGCTTGAAAGCCCGGTCGAATGTCTCGCCGGTGTGTCTCAAAAAACAGCAGAAACGAAATTGGTGGCTGATGGCACGATCCTGACAACACAAGAAGCCCACCTGGTTGAATTCTAGGCTCTGACTCATTATTACCCACAGGACCGCAGCAAAATGAAGGAGATCAGTTCTCCTGAGGCTGCCACAGAAGCTGCCAAGTTCTAACGGACAAGACCACGCCGAAAGGAGAACACCATGATTCTTGCCGCACATGTTCCCGTCTTTCGCGGGGTGAAGAAAAAACGCATCTCGATCTCACGTCGTACTAGTAATGACCGATATGGCTGGCCAACGCTGTGGCCATCCCCCACCCTGCAGATATGATCTCTGACTAGCCATACGGTCTCTTCTTACCTGACGGGGTGACGACAACTGGGAGCCTGGAACCTGCGTGGCGCTGGAAACCGTAAATTGTAGAAGTTGCCCCCGTTGGTGTGCTTTTCCCTTCCCTTTTTCGACCTCCTTTGTTTGTTCGGGCGAAGTAAAGAGATCCAATCATCTTGGGCCCTTATTTGCAGTTGCAGACCGCGGTGCTGAACGGCGCCGAAGGTCATTATTGGGACCTGGGCACTCTGACACCGACAAGCCGCTAGGAAGGCTGAATCGGCCACCTTAGGCTAGCTTGCGGTGTGCGCCTTGGCCAGAACTTCACATCCCCAACAAATCACAGGGAGTGGCCATCTAATTCAGGACCAGATTCGGGTGACTTGGGAAAGTCTATTCTCCATGGATCAAAGTTGACGCAACTTGCAAGCACGGCTACCGGTATCCTGCATGTACTGTTGGCACTGGCCCGCACGCCCGGATGGATACCTCATCAATCCGTAGGGGCTAATGGGACCCATGAATTTGGATAAGCCCCTGTCTGTCCGGGTGGCACATCGAGCTAGATAGTTATGATACAGCTTTTCGTCTGTGCTGTGTGCTGCAGCTAGATGGACTTCTGCGCGTCAACCTCGCTAAGCCACTCAGTGGTTGCTGCTAGTGAAGCTCCCCCTCCCCCTGTCCAAATTTCAAGGATTGCCATGCAATCATGACGGCGTCTGCTGTGGATACCGAACAGACAATCGTCTCCTTTCGATGGCGAGACTATCACCAGAGGTCGAGCACAGGCCAAACCTTGGCCTCTTGACTCTTGTCGAGGCGTGCCAGCAGAGCCCGAGAACCCCCAACCACTGGGCCTGGTTTCGATGCTGGGTGCTTGGGTCACCTGCCCAGCGCGCTGGGAGGATCCAGTCAAGCGCGTCCACAGCACAACCTCAAAACTCTAACTCAGAAGTGCCCGTGCCTTGCGTTTTACGCCAGACGGAAATCTGCTCAGCCCACTGCAGACGGACTCGTAAGCTGAGTGGACGACCCTGACGCGCGGGTTCGTACTGGAGCGGATGTCCGGATATCACGATTGCCTACTGAGTGCTTGGACCACAGGTAAGTTCGGTAGTTGCCGCCCATGTGGTTCGGGGCAGTGTCCACTGCGTTGGCGTCAATCCGTATCTACCTCTCCTAGATAACTATATTTATTATTATTATTATTATTATTGACAATTCCACAGCCCCGTCCTAGCGAGAACCGATCCCCAATCATGGACTCTGGTGTTGACGCACCAGAAGGTTTGCGGGGATATGTTGCCCGGGTAAGGTATTATCTCGGAGATCCATAATGTTCGACTCTGGGAAGATTCACCTTCGATTATACGCTTGCTCCTTCTGTTCTGTTCCAGGTGGCCGTTTAGCCCCGGTGGTTCCCAGTAACGTGCCATATGATATGATATGATACGATACTTGCTCCTTTTGCCACTCAAAAAGTTTAGCGGCAAAAACTACCTCGTACGGAGCGCTTTCCGACCACATGGCATGAGCTAAGCTCCGATGTCAGGGATTAGGGTCTCGGTCACAAAAAGGCTACTAAAAATGTCTCCAGCTCTAGCCCGTCTGTCGGTATGACAGCTCATCTGCAATCTGCAGCCGTCACGAAACAGTCCTAGATCGTCGGAAAATATTGCCCGAGTAGGAAGCTCCCTATGGCACGCCGCATATTATTAAACATTAGCTAAGAGATGAGAACAATAATAATTAATATAGAAATAACGATCTGGTGCGGTGTGAAGACTGAGAATTTGCCCGACTGCTAGTAAGGTTGGGGCTCTATCTTGCAGCATGCTCCCGACCTTAGTTTGGTACTTTCGGGGAATTCGTAACCCTCCTCACGGGACCAACCAATACCTGAGCCCTGATAGACTCTGCAGATTCGCTGTCGTAAGCCCCCCCCGGATGATTGGCTGTTTAATTAGGCTAGACAGGCTAGAGGTGCCTAGCAACTCCATTTTAGTTATCTCGCACTTGGACTCGATGATTGTTTTTCTTTTTTTCTTTTTGGTCCGAACCCCAAAGGTTTGTCTACTGTGGAGTCCTGCTCGCTCAACGTCAAAGCTTTTTTTTTTTTCTTATTTTTTTTGTGAGGAACGTCCCCACTGCTGTTGGGGATATTACAGCGGGAGCTGTCATTGCTGTCCAGGCGGGGGCATTATGAAGAGGTCAATTCTTCACGATACATTCTGTGATCCGCAAGTCCAGGGGGCCTAGAGACATAAATTGAAACGTTCTTCCAGTGAACCGTAGTTCCCTCGATGCCATTGGGACACCCGATAGTGGAATATACTTCGAGCTCATTTACTCCAATTTTACCTGGGCTCGCACTGAAGCGACGTGCCAAATTGGCGCCCGAGGTAGGCTACAGCCGGTCAATGGCTGCTCTGCACGCGGCAACGAGACACCAACATCGCCTTCATTGGGCTATATGGCCAGTAGGTTTGAACTAAAGTTCCTTTTGCCGCAACGCTGGTGATCACCCAGCGTCGTCCGCTCGACTGGTGTCCTATGAATAAAGTGGTTAATTGGACGAATACGCGAGAAGGACCATTAGCAGCAGGCAGCATACCAGAACCGCAAATTGCCAGTCTCGCGAAATATAGTACGCAATTTATGTTCACAATATCCGCATCTCAACCGAATATGGCGCTAATATCCCGTCATAAATGGATGCGCACTGCAGAAGACGAGTAGGAAGCAAGGGATCTACAGGCGCTTCGAAAACGAGACTGAGTTCTGTGGTGGGCGAGTTGCTCCAAGTGGGTCTAGGCCATAGAGGTTAAGGTTAACCTCTCCACGATGGTGATCTTCTGGGCCTGTCTAAACGCTTCGTATGTTAAAGTTCAACTGAAACAAGGCGCTGTTTGATTGTGATATGGCATGCCGCCTGTTTTTTTGCAAAATGCCTGGAAATTTTAGTTGATGATTAACAACTGGGCATGGCCTCATGCTGTCTTGGGAGGCAAACTTGAGGAAGTAGAACCAGATATCTGAGTTCACTGCTTCAGCAGAAGAAGACTAGTCAATGGCTGGTTGTTATTCACTTGGTCGCTTCCGTGAGGCACTTTGGCCATCTCCACATGACACCGTCCATCAGTCGTAAACATCACTGGCAACCTTAAATGCTGGCTAACGTAATAATTCTGTTGCCTGATTTAATAGATCCCAGCAATAGTCGGCTGTACAGAGGTTTGTGGTGGCCCAATGCGCTCCCGGTTTCAAATCTGTGCTCCTGGCAGAAGTTGTTGAACTTATTGGGCCAAAAAAGGCCAAATGCTCCAGTGGGTTTCCGATGGTTCGTTATGGGCCCTTGTGTCTGCTCAACAGAGATTCTATATTCTCATATCCGGTGCTTAGTTGCTTCCTATTGTACTGTACAATTTATAAAGAATATATTAAGTTCACGACTGACTTCCACCTCTCGATATCCTGAACTCAGGTGAGCGCAAAGCGTATCTTTCTTCACTAAATTCGAACCATTGACGGATGCTGGGCACTGGAATCTATCGGTGGCAGGAACTGGTGTGTTGACACGGTCGACCAGGCATCGATTCTGGCATGTTGCGCTGGTACTAGAGTCAAACCCGAGACAATGGATTCTTGTTGAAGGTCAGTTTAACTACTGCCAGAAGTATAGTGCCCGACAGGACCACAATGCCGCTAAATATGGATGCCTCTGTGAACCTGTGGTACTTGGTAATCAAAGCACCTGTGATAGGTGTTCCCGTGAGGCCCGCGAGAGCAATAATAGCCATGCCCTGCCCTAGATAGGCGCCGATGACGCTTGGACTAGGTGCAGTTCGAGAAATGCAGGGTCCCATTAGCGACACAATAGCGCCGGAGCAGAAACCATACAAGGCGGCAAAGACGATAATGGAAGCGTTGGATTTTACAGCCGTCCAACACAGGAGGAGTACACCTGTTGAGAGCCCTGAGAGGCCGAGGGTGTTATATGGTCCGAGTCTGTCGGCCGCTGCTCCTGGTAGAGTCCGGCCAAATACGGATGCACCATTCAAGACAGCCAGCAAGTATGAGGCTAGGTCTGCACTCATTCCATTTACCTTGCCGTATTCTTCAATGTAGAAGAACGGCGTGAACACACCCCAAGCCATAAGGAATATCGCCAGCACCGACCCAGAGTAGGCGAACGATTTGAAGGCCCCTAAACGGAGAATGGTGTCTTTTCGCGGTGGAAGACGTGGCCGAATCGTCATCACAGCGACTGACAGCAACACAAGCATGATGAATCCGACAATCCTGACTGTCCAACCGAACCCCAAGGACTTGTACCGGAACATTCTGTTCAGAGCAATCGGGAAGATCACGCCGCCCAACGACGATCCTGAGACGGCGACTCCAAATGCCAGGCCGCGCTTTGCGTGAAAGTACTGGCTAACCGCTACCATTGAGGGTGAGAACATGATGCCGTTACAGAAGCCTCCGAGGAGCCCCTGTGCGAGTATGAACTGGTAGTATTCTTTGCACAGGGACGTCATCATCACAGAAAAGATGAAAAATATCGCAGCGGGAGCAATCATCTGATGATTCATCAAAAGTTAGACAGTACTCAATGTTGGTAAAGGACAGTGAACAGTTCTGGGACGGACCTTTCCGCCGTATCGGTCGAATAGAGGCCCTCCTACTGAACCCCCACCGAAAAGGAAGAAGCTCTGGAGAGATCCGATCCAAGCAATAGCAGATGATGACTTGTCCCGCAACTGATGAGTTGAGTAGTAATCGAGATATGCTCTAATCGATAACGACCGGAGAGTGTCACTTGGTATGCTCATAATGGCGATTTGGATTGAGTCGACTCACCCGAACGCATTTAAGTAGCCGAACGTGCAAAACATGATACAGAACGCCCCGGCAACAACACTCCATGCGCGAAATCCGCCTTCAGGGAAGGACACTTCTACTGATGGGGTGACGGTCTCTTTTTCCGGAGGAGAATCTGACTCCAGGTCGAGATCGTCCGGCTCTTGATCGACGGACGGAGAGTCTTGAGGATCTTGCATCTTGGTCTTGATTTGAGGTCGCTCAACGAGATGAGAGGCTTTGCACAGCTCAAGAAATTATGTTAGAAAGGATATACAAGATACTGAACGATAGTCTGCCAGCCGGGAGGCTATTTTTTATATGCTCGTAGCTCTCCTTTTTCTTGAAGCCGTAACCCTTCCGCCACTAGGGCTTCATCGGGACCGTGAACGGCCGCGCCGATTGAAAGACCGCGCCGCAGAGAATCTCCAATTTGACATCAAAGATTCCAGTTAGCTCGGAGTCCGAACAGCCGTATGCCGATAGATCGTTAGTATTATCCTGGCTGCTGTGTTTCCGGATTATGAGGTTTCGTCCGTCGTCTGGTTCACTTATGAACAGGACCTATAGAGCTAGCCAGGGAGCTAGCCAGGGAGCTAGCCAGGTAAAATATGGAGACGTGAAAGGAGATATTTTATCTTAATATACTGTCAAAAGTTGCTACTTTGTCAACAAATTGGACTGGACTGTATTTGTTGGACCAGGCCTGGTACAATGATATTGAGGAAAGGGAGACACTGCTGGGGCCTGACTTACGCAAAGGCGAGAGAAAGAAAAGAGCAACACAGCAGAGAAAGAACAGCGCACAGGCACATAGAGCTGTTACAGTAGTATTCTTGAGATCCTCAAGGATGTGCGTGAGACAAAGAATCCAAAACCGCCAAACTACCTAAGGGCCTCTTGGGCAGATGGAGAGTCATCAGTGGGATGCTCCAGGCTCCGCCACTGGACTACAATGTCATTGTGCCTACCGCTCTACCGAAAGCAGAAGGGACTACAATCCTTCGAGTAGAGCAGTAGGCATTATCAGGTGAGCATGGGGCAGAAAAATAATCCAAGAGGACTAAACTGTCTCTTGGGCGGCAGAGAGTGTCAATGCTCTTGAACTGGCGTCAATCATTGCCGGGCTGGTAGCCAGTGGACCACTCCGGCAAGATGGACGTACTACGTCGCATGCCCAGGAGAGCCCCCAAGAAAGCTTTGCCGTAGTAGCAGGGGCCCCCAGAGACCTACTAGATAGCAAGAGTTTTACATAACATTATAGGGCATTGGGAGGTTGCCTGGCACTCGAGTTTCTTCCGCTTTTAGTTGCAGTACTAGGCAAGGTATCTCACCCACATGAGTAGTATCTGGCATATACTGACTGCAGGATTAAAGAAGACCAGGAGTTAGCTCTATTGCAAGGCTACACATATACACTCCAAGCTTGTTACCCCGTACGCCAGCAAGTACACCTTAGGCCACCTTAGCTTGTATTAAGTTCTGCAATGCCTTGGAAGTTTTTCTATGAAGTTATCCACCGTAATACTGTAAAGGCCTTACAAGAAAGTTTCAGAACTGATCGACCTGACGTTCTTCTGCACATAGTCTAACTGATAGTTTGATAAGAAAGGAAGTTTGTCACCCTGGTGGCCAAATATAGGGTTACGGACCGTGGCCGAGCAGGCGCAGCGTCGCTCGGAAACAGGGCTGAACAGCCGAACGGCCGAACGGCCGCACCTCCGAAAGCTCCGAGAGATCGGCATTGTTTTAGTTCAGGGCATCATCGGCTTCATCATCACCGCTGGAACCCTCTTGCAAAATGTGTCGACATATTTGACCGTCTCTTCAAAAGATCGGAGAGATCAGATCTTCGGAACAAGGGTGCCTCATGAATAACTTGCGCCGATATCATGTTGAGCGATCGTGTTTGCGCTGTCATCAACGTAAGACTCGTTGTGATAAAGGCTCTCCATGTTCTGCATGTGGCAGACTAGGTTTATCTTGCCAATATCCCGGTCCAGTTCATATTAAACGTCGAACACCAAAAACAACCCTGGACGATATAGTTTCCCGCTTGGAAAAGCTGGAGCAGTCGGTTGCGGCCCTTTCTCGTGGTAGAACGACTACATATCCAGATAGCTATGCAGAAGGGGAGCCTGCCGCACCACACGTCGACACTACCACTGGCACTAGAGGCCCTTCTAACAGACAGAAATCATTGGATCTTTCTTCGGGAGACGAATTATTGGCCAAAAATGGCCGATATATCAACGAAGACCTGCTGTCACGCGTTTTGGTGAAGGAGGAGCTAGACTTGGATATCAGGACAACAGGCAGTAACAAGAATACTAGTTCGACATTACGGCCGACTGTCAGTTTCGGTGGGCTAATAGCTGAACCACTTCTGTCTAAACCGGACATTGAGACACTGCACCCAGATCGAGCTCAGGCAATACATCTCTGGCAGACATTTCTGAACCGCGCTGAGCCACTCGCGAAATTCATGCACGTCCCGTCAACCACGCCATGCATCTTTGCTGCGATTAATCAGCCCCTGACTGCTCCAGCAGATGTTCACGCTCTCCTCTTTGCAGTCTACTTCGCTGCAGGCACCTGTCTTACCTCCGATAGACAGAATAAAGAGGAGGGGTACTCCGGTCTTCGCAGATACCAGCAGGGACTCGAAGTGGCATTGCATCGCTCGTCGTTTCTGGAGACTCCAACCATGACATCTTTGCAGGCTATGGCAATATATGGGGTAAAGCTATCCATGTCAGCGAAACACCTTTATTTACTGACTTTGTACCCTTGATATCTAGGCGGCACTGCGAGCCCACCACACCGGTCGAGCGGGGTGGACGTTGCGTGGACTAACTATTCGTGCAGCCCAATCGATCGGTCTTCATTGTGATGGGGAAAACTTCAGACTTTCGCCGCTGGAGTGCGAGGCCCGCCGGCGGCTTTGGTGGCAGATCTTCGCTGCCGACAACCGCGCGTCCGAGGACCACGGAATAAATATCCTTGGCTACGAGCTTGCTGACATCTGTCTACCTACGAACGTGGATGACGCGGAAGTCTCCGCCGAAACAACAATAGCACCTCCTAACCGTTCCCGTTGGACGGATATGACCACGCCCCTTATTTCTATGGAGATTCATAAAGTGTGGTGGTGCATCTATCATCCCAAGGCTGGGTCTATGGCTGGAGTCGAGCCGGATAAACTAGTACAGCAGCTGAGGGCGCGGCTCGAGGACAAATATCTCAGATACGGTGATGAAAATATCCCTGTACAACGGTACGGACTGATGTTAGCGGCGGCGCTTACAGCCAAGATGGACGTCTACTTGCGACAGAAGGAACTCCAAACCCAGAGTGCGACTTTCTCATCCGAAGAGCGTTCCGCTGCCGCCGATAAATTACTAGAGCTGGCTTGCCATGCGTTGGAATTGACTCTGAAGATATACGACGACGAACTGCTGAGCGAATTCCGCACTTTTACCTCCACATACATGCCGTACCATATCCTTACGTATATGCTCTGGCATCTACGCATCTTCCCCGGAGGCCCGAATTCTGACAGAGCCTGGCGTGAGGTAGATAAGACTATAGAGCTGGTGAATGCGGATCCTTCATGGCCAGATCCGGGCTCACACTGGCCGATGATTCTGCGGTTACGGGAGAAGGCGTTGCGTGCTCGAACTAAGAGTGTCCTTCGCCCAGAAGAGCAGACTATACAGCCGGCTTACTCGACTTGGAATACTCCTGAAGACGATGCTGGCTCGCTGCCAGATGTGCTGCAGGATAGTTGGAATTTCGACTTTTCCGGGTACCTTGACTGGGACTTTTCAGCTTGAAGTGTTCGAGTGTTGGGGCCGCAAGGAGTAGCACATCCAGTATAGAGATTTGGACAAGTCGTTCAAAATTAAATTTGTCAAGCTTTCTTGGGAGCAATAAACACTAATGACAATGTTTTGTTATAGAAATATAGTGTTGGAGCTTGCCACTGCAATGCCAGATAGGTTATACAAGTTTCACACCACAAGAGCTCTCTAGCGCTGATAATAATAATGCAGTACCATATGTGACATGAAAGTGTAACACATGTTTCTAGAAGATTCTTAGGAAGATAAAACCATGGGTCAGGAGCGATACTAGCAAGCCCCAGGTTCTCCTATGGGGAATTGAGAGTAATGCTAGAGGAAAGATCATTATATGCTTGGTACTGGGCTGGAAATCTTAAAGGCTGAACCTTACCAGCTTCCTGAGTGCTGTACCGGGAGCCCTAAACGGTGACAGGGTTCACTGAGAAGTTCTATATAGTAAAGGTTTGAAGTTGCTGAGCATTAGTGCAGTCTCTTGACCCAGTGAGGGAGGCTGAGAAGCTGTCACATCTTTAAGCTGCCATAATCTAAGCGTGATTCTAAGGATCCTGGCCCCAGCCCCCTAAGGCTTCATGACTTGGATGCGCCTTATCCAAAAACAGTAAGAGTATTGGGCCAATCATGGGAGAGACTATTGGGGCTGGTACCTAGGTAAGGTAATCAATGTGTGCGCCATTCCCTGGACGGAGCATCCTTCGGTACAATTGACACCGTCACTCTCCCCCAATCAATTCCTTAATGGTGTCTACTGCGACGTGCTGACAGCATTGGTGTAGCTGACAAAAGATCGGATTAGTGGTGATGTCATTGGGTCTTGAAGTCACCCATGGCGGTTGACTTCTCCCTTTTAATCACTGGAGGAGTCCAGATCATGGAACGCCAAATCAATATGAACATGAGCCGGATTGGTCATAGCAGGAGTTTCAGCAATCTCTGCAGCCTTCGAAAGCAGATCTGTCCTAGAGTTAGGATCCCGTATACCAGTCGATACATTTCGACTGTCAGAACTCAAGCTCGGCGTCGCCCTACGCTCCCTACACTACCTAGCACCGCCAAGCCAGCGATGAAAGTGAATATGAGCGGCCGGGTCCCAATTGAGTCGCAGCGTGTCGATGCACCGCTCACACAGTCCGCGACTTTTTTGATATTATCGGTTGCCGACGGACCTGATGCATTGCAGACTGCGCGTTCGACGATCGCAGGGGTCGAGGATCTCGCGAAGAACGTTGCTATTCGCGACCTGAGATCTCAATTTGCATGCACTGTCGGGATCGGTAGCAATATCTGGGATCGCCTTACTGGGCTCCCACGGCCGGCAGAACTACGTCCATTTCCCACGATCGCAGGTGCTGTTCACACTGCCGTCTCAACTCCCGGCGATCTCCTCTTTCACATCCGTTCGGAACGTCGAGATATATGCTTTGAGTTTGAGCGACAGCTAATGGATCTTCTTGGTGATTCTGTTTCGGTCGTGGATCAGACGGTCGGTTTCCGCTACTTCGACACTCGCGACCTCCTTGGGTTTGTTGACGGCACAGCCAACCCGGTCGGTCCGGCGGTACCCAGTTCGATCCTTGTGGCGGAAGAAGACCAGTCGTCTAGTGGAGGCAGTTATATCGTGGTTCAGAAATACGTCCATGACTTGAAGGCATGGAAATCTCTTCCAACAGAGCAGCAGGAGGCGATTATCGGCCGCACCAAGTGGGACAACGTTGAGCTAGAGGATGCAGAGTCTGGCCAACAGTCACACAAGACACTCAACACCATTGAAGATGAGAACGGTGGCGAGCATGAAATCCTCCGCGACAATATGCCGTTCGGCAACCCCAGCTCTGGCGAGTTTGGAACTTACTTTATTGGATACACGCGCCGCTTGTGGGTCATCGAGCGAATGCTCGAGCGCATGTTTGTTGGGAACCCTCCTGGAAAGCACGACCGCATACTTGATTTCTCTACGCCCCTCACAGGTGGCACGTTCTTCGCGCCGTCCGCCAGCGCTCTGGCTGGCCTTGCGGACGATTAGTCGGCGGCAAATCTATTCCTCTTAATGAACCTTTGTATCTAGATGCGAACAAGCCACGATTCTACTCTGACGGGCGAGTCCATGTCATACCATATGTATCATATGTCTCGCCAGCTTTCTTTTCGCGACTGCGTCTTTTTTGTGAAAAAAAAAAAAAGAAAAGAGAGAGCTTCTGCGGGCATCATCTTAGGTTGATATGATCGAAAGCATGTGCCTGATGGGCTCCTTCTTCATGTGACAGGACTTGGAGAAACGGAAGTTGGCGGCTAGAATTAGCTGTTACTTACTAGTGGAGTTGGGATGCTCTCAGCACCAGAGCACAACAAGATTAGCCAGTTGTCAACAAATGTCTCAGCTGTCTCTGCGTTTTGTCAACTGGCAGTTTGGTGGTCCAGCAATGCCAATGTTTATGGCCATCAAGCCCCAACAGACCCATAAACGGTCCAAACTAACCTCCACTTACGGACTGTAAGAACGAATTGCTCCGTTTTTAATCCTGTATGGGACGTGACGGCCAGGCTGTCAAGATTACCTCACCGTTTGTTGACAGTGATCTGCAGCCCTTTCCTTGCCTCCGCGACGGGGGTTCTGAGGCCCACTTCCAAGGATCCAAGGACCATTTCAGCCAATTCTTGCACCTTACCAAGCCAACAGTCTTTCACCTACCCAGTCATCGTTGGATACGTTCGGCGTCCTTGTACAGCCAGCTTGGTTCACGTAACGCGGTAGGGTTGTTTTTGGGGGGCTGCCTCTTCGACGTGTTCTGTCGTGTTCCTTTCTCTTCGAAAAGAACGGGAAACACATGTGCCTCCCCGCCGGAAGAATCACAACAAACGGGGTTATCCAGTAAGAAAGCTGGAATGTTGTGGCCAGTGATCTTCACTGTGGTAAACCAATTATCCACTCAGACGCCAGGTTTTACGCTTCTGGCCCCTCAGAAAGTTAGCATGAGCACCATAATTGAGCTTGCAGAATGCTGTGCATCATCACCACGTATGCCTATATCCCTAATTCGTTCTGGCAGCTCTGCGGAGAAAGACACATCTCCGGTGGCCCGGTGCCGTGGCCCCCTCCGGGGGTGGAATGAGGGGGCTGAAACCGGGGTATGGAGTTCGGGAGGAGCCACGCCGAAAGTCTCCATGGGGAGATGTTACGCGGTGCGCGGCAGCCAGGGAAACGAGATGGTCAGATTGTTGTGCGGTCCTATCATACAGGTTCACTCCGGTCATCCGCGCGCTCTATGGGGAGGTTAAGCTCTGCGGATCTCATACCTCGACGACGCGGGTCCGCACGCGGGCGGGTACCCCCGCATATCGGCAACTTCTTGGCACGGTCATTAATTGCATAGTGAAGCTGTATTAGATCGGATGCAGAAATACAGTGGCCCTATATAACCAGTCAGGGGTTTTCCGTTTGTTTATGGAGGTCATATTATCTTTTCGGGTCTCTGCAGCTAGAGAAGCTCTTTGTTCCTTTTCACTGCATCTGTTGCTACCCACACAATGGACGGCGAAAACAGCTTCAACGGTGCGGCGAAATCAACGTCGCACCATGAGAGAGCTGGAATGGACACACTCACCGCAGTCCCTACTTCAATCACACTGACTCCCGAGCAGTTTGAGAAGCTTTACCTAACCCCATTGATGCACCGTCAGGGAACTTTCCAAAAACAACTTGGAAATCCGACTCCACTGTACGTACCCTAACTATACTTATATCCTTCCCGATATGTGACCCTGATGCTCACCGACTATTCTAGAGGGTTGGGTGGTTTTGTTCTTACAACGACACCGCTTTCTTGCAACTTGATGGGCTGGAGGGGAGCTGGACTGAATGGCATTGCGTACACGTTAGTAGTTCTATGAAGACCCATGGCGGTGCCTATGAGTTGACATTGAAGAATAGCGGACCTATTATCTTCCTAGGAGGAGGTTGCCTGTTTATCACAGCCATTCTGGAGTTCATCATTGGAAACACCTTTACGTCTATCGTCTTCGGCACCATTGGTAGGGTTGACTCCCTCCTGAGAGCAATGCGAAATGAATATTTCACACTGATACAGAGCCTTTCAGGTGCATTCTGGTTTGCATTTGGCACAACTATGGTTCCATCATTCAATGCAGCAGGTTTGTCTCAGTATTTTCGCGGGCATGGTTCGACGCCTGTTGTGCTTACACACTGACACTGCAAATAGCTCCATACTCGGCATCCACAAGAGACACGATGGCAGGGCTTAGCGAACCTATGTTCTTAGACTCATACGGTATGAGCTATTGGTACTATATATAAACCTTTACTAACCCTTTCCCAACGTGGCTGTTCAATGACAGGTTTCTTCTTCTTATCAATGACTCTATTGATGATCATCTTCCTGATTTGCTCCACTCGCACGAACCTTGTCTTTGTGGGAATATTTGCATCCCTAGTCATGGTCTTTACTCTGTTGACCGCGGCTTACTGGCGATTGGCGCTTGCGGATACGGTCGTTGGCAACAGACTGGTAGTGGTAAGTTCCCAAACTCTCCGTGGTGATTGGTTGCTTCCATCCTGGATACTTTTGACAGAGTCCTGACTTTCACTTCTCTAGGGCGCGGGTGCTTCTCTGTTTGTAAGTAGTTTACTTGGATGGTATATGCTGTTGGCGCAACTTGTCGACTCCGTTGGCTTCCCCTTGCCTGTCCCGTTGGGAGACCTGAGTCACCTCTGGAACCGTTACAAGCAGCGGTAAGTATTTTCTCTTCCTCGCCAGTGGAGGCCTTCTATTCTAAAGACCACGAACCAGCGCCGCACATGACTTGGAAACAAACGCTGTTGCCATCGGCAGCGACCATGAGGGCAAGTAAATGCCCAGCTGCGAAGAGGACGTTGGGTGTTGCAGACGAACCTTGCCTACGGTTAGGTTCTTCCCGTACTGCATAACGATGTGAGCCAAACACGGTCGAATTCATTATGATGTCGGGAAAAGGCACTTCGTTGGAATTAATAGTTGGGTGATGGATTGTACCATACTAACTACCTAGGTAGTACATACTAAAACAGACGATTTGTTGTGAGGCGGACTTGCAGTATCCGAACCGCACGAATACCCTACCTAATTTTGATTATTTCCAGTGATTCACACATGCCAGTAGCGGGTAAATTACGTGAATACAAGCAGGATCCTCCTAACACTTTATCCACTACCTACCTAACGTACCTAGGTAGGTACGTTTGTAGGGCACGTGGAGGGGTCCAAGACGCTCCATAAAGCCTTGCATGACTCGTGTACTGAACAGGCATTATTCTTACTGGCGCTGTCGCTTCTAGGTCGGTGCAGTGCTTAAATTGGGTTTGTCCACTGATCCCGAAGGCCCTGTTGCACCATTGCAGACCTAAACAATTTCAGCTGAATATTGGTATCTTGGATGATAATAGTAAACCGTAGTTGACGTCTTCAGCCTGAGCTTAGCCTGTAAGATGTTGAGGGTTCAATGTATCTCAGTGATATCGGTTTGCATCCAGAAGAGAAACAGTTGGAGCATCTCGCGAAAATCATTTCATTTTGTATGGTTTCAACGAGTTAATATAACATATTACATTTTCTAACAGTCCAAACCTTTGTCAATACGATCAGCAGTAATATTCACCCTCTCCATCCCCATTGCCGAGGAGCAACTATTCCATATCACCACGAACTTTCTCGTAAATATCTGTGGCCTTGGACTTCTTTCCAAGCTGCATTCCTTTTCCGCGAGTGGGAAATTGTCTGCGTCACGTCGTTAGAAATAGTACGGCATGTCTGGGTCAGAAACACTTACTTTGTGACGGGTTTCGATTTCTCCGCCTCGTAGGTATCGGTGGTCTCGGGCAGTGAGGGGCGCGAAGGAGGAGTGTACACAGGATATGAGGGCGGTCTCGGAGCCATCCTGTTACGACGGGCGACTTCCTTCCGCTGCATCTCCAGTTGCTTCGCCTTTCTCTTACGCTCTTCGCTGACCTCCAGCTCTTTGTTCTATGGGCCGAAGTTAGCCATGCTGCAGTCGACGGGTCTCGATCAAGGCAATATACCCTCTCGATAATCTCCTGGATCCTCTCCTCGTGACTTTCCATTTCCAAGAACGTCTTTATCTGAGAAAGAGTCAAGTTCTCTCGGTATCCCAACGTCACCAGCTCGTCATACGCACTAAGCAGTTCGAAGGCATTGCGTACAATCTCCCTCTCGTCGAGATTCCGGCAAATACTAGTCGTCACTTGTGCGAAGAGATGGAGGCTGTCGATATCTTGTAGAATGTTCGATTGTCGGTTTGTGATCAGCACAATATACAGCTCGTCCAGCGGCTGGTACACGAAGCGAACGTTGTCCTGTTCGACGGTCGTATGCTGAGTTCCCGAATCGGCAAGTTTAGGAAAGGATGCAAGCAGCGCTTCAATTCTCGATCGTGGAACGTCCCGAAATTGGCGTGAGAGCACCGTCTTACCCCCTCGGGTGCATATTGACGCAGCAAGGATGACCTAGGTGTGCACAATTGTCACCATGGGTATTCTCAGAAGCCACTAAGGGTGCAATAACATACCATGGCTTATACGCAGTTCACTGAGGAATTTTCGACTGGTATTTGGTCAAGGGAAGGGTAGGATTGCTCGAATTGGCGAGCATGTGGTCGTCTCTTGTCTTCGAGCCAGATGTTCCTTCCCCGGCGCACCGCCTTTGCCTTCCAGACTCCTGCCCCAATCGTCACGCGTGATTACTGTACGCTAAACCTTCTTAAGCAGTACGCGTTTCCTATATACGTAGGCGGTATCTTACTGCCTTTCGAACACGTGCCATCCGTCCCCTCGCTTAGGCAGCACAAGGAGCGCGCTTGCCCGACCATCGTCGGGAGAAGTCTTTTCTGTCGTCTTCCTTGTTCTCTTCAAAAGATGCAATCTCCTTCCGGCATAGTCTAATTTCCTCTTTTCTTTTACCCTTTCCCTCTTGTTCTCCCCTATGCTTTTTTTTTGATGATTCCCCCCCCGACTTGTAGCTTCCTGCTCCATTATCGCTCTCAAACGACCTGCAGGGCGTGTCGCCACCTTTCGACTTTCCGTTTTGTCGCGTACACGACCCTTTTCACCCTTTATTTGAGCTCACATATACTATGACGGCTACCTCTTCAATACCCTTTTTAACTATGGAGGCTCATATTCTCGACGATACGATGGAGCTAGGTTCTCCATACCAGGGGCACGATGATTTCGAAATCGACCTCGACGCTATGGAAGATCAAGCCTCGAACGCGGACGACGACATTATGGTTGCGGATGCATATCCAGAAGCCTCCAACGAACCTACTTCGGGTCCGGTAGATGATGCAGACATGGTGGACGACACTGCCGAGCCGACTGTGCCCAACGGGTACAACCGGCCCCTCGAGGCGAGTAAGACCGAGAATGTGACATACACAATCGAAGAGTCGTTAGAAGCGGAAATGGAAGATGAGTACGAAGAAGATATCGACGCGCCTTTTTCCGGTTACGAAGAAGGACAAACCGCGAATGTCGAAGAACCGAATAATGAAGACGTTGAAGAGATAACACGCTCCACGGAAAAAGTAGAAACTGCCCAAGTTGGACCTGAAGAGCCTGTAACTGAATCTCACTCTGCAGCGCAGAGTATTCGGGTAGAGGAAAATATTGTTGAGGAATCCCATATGGCTATTCCGCCTTCAAGAGATGGCCACACTGCAGATAACGCTGGAGAGTCTGCTGAAGCCGAAGTCCAGCCTGAACAGAAGCAGGAGACCCTTGACCACACTAACACAGCAAAGACGACGGTAGATTCACAAGCAGAGCATCTTGTCGACGCCAACATTGAGCAATTGAAAGAGCCAGAAAATGAGGGCCAAAAAGATGTTGAACCTCAATCTCCTGTGCACGAGCACCAGGTTGAGGAGACTGAGACAGCGGAGACTGCAGACATCCATGAACAAGATGAGCAGGAGACACCTTCTACTCGGCACGCTACCCCCCTGCACCCAGTTAAGGTTCTGTACCAGGACAATGAAATTTCCTTGTTTCCTCCTCGGGAGGGTGACTATTCAGAAACATTCTTTCTTGAAGATGAAAATGTCGCTTACGAGAATTTCGGGAAGCTTTTTGGGGCTTGTCGTGAAGTGCTTGGAGAACACCTTGGAGAACAGGAGATCTTGGTGGCGGATATCGACGCTTTGAATATCCAACTACTAGAGGTGAGCTCTCACTCTTCCTCCCTTTTTTCCTCCCCTTTTCTTCCCAAGCCCTTGAATAATTCTTCTGACTTCGGTTTCTAGGACTCCGTGAATGTATCCAAGGTGACTCTGCACCAGATAGTCGACTTGTACCTGCAGCTTTCCCGAAACGATGGGTCAGATATGCCCGAGCCTTTATATCTAACTCTGAGCACAAGACTAAGTCTCCCCGCTGAAATTTCACACCTTGTGACAGCTGCGAACGAGGGCAAAGGTCTCACCGAGATTTTCCCATGGGACGAGTATGAGGGAAGACTTACTGCAGCAGAAGTTCCCAGAGAGGACCATGTGCAATGTCCCGAAGATCACATTCAAGATGATACTGGCAAAAAGGATGGCCATGAGGACCAGGTTTTGAATGAGGATGTCTCGGACAACGTGGGCTCTATCGATCGTACACAGGACTCTAGCCATGCGCGCGACGTGGAACCGGAAGCGGTTACCACCTCGGCTGATATTCACAATGAAGAATTTTCCGAGTCGAACGTCGTTGGATTCGAGAATAGTGGCGATCTCGAAAAATACGAAGAACATGAAGAACATGATGATGCCACACATCAGCCTCATGGTCATCTCCATCATGGACGTGAAGATTCACAATACGATGATGCACCCCTTGACGAGGGCTCGTATGACTCTGAGGCTCAGAAGACCGAGTCTACAGCCACTATTTCCAACTTGCCTGCATCCCATTTCGTAAATGTGCAGACCGGGGAGGGATTCGTGGAACGCGCTACTAGTGACGAAGTGCAGCATGATCATAATGATGAAGTCGATAATACTGGTGGAGAAGATACCGAGTTTGAGGCTAATGAAGATACCTCGGATTATTACGACTACCAAGAGGCCCCTGAAGATGAAGACACCAGCTCGAGTCCTGTTGGAGCTGAACTGGCTCCCGAAACTCGTTCGGAACGTTCGCCCCCAGGACACAACAAACAGGAGCACACTGGGACAATACAATCTGTTGTAGACCAAAGTGCTGTAGATGAAGAGACTGCAGGAGAAGTCCGAGGACATGACATTGACAATGCTTTACATGCCAACGTTCAGTTGACCTCCAACAGTGCTTCCCAGAATGCTCTGCGGGAGACACCGGAGTTGAACGACGACGATCTTCTCGATATCAACGATGACTTGTTTAAAACTCCCGTGAAAGATCTAGACCCGATCGACACAGTACCCTCTCACGAAGAAACGGGTAGGCAATCAGACCACCTTGAAGCTGAGGAGGCTGGCGAAGATACTGGTCATTCTGCGCCTACTGACGATGAAAATGATGAGGGGGAGATCCTGGAGATTAATGTACCTTCTCAAGCAGTTGCCGATTCTGAGGACCAAGGGCTCCTCGAAGAGGTAGAGCGCGACTCGCATGACGACAGTCTCGAAGATGGGGAGGTTCTCGAAGGATTTGAGCACACGCCCCAAGTCGAAAAACTTAAAAAACGCTCTCAGGTTCTGGTTCTTGATGATGATTATGACAGTGATTACATCGACTTGGGCATTGCTGAACCTAATTCTGGCGAAGCGGAACCGTCAATCTTTCCGGCATCCGACCCCAGCCAAAGCGCTTCCGCGAAACGAACTCGCGAACCCGACGAGGATCTTGAACTTGATCAGATGCCTACTCCCGATCTTAAACGTTCGCGCTCTTCATGACTATCCCCTTTGTTATTCCACATTTCTCCCTGATCCAAAGTGTCCCTTGAACAGGGACCGGCCGTTTTGCCGGGTGGAGACAGTCTCGATTGTGGGGTGGAGCATACCCTTTTATGTCAACGGCAATATCTGTACTAACTATTCGAATACGGCCATGGCGGCGGCAGTTCAGTTGTAAAGGCAAAGGTGCACGAGTATCACATCCTATTCTGCAAAGCCAGGTACGTGAAACTAATCCCAATTCCTACCCTCCCCACTTACTGGGTACAATGTCCCCTGTATGATCCAGACGCGGTCTCCGCTCCCGCGTGTGTACATGCGTTTTGGCTCCTTCCATTTTCTTTTATTTCCTTCACCCTTACCTTTCTCCTGTTTGCATTCCAAGTATGTGAGATGTATTCTCTGGGTTGTACGATTAATCTGTGGCGTCCATTGGGGCTCTCATTATCCTTGATATTGCACATTGCGTTCCAGATACCATTCCGGGCGGCAGGATCATCGCCTGCTGTCCATGAAGATGTTAGGAAAAGCATTATTGTTATTGTGTCTGATAAAACTCTCTGTACTCTCTAATCCGCCTGCGTCTGTGAGAGACCCTACAGATATGGGGCTTCTGTTACAGTTGCTGAAGCTGCGGATGGTGGGCCTACGCGCTGTCTCGCCTTGCTGCTGGCGATGGAAACTGTGGCAGCAAGCATCGACGATGTGTACTCCAGCAATGTAGGATGCAGACATGTTATGTCTTATTAGTAGTCCCCTGCAGTTCGTAGAGATGAATTTCGCTTCATCAATGGTTGATTCGCGCATTGCCGACGTATCACTGGATTGGACATGATGTGGAGCCTTCGGCACGGTCGCTGCTGCACGTGAAAAGTAATATTGAAACGACGATCGCCGCCACCAAGACAGGAACAGGGTTCAGCAGGTGTCCGGAGCAAATAGATAGGCGCACCCTGGCGTTAAGAATCTAGCAAAATTGCAAAGCGGGTCTGCGAGGCGTAATCGACTTCTTGATTCGACCGTCACGATTTATTCTTAGACTGTGTCTGTTCTCCTGCCGGGGCCCAGTCCGGAGATGCGTGTCTCGACGCATTATCCTTCTTGGTCTCTTGTTTCAGATCCGTATTTCTCTCGCAAAAAAAAAGACAACGTCAAGGGAATAGCAATTGATTGCATACTCTTGTCGCGGCGCGTTGAACCTGATTTTGCGCAACTCACTACTTGTTTTCGGTCGTGCGTCTCTCCTTAAAGCTTACGTCTTAGATTCTGACAAAGCCACGGACCAACTCACGGGACTCCAGTTTCGCAACAGTGAGACCATCCCACTACTGCCGACACGGTCGCTGGCCTCGACCTTCGAAGGAATCAGAGTCAGCAAATATAAGGAAATAGGAGGTATCGAAAGACGTATACACGTCGACCGCAATACAGCATTTGGGGAGTCGCTTATCCTGTCGCCTGTCGCCTCCCGACTCCCATGCTGCTTGGTTGAGCACACCAAGCCAACAACAAACCCGACATTTTGCGCTTCCTTACACAACTCTTGACATTGGAGGATTTTTAGCGATAGGAGCAATTGGCTCCTGAAATTGCCAGAATGATTTCGGACAAGTATGTTTTTCTTATTCTCAGCGTTCTCGAGAGCGTCTCTTCGGTTGCCCCGATGCGCGGTTGAGGGCGAGTTTGCTGATTTAGCTTGCTCCGGTTGTCAGATATATAGGTTTACTGTTAGCAATGCTGGCATCATTGGCTATAGGTATGTTAAGATTCTCTTTAGCGGCCGATCGAAGCCTCAACTCACTTCGTTGTCCCCTCTAACGCTAATAATCTCCACCCTTCTGCAGGCACCAGTTTTGTTATCACGAAGAAGGTCCGTCTGCTTCAGGATTCCTACGAGTGCTTCGGGGAAAGAAGTGGAAGCAAGGGAACTGATCTGTTGCATAACATAGGGACTAATGCAAGCTTCGGAGAGGCATGGTTTTGAGGGAGAAGGGTTCTCATATCTCAAGAGCCCTATATGGTGGAGCGGTGTCATAACATGTATTGGGCTTTCCGGTTTCTCTGCTACCTGCACAAATGAAGAAACTGACTTGAGGTCTGTAGTGGGCATTGGCGAAGTTGCAAATTTCGCCGCCTACGCATTTGCGCCGGCTATCCTCGTAACTCCTCTAGGAGCGCTTAGCGTTCTGATCGGGTAAGGAATATCTTTCGGTCCCGTTAATATGCCTCGACCTCTTGATTGCTGATGTTATGTAGTGCTGTTCTTGGTTCCTACTTCCTCCACGAGAGGCTGGGTACATTAGGAAAGTTAGGCTGTGCCTTGTGTCTCCTCGGGTCCGTCGTAATTGTCCTTCATGCCCCCCCAGACAAGGAGGTGGAAACAATAGATGAGATCCTAAACTACGCTCTTTCGCCAGGCATGTTTCCCAGTCATGCGGGCTGAGGTAGGGTGCTGACCGGTGCTTAGGATTTCTCCTCTACTGCCTGGCTGTGGCGGTATTTTCCACCGTGATGATCTACCGAGTCTCACCTGTCTATGGAAAAAAGAATCCCCTCGTCTATATCTCAATTTGCTCTGCTGTCGGCTCAGTTTCTGTCATGTCCATCAAGGCGTTCGGCATTGCGCTCAAGCTCACCGTGAATGGCAATAACCAATTCACCCATGCGTCCACATATGTCTTCGCTATTGTCACTGTTTTCTGCATTCTAACTCAGATGAACTATTTCAACAAGGCTTTGAATCAGTTTTCCACATCGATGTAGGTTGAAGAATATGTGCCATGTGAGCTTCGGCCAAGCGCTAATACATCAAGCAGAGTCAATCCGCTCTATTTCGTCATGTTCACCACTGCAACACTCTGCGCTTCGTTCATTCTGTTCCAGGGCTTTAATACGACGGATGCAGTGAACACCATTTCCCTATTATGTGGATTTCTCATCATTTTCTCCGGCGTATATCTCTTGAATCTCTCTCGATCTGACCCGGATGGACGAAATCTTCTCAGCAGCAAGGTAGATGAGGACGGCGTACCGACGGACGGCATCGCGAGCTTCCACACGCGACGATCCATGCAGTCCCGAAGGAGCTACGATCCGCATCGTCGAAGCACCTCGTCTGCATACTTCGCCTCCGCAGGTGACCGCGAGGCTTTGATCCGCTCTTATGACGCAGAGAATGGGAGCGTCGAATTGGGCGATTTGCCGGAGGTCGACGGAGAGCCCGGACCTACCGTTAAGCATAGCGGGGAATTAGAACGTGAATCCCACCACGCCAAAGGCGATGAATAGCATGACCCAGCAGTAGTTTTCCTTTCTCTACCACACCCTCCTGGCTGGATTTCATTGCTTCCTCTTTGAACTCATGGGAAAACGTCGCCGGTATGACTTTGCTTTATTCTTCATTTCCCCTCTTGCTTGGTTTTCTTTTCTCTTTTGATCTTCCATTTTGTGCGGATTTTGGGAATGCATATCCTGTGTACTTATATTCTCTTTTTTTCCAAATTCGAATTTCTGGGCAATTTGGGAATGAGAGGTGCCCATGTACGACTGGATGTGGCTTTGGTTTAGACTCGAACAGGACGGCACGCCTCCTGGAATTTGTTGGGTGGTTTCTGACGGTGTCAGTTGGCATTTTTGATTGGTTCTGCCCCACAGGGTTGTAAATATATACCAGCGATTCAGCATGAAATAGAAAGAAGGTTCTTGCCTCTGGCTACTGTGTGAAGCAGGAGAAGACTAGCAGACGGACGGTAAAGGCGAGCTGTGGTGCGGCTCAGACCTATCTCCACAGAGCTATGCCATGTTAGGTCCCCGCTATTAGGACTCAGACATTTCAAGAGGCTGTGTCGATTTAATGCTTAGAGATTGACGCCCAGTCCGCGATGAATAGCCTGATTGGACCTTAAATGGGAACACATTACCAAGAGGGCAATGCGTAACGCGCGGCCTTACTCTACCCGCAACCGCAACATCTACAGATGCGATGCATACATAAATGTCGCTTTATACCCAAAGACTGACCGCAAGAATATGAAGGGAATGAGGATTGAGAAATAAGAACCTCAAGGGAGAAGTTCAAAACGAGCTTGATCAAAATGGCAATCACCGAACTTGCACTTCTCCGGCTCAAATCTTCCACCTCCACCATCCCATCCGCTCTTCGAACTGCCATCAAGGCCCAAGCCGACTTCTCCGGATTCCCCGTCTACCTCCTTACCCAATTCGAAGACCCGTCCCTCATCTACATCGTAGGAGGATGGAATTCTACAACTACCCACATGGAAGAATGGATCCCTGGTCCGACCAACCAAGGACTGCTAAAATCTATCAAGGATGAAGTCGACGTTCTGTGGATGATTCATATAGATATTGATCCCGGGCAGTTTATGGCGATCGAAGGAATTGAGAACAAGTCGGAGGGCAGGAATACAAGCACGGAGATCAAGGAGACTGGGACCGTGATCTCAACGGCGAATACCGGTCATGGTGTTGTCAATAGTAGTGATCGAAAGCTTCTGGATGCGCCTGTGGTCCAGATTGGGCGGTACTTCATTGTTCCAGGGAAAAAGGGGGCGTTCGTCAATACTATTCGACAGACTAGGAGTCCTTGGTCGAAAGCTGTCGCTCCTGGGATGCTACGGTATGGATTCAGGTTGGATCCGAAGGATGGGGTGGTGGGGGGCCCTGGAGGTCTTGAGAAGGAGGAGTTTGTGCTTTCTTATCGGGCAGAGGAGGTAGTAGAAGACCATTCTAGATTATTCACTGGAACTTCAAATCTCGAACTTATTGGGCAGGTGAGGCAGCTTTTGGAAGGAATGGAGATTAAGCATGCAGCTGTCTCGGGATTCGAGCTGCCGTCAAAGGGATGAGGCAATACGAAATAGGAGATTGGTCATGGGAAAAAAAAGATAGAAAATATTGAAATTCAATTGATATTTGCTGCTGGTATTCCGACAGAGACTGTATTCAGGTACGACTTTGCCATCAAACACGGTGCACTATGTTTAATCAGACTCGGAGGAATGACATTATGGAGACGCTGTACGCAACCAAAGCATTGACTGGGAATGGGATATGTAGACGCAACGCAGGATACACAGGTACCTATTTGTCAGTTTCCTGTGCCTAATAAAAGAAACGATATCCAGAGAAGTCAGAATCGATCGCCTTTTGACAAGCATCAAAATAGGCTACGACGCCGCCAAAATAAAACAGGACCTTCCTGGGCTTTCCAGGGACATTAGCTCCGACATACCACGAACCAGCTTTTTCAGATGAGCGGCCCAGAAGAGAAGCATTGAACACATCATTGACATGTGTGATCCATTGGTCAACCGATTCAGGCTTTGGTTCGATTGCTGTTGCTCCCTTACGATGGATGGATTCAAGGGCCTCCCCAATCCAGTCGGCAACATGGTCAATGACCACAGGAGCATTCGCAAAGGGGGTTTGTGGTCCAAATATGAGGAACATGTTCGGATGTCCTTTGGCCATAATGCCCAAATTAGTCTCTGCGCCGTCAGCCCATTGCTCTGCAAGGACTTGTCCATCCCGGCCGCGGATATCAATCTGACTGAGCGCCCCGGTGGCAGCATCAAATCCTATCGCGAAGATAATCACGTCGAACTCATACTCATCCGTTTTGGTACGCAACCCAGTAGGCGTGATCTCTTCGATGCCATTGCTGCTGACATCTACGAGGTGGACATTGGGCCGGTTGAAGGATTCATAGTAGAAATGCCCCAGCGGTGGTCGCTTGGCCAGCACTGGATACCTGGGGCATAGCAGCTCAGCGGTCTTGGGGTCCTTCACAATGGTGCGGATCTTGTGTCGAATAAACTCAGCAGCTGCTTCATTTGACTCTTCACTTGTGAGGAGATCATCAAAGGTTTCGAAGGCAAAGCGGAACCCTCCTGCTTCCCAGCCGGCTTCTAGGATCTCCTGGTGTTTTGCGGGATCATCCTTCACATCTTCGAAGGTACGGCCCGCTGCTGGGATATCCATTCCAAAGACTTGCTTGCGCGCTCGCTGCCAGGCCGCTTCATGGTTCTCCCGAATCTCAGTTTGCTCCTCATCGGTGATTGCATAGTTGCGCCCAGGTAGCACATAATTCGGCGTTCGTTGGAACACAGTGAGCGACTTGGCAACGTGGGCCACAACTGGAACAATCTGCACGGCAGTTGCCCCAGCCCCGACAACAGCCACCCGTTTCCCTTTGAGATCAACCTTCTTCTTAGGCCACTCAGAGGTCTGGTAATATTCACCTTTGAATGAGTCAAGGCCTGGAAAAGGTGGCTTGCGCCCACTGGAGAGGGGACCGGTGGCAGCAATAAAGTACTTCGCAGTGACCTGTGGGCGGTCACTGTTGTCAGTGGTGAGTGTCCAGGTGTTCTGCTCCTGGTCGTAGTGCGCTGAGATCACTCGTGTGTTGAACTGAATTGAATCTCGCAGGCCCATCTTGTCTACAACGTAGCGGAAGTAGCGGTAGACGTGGTCTTGGTTGGAGTAATGCTCTTGGAAAGCCCATTCCTTCTCAACTTCTCTCGAGATATTCAGCACGTAGACCCAACTATCACTATCTGTTCGAGCCCCAGGATATCGATTCCAGTACCAGGTGCCACCGACATCAGACCCTGCCTCGAGCACCTTAACTGACAGACCCCGCTGGCGGAGTTCGTGCAAGATGCGGATGCCAGCGAATCCGGCCCCAATAACTACTGCATCGTAGTCAACTTTGGCATTTCCCGAGCCACTTTGTCCATTCACGGCCGCCTCGATGGCCATGGTGACTCTTGGAATGTACAAATCAAGGCCTCTAGAATAAGCTCAAGAGGTGTTTCTATAGACTATTATATAAAGAGGATATAATAGTAGTATCGGATCTGGAGGGAGGTAATCCTCCTACCCTTTTAAAGACCGCCCCTCATGCTGAAATACTCCTCCACGTAGCCTCGGTCAAGTGTGACCCGAGGCTACAAGGTTCAAGGCGTCGAATGTGTTATTTGCGGCTGGCGTATGTGTCGTGTTGAAGTATGACGTCTTATATGTAACCGAATTTAGGCCGGGGAACCGTAATGTCAAGCCCACAGACGATATTACGAAAGCCAGGTCGAGGGGTTTTCTCTGCACATTCGTGCTACAAGAATCAGGCCTTGCTACCAGTTCCACGCGGGGAGCATTAAGTTAGCAGACCATGCATCTGTGCTCAATTCAAGTTCCTTCTGAAGATTTCACCAGGGGCACAACGATCCTCTAGTTAGCAAATCCTATTCATATTCTCTACGAAGATAGATTAAGGCCAAATGAAATCCAAATTTGGCTCTCCAAGACTGAGGGCTGGATCTGTCTCACCCCCAAAGGAGCCTGAGCGAGAGCGGGGAGCGGACAAGTTTGATGTAGTAGCGTTGCAGAAAGTGTATCCGAGCTGCTGGACCATGCACAACCCCGCAAAGTTTAAATATTCAACCCCACAATATCGCTGGCGGGCTCAGATACCTACCTGCCATCGTATACAATTCCTCGGCTCGGTATACTGCTGTGCGCTGTTGGTCTGAGTAAACCTTCTTGGAGGATTGCGGGAGGGGTGTCCGTCTCACCATGTGGACTTGAACTAGCATTCCACCTTCATCAGCTTGATACTAGATCCACATGTTTACTGTTTGATGAAGAGGCAGGACACGGTATCAGGCAAAGGTGAAGCGTTCCTAGTACTGAGGCAATGCTATAGAGGCCTTTATGCTCAATTAGTCACCTCGATTGTTGCGTGTGACATAAGTGATCCGGATGGTTACTTTGACTCATTGGTGACTACTGCTAGTAGGACGAGGCATGTTGTCATATCCTATGGACAGCGACATTGAATCTCGTTCAGCACTTAGTCGGTGCATGTTCAGTTGGAATTGATAAGAGACATACGATGTACCCTCTTCATCATTATCTATACTATATAATAATATTGGCTACGAACCATTCGGTTTCAATACCCTGGCTGCGGGAAGAAGCTAAATCCAATCCCATTCCTCCCAAAAAAAAAAAGGAGAAGAAAAGAAAAGAAAACGCGAAGTGTCTGTTTGCCCAGTCTGAGCGAGTTTCACTCGCCTCATCTCCTCAAACCCAGCGCCATCATTAGTCTCCAGGTGCTGGAAAGCAAATCAAGCTGTGCCTGTTAAGCCATCCTCTTCAACAATCCGAGACAATCTAGTCAAGGCAATTTTCGCAATCCTAGTCTCGTCAACTGTATTCCGTACACAATCTACCATCAGAAAAAGGCAGTAAGAGAGCTGCAGGCAGACGAGTCTCTGTTTATGATACGCGAGAAGTTGCAAGCACGTGGGTAGCAGGACATGGCTGAGGTCAACACTTGGCGGTGGAGCCTACCTAGGTATATATATCCTCCATGAATAGCAGCGTCGAAAAGACAGGCAAATCACAGCCGAAGATCGGAGCACAATGCTCTGCTCCCCTGAAATCGGGGCAGGTACTAATTAAATAGCGGGTCATCAAGATGACCCACATCCGATTGACTCCGAGAAGATCCAGATAGCTCTCGGACTCGCGTAGATCGGACAATTATAGAGTCCATTAGAGACCTTTTCATTGTCTCATAGCATGCAAATAAGGACATCTTCCACTTGTGTAGATGGACAGAATCGGAATATATTTATTACTTAGAGTGGGCCGGGAGCATAAGTGGGGATTCGGAACCAGTCAAGACAAGCGCAGGCGCTCGCCGATGATGAGGCACTGGTAGTATTGTATAATCGTGTCCGGGCGGATGCAGCACGACTGATCACGTCCTTTCCAATTGACTGAACTGCCCTTCGCCCTCTACAGGTGCTTTGAAAACCCTCCAATTGCGGCGTGAAATGCAGTTCGGTCATGGCTCTGGTTAAATCTCCACTTTTACCAATACCATCCACTCGTTTGAGTCTGACGTAAACGGATCGCCTGGCTGCAACGGACGTTTTCCACACGATGCCTGCCAACCTGGTACGAAAGCTGATTATCTTTGCTGCGGTTGACGGTCTGATCCTCCAAGCGCACGGGAATAGCGAGTCGCCCTTTATCCGCATCGACTACAAGACAAATAAGATCACGTCCGGTCTGCTTCCTGCTTCCGCTGCCTCCGACCGAATTGAGAACGACAATGTTGTGGAGTTGGAGGCGTATGGGATCGCTGGTAAGTAAGCCTTACAATAGGATCTTGCGCGAAGACTGTGGATGAATTGCTAAAGCGTGCAACTTTCCGCACAAAAAAAGGGCTGTTATCTGTCGCGTCATGTTCGTTCCTTATACCCATTACCGAACGCCAGCAAGTTGCGCAGGTCTACGGACGCCCGATCTACGCCGTGACAAACGTCGCCCTTATTCCCACATCCTCTCAGGTGGACGCTACCCGCGCGATCTCTCATGTCAAGGATCTATTGCAAGATGAGAACGGCCTTGAGGAAACAGCTTCGGAAGATTATGATGATGTCTCAGAAGGGAGCGGAAACAGCGAGTCCGACACCGACGTTATCAGCCGCGCAGAGGCCGTGACACCGGCAGATTCATCTCACTCGAGAGGCCCTAGTGTCGGCAGTATTGCTGAGGAAGTGATTGGTAAGAAGGTAAATTTCGGCAGGTTTCCGACTAGTTGGTTGTCGAAGAAGGTCTTGGGACTTTCAGGACTCGGTGCCGTAGGTGCCCAGGACGCTGATCATGGCTCCGATGATCAGAATGCGGCCGCGTCTCCAAAGCAGACCGCAGCACAGGCTGCGACGAAAGGTCTGCCGACTGCCTCCCATGTGAAGACCCAGGATACGGCAACCTCTGAACCAGAAGTACAAGACGTCCTATCACCTCAAAGCGGAAAGAGCGAAGGATCACCAGCAACGGCAACTGAAGAGAGTATCGAATTGATGCCAAAACTTCTCCGCTATACGAAACTCATTTTTGCATCTCAAAATTTCTTCTTTTCTTACGACTATGACATCACGCGTCCCATTAGAATTTTGGACTCACTGAAATCCCACGTGCCTCTGTACAAAGTTGTCGATCCACTGGTATGGAAATACGTCTTGTTCCACTGTTTGTTTGTCTGAGGGGGCTTGGGACTGACCCTCTTCCACTGCAGTATTTTTGGAATAGACATCTCGTGGACCCTTTTATAGAACATGGTGCCCACAGCTTTGTCTTGCCGCTCATGCAGGGATTTGTTGGACAAAAGCAATTCGCCGTCACTCTCCCAGAACAGGGATCTGCAGGAGCAGATGGAGACGCTGAGGGACGACCAAGTGCTCGCACTCTCGGCGAGGAAGAAGGTACCCATACCGAAGATTCTGGTCTCCACGTGCGCCACTTCCTCCTAACTCTGATCTCCCGACGATCCGTCAAACGGCCTGGTCTGCGATACCTACGACGCGGCGTTGATGACGACGGCAATACGGCCAACACGGTTGAGACCGAGCAAATATTATCGGCTCCAGACTGGAATCCTGCACAGAACATCTACTCGTTCCTTCAAATACGTGGTTCTATTCCTCTATACTTCTCTCAATCTCCGTACGCTTTCAAACCAGTACCCGTGCTTCATCACTCATACGAAACGAACCAACTAGCTTTTGACAAACATTTTCGAGAGTTAGGCAGACGATATGGGAAAGTTCAGGCAGTTTCTCTCGTAGACAAGCGGGCCGGAGAGCTCCATCTAGGAGAGGAGTATGAGAAATATGCCCAGGGATTAAACGACTCTGGAGGGGTGAATGGCAGCGCTCTCGGCTTGGAATGGTTTGATTTCCATGAGGAGTGCCGTGGGATGAAATTTGAAAATGTGTGGCGGTTGGTCGATATTCTGAGCAAGACTCTGGAAGATCATGGTGACACGGTCATCCACGGCAATATTATAGCCAGAAAGCAGACGGGCATTGTGCGGACGAATTGCATGGACTGCTTGGATCGCACTGGAGTTGCACAATGCGCCTTCGGTCAATGGGCCTTGGAACAGGAGCTCAAGCGCGAAGGCATTGATATCGATCTACACAATGACATCTCGACGCAGTGGTTTAATGTTCTTTGGGCAGACAACGGAGACGCCATCTCCAAGCAGTATGCATCAACGGCTGCTCTGAAGGGAGACTATACGCGTACTAGAAAGCGAGACTACCGAGGCGCGCTACACGACCTTGGCCTTACGCTGTCACGATACTACAGCAACGCGGTCAATGATTACTTCTCCCAAGCCTGCATTGATTATCTACTCGGAAACGTTTCCACGGATGTCTTCAAGGAATTCGAGCTCGAGATGCAATCTGTGGACCCAGGAATTTCGGTTAACAAGCTGCGCCAAAAGGCCATCGAGACGAGTTGTCAGATCGTCATCAGCGAAGAGTCGGAGGAGTTTTTAGGCGGTTGGACCATGCTGAGCCCTCGCGAACCAAACACTCTCCGAAGCCTCCCAATGGAGGAGTCAGTCCTTCTCTTGACAGATGCTGCGGTCTATAGGTGCCGCTTTGACTGGAATACTGATAAGGTGCTTTCATTTGAGAGGATCGATCTCCGGTCCATTGTCCGCATCTATTACGGGACGTATATTACGTCCATCCTGACAGAGGCGCAAACAGACGAAAAGACGAATGTAGGCCTGGTCATCGTGCATGGCGATGGGGACAAGAATTCTCTTAGGGTGAACACCCGATCGCTGCAAAGCAATGTGAATTTGAAAGCGATAGAGGATGAAGCCAGTCGTTCCTCGCCGCCGAACAACAATGAATGGGATATTTACTCTTGGTTCCAAGCCTTCGACTCCAAGAGAAAACCCTCGTCCTTCCTCGCGTTCAAAGCTCTCCCGCTTCGCAACTCGGCGACAATCAAGAGCAAGAACAAGAGCGGAAGTACCCCAGGCAACGTGAGCGAACTCGACTTTGTACGATCGATCTGCGGCGAAATAGAGCGTGCCATGTTTAAGGGAGTGGCTGGTGGTGAACCCAACGCTGGGCAGCTCTCCGTGGTTGAAGAAACTGACATCATCCCGCTGGAGGACGCGAAGAACCGTACCGGATACTTGGAACATCTGTTCTACGATATCAAGAAGCTAGTTTGGGCATGAGACAGTCGAGTCCCGCGTTGTACATACGATACCTATAGAGTAGACAGAAAAGCATCTTGCACAATAGAAACCATTTTATTTATCTATTCCAAATACCCCAAGAACTGCATCTTATTCCAACACTCAACATTAAAGTGCGTGCAATTTGAGTCTTGAGACTTTGAGACAAAAGGGTAATAAAATAAGGGAAGGAAGGGAACCTTTCAGACCTCCTCAACACCCACCAAGTCCAACCGACCGAAGTCAAGACGCTGAGACAAGGTAAAGATCATCACCACTCCCTGATTCGAACCTGACAAAGAACCCCGAAAGGATCAGCAGGTCGTATCTTGACGAGAGTAAAAAAGGCTTCACTTCAGGGCATTGAGGACATGGTAGTCATCAGCAAGGGTGGAGAATCTGTGGCTCTTTTAAAGAGCTCAGAGGTGGGACGTCTACTCTAAAGTGATTCTTTGAACTGTTGGGGAAAGACATGTTAGCAGCTGATCATGGAAGCATCGAAATGTCGATCAACTTTCGAGTTAATCTTCGTGGTAGGGAGAATTTGTTGGAAGTAAGGGGGGGAAGAACGTACGTAGAGTCGCTTGAAAATTTTAGAAAGGGGACCGGGGCAGAGCGGACTTTTATACTGCGCTGTGGAGACGGTAGCCGCGCTAGCGGCAAGCGAAAAATTTTCTCAGGCAGCAAATGTCATGGGATCTGGCATCAACGATTGCCTATTCGGGAGTTGTCCGTTTACTCCTAGTAAAGACTTTATTCCCCGGCTACTGGCAGTTGATTCGTCTGATGTTGACTTCAAGGATACCTAGGTATTTTTTTACGAGTCTGAACTTTTCTTTATGCGCCTTTTTTTAAAGAAAGATCGCTTACCAAACAGCTCTTCTAAGGCCCCTTGAAGCCTACTGAGAGAATGAAATCAAAATTTCACTGCTTCTGAGATATGCGGGGACTGATTTAAGGCTTCATAGTGACTGGATAGCTTCATTTTAAGCTCCTGTTAATGTGCGCCAACAGTGTCCAACAACCGAGGATGTAGCAGGACAATATGTACAAAGAGCCAAAGTGCGACTTGTAGCCAACAGGCGAAGATTTGGGCATCTCTGGGCCACCTCTGGTCCTTTCCGCCATCTGTTCTTGAATCCTCGTTGTTCTTTCTCGCTGATGGCCACGAGGATTGTGAGCCTGCCCACAGTTTCATTTCCATTATTACCATCCGTACCATATCGTACCTGACTGTATTACCAAACGATGCCCACCGTACGCACGCTTTTCTCCATTCTGCGCAGGTAATCCTGTCATCACTGCGATGCTTTTTACTCGTTTTCGAGCCTCACTATCTTTCTCATAATAACTTCTTCATTAAATTTATCCAGCCTGTTGTCCTGCCGAACTGTTTGCTGGCCAGCTGTCTCATACGGTTCTCGTTGGCGGGTGACATCAGACCAAACGCCGCCCTTTGTATCGCCTCGGTCATACGGTACGATACATACCGCCCAGGGCTCAGTGGTTGTTCCAGTCGAAGTCTGTCCCAACTTCAAGCGCGATAGAGCCGACCCTGTGGAGGGCGCAATTTTCTTTCCCCTCGCTCCTTCTCTTCGTGCTGAGTATATTTTCCATATTGTTTTCTTTGTTCTTTAGAATAACGACCACTTTTCTTTTGTTGTTGTCATTTGTTTTCCTACATTTTTCTCTCCGGCCCCTGGGAGAAGAGATTGGAGCGGGTATCGACACACTCTGCGCCGCGGGGTCTTCCGTGCGACTCACTTTCCCTCTTCTTTGGGAGCTCTTTTTTTTATCTCGAATTTCTCTTGTCCGGTCTTTTCGCCGATATTTCCGGCTTAATTGATCCTTCTCACAATGGAGTGGCATCCTCAAGATGAGCCATTGAGGCAGCTTGCTGTCTGTCTCAGGGATTCTTTAAACGGGCAAGACCGTGCAGCTCTAAAACAAGCAGAGCAGGTAAGTTTCGGATCAACGAAGTCGCCCTTTTATCTTATTATTGGAACAGTCCGACTTCATGCGGGCATGTCATGGAGAAGAAGATTAAAAGGGGAAAGGAGAAGAGACAAAACAAAAGGAGAGAAAAAGAAAGAAAGAAAAAAAAGACTGATAATAACCTCTTTTCATTGTGTCTGATAGATGCTAGTACAAGCGACCTCGTCCCCAGATTATGTCAACTATATCACCTACCTATTCTCCACGCCCCAAGTACCTTCCGCAGTCGCAATGGACCAGAATACTTACGATGTGGTCCGCTTTGCCGCTGGCATGAATCTCAAGACGAAGATTCATGTTGCCTACAATACCATCGGCCAGACCAGTCTGGTATACGTTCGGACTGCCACGTTGATTGGACTACGCGATATAAATCTGCAGGTGCGGAGGACTGCCGGAAGCATTATAACGGAACTAGTTCATAAGGGAGGGCTGTTGGCATGGCCTGAGGTTCTACATGAGCTTCTGTCGCTCGTCGGGAACTTGTCTGGAGATGTTCCGGTTCTGGCTCAGGAAGCAGCCATGTCCGCCCTGTCCAAAGTTTGTGAGGATAATCGGAGGATCCTCGACAGAGACTATCAAGGACAACGACCGCTGGATGTTATTATTCCTCGGTTGATGGAGTTCACATCGAGTGAAAGCTCGACTATCAGGTCGCTGGCATTGGCCACAATCCAAGCCTTTCTGCCACACAGACCTCAGGCGCTGATCTCTTCACTGGACCTGTTCCTATCGTTGCTATTTCGACTTGCAGAAGATTCCAATACAGAAGTGCGCCGGATGGTCTGTCAATCTTTCGCGCAATTAGTGGACGTCGCACCGGAGAAACTCATTCCCCACATGGAAGGTCTAGTGAACTATGTTATTCTGCAGCAGCACAATCCGGAAGACCCAGAGCTGGCTCTTGATGCGGCCGAGTTTTGGCTTGCCGCCGGCGAGCAGCAGAAACTACAGCAACCCCTGGCACCATATATGCCAAAAATCATCCCTGTTCTGCTTCAAAGCATGGTATATGATGAGGACGAAGCTATCAGGCTGGCTGGCGATGAGGATAATGCAGATTTGGAAGACCGCGCAGAGGACCTTAGGCCGCAGTTTGCAAAGTCGAAATCCGACCGTCTAGAGGCATCCAAGCCAGAAGCGCCTACAAACGGCGAGACACCCCAGGAGGACAGTGACGACGACCTCAGTGAAGGAGAGATCGAAGATTCAGAATTCGGAGATGATCCTGAGGATGAATGGACCTTGCGAAAGTGTTCCGCTGCCGCGTTGGATGTGTTTGCAAGTGTCTATCATGACCCCATTTTCGGAATCATACTTCCATACCTAAGAGATACGCTTCGTCACGAGCTGTGGCCGCAACGAGAAGCGGCAGTTCTCACTCTAGGTGCTGTGGCGGACGGTTGTATGCCGGCGATCACTCCTCACCTCCCAGAACTCGTCCCCTATTTGATATCTCTATTGAATGACCCCCAGCCTGTCGTACGACAGATTACCTGCTGGTGCCTTGGCCGATACTCAGAATGGGCATCGCATCTGCAGGATCCCTCGGAGAAAGCCAGGTACTTTGAGCCGATGATGGACGGCATTCTGCGCAGGATGCTGGACAACAACAAGAAAGTCCAGGAAGCGGCGGCTTCTGCGTTTGCCAGCCTTGAGGAGAAGTCTGATAAGAACCTTGTACCTTACTGCGAGCCGATTTTACGACAGTTCGTCCAGTGCTTTGGGAGGTACAAAGACCGGAACATGTATATCCTCTACGACTGTGTTCAGACACTAGCAGAATGTGTCATGGGGGAGCTAGCGAGGCCGCATCTCATTGCTATCCTCATGCCAGCCCTCGTCGACCGTTACAACAAGGTGACGGACCAGTCTCGAGAGCTTTTCCCATTACTTGAGTGTCTCGGCTATGTTGCCACGGCTTATGGAGACGCGTTTGCTCCTTTCGCCCCCCCTCTTTTCCAGAGATGCGTGAAGATCATCTATCAGAATTTACAGGAATACATCGCATCGGTCCAGGGCCATGCGATCGATGAGCCAGACAAGGATTTCTTAATCACTAGTCTTGACCTCTTGAGCGCGATCATCCAGGCCATTGATCCACAAAAAAGTGGCGAGTTGGTCGCAAGTTCACAGCCGCGATTCTTTGATCTACTTTGTTTCTGCATGGAGGACCCTAACTACGAGGTTCGACAGTCATCATATGCGCTTCTCGGCGACTCTGCCATTAATATCTTCCCTCAACTTGAGCCCTTCATCCCTAACATAATGCCCATCCTCGTCAAGCAGCTGGATCTTGATCTGATTCGGGACGACGAACGCCACACTGGCTTCAGCGTTCTCAACAACGCCTGCTGGTCATGCGGAGAGATTGCTGTGAATGAGAAAGCAAATCTGTCCCCGTACGTTGGCAAGTTGTATCAGGGCCTGTACATCATCATCAACAATGAGGAGATCATTGACTCGGTTAATGAGAATGCCGGAATGGCATTAGGTCGACTTGGCCTATGCTGCTCTGAGCAACTCGCGCCGCTTCTTGGAGAATACGCCGAATCTTTCTTAAAATCTATGAGCAAGATTGAGTTTACGCGTGAAAAGGCGTCGGCCTTTCTAGGATTTAACCAGGTGGTCATGAAGAACCCACGAGCCATGGAGTCATGTCTGGGGGAGTATTTTCACGCGATTGCCACGTTCCCCAGCAAGTCACTTGACCAGGAGGAGTACCGCGATATTCAGAGCTCTTTCCAGCAGGTAAGATTGGCAACCTTAACCTTTCTTCTCCTGCTTCTGTCCTGTGGTCGCAAAGCTAATGCACAATCCCGAGCAATAGGTCTTGCAAGGTTACAAAAACTTGATACCCAACTTCGATTCCTTCCTCTCACAACTTCCACCTCCTGTAACTCAGAAACTGCGTTCTGCATATCAAATCTAGATGCATATGCCATGTTTCCAACTAGTTAAGATGTCTTCGTTTATTTAATTAAACGCTTTTCTTACACTCCTTCTCCGGCCTCCCATTCACATTTTCTACCCTTTGAATTATGACGACGACAAAGAAAAAAGCGCAGCTAGATATTTGCATTCATACTAACCCATTTTTATTTCATCCTCATTGGATTGCCATAGCACTGGTAGGTTATCCATATTTGCACGTTTCTACTCAGTTATCTTATTGTCCATGACAGTACTGGTAATGGTCTGGTCCTCTTTTGGTCCTCTTTTGCCTTTGTCCTTCAAAGGCTTGTAGATTCATTCGGGTTGGACCTGTTGATCTGAAGTGTGAAGGAGACTATGGAGTAGCCCTGGCAGTTCCCTTTATTTTCCTTAGCCTTCCTCTTTTCTTTTATATCCATATGAGAACACAATGACTTTTCCTATTTGATCTCTACCTTAGTCCGAGCGACGTGGGTTTTGGCCAGTCTCCTTCACGGTTTGCTATTTCTCAGTTCTGCTGTCTTCGAGGATACGCGACAAGATAGCCCGGGTAACTGTATAAGGGCCCTCTGAGTGGCTTAAGGATTTTGCAGTCTCTGATAGGATAGCTGTATCGCAAATTATAGGATGTCACGAAGATAATCTGAAGCGAGCGAGTACTGGCACTCGCGACATTTCTGAATAGCGCAAGTCTGCGCCTTGTATTTCCCTTTCTAATTCCAGGAACTGTCTTGCTGAAAGTAAACGTCGAACTTCTTCATCTTGTACACCCTCGTATGGTATCCTGCCAATTATTATCTTGTAAATGGTAGATCCAAGCGCGAACACATCGCCGTGATGCATTTTTGTCGCGTAGAAGAGCTAAATCACTATTGCCAAATCTGCCTGGACTTTTGGAAAGGTTCCAGAACAAGTATAATCTGTTAAAGTTGCACATTTCCATACAACCAGAGAAGCAGCCGTCAAGTTCCGAAAAGGTTCCTGGGAAGTCAGACGTGATCAGCACACCCATAAGACCGTCAATCTGCAGGCTAACGCCTCTAGTTACAAGTTCAGGATGGCTGCAGTAGGGGCAAGAGATAAGTGATATATTCATTTTGTGGCTGCCCCTATTCAATTATGATTAGTGGCCGTCGTCCATTTCGTCTATCATGAATGTAAGTCTAACCTAGTAATTATCTAATTGTCAATTTAAGATCCTTAACAGAGTGTCAATCGCGGTTTCACCAAGAGTGGGAGAACAGCCAGAGAGCTGTATCAAGTAACGTGCTCTTTCTCTTCTTCCTTTGGAATCCGGACCCAAGCCACGGTGATCAAACAGGCGACTATATTCCCCGCGAGACCAAGCCACCAGATGGCCCTAAGACCCTTCAGACCAATGTCACCAGAAGGACCTTTGTCGACCCTTGCACCGACAGCATCCGCCACTGCCGTCATGATGGCAGTGGAGAGATTTTGGATCATCATCAACATGCTACCTGCACTGCCTTGATAGGACCTGGCAACGTTGCTGGTGATGAATATCGAGGCTGCCGCGTAGGCTAGGTCAGGCCCGAACGTCACAAGCGAGACTCCAGGCATAGAAAGTGCCCAGTAGGTGGTATTTGGGGTCTGAGGGAGGAAGAAGGTGGGGCCCAGTGCGAACGCAAGCATAGACGCAGCGTAGATGTAATGCCCCGGCACCAGGTGGAGAGTGCGGCTTACGACCCATGTGGCGAAGACACCAACGATGGCATTGGGCAGAAGATATAACCCTACGGTGAGAGCTCCGGCGTGTTGGATTCGCAGCCAGAATTGCACTGCGTAGAACTGCCATGCGCCCGCGTAGCAGCCGTATCCTATGAAGTACGCTGCCATGAGGGGCTTGAACCCTGGTGTTTTCCAGAGACGGTTGGGGATGATGGGCCGCTGGACGTAACGCTCGATGACTAGGAAGGCTGCCAGCAGCAGGAGGCCGACGATGACAAGGGAGTAGGTATACGGGGACCAGGAGGTAACGGATCCCTGCGTGAGTCCGAACAGCAAGCAGATGAAGCCACCCATGGCGACAGTGGCGCCAAAGAAGTCGAACTGACGCAGAGACGGTGCCTCCGTTCCCTCAACATCGGCAACGGGGCGAAGTGCAGGCACAGCCAAGAAGGCAATGGCGCAGCAGAGAGCAGAGATGATGGCATTCGTTCCGAAGATCCACGGCAGATGAGCCTTGAGAGCACCACCTTGGATGCCGCCCAGCCAGAACCCGAAAGGAGCGGTCGCTGCCATGGCCGAGAACACGCGATTCTTGCGAATTCCTGGCTTGTACACCCTGCCCAGGATGCTCATGGAACCGGATACCATGACTCCAACGGCACATCCCTGCATGGCCCGTACCATGTAAAAGAGAATGGCCCTGCTCGGGCGCAAAGAGAACGCCCCTATGATATTCCACAGAGTAAACCAGGCAAATGCACCCACCATGATCTTCTTTGGTGGAGCCAAGTCCATCAGCGACCCTGATACCACGACAGACAGTCCATTGGCGGTTGTGAAGGATCCTGTTAGCCACGGAAGCTCAGCATTCTTGAGTCCCAGTACCCTCTTGAATTCTTCCTGTGTGACCGTCACATCTCCTAGGACGAACGCGTACAGTGAAAGACTGGCAGAGCAGGTGATGACTAGCAACACTTCCGACGTGAGATTGCGTAGTTCGGGCGGAACGCCCTGTGGTGCGGATGGATCAGCCCTATCTGGGAGATCGAGGGCGTGCCCGGGCCCAAGATTGAGTTCCTCGGCGCGAAGTTGCTCTCGGTCCTTGGTGTGCTGCACATTTTGTCCCGGAGACGACCAGGTCGACTTCGACGGGTTCCTTAACTTATTCTTCATGTGCTGTAGGCGCGCGTGTAAGCTGGAGCCGCTGTTGGCTGCCTGATTGACGTCTTCCAGGCCTATTTCGCTCCCGTCCTGAGGCGTCGGGCGATATGGGAAGTCTGCTGATCCAATATCATCGACAAGGGCGTGTGGTGCCTTCACGTCAACTATGTCGCTGCTGCTGCCACCAGCGTCGGTGGTTCCGTCCGTGGAAGCACCGCTCGACGGCTGCAGCTTAATAGCCATCTCTTTCGACTGGTGGGACATTCTGTTCAGATATCGGAGAAACTTTTGCGAAAGTTCTAGACGTCTCCTGCACGAGATTCGGGTGCAGTCGCTTGACTCTCAACCTGTGACAGCACAGAGATCTTTTCCGGTTCGCTGACTGATGCTCATATAACAATTATCGAATCTGCATAACTATAACGAAGTTAATTGTTTGCAAGGGGAAATTCCTCTTGAGCTGGAAACAAGGCCCAGTGGGAAATAATTCCTACATTTATCTGATACGAAGGACACTTAAATATGCTGGGAACATCGCTACTCAACAAGACAAAATTAATTTGGATGAAAGAATCTGACCCGATGGATGCCCCTCCTGATTCTAGTCCACCGACAAGCGTCATTGCTGTCATTCTCTGGCAGTGTTCCCGGAGGCGACCAGGGAATAGCTGAATCACAGGCGAGCTGTGAACCAACGGTAAGCATTCCAAGTCGCCCTTTGCCCACACGTGGAGCAGCCGGAAAGAAGAGCGTACATGGTCGCCGGCCGTCTGGGCCAGTTGGTGCATGCGGTGCGGATTAGGTGACTATCCTACGACTATCTCTATAAAATGCTGAATCGGAAACAAAGTTCCTCCCCTGCGCTTGGCTTGTCTTTCGGTTTTCGGTTTCCGACCTGAACAATTGATACGTCGATATTTTGACGCCATTATCCGAGTTCGGCATCCTTGCAGGTCCAGACCGTCTTCTCTCTTCCTGGAGAGAAAATCTCGGACCGGAAGCTTTCTGCCGATCGGTTAAAATAATACAGCTGCGGGACCTCAGAGGGCAGCAGCCCGGGCGATTTTCCATTCAGAATAACAATGGACGGAAAATTAGAGTTTTTGTGCGGTGTTGGGCGGGCCGAGTGTTGCTGCCATATTGCTGCCCTATAGCCCTACCTACTCGGAGCCGTTCCGAAGCTGGATTACAATAATCTGAATAGGAACTCCCACCTATCGCGAGAAGCTGGGTTTGTATGGTCAGGTCATGCGAATGCTGCAAGGATGATAGTCGGTGAAACAGAAGCTCAGTAGGAAACTGGTCTTGGTGGGGAGAGAATGCCCTATGTCTGGAGAGCAGGGTTAAGCACCAAATGTACTGGTAGGACCGCGTCTGGTATCTTGCATCTATCAGCCAAAAGTACGGGAGACACGTCACAACCAAAATATACCGTGTCTTGGTAACATATGAAATCAGTTAAAGATGGACGATTCGGCAGGCGAGTCGGACATTTGCGAGAGACCCGCCCTGACCTGATACTTAAGATGGATGGAATCCCCGTAGCAAAAAGCAGGAATCGACATTGCATCTGTGTGCTTCTCCGTACTTCTCCAATGTGAGGAAAATTGGGGGTGGGTGTGGGGAAGGGGGAGGAGGGGGAGATACTAATATGGGCAAAAGCGAAGGCCCGAATCTCCAATGCTACCTCATTGGATTCGAAAGAGACCAGCCGACTGGCATTGCGTAGTTTCACATGCGCGGTTCGGTGACATGTCACAATGTAAAACCGTAGTCTGCTCCTCTCCTAATAACTGTTTAATCGACACTGCAGGGTTGATTCACCCTACAAGCGGGGTTGTCGACACCTATGTACAAGGGCTGGATCTTAGTCTGGTGATCAAGAGTGTTCTGTCTGTGTCTGACTGTCAACCTTCACTCATCTCCCCTGATAAATGACTGGCATTCTCTTTCTCCCTATTCATGGTCGTGTCTGTCATTTGTCATTTGCTTTTTTTTTATCTTATGCCTAAAATGTTCGAAAGACAAGCGCAACATTTCCCTTATTCACAGCCATGTCTTCGTCTGAATCAATACGACTTTCGAAGACGGCCAGCGCGAAGGGCAAGTCCTGTCAACCGCCCTAATCTCCATGGCAGCGAGATAAGCTCCCCAAAGCCCTGTCTTTTCAAGCGGGAGTAAATGGAAAAGGAAATTTGCATTTTGAAAATTCTCTTTCTAAGCTGCGACTGCTTTTTAGGGTATCAATTTCCAGAGTTGTCAGCAACATAGTTGGAGGGATTGCAACGTTGCAGGCACCAGATAGTATTCTGATACCGCTGAGAATGACGAACATATGGCAACTTTACAAGGGAGCAGCGTGGATCTGGTACGGCCGACACAGCTTGAGCGACCTGCAGAAGCTTAAGTTCTTCTCTAGACTGAGTTGAGGTCTTTGTGTTGTCGAGCGCACAGCCATTGGCTGGAAAGGCAGGGGTATGTTGTATGCAGTGTTGCAACTCAACGAATGTCCATAGAGATATGCCATCTCAGTTGTTCTGCAGTGAGTAGTAGTTGTCTTGGGGACTCGTCCCAGGCGTTCCAATTGCTCTGTCGCTTTGTGTACCTAAGTTTCTCGGCGTATCTCTCAACGTTTCGCCACTAGGTTGGCCAGCAGTATCAGGGGCAGATGAGCTGATGAGTCCTTTTCCAGGCTTGATGGGCTGTTGAGATCTCGTCACACCCTGCATCTAACAAATTTGTCCAAATACAGCCAGCTCCTTCATCACCGCATCTCGGACGGCGCTCCAGATGCCATATCCAGTTTCACCCTTTCCGTAAAAAAAAATAAAAGATGATGGATGTGTTCAGGGTCAGTATCATCGGGAACGCCCCTATTAATGACGCTTGCTTTGACATGCAACTGGTATCTATGGAAGTTCAGCATGCTATCATATGTATCCATAACTGCACAAGCCTACATAAACAATTCCAATTCAGCACACTTAACTTTCACATATCTTGCCAGAGCGCTATGGGTGTCGAAATTATTTGACAGATCTCCTTACAAGTGGTACTGAACTTTCCTCCTTCTATGCGGCTCGTCAGCAACAACGGGTTGCTGCCCATGTGACGCCACCAAGCGCCCATCTTGACCTACTCAAACGAAAGACGTCAGGCTATATTCCTGAACTTTGAAACAAACGAAGTAGAAGTATGGTCGAGGCAATTGACAAATTAACATCTACTTACCCTTGTGAACCCGCCATATACAGTTAATACATCGTCATATCCCTGTCTCTGAGTTGTGAGATGGATGGAGATGTTGTTCGCCGTGATGCCGAATACCGTTCTGAACTCAGAGCGTCCTCTCATTAGCCATTGATGTACCCCGAGCTTGGTTGAAGCTTCATCTTTTCCGTCTACAGCTTTAAGCTGGTCTGTGATAAACACGACGGAACTAGACCAGTTATTGGCAATGAAAGTTTCGACGTCGCTCACGCCCTACAGTTTGACCACTTCATCAGCCTCTTCAGGCTAACTGCCCCATGTGAATAACAAGATTGTTAAGGGTACCGAACAGGGCCTTGGTAGCACACATAGTAATCTGGGAGGTAAGCAACCCGATAGCCGTACACTGTGAAGAGGCACGCGAGGATCGCAAAGAAGTGTGACTTCCTGTTGCCCATGAGGCCATACACCCTGAAGTTTTGAATGCTGTATGCCTCTGTTAGTGACTTGAAAATATCAACGACGCGAAAGTATACTTACTGTCGCATATATTGATCCCCCGATCATCTGGGATTGTGAATCGTCTAGGGATCTCAGCCCTTAGGAACGGAAATGGAAGTCTTACAGAAATACTGGGAGAGGAGAGGACTCCTATTCTCACTAAGCGCGGCAATATGGCGAAGTTCTGAAGCTCACTGATGGACCACTTTTATTTCTCAAGCAAAACTTCCCTCTTGACGATGATTACCCTTCTGCGTACTTGTGGCACCGCGGCTCCCTTGCTGAATCTGACTGTCTCCTTGGTCTGTCATGCCTGGAATAAAGAGGTTCGTAGATGCAAAGTGTTTAGCCAAGTAAGAATGGAGACTGCTATGTTCTTCTAAGATTCTGTTTTTGATTCTCGTCAGGGTGGCTATGGATGCCCCGGGGCAGTACTCCTTCTTCGAGAGCCTCTCCCGTACCGGAATATACGAGACTGCAGCAGTGCAGCCCATAATGTGACTTTTGTACATGATCTTGACATCTCGTTGTTCGTATATTTTGGCATGATACCGATGTCGCAAGAGAGATAACCCGCCCAAGAACAGAGTATATGAGAATTCCGAGTCTCTAGGATACTAGTATCCGGCGGAGGTAATTGTTGATATGCTAGGAGAGGCGCAAGAGTGCGAAAGGGGAAAACTTCTCTACGTCTTTCATTTCGAGTCATTCTATCACTTAAGCAGAAGCAGAAGAGTGGATAAAGAATAAAACGTGGAATCATCCGTTGACTTGACGAGACTGACGTCAAAGAACGATGTGAGATGGCCGTGTCCTAATTCAGAAGCGATACTGTAGAGTAGTAGTCGATGAGGAAGTAAGTATTAGTAGGCTAGAGGACTTGGTCACCAAGAGCCTAAGTCCGGCTTCTATTTCCCTATTACAAGCTAAATGCTACGTGGAGCAATGAAATCAGTCTGAAGCATCGAGTATAATCGACAAATACTGCATCAAATCTATGTAGAGTCAATTAACATTCCACATCTAGGGCTACTCACCTGGCACGTGACAATCCCATCTAAGACGTCCAGTGTGCTATCTAGTATCTTCAACGGAATTGAAAACGTTCCAAAAAGAAGGTGTGGCTTTGCCAGAATATTCTGAGTATATATTTTTTGATGTGCAGATAAGCCTGCTGTTGATTCCTTGGTGTCTTTGGCGATGAGGACTCTCATTACAGCAAAGGCTTGCCATTGGGAGTGATGATGGAGTGCGATGTTCTAGGGTGTTTTCTGGTCCTGGTTATGTTGTTAGTTGGCCATAGAACTGTGAAAAGTTCCTAATAATTAACAGATCTATTTTTATGAGTATGGTCTGCATTACTACTGCTGTAGAATAGGTACTTATCTGAAAGAGTGAGAAGAAAAGTTCAGGGAGAGTGTGGAAATAGAAGGGGTGTATCATTGTTCCTAATCAGTAACTAACTAGGTCTATTATAAAAAGTTCAGTAGATTTGCTAGTGATTTGTAGCAAGACAAGGCTTATACTGCATGTGAGCTCCATTTTACAGAGGTGAGATGTTGCTGATGAAATGTACATTCTATTATCCTTCAAGTCTCCAACGCGGTGATCACTGGATAGACTTAGTTGATGGAAGTAGTAAGTGAGAAAGGTAACAGCATATCAACTAGGTATTACTCTGTAGCCAGGATTATTTCTCTAGGGATTAGGTTCATGGGAGATATACATACCCATGTATGAACCCTCACATATCAACAGGGTTACTATCATCAACATCAACTCTTATGGAGCTGACTATCAGCATCATTGGTTTTTAGAGCTGGGACGGTTTGTTCAGTCTACAGAATTCCCTTTAGGGATCCTATTGATTGCAAGGGCATTTATTAACCTTTCCACTGATGCTCTTTGAAAGAAAATTGGATAAACAATGAGTGCTTATTGACCCTCCTAACGAGAAGCAGATACCCGACTCCAACGAGAATAATAATCCAAACTGAAAGCTCTCTTCAAAGCACCCTACTGGCCTACAACACTATCAGTGAATTCGCGGACATAGAATATTCTCCATTCAATTTTCAGGAGTTGAGCAAGGGGCATCCCGGCAGAGTGAGTTGAAGCCCCAGGGCTCAAGTTTCTGGCCCGACATCCGAGTATTGCCTGTCTTGTAGGCGTTCTGTGAGCCACAGGATAATGTTAGTCTAGGTTGCACAAAATGTGGAACCGTTTTCCTGTTTCAGAAGGTCACATTAGGGACTTTCGATAGTTTCAATGCGGTCATGGATACACTGTACTGATGCGTAGGAAGTATCGGGAGTAATTAGTCTCCGTAAACTTGATTCCCCGGCTTTTGCGGAACCAGACGGTTCTCTAGCAGACACCTCGCAGATCTACCACATGCATGGAAGGTCCTTACACGACAGAAAATTTCAACTTGGAAAGAGAAAGTCGTGCCACCATATACCGTAGCAATCCGAGTCATGACCCAACGGCGCTGGAAGTGAAGATCATGCAATCAAGGTGGAGAAATGGCAAAGAGTGTTGGCAGTCGACATGTTCGAATTGTGTATAGCAGGCTGTGGTGAACTAAAATTGGCGAATTGGACCCGGATGAATGATTCTTATCCATTGTAATGCAGCAGTGTGGCTGGCCGTCCGCCTTCCCGCTGTCAGGTACCGAAAGGACAATCGAATCAATCAAAATATTTGGAATCGTTCTGGGGCTTGGATGAAAGTTGTTACCACTCGGCGCTGCATGATGCAGGGGAATATGCATCGGCCCGCTTCGTAGGATTTGAGGATCCAAGAAGTGAATGATGGTAACCTTCGAGAGGTGTTATGGGGCGCTGGCATCTCTGTTGGAAAAATGAGGGGCACGGAAGCCGAGCCATTCCCGAACCGCATCCTTGCGCAGGGTTGGGGCATCAAGATGGTTGATTCACTTCCTTTCTCTCTCTTTCTCTCTCTTTTTTTCTTTTTTTTTTTTTTTTCCTTGCCGTTTCTCGTCATTGCGGAGGTTGGAAGAAGTGTTGGTGCAGTTGCGGATAATGCCCGCTGCCATAAACGTCGACGTGCATCGACTATTGTCTCGTATCGACTAGACTTCGGCCGTCGAGTAGCCCGAGATTCTCTCGACAAGACCCCGGCCAGTTTTCCCCGGTGGCACCCTATACGTTGTGCGGACTCGTTGACGTTATGTATTACTCTCTGCAGCGATGTGCAGGGACAGTGGAATATGAACCAGATGGGTAAACGGGTCTTAGGGGCGTCGATCGACAGGGGCCTTCCAAGATTAACGGTGCCTGCATCTTGTCACCACTCTCGTATGCGTGCATTTCTCCAGCCGTTTCGTGTAGAATAACACGATCCAAGCATGTAACTGTCTATCATCTGCTACTCGATTTATCGATCTCCACCAACTGCTTGCCAGGTAGCTAGTCCAGGCCCAGATCGACCTATCCGGCTAGTTCTTACTAGTTCCTGCAGGATTCCTGCTTCTTCTCTCTTTTCTTCTATCTTTCGCCTTCTCCTCCTTCTTCTTCTTCTGCTTAATCTATTTCATCGTAATGTATTTTATTTTATTTGTTTCTAATTTTTCTTTTCCTCCCCGCTAAAGTGGAGAAAGACACTTGATAACTGTCCGTCGGGTACCGTGCGGTCACGGACCACCGCAACGTCGTCGTTCCTCTCTGCCTCCCACTTCCCCCACGACTCTCCTCCCTCATTCTTCCCGCCTCATCATACGCCTGAACCTTAAAGAAGCTGCCAACTGAAAGAGGGGCATACACTGCCCTTGTTGATGGAGTCTTTAATTTACTGCTTTAGTAAACCAACTCCACATGGTGCTATCATCGGAACATCATGAACTCGTCAGGATTTACATTGCGTGGCTCTGTCAGGCTGGCCCCTGGTTACTCGAGCTGTGGATTATCCTAATTGCATACTACGACTTCCCTGGTACCGGATTGGAGACGACCCTAGGCTCTGAGCACTTGGATCCTCATCTCTTCCCGCCTCCAAGCACAGGGCGCTGTACAACCCGTGTCTTATCCTCGCCTCTGGTCCGATTCACCTTATTTTCCGGACCGTTTCGCGCCACTGATGTCAGTTCTAGCTTATAACTGGTCCGTTAGTTGGAAACTTACCGGATTGTGTCTCCGCGTTTTCTCACCTTTCAGTCTACGCTTACAATGCCTCAGTGCCTTGTCCTTGTTTTCACCGGCCGACCTGGGAACAGACCGTTCCGACGTTGATTGGTCTCCAGTTCGACATGGCTGGCGGGCTTCTGCTACTACGTTATGTGGTGACTAACCCATGAGTCATCTCGCTGCATCCAGGTCTTCTATTGATATACCGGGGATATCATTGTCATTTCCTTTCCGATGACTTGGCGTCAACGATTTGGCCTTTATTGGAGAGACATTAGTAGAGGCACTGACTATTGATTCCTTCGATTTGAAATAGCGGGGAGGCTATGCAGACTATGATCTGCCTTCAGATCCATCACACTGCCTCCTTGCTCGGAATTTGCCCCATACCGCTGGACTAGTGTCCTTGACGTATGCGGCAACGTATAAGCATGATGGCTGTTCTATCTCATTTGCCACAATCTGGAACAGACCGCAAATGTCAGCTTCCGGTTCTTGTGGACTGTCAAGACTGCCAATATTTGGTCGATCATGATTCTTTCCGGTTTTGCTTATAAGCTGGTCCCGAGTTTTACATCCACTGGCTTTGAAATAGCCTCTCGCTTTCTGTCCATGTCTCTACCTCCCTAATCCGTAGAGTTTGTTCTCTATACGGAAAAGACTCTCTGGTACTGGTAGCCCCCACTTTTTCGCAGTTAATTTCCGGCTGGAGGAATGCTTCTATCGGAGGCTGCGCTGAGTGCTCCAGGGGAGCACTTTATGGAAGGTGGGAGCTTAGTCGGTCTTCTTGCTGTATCTTGCCAATCTATTATTGCCTCCGATTCTCAGGAACACGGGAACTTCATGCATCTGTCCCTTCCAATAAATACTGATAATGGGAATCCCCAGAGACCTCTTTCTTCTGTTTCTCTGACATAATGTCCTCAATGTGAAATTCCACTTGCCTTCCTTGAGTGTTAGGTAAGCCGTTCTGGTCTTTAATGTCCTCTTAGCAATCATTGACCGCCATTGGGACAATCCTTTATAGAATCATTTGCATATATAGAGATACATACACTCCTTTTCTTTTTTTTTACTTCTTTTTTTTTTTTTTTCTTTTACTCAAATTCACATTATGGACGCCCTACCATTCCAACCCTGGACAGAACAGCCTTGTTTCAAGCTGCCGTGTCTTGATGCGGCAGAAGCTTGTGGCCAGATAGGTCGCGCGGTAAGCTGATGTTTTCAGAAAATCGAATTCCCAAGTGCACTCTAACGAGACTAACATGGACCGAACCGTAGGGGAATCCAGTCCCTCGTCTTCAAACAAATGACTCCAAACGTTTCGGTTCTAGGAAGATGGCTATTCCAAGACTGGCTGAAGGTTCAGAGACTGCTTTTTCGTCTCCGGGGCGATTCCACCGTCGCCATGTTCGCCGGGCATGCGAGTCCTGCCGACAGAGAAAGACAAAATGTACTGGAGACAAGGCAGGGTGTCGAAACTGCCGAGAGGCCGGGATTATCTGCTGCTACACAGATGGCAAGAGAGAGAAATCGAAACGGTGAGCACTTGTCCTGCTCGATCCCTCTCTCTTCGTTAAACCGATATCGTTAGCACTGACCCGGAAGCACAAAAGGCAATTAGCTAGTTTGTCAGCCAAAGTACAGGCGTATGAAGACGTGATAAAAAAACTGAGCAATCGATTCGGGGTTTCTGATGAGCAATTGATGAACATCGCACTAGCGGTAGAGGTCCCGCTCTCCCTACTAGTACCTTCTACCACGGCTAACGTAAGCAGGAGGGAGCTCATAATCTGGAGTTACAAAATGACGCCTACCCTGCAACGTCGACAGACCGGAAGCCCTCGTGGAGTTCTTCTGACACTGAGCCATCTCTTTCTCGATCCCCATCTATAGGGTCATTTGAAGTCGACCATACAGAAGAAGATTTTAACCGAGATGAGACGGCCCGTGCCACAGGCTTTATCGGCAAAGGCTCGGAGATCAATTGGCTACAGAAGATAAGCAAGGAAGTCGATCATGAATCCGAATCCACCTCTATGAACGGGCGAACCATGTCTGGCACTGGATCCTCCTCCCCGTCTTTAGCATCTCGAATAGAAGGGCAGCATGAGTCATCTGTGGCTTCGTTCAACTACTATCTGGACGACTTGGATATGCGTTCCAGTACGCAGCTTGATGCCTACGAGGTGCCTCCACGTGAAACAGCCACCAAGCTGCTTAATGTCTACCTCAGTTCAGTGCATCCTTCATTCCCAATCATAGGGATCTCAACTTTCGTTTCTCAATTCCAGGTTTTCTTCAACCACCCGTCTTTGAAGCCAGGGACAAAATGGTTGGCCATATTAAACTTTATTTTTGCAATTGGAGCAAAATATGCAGAGCTTACCAATGCAGAACCGCAACAAGACAACGATGAGCACTGGAAATACTTCTCACGGGCAAGAACCTTGAGTTTGGAGGATCAGCTATTCCAAAGTCCGGATCTACAGCAGCTACAAGTTGAGGGGCTAGCGGCATTCTATCTCTTAGCATTGGGCCACGTCAACAGGTGTGTATGTCCCATGTGGCCGGGCTTACTAGGTTTACGACCATGCCTACTGAACTGATTTTTCCCAGATCTTGGAAAATGATAGGTAGTGCAGTTCGCGGAGGACTGTGCCTTGGCCTTCACCTGCGGAATGTTGGATCGTGTACCTCCGATATTTCGAAGGAGATAAGATACCGTGTTTGGTGGTCTTTGTATTGCCTTGAACATCTCCTCAGCGTCATGACGGGGCGGCCGTCTTGTATTCCAGACAACTCCTGCACGACACCGCTACTAGTGCCATTTGATGAGACCGACTTTCAGAAGGAAGAGGTGGCGCGCCTGATCAGCAACCCGTCAAGAGGGAATCCAAGTCCACCTGAACGGATTTCAGTGTGCCCCGGCACGCCTGGCTTGGCATCGTCTTTTGATTCTGATTGCAATGACGTGTCGTCCAGCGGCAAGGATGCGGAGATTGGAAACGCTGAATACCTGAAAGGCCTCACTCCTTGCATGTCCCTTTACTTCCTTCAGCTAGTCTCCCTGACATCCATCTCTAAAAGGATGATGGTTAAGCTTTACAGCCCAGAAGCCGCGCAGTCTCCCTGGGCTACCACCGAATTCACAATCCAAAGCCTGATACTTGATGTCGACTCATGGCTAATGAACCTGCCGCCAGCTTACGACTTCACTTCTGTGCAGACGTCGCAATGTCCAACTTCTCAAAGAATGGCTTTTGCTCTTCTCTTTTACAGCACGAAGATTGGGATTACGAGACCGTGTCTTTGCAGTCTGGATTCATCTTGTCTCCAGAGCGACAAAACGTACGAATTCTGCAATAATACCGCTGCAGAGTGCGTGGCGTCAGCTTGTCATATGCTAACTCTTTTTCCTGACACCCCTGATGCGGCTCTTCTACATAAAATGTCTCCTTGGTGGTGCATATTACACTTCCTCATGCAAGCAACTACGGTGCTTCTCCTTGAACTTGCCTTCAAAGTTCAGCATGTGCCTGACAAGGAGCCTATGGTTTTCAAAGCTGTAAAGAAGGCAGTCGAATGGTTGTTTGCTTTGTCAAGAGCTAGTCCGGCATCTGAGAGAGCTTGGAAGCTGAGCGATGCCCTTCTACGTCGCCTGGCCCCTCGCGTAGGTATCGACGTCAGTGACCTTCCTAGCAGCGATGAATCTGCTGCACAGACTCCGGCCGGAGCCCCCCTCGATCTTTCCCCTTCGCCAGCAGCTGTGGCAGCTGCCACTGCTGTCACAGACCCCTTAGAGGTTGATCTGGATTCAGCCGCTTACTCTCCAATTGGTGGGTCAAGTACGCCACTTGCTATGCCGCTTTCTTATGATCTGGACGCATCGGATACGCTCGAATTTCTTAAACCTGAGAAACCCCTTACCTTCCATCCATATGACGAATATCTCCCCTATGATACATCTGCCGGCCAAATCACGGGATCTTTCTTTCCAACGACAACGAATATTGACTTCGATATCGGGGGTTATCTTTGGTGTGACCCGATATATTAGGCCGAAGACGTTCCAAAAATGAGATTCATGCAGTAGAACGTGCTTGATGATAATGCTAGCATGTCATGATTCAAATTCTTTTTCTCACCATGCCTTTTATGCTTTCAATGAATCGAATACAAAACAACATGCTCCCGTCCAGAGATTCACTATGTTCACTTTTGTCTTTCCCTCTGTTTTCCTTCACTACCTCCTTCTTTTTGTTCTTTTCCTTTTCCTCTTTTTTTGGATGTGCGCATGTGTGTTGCAGCTGATTTTTTAATGTCTGAATGATGGCACCAACTCTCAACAACAAATTGGCTGTAAAAACCTGGGATCAAATTTCTACGAAGCAGGGCCAGGACTGGAAAAAAAAAAAAAAAAAAAAACACCTGCTTGAGAGACAACATATCATTCTTATTACAGCTGGTCGTCATTCTTTGAACGCGTCAACGCCAAAACGAAAAGAGCCTGTCAAAAGTATTCCAAAATGCGGTATATATAAGTACAAGTCGGGCGGTACTGGGAGAACCAAGTACAAAGGGTGGACTATACTGTATATTAATATGTATTATGGCCGAGATTTCTTTTCTTCTATTTATACAGAAAGAATTATGCAATGTATTTCTACTAAGTCTTTAATTGCATACATCAAATTTGGTTGGCAAAATCTTGATCAGAACCTGGTTGATATGTCAGCCGCAGAATTGTTCCTTCTCCTTTACTGCTTCCATAGACTACAGGCATTCCCTTATATTTCTTTCTAAACCTCATAGTCTGTGAAGCACATCGTTTCAGTAGACCAATGTAGAAAGTAAATTGAAAAAGGGTCGTTCTTCTGGTGCGTAAAGTGTGTATATTGTCCAGTTTCAATAAATACTAAGCTCAGCCTTGTTAAAGCTATGTTAGATCAAGGTTAAAAAGTTTCGAGCCTGAGATATCGTTCAACGAAAATGGAGATCGTGCTAATGCAGTATGCTGCATTTGGTCGCTTACGTCGTGTCCAGCCCAGCCCCTTAATGCTTGTGTCATGGCCACGTAAATGTGAAGATATAGATAGATAGCTAGGGGAGCCAAGCTGGGTCTGGATTTTAGAGTTAGTGCAGACGTAAATATAAGCAAAGTGTGAAGAAAAACCATAGCTAAATGGAAATGGTGAATGGATGGTGCCGTTGGATGTATGTACATGGCACCAGCATGCGTCGAGACTGGTCTATACGGTCGTTTAAGCTTAAGTCTATCTATAAGTTTGGTACCATGAGGTGGGATATAAATATAAAGTGGCAAAGATGACGTGGCCCTTGAACCAAGGATGTGATCCGCGGAAAGGAAGGGACCTCAACGAAATGAACGATTCTTGTCGAGAAGAGAGGAACGAAATTCCAGGTCAAAAAAAAGTTAGCATGACCTAAGCTTCCCAGTTCCGCTTCCTCGCTGTGAAGAACAGCCGCGCGTCTTCTTCAGGGTGCCGGGATGAACGTAATGGCTCTGCTGTCGGGCTTGCCGCGCGTCCTGGAGGTGACAGGGTACTTGAACTGCGGTCGAAATGCACCGAGGTGATCTTTGAGAAGCGTACATCAACGGACTGAGCTCTCCGAAGCGACCTGTTTGTCCAGGCCCACCATCTGCTTGTCGATGGCAGTGATGACATGGAGCTCAAATTTGGATGCGGGCTTCTGCTCTCGTCCGCGCTCAGCGGTGGCTGTAAAATAATACCAAGTAGCCCCCTTCCATCACCCACAAAGCGTTCTATACAGTCTAGAGCAGGTAATAGACGCCGACGTACGCCACAGCCGTTATGGTTTGAGTCAATTTGGTAATCCGGACACTGTTTTAGAGACGCGACAAGAGAGCATAGGTCAGATGTCGAAGGGCCCATAACTCCTTTATATGTTTCATGACTCTCCATATCGCTCTGCCGCCCATCTGCATTTTTATCACCAAGGTCAGAATCAGATTCAGGCTCCAGGTGAAAGTCAGGGTCTATGAGTGTAGAGCCGAGGAAGATTGTTTTGGTACGGAGTGAAAAGAAGCGGATTATCTGGCCTAGATGAAAAGCGTCGCAGGCACTGGAATTTCCAAAGGCCCAGCGACATTGGAATTGACGGGGTTGTTGGCGTATTGACGGTATTGTTGTGACGGTTACAGCCGGCGTAGGCTCAAAATCGTCAGAGTCTTCCTCCATAGCACCGTAGGCACGGAGGAAATATGCCTGGAGGTCTGTTATCGTGTTCAAGACACACTGGCGCCTGTAGTATAACTCCTCTAGCACACGAGAAAGTCAGTGTACGGTCCCAGTCAGAAATACAACTGCAAATAAACGAAGGATGGTCTTCACCTTCTAAGCCATTCTGGAGATATCTCCAGGGCGCACTTTCCGGTTTAGGGAATCCCACTCCATCAATCCAAAATCTTGAACCAGCAACAACTAATGTGTGTGTCAACACTTGAAGGACAGCCTGCTCCTCCAGAAGTATTGCAATGAATATAATCTGTCGAATGCGCTCTTCACTGAATTGCAGTAACGAGGGGGAAAACCTAGTCACCGAAATTTTCCCCTTCCCAAAGCAGTATACGGCGCTCTTAAGGGTTTCCCTGACAACACGCGGGGAATTAAAGACATCTGCTATTTCAACAACTCTGGCGATGAGAGATGGAGGTTGCAATTTTATCTCGCTGTAGAACTTCTGCCTCTCTTCGTCCTCAAAGGAGTTCAATGATAGCATTTTGAGAAATAATTCAATAGCCTCTGCTCCAAGGCTGCGGTTAAACAGATCTACCGGGAGGCTGACAGTTGGCAACCTTGTGGGTGGTACGCCCTTTACTGCGTCTGGTTCTTGCTCCTCATGACCAAAATGACTGGTCTTTTCATCATCCGCCTTCTTGCTGGATGCTGGCACCCAGCCTAGTGCTGCCCGTTGCTCCATAAATTCCTTTCCTTCAGCAAACTTGTGCGGATCAAGCAAGGCTCGAAAGTACGGACTGTTTTGCACCAAGTCGCCACTGGCAACCTGCCAACGATGGCGGAGCGCACGGGATTTTGAATTGGCATCCCGATCGGTATACTCGATGATCACATCCCCCTTTCTCGAGATGACTCGTATGTTCAACCGGGAACGAGGACCATGCCCCTGCTGATGGCCACGGTCAACTGACAGGGAGTTCTCCTCCGACTCAGACGAAGGCTGAGACGGGGCGGGAGACGCTGCAACTTGAATAGATAGAGTTCTAAGAGAACTCTCTGCCGCTCTTGATTGTGGTAAAGGAGGATATTCAGAATTCATCGTCACGCTTCCAGGGATCCACCCAGTTCATTCAAAGATCTTAAGACTGGAAAGCGCGTCACACCGCCACGGATATGGATTACAAAACATTAGAGTAGAATATAGAAACAGAATATCTCCCAAAAAGAGCTGTGCTCGTAGACTTGGACGAGCACCGTTTTCGCTCTTTATAGGAAGTTGTAGGGGTTATTCGACTTGTTAGAGAGATGCCACTCATTCTGTCAGGACGCTCGCACCTAGGCCGCCACGATGAGGGTCCTGGCATTTAGAAACCCGAATCTGTCCATCCGAATGCTGGACGAGGTATTAATATTGTGATGACGAGATCGGAAATCCTTGGGGAGGCAAGCTCGAATTGATGAGCAAAGTCGATCTTGGCGTGGTGTCCCTGCGGAGACATCATGTGACCAGCAATTCATATGCTGTCAGCCAAAAGGATGTGCCAAGGCACAAGCTTTCAGCCTGCACTGGACCATCAACATATGCACCGAGAACAGCTCCGTGAAACTCGAGTCTCATTTATACTCTCAAACACCGGTTAGAGTTACTTTTCACGATAGAGTTCCATTTCAGTTCCATATATATTCAAACCAAAATAGCTATTAGCGGTCGTTGAAACTGGACAGCCGAGGACAAAAATGCTTTGTCTCGACTGAGTACAGTACCCCGTTCTTCTCAACCTCTCTAGGTGAAAAGAACCGCGCGAGAAGGAAGTAAAAATCCCTCTTTCTCTGAAAAAGCAAGTAAATAATGCAGTAATTTAAAACGGCCCTCATCGAAAACGTGGTAGGTTATGGGTATAGAGGAAGATCAGACCGAAGCGCATGCTGGTCAAAAGATAGGGAAGACGAGAACACGCACACAAAACAAAGGCAAAGGGTAGGATTTCATAATAAAGACATGAGAAAATAAGAGAAGAGATTCTTGTGTGCTTTTAAAAGAATAGAGACAGTGGACAGGGCAATACGTATAGGAGAAAGAAACTTTCGGCGTGCTACATTTGCGAACCGCGTTGCTAGTAGAAAGGGAGGATGCGCAGCACTAGAGAATTATGGCAAGGTTATGATAGGTATGTGGACTAGCCTTGGATCAGTAGCCAGCTTACTTCCCGAGTTGGTGTAAACTGTGTCTTCGTCCGACGACTTTCTAAGTCGAAATGCCTGTTCTAAAATCAAGCGCAGCTTTTCTGCCAGTGGATTAACGGCATCGGCCGCTTCATTCTCTATGACAAAGGCCGGGCTGACTTCCTCATCAGTGTCTTCATCGACGTCTGAGTCGGACGTGGTGGTACGACTTCTCGGTCGAAATTTGGCTAATCTGTTCGAAAGAGGTGAAAATATGGCAAGACAGTGGCCTTGCAGGTCGGATGAGGAATTCTCCGGTTCGCCTCTCGCATAGAGCTTGGATTGTTCGACTTTGAGTATATCATCTCTTTGCGAAATAACATTCCAAGGCTCACTGCAAAGAAAACCTGCCACAAAGTCCCGGTTGGTGTGGGCAGCAGCTATGCAATTCTGCCTGTATTCAGGTGTGAAGGATGGGTCATCGATAGAAGGAAGGCAGAGCACAAGACCACGGGCGAGAAGTGGCGGCGGAGGAAGATGATCAACCCCATTTTCCAAGCTGAATTGTCGGTCTTGAGTCTCAGGTTTCAAGGGGTGCTCTGCCGAGTCTTCTGTACGCTGTGAGATCGTGTGTGTGAGCGAGATGGTAGAAGTTTTGCGTGAAGGCTGCCTAAGGTCGCCGTCTTCGATGATATTGCGGGTGGCATCCGTATCCCAGCTCTCAGTGGAGTCGGACGTCATTGCAGTACCTAGTGCAGATCCAGCGGTAATCTCAGTTTTCACCGTCTGCACAGTATCAGCCACTGCTTCCCGAGCCGCAGCTCTCAAGGTCGGAATCAAGATATCCCCTTCCTGATTGTCAGCACCCGCCCCTGACGCCCATGCAGTCACGATTCCTGCCCACGATGCTGTTTTGAGAACACCTCTCGTATACTTTTTTCGTATTAAGTCAATGACGGCTTTCTCCGCTTCCTTTGACGGCTTGCCAACAGCATCAACCCGGGCATTCAAGATCTGGCCCCCCTCCCAAATCAAAAAGCCATATTTCTTAGCCAGCTGTGTCAGTCGACGAACAGTATCATCCGACCAGTCATCAATGATGTCGGCGTGAATCTGTAGAATCGCTATTTGGGGTCCCACGGAAGAAGCTAATTCAAGGAGAGCATCGGTGCTGGTGATAGTATGAGACGCGCACACGCAGACAAGTTGCCCGTGAGGCAGGCCTTTCTTGGCCTTGGCTAGCATTAGGAGGTAAGTAATCAGGCGATTAGGAGGTGAGGGCGGCGGATCCATCAGTCGCGACATATTGGTCGAGTTGGAAATCAGACGCCGTGCTGTCGGAATGCGGTCACTGGGGTACTGAGTAAGGGTACGTGCGCACATATACCCAAGAGACCGGGATGAGAAGGGTAACACCTTGATTAGGGGATGGTATTTCAGATAATCGCAACAGAAGCGACAGTACAACTTTTTAGCCAGTATTCATGATAGAAGGCAGCGAAGACACGGACAGTCGAGCTGTTCAGGAAAAGGAGGGCAGGTATCACATGTATGTACACGAGCAGCGGACCTGAAAAAGCAAAGAAAGGAAAAGAAAGCGAGGTGGGAAACGGAATTCCCCACAATGTAACCAGGCAATATTGGCGGGTTCAACATAAACAGGGTTGACTGGGCTATTGGGGAGAATGAAAAGGAGAAGTTACGCCAGAAGAAAAGAGTCAATCGACAACAGGCACTACGGCTAATGTCGATGCGGAAATCGGTCCAGGCCTCCCGGTACCTTGTCTCTGGTGCGAAACTAGCATCGGTGACAGGTACCCGGACAACCTCGGGCGAAACTCTACCGGGAGGAGGGAACGCGATCTAGGCCAATGGTCATGGACGCCGATCTTGATCTGATATTCGTCTTTGGTTCTCGGATGCCAATCAAGAGAAGCTCGTTTTTCTGCCTTCCCATGCAAGGTGGTAACAGTCCTCCAGCCTGTCTCTTATAGGTCGGCCTGGGGTGGGCGCCCCGTATCCGCGCCTACTTTAGGCACCCATTACGATTTCGTCTCTTAGCTCTCCCTTGCTCCCCGGCAGCTTATTCACTAGTAGCGTTATTTTGACTGGAAGACCGTGTTTTTGGATTCAATAGTCTGCGGATGACCCGATCCGCTACCGACTGTTCGTCGCGGAGGTCCCAGCCGGTGATCCGGGCACCAAGAGCCTGCAATGGATCGGGAGATGTCCCAGAGTCTCATCCAATGCAATGCTACGTACAATGCCGGAGGAGCGGGACTGTCAACATGAATTCCCCATCCACATTATTATCTTTTAGTAGGTCCAGCTCAGCACCAACCGCAATAATTCCTAATCCACACTGTATTTCGTGGTGCTGTGCGTGCGTATCAAAATGCACCCGATAATGGTACCCAACGATTCCTAAGTGTACTCCTGGAGAGCATATCTGCGAGAGTTTGTTCCAGCACTCCTAGCAAAGGGTGGGGGAGGTCGTACGCATTCTTCCCTGGAACTTTCCCGAGAAGCGGGTGCTTCGATATTGAATCGCTCCCACGGTAATTACTCGTTGCTTGTGCGAGTCAGTCGGGCCCTGATAGTAGGATCCGGAAATACCACAACTCCTCTGCTAGCAGCAATTTACTTCCTATATATTTCTGGGTCCCGCCATGATCACGATATCCAATTCCCAGTAGATATTTCTACCTGATTTAAGAGTAATTGTATGATGCGTGGATATCACTGGATAAGACGAATCCCACGGGAAAAGTGCTCTCCCTTGCATTTACGGTCGATACGAACCCAAACCAACTATCCAAGGACAAGTTGGTAAACGGTCAGCCTACCTAACTGCTCTTTCCACAGAGCTAGGATCAGAGAGGAAAGAATCCTTCCAAGTCTATATCTGTTATAGTAGTTGCTTTGTCGATATGTGCGATGGGCATGAACTCGTTCGCGTTCCTGGAACGAATGACCCAGAATGGCGGAATGGAATACCGCCGAGCACCCCCAGGCCCAGGGCTCGTGGAGCCAGCTGAGATCCTGGGACAGATGCAAAATTGCGATCAAACGGAGAACAGAGCAGCAGGATCTGTCTGTCCAAGGCGAGATTAGGCCAACATCCCACCGTTGTATCCATCTTAGGCTGACCGGCGGGTTGAACGGCGATGGCCTAATTTAATGGCTCATCAAATGATACGCTCGAGATCAGGATGCAGAGGTATCGACCGACACAGTGTTGACGCGCTCCCATCGACTGCAATTTCAGATGGTATCAAATCGACAAGTGATCGGCATCCTGGAGTTGAGTCCGCTTGAAGGGCAGTTGGGTTGGACGGCGGCCCGTGTTGCCGGCCCTATTCCTAGGCACGATCTCGCATTTATCTCTCTGATGACGCCTTTAGCAGGCTTTGTTGTAGGTGGAGTTGGATCAAACTCCTGGTCGTTGCCATCTTTCCCGGACTTTACCGCTCCTGGTGATCGCGTTGGACAAGCTACCCGCTTTCAAGAATATCTATCTCGCCTCTATCTAGCCTTGCGGTCATTGCGATTCTTCTGGCTTCACGAGCGCCTTCGTGGCCGTATAACACCTAGGTTATTGAACCTATCCAGCGACCCCAACTGAACGTGACCCTATGGCACTCACCAGCACCTGGTTATGTTTTTCTTCGGCCCCCATGACGAACACCTGAATGGCACGGCTGCCTTGATCTATGACCAGGCTGGCAACCCGGTCTGTCAGGGTCCGGATGCGGTGACGGTCAACATCAATGTGCAGACCCTACGATCTTGACCTACTGGGATGGCGACATGTTAGATATTGGTTTCGGATATGGTCTTGTACATGTCCTGAATGACAGGTATAACCAGATTTACGTGACGCGATATTATAACAGTTGATCTCCGTGAGAGTCAGATCACACCCAATGGCACAATGCTAGTCACTGCATACAACGCGACGCAGACAAATCTAGCGTCCATTGGTGGTCCCGCAGATGGATAGCTCACGGATGCCACTTTCTAGGAAATCGACGTCACCGCAAATCAAGTGGTCTTTCCTGGGAGCGCTGGATCATCTTAATCAGATGCCACTGAGCGACTCTCACCAGCCTCTCTATACAGGTCCCAGGAAGAGTAATCCGTGGGATGCCTATCATATCGACTCGCTCGCCGCTATCGATGACGGATACCTTGTTTCTATCCGCCATATGTTTTCCGCCTTCTACTTGAATCGGGTCGGATCTGTAAAGGGGCGACTGAGTGTGGGCTAGTATTTCGTATTTTTGAGTGAAGAGATGACAAAGTGAAACAGTGCTAAGTTCAGGGTGATGGTGGTGGAGACTTCAAGAACGGCCTGGACTGCAATTTTGCAGGGCAGTACCGTATTCGCCCGTTCGATGAATCAGAGTCCGGCATCAAGCTGTCCGTCTTCAATAATGACAACAACGGTGAGACTGTGAGTAAGCCATCCACCGGCATCGTCCTCGATCTGGGTCTGTTGTCTATGACTGTCAGCAACTGCCCTACTCTAGCAGACGCCAGTGACCCTATATACTGCTGGAGCCAGGGCTGCAACCAGCTGACTGACAGCAACCCCGATGGCAATGCCTTTCTGGACTACGGCTCAACCACTGTTGTGCATGAATTTGACTCGTATAGACTCACAGTCATGTCTGCCGACTTTGGCGATATCGACGTCCCCTCTTCCTATCGAGACTATAAGTACCAATGGTCAGCCACACCGTTCTGGGACCCTGCCGTCGCCATCCTACAAGATAGCCCCGGGGATCATGTTGGTGTACACGAGCTGAATGGCGCGACCGACTTTGATAGGTGGTCTATCTACCGAGGTCCTTCAGCGATCACGGCTAACGCGACCCTGTTGCAGGTGCCGCGGACGGGTTTTGAGACTCGAGTAGACTTGCTGGTTAGCAATGTCACCTACATTCAGGTTGCTGCCCAACAAAGTAACATGGGCCAGGTCTCGTCAGCCGTTGTTGTGTCTTTGTAGACTGCAACGCCGACGCCCTATTCTATTTCTTCCGATGTTCATCCCTTCATAGCATTGTCATTCCATCCTCTGATTTCAGACGACTCTTTCGTGTTCTTCTATTCCATTCTGACCTGTGCTATTGTGTACTCTACTGAAAAGAGGAGACTGGATTTATTGGGTTCATTTTCTTGTGTAGCTCATTGCCATTCTATTTCTTCCGGGACAGATCTAGAACGTGTACCGGATAAACTTGCCTCCTGCTATGAATATATTTCCTTTGCAAGAAAATGTCATGGCTATATTAGTTGTGATGACCGTCAAGTGAAAGTTGGTTCAGATCGTGGAATGGCGTTGTCGTGAAATTTAGATTACCTGGAGGCGCCCACCTACCTCGTGTCGCTGCGCATGATTACCTAGGTAGTCCACTCCAAGTAGTGGCTTAAGGACCTATCAGAAAGCTAGATTAGAAAATAAGTAATTAGAGGGTGTGAAGATCCCTGGGATTCGAATTTGGTGCTTCGCTCGGTCAATACCAAAATGATGGTTGCTCTACATTTGTAGGACGACGCATCCGCGCAGGTCCATCCACGGCAAGGACATAGCCAGCAACTCCAACCGGCCAACGTGGTGACTGCGAGTATTGAAAAGACGCTAGGAGTTTATATATAAAGCAGTAGCTTGGGCCTGGGTCTGCAACTTCCACCATGACGACTGCATGTTGAAATCGACAAAGAGTAGATGGCTCGAAACTTCACTAACGTATTGAACCATCGAACCGCCAGTCCAGAACACCACCTCAAAGGGCATTCTTTGAACCTTAACATCTCACTATCACCAAATTAAGAGTGTCTGATAATCGGACTTCAGAGTAATCAAGGGCATTTTAGTACATAAGGAATATTACTGCTCAAACTGATTATTTACCTGAAATACGGAGCTTGGCTATGAGTAGCGTCACACACATGTCAAAAAAGCCATAGGGTATATATGGAAGTTCTACAAAATGTCAGTAGCGTTTACTAGATGTCTGTATATTCGAAATTTAAGTCATTTAAGGGGATTTACAAAAAAAAAGATTGAGATACTGAGGTTCAAAGAATGCCATTTCAGGTGGTGGTCTGGACTGGCGGTTCAGTGGTTGAATACGTTACCATTATTATCTGATTTCTAATCAACTTCTCCTAATCGTCGAGGATCTAGATACAGCATGGCTGGAGATATTCTCCCGTCTTATAAAATGGGAAGCTAGCTTATCCAATGGATTCCAAAGTTTGCCGGATCAAAGAAGAACCGGGCGAGACAGGAACTTTCAGGTCTTCTGTAACCGTTAACCGTAAGTTGACCCTGTTGGCAACAGGCAGGGAGAAAATTGTAGATGTTATTATAACACCGGTGATAGAACATAGAAGCTATCTACGAAATGTTCCTACCCTTCAGCTCCGTGTTGAGAGAGTGAGACCTGAGGATAGTACCTGTCACGAGGACCATTTCCGACCTTGCCGTAACGCAGGGGCCTCCCAGGCTTAGGGCAGGTAACGGTAATTCAGGGAGGGAGCCGGCACCTAGTCCGGAACGGGTTTAGCTTCAGATTCCGCGTGCTGACATTTCCGTAAGGGAGCATTTCATGGAACTTAATTAACTTTTCCGCAGATCAACGTCAGTTCAGGAGCTACGGAAAAGAAGCATTAAAACCGGAGGCACCGAGCCTATCCCAACATACGAGAGCCCCCTGAATCTCATCGCCTTTTTTCTCTTCGGCGCCGCCGGAACTGCGAGTATTACAGGTCAGGCAGACGACTCTCTTCCAATTACCTTGGTACGCCAACTCATAATCGCAGCGGAGCAGTACGGACCCTGGGTCTCACGCCACCTTGATCGGACCACACCTATCAATTCTACGTTCCTTTTCGCAGCCAAAATTACGGTGAAGCCTGCTTTATTTGTCCTGTATATCTCTCTTTTGAAGCAGAAAATTGAAGAAGAGAAAGCAATCAGTGTCAGTTTCCGAGGGCAACTGCTACCATAAACAATGGCTGGAAAAACCCTTCCGATCTTCACCTCCGCAGAGGTCGAGTCACACAACACAGCTAAGTCCTGCTATGTGACACGGGGCCGTAGAGTCTACGATGTCACATCTTTCATCGATGACCACCCTGGGGGGGGCGACTTGATCCTTGAGCACGCTGGCAAAGATGTCGCTGAAATAATGCGGGACGAAATCTCTCATGACCATTCGGAGGCTGCGTATGAGATTATGGATGAATACCTTGTCGGAGTTGTGGCTCCCAGCACGGTCACGAATGGCACCGGCGCAAAAACGAACGGGGTTGCTGCGACGAACGGCAATGCTAGTTCTCGGCCTTTGTACGAAGCTACCGGCATGTCTACTGCAGAGGACCTGAGTGTGGACACGGACATCAAATCGGATTACCAAACTCATAAGTTTCTGGACCTTAGCAAGCCTCTTCTCCCACAAGTCTGGTTCGGCGGCTTTAGCAAAGACTTTTACCTGCAACAAGTCCACCGCCCTCGCCACTACAAGGGAGGAGAATCTGCACCGCTCTTCGGTAACTTCCTGGAGCCTCTAAGCAAGACAGCATGGTATGTCATTCCGATTGTGTGGCTGCCTCCGGTTACCTACGGCGCGATCGTTGGGGCTTCCGGACTGGGGATCCCAGCAGCTGTTGGTTACTTCGGGCTCGGCTTCTTTGCTTGGTCTCTCATCGAATACTTTATGCATCGATTCCTCTTTCACATTGACAGGTATGTTATCCTATATCGTCCTTGCCCCTGTATGCGGTGACCGGATCTAATACTTATCCAGATTCCTTCCTGACAACCGAGTGGGCTTAACCTTGCATTTCCTCCTCCATGGAATCCACCACTACTTGCCAATGGATAAATATCGACTCGTTATGCCACCTGCTCTATTTTTTATTCTTGCTACTCCATTCTGGAAGATTGCGCATACTATCCTCTTTTTCAACTGGTATGCTGGCTTGACCGGATACTGCGGTGGGGTCTTTGGATATATCTGCTATGATCTAACCCACTACTTCCTTCATCACAAAAAGTGAGTAGGCTCTGTTTTTGCGGTTTTCCATGTCTCTGATAGAGCTTATGAAGAGGTTCCTTTGATTCTGACCGTTCTCCGCAGACTTCCATCTTTCTATGCCGCTCTTAAGAGATACCACCTTGAACACCACTTTGCCGACTACAACAATGGCTTTGGAGTCACGAGTCGATTCTGGGACTGGGTGTTTGGCACTGAGCTGCAGTTGCCCGAACCTAAGACCCTGAAAACTCAGTGAAGGCAGTTCGCTTCTCTTTCTTTCCTATAGAGTCGACCACGCGATGCATTTCTCGACTGCCGAATCTGCATAGTCGTTTACACTCTACTCCTGGTATTGGGCTTCTTAATTGTGATATAATAGTCAATAGAAAATCTGCACTCCTGAGCGGAATGCTCTTCTGTTCTTTTTGCTGGAAGTGGCTTGGTTTGGATTGGGGTCTGGGTCCACATTAATGTCCATGTGTTGTTACTCCTTGTATATCTGTCGATCTTTGTCCTTTCATGAAACGCGAACATGTCAAAGGAACCCCCTTGCAGATGGTCTTCATTTCTTCAATGGATACTACCGGTATTACTATCTTCATGGATGAATGTACAACTACTGCAGAATGAGTCTGAACTGCTATTCAATGTTGATGTTATTGGCTTCATAGCGCAGATCATTCCATTTCTTCACTACCAGTAGAAATTTTGTCTAGGATGAGATAGGAACAGCTGACTTCAGTATGAGCTGCCATGAACATTGTAGACGGCAAGTTGGGTCGTTGAAAATGCCAAGGCTCACGTGACTACAGGACCGAGCAAATTAATGATTCCACCTCATCAGGCGCCTTCATTCTTCCCTTTGCAGCCCAAACTCCTTAAATGCATACTTACACCTTGGTCTGCTTCCAAAAAAAATAATAATAAGTATCTTAAGAGCCGCACAGACAGAATACCGTTGCAAGGAAAACATCACTGTTGTTGGTCAGAAAAGAATAGAAGGGTTCGCACAAAGTCAACCCCTGGACTCACTTCTACTCTCTGACGAAAGGGCCCGAAACTTTTAAAAGTGACTCAAACCCTCTCTGCATATATCATCTTTCTTTCGCGTTATCCAGGAAAGGGGACAGTAATTCAACCGTGTGTGCGTCAATATGTCAGGCCTCGACGTTGAAGCTCTACTCGAGTCGACGGCCGCCCCACCCCCCAAGGAGACACCAAAGTCTCGCTCCCAGGATCACGACGATCGTTCTAGAGCAGGCTCTGATGAACGCCATGACAGAGACCGCTCTCGAGATCGAGAACGCAGACGGCGAGACCGCAGCCGTAGTCGACGACATGAACGAGATGCCGATGGGGATGAGGACATGAGAAGCGAACATGGCAGTGCTAACGGAAGCCATAGAAGCAGAAGGAGAAGTCGGAGCCGCGATAGTGATCGGCGCCGTGCTCATCGTGACCGTTATAGTGGCGATTATTACCGAGGAGGCGGCCGGGCTCGTACACGGTCTCGGTCCCCGGTCGACGACCGTTACTACCGTCCATCGGGACGCCCACGTCGGGACTCTCGAGATGATGATAGGCGTCATCGCCGGGACCGAGATGGCCGTAGACGCAGCCCTACCCCTAAAAGTCGCAGTAAAACACCTGAACCTACTGAGGACGAGCGTGATAGGCGGACAATCTTCGTACAACAGCTTGCTGCACGGTTGAGGACGAAAGAGCTGATCGCCTTTTTTGAAAAGGTCGGTCCTGTCAAAGAAGCTCAGATCGTCAAAGATCGTGTTAGTGGAAGATCTAAAGGGTTAGTGCTAGCATTGTGCCCTGTCTTCTAGCTCCCCCGTCTCTTCTGCCCTCGTTGTGGTAGAACATACTGACAACAATCTAGCGTCGGTTATGTCGAATTCAGAAGCGAGGAATCCGTTCCTGCTGCCATCCAGCTTACTGGACAGACGCTACTAGGAATACCAATTATCGCACAGTTAACTGAAGCCGAAAAGAACCGCCAAGCCCGTAACTCCGAGGCCAGCACCACCAATAACCACCACACCTCAGCACCATTTCACAGGTTGTATGTTGGTAACATCCATTTCAGCATAACTGAAAATGAACTCCAGAATGTTTTTGAGCCGTTCGGCGAACTAGAATTCGTTCAGCTGCAGAAGGACGAGAATGGCAGAAGCAGGGGTTATGGATTTGTCCAGTAAGTTTTTGCCGTCGTTATTTGGTATCATGTTTAAGCTGACACCAAGTAGGTTTCGGGACCCAAATCAAGCTCGGGAAGCATTAGAAAAGATGAATGGATTGGATCTTGCTGGTCGTGCGATTCGCGTTGGCCTTGGCAACGATAAGTTTACCCCGGATTCGGCTGCGCAACGCTTGCAGAGCCAAGGCGCGAACCAACATAACTTCCAGGGCTCTTCATTCTCCGGTCATGGAGGTCGCGGTATTCAGGCTGGAGGTACCAGTAATTTCGACCGCGCTGGCGGCAGAGATCCTGACAAGGGTGCCTCGGGAGCCAGTGCTTTGGATGATACAGACGTTGCTGGTGTGAACTTCAACAATTACAGTAGGGATGCATTGATGAGGAAGCTTGCCAGAACAGATGAACCTGCCGAACCGTCTGCCGATGATAAGCAAAAGATTCTCAGACCCAAAACCGAAACCAAGCCACTGCCTGTCAATGTCAACATGGCTAGTCGTTGTGTTTTGCTCCGTAACATGTTTGATCCTACTGAGTAAGTTGTCTCCCAGTGTAGTATGAGACTTTTACCGGTTTGCTGACAGATTCGACAGAGAAGAGGGTGAGAATTGGATAAAGGAGTTGGAGGATGACGTCCGCGCCGAGTGCGAAGACAAATACGGCCATGTTGTTCACATTGCCCTAGATGCCAACTCTCAAGGTGATATCTACCTGAAGTTTGACCGCGTTCAGGGAGGCGAGAATGCCATCAAGGGCCTGAACGGACGTTTCTTCGGTGGTAAACAGATCACTGCTCAACCAGTTGTCGACGCCGTGTACAGCAGTCTTTTCTCCCGGACGAAGGCGATCTAATTGTTTTCCCGCCCAAGAGAGCCTTTACCAGAAGAAGCCGCACGAGTATGGACATTGATCTAACGAGTCATTAGGCACTACTCGTTACAGCAGATCACACCTGATATCCTTGAAAAGATCCGTTTGTGTTTTTTTTTGTCCCGCTCGGACTCGGAGTTCGGATGACTGCCCTCCTTGGTAGGTGCCAATCCTCTCAAAACACTTCGTTCTCTACGGATCTCTGCCTGTGCCGAAAGGCCGGATGTGAAATGATTTGTTTATAGGGCTCCCTCGTCTTTCTAAGGCCTTTTCGGAAATCATAGTTTGTCCTTGCTTTATTCTTTCTGTTCCCTACGTTTAGAGCCAGTTAGTCTCTTCCGCGCTTGCCTGTGAAACTATCATCTCGATTTATAGCTAGAATTATCAGTATAGTCGGGAAATACTGTGTGCACTCATCCCTAGGTTATTGTATAGTTTAACCGTACAAGTACTTATTGATATCTCAATTTCCATAGAGTAAAAGACTTCCATCCTTGCTTCATTTGCTTACCAACTCCGTTGACTCCATATCATTTTCGACTTAGGCAGAAGGCGCCGCAATTCTCGTCGGGATTCATGCAAGTTACGCGGCAAATGATACCTCCGTCTACATTACGATCTATAGCGTTCCCGTCGTCGTTCTCTCGTAGCGATAAGAGAAAGCTAAGGTGACTGTTGGGATGTCGGGAGTGATAAACTCGTGTCGCTCTTTGTCGTTTTCATTGGAGCGCAAGATTCTTCTCTTTTCTTTCTATGCCCGATAATGCCTTGTCGTTCCCCTCGATGCCGATCTGCCGGTTAAGTAACAATCGGCCGCTGTAATAGCAGCGTTGCGGATGACTTGAATATTTTTTTTTTTTTGCAGGCCATTCCGCTCTTTAGTTTACCTCCCTTTCTCTTCCTTCGTTCTGAAGGGACAAGCCCGTCCCTTGATGGCCGCGTTGGGCTATTGCCAATAATAGACATCGCCCGCATAAGAAACGCGGAAGGCTTTCCGATTTCCGGATGCAAATCAGCTATGCCACTTGCGCTCGGACCAGAGAAACGCGATTGAAGACATATTTATGAGATCGCAACGCCACGAGACGTGGGTCAGATTTGCACCTGGAATTCCCCAGGTACCAGGCACGATACTTCACTGTTTGATCGAGATCTCTTCCATGCGTTGACCTTCATGAACCTGGCTCCTGCTAGGCGAGTGACCGTCCGGGTCTTGGATGGTTACAGTTCGTTGAATCCCTTCCCGTCTTATCCCAACCGATTTTTAAGGCAGCTCTGACATCTTTGAGTCCACAATGCAGGCTTCGTAGTCTCGCGGTCTAGGAGGCGCTACACTACGGATTTGTCATGGAATACTACTGCGCGAGAATCGAAGGAGCGAGAATTCCATGATTATTTCGTCACGCATCTCCCGTCGTCCTCTCTTCATACGGATCCTCGGGGACCGCTGACGTCTTTCCACAAATTGCCTCGTTCTGCTTCCGTCCCACATACCGGGGAGACGTCGCACCCGCCGACAGCACTTCAGACTCTAGTTAGCAGAGATACCACCGTCGTTCGCATCCCTCTCCGCAGTGCAAAACACCATTTCGGAGTTTCAACTGCTCGCGGTACTCGGCCAGCAAACGAAGACACATATCAAGCGGGCGTCATTGATATCCCTGCGTTCGCAAAGCGGCCCCCTGCATCCGTAACTATCAGACGACCTGGGGAGGGTGACCTTCAACCGCCGCTTGAGAACCGTGCTGCGGAAAGTGCAAGAGGGGACCCGCAAGTGTTCTACTACGGAGTATTCGACGGACATGGTGGCTCTGAGTGTAGTGAGTTCCTTAGAGAGACACTACATGAATACATTCAGAATGCGGCAGCCGAGTTCGAACTACAGTCAAGCTTAATAGCAAATGCTGACCCGGTCGAAAATGCGGTCCACCGACACCGACATCGGCACAGCGACCCATCTCACGAGCACCTGCCCATCGTGCAGAAAGGAAATCGTCAGAAAATCGGAGAGTTGGAGAAGGCTCTGGTGAGAAGGTGGAGGAGCCTCGTGGGGGGCTATTTTAGGAGGTTCATACCGGCATACTTTTCTTACTTTGGACGCGAGCATGGAGCGGGTCGACGCGGGACAAGTGAAGGAGCTTCTATCGAAGAGGTACTGGAATACGCATTCTTGCGGGCGGATCTTGATTTTGTGTCGGCTCAGGCGGCAAAGCGAGAAGATGACCTCGTCCAGGCGGATCAGCCGTTAAACAATGACGATATTCTCGATCGTCCTAGCCAGGCAACCTGGCTTGGAGGGAGGAAGCGATTCAAAGGTGGGAGTACTGCCAGCGTTGCCATGCTCTCAACCCCAACACCTCTGCCATACTGGCACCCGTCCTCCTCGTCAAGCCTTCTGGTGTCCCATGTTGGTGATACTAGGATCCTGTTATGTTCTACTGCCACCGGTGATGCGATTCCCCTGACCTCAAATCACCACCCTTCTTCGCCCATTGAATCGACTAGGCTACGGCGATACGCTGCGATGTTCGTGACAGATTCTTTTGGCGAGGAACGACTGAGCGGTTTGGCTAATACTCGTGCATTCGGCGATATTCAGTCCAAGCGGCTCGGGGTATCAGCAGAGCCGGAGATCAGGCGGATCGAGATGGGCCCGGCCGAATTCTCGTTTTTGGTCCTGATGTCTGATGGTGTCAGTGGGACACTCCTCGACCAAGAAATTGTTGACATAGTCAAGGAAGCGAGAACCCCAGATCAAGGCGCCAGGGATGTAGTCAGCTTCGCGACTGAGGTGGCCGAAGAAGGAGACAATGCAACCTGCGTTGTCGTACGGCTGGGCGGATGGGAACGACGACTGGAGGGGGGCTTGGGAAGTATGGGCACCAAAGAATCCCGAGATTGGAGGCGACAAGACGCGACAGATCCGCGCAGGTCACGGACATGATGATAATGCTACCCAGGTAGCTATGGAACAACATATACATTATTACACTACCTTTGGTGGCTCCTTTTGTGTACATAGAATAGATCGCCCTGCTCTTATTTCCTTCCTTTTCTTTTTCATGCATGCATTGGTTGGTGTATTATGAGCGAAATGAAATGATCAATATCAGCCATGGTCTTCTTGGAGTTTTGTCCGCGTCGTCGCGGCTTCAGAAAACTAATATCCACAGTCGGTTGGTCGCGGACGCGGAGCTAAAATTATTAATCCCGGCGGCGATCTTAAACCGCCGAGCTTCTCCTTTTGAGCTCTTCGAACAATCTCAAACACAGATCTCAGCAACAAGAACACACGCTGGATTATAGGCTAGCTTTTGCTATTCTTGGTCCTAGTGATTCCTCTGCCTCCCAAAGTCCGTGAATCTTCCGCAACCGCCCACGTCACTTGCTTATCAGCCTTATCGCTGAGTTCAGAGTTTACTCATCGCCTGAAGAAGAATCCTGACCCCCGTCCCCTAGGAGTGCTAACGACAACTCTTCTCCACGCTCGTCTCTTAGGGCACTGTACAACTGGATAAATACCTTTCCACGCCACCTTACAGGTCGCGATTGCTGAAGACGCATCAGCGTGACGAAAGGGTACGTGTCATCTTTGAGCCTGCTTCTTCCTCCCGAACCCCTCCGGATTGTAACGTCTCGGAACTCAATTGGGACCTTGCTGACTATAGTCACTCTTCTTACTAGCAGTTTCAAAGGCTTGAAGGTATCTAAGCGCATCGCAGCGATTCCGAGTGCGCATTGTTTTCTATTGACGCTCATCCCGCTCCTCCCCGGGACCTCCTGTTGCCTTATCGGATACCTTCTAGCCCCTCAAGTTCGGTGCTTTGACCATCGGCGCATCGCGAGTTGTCATCTACCATATCGTACCTGACACATCACGAAAATGACTGCGAGGACCAGAAGGCAAAAGGCGGCATCGGATACACAGATGGGAGAGAATGACGCAGTGCCAAGTGGTAATGGTACGGTCCACAAAACATTGGAGGACGACGCTTCCCCAGTCGCGCAAAAAGAGGTGAAGGAGAACATTTTCCTTTTTGTGCCAAACCTGATAGGTGAGAATTCTTCCCTCTGTGCGTATAATCATGTTCACGTTTTAGTTTCTGACGGGTTCTCGTCTAGGATATTCGCGGATCATTCTTACCATGGCTTCTCTCTATTACATGCCTCTTCATCCGCGCACTTGCTCCCTCCTTTATAGCGTGTCATGCTTATTAGATGCATTGGACGGATACGCCGCGCGGTATTTCAACCAGTCGACAACGTTCGGTGCGGTGCTCGACATGGTAACGGATAGGTGTACGACTGCGTGCCTCCTCGTCTTCCTGAGCTCTGCCTGGCCTCGATGGGCTATCGTCTTTCAGTGCTTGATTTCTCTGGATCTGGCCAGCCACTACATGCACATGTACGCCACACTGAGCATGGGTGGTGCGAACCAGAGCCACAAGAAGATTGACTCCAGCCGGAGCTGGGTTCTGTACCAATACTATCACAGCAGGGTGAGTCCGAAGCAAACTTCTTGATACATAATCGCGAATGCTAAGATTAGCTGGATAGACTGTATTGTTTGTCTGCTGTGCTCTCAATGAGATCTTCTTCATTGGCTTATATCTGCTCTCCTTCTCGTCCCCGACACTCTCTCCGTCGCTCATGGAACCTGCCGGGAACGACAAACCTGCCTTGCAGTCAGGGACACTTGCAAGTACACTCTTTACAAGCCCGTGGAGTGCTGGTGCATTAGAGTTGGCCAGAGCAAACAAAATTGACAGCCAAATCCCGTGGGTTATCACAGCTATCTCCGCCCCGGTCATGGCTTTCAAGCAGTTCGTCAATGTCGTTCAGCTCGTTAAAGCTAGCAAATGGCTGGCAGAGGGAGATCTTGCCAGCCGACAGGCTTTGCGAGATGGCAAGAAGAAGGCATAGACTTATCGTCTTGTTTTCTCCTTATCCTTCTATCTCCCCATACTTCTAATACCACCTTTATTTATTTTTATTTTTTTTTAATGGGAGCTTGGAATGCGAATTACTTGCATCTCATCATGTCCTCGATCGCGCCTCGGCGTCTCAATCCCTGAATTGAGAGTTTGCCGTGGCCGATTGTTCGTCCTCTGTCAACAGGATACAGTGCATGGGTCTAGAGCGTTGGGTGTGGCTATTTCGGAATGATATGTTGCGCGGACAGTTGGCTTGTCCCTGTCGGTGTCCATTTTATGACTCACACAAACCCGAAGTTTGCATGCGCCTGCTGTTCTCCGCTGGCTTACTTACATAATAATGAGGCTCTTTTTTGAAGTTCTGAGTACATTGTTTCTTCTCTGCTCTGTCTCGTTGATTTTATGACCTTGTCACCTAGGGATATCAATTGCTGTATTGAGATTTCAACTCATTTAACTATACATGGACTTCGTGGAATTGTTGTTATATAGTTAGACTATTTAGCTTATCTGAACATAGAATAATGATGTCGTTGCCAACCGTCACCAACCAGTGTTCTCGAGCAGATGGTGAGCAGTGCGTTGGCGAAGTTGCAAAGGTGCGGGGAAATAATGTTTGAGTGGAAGCGCACTTGTCCTGGCGACTAGACTACCCTAAATGCACGCTCCATTCCAAAGGGCACTCCGGTATCGGCGCGGGGGCGAGGTGATCACTGCTAATGACCACCGGAAAATCATCGAGCTGCCCACTCAATCCACCCTCTATCTCTCTTCCTTGCTATTTCACGAGGAGAAAACTCGAATCCGTAATGCCTTCCTATAACATTGTTGTCTTTGGAGGAGACTGCTGCGGCCCGGAGGTGAGTTACAGACTACAAGGACCGATCGGACTTATTCCATCACGAATACTGACGCTTGCTTATTGTATCATAGGTGACAGCGGAGGCGCTCAAGGTGAGCTACGATGGCCCGTTTCCCTTCAGGGTCGATACCTTGAGACTCTCGCTTGTGGAAAATTGATATGCAGGGAGATCAGTAAGCTAATAAGGACCTCCTTTTCGTTCCAGGTTCTCCGGGTTGTCGAGAAGTACCGTGATGATCTCACCTTCAACTTTCAGGACCACTTGCTCGGTGGGGTGAGTATTGCAATTCTACATGACGCGTACGCAACTGATTTCACGTACTTACGCGAGATCGAACTTGTTCAGGCCTCAATTGACGCTACGGGATCGCCGTTGACGGACGAGGCTCTCAATGCCGCGAAGAACGCTGATGCGGTTATTCTCGGCGCCATTGGAGGACCGGTACGACCATCCATGCCTCCTTTCTCTGAGCAGTTAGAGCAACTAGAGCCGTCGGACCAAAATAAAAAGGAATAGTCCCACTGATATGTGACATGTATAGAAATGGGGCACAGGCGCCGTTCGTCCCGAACAAGGAATCCTCAAGCTGCGCAAAGAGCTAGGCGCCTTCGGCAATCTGCGGCCATGCAACTTCGCAGCGCCTTCCCTGGTCGAAAGCTCTCCCTTGAAGGCGGAGGTGTGCCGTGGTGTCGACTTCAACATAATCCGCGAGCTGACCGGTGGTATCTACTTCGGTGAGCGCAAGGAAGATGACGGTACTGGATACGCGCTGGATACGGAGCCGTACTCGCGCGCTGAGATCGAGCGCATCACCCGTCTGGCAGGCCACCTGGCACTTCAGCATAACCCTCCTCTTCCCGTGTGGAGTCTGGACAAAGCTAACGTCCTTGCTACGAGCCGCTTGTGGCGTAAGACGGTGACTGAGGTGATGGCTAAGGAGTTCCCGCAGCTCCAGATTGGCCACCATCTGATTGACTCCGCGGCCATGCTAATGATCAAGGACCCAAGGAAGCTCAACGGAATCATAATTACCAGCAACTTGTTCGGTGATATCATTAGTGATGAAGCTAGTGTCATTCCCGGCTCTCTTGGTCTCCTACCTAGCGCTAGTGTGACTGGTATTCCTGATGGAAAGAGCAAGGTCAATGGCATCTACGAGCCAATTCACGGTAAGCTCTCCCTTCTACATATCTATGCTTCAAGAAAAAATGTTGACGGGTTTTGGCCCATAGGATCCGCACCTGACATCGCCGGAAAAGGCATCGTGAACCCCGTCGCTGCCATTCTCTCCGCAGCGCTGATGCTTCAATACTCGTTTGGTCGTTTGGACGAGGCCCGCGCTATCGAGACGGCTGTACGCAATGTTATCGAGGCCGGTATTCGAACGGGTGATATTGGCGGGAAGTCTTCGACCTCGGAGGTTGGAGATGCCGTGGCTGCAGAGTTGGAGAAGCTTTTGAAATAAGCTTCTATACGTCTTCGAGACCCTGCTTGCGTCCAATTGAAAAGTTCTAATGACAAGATGGCTTTATTACAAATATCACGGCACTATGCCTTACCTCAAGGTTAGCAAGTTTGTCTTCCGGGATGACTGTAGCGGTATCATCCCGAGAACCCATCACAAACTCTGATGATATAATACTTAAAGCATCCTCAACATATAGGCGTGATGGCTCTGTCTTTCCTGGAAATACTGTTAAGTTGCTGGTATGGCGCAAGGAGCTGAATTGCGCTAGCGCCTTGAAGCAGTGATGGTCAAGGACCTAAGAAAAGACAAGAATAACTGGGTATCTCTATGCTGAAATATAAGCGAGGGAAAAGGAATGAGCCACATCAAGCTGGTCCGTTCCATCTCCCTGATGCTGTTTCCTTTGAACTGGACTTGTAGGAGAGCAAAAAAACCAATCCCTGCAAGTAAAACACCGCTATTAGAATAAAAGACCCGCCAACACCGCAAGAGGCGGTCCAATCCGTAATCCATACCAGCTTTGTGCGCTGCATTTATTAATAATTAATGACCAGTTTATCTCATCGAATAACTGGCTCACCCATCCAATCAGGTTCCTCCAAACCGCAGGCATTTCCATCATCACCAACATCTTCGGCAGCATTATGTCCCGCGTCTTTCGCAGCGGCACGGAGGTCCCTCCGACCACTCACTCTTCGCTTGGAACTCGCGGACGCAGAAGGAGCAACACTCATGCGACGACGGTCATCGTCTTTCGCGAAGACCTGAAAGCCACGGACGTGAGTATCCTTGCCGTTCTGGTGATTCTCCATAACTCGCATCTGAATGACCATTGCTTTGAGAACGCTTCCGGCGTATGGGTCATCTGTGTCGTCCGTGAGTTCGTCAAGATCGTCCAAAATGTCTTGTCCGTCTTCAGAGACGCCATATTCGTCTGGGAGCAGGCCGTCTGGATTGATTAGATCATCCGGATCTTTAGCAATAATATTATGGTCATATGTTTGTCCTCCAGCTGTAGAGTCGCGCTGTTTTCTGTTGCTCTTCACTTTCTCCGGTGCGTGGCTTCGCTTTCGTCTTCGTCGTCTTTTCGCTTTGGTCTTCTGACTGACCCAGCCTCCACTCCGTCCGCCAACACCTTCCAATGGGATATCTATCCAGCCGCTGGGTCCCTCGCCCTCCCATGTCGCGAACACCACAAGGTCATTCCCGCCCATACCTGCTAGAAAGACCATCTTCGTAGGCGTGTAGCTTTCGTCAAGGTCGAAATTAAGATACACGCGGATCTTAACCACGGCCACCAATTTGAAGAAGTGTAAGGTCAGTGTATGTGGTTGGGGCCCGTCAGATTGCCAATATTGAAGAGGAGAGGGGTTACGGAGGGCATTGATGCCGCAGCCTGGTTTATGGGTTGACACCGTCCACGAGGCCAAAGAGGATATTTCACGGAGGTTCGAGGGTAGAGGGGAAATTGACCTCTCTGTATACTCTTCGTTAGCAACGTATCGTAGTTGGGGAAAGCATATACTGCAGAAAACCGGTTTCGACAGGTTATGGCCTCGACGGTCTCATATATATAATGCACATGGAGTCGCAATAGCAAGACAAATCGAAGTAAAACGAGTGAGAAGGAGGAACAGAAGGAACGCAAAGCACTTACCACGGTCATCGGTCAGCCTATCTCCATCTTCCTCTTCCTCACCCATTTCCGCTTCCTCTTCACCGTCTTCTTCAGCTTCTTCTCTGATCACCCACTCCACATCTTGCTCGCCCTCGTCCTCTTCTGGGTCTTCTTCTAGAGCCAGGTCTTGTTCCAGCGGCTCCTGTATTTCCTCGCCGCTACTGACATCTTCATCCTCAGCTACCTCCTCATCGTCTTCTTCATCTGGCACCTCCACATGCCGCCTCCGATTCGTCACGCCTCTTCCAAACAATGAATAGAGAGCCACAGCGGGACTCGTGAAATCAGGAAGTCCAGAGGACGGATGGAAACGCGACTGCTGGAAAGATGCGCCGCGTTGGCGGGGAGTTTGAGGCTGGGATGGCGTAAATGTAGCATAGGCATGTACTGCTCTCTCTGCCCTACTCGCTCGCGCTGCATGTATGACATCCGCAGTAGTTGGATCTGCAACTGGGGTCAGGTTTAAGTCTCGATCTCGGTCTCGGGCTTGGATTGAGGCGGGCTGTCGGCGAAGGAGATGGCGGGGCATTGCTGATTTTCTGCCTCGTATTTCGCTTAGGATTTAGGAACGCATTGTGCAGGAAGGAACGTCAATGGCCAACCTGGCCGCTGTCTGTCCATTCAAATTGGGACCAACCGATGCCTATCTTTGCATTCTCCTTCACGTCGCGTCGAGGTGCAGCTTCAACCTGCAGGCGCGTCGGCAACTATGTCACGTGAGCCTCAATCTTGAACTATGATGTGATTAGACACTGGAAGCATGCTTTAGGAGAAAAGAATTCATCGACAAGGGTTGTTAGAATTTCGTTTACTTTCTTTTCATTCAGTCATAGCGACTTCTGAGCAGACACGCTATAAAGGAACCAAACTTCTATCATGTCCCCAAGATTCAACACTGATGCAGATGGTTCAAGCCGTAGCTGAAAAAGGGAAACAACAGTATAAGTAAATAAAGATAAAAGCTGCGAGAAGAGATTCGCTCTTTTCACCACAGGTATTGTGTGGGCTCATTTAATGGCTCCTTTGCTGTTCTCAATTATGCTAATATACAGACGTCCAACAACTATAAGTCCACATATCCCAGCTTTTGGCCAACCTTAATACGTTGACCCTTCTCTAGGGCCCAATTCCATCCTCCTTCGCGGTCACCTCCACCCCAACCGACCTCGAAGGGCTTTTGACTTCCCACAGGAGCCTCAAACACGAGCACAATAGAGCTGCCAAGTTGGAACCCACCCATCTCCTCTCCACGATTGAGGGCGTGTCCACCGAGCGTCCTACTCGCGTGGTGGTATGTTGCTTCAACGAAACCGTGATACGGTTCGCCGCGCTTAGCAGCTAAATCTGCCGCCCTATCCGCAGCGGTGTCGGTAGTGAAGCTATTGGTACGTAGCTCGGAGTCGAAATTGATCTTTATGGAGCCTACATTGGTGGCCCCAACAGGAGTCATGCTGAAGAAACCCCAACGCCAGCGACCTAGAAGTGCAACACGCTCATTGATGGTGAAAAGACCTGGGAGACGCTTCTGTAGGTAAGGCGATACTGAATACAGCTCACCTGCGAAGTGTCTGCGGCTCTCGACTACCCAGGGGACCGGCGAGTGGAAACGGTGATAGTCTCCAGGGGCAAGGTAAATGACAACATAGTAGAGGGCATTATTCGAGGTCGGCTTCGGAGCATACCATGGCCCACTGTCCCCACGGGCTAGGTCAGCTCGGACCTCAGACTCAGAGCTCCTTTGAGATTTTGTAGAAACATCCATAGACATTGTTTTCTGCGTTTGGGCATCCGAGCCTCCGGAGAGGAGATCGGGGAGTGTGTAAGAGATATTGTTCACTCTGGCGAATTCTTCATCAGCGGCAATCTTCTCCGCATCCTTCTGGGCAGTCTCCTTTTCGTGATCCCTGAATCTCTTGCTATGATCGACATAGGCCGGTGTTGCAGAACCTAGGAGAGCATCCAAACTGTACGTCATTCCCTTGACTTGCTCGACCTCACCACGCTCAATGGTACCGAATTGAAGGACGCGACCATCAGAAGGGGACAAGACTGCATTCGGATGAGGATCTAACGGCCGGGAACCAGGTTTAAGCTGACGGTAAAAGAAAGCGGCTAGATTCGGATAGTTATGAAGATCAGGTTCCGACACTTCGCTCAAGTTGACGCCAAACAGCCATGAATACAGCCGAAAACCTGGAACTCGAAGATAGTAGGGTATTTCATACTCGTTAACTCGTCCCCACAGGCGTGATATTGCTTTCAAAGGCAGCGTAGACATGATTTGGACATGCCATGGTCCATCGGGTCGGATCCTCGGACGACGAGGTGGCTGCTCATTCTCGAAACCTTCGCTTTCAGCCTCTCGTTCCCAGCGCCCTTTTTCCGCACGCTGATACCTATATATCTGGATCAACCCAATGAGGCCTATTCCGAGGCCAACTGAAATTGGGTACCATTCCACCTTCGTGTGTCGCAAGGCCACCCTCAGACGAGACCCGAAAGATCCTTTCCCCCTTTCATGGTCGTTCTCTTTATGAGGTTGCTTCCAAGGTTGCGACGAAGAAAATCGCCTTACACAATAACTAGCTCTGTGAATGCCAGTTATTCTGTAAGGCAGAGTCTCCATAACAGTAGTCCTTCCCCCCCAAGGGGTTGCAGTTGCTACAGTCCGGCGTAGGAGCACAGAATAGCCGGATAGGCACTTGGCCATTATGCGTCTCAATTCTTGTGCATCCTCGCGTGGGTTAATAAAGCCAGCCAACGAACCCGCGTTCTATTCCGAAGACAGAAACTAGGAATGGGCGTACAATGGAGCTCGATGTTCCGAGTCCGCTTCGAAGTATGCGGTGTTTTTTATTTTTTTGTTTGCGTCACCCGGCGGTCTTGCCGCCTGGCAGAATAGGCGGCAGAATAATAGCGTGACCATATGGAATCACCTAGAGTGAGCTTCGGCGTCTCTTTCCACTGATGCCTTCTCTGTATTGATTATCAATGCTATTGCCAGGCTGATGGATACAGGAGCTGCAGGCATTATCTATTGCATATATGCAGCATTCACTGGGTGTTCTGTTTGATTTGCTCCTTCACTTCCCTGCCTAAGTGAACGTGAAAGGACACCTTGAGCCTCTTCCCGCCCTGCTCCGTGAAGCTGATTTCCATTCTGCTCGTCTTAAATTTGCGTCCATCATAAAATCTTTTTTGACGTGTCAAGCTGTGCCAGTGAGGGAGAAAGAAAAGAGAGAGAAAGCAGGGACTTGGGCTCAGTTCCCAAGCAACAGTGGCTTAGTCTAGTCACTGGGAGCTATGAGCCTCTGACTGTGACAACAATCATCTGTTCAGTGAGGTGAAACTGCTCACTACAGCAAGGATGGCCCGAGATATTTCTTCAATGAATTCATCTTCATCTCCTGACCCAGAATCGAATCTGAGCACAGTCGTGCTTCATGTCCTTTGCCCATCGTTTCCACCACCCAGCCGCTTCACAATCGACAGTGTCCCACTATCAACCACAGTTGGGGATCTGAAGACTCGCATATCTCATTCAGTGCCAAACAGACCATCTCCTGAAAGCCAGAGACTGATCTATCGTGGGAAGCCGCTTTCTGATAATGGTGTAGTTCTGCGGGACATACTTGAGCCGGCGGATGTGAGTTATCTCCTGCTTTGTGAGGACGAAGATGAGTTGGGATTTGTTCCAAGGATCTAACATATTAACTTTTTTTTTCTTGTTCTTCAGGCACCGGTGCATTCACTACACCTTGTACTTCCCCCAGGTTCAATTCCTCCCGCGCCCAGTTCGTCCACGTCCGCTGCGCCACAACAAGAACCTGCGTCTGTTCCGACCCAACATAGGGACCCTCGCCTCTCTACCCCTCGATATCGTCAGCCACTTATTGCTCACGATGCCCAAGGGGTACGATATCGGGGCTCGGGATTCTCCTCTGGACCGAGTGAAGCTGAGATTGGGATTGCTTTACAGCGTAACATAGAGACCCTTCGTCGTCAAGTGGAGCTGCAGGCGCGGGGTCGGTGGCCGCTGCGGCAGGGCCTCCAGGAAACCGCAAATATGGGGCACTCTCATCAGGCTAGCATGCAGTCCCTTACTCCATCCTCTCAACCAAGCACGCTGCAGCGGGCCCAGCAGAATCCATTATTCCAATCGTCTTCGTCGACATTGCAATCCCCATGGACCACTGGCTCTTCCACCGTCATCACAAGTCCCGGCAATATGTCTACCTTGGATCCCGGTTCTGTCCAGTCTCTGGACAATCCAGGTACGGCTGTTAAGCTGCCGGAAGACCCTCGACTTCGTCTGGATATTCTACGCCAGCAAATTGCATTGAATGAATCCCTGCTGAATCAAGGCACTGCACCTCCACTCGACCGTATCATCGGAATACGTACAGAGCTGCTGAGTCTCCTAGACAATCAGTATCGTGACCCGTCTGCTCAGCGTGACGGAAATATCGAGTCCTTATTAAGTCGAATTTTCAACGTCTACACCCGGGCTGACCAGCTTCGTGTTGTCCAACCGCGGCATCCCACGATATCCCAGGATCATAGAGCAAACGGAGTCCTGGGCCATGGTACTATCCGTGCACCAGCTTATCTTCTTTCATCCCCAAGCGGGTATCAAGCTGTGCTCGCGTCTCCGAATGCAACTCAGGCCGTCCAGAGATCGCTTGCCGCACTTCAGCCCACTCAAACATCCATGCCGCCTCCTAGCATGGAGCCTCCAACAGCGAATTTGCGCCCGGATCCTGACCCTGCGGTCTTGGAGAATGCTGTTCGGCAAGCTGTACTTAATCAGCGATTGAGGAACAATGGGAATGATGGAATCGCAAGACATGTTAGGCGTGCATGGCTCTTCATCCGACTCTACTTCTTCTGTTATATTTTCAGTGAGCCAGGGAGCTGGTCGCGTATTTTCCTCGTGGCCATGGCGGTTCTGACATCCCTCCTCTCTGAGACCACTGTTCCGGGATATCTGTACAGGTCGTTGATTTCTCCAATGCAGCGACACCTCGAAGAGCTCCTGCGTCTTGGGGTGGATGACCCTTTACAGCCGCGGGACTCCGGAGCGGACAACGAGCCCTCTCAGTCTCATGGTCAAGCTACTCAGGGAAGACCCACTGCTTCTGCGGTTACGCGAAATGAGACCACCGCGTTTTCATCCCAGCTACGGCATAGTTTCGGGAGGATAGAAAGGTCGTTGGCTTTGTTTGTTGCTAGTTTAATACCGGGTGTTGGAGAAAGGCACGTCGAGGCTCGCAACGCAGCAGAAGCGGCTCGGAATGCAGCTCGAGCAAGGGCAGAAGAGGACGAGCGTCGTCAGCAGCAGGAAATAGAAGAAAATAGAGGAAATGAGGAACAAGCCGGTTCTGCGGAGGACACTACGCATGTAGGCTCAACTGAGCCGGAGGCTGGTGCCAGGGACAATGGAAATGAGGGACACGAGGAACATTCAACGATACCCCAGGCTGTTAGTAACTGATTTACTAGAATTTCCATCATACTTTCTGAAGTATTCACATTATCAGCATATGATCCAACGTATACGTCTGTGGTGCAGAGTGGTAGCAGAGGGAGATCTGCTCAGCGCTCGATTTTGGCTTAAGTTAACTTAGGATTGCAGAACGAGTTTCCGCGCAACTACATTCATAGTACTATTAAGATAATGTCCTTGCTGTGTATTGGATTATGTATATTGTCGTCAGGAACTAGATCGGTCTCAACGTGGTATCATTGCAAGTATCATCTCAAAGTGTAAACAGCGGAACTCCGCCCCATCAATGTGATCCATTCTATTTTATTCATTCTGAGATCCCTCCGGCGCTCGATGACATCCATATTCATAGTTTTGTACTCGGCACGCCAGGAGCATTTAACGAAGCGGGAACAGACGCAGACGAGCCATCCATAGGGCCTGTATCGAAGGACTCTTCGCCAGTGAAGTGCCTGTTCCATAAGAAATTAGCCAGGGAATGCAGGACGAAAACTATAGAGCACAAGAAGAAAAACCAAAAAAAATAGGAATGATAGAAGAATAGATACTAACCATCCTCTCTCTGGCCCCATGCTCAAAAACCGGCAATCCCCATTCGCAACACAATCCCACCCACCCCCCACTCCTTTTCCGTTCTTCCAATCGGGGATTCTTAATGCGCCAGGCTCCGTTCCGGAACGACGAAGTAACCGTGTTCCCCTCGCTAAGGAGCTAGTATTCCCGTTACCAGGACATGACGATGACAAATAAGCTGTATCCCCTCCCCTCTTCCTCACAAATGAGCTCAGGCCAGCAGTGAAAACGTGGAAGTCCTCTACGCCAGTATCGTCAGGCATATTCCCCGTCAGGGTGCGTCCCATGGCAATCAGCGGAGCGGCGTGTGAGGAGATGAGGACGGCTTTGCTCGTCCTCTTCGAACCCGGGGGCTGCGAGGATTCGAGGGCGTTGATCTCGGCATCGACTTCTTCGATGATTGCGGAGAGGGTCGTGGCGACGCGATCATGGAGTTGACTGATTGTTTCGCCGCGGGTGGAAGGCGTGAGGTGTGAGGCGTAATGGTCTTCGGGGGATTCAGGGAGGAGAGTAGGGAAATGCGATTTCAGTTCGGAGGGGGTAGGAGGAGACGGATGGTTGAAGAAGCTGGTTGAACCGAACCATTCGCTGTGATTCAAAGGGGAGGGAAGGGGCATTGCAGTCTTAGTCTAACGTAGTTCAATAAATAGTGTAGTGCAAAAGAAATTCGGGGCTCCAACTCACCCCAACCCATTCTCTATCCTCACTTCGTAAGAAGCTCCAGGGTCAATATCTGTTGCTCCTGACTTTTGTCTCTCTTTCAACGCCTCCACGGCCGGCTGTATTGTCTGCAGACACCGGTAGAACGGACTCGAGTACACCCTGAACGGCTTCGGGGTAAATTCTGGGCTCACGAGATACGCGGCAAGCTCGTGTGATTGCCGTACCCCATGTGAAGTCAAGCTAGGATCTGCCGGGTTCCCCGTTGGGGTGGGGTACATGGACATGTATTCTCCTGTTTTATAGTCGATTGTCCAGTTTAGACGGTGCTGGAGTTGGGAGCATGCATCAGGTTAGACGTGTGGCGGTAAGAGCAATTGCAAATGCGAGGGCACTTACACCGTGGCGTACTAAAAATATCGTATCCAGAGGCATTGTAGATCAGAATTATCTCAAAATACATCCGGACTTGACGTAAGTGACTGTCGAATTCATCAGGCATGCCATAATTGACAGCATGAAGGACAGGGAGCGATACCGGCAGAATCTAAGCGGTAAGAAGCGTTCCTCGGTCTACGTAGGCGGGAAAGTCGGCAATCCACATACGAAGCGCCACTGGCACATCCAAGAAGGACCAGAGGTTGGAATCTAGACGAAATTGATTCAAAACACAAGACTTTTCAAGAAACCATATTGGTCCATCTGTCAGGGTATTCCTAACTACATCGCCGAGACTCTCTAACGTCCGCTCTTATTCATAGACACCATCCCCTGTGCGACTCCTCTCCGACTTTTGCTTTTTCAATCAAATCGTCTAGTAGAAGAACCCGAGGAGCTTGCCGGCGACATGCTTGCGACGAGCCTCCTCGTGGTCCATAATACCAGCGGAGGTGGTGAGGACGACATAACCGAACTGACGAGAAGGAAGGAGCTGGACAGACCACTTCTCGAGGTCACGGAGCTGAACGGGGTAGCGGGGGTTGATAACACCGCACTTGTTGAGGCTATTCACGAGCTTGTTAGAACAATATACTCTCCTGGGGGTTCGCGTAACGTAAGCAGAATGGGAGACGAACCGTCCGTTAAGCTGGATAACAATCTTGCCAGAGCGATGGTCATCGACTTCCTCGAACTCGCCGATGTAGCCTAACGGGAAGAGATTGTCAGTATTGTCGCGAAGATATAAAAGTTGCCAAATACAGAATTGCAAAGTGCGAAGTTCGGGAAACTTGTAAGATCTCCGCAATGTCAAAGACATGTTTCGATATATCGGGCACTTAAAGGGCGGACGTCGTGGAAGAAATTGGAGACCGGCCGCCTAGTTATCAACCCGAATGACAGTGCAAGGGTTGGGTACAAAACGAGAAAATGCAAGTAGGAAATCCAAGATGAACCACAATCTACAATGGAAAAGATCCACAAAAAAAAGAAAAAGAAATAGGAAACAGAAAAAGCGACGTACCATGCTTCTGCATGACGCTCAGGAACTTGACAATAACCTTAGAGCTAGGTCTAATCAGAACCTGGCGCTTTCCAGCCTTCTCAGCATTGTTGATGGCGTTGAGCGCATCATTCAAAACCGAAGTCTTAACCATCTTGAATTTGTGGACGGGAGTCGGTTTCGATCTTTCTTCGAGATTCTCAAATCGAGGGAGAAGCCTAAGGAAATGAGGTGTCTAAATGCCAACCAAGACAGTGCCCCCAGGATCCAGGTAAACCCCGTATACAACCCACGTACACTGCAGCAACTACTTGCGACAGCATACGCGAGTGATGGGGTTTTCCCGTCGGGCGCACCGGCAGAGGGGAGAAAAGTCAGCCACCAGTAGCCTTCGAGCGCAAAGAGTACCCTTCATAATCGAGAGGGTTCTTCAGCCCGTGTCGCGATGGAAGAAGCGTATCATTGGAGTTCCGCAGCTTGCGTGTCTGGTCCAATTTTGATCGGTCCTTTTTTCAGTCGACCACGGCCGTAGAATCCACAAAGCGGGGAAACTCGAAATGATTGCTTCTTCCAGGCTAACTGAAGGGCTGGAAGTAGGGGAGAAAAGGTAGATAACGCATACCTCGAAGGTAATGCTCCGATGAGCGAGTTGTGCAGCTGGTCGTCCTAGAACGGAGAGTTGTCGGCTTGTTGAGGTCGGCGCGGATCTTCTAGTTGTTAGTTTTTGATGTGCGCACATCCCAGGGTTTTGTCATCCAAAGCCCTTATCTTATCTATCACGTGATCGCAATGCCCAAACTCGATCTCCAAACTTCTTTAAACACCATCCATCTAGAAACGCAAGCTCTTGTTATTAACATCCAATTTGTTTGGGTTACTGTTACTCAGTACATATACATGATCTTCTCCGACGTTCATCAGCACGATCTCCTTGTTAGGAATTTCAATTATACGTGGAATGGGTTTTTGGTAAAAACAGGAGTTCATATCAACGACAACAATTCTCTTGAATAGGCTTACATGACTTCTTGGGCATACATGAGGGGGCTAGGCTATCAAAAATGCAGGATCTTTGTCTAATTGAAAGACATGTGGAACACAAGGAAAACGCGAGGTAGTGGTAGTAAGGGAGAATGGAACGTGAATGGAGGGGGAAAGGGGGAGGGTGAAAAATTCATATGGGAATGTGAGACGGCATCTATTGGGTGCGGCGGGGATGGAACAAAACAAATGTTAGAACTAGAGGAAGATATACCTAGAGAATGCCAGTCAATCAAGCGTGAGTGTTGGAGGTAGGATTCGAGAAATTCGGGGAGGGCAAAAGGCTGAATTCAGTCATATAGTGTTCGGGTCAAGGGGGTCGACGGCACACAGTTTGTGTGGTGCATCCAACGTCGTATGCCAATGTGTAGTGTTAGGCGAGGGCGCGGAAAGGGAGGCCCCGCCGAGACATTGTTATGTCAATAGGAGGTTCATCTCATTTCGGCAGTCGAGGCAATCCGGAGTCATGGCATCTACTTCCTTCGATACCTTGCTGTGAGGGGAGTTGGCTTGGTACGGATCTTGGCGGCTTAGATAGTAAACCGATTGTTGTCCTTTCTAAGCCATGGCAGCGGTAGCCAGGCTGACTTGGCGCTTGACTTGCTCACGAGTCCAGCGAGCGGTATCGACTGTGCGTGCACTGTACTCTCTGTTCGTCCGGGTCTCTCTCACGAGTGCAGTCACCCAATCGTTTCGGAAATACGCAGCGAACTCGCCATTGGGGAAGGCATCCGCCAAATCACTACAATAGTTAGATAGGATATCGACGTAGAATAGCGGAAAGAGAGCTGAACATACCCAAGAACACCCATGGAAGCTCTCATTAACGCTTCGCTCCGGCTCGTATCCTGAGAGATAAGGTGAAGGAGCTGGAAAATTGACTCGACATAGGTTTGGAGAAGGGATACTAATACAGTCAGAACCATGCAAAGGTACCGAAGGCGAAGGGAAACCACTACTCACCTTGCGGCGTTCCCTTATAGGAAAGGAGGATTCCACCCCAAGCATCCATGATGCCCTCACGGAGCGAAATGACGTAGTCCAGCATTTCGAGAGAAACATCGGTACTTGCGGTGACATTCGAAGCTGTCTGAAGGACCTGGGCAACCACGGGCAGGTAGTTGTTGAACTGTGTCCCGATAGCTTGAGCGATGTCACCGAACGTTTCAAGGATCGCGGGCTTCAGCTGGTTGGAAGCGCTCTGAGGTAAATAGTTAGTTGGCCATGCCATATGCTCTTAACGGAAAAGCTCGACGCTTACTCTCAGGTCATTCAATAGGTAATTCATGAAGTCGTCGCAATACGGTTGCACCTTCTCGTTCAGTGCCCTTGAGATGTCGCTAACCAAGCCAATGGCCATAGAGCAGAGTCCCGGCTCCTCTAAGTTGCCAAGAGCATTGTATAAGAACGGCGTGAACGACTCCATGTACTTGGCAAATTCGTCCTCCAGTGCAGTGGCGATGGCGCCTGTAGTAGCAAATACAATGTCGGGAACGCTCGACTTAGGTGGCACAGTGTTCAAGATCTGGAGCAGCACGTGCATGATATTATCGGCCTGGGGTTTGATATCCGTCTCTAGACGTTGAACAATAGCCTGGTTGGAATCAGCAACGAGTCTCATAGAAATAACTTCCAGTATACAAGAGGCCAAAGACGAAATTATAAGGGCGTGGGTTTCTCACAAGTAGCACGCTCGTTAAGCTAGTCTGCATCTCTTCCAGAGTAATGCGATCCTCTACGCTCACAACCTGCTGCTGCATAGGTACAGTCTGCTGGAGACGTTCAATAATGACATTCGATAGCGTTGCAACAGTCGGGAGACTATCAGCTGCAGCGTTTGTAACGAAGGAGTTGATAACCTCGTATCCGGCGGTACGAAGTTGGTTATCAGCATCTTGTCTGATTGAAGGGTCAGTCAAAATACAAAAGTTTTTGAAATTAGGGGAGAATCCTGATGCTCACCTCTCAGTAACCGAGAGAAGAGATTTAAGGCTTTCCTCAAAGTGTTTTGACAATGGGTTTGTCTGAGCACCGGGTTCACCAGCAAACCGGTCGGCGACGTTCATAAGAGCCCAACAGCAGGAACTTGCGATCTTGGGAGTACTATCAAGACCGTTAAAGAGGCGGGAAATAAGAGGTTGCAGATGGACATCCGGGTCAAGCGTCTCAGAGCAGTAGTCGCAAACGCGACCCAGAGCGTAAGCAGCAGAGTCGCGGACCTGGATGGAAGGATCTGCCATCATTTCCAGCATGACGGGAAGAGCCTGCTTGATCAAGGGCTCCAAGACCTTGGGGTCCGGTCCGTCCATGATGGCGCCAAAAGCGGCCACCGCTGCGTCACGGCGGCGCCAGTCCTGGCTACGAATGTTATCCTCGACGAAGGTCAAAACGGGCTGGATAACATCTCCCTGGACGCATTGCGCATAAAGTTGCAAGGCCTGATATGCCGCACGCGACACATTGTACTCGTCCTCCGCGGCATCTTCGTCCTGTTTGCACATATCCAGTAGCAGGACAGGAACAACCTCCCTACATGCAACATGCGCAAAGGCGAAGAACGGGCGAATATTTGTCGAACCCTCCGCTTGAGCCTAAAAGAGACCACGTCAGCCGAGAACAGCCCGGAACGTCAGACCGAACGGTAAACCTACAGCAGCGTTATCGTCTTCGATGTCGATTTCTTCTTCGCAGACAGTGCACCAAAATTCGATAGCAAGCTTGGCAACATCCTCCTCGTCGCTCTTCATGCCCATAATGCTGAGACCAAAGAGAGCCTTTTCCATGTAGAAGCGCATTTTATCATAGTAGGAACCCATGATACGATTCAGGCAACCGAAAGCACCGGATTTGATGCGGATATCTTCGGCCTGCGTAGCCTCACAGACAACCTGCATGATATAATTCCGTTCGCCTTCATTCTCCATGTTGGACCGCACAAAGTCAATCGAATCACCGAGAGCGGTGATGGCAGCATTACGGACATCCGCATTCGGCTCCTCGCGCCGGGCACCCTGAACGACTGCGGTCAAAATGGCGTTGGAGTGTGCAGACAGACTGTCTCGAAGCTCCGGATCCTGCGACTCGCAGATAAACCCGATCGTAATCAGGGAGGCCTGCTTCAAGACATCACTGCCAGTCGCAACATTCTGGACCAGAACACTCATCAACTCCGGCCACTCATTACGGGGAAGCTCGATAGCCGCAATAGAGACAATAAACTGGGCAGACGAATGACTGGCACGGGAATCTTTGGAAGCCAGCGTCTGAAGTGCGAGCCCCTTGACCTGATTCTTAACATCTTGGTTGACCTGTGATATCCATTTCCCCTGCACTTCGCGCAACCTTGCAAGATCTCGGAAAGTAAATGTGTTCTTAAGCGCCAGGCCGGCGGCGGTTCGGACGTGGGGTAGTGCATTTTCATTTGCAAGTTCTCGAGCAAGTGTCGTGAGATACCCAGTCTAAACATAGAAGCCGACAGTCAACAAGATGTAAGACGGAATCAGCCGTGGTAGGCTCCAGGTAACATGAAGCCCAACCCAACAGTAGAATCTGAGAGATGGCGAGAAATGGAACTTACAAAGTCTACCTCCAGCGCATGGAGGAGTTGCTGTTCGGAATTCTGACGAGTCGCCGCATCTGTAGACAGCCAAAAAAAAAAGCACGCTGTCAGTTGGAATCCTTATCGAGACCGGACTTGCCTTCCCTGCATAATTCTTCTGATTGGCAGGGAGACGGAAGGGGAGGGGAGGGAGAAGGGAGGGGAGAAGTGCTTTACCTGGAGACAGGGTGCCCTCCAATACCTGGGTGACATCCATATCGCCTCAGGTGAGAAACAGAGGTTGGTAGTCACAAGAGATGAAGGGGGGCAAGGGTAAGAGAGGAAGAGGAGAAGGAAAAGAGAGAGAAAGAGAGAGAAAAATGACCTGACTGGCAAAATTGACGTCAGAAAGACTAGCAAAAAGGGAATGTTGTTGTGTGGACAGGTGAATAATTTTCCTCTGGGACCACAAGGCCGCAGGGGCTCTTAGGCGGGAGTGAGGTCCTGTGGAGAGAAATTTGGGGGGTCACTTAAGTTTCGTGAACGGACCGTGATGAGGTTAGACTTGCACCAGACCTTCCAGGACTGAGGGAATAGTGACAGGGACGGCGGAAGGGCAGGCAGCCTTGGTCTAGCGATACCAGGAACAAGAACGAGGCAGAAGAAACGAGCCCTGAGGTTAGGCAAAAGGGAATAATGGAAAGGTGAGCCCAGGTCTGCCTATCAAAGACTAGATTTGCTGCCAGAAGAGCCGTCCACGGGTGCCGCTGCTGGGCTAGAGCTCTAGCGGCAAAGTGCTCAGCTGAGGACGGGCCACTGCGCAAGCCGTGACCCCCGCCCGCCACGTGACTCCTGCGCGGCAGGGCTCTGGCAAGCCTTTGGTTGCCCAGTCTGCATGTCTTTCCAACGCTCGACAGGTCCATTATTATCGATCGGCTCGAGATCTCACGTTACCTCTTGCCCTTTTGCTGCACCTACAGAGCAAAGTAGACATATTGGCCGTGTCCTGGTCTTCGCACCTACGAGTGCAGAGTTTGATGCTCAGCACCGGGTTGATTACCCACCCCCGCCTTTCTCTTTGTTTTGTTTTGGTTTTGCTGCTTGGGGAACTCCGCTTGCCCGCTAACTCGCTAACTGTGTGGCCAGGGCGACGAACAACGCTGTGGAGATACTAGTAATAATAAGACACACACTCCACTAAGTACTAGTTTACCGCTGGCTAGATAGGAAAGGTTCCAGGATGATAACTCGAGGGTATATCGTATATCTTTCAGGACGCTGAAAAGAACTGCCAGCCGCGAAGAGGAACCATGTCTATGTGGTCCCGTTTCAGTCATTCTTAGAAAGAAAGAAAGAATATACACACCGTATCATGGTCGTTGTGTCATGCACCCAATCATCAAGAAGAATATAACACTGATGCCACGTATGCCACGCTATGTGAAAAAATGCAAGTGCCGCAGAACCTCTCACTTTTCTTCAATGCCCTGCTCATCCTGCGCTTCGGCATCCATATCAAAAACCTCATATCTCAACCCGTCTGCATACAAGATGCACACAGCCCTGCGTCCTCTGCGTCCGTTAACCTCAATCCGTACGGGCTTTGACTTCGGGCCAGACTGCGGAAAGGTATGTTTGATCAGATCGGCTCGCAGGGGTTCTGCTGTAGGAGACGCAAGGTCCAGCGTCGTAATCGCAGTTAGAGCTTTAATAGTTGTTGGGAGGCACGGTTCACTGGCGAGACTATCGATATAAATAGACGGCGAAGCGGGCGTACCAGTCGCTGTTGGCTCGAAGATCGGGATACTAACAAGATGAGAAGACCCATCTGTCAAGGATGGCAGAGTTAGTAAGAGTTTATGCATAAGTGCTAGGAGAAGAGCCCGTTGCGTACTGCCGTCTAACCAAAGGAGCATGAGTGTATTGTCATCGACAAATTGCACTTGATGAATCTCTCCTTCTTGAAATGAGATAGGAGCAATCGACGCGTCCTTCGTTGAACTGACACCGTTCATCAAATCGACAGTTACTCGGTATACATATACTGCTCAACGGCATCAGCCTGAGTACATATACTCATATTGTACAAAAGAAAAAAGCCTGTCTTACAAAGTTCTTTCGACTTCGAAGACCTCGCAGCAATGTAAATTAAGCAGGGCTTCTGGACATCCTGAACGGTCCTATCGTTAGACGGTCTTCTGCTGTATGCGAATAAAAAAGCAGACGTTACCTCGTAACACATCGCAACATCAATAACGTCCTCGTCACAGTCTGCATCGAGCGTAAGAGCTGACCGATGAAGTATGCCCCGTCGCTGTGTCAACGCTATCTGCCCAAACATACTCTCAAACTGCAACCCGAGACGCCTAACAAAGTCGTTGAGTTTAGGGAGTCCCGGTTGTGCTGCGTCACCACTGGCATCCTGGTCTTTTTCAACCTGTTTGCTCTGCTGGGAAAGCAATTTCTTGAACATATCATAAAACGATCGGTCATGGTCCGTGAGTGCCCATTTGTCCAGAGAGGAAGAGGGAGCCGATGGGGGTTTTCCAAAACCCGTCATGGGTAGCTGTTGGATGAAATTCCGCAAAGCGCTCTTGGTCAATGCACCGCGCACATATTTCAAGGTTGTGGGGTAGTTTATAGTGTCAGCCTTTTCCATCAACTCCTCCAGAGTCTGCGACATGGGCTCTGCGCTCTGGACGTCAATTTCGTGGCGAAGCCATTGCGAGAACGCAAGGAACTGATGTAGCTCTTCATTAGCATGAATTAAGATGTTATGTGCCAGAAGATGAAGGCAATCCAGCGTTTCAACTATTGCATTCAAGCTATTCGTTTCCAATCCCAAAACATCGCTGAGCTTCTGGAATTTGGAAAGGCCAGTAAGCCGGCTGAGCAGGACTTCGCATCTCTCCAGAGCTGGGAGAAGACATTCATGTGTCAAGCGTCGAACGTTCTCATAACCTGTTGAAACGGCCTTGTCCCATCTTTTATGTCCCTATGTCTTTCAAATTAGCACTATGTAATAACGAGTGTCATTACGCGTTGTGTTCAGAATTGGGACTGTACCCTTTCCCCGACAATATCCACGAGAAACTCCCTTAGAGGTTCAAAGCAATCGCCGGTGACAACGAGGTGATAGATCGCCGTCACAAAATCGCAATTACACTTCTCCTGAAGATCCTCGTTTATATTGCGCATGTATCTTGTTGGGAGTTCCTGTGTGTTTTTCCACTCGAGCTCGATCTGTCTCTGCACCTGACTAATGTATCTGAGCAGATTCTGAAGCTGAGTCGTCTTGGATGCTAGAAGCGACAAGTACCGACCAGAATTACTGATAAAGCGGAGATCGAGCGTGAGCAGATGCAGGCTGCTCTGGGAACCATCTTGCGGTGTTGCTGACGCGAGCAACGCATGGGTAGAGCTTAGAGGATGTGAGGCGTGCAAAAGAATCTGACATGGCTGAGAGATAGAACCACCGACCCGGACAGATCCAATCTCAAAGCAGTCAAAAATGCGAAGATGCACAGTTCCATCGTCGAAGCCTACGACGAGGACGTCTACCGAGTCGCTGGTGTTTTTTGTCGTTGAATGGAAGATAGCGTCAATGGAAGCCCGTGAGCTAAACACATCATCGCTAAGATCGAATAGTCAGACTGACAACCCTATGAAGTATAGAAAAATTCAATTCAATACGCGGACTCACTCGTTTCCCGTACCAGGTAGAGTACTCAACTTCGGTAGTGAATTTCCTACGTCCAGCAGCGCCAATTCCCTCGGTAAGTCAGCCGTAAGATAAGCAGCTGCTTTAGACAGATGGATATCTGACGACAGAAGATCCTCAACAGTAATCTGACCAACAGCATCTAGCAAGTGGCGCTCTGCGGCCTTGCTGTCCGTGAAGTTGACACCCCATCCCAAACAAGTGGTCTTGGCGCGTCGCATAGAAGCTCTAGTAGATGTCTCATCAGTCTGAGACTGGCACGCGGAATAGTGGTGGACTGTCTTGCCGCTATAGGAGCTGATGATACGGATTGTGCCATCCGCACAGGCAACGGCGAGTAGATGGCCTGGCGGCTCGGATTAGAACAGGAGATACGGCAACAGAAAGGACCGCGGAAAAAAAAAAGGAAGGAAAGCTCACCATCTCCTTTCCACGCTAATCCCTTAATATCACTACCACTATCTTCCCCGTTGCTCTCATCTTCACTGCCAAAGTGCAAGTCCTCCGCCGAGAACGAGCCCCCAAAGACCCGTTGCCCATTCAACCTGAAAACGTACAGCTCATCCTCCAACGACGACAACGCAATCAAGTCCATAGTCGGACAGTATGCCAGAGTTTCAGCCTTGCATTTCGCCGGGAGCAGCTTCTCTCCGACGGGGATGAGCTGCCGCCGGTGATCATGATGTTGTAGCTGTGAAGCTGCCATGGCTAATTACAGTAATCTTTACCGGCAGCCTTTTGTTGCTAATTCCATTTGGTGCTCAGGGAGGACTGCATTCCATGGTTGAAAATGATCGGAGAGTTGTCGTTGGTTTTTTTCTATTATTTTTTTGGATTGGTCCATTTGCGTTCGAGATTTAGCTAGGTACTATTATCGAGCTCGTCTGTTTTTTGCTCGTTGCGGGAACACGCGACTCTTGGCACGTGTTTTGCGTGGTAGTAATGCTGCAGCGGGCTATGCTGGGGCTTTCTCTGGCTCCTACAAAGAAAAAGTTTATTTTCATGATCGAGAATCAGAAAGGAATTAAAGAGACTCGGAACGTCAAGAAATCTTTCAAGGAACTTCACGTTCATCTATTTGCGCGAACATCAAAATACGACGCGTCTAACACGACTTCTATATAGTAGTACATCATTGTTCCTATGTAGTAATAACGCCCCTGCAAGCACTCGGGTACTGCCAGTACCTACACTCTTAGCCCCATTATTCTCCATTCATACACAGTAAAAAGGTCGTAACGATCGATCGGACCACGGCAGCATTAAAATCCATCAAACACCAGAGTCGATCATACTCTCCAAGTAACCCAGCTCATCCATTATTTCCTGCACCATCGACGACTGTCCCTGGAGTTGGCCATCTTTCTGAGTTTGATAGGCCGTAGTAGCGTTCCGGGAAACGTTCAAGTCATTCCAACGTCCGACATTCTCAGGTAAAATGATTGCCGAAGAGCTATCGGGGCTGCGCAGTATCTCTAAGTTTGACCAAGATTGCATCGCCTCAAAAAGCGCCGCATGTCGTTTCGGATCCCTCTCCGCGTAGTTGATCTCCCAGTCATCCGTCGGGGTTCCGGCAATGCCGAGGCGAGGGGAGGAAAACGAGAGAGATAGACGAGGGGGAGATGGGTAATAGGACTCGGAGTCCTCAGGGACCGAGGCCGGGGAGCCCGGAGGGTTTGCGCTCAGACGGGGTGTGGCTGGCTGCGACCCATCGAAGAAGGTTGGAGACGGTTGCTTATCGTTGTTGAACCACGATGATGCTATCATAGAGCCCGGCGAGAGCGTTTCCGTGTCGGTTGACCATTGGGAGAACCGACTTATTTCACATGGCGAATCGTTGGCCGCCGATTCATCCGTTGTCGTGAAATCTGAGAAGCGGCTGCACAGGGCTTCCATATCGAGCGACCTGCACTGTGCATCAATGGCGCGAACAGCCTCATCCATGACCGAAGATGGGCTGTTAGGCAGGGTGGGAAGTCTCTTGTCCTTGAAACTAGGTGGTTTCGGAGTTGTTCCTTCCTTTGAATTAATTGAGTGTTCAGAAGCGACGAGTGATACCTGTGAACTCTGCCTCGAAAGGCTGGACCTTCCCGATCCAGCGCCGAACACGTCGTCTTTTATGGGCGTGTCCAGATATTTCTTTGCTGGAGAGAGATCCTGCGACCTCGTAGCAACTCGAGGATCTCGTATCTGCGCAGGTACGGATCCGAATACCGGTTGTTGGAGGCATGGCTTACATCCAACCTGAGTATCAATGGCAGAATGGGCAGGTCTCGCCAGTAAGTTGTCATGGGTCGAACGAGACACAGAACTCTGCCCTTCTCTCCTTGTTTTCATCTGCCGCACTGTAGACTCATCATCGTGCGATCCCGAAGTCCCTCCACTCCTGCGGTCGACAGCACTACGCGAGGGAGAATGCCCTTGCAAATATCTGAATGCAGCTCTTAGACCCTTTGACCTAGGGGGTGAGACTGAGCGAGCCAGCTTGAAGCCCCTTCCCCTCTCCGAAAGGCCGGCTGCATTCGAGGACTGCGGAATGCTCCTGCGGGGAAACTCGTGAAACAAAGAGTTATCGTCGTTAAAAGACCATGATGGATTGGGCTGGTGGAGCAGGGGAGGTGAAGTCTCCACGCGTAGTCTGGGCTTCGGCTCCGGCGGTGGTCTCGGATTCAGATATTTGTCGTCGGGATTCATTGTCCGGCAGTCCGGCAGCTCGCAGCTGGTGCTGCATCCGTTATCTGGAAGAACGATGGGAACATGAAGAATATTCACCGGCTGCCCTGGTAAGAGAGGACACATGGTTGTGACGGGCTCTGCCTGATTATAGAACTCGTGGTCGTCGTCTAATATATACTGTTTTATGGTCGACTTCCGCGTTAGACAAACTAGGTAGATCAATAGTAATAGTAATAGTTCGAGAAAATACTGACATAGTACCAATAAGTGCCTCCCATCTTCAGCCCGCCACTGCGTCCGGGAGACATATTTCTGAGTGATCCATCACATATGATATTCGTAAAAGTATGGCAACCTCGCCAATGGCCAGAGCCAACTCGCCGATCTCTGTCCATGACATAGGGCTGAGAGAAATTGTCCCAAGATCCCAGAAGTTTTACTGAGTTCGTTCTCGGTGGAGCGCAACTGTGAGGGGCGGGTCAGCCAGATCACCCGTGCTTATGCTGAAATGACTACTCACAGAAGAAATGTCATCAATGTCGTTGACGCCATGTTGCAGGTCCAATTTTCCCCACCAAGATAACGATAACAAATGCAAGATGTAGGCCAAAAAATAAATAGAAATAAAATGTGACAGAGCACTTCAAGAGAAATAGAATGACACGCTTCAAATGAATGCCAAAGGACAGCAGAGAGATCGTAATATCACAGATAAAATGAGGACAAATGACCCTAGCATGAACACACAAGAAGATAATACAAACGAAATGAATGAAAGTTTCCTCCAAGGCCAGCCCAGAAGAAAGACAGAATAGAATAAACGAATGACTTTTATAACTATGGACGATAAAGAAAACAGGACAAGGAAAGCCCGAAAGACCAGACAACTGCGCCTTGCAAGTCGGCAAGCTACCTGACAGGGTCCTAATATAACAATAGATACAGGGGAAAATAGCCTGGAACGTCAGCCTAGATGCTCTGAAACTCGACCGTTTGATTCACTAACCGCGAGGGATCCCCGTCACAGCGGGTGTTCCTGAGGCTGGGTTGTGTCACAGAATGATCCAGCCAATGACGCTGGCTGACAGGACGCAGGAAGCGCCGGGAGGACGCACTTGGCTGGACGAATCCACGCGATGGCGAAACAAAGTAGAAGTTTTAGGCGCTGGCCGAGAACACTTGCAGACTTTCCGTCTGAAACAGTGACGGCGTAGCTCGGATCGAGTGTATCTAGGGAGAAGAACAACAAGCAGAGCGGCACCGAGGAAAGGCTCCGTATATACGATGGAAAGACAGATAGTGCACGGCAGCGCAATCCGAGCTAAAATACCTTGTTGAGGCGGGCATGCACGTAAAAGGCTCCATGGCTGAGATCCATGTTGCCAGCCAGCCTGGGGCGAACACTCTAGAGACCTTGGAGACCTGGCCCATGAGGTCATCATAATTGCCCAAGTGGGACTCGAAACTCTCAACGGAAGAGCGCAGGGGCTGCACTGTGCCTGGGACGGCCCACAACGAGTGCAAGAAGAAACCTGAAATGGCATCTGCTAGGCCTGGTGGTGAGCTGAAGCAGATCTTGTTACCAGTGATTGGAGCGGCGAAGCGCGGCGGCGACCAGTTACATCGCGTAATCTCCGCACTCCTCCCAACCAGACGATGCTAGCGGAACCTAACTTAGGCCAGAAGGTAGGTTTCAAGCTGAGGACGAGCAGTTCGTCCAGCTGTGCCACCGGTGACACTGCCGGTAATTAATTGGCTTGCAAATGAACGACTTGGAAGCCTGGGCACTAGGCAGCTTACTAGAGACAAAGATCGCGCAATTCCATATTGAAGGTAAATGTGCCCCTGAATGCAGGATCAGGAACCTTGCCCAGCAGAGTCTTCTTATCCAATGATATGTCGCCGTCTGCTTTAGATTCTGCATCCCATGGGGCGGCAAACTTTGGCACCTGTGGTTCAGCCAAAGGGAAGTCTCCGGTCGCGCTTCAGGAACGCGTGGATAATCCTAGCGATTTTCATCGGCACTTAGAACGGATATAGAAACAATAATAGTTTTAACGTAATCCATAAGCGAGCTGGTAACCACACGCGTTCTGGTTGTGTCCCGAAACCCAACACAATTCAACCAACCACCATGCCACCAAAAGCCCCAAAAAAATCCAAAGATTTAGCCGAGCTCGAAGGGAGAATTATACTTGAAATATTAGCTATTAGGAAAGGGGATATCTCAAATATTCACAAAGCATCTAAGGTTTTCAATATACCGTAAAGGGCGTAGCTGGGTCGCCTGGACCTGCTTAAGTACGCACTGAGGGATCCTGATCCTGTATGCGCTGCCCGCTGCCATGGCGGCTTAGCTGGCTGGCACCGTGACAATTCCATCTACAACGTCACATACGAAAGGGATATACCGATTGCTAATTATTGATGACCATGGAAGTTCTTGAGTTTGATCAAATTTGCTCTGCAAATAGGATCGTACCTCTTTGCATGCCACCTTATTCCTAACACGTTTTAGGTTCCTTTTTCTCCTTTAAAAGGAGCATATCGCCACTGGGTCGAGGACAAACGAGGTTAGGAATCTATCACATCGACAAATTAGACTTGAAGCTTATCCCAGCGCTAAATTAGAAGCCTGTCAAAAAAAAAATAAACAAACCATTCAAAGTGGCTTTGCAGGGGCTGGATTGCTTCGTTTTGATCGAGATCATGTTCAAATCAAGCTTAAAACCCGTACAGCTCCAGAAAGTCAATCCACTATGCAGTCGCATTGGATACCAACAACACCTCATAGTATCTAGTATCCATCAATTAGAAGACCAGTCAGAGCAATTAAGGACCTTTTAAGCTGCCAGACACAAAGTCCTTGGGGTTCAGCTAACGCAGTTTTCGATCAACTTGTAACACGCTGTCAAATGGCACTGCGTAACGCTGTTCTTTTAACAAGGGAAACCCAAGATTTTCGAGCTGCAAATGAACGACAAAACCAAAAAAGGATCGGTCTAAAAAGCAGACATCTCCTATAGGGGATCATACAATAGGGAAAATCAGGGAGCTTATAAAGTCAAGAAATCCAGCTCTTAGAACTTCAACTGCACCCACTGCTGCTGATCCATTGGTTTCTGCTCCCAGTATGGAAATCATTTGCATTGATCGTCGCTATCATGTCCATTATCCTCCAACGTGCAGCCTTTACTGAAGCTCACTTGTTGTGCCCAGCTACTAATTATTATGTGCACCGTATTCGAGACAGCCTAGCAGATTTCCTTCGAAACCTCTGATAGACAATAAGTCCCTCGCGCTGGGGGCTATATGGAGCGCCAATGTCGGATATGCACTCAGCTGGCCTGTACAGTTCATGCACGGCAGCAAATTTGAGCCAGTCACTTCTCTGCAGTAATCAGCTTGACCTTTAACTAGGAAGACTTGAAAGGGTGAGACAGCGAATATATGGTGATTATTTACTGGTACAAAGAACCCTAGATCCTACTCCGATGATACAGCAATGATAATTGCCTTGGCGCAGTCCTTTCTACCTCAAGTCCTGAAGTTATAGGGGCTCAATTGTTAGAAGATAAGCGTAGGCCGCCAGATTCAAGCACCTTTTCTTCTAATTGAGTCATCACTAAGCCAAGGATCTTCGATGAGCTCTTTTGCTGTTTTGCGATTATCAGGGAGCCACTGGAGCATTTTTTTCGCGAAGGACAGGAACTGGTCTTTTTGTTCTCCTTCCAGGCTAGTAACTGTATCTTCAATCTTGATATTTTGTGGGATAAGGTGCTCGTGCTTGAAGTTTCCTACATTTAGTTCAACAGTTAGACAAGCAAAGAAATCAGAAGGGTATCGATGTGGCACGAATTACCATTCTCATCAAAGAATGGGCCGCCATAGAACTCAGAAGCGGTTTTACAGAGCTCTCCTTTATCGTTCTCGACTGCTGGACTCCAGCTCCATGTCAATCCCTCTCTTTCACGGGCGACAAGCTCTGGCGGTGGCGGGCCAAGTAATGCGATCATCTCTGCAAGATGTGCATCGGGATGGTAGTTGCCCTGGTCATCAAGGGGTTGGGAGAATAGATCCCGCTGCTCCAGTAAATTCCACATCTAAATCCAAGTTAGCATACCAGGCAACACTTTCGCTACAATTCAAGTTTACCAAAAGTCCAATATTCCAGATATCAACACTATAAGTCCACCCGGCTCCCAGAATTACTTCAGGAGCTCGATAGTGATCAGGCTGGACCGGACGTCTGTTCAGAACTGTCGTGTCTTTTTGGTGATGCGCTAGTCCGAAGTCTGTGATCTTCGGTAGAATGTAATAAGACCGGAGAGGACCAAAGTCATTGTGCGAGAGGTAGACAATATGCTCGTCCTTCACTTTCCGGGGCATTGGATTGGAAGATTGCGCATGCGCGAAGTCTTGGACAACTGAGGGATCCTCAAATCCCACCAGAATATTGTCCATTTTCAGATCTGACGTAATTACAAATCCGTCCGCTATATAAGAGATACGTGATTGAATCCCTTACCTGTGTGTATGATGTTACATTCAGTGTGTAGGTAGTCAAGGCCTTTCAAAAGCAGTTTCACGTAGCCCTTCAAAAGACCTAACGGGAACCTTTGATTCCGGCATCGGGTCTGGAAGATCCAGAGGGGTTCTCTCATAGGCTCATATCCCAAGCATATATGCATGCCATTGGGACCCTCTTCTTCAAAATGTTCGACAAACGTCCTTACATAGTTGCGGCCATCATGTCGGGAATTTGCATCTCGAATATGACTCTCCAGACGAAACTCATGGTTCGCTGCATCACTATCTTTGAAGTCACAATTTCCAATCTTCAAAGCCAGATAGCACTCAGACTGCCATCTCCATCTGAAATTCGAACCGTCAGTGAAATTGGAAACTTGAAAGTGTCACCTAACACTCCTTACCGTTGAATGTCTCTAACAAGCCACACAGTAGAGCAACTGCCCCAGCCAAGTTTTGCCAGCGCCTCGTATCTCTGTTCAAAAACATAGCCGGGAGTAACAGGGAAGTAATACCTTGCCTCATAGCCCGGTACTATTTCTTCCTCAATCAGAGTATCTGCGGCGAGCTCAAGACTATTGCCATGGAAAGTTGTTCGCGTCTTCTGTACAAATGGAAGTCTTGCGCACAGCGATCGGAAAGTATGTCTAGCCATTGTCACACAGAAACTGATTGAAAGGAGACGGGTATTGAGCGAGTCTAAATGCGAGGCTGCGGCGGTTACTTGTACCTGGCATTTCGGAGCCCGAATTTACCCGTTCCGAAACGGCAGCTCTGCGTACTGAAGCTAGAATTGGATAACAAAGGGGTCTGCATTTGCCTGGGCAATATCTTTACTTAGGTATATCAAGTTCTATTGTGCAGGAGGGTTTATCGATTAGCATACGTATTCTGTGCATGTACTCTGTAGCGGCCGACCGAACGATACTACTAGAACTCTACATCTCCGCAAACTTGGAAGTGTCTGTATTGTTCACTCGATAGCTGCCGGAAGAGAACTGAATTTATCAGTGTTTTCCGAATGTAAAACCCCAAATATTCAACTTGTATTGCTACGTGGCCATCAACCTTTCGGCTGCGTCCCCACTACAGTGGAGAAGCTTAGGAGATCCATTCAAAGACGACATATGATCGATCGCTCACTTTTCCGGAGAACCGTCATCCTCTCCGGGCACGACTACCTCCCCAAACATCTTTTTTGAGAATTTTACCAGGCCATTCTTATAGGCGTGGAATGAGGTCAAACGGTTCCTCCCCTTCGCATCTTTGATACCGATCACGCCCGAGACATGCTCTGGATCGTTCCTTTTTGGCGTTGGATGCGGATTGCCACTGCAAAAAGACAGATATGTTAGTACTGTGCCTGTGAAGGAACTAGGGGCACTAAAGCTTTTCCTACTTGATGATGCCGACTTCAACCTCCCCCAGGCCAGGAACAATATCAACGGCACGCTCCACATTTTCCATTGCCCGGTCCACAGACTCAGTCGTGCCGTTAAAATTCCATTTCAGCTTTTCAAGTGCCGGGAAGCCGTGGAAAATGCGCGCGACATGAGCTAGTTTACGCCATTGTTAGCAGGCTATCATGTATCCGGATAAAAGACCTTGAAAGAAGAGGAGAGAGAGAGCGAGGTTAGAAATACTCACTGAGTGAGAAACTGTTGAACTTACTGGACTGAAAAGGGCCAAAGGCTCTAGTTGGTTCTCAATAGTTCGTGAAAGGCTTCGTATCTGCTCAACAGAAACGGACTGAGTGTTTGAATGATATAGAGGACTAGCAGGGAAGCGTTTCGAAGAATATCAGCCTATTAGTACGGAGTCGTGCGATTCAGGTCGTCTCCTTCAGTAGGTTGTATTCATTGCTTCTGTTTTTCCCCGGGGGAAATAGAGACTTAAATAACTCTTTCAGTCTTCCCTCGTGGGTTACGAATATGCCCATATTGGCTGGCGCTACATGCTACCGGCCCCTGTAGCAGCAAGCGCCTGTAATGCATATGACTTGGACATTCATTACCCGGGCGCTTTGCTCAAGACCAATCCGTGTCCACCAAATTTAAATAAATAGCAACGGTGTTTTGATTAGAGTGTCAGAACCACATACATCGTAAGACGGCCAATGGCATGTACGTGGATTCCATGACTCCGAAACTGAGCGCTAATCGCTGGCAAGTTTGGTCAGTTATGAGCCAATGCTATTGGCAACTGTCAGAAAAAATTATGCGACTAGAGTCCGGTTAGCCCCATTCGACCCAATTCGGAAAGGCGATTTATTAATAGTTGTAGTCTAGAAACTATCTGGCGTATGCGAATCAGCGAAAACGAATTCTGTGCCAGCTCACCCGGGCTGTGTAGCATTACCATGGTCTGGCAATGTATCGCAGTTTCAGGGGCAATGAAACTGCAATAAAACCCTCGTCTTTTTTTTTAAAGTTGGAATTTCTTGTGAATGGCGCGTACTTCTAATTCGGGGAGAACAAGCGCCAGCTGGCTTCAAAAACCAAAGTGACTAAGCTAATAGTTAGTAACTATAGTACGGAACTAACAGGTCCTCTTCGTGGCAAGCTTCCCATTGGGGATATATCCTGTGAGTTCGGGAGGGCCTTGCCGCCAGAAATAATCGCTATCAGGGCACCATAACAGCACATGAAACTTATAGTGTACTCTCAAGCCTAAATTTTAGGAAAAAATGGAAGTTTTAGACTTTGGACGAGCCTTTCTTCAGCAGCAGTGAAATGAAGAGCCTCCCAAGACCTCCGATGTATTGAAATGAGAAAGAAGTATATAGACTGCGGCACAGATGTAATTAGAATGCAAGATAGGTAGAAATAACAATGGACATGCAGATCAAATATAGTCACGCCATACAGCCTGCAGCTGGTCAACAATACTATGTCTGCATAGCTCACTGTGGCTGCCGGTTATGAAGTTATCACAACCGGGCCGCCAAAGAACCCTGACTATGTGAGAGATCTCAGAGCCAACCAAGTTTTTGACTATAACAGCCCCTCTGTAACGGTCGCTAGAACCCCATGCCGAGATCACTATACGATCCACCTACAAAGGATCCCCGATCGGGAACCAACCGGTCCCCGACGGCGTAGGACCGGCAAGCAGTTCGGTCCCTGATGGCGTAGGCCCGGCGAAGGCTCCGGGGATCCCTGAATGATAGGCATATATATAGAGCATCCAGATGCTAGCTAGGAAAGGGGACAAGCTGTTCGTCTCTTTCCTAAGGGAATACACGTTTTAGTGCGCTGTTCCATTTCACCTCCAGACCGTAGCCACCTCTTCGCCGTCGAAGAGCCGTCGAATCACCAGTGCACCACTAGGCCTGCCTCAGGACCGCCTTGTAGAATCGCTCCAACTACATCAGCATGCCCACTACCCGATCCCGTTCTCGCCACCCAAGCGAGCATCCGGACGGCCTCACACCCTCTATTTCAGATGATATCATCACCACATTGTCCAGCGAAACTGGCGCTGGGGCATTATCGATTTATATGGGCAGATAGTGGCTCGCACAAATGGAAAGAAATTTGTCTCACTGGGAAATCCGTCAGCAAGGCCCTTATAGGATGGTGTGGGTTATATGTTTAACTTACAGATCTGACTTGAAGAATAATGAGCTTGGACCAGGCTATCTTTGATGACTTCCTTCCCAAAGCTCTGGACTATGGAGGAGCGTGTATTCGTTCCTGCACCAAAGGTGGAGGTTACTAGGAAGGGCCTTGAGTCGCTGCAGGAGGCTTTCGACACTCTTAAAAAGGGTGTTTCTGCTAAGAAGCTGGTTGTTTCTGTATAGGCGGCGCAGTGAGAGTAACTTTATGGGACGATTCAATTAAATATCCGCGAACCCTAACACTATCTTCCCGGGATTCGACTGCCTCATGACCGCTGGCTGTCTCCGCTCAGCTCCAACACAAGCGACACCTCGCTCCCTCCAGCCTCGTTACATTAACGCAGGACGGGGAAGGAAGAAGGGTATATAGATACTTGTCAGCTTATGCTTTTAAACTACCATGTCTCTCCTATCTGCTTCATATCTGGAGTCACAGGGATTCAATCGAAACCATCGTCGCGCCCGGCACCCTGCCTCACAAGCAACGTATACTATAATCCTGGCATCCTATTTGCTTCAACTTTATCTCTAGTAAAGTTTAAATATGGCATCACGACATCATAATAGTAAGCATTAAATGAGCATTAATGGATCTCACGGTAATGGTACCAATCAGGGCATCAGGTCCATTTGCATTTTAATCCACCTCTCCCCGTCGGTTCCAGGAATAGCTACTGTGGCGTACCTCGAGGAAGATAACGGCACACAGATGCTGACAATGTACCGATATGAACACCATTCCGCCCTCGGGCCGCCATTAGCGGAGGAGACCCTGAAGTTAGAACTACTAGTTCTTTGGCGCCGTAGACGTAAATACCTCTGTTCATACGTCATTGTGATGGAACGCCAAAGAAGTATCTATGCGTTATGTTCTATCCAAGTGGCTTGGATGTTCTGTATAATTTCAACATTGGTATAACAGATAACTGCTGAATAAGGGGGATGTATGATACTAATCCATGTAGAAAGTGAGATTTCCCAAAATCTATTCCGTACGAAATTTAAAATATTGTCACTGTGTGCTCAACCTGGAGACAAATAAGAAATACGTCATTGTGGCACTGAAAATTGCCGTAGAACTATGAAATCCAGACAGTTTGCACAGAACCGAATGTAGACGTACTCGTCTCCAAAACTTCCATATACACCTATTTCGGTCACATTCCTGAGGACAACATCTCTTGAACCAGGCAAATATACGCAAGTCGAAAAAGACGAGGACGATAATAACAGGGAGTCTCGCTATCCATCATACCATCATGCCAGCCGAGGATATCAAAGACAGACATGGCCAGGATATCCATGAAGGTGACTGGGTTGCAACCAGGTATCCTCGCGGAAGCCGACAGGGAGAAGTATGCAGTCTTATCCTTGATTTGATTTTGGTGTCGGTACTTACTTCGTTCTGCTATAATGACAGGTTGAGGCTACTGCCAAGGATAAGAGCCAAGCGGAACATGTGGGGGTTGACTATCCACCCAGAGTGAGTGGTCTAATAGTACTTTCCTTCTTTCGTTCTGTCATTTCAACCTAACAAGGCGAGTGGCTTATGGGTTTATAGGTTATATTCCGTGATCGTCATGGACATCGCGTTGCGAGTAATCCAAGAACATTGGAAAAGAAATAGGGACGCATCATGCATGCCACTCTGAATTGGACCTTGCATGTGTATTAATAAACCAGACAGAATTGTTTCCATTTCAAGAACCTCAGTAACTTTTCTTTTTATAGCTTTGAGTTTTACCAATTCAATTACAGATAAGCACAAACACTATTAAACTAAGAGGTATAAGCCATCGACTTAATGCTGATGTCCTTCAATCACCTCCACAGCATATCCACAACTTGATCAATCAGGGCAGGTGCTTGGATGTGCATGGGATGGGATGAATATCTTCATCCTCTGAAATGATTTTGCCAGTCCCCCGCTTTTGGTCCGCGGGATCGCATCCTCAAGTTGTGAGCGATCTTCATTTTCTTCCTTAACGATATGTTTCTCCAGGTCCCGCACCGGGTGTCGTGCTGGGCGAGAGTTTGGCGAAAGTGGAGATTTGATATAGAGTTGCCGTTGGTAATGATGATGATGCAGGGAATCTGCAATGGATGGTTCGGGAGTTGTAAGATGAATTATTCAAACGGGCCCTTGAAGGCAGGAAGTATACTCTATTATATATATTAAATAGAGTGGAACTAGTCACTATTATACATGACTCCATGCAGTTCGTGTCCTATCAGCCGAATTGAGCGCATGACATCATGGTGAAGACATCGTTGGCAATTGGTATAAGACTAGGTACCTAGATACCTACCATCTAAGATTGGATCCTCAGATGTATGATTATCAGACAACACAAGCCCCTGGACGCTCTGAATAGCAACCCTATCTAAATGTGAGGAAGAAGGGAAGGAAGGGAGATTTCCTTTATACTAACATTTAGCATTTTAGCATAGGCATTCTATTTTATCTAGCCATATAGGCCTTATATATAGCACCTAAGTAAACCTTACACCCCTATACGGTGTTCAGGATTAGTAGTTGAGTGGTGAAGCTAAGCAAGTCAGGGTATGTATAGTATAGAGAATTGGGGATGCAATCGGACTTAGAATATGCTCTATGTGCAGAAGTCATGTAAGTAGTATGGAAGCAAATAACTATACTCTAGCTAACACATTCTGCCATCCAAAAAAATAAAACCCCTCAATTTTAGTTATTGCAAATTGGTCACTATCACTTGCTGTAGGCTGTGAGTACCCACAGGCGCCGCTGTACTGTTGTCGCATCCAGGCAAGAGGTCATATACAGCCCCAACAGCAGTGCCCTATGGTAAATGGACTGAGTGATATATGCCTTACAGTATACCTAGGTAGGTACTAAGCTGGTTTTATGTGAATTGTATCACGTATTTCATCGTGCTACTATCAGTTGCCTGGACGGGTCTGGGAGCACGAAGGAAAATTCAAAGTCAGAAAGCAAAAGGGCCTTACAGTCCTTTCTTCCATATCGCATTAAATATTACAAGTAACAAAAGTTCCCACATAATGTCCATCACCTGAAGGCCAAGTTCCGGTCGTCTCCCATTCCTTGAAACATCTGAATGTTCTCGCGCTGTGGGGTTCGTCGATACAGCATGGCATTTAGCTCCTCCGATGGTCCGTGAGCACTCAGCGTCAAGCCGACCGTTATGCACACAGCAACAACTGCAATCTCCGGTACAACCTCCATAATGAGCATTGCAGTCTGGCTCCCGTGATAGAAATTGAAGACCGAGGTATCAGCGAACGCAATCAGCACCCCGTAGATCACTCGCACAAGGAGGAAGGCCGTCGAGAGTCCCGCGGCGAGTAGCACGCGGCGTTCGGATGATGTCTCCATTTGAGAGATATAAATGATGACAGTCACTAGGATAAGCAAAAGGAAGAGCCAAGTCACGGCGTATATGATCATGGAGGCCTTGATCATCGGATGCGCGTGCGTCACGACCCTCTTTCCAGAGCCTTCATGGTCCCTAATCACGCCTACGACGGCAAGAATGGCTGCGACGAAACAACCAAGCGGCAAAAGATTCAGGAGAACGTCAACCCCATTGTTTCGTCGCCGCTTGATAAGCTTGATAAAATAGTTCCTAAGGAACGTCAGTTAAAAGTAGTAATAATAGTCATCGCAGGCATCTTCAAGACTCACTCTCGATCAAGGAGCCCGCCACAAAGTAAAATGAGTGGTGACAGGGCAATTGTACCGCACGCAGTTGAGGCGACATACAGGGCTTCTATGGATGGCTCAGCAATTGTCACCAGGTCCAGTATGGCACCTGCGCTGCGGAGCCCGCAGAATACGACCAAATAGTAAAAGCCTGCGCTCTTCGAAAATTCATGTCGGTGCACCAAAATATATGCAGGCACCAAGCTAGGGAGGAAGGCTGCAAGTTCAACTATAGAAATGATTTGGTGGTAGGAGAGACCCATAGCGGAGGACTGGTCCAGACGAAAGTAGTAGCAGTATGTGACACAGCTGGGCAGCAGCCGGATGTGGAAAAAACAGATTCTTCCTAACACCGATACATGGACAAACAAAATTCTGCTCAATGTTCAAAATGGCAGATTTAAATACTTGAAATGGGCCCTGTGGGTTAACCGCCTTCGACTCTGCTGTGCCCAGCTGTGGCTGGAAGTATTCATGCATTTCGGTAGATACTCTCATCAAGGAGACAGGGGCGTGAAACTAAAAGCGGATAGCAGCCACTTTGTGAAGAAGAGCAAAGACCCTGAAGCGCCGAATATCGAGTAGTGCGCCCTGGTGGAGCGCGATCCCAGGAAACCGTTCGACGGCACGCCCGACTCTCGTATTAGCATTGAGATGAGCCGACAGATCGCCATGGGGCTTAGACAAGGCAATCTAACTTATTTTCTGGGTCAACGCTCTTCAGCAAATATTAGAGTCGAGCTAGCTGCCTCGGGACCTGAGTGCCTCGTATTGCTGTAATAATGTTGTAGACTGAGGCTATGAGACGGACCATTGTGTTCTTCCTTGTTCCGGTCGGCGCCTCACAGACGCCCGTCTCTGCCTTCCCTGGGTATGAGGCATGTCAGCCGCAAACAGGCATAAAAGGCCGCACAGATTGCCTTTTTAATTAACTGATCCTGTCGAGTGACATCCTTGCAGCACGCCCCCGTCGTATTCGCTTATTCAAGCCGTTTACTATCTGGCCCGGAGTGGTAGCCACTATGGTATACTGTGGAAAGCCAAGTAAGAGTTGCGGTGAATGCCGGTCGCGGAAAATCAGAGTAAGTCCGAAAGAGATCTCTGGCACCTACAAGGCTACACCTCCTTTTCGCTTTATTATTTCTCATCTCTTTGTTCTGCACAGTGTGACCAGGTCAGGCCGCGCTGCTCTCAGTGCGTCCGAGCGAACCGAACCTGTCCCGGATACAGGGACCATCTGTCTCTTCTATTTCGAGACCAGAGCCAGGAGGTTATTCGAAAGGCTAAGCGCACTGTAATTAACTCTGACCCGAGGAGAGCCAAGAAGACGAAACGCCCGCCTCGCACTGGTTTCCCGAGTGGGCATAGTCCGGCGTCTCAGGCAGGGGTTTCTCTGATAGATCCCGATTCCGACGGCAATGCGCCTCAAGAGCAAGATCAGTTCGAGACTAGCCAGCAAGTGACACAGCCACAGTCTTTGATCGTTTCTGGGCATGATGCGTCAAAGGACGAAGCTATATGCTTTTTTATGCACAGCGGCCTGTTGCAGCAGTTCTCAGCAGAAGAACATGGGAGGTCCGGTATATTTGGAGCCCCCCGAGGATCAGTGAGCCACCAGGCTCTGATGGCCAGCATAACTTCAGTTGGCATGGCTATGCTTTCGACTGTTAGAAGGTCTTCGGCCCTGAGAGCGGCAGCAACTCATGAGTTTGGCTCGGCATTGACGCTGGTCAACTCTGCCCTTTCAGACGAGATGGAAGCTGCGACGCATTTCACTCTTGCCGCTGTCCTGATGCTCGCCGTATTCGAAGTAAGATTGAGATCCAGTCCTTGGAGCAAGCGCAGAAGTTGACGTGGGATCCTAGATTGCTATCGCCAGGCAAAAGAACGATATTGTCGCTTGGACCAATCACGCTCGTGGCGCAGCAGCATTGCTTGAGCTGAGAGGAGAAGACCAGTTCAAGGAGGAAGTGGGGCTTAAACTTCACCACCAGGCGAGATATCAAATTGTCGGTCTCTCTCGTCCGGGAAGAGGAGAACTCCCCTGCCCCTCTTCCCTCCGTGGAAAGTATGCTGATGTTCAATCTGTTCAGGCCGTTAGCTGTCAACAGAGAGCTGACTATATTCCTCACTCTCTCACAAAATACATGACATCTTCGGGTCTTTTGTCCGCAGCTGGAAACTCTACGTATTCAGAGGCCATAATTAGTATCAACGCAAAACTTACGAATTTTCGTGCGGATATCAAGTACGGAAATATTACTGATGATGCCGAAATACTATCTACTGCATGTGCCATTGATGCTGAGCTGACGTCGTGGCTGGCTTCATTACCTCCCAGATTTAACTTCACCACGGTAGAGGTACTAAAGGCAGGTGTCCTGCCAAAACGTACCTGGTGCAGCGTGCCTGCATATAACGGTCAATACCACGTCTACCCGGATCTGCTCGTATGCATCATGTGGAACCATTACCGCGGTGCGCGTATTATAGCCGGAAACATTATCCTCTCCAAAATGAAGCAACTGCGATCGAAGTCGCCGATGGTTGGAGTATCGAGTAAATTGATAACCTTGGAACAGAGCATTCACACGAGGGTTCGACGGTGCGCAATGGATATCTGTTATAGCGTGCCCACCTACTTTGGTATTAACAGTGCGGGAAACGTGCCAAACCAGTCGGATTATCAGCCTAGCGGGAAAAGCTACGCAGGAGGCGCTTCTGTCCTCTGGTTCTTGACTGTGGCAGGGATGGTAGATCAAGTCGGTTGTCCAATGCGAAATTATGCGATTGACGTGCTAAACCTTGTGGGGAACGTTATGGGTGTTGGTCAGGCGCTGATGCTCATGGAGGGATTGAAATACGGCTATTTCAACTTTAGTTACGATCAATAGGGAATTTAGCAGGATGGAAACGAGGTCTCTATTTTTAGAGGATTGATATTAGTCGTTCGGTGTCGCTGCAGGTTATGTTTCCAATCCACACGGACAGAGACAGTGTGATATAGCATGTACACTCGTAGCATACTCGAGCTGGACTTCAAAAGTATAATTCACCTGTCAATATTTGGCATCTACGAGCAGCTACTCACGGCAATATTTCTGTTCTGTTGTACGAATATGAAAGGACATTAATTGTCAACCTGCCCAATTCTCACATGCATTATGAACCATGCCAGGATGCTTCTTCGCTTGACCTTACTCCGTCCACGTACTTATTCTGTACTGTAGCCTGCGAGAAAAATGGACAAAAAAAGAAAATAAAAGAAAGAAGAAGGTGGGATAGTAAGGATACAGCCCAGATGACACCGACAACAAATTCAAACATCAGCCACCAAGCTAAAGAGAACAAAACATTTCAATCAAAGAAAGCAAGGGCCCTGATCACGAAAATCCGCTTTTGAGCAATAGCCAGAGAGCAACCTATTATGTCTATTACTTCCTTGAATGGACATCTGTAAGACTATCGTCGGCGGTGGGAGCATTTAAGTTAAGTAAATGTCCAGGAGCAGACTCCGAATCCGACCTTGGGTCCCAGTTATTCAATTTGTTACTAGGAACAAACAGGGAATCACCAACACTCTGTGGAACAAACTCCGGCGCATCTGCTCGGAGTGAGCTGCGTGGGAGTCTCGATACTATCGGCGTGGTTATGATCAGAGGACCGGAAAAGTGTTCGCGTTGCTGTTTTGCTTTCGCGTCTTTTTTCTTCTCCGGAATTTTTCCTGCTTTGAATTCTTCTATTTTTGCCAGAGTAGTATCGGTGTCGTCAGTCGTAAATGGATTTTCGTTTGACTCGTCGTTGGTATTGCAATGGGGAGGCTGGTATCTCTGCTTGGATGCAATTAGCCTAGAGCCCTGCGAGCTGGACCGGTCATGTATCAGGATGGTCTATCCCTTAGTCGAGCCTTCATTCAAATACAAGAATGTTTGATTATGGACTGCTCTTACCTGCTGTTCTGCGACGGATCGAAACTCCTCCAGAAATAGATCATTCCGTGTCTCCATCCCTCCGTTAGGTCCAGGAAATGGCACCGGGAACGGTGAGAACACCGCAGCGCTCCCACCAACGCTGGTACTGGCGTTGTGATAGTGTCCCGGGTATCCAGAAACAGAGAATGGAAACCAGATGGCAGTGTTCGAGTTAGTGAAGCGAGGGTCATAACGCTGGTGGTAAAGGGACAGGGTGCCGTCGTTGCCATAAATGCCAGGTCCAGCTGTAGGGATGGGAGCAGCTGTCTGCAATGGCAGAGGAGAGAACTGGGAGTTGGAGCTTTCATCGTTCCTGACGTTGGCGCTACTGTTTCTGCTGCTGTTGTCTCCTCTGCTCGATTTGTTATTGCCAGGCTCTCGTTGCTGGTACTACATGTCTTCACGTTAGTATCCCTTTTGAGTCTGTCGCCTTTTCTTACCTAGATACTGTCCTAGTGGGTAGAAGGATGCATGATCAACAGCATCAGGAGATTGGACTGACTTTGTATTTATGGTATTTGCGGTACCTTCCTATCCTGGCCATGGCTGTAGTCGGAGGTATGCGTCAAGCGACGCGAGATATCGAGGTATCAGAGAGAGAAAATATCAGGCTAGCTCGATAAAAGAGGCGAACTTGCAAGGGAACCAAATAAGCTCAACAGGTACAACGATCGAAGAACAAAATTGCATGCAGGAGAGTCCACTATCTTCTCCCTGAGATAGAGAAGGGACTCCCATAGCCAAGTTGGCTTGTCAGGTCACGTCGCGTCAGTTTTTTTAACACTTAGTATTCAGTGAATGTCAATGGGTGAGTATCTCATACTAGTAGCGCTAGGTCACCCTCTTTTCTCTCTTGCTACTATGAGAAACCCCAAATCCATGACTGGATCAATGTCTCCCTAAGTATTGTAAAGCTCCTTGAGCAGCATCTTGCGTATGTCTAGAATGAAACTCTGCTTCAGCACAGACTTTGTCTTTCGAAGAGAAATGAATACACCTGAACAGGCGGAATTCCTCCCCCCAAAGGCCAAGTATTGTCTTCCATTGGACTATGTGTTGGATTTCATGAAATAGCTCTAATCCTGGCCTCGTGAAGGCTAAACAGGCTGAATAAAACCTGTATGCCATGCCCGCAAAAGACAGTATCAGACAAGGTAGTCCAGGACCCTTGGTGGCCACAAGTAGTAGGTTGCTGTTAAAATAAAGCTTCTCTTACCTGTCAGCGTAAGGGACATTTATAGGTTTGTTTTCCAGGGCTGTTACTATGAAGAAAGTCGCCAAATCTAACCCAGACCATTTTAATTTTTTTTTTTTCTAAAACTTTATTTCCCCCTCTCTGGAATCATCAAACAGATAACACTTAGCACCCCTCAGACAAGCCCCGAGAACGAACAACAAACTGCTTGACACCATCGGCATGCGAGAATAGGCATCACAGGGGGATTTTTTTTTTAAAAAAAGAAAAAGTGAAAGAATAACGGGATCATGAAATGGTGTATCGAAAACTCGTACATCAGAGGGGTAGCTGTTTCATTTTTTTTTCTTTTCTTTCATTCAATGTTTAGGGCTTTTTGAGACAAAGGAAAACGACAAGTGAAAGCAATTTTCGGGGGTTTTTTGTGGGGGATTAGAAGACGAAATCAGGAATAATTCAAATGACTGGAACCCAGACCACTGAAGAAAAAATTTGTGCGGATCGAACAGAGACTGCGTACCTTCGGTGATCGAGAAGTCTCGAATTCGATGCCTTTCAGACTGACTTACTCTTCACTCAATAGAGCCTGCACCTGCTCGAAGAACTCAAAAAGGGTGCTCCTGCCAATATCACGACTAAGTTTCTTTTTGAGGTACTGTTGCTCAGCCTCCTTGAACTCCTTTTCTTTGCTAAGGTAATCACTCAGACTTTGCTGGAGCGACAGCACGACCTGTGTAGAGAAGTTAGCCCGTTGAACGTTAGAAACGACTTCAATGGACTCTAGGCGATGGCCTTACCCGAAGGTGCTTCTCACGTTGATCGGCGGTGTCGCCGTCACGAATCTGATTGCAGATATCTTCAATGCAGCGGCGAATTAGATCGACTTTCTCCAAGTCTTCAATTGTCGCGCCTCCTCCATTTGAAATAGGATATCGCTTGCTAGGAGACGAAGCCATGCCCATGCTGCGACTCTGAATTCGATTAGAGAACCTGGGGCTTCCGCTCCCAGCGACATTTGACGATCTTCGCGACACAGTTGACTGCCTAGTGAACGCTTTTATGGAACCAGCAGCTTTCGTGAGCGTTGACTGAGTAGGTCTTGCAAACGAAAGGGTGTGATATTCTGACTGCGCTTTAGTGGCCGGCTGGGACGAATTCGGAGTATTGTTAGATGTCCCTACGGTTGTCAGGGGAAGCTCCATCGACGTCTTAGGGGTACGTTGATATGAAGCTCCACCCGACAGCCTGGGCAGCTTACTGTTCACTTTAGAATTGAGAGTCTCTTCGACATTTTCGACACCTTTCGACGCGTCCACTGTCTGCTCTTCGTCAACATGGCTGGGTCCTTCGTAGCCATCCCCCACCTTCTTGGGTCTGGCTCTTGCATTGATGGACCTGCGCCTCGAGAAAATGCTCTTGAAACCGACTAGCATACGGGAACTTTTCGATTCAGGGAGCCGGCTTCCTCTAGGAATGTCCTCGACTTGGTTACTCTGATTTTCGACCGGAGAACGCCACAGAGTGACTTCATCTAAATCAGTGCTAGCTTTCTTAAACGGCAAAGGTTGCGCGTCATGGGTCAGCTGTGCACCATTTCGAATAGCAAGCTTTCCGTCAACTTCCGGAAAGGTCGAAGAATGAGCAATTGTTGTAGGTGATGAGTTTCTCTCCAGGTGTGGCACTGCCTTCCTTGGTGAACCCCTGACCGGCCTCGAGGCGCGCTCGGTTGCAGGGAACTGTACATGGTCTCCAGTCTCGTCCTTTGTCAGCGCCTTTTCTGAGAATGCTGTTTGCATTGCGCCTCCTGCTTGTGGCAGTCGACAATTTTGGTGGTGCTCTGGTTTTATCTTCGGCACAGGAGGTAAGCCAGATATGGTGCTCTTCAGAGCCTGCGGGGACTGGCCGGAAATGCTGCCCTTGAACGCTAATTTCATTGGAGAACCGGTATCAGTATAGCCAATGTGCTGACTGCTCCTGTGAGCATTGCGCGCAGTTTCTCTGGTAAGCTCCACGGCGCCACGGTCCTTGCTATCGAGTTGGTTGGGAGTGCGATTCTGAGGCCCCGGAGGAGTACCGTCGCCCACTACATATCTAACTCGAGGAGGTGATCGTTGCGTAACGATGGATGTCTTAATCTTTGGATCTTCTGCACCCATGATAATAAATTCGGCAGAACGAGCGACTCTCAAGGTCGGGCCCATAGGCAAGCTAGTCCTAGAACGGTACTCGCCGGTGAAGACAGTGGGTGGACGCTCCAAGGATTCAGAATCATCGTCATCGAAGTCCCAGCTGCTGATTTCATCGTCATCAGTTTCCCCAGCCGGGTGATCTTCTTTGTTCGCCGTGGCCACTTTGGATGAGAGACCGCTTGCGTGGCCGGGTTTAGCAGTATCTGGCTTTCCCTTGAGGCCAACGCTACTACAGGGAGATCCTCTCATCATTGTTTTCTCTGAAGAAATGCCACGTGCAAGTCGAGTGGGAACTGGTATTGAGCTACGAGCCTCCGAGGTGCGAGCCATATCTTGCAGGGCATGGAAGTGATTATGTCCGGCAGATATCCCGTGTTTATCGACAGGGACCTGCTGGATTCGGGACTGAATCACCTCTTCGTAGTGTCTGTTGGGTGACAGGGGGCTCCTATTCTCAAGCCCTGCAGGACTTGCAGTGCCTGTGGGCTTCTCATTCTCGAAGGCAGACGCAGTGCAAAATTGTCCAGAACGTCCAAGTTGGCTATATGCCCTCTGCTCGTTTGACGACATCGCAAAAAGTGGCGCGTTTTCTGGAAGATAGACAGAGTCTCCTTTTTGACTCTCTTCGTGCCAGATAGAATCTGACATGGAAGATAGATCAGCTTCATTTCGTTCGGATTAATTGCAGCAAGCCAATTTTTCCTCCGCCTTGAATAAAAAACAGCGTTTAACGAGCGTGTCCAGGTTTCCATCTCTGTCATGTCCCAGAGCGGAGGCAGTGAGATGAGGTTCTTCGCCTTGCTCTGAGAGGCAGATGGCTTTGACCAGTCTGAGCGGGTCTAAAGGCTGGAAAAGGCTCTGGTGATATAAAGAACAATTATGGACTTACCTGCGCTAGAGAAATTGCTATCTGTCTTCCAATCAGACTCTTCTATGTCTTCGCCATCATAATGGGCCCAAGGGTCTTCCCGAAAAAAGCCAGAAGAGGATCTTATCGTAGAGGCTGTCCTAGTGTCGTACTGCGAGTGGCGCGTGAAGGGAACCACAGAGTAAGCAAGAGACGAATTAGCTAGAGAATTGTCTTCAACAAGATCGGAGGTATGGCTGATCTGAGAGTGGCGTTCGAGAGCTATTTGTGGAGAGTAGTCCGGGTTTGAGTAGGAGGGGGCGATTTCTGGCCCTTCAATTGGGGTGGATTCCTGTTCGAGTGCTTCTTGTGGTGCTGCTGCTTCCAGTGATTCAAAGATGATAGGCCAGTCTCTTATAGAGATACGATTGGAGCCGTGGTTGTTGGCTGTACCTCTCAAACCATCAGGGGAAGGCTGGGCTTCCTGAGTAGTCTCTGCTGTTTGGAAAGAATATGTGAGAGAGCTAGGGGAGGATTCTGAGAACTCGTGCGCGGTTGGTTGCTCGAAACTGCTTTGGCGAAATTGGCTACGGGTCTGTTTGTCCACTGTGAATACAAGCTCAATTTTCCTCCCAAATCATCGACTTACGCTTGACGCAGATGACGGTCTAAATACGGACCTCGGCGTTCCAACCATTACTGACGCCCTTCTCACTTCTTTGAGCCGATATATTGGCTTGTACTACGTCTATCAGCTTGTGTCTTGCTTTGAGGGGCATGGAGCATTGGTAGATACTGCCCTCGATCTTTTTCAGAGCCTGTCGATGATGCCCAACACGCATTGCCTTTGAAAATTTGTTCACGCCTCGCATTACCTTTGCCCTGGTAAAATGCTTTGTGGAAGGGTTCTTTTGCACATTGACGTGCTTCTTTTTCAAGATACTTCTCCATTTCTTCTTTGGATTGGGGTGTTTGACCTCCTTCTGCACATATCTGCTCAGGTTAGTACTGTCTTCTAGGACAGGATACGGGGGACGTTTGCGTTCCACTCGAGGGCGATAGGCAGGCAGCTTGATTCCTTCCGCATGTTCAAAGAACATGAACCTAGGGCAACTGAATTGCGAATAACGCCCAGGGAGATGCCCTTCTCCCGAATTTGTTCTACGAGTCGTCGAAGCCTGGGATATGGAAGTCTCCCTGGACGGCACCTGCACCTGGTCAGAGATAGTTTGCCTGATATCGTCGCCGTTGTCTGGGTTAGAAACGGCTGTATTGTCGCTTATGCTGGAAGGAACGCGGCCCTGCTGGCTTTCAAAGCAGAGTCTGAGAACGCGGTCTGCCATGTCACAGTGGCGTTTTGAAAGAGAAGATGGGCTAGATCTCAGACCGGTCCTGTCTATCTACTGAGTGTTGAGGTTCTGGAGATGATCATGATGAGCCCTATTAGTGTCGTGTCTGCTTAGAGACTACAAGGAATGGGTACTGATCAGGGGCATACCTGAAAATGATCAGAATAATGGGATACGGTTATAGATCTGGATGGGCCCCTTTGTTATGAGAAGTGCTAGTCGATATAAGATGTGCTTTAGATTAGAGTGTCGCGTCACAAGAATGAGTGCCAATTTTCACACCAAAAGAAACATGGAAACATTAAGAGGAAAGTGAGACAAGATAGTTTATGAGAGGTTAGAAGTGAATGAAGACGGATTTGTTCTAGATGCTGCTTTCTGAATGTGAGAGTGTCCTCACTTCAATTCACTGCATAGAGAAGCTAAGGGAGGCCAGTTCCCAAACAGGAATTCAGGTTAGCTCCCCAGGGCCATTTGAGACAAGCACCTAGGAAATATAGCTACTCCTAGGAACATTAGCTACTCCAAGCAACAACCCCATTTAACCATGTGACTGCTAGCAGGCAGCAAACAGCTCCCTTGTAAACCATCATGTTCTCTCCAGTTGCAGATCAGATCCCATCATGATGGCCGTGCTCTTTCCTGCTCCTGTCCTTTCTTCCATACACATTGCATATAACACTGCCCATCTATCCCCATATCCTCCTGACCCACAAAAACTCAATTTTCTTCCTTTCCCCTATTTCTTATCCCAGGTTTTCCCTTCGCTGCCGGTTCCCCATAGACCCTGTTGACTATGGTGCCTCCCTGCCTCCCTGCCAGGTCTGACGAGAGCGAGTATCAGATTGAGAGCGATGCCAGCTCCAACCTGAGCGGAATCTTCTCCGGTAACAGACTTGCGAGTGAATCCAGCAGCGACCTGGAGCACAACATTGAGGACTCACACAACAGCAACAATGATACAGGGAAGGGTCTCTTAGGTGGTGGGGGTCAGCTCAGGACACCAAAAGCTAGTTGATCAAGCTATTCGATAACTCTTTAGAATCTAGATTTCTAGCTGGTATCTGCTCTACTAGCAATCCAGCAATGACTACTAGTAACATGATTTGAGCCGCCAGTAATGCCGCTGTTGCTAACAATCCGGACTAGAAAAGCTCAGTCTAAAGGCAGATATCTTCTATAGGGAATTGTACAGCAGGGGAAGTCAGGGAGCTTATAAAGTCAAGAATCAGGCTCCTAAAGCTTCAACCTCGCCTATTGCTGAAGGTGAAGCTTCGGAGCCCCAACCCCAATTACGAGTTCCCTCAACGTGTAGCGACTGTCATATTTTAGGGTACACTAGCGTTCAATGTCCTAATCGCTAGATTCTATAAATTTTTATTATAATACTAGCGGGGTTGAATGAATCATTTTTGAAGCTTCTCGGTTTCTATGATTGCGCCCGCGGTGGTCAGTTTGGTCGGGTGGTCCACTTGCTTGTGAAATATGCTGTCTGATGTGCTGGCAGTGTTCAGAATCTGCTGACTCGGCCTGCCGTTTACTGTAGTCCCTTCAGCCTTCGCAATGCCAACCATCTCCTGCAGTTTTCTTCTCCTGCATTGTTCCTCTCACAATACGCTGCTGGAAATGCCGGGATCGGCTCTATCAGCTCCCCCTGTAACTAAGCTTCCTTTTTTCCGGGATCCTGACCAGCTTCCGTGTCCCCTCCCTACTTCCGAAGAAATTGAAGAGGGAACCATTATACCGACAAAACGTGAAAACTTACTTGGTGATTATGGACATGTTGCTGTCATTGGAGACCATTTCATTGTTAAATACGGGCGCTATATCCGGGAAAATGAAGGCCATGTGCTGCTCTTCTTGGAGAAGTATCCGTCGATACCCACGCCACGGCTGTACGCTATGTACCGCAAGGACGATATTCTCTACCTCGTCATGGAATTAATTCCCGGAACGGATCTTTTAAATCTCTGGGAGGAGCTCTCGTTGAATGAGAGGGCGTTTATATGCGATCAACTAAGAGAGATCTTCACTCAAATACGCACCATCCCCTCGCCGGGCTACTTCGCGAGCGTGACCGGAGGCCCTGTTCAACATCGTTTTTTTGATTGGATGGACGAGGATCCACGCATCATTGGGCCTTTCAAGACATTGGAGGACTTTCATCTGGGCATAGCCCTCCGCTCACAAAAGGAGGAGGAGCGCGATGACAGACACCCTTGGAGTTCAGAGTGGTTTGCACGGCACCTTCCACAGAACATCATGGTCCAAGAGCGTCCAGGAAATGATGGCTGCACTGATAGGCAGTTTAAGGTGACGGGCATCATAGATTGGGAGACGGCTGGATGGTATCCCCGGTACTGGGAGTATGCCGTGTTCTTTGCTGACTCTCTCTGGGAAGGAGACTGGGAGAACAGGATCGAGACATTCATCGATCCTTGGCCTCTTGAAGCAGCGCTCTTGAGACTGGTAAAGCTTGATTTGGACGGGTTCTAGCATAGCACTAATCTATAGGATATTGAAGCGGCCGAGGCCATTACATCGACCGCGGCCGATTTTTAGGTTCCATCAGTTCGCCGGCAGGATTCGATTTAAATAATCTAACAAGTCTACTACCTCTTCTTGGGCTAATAGCCCCTTTCCCTTACGGTTTGGCTGGATCGAAGGACATAGCAAGGAACGGCCCTTCAGCTTGGTGGACCAGTGCACTTGTAGAGGTCCCGAACTTAATAGGAATTCTTGTCCCCACCCTTACCAACACTATCTGTAAGAATACGTGCTACCTTCATGGTTTATCTGGCGGAGAGAGAATCGAAGGACCCCGCGAGTCCCAGATCCTGACGCGTGGACTTAAAAGAACTCATGGAAATACAATTAGGAAAATTCGACTTGGGTATATACGGAAAGAGAGAAGCATGCCAATTAAACACATGATTATGCAGTCATTCTATCCTTCTTAATACTCTGCTTCGAAAGGTCAATTTGTTGACGTTGCGTCGCACGACGGGAATCGGGATAAAAGGCGGGAAATTCATGTCAAAATGGAGGAACGGGCGCTGCTATCAGCTCCTGATCCTAGAGAAATACCTCTAGTGGATTTGTGCCTTGAATATTTGACCTCGGGACAATAACTGATGCGTTCGTTTACGTATAGTTTGCGTCTTGTTTGTTGGCTTCAGACCAACAAAATAAGGTATCATGTCACGGCCACTTAAACAAGAGAAACGCAGTCTCGGGATCCTAAAGTGCTGGCCAATACGCATTCGAGATTTTTGCGAGTCAAGCCACAGTCGCCGACCTGTAGTCTCAGCAGGTACAAAGGGCTATCATGGCAGACGATGCATTCTCCGCATAGTACTACTCTATGCTAAACAAGCAGCGCTGGAGCATATTTCTATTAGCATAACTGCTGATTGGGAAGGACTTTCTCTCTCTCTGTTATTAATATCCCCAGAAACTCCTGTTGATCAGCATGGTTGACAAAGACGAAAGTTCCATGTAGTCACATGTGGTACTCGCCATCGCATGGACCACGCGAAGGGCCCGGAACCTTACTGCGGGAATGCCACGAATCAGACATATGCGGGTGGCAGAGTGCTGGAAGAGTAATAGAAGATCGTAAAAGACTAACTCTGCATGTTAAGGCATCGGTAGATATGTCTAAATTCGTGGCTGGAGCAGAACCTTGAGAGATGGAAAAAGGGTCAAATTAAGGAACGTAAATAACCCGATATCATTGAAGGGGGGGTCGTAATCTGGGAAGATTGCGGGGGATGGAAAACCAGGCTAGCGCAGCGCTACTGGTGCCTAGGCCCGACTACTCCGCACTTTTGGCCTCTCGCTCTCCGGATCGAGTCCGCTGGGCGCAGGATACCCCGGGGCATCCGTGCCTTTGCAAATCAGAACTCTGTTCGGGCTATATGGGTGGCGTCTGAGCATCCCTCCTCCTTCCTGTTCCTGCTGCTCAATGCTTTCTCTCTGCGTACATCCTATCATCACTCTCTGTCAACTCAATTATCTGTACCTGACCTCTAGTAGCACCGAACTCTTTGTCGATTCGCCTCATCTTCCTTTATCCCTTTTCCTTCCTCCATCCCGCTGCCTCTCTTTCACAGTCGAACAAAGTACCTGATCTTCCATCTACTCCAGCCTTCTACTACGAAAATTGTCGAAGGGACAGGCCAGAAACCCCTCCTCTTTCCACAACTGCCACTCTAGAGCGGATAAAGAAGGCGAAAAGATGCCCTCCGCACAACGCCATGCCTCTCTTAGATCGAGCTCATCGGAGCCTCCATTTTCCCCGCTACAACCCGGTGAGTCGATGAATGTCGATGACCGCGATGACCGATCCTCGTCAACACCGACAAATTCCTCGTCTTCCAAACCTGACGCATCCAACGGGTCAGTGGACCGGGAGAAGCCACGCCTAACAGAGCAAGAGAAGAAAAATAACCACATCGCGTCAGAGCAGAAACGGCGAGCGGCGATTCGAGAAGGGTTCGATCGCCTGACGGAGCTAGTACCTGGTCTCGAGGGCCAGGGTCGGAGTGAGAGCATCGTGCTGAGGAAGACGGTCGACTTTATTCACCTACAGCTTGAAGAGAGACGGCAACTTATCGCTGAGATAGAGAGCAGGGGCGGACGGATTGATGAGAGCTTCCGGACATGATTGTCTGCAATTTGCTACTACTAGCCGTTGGGACGGACTGCGCTGGCTGGATGAGGCTGGATGTCGCGACGAGGCCGGTCGATCTTTATTTACTCCCAGACTCGATACTTGGTCGTGTCATACCGAGACCTAGTAGTCTTGAAATGATTACATTTGCTAAGTTTCGATGTGGTTGATGTGGCAGGTTGATTTATCTTTGATCGAATTTTCGTTTCTTAGCGCTCGAATGGTGTTCTACCATGATAGTCGACTTTTACAAGATGGAGTTATGCGGCGTTTTCAGTTTCCATACCACGGAATGGCAAGGGCAGCGTGGATATCCCACAATATAGTTATATTTCGAATATATCTGTTCTCTTTTTGAGCTTCTACTTTTTGAACTATGGCCACCTGTGCAATTAATCAGTGGCGTTGCCTAGCCCGTAGACTGCTTGACTCACCGCCCTGTTTGAAACGGAACAAACATATCTTAGTGATCGGGAGCCCATGTAGTCAGAATTCAACCCTGTCTCGCATCTACTTTCAATTGACAGTCGGGAGCATTATATCGAGACAGCTCCTTTGCTGAGCAGTAACTCTGTTGCCTCCCTGCAAGTGTCCAGACCACCTACCTGCGATACGAAACAGTAACTGCACACCTTCGTCTTCGCAGAGAGACGTAACGAGATATTGAAGCGGGAAAGCCATTGATCGCTCGACGAGGGAAAGAAAGAGCCGGGAAAAATAAAACGAGAAACAGATACCGTACAGAAAAAATAAGATGACAGATTCAAAAGAGACCTTACTGGCAGCCATGAACGGGTCAAACAACGACGACTCCCTCATCGACCCTCCCCCAGCCTACGATCCCACGACTCCATCAGCAAATGCAGCAGTGGGCAAGCCCCTCCCAAGACCGCCGCCGCTCAGTCTCCCAGTTCTGGCCCACCTCCGCAATAAGCGGGTGATCCTCGCCTCCTCCTCGCCCCGCCGCCGCCAAATCCTCTCACAGCTCCGCCTGCCCAACCTGGAGATCATCCCGTCTTCCGCACCAGAGGACTTCCCGAAGACCATGGCGCCGTTCGAATACGTCCTTGCAACAGCAACCCGTAAAGCGCAAACGGTGTATGCACGGGAAATCGATAACCAGAGCAAGGGAGAGCCTGGCCTGATCATTGCTGCGGACACAGTGGTGGTCGATGTTGCGACAGGGTCGATTCTGGAGAAGCCGCGGTCTGAGGCGCATCATCTCACGATGCTGAAGGCATTAAGGGATGCGAGGGACCATAAGGTTTACACGGCTGTCGCTATCATGGCGCCGTTGCAGTCCGCTCGGGATCCAGGGTATGCGTTGGAGACCGCTGTGGAAGAGACTTTGGTCCGGTTTGACGGCGAGGTGACGGATGAGTTGATCCTGGCTTATGTGAGGACGAGAGAAGGCGCGGATAAGGCGGGTGGTTATGGCTTGCAGGGACTTGGATCTCTGCTAGTGGAGAAGATCGATGGGAGCTTTGATAATGTTATTGGGTTGCCGTTGAAGACGACCCTGAAGTTATTCGAGAAGGTCATTTCCAGTGCCGATGATGAAGATAAATATATCATTGGTGGTGGAGAGGTAGGGGAGGATGACAGTGAGGAGGAATAGGTCGATTTGGTTTTTTTTTTTCTGTTATATTTTCTTTACCGCTTCTACAGTGTCATGAATAATTATCTCGCGCTCGTTCTTGGATGTACCTCGACGCTGGCGTCTTGATAGAGGACTGAATAAATATAGATAAATAAGAGAGAAACCAGAAAAGTACATGAGACAGCTTCTGGGGACCCCGTCGCAACTCAAACGAGTACGTATTCGACTACGCCCTGTATAGCCGAGCTTTTTGAAGACCCGAGTAGAATATGCTTATTCGTATAAACTAGGACAAATGGAAGAAACTCCAGAAAAGGAGGGTAAAGAAGGGCGAGCAATGGTACAGAGCATTGCTTCAGAATCAGGCCTTCTCCGCCTTCCAGATCCTCTTAATACCCTCGGTCAAGCCCACATCGTTCGTCTCAAATTCATACAGACCAACAGCAGTGCCTAGCGTGGCACCTCGCAGGAGCCATGTGAGGAAGGTCCGTGTCTTAGGGACACGGCGGGCAGGGAAGTAATCAATGATACAAGATCTATAGTAATAGTGAGTCGAAAGTTGGTCGCACCGACAATCAGAAGCTCAAAACCAAGCAGAGTTCGACTTACTGGAAGCCAACGTGAGAGTGAACAACCAAAAGCGAGCATAAGACGGCATCCAGGACGGGGTTCAACGATGCGCCAGCAAAGGGAGCAATGGTAAGAGGTACCAAGCCGGCTGCGATGAGTCTAATTCCACGATCACGTCAGTATAACATTGCCATCCTATCGGGGAACAAATACTGGACATGACGTGGGCAGATGTAGATCCTACGCGATATTTCGAAAGCCAGCCTGGAAAGAAGAACGTACCTCTCGAAGGTCCAGTGGTAGCTACCCTCCGAAGGGTGAGATTTTGGAACGGGTGCGGGGTCGTTCACTAGAGGTGAAAAGCATATCAACGACCGATCATTCCCTCAATAATATCCCAATCACAGTATAGCCCATATTATTCCGACAGATGCATTCCATCTTCTCCTCTTTCTCGGTAGGGATACAGATACGGGCCCAGGGTTGAACAGAAACGGCCTAATTTGAACGTACCTGTTCCCTGAATAGTCTCTATATAATTATCCTGGTCAGCAATTCATCTGGGGTATACCGATGCCCCCCACCAAAAAGCACCACCGGCGCGCGAGGGACATATAGGGATTCGGCAAGAACTCACGAGGCAATGGAGGAAGAATCTGCTTCTTCGTCGAGGCATGAAAAGCCACAATCTGCGAAATCCCAGGGGCTGTTGTCTTGGGCAGAGACGACCGGGAGACGGAGAGGCAGGTCTGCCTCAAAGGCAGCTGGCGCGCGAGGGAAGCCATTTCTTTTCGTATTTCCTCTGCCGATTGCGCCGGAAAAGAAGAAGAGGACGCGGCCTGCAAGAAGACAGGATCTAGTCCGCTGAGACACTGAGTAGAGGGGAGATTCTTCGACTGGCGACGCAAGTCTCACGATACAGAGATTCAAGGTCAATGTCGTCGAAGTGCTGTTGAGGTTTAGTACCTCGGGAGCCCCGGCCGGGGATGCGGTAATCACATTGTGAGTCATGTGATTGGCCGACGGCTCCTCCCAGCCGAGAATGGCCGACACGGAACTGCCCGTTTGACCGTCCACTTGCAGACAGCTACTTATTAGCATCCTCCAAAGCATTGCATTTCTTTGATTCTACTCTTCCAGCTCTCGCCAGGAGGGAAATTGAGTGCAATCTGGAGTATGAAATCCAGCCCTCTCATATGCTAACTTGAACGCTGTACCACTGATATACACTTTCAGACAATCTGCAACCTTTCATCTTTATCACCATTAAATCAAGGAACCTTTAGAACTTCAGAACCGCCTTGCCCTTGTTCTTTCCGTAAAAGAGACCAAGCAAGCCTTCCGGAGCATTGTCAATGCCAATTGTTTCGTAGGTGAGCGACTTGAAAGAACCATCCTTAATCCACTTCTGCACATTCTTCTGGTGCTCCTCGGTATAGACGTCGCCAAAGCCAGGGTCTCCCACAATAAAGCCCTGCACAATGAGACGCTTATAAAGAACGTTGTGGATATTCTTGATCGGGTACGGTTCGGAATTGTACTGAGAGATCAAGCCACATAAGACGACGCGGCCAAACGGCTTGAGGGCGTCCAGCGCCGCCTCGAGGTGCTCGCCACCAACATTCTCGTAGTAGATGTCGATACCGTCGGGAGCGAGGCGAGCAAGAGCGTCCGCAGGCTTCTCCTTCTTGTAGTTGAACCCAGAATCAAAGCCTAATTCTTTCGTGATGTACTCTAACTTCTCGTCAGACCCAACACTGCCGACAACCTTCAAGCCTTCATGTTTGGCTATCTGGCCGACTAGTTGGCCAACCGCACCGCTAGCAGCGGAGACGAAGATCGTTTCTCCCTTCTTGGGCTTTCCGATTTTATACAGGGAAGAGTATGCCGTGAGACCAGGCATGCCAAGGGCACCCAGGAAGACTCGGATATCCTCGATCCCCAATGGATTGTTGAAGGGTGCAATATTCTTAATCGCATCCGCATCCAGCGCGACGTAGTTCTGTATGGGCAGGCGGCCAATGACAAGGTCACCCTCTTTGTAGTTCTGGTTGTTAGAACGAAGAACCTTGGCAATGGCCCTGCTATCGATGGGCTTGTCTAGAGTGAAAGGAGGCGAATACGACTTGACTTCCGCAGGACGCATGCGACCTCGCATGTATGGGTCGAAACTGGCGTACAACGACTGCACGGTTACGCCATTCTCCGGTGCCGGAACGCTGGCATCGTAAGGGACGCTTTCGACGGTCAAGTGTTCCCCAGGGACAGGGTATCCTTGGGGAACCTTTTTGAAGATCAGGGCCTTGTTACTCATTGTTATGGTGGGGTATTTCTTGCGCGAGAGGGGTAAAGGTGAATACAATAGTAGACTCCAGCAACTGACGGAAGCAAAGAAATTGAAACAAATACTTACTTCGTTCTCTATACGCCAGCAGAGCAGACGTGATCTCTTATATCGATGGGTGTCCCTTTCTGCGCAAAGGAGGGTGATTATAAAGCAGCAGCGGAGCCGTCTCCCTTTAGAGGGAACAGGCCGAGAGACCGAAACTTCTTGACAAATACGAACTTGGATGGAATCCGGTGGAAAGGCTACTGCCAGAAGAGGAGACCCTTTGTTCTTTCCAACTTTGGTGTCACTGTATTATTAATTGTGAGGTGCCACGTTGAAGATAGACCGCCGGTGATGTAAATCCGAAGAGACCACAAAAGGTCAAGTCACACTTTGTAAAGCGCATAGTGAAATTCAGGTGAAGTTCGAGGCAGGCCACAGTCTAATTAAGTCCACGGGTGCACCGCGGATCCGAACCCAACCATGCATTACTTCTAGTAGTACATATTCTCCGCGCATGTCAGATCACAAGGTGCTTACGACGGCTTACGATTGGCGGATGATTCGATGGCTCTGACAAGCGTCAGCCTTACCAGTGGGACATGAGGCTATCAAATGCTGCCTACAAAGCGTAGGGGACCTACTTCCTATTCTTAGGGGCCGACCTACTACATCTGATTCCATCAGTCTACTTGAGTGTAAAACAAATGGGAGAAGATATTAAGAAACAAAGAAAGAAGGAAAGAAAAAAGAAACTGTTTTGAGTGTATCGGTGAACAGTTATATACTGTACAAAATGTGCTACGGGTGTGTTACTTTGTTACTTCGACAACAACCACATCATCTATCGATTAACCACCAACAGGGCAAGTAGTCAAGGGCAGCCCTGAATCTCCAGACAAAAACATAGTGAGTATTGAGAATCAAACCCTTGTTAACGGTTTACAGGCTGGTTCGGGTCGTGTCATTGCGAATCCTGCGTAGTCAAGAAGCGTTAGCATCACTGATACAACGAAAATGAATTCGGGACTTCGATAGTGTATACGATGAGCGTACCTGTTGTAGTCAAGGAGACCCTCAATGCTACCAAGGGCACTAACGGCCACATCTTGGTCCCAGATCTTCCGCGAGGCGAAATCCATGACGTCCTTCTCCGTGATCCGTCCAACGGCTTGCTCGATGTCCTGGGGGGTCAGGCGACGACCAGTAGTGATGATTTGGCGGCCAATATCCTCAGCAACAGCAGTGGTGCCATCCAGAGAGAGGAGGATAGACGCCTTGAGCTGGGCCTTGGCACGCTCAACTTCTGCGGAGGTCACGTTGAAGGTCAGGCGAGTCCACTCGCGGAGCGTGAAGTGCACCAAGTCGTCAATCTGGGTCAGGTTCTCGGTAACGAGGTAGATACCCCAGAGACTGTAGATTTCCCGCCATAAGTCAGCCATGTGTAAGAGCATATAAGGCAAGTTCGCTACCAAAATCCAACTCACCCAGTATCACTATAGCTGGTCGAGAAGCTCATGAAGCTGTTGGCAAGGTTGTGGTGATGGACAAAGCTGCTGAGTTTGCTTCCGAGGTAAGGCGAGTTACCCAAGGCACGATCCCAGTTACCAACAATAGCCTGCGTAACGAGAGCAGTGAAGTAGTCATCATCCTTCCAGCTGACACCCTCGACCGCGAGAGCAATGTGGGCAGAAGGAATCGTATCATCGCGGATTCTAACTTCCGACCCAATAAATTCCGGGGTCTTCTTCTGCTCAGCGGCGAGAGCCAAAGCAGCCGAGCTAGGGGGCTGGCTGGGAAGATGGCCAAAGTGCTTCTCACCCAGCTTGACAAGCTCGTCGTGCGAGACACCACCAGCACCGACCAGAACCATACGGTCAGCAGTGTAGTTGGTCTTGATATAGTCGACCAGGTTGTCGCGGGAGATGGTCTGGATGTTCTCCTTGGGACCAAGAATTGTGCGGCCCAGGGGTTGGTTCTGGTACGCGGTAGCATGCAAATGGTCAAATACCACCTCCTCGAGCTGTTTGTCCACCTCCTCTTGCTCACGCAGGATCACGTCTCTCTCGCGCTCGATGGCAGCTGGCTCCAACTTGGAGTTCTGAAGAATGTCGGCGAGAATGTCGACAGCCTTCGGGACGTCGGAATTGAAGGACTTGGAATAATAAACAGTATTCTCCCTCTACATTGTAAATTAGTATCGTGCGACAAACTCTCTGGTGTATGGTTCCCGGGCCGTACCGAAGTGTATGCATTAAGGTGAGCGCCCAAGTTCTCGATTTCAAGCTCCAATTGGTGTTGCGTTCTCTTGTTTGTGCCCTGGAGAACAATCAGCAACCAACATTCTCTTAATTATCGTACTGCCATGTCTGTGTACCTTAAAGGCAAGATGCTCCAGGAAGTGCGCGGTTCCATTTGTCTTGTCGGTCTCTGCTCTGCTGCCAGCGTCAATCCACACGCCAACAGTCGAGGTCTGAGCGTACGGCGAGTGCTCAGTCGCAATCTAACAGTTCTCAGCAAGCTATTGAATCCAATTGAGTCATTTTTATCCCTACCGTGAATCCGTTGGACAGAGTCGTGCTCTGGGTTGTGGTTGGCAGGGAGATCGGGGACGCGAAGCCTCGCTTCACCGGCTGCACGGACTTCAAGGCAGCGCGACTCCGGAGAGCCTGGTTAAGGTTGAAAGCCAAGCGCCGGGAAGCCATTGTGAGAAGAGCAAAGTGACAACTGGGGAGAAAGGAGAGGAGGGGGACAGTAGGGAGCAGCGGGAGTTGGAGATGACCAGCCCTGGAGGTTGAGGTTGAAGTTCGGAAGTTCAAATTGTTCGTCCGCCCGTCAGCCAATCACATGACTCGCTTTTCCAAACCGCCCAAGATTCGATCCCGACTTGTTCCCTGTGGTTGTCCGCCTTACGGGAGGCAACGCTGCGGTTCGCAGATACAACTTATTCTTTATGAGGGTTGCACATTTGCTGGATTAGATGTCTACATCACTTATTTTGTCTTCTATTGCAGGGCAAAACTGGTCTTATACCTAGGGTACTCTACGTTTTTCGAATTACTTGCTGTTGATATCGCCGCCGGTATCGGTATATTGAGAAGAAGTGCTCAAGCGACAATGTAGAACCCATTCACTATACAGAAATTACCACCATCATGCGAAGCGACTGGCATATTGCTTGATATTCTCCACCATGGGAATATCCGCTGAGAATCCCAACGAGAGACCGCGAGCAGTGTCAAAGCTCGAGGCCCATGACTGCACGATTTTGTCGATGGCCGCATCGTATTTCTCTTCTACTAGCGCACGTCTCTCTTTGCCGCCAACCTGTTCCAGCGCGTCCAGAATTTCTTGGACGCTTACCTTCAACCCGGGTAGGTTAACAGTTCTCGAATCTCCGAACGCTTCCTTGGGGATATCCTTTGCGTGTATAAGATTTTTGACGACCGTGTATGGCGAGCAGATCCAAATATCCGTTTCCTTGCTCACGGGAAGGATGGCTTTCTTTCCGTTGAATGGCTCTCGGATAATGCCGCTCGCGAAGCTGCTGGCTGCTTGTGTCGGCTTGCCCGCTCTCACTGTCACCGTGGGCAATCGAACTGCTCGCCCATCCAAGAATCCCCGTCTCGAATAATCATTCAACAATATTTCGGATATGAGTTTCTGCGAGCCGTATGATGAGGAAGGCACTGGAGGGAAGTTGGTCTCTGTGATCTGGAACCCCGGTGGTGCGGGTCCGTAGACGGCTAGGGAGGAAGTGAAAACGACCTTCACGCCCGGCGTTGTGGTACGCAACTTGTCCAGTATGCTCCTCGTCGCGTCGAGGTTAACACTGAGTCCAAGCTCGAAGTTTGCCTCTGCGCCACTGGACATGATCCCGTGAAGTAAGTAGACAACATCGTAGGGGTTGGACGCAGTGATCAATTCGTTCAGTGCCTGTGATGAGGTGAGGTCGGCCTGGATGCTCTTCACCCGAGATGCGGTCTCAGCTGCAGAACCCGGGATCGCGGGCTTAACGACATCAGTAAGGATAAGTGTAACGTCTGGCGAACTCGAAAGGAGGGCAGCTGCCAGTTCCTGGCCCACGTAGCCAGCGGCTCCTGTAATAAGAATGGATGTAGGCATGGTAGAGGGTATTGTAGGTGTAGGCGCGGAATAGAATTGAACAAGAATTAGGAAAGGAAGCAGAACGTGACGAGAAGGAATGCCACTACGACAGGGGGGGATCCCTATCTATATATCTTTGGCGAACAGAGTTCCTCCATCCTTACTTCATGTCACTTCATACATCATCCGGCGCAATTTTCTGTCTAACTGCGGGGTCGGCCGAACGTCGAAACTAACCACCGCACGCACCGGAGTGAATATCCAATCTACCGAGAACTGTGACTTCACACCACCATACCATATTCACGCATTTTCAGTGCAAGTCCGACTGGAGTCTTCTCTCCTTTATTGCTCGCGAGGGCCAAAGACGTTGTTCTGAGCCTCGCATCCCTGACGGGAACGGCGGAAGTCCGAGACTTGGAATGACAGTGTTGCCGAATATACCTAATGAATGAGAGATAGATTATGCCTTTCGGGAAATTGTCCTTGGATCAGCACATGCTTATTGTCATATTGTAGCAATTGGCACTCTCACTGGACATTGCCAGTGCGATCATGAGAGTACATAGTGATCGTTAACTGGAAAGCCGTCACAATAATGATATTCAAACATGCGTGTTCTGTGCAAGACCAGAAATTACTAAATTGAAATAATTTTCTCACTGGCATCTTGAAAAAAACATGCATGTGCAGGAATATCGAGCAATAGGCAACATAGGAATCCATCAAAATACCGCAGAACTCACAACACACTTTGACGCCAGATAGAGGAACATCAATAAACCGATCATGACAGCGAAGACAAAGGAAACAGAAAACCACAGATTACACCCTTGCAACCGCCTATGCAGAACGCTTATAAATACCAGCCACGATACAGTGATCGCGCTCAAAGGGCTCGAGTGTCAACTGTTCCTTTGGCTTTATGCGCTCGTCTCTCATCTTCTGGACTTCCCTCGCAAAAACTACCTCAGGCTTGGCCGTGCTGTCGATACAGTTGGCCTTGATACTGACGATCACTCCACCATCCGACTTGAGGAACATATGTGCGTTGAGACCAACGATACGAGCCTGGTCTGGTTGAGCAACGTCAGCGAAGATGACGTCGACCATCGGCACAAGCATGCGGTAGCGGAGAGGGTGCCTGGCATCCTCTACAATGGGAATGACATTTGTACGGTGTGTGGCCATGCCAATCAGGTCACGGCCGGAACGGTGAGAGAATTCGACGGCGTAGACGTTGCCGGTAGGGCCAACGATATCGGCGACGTGACTGACGGAAGTACCGCTTGCAGCACCGAGATACAAAACCTTGGCACCGGGGCGAATGTAGATTTCATCTAGACCACCGAGAACACCTGCAGCAAGCTTGCTACGGAACGGGTTCCACACACGGTATTCAGTCTTGGTGACAGCACCGTCCTCCCCGGCGGGCGAGTCAACAGAAATACGTTTCTCCCCGTAAACAGCCTCTCCAGGTGTCAGGTTCTTGGTGACGAGCAAATCTTCCTTTCCACCGCGTGCAACGAAGATACCGGCGTGGCGGTGAGGTTCCTAAGAAACAAAGAAGCCGGATGTCAATAGCAAGAACCCAATTGCATACGTCGGGAGGGTACAAAAAACACGTACAATAACGACCCTGGCACCACCCTTGATGCCGCCCCTGTTTGCTGGACCACCACGGCCACCGCGAGCACCGCCGCGTCCACCACGACCTCCACCACGACCTCCGCCGCGGCCTCGAGCAGCGCTGCCAAGCCCACCTTCAGAGACAAAACGGGTTCAATCAGCAATTTTGTCGCAAGAAATGACAACACAAGCTCATGCCCAAAACAGATATCTTCTGAGCAAGCGCGATAATGATGCCAGGTCGAATTTTCTCAGGGCAGCACAAACCTCTCCCACCACCGCGGCCTCCACCACGGCCTCCACCACCACGGGCACCACCACGACCACGAGGGGGACCACCGCGACCTCTAGGAGCAAATGCCATTGATTTTGTATGAAATTATGCCAATTTCTCCTTTGTTTCGGGGATGAAAGCGATCAACTTCTCCGACTGTCGTTATAGCCAGCAGGAACGTAGAAAATCAAGAAATTTCGGAGGGAAGACTTTTAATGACGTCGATGAAGTTTTCGCCCAGGAGGGATCAAGACTCCAAATACAATAGCGAATAGGAATAGGTAGTAATGAAAAAGAGACAGACAATGTTGTCGAATTCACAACCCCTCTGGGCTTCTTGTTGTCCGATCGGAGCTAGCTTGAGGTCGAAAATCTGCTTTTTTTTTGCCGTTTTCCAGCCTGTTGAAAATCAGAACATCCTAGTCCCGAAGGGGCTTAGCGTCAATTCTGCTGTGGGCAAAATCTATCCACGTGATTCCTCCCGAATGTTGGTCACCTGATAATTTCAGCCCTTCCATGGACTGTGGATGCTGCATTGCCATGCTAGGCAGAGAGCGACAATGCTTCTCTTCACTGTGCCAACATACCTACCCAGTACACACCTGCGGAAGCTGTTCCTGTATGGTGATGTTCAACTCTTTGTTTTGATTCAAGGTATTGAGCTAAAGAGAGCTTGAATAAATCCGCTCCTCTAAGACGATTCTGGGGCTAAATGCCATCACAACATACTACTTGACGATCATTGATTTCCTCTTGCAGAAAATTTTCAGAGAAGTTTGAGCTGTGATTATTGCTGCCGAAACTTGCATAGAAAATTCAGTGTGTGCTATACATCAATTGATAAGTGGTGCATTATCTATCCATGACTACTTTGAACATTAAGCTGTACATGTAAAAGCGACCAGTGGTATGCTAGTGGTACCCTTCTACAATAATAGGACATTTAAAATCATTACCTAGGTATGTCGGAAGAAGTGGTACTACTAGTGCTTTTCAAATACTTGTGTTCCGGCAGTCTAAGCAACTTGAATGCCTATATTCACGGAGGAATTCGATGTGCCAGATAAAAAGACAGTCTGTTTCTGCCCGTTCACAGTACCGAACCATCCGGATGGGTGGTTATGAGCAAAGCGCAGAGAATAGCAGTGTCAAAATTTCCTGTGAAGCAAGTTCTTTACAAAATTTTCGCTTCCATATATAGCCCTGGATAAATGCTCCCACTTTCGCCTCCACTTCAACGAAGTCCCAGAACTCGCAACAATGGTGCTTCGACTTCGAGAGCTGTCCAACACCTTTGCCACGCAAGAAACCTTTCTGCAGAGAAAATATTCTGGGAGTCGTTATATAAAATGTTGGTGGCTTGGCCCCGAGGCTCAGCTCGTTCCTAGTCAGGCCTAGCAGCTCTTAGTCATCAATAGCTGAGATAGGCTAAGTTTCCCGCAGCACCACAGAGCTAATCAACTGCATAAGTTAGGCTGTAATAATAACAATTAATACGAGACGATTGACCCTATCGACATAGAACTAGCCTGATCGGTTTGGTCACGAGACCAGCAGCGCACCCGAAGACGGCGCTCGGCATCCCCAGTGAGTCACATGGAAGGAGCGATCGACGCTGATGACTCCAAGAGTCTGGGGCAGACTGCGAGCCTTCCATCGTTACTAACATATCCGGACCAGTATCAACATGGACAGTGCTGCTCCTAGCATGCAAGATGGTAGAAATAGTATAACGTCCTTCTTGAAGCCATTGGTTGTGCATGATGACGCTGTATATGAACTTGCGCATCGGTTCTCCAAGGTCTTCAAAGAACTTGCTGCAGACTCCTTGGACCTTTTCTTTCCAATACCAGTCACCCATCTTCCAACTGGGCTGGAGACAGGGCATTATCTAGCTGCATATGTCGGGCTCTCGTATCTCCGCGTTGCGTTCATTGACCTTCTTGGCGAGTCGGCTCCAGTGACTAGCTGGGGGCGACAGCGTGTGAGACGAACTCTGGAGAAGGCATGGCCGATTGCGGAAAGCTTGAAAAAGGGCAACGCGAAGAACTTCTTTGCGTGGATCGGAGACTGCATAGCGGAAGTTGTGGCAGACAGCCTGGATCCGCTTGGGGATACGAACGGCCCGACGGCAGTGGACATGGGCATATCGTTCTGCTTTCCAATGAAGTTCGTTGACTAAATGTCCGGCATCTTTGGATAAAATACGAATTGACTTTTCTTCAGGCAAGATAATATCCATGAGGCAATTCTCATGCCAACTGGCAAAGGCTTCGCCTTGAAATCTGACCTCGATCTCCGTCAGGCATTGCTGGAGGGTTATGAGAGGCATACACGCCGTCCGAATGATGACTTTGAACGAGTGGTTGCCAAACGGCGGCGAGGACGTGCACTTCCTGCACTAAGAATTGCGGCAATAACGAATGACACTGTTGCAACGCTGGCGTCTCTTGCATACTCAGTCAAATCACTTCCCAACAGTCGTGTTGTCATGGGCCTTATTGTTGGTGCTGGCTGCAATGCAACGATACCAATGCCACTGAGCGATTTACATAAGTCGAAGGCTCGTCCAATTCTTGCGAACAACCCTGAAGCAGTCGAGGCGCTTGTGAATACTGAATGGACGCTCAGTGCTGCTTCTACCCCTCTCAAAGACGTAGGCATTGTCACAAAATGGGACAAAGAACTCGAATCTGCATCTGATCGGCCGGGATTCCAACCCCTAGAGTACATGGTCGGCGGTCGGTATATTGGTGAACTTGTTCGGATTATTACTTATGACTACCTACATACCATTCTACACGTTCCGCACGGAGCGCTTCCTTTGAATCTCACCAAACCCTACTGTCTTACAACAGACTTCCTTTCTCTCGTCGTTGCATCTCCATCCTCTATCGAGACACTTACGAGTGAGCTTTCTGAAAAGCTCCCTCCACCGTCTTCCAGCGACTGGCGATGGTCTCCAGCAACAGCGGGTGCCCTACGAACCATTGCATCCACCGTCCAAACCCGCTCTGCTGCATTAATTGCCGCCGCAACTGTCGGACTGCTGCATTGCACAGACCAAATACACCTCACCAGCCCCGAGGATCTTTCTTCTAGCAAGGTCTACAGGGAGACTGTGGCTTCTTCTACAGCAGAGAATATCCGCAGTCCTGAAGAACTTGTCGTTGCCTTCTCCGGCGGCGTCATTCAGCACTACCCCAAATATAAGGAGATGGTTCAGAGATACATTGATCGGATGCTTCTACGGAGCGGTCCGCAGGATGGAGGAAAGAGCGTGTTCCTCAGAGAAGCAAGCGATGGCGGAATAATTGGCGTGGGAGTCTTGGCTGGGTCTACCTCCGGCAAGATCGAAAGGATTATTGGATCAGATTTACACACCGCATGAATGGAAGGGACTGGGCGTTCGCATATCAAAAAGTCGGTAGTTAGGCAATGCCAATATTTCGATTGGCAAAAATTTGTTGAGTGAAAAGCGGGAACATTTAACCCCAGAATTGGGATGATGCTTCTGATGATGTTGCATATTTAGCGTGGCTTCTTCTTGTCTCATAGTGATTTGTAAATACAGGGCTATTTGCGCATGTATACGCAGCTAACTGAGAGATAAAAGAATCTGCAAGTCCTATAGGTCGTATTTCAAGCTCAAACATGTATTCTCGCGAGGAAATTACGGAGGAAGAATTGTTTCAAATAGCGCTGGGGCAGGCGCTAAATGTCCCATTATTCACAACTCATAGCGCCCTCTAGCATCTACTGCAACAATTCTTAGTGGTATAGTGCGACTTCAATTCCGAAGAACCTTTCGTCTATATACACGCGGCCATGCAAGGCTAGCTAGAGCCAGAAGGCTAAAATAGATAGGCAAAGAGAAACATACCCTCCCATATAGTTTTCTTTTCCGCCGGAGAAGAAAAAAAAAAAAAAAAGATCTTCCAGACAGCTCCATTTACTCAAAGAAATAATAGTTCGCGGCATACTGGACAGTGAAACTGGAAGGCATATTCTCGCAAGTCGCGGGCGGCTGACCACCAGCTGTCCTGACGCGATAAACACTCTTGTAGTCCCCCAGGGTCCCATTGCTGGCCTCAAGGTATAGCCACGGAACGGCGCCATTGTCGCCTTTCAACGCGTTGGATGGGGCGTCGACCGAGCCGATTTTCTTAGCGACTACGATCCCAAACTGTCGGGATGAGGTTGTGTCGAGGTTGAAGATCGGTGTAGTGGGGTTTTCGAAGAAATGGTGGCCGAGCATGTAGATGTTCGCCGGAGGCAGAGCGGCGGATGGGTCGCTGGGCAACTGGACGTAGTAGGCGGCTCCTGGGAGCAGATTGAGCAGGTCGGGGTAGTTTGCTGCGATGCAGGTGGCGTCGAACAGGGTTGCTACCGCGCCTATGGCCTTGGGTACAGCGGATGAAGATGAGGATTCACATGTGTAGTTCTTATGCAGATTTGTTAGTTCAATTGTAGGATGGGAAATGGAAGGTGGGGAGAGTGAGTGTCGTTGGTTAGCTTACCTGTGTTCCACGACCGAGTGCTACATATTGCACCTTCTGACCCGTCGGTGCCGGTAGAGAAGATGGTGGTAGTGAGATGTTGGAGGTGTCGCAATTGGAGTAGCCCGTTGGATGGTCGATGTGTCTGCTCACTCGAGAGTAGAATTCTGCGAGGTTGTTTGAATATTTGTATGCGCCATTTAAGGCGTTGCCTGTCGGTGCCGCGAAGGAGAACGCTGTCATAGAGACAGCAAGCAAGATGATAGAGAGCATTTCGGAGGCGTTTCTTTTTCCTTTTCTTCGAACCGACCTCGAAAGACCCGACAGGTAGTAGTGACTGCCCCAGCAACAGAGCTTGAAGTACCGGAGCAAAAAACGAGAAACGATGGTACTCGTAAGTACGTGTGTAAAAAAGACAAAGATGTGATCTACCACTGTACGAGGAGACAAAGAAAAGAAGCCGTGAAGCCCTAAGCGGAGTGGAGAGGAGAGGAGTAGAGGAACAAACAGAACCAGGGCTATGGGAAGTGGCAGTATGAAGATGAGGAATTGTTTTTTTTCGTAATGTTCATGGAGGGAGCTTCCAGCGGGACTTCCAGGGTTCTATATAGTAGTAGGTAGGGCTGCTGTAGTGCCTGGTAAGCAAAGCAATCTTAGTATGATCTGTCTAGTTCCCCATGCGCTTGACACGCGCCGTAGCACTGCGCATCCTGTTAATAGAAACAGATGCAGTAGCTTTCGGAACTGCGCATCCTGCATATCAGCGAGGGCTTATCATTGGTACCCTAGGCGCCCGTTGACATTAGATTGCGCCAACCCCCGCCACTCTGGCCAGTCTCCTCGTGCATCGAGGCGAATCTGGTGCTGAGAATAGCACTGCGCTAAACGAAACAGTCAAAGCTCAGCGGCAAGGCGCTTCAATGTAACAAAGAGCTCCCAATAAGGTCTTTCCCCGCCTCTATTTTGGAAGCGGCTCCCGCGTGGCATGCGCCCGCCACGATGCTTCAGGAAGATCTGCAATGAACAGAGGGTCATTTCCAGAAATAATACTAATAATAATACTAATATCTATTTCGGAGCTCCAGGCGCAGATCGCATCTCTCGGGAAAATAAGAGCTCCAACTAACGCGGAACTTGCTTTAGTTCGCGTGGCTGTTGGTGATGGCGGGGAGCTTGCTGGACCCTCCCTCTAGTAGGCGACGCAAATCTATTTTTGTAGACAGGTTGATTACCACAAAAATCTCTCAGTCACGGCTGCGGTAAACCAAGGTTCCGGTCTCTATTTCGAGATCTGAGCGGGTGGACTGGCGCGCGCCAACCCTCCCACCCAGCACGGCGAACGAGAATAGATACATACACTCTTTGTCCAATTCTGGAAATCGGGTTATAACTACGCGCCAAATTAATCCGTCCGCCTAGCGGGGGTCGAGGACAACCGCTGTGCCCAGTGTGGTATCCAACAAAACAGCTACACACAAACACGTTTATACATACAGCAGGCAGCGCATGGAGATTAGTTGATGCAAGCCGGTTGGGAAGTCGCGAAAGTCACGCTTCTTCCCCACACCTGTAACACAAACGCCTGGCAAAAAAACCGCATACAATAAAGTACAACAGATGCAAGATGACCCAGATACATACAGTATTTCTGCTTATCCGGCACGGTCGAAGCCTTCTTTCTGCCAATTATCGCCATGCCCTTGTCCAGAGCCACCTCCGGCCGCCATTGCAGCGGCAGCTCCACCGACTGCACTGAGAGTAGCACTGCTATGCTTTTCAATCTCCGTTGTACTCATTACATACAACATCGCAAGAAGTAGGATGTGAAGCGCAAAGCAATAACCCGCAAAGAGGTTTCTGCTTGTGCGGTTGGCAAGAATTATGCGGGTCAGGGAGAAGACAGCCCGTTCGGGGAGTGTCATGCGTTTATACGCACGCACAGACTCGCGCCCTCGGAAAGCAGCGAAAGGTGAAATTTGCGCCTCATATGCTGATTGATACCGGTCGAGAGAGAGCCCTGAAGGCGTATCGGCTGCATGGACCGACGTTGCTCCTGGTCTGCTCCCATACGTAGACGCAGAAGATGTCCCTTGACCGCGGCCATAGGAGGAGACGTACCGCGTTTTCTCGTATAGACTGAGATTATCCTTCTGAAGAGAAGCCACTTCCTGTCTAAGTGATTTTACTGTGTCATACATCTTCGACAGGTCTTCCTCAAGCTCTGCGTTCTTCTTCTTGAAGCGGTCTCTTTGCGCTTGTATCATGGGCAAAAGGCCAGAACCGCCCCCGACCGGCTCTCCCGCACGGATAGCATCCATTGTATGCGCGGAAGCTGCGGACTGGTCAAAGCCAGAGATGATCGACGACGTCGGCGAAGCTGCCCCCCTTCGCGACGAAGCGTGGTATCTTGAACTGTATGTGCCCGCAACAGACATTGCTGATGATGGGAAAGTATTTGCTGCTTCCTGCTGCACTCGTAGAAGATCGTTCTCTAGAGTAGTCGAGAGGTTCTGAGACTTGTCAAGTTCTTTTTTTGTCCGCGAAAGCTCTTCGCGAAGGGTCCCAAGTTGGCCTTGTAGATCTCGGTGCGATACGCGTAGGATTGTGAGTTCATCGGTTAGCTTCTTGTTTCTACCCAAAAGGAGTCGTTCTAAATTGTTATCCTTGGATTTCGACGCGGAGCCGTTTGCTGTGGCTGTGATATCCTCCGTAAGATCTCCAGTATCGTCATCATCACCAGTAGAGAACTCAATGGACTTAAAACGGTTAGCTCTTATGTCCTGAATAGCGCAGAAAGCACAGTCACCTTGATCACTTCGAGTTCCCTGCGGATATCTTCGTAATCCGCGAATTTCTCCAACTTCGACCTCAGTTCGTCTCTCTCGGCAGCGAGACTAGCACTCTGCCGTTCCGATTGGTGAATCTTCGCCTCCCATGAGTGTCTGTCAGAGTCCTTATCAAACCGCAGTGCATCAAGTTTTCTTAGCAACGAAGAATTCTCGGATTGCAAACGAAGATACAAAGGATCATCTTCGACAGATTTTGTTTGGCCCGACTGCGAAGACGATACAGCTTGAGCAAGCTGAAGTCTCAGCCGTTCATTATGTGCTTCCACCTCTGCTAGCCTCAAACTAGTCTTTTCAAGATCAGCAGAGACAAGCTCGAACTCTGCAGCCGTAGCTCCTTGTCGGGAGCCATCAGCCTCGTCGTCCTGATCCAACCGTTGGGACACTTCATAGCTCGCTTTCAGTTCCTTCAGCAGACGGTCCTGATTCTCCACTTTCTCTTCGAGACTCTTCTCTTTGGCAGTCCAGTTATTCGACTTCTCCAACAACACTGCGGACCAGGAAGCCTCGATTTCCTTAATTCTATTTTCTTGATTTTCTTCTAACTTTTGGCGCGCAGAACGTTCCTCTTGGAGTCGCTTTTCGGTGTCTTCTAACTGACTTGTAAGACTGTCTACGGATTTTTGTAGGTGTTGTTTCTCCGAAGTCAACTTGGGCACTGTATCTTCTGAAAGGACAAGCGAGTCGACCGAAGCCTCGAGGAGTGGATATGGGTCGGGGGCTTCTGATAGGGAAGAATATAGCTGCAGAAATGCAGAGGATGATGCTTTCCCTTGATTTGTTAAGAGGTCGATGAATGCTTGATACGCTGTGAAAGAACGCACATCAGCAAACTAGAACATCTTGGAACATCTAGGAATCGGTACAAGACACTACAAACCCTTCAAAAGTCCCTTGTACTCTGCTAGTTTTGACGCATCATCTAGTTTTCGAAAATCCTTTGTCTTCTGTGCTAGGTCCTTCCTTTGGACAAGCGAGTCGCGCTGTTGAGCGACGATGTCTGAAGCTGTGGCATCTAGCTTTGCAATAGTGCTAGCAAAATCGATACCTGTGGAAATAAGATATGTGAATCAACATATCTATTTGTTTCCAGGACTTCGGTCTAGGGTTCATACCTCTCCAGGCCGCAATCGCGCGCTGGAACTTCTGGGCGCCTTCGGGTAAGTTCCCAGGGTCGGGGCCATCCTTCTGGTTCTGTTCTGCAACAATGCCTTCTGTGAGGGCAAAAGTATCCATTATTAGTTGGTTCGATGAGCCACATCAAACTAGCATTGCGATCTAATTAAACCCTGCAATGTTGGAAGGAACAGGTGGTCAGAGGCACAGGCAGCTCGATCTCGAAGCGGAGCAGTCCCTGAGGCGGAGTGGCCCACGTAAGCTCCATCGGCAGACTTACATAATCCAGTTTCACCTGCTTGCGAGAACCTATAAGCCGATTTATTTAACATCATCAGTAAAGGCGTGGATCACTCCAACAAGTGGGTAGATCCCACATACTCAATCTTGGATTATCAATTCGCTAACTTCTAAGTTCCTTAACCTCTTGTGGAGTGTCTTAAATCCTCCGTCCCTGGATCCAGTTGATAGTTGTAATGTGTGTGAATTCGAGACGACGGAATATATCCAGTAATATACAACTTGAATAAGTCAATAGAAGACAACTTTGGCATCCACTGCCAGCCATATCATAATCTACAGAAAAGGAAAAGTCACCTGCCCCGACACCAATATTAGGTAGGTTGCAGAGCGTCGAGCTTGGAGGCTGATAGCCTATGGGAACGAATCACCTGACCTAGCTGTATCTCGGAGCGGGAAATCTGGAAATCCGAAGAATGCAACGACGGGCATCAATAATAATGTATTGAAGCTCCGAGCTCCGCTTGGCATACTCTCTCTTTCTTGTCCCAGTCATGCCTATGCAGGCATCTCATGCTCCAAGTCAGGTCTACATGAAGCGCTGTCAGGAACCTGCTTAGGCTCAGGAAGCCCATGCTGGGTTCATTATGGGAGCCGAAGATGATGGCCACAAGAGGAGGGAAGTCGGTCCTCCTAAACCCGCGCCTTATGTCCTCCGTCGTCTTCTTGACCAGGTTCCCTTAAGCACGGAAGATGCCACTGCAGACGTATATATTACATGTGTGGAATATTGGAGTGAGTTGGATAGCCTGGAAGTTGCTGCCCAGAGCGACAGCTCCCGTTGACAGAATTGAGCAGATGAGAATCTTTATATCGGCACATCCGCCGCGGAGATCTTGCACTATGTCTGCCTCCCATCAGAGCCGTCTGATGAGTCCAATGAACCGACGTTTATCTTTGCCTCTCGATTGTCCCTCCCATCTGGCGCTGGCTCAAACCAGCGTGGAGTTCAGCAGATCGTGTTGCTTCCGACAGTAAAGAAAGCATGCATTCTTTGCAATGGCGTTGTCACATTTTACATGTTGCCAGAGCTCAGCCCTGCTTTTCAGAGTACAAATGTCAACAAGTGTCGCTGGATTGGTGGGGTAGATCTGAACAGAGCTCCTGACGAACAAAAGGATCCGGTGATCATGATCGCCTTCCACAGCCGGATCATGCTGGTAAGGATCGGACATGAAGCACGGTCGATAAGGCATATTGAGTTTCCGGGCTGTTTAGAAGCTTGCAGGAGAGGGACGATAGCTTGTGTCGCAGATGCGATTTCGTACTCTCTGCTTGACGTGGAGCATAAACAGAAGATACACCTGTTCCCTATATCTTCCTCCAGTGAGATCTTAGACCCTGGAGATGGAGACGATGTCGCGTCGGCGTCATCACACACCACACTTGACAGGTCTTCCTCCGCCTTCCGCCCAAGTTCACCTTCCGGTCCCACACATAGCCACAGCCGGAGCAGCAGTCTGAGCGCTATCTCGGGAAGGCTGCACCAAAACGCTAGTCAGTTGGATAGGTCAAACCCTGCATCTCCCGAACCCCTGGCTGCGTCGGGGATAGCAGGTCAATCAGACTCCCAGGGACGTGAAGGGAGCATCTCCCCCACAAAGAATCCCGACAATCCGGCTGGTGACTCGCAGCCCACGTCTGGTGACGGCCATAAACCACTCCCTTCTCTGCCGAAGCAGAATCCGACATTAAAACCTCACATTGTATCTCCATCATCGTCTGAGTTTCTACTTGTCACGGGAACTGAGAAGGCGGATCCTGGGGTTGGGATGTTTGTGAACACAGATGGTGAAGTAGTCCCTGGTAGCACGATGAACTTTACGAGATACCCGGAGTCCATTGTTGTCGACGGAGGTGATGAGGATAGGCGAGTCCAAAGTGACACTCAAGAGAACTATGTTCTCGCCGTTATTGAAGTTGAGCAAGACGGGAGGTCATGTAGACGTTTGGAAATTCAGCGATGGGATGTTAACCCAGGTGAGGACGAGAGAGAGAGGGCATGGGTAGAAATACCTTCTACAGAAAATATCACGTCCGCTAAGGTTGGACTTCGGCATACGACCAGTCCAAGTGATGTCGAATTCCCCGAAGTGGGAAAGTTGCTACGCATGGTCCGGCTCAGGACCCCATCACTTCCCCCCTATAAGACTCCCACCGACCCGAGGACCCAGGCATCCATTGATCAGGTCCAGCAAGAGACCGAGTTGTTCGAGTCCCAGGAACTGACAGAGGACAGTCTGAAGAAAGGGGCTGATCCGTCAATGCGCGATTGGGAAGCGGAACGAAATGTCGAAGAGGCAAAGATCGCTCGTCAACTTGGAAACATGCAAAGCAGCCTTGTTATGTGGTCAGGCAATCACATCTGGCGGGTCCCAAGATGCCCGTTAACAACTCAGCTCGACAGTAGGATCCAAACAGCGCAGACGACAAATGATGCTAGTCATACCAAGCTACGCAGGCATGCCATAATGGATGCAATACAGTCGATTCAGAGTACAGAGCCCCGATCTGAAGCTGAGTTTCTTGGCCTAAACTACGTGAAACAGAAAGCCAGTTTGTTGCTCTTCGGGGACCTCCTCTTCATGGATCCTGCGGCGAGGGATGAAGCGACAATTGCAGCCACGGAACAGGCGCTTGTGGCTGCAAATATCGACCCTCGCGTGGCATTGTTGCTAGTGCCTCTCTTGCGAAATGAAGTTCTGCAAGGTCCTCAGGGAATTTGGATACATGCAGGTCTAGCACTTGTCGCAAAAAATTACATCAAGCAATCTGAAAAACAGATATTCGATGCTACGGATGGTGCAGTATTGGGTATGGTCAAGCGATTTTTGTTCTCGTGGCAACAGAAGCGAGGGTATCCCAGCGTTACTGACGAGACATACGTCTTTGACAGTGTGGACGCTGCACTTTTACATCTCCTTCTGGAGCAAGATTCCAGATTAACGATTGAACAACGCCGGTCTTCATCCATCCGCCTAGAGCTGAATCGGCTGGTCGACAATTGGAAGGGTAATTTTGACGGGGCCGTGGCGCTTTTAGAAAATTACAACCGTCTGTATGTGCTGAGTCGCCTTTACCAGAGTAGGAAGATGTCCAGAAACGTCCTCAAAACGTGGCAGAGGATACTCGCTGGTGATAAAGATGTTGGAGGCGAGATTACTCCTCCGGGCGTTGAAGCACAGATGCGCAAGTATCTTGTTAAAATCAAGGACGCACAACTTGTTGAAGAATACGGCTCATGGCTCGCAGGCCGTAACCCTGAGCTTGGGATACAGGTTTTTGCGGATAACTCGAGCCGAGTAAAACTGGAACCTCCAGACGTCGTTGGTCTGCTCAAAGAGCGGGCACCGAATGCAGTTCAAGTTTATCTAGAACATCTCGTCTTCTCAAAGAATGTCAGCGACCAATGTTTCTTTTGCGCATGTTCCCCCACTTTGATGCCTTGCTAACCGTCACTATCAGTATGCCCAATATGCAGACGACCTCATTTCATACTACTTAGACTCCGTCCTTTCTGTGCTCCATTCTTCCCCCGAGGCTCGGCTATCACTCTCAGAATCATACTCCACCTATCGCGCACTTCGACCGCCAAAACCGACATATATGAACTTCATTACCGAAAACGCTCCACCTCAGCCATGGTGGCAGTCGCGGATGCGACTCCTACAGCTGCTTGGCGGTGGGTCCAGCACGCAGTTCACGTCAACCCCAACCCCATCTGATTTGCCCTATTCGATCCCCGCGGTCCTCGAACGTATCGAACCGTTTCAAAACGAGTTGGTCTCGGAATGTATCATACTCGACGGACTTCAAGGTCGACACCAGGAAGCTCTCCGCCTTCTCACTCACGGCCTAGGCGACTATGACTCAGCTATCCGATACTGTATTTTCGGAGGACCTCGTCAAACATCCGGCGTCCTGGGTACATCAGCGGAGCTTGCAGAGCCGGAGTATCAGTCCAAACTCTTCAAGCACCTACTGGACGAGTTCCTGCAGATCAAGGACCCCTCCGAACGGATCGAGCGGACTAGCGACCTTCTTGCACGGTTCGCGTCGTTGTTCGACGTGCGTGAGGTTCTAGCCCTCGTCCCCGACGACTGGAGCGTAGATATTCTCAAAGGGTTTTTTGTACATGTCTTCCGCACTCTTATTTCGCAGACGAGAGAGACGAGAGTCCAGCGCGCTCTCAGCGCTAGTCTGAATCTGCGTATCGGCTCAGAGTACATTGATGGTGTCGAGAAAGCCGGTGGCTGGATCGAGAGTGAGGATGGCGTGAGGCGATTGGCTGGGGGAGACGATGTGCAGCAGTCCGTGCCACATGGGCATGCCGACGAAGGAAGTGAATTTGGCGATATAGTCGAGGCTACTAGGGAGTAGATCCACCTGCCTTGATCCTGTTGCAGAGTAGACCATAACTAACGTGCCTCAACATGTTCCTGGATGTGTTTAGGTACATCTCCTGTCTTTGCGATGTATTATGATACCTTATTGTTTGTTGCTTGGTATACCTATAATATATTTGAAATCAAGCACCAATGTACTCTATGTTCTTCTTTTATCTCACACTTATATTATTTTGATCGCATGAGTCTTGACACAACACAACCAATTAGTGGCCGCGGCAAAGGTCAGAATCAGTATCTAGTATTCTTCGTAGTATGTCTCCATGCTCCAGGATGGCCGTGATCGTTGCATGTCTAGCAAGAGAGAGTACCTTTGCCGCAACGTGCTCACGACAGGAAAGAAAAAAACATGAGGTTAGTGCGTCTAGAGGCCTAGTGGACCGAACCTTTTTCTTGGCCTGGTCCTCTTCCTCTTTGACTCCCTTCTCATAGTTGGCATAGCAGTGCTTGTGACCAACATGGTCAGCACGCAACTTGTTCTTACGCTTTCCATATATCTGTTCTCGAAAGTGTTAATGGATTCTCTTCCTCCATCCGCTCAGACGGATAACTATCGTCCTCTCTTTCTAAGCTCAGAGACTAGGAGCTCGACAACGTCCTCAAAGCTACCTGGGGTGATAACATATCCAATATTGAAACCGTCCAAATCAGCAATATCGACCAACTCCTCGAGCACATCTGCAACTTGCTCGGCTGTTCCAACCGGTACGCACCTCCTATAGAAGTTATAATGCCGAGATTCCGAGGGGTACTTGGCCTTTGCGCTTTTGGGTTCCGCCACTGGCCAAGTGAGATATGACCAACTGTGAATATGTTGAATCCATTGAGGAAGATCTTTTTCTTGGTGATGGAATTGTCCCCAGCATTTTCATTCCAGCCTCTGTAGGGATTGAAGCCATGTCTTCTGGGGTTTGAACCAGTGAGGGTCTTTGGGGTTACTATGTTGATGTATAGGAGCGCGTCAGGAGGCGTCCAGTATAAGCTATTTCAAGGATGTAAATAAATTTGACATATTCACAAGTCGCGAAGGGGAGAATATATCGCTTTGACGAAACTGGAAGTGAAGGACAAGTGCAATGTGGTCGTAATCGTCTAATAGAGACAGTACCTAGTCATGTACTACTATGTAGGGTCGGTCCATGTCCCGAAGAAATGTAGACTTTCTAATTGACCCACCAAAACATCTGACGACAATTCTAAGCGAGATGGTGCCATAAGTCATTCCTGAGAGCCGTTGCAGTCTGATCAAATACAAATACATAGATACCTTCTTATCTAGACCCTCGGATGTCGTCCGATATCACGCAAGTACAGAGGGCAATGATGAGTCCAAAGTGTACGCCTGTCACTAATATGAGGATGATGTCGACAATTACTTCTCTTCTTAGTAGGCTACTCTAACTAGTTCCGTTGGGGGGATTCGCCATTCTCAGGCTGCTGGACAGGGTTGTCCGTGTAGCGCTTTTTCAAGACTTGGTTGGAGATACTACTACCTAGATACTAGTGACCATCAAAGACGTCCAAAGACCTCCGCGTATCTAAGCGTACATTAAACAGGAGACCCTCGAACCTGATCAACCCGTTCAACCACCTGTTCTTTTTGATCGCGGATTTTGAAGAATGAGCCATAATTCCGTTGTTCGAAAACCTTGACATCGTCCTCGACGTATATCCTTCCTTCCTTCTCGGCCTGACGCCGAAGTCGTGCAATCCGAACAACGTCCAGCTCGACATTTCGAGTAAGCCACCATGTTAACATATTCGCAAAGGCGGCCGCAATGATACACGAACCGGCAATGGCAAAACTTTTCTTGTACCGGTTATATGCCCATTTCTCCAAGAAGATTTGAGGTCCAATAACACCGCCGATTTGACCAACACAATTCTGAAACCCTAGGGTGAATGCTGCCCCCGTGGATCCCGCGAGGGTAGATGACCTCCAAGCCCAGAATGGAATAAAGTAGACTTGGGTGAACGCAGTTCCAAGAATGCAGGCGATGTATATCCCGACATTGTTCGAGATGGTGAAAAAAAGGATGAAGCACGCGATCTGTCCGGCCACGATGATCATGACGAAGGCGGGGCGCGGCATAAAAGCCTGTCTGATAAACCATGCTGCAAATATGATGGCCAGCACAGCCGCGACAGCCGGTGCAATGTTCAGCAACTGGTTGCGTGGCAAACCGGCAAAACCAAGACTCGTAGTGATCGTAGGAAGGTACCAGGTTAAGGCATAGTTGCCAATGTTCACCAGCGCCTGCGAGGCCATGAAGGACCATAGGGTGTACGTTTTAAGAGACGCGATCACCTCCTTCTTACTAAACCATGGATCGTCCGTTCGTGGAGCGTTCTCCGGTAGGCGAGTATCAATGAACTCTTGCTCGCGTTTCGTCAGGAACCGGTCACTTCGAGGAGACTTGGGATAGTCAGGAAGAATCCAGAACACGACTCCTGAGAAGACAATCGTAGCGAGTCCTTCCAGAAGATAGACCCTAAGTCATGGGTTAGGCAATTGCTGGCAATGTATCTAGTATCCTGAGGTCGGCTTACCATCGCCATGCGCTTATACCTCGAACACCATCCATATAGCTTATACCATAGCATACTAGCGAGCTAACAATGGTAGCGGCTTGAGAAATCGCAAAGTACCACATGACTGGCCGCCCCATTTCCTCCGTGCGGTACCAGCCAGAGAGCTGTGTCATGATACCAGGGAACATGCCAGCTTCGAAAAGTCCGAGAAGAAACCTCATAGCGTAGAGACCTTGGCGATTTTTCACGGCAGCGGTGCAGGCGGTTACAATGCCCCAAGTACAGAAGATCCTCGACTGCCATGTATGCGGCCCAAAACGTTTCAGGAGTAGGTTACTTGGTCCCTCAAACACGATATAGCTTATCTGTCGCCGGTTAGGGTTATTTTTTTGATCGCGATTCAATATAATTTCAGGGTGTCATATTTCTGGCATACATAATAGATTGACTGCACCCAGTTGTACTGGTCAGAGGTCATATGTAATTCCTTGATAATGTTGCTAGGCTTGCCGATTTGTAGCACTTTAACACTAGAAGCATTGGAAACATCGATCTGGACAAAGTTAGTTCATGGGTGGACTTTTGCTTTTCAGTCCACGGTCAATCTCAACCTGTTTTATCATATACATGAGGCCGATTAGAACAAAGAACCGTTTATCGACCTTCCGCATAATGGCCTTTTCTTCCTGTGGCGTAAATGTTGCCAGGAAGGCTGCTTTCGCCTCTGGGTCATCGCGGAGGATAGTAGCATTGTCCGCTCTCTCTACCGTTGCGTCTACTGTAGACTTGGCGACTGGTGCTGCATCAGGATTCTCCCTCTCAGCAAATGACTCTGCAGTCGTCATAGCTTCAAGATTGGACGCTTAGAACGGGTCAGGATCTAATTTCTCCTGTTATGGAACAAATGCAGTACCCTGCAGAAGGAGCCCCCTAAAAATGCAGATCTGGGAAACTTATACGCCTTCTGGTGAGCAGCGCTGGCGGATTTTATAACATGTCCTTATCAGCCATGACTCGCTCTTCTAGAGAAACTTGAAGGCCGATCCCCTCTCCGGTGCCGCTCTTCTTTGCCGTAAGTTCTCCATGATATTGGAAGCAAGCTAGGAAATCGATGCTATTCCTGTAGCATAATAGCTTTCAGGAGTCTGGTTGACGAATCCGAGCGTTGCGGGATAGAAGAAGCTCGTGCTGATGAGATGATATTCCGCAGAGGTGACGACATTGTCTATCTACTGTGTCAAACGTTCGCAATCAGAATTGATTCTCCTCTCATAATCAGCCTATTATACAGCAGACCAGGCACTACTCTACACAAATATGCATGTGGTAAGTTTATGGGTCACCTTTGAGTATCGGACTTCAGCCGATGCCTGTGTTGCTCGGACAGCGGCCCGTGGTCCGCAAATCTACGCACAAAATCCACGATTCAAAGTTCAACGATTTGCCCAGTGTCCGTGCCAATTGAGATTTGATTTGTGGAGAATGACACAAAGCTTGGCTGGGTTGCTCGCGAGCTTCCTAGCAGCTTGTCCAGTAGAGATGTGGCGACGGGATTCAAGCAATCGGGTATATAATAATTAAGACGTGGAGAGGACTACAAGCGAGATTGCTAAGAAAGGATCTCTACCCTCTCACCTGCCTGTTCTACATCGTGGACACCTCGTATTGGCCGCATTTGGATGGCCGTATAGTTCAATTCTCGAACGAAACTCGAGCATTTACAGTCTTGCTCGGTAAGATCCTCCAGTTACTGTTATGATCATAGGCATGCTGTTTACTATATCGTTCGTATTGCATGACTAGCATCAAAGTCTAGTGGGTACAACATTCTCCCCCATTGGTCTCGCTGTTATTTAGCTTTGGTGGGAAGGTCGTATCGCCGAGTGCCGTATGTACAAGCTCAAAATATATCTTGGTTGTCAGTATGACTACTCTCAACTTTAGGACTAGGGCGTCATTGTCATACAAGAGCATTTCAGTCAAAATGTGCTGCCTCATATGGAGCTATCTTTCCTTTCCAATTTGTTGAGATACAGTAGAATATGTAAAGGATGTGATTTTCATACTGCTACCATAGCCCTATCCTATATTCATGTGCAGTTACTCATACTGTATGCTCAAGTATATGGACTAAGATAAACTTGGCATGCTCAATCAGGAGAGGCAGAAAAGCTACAATTTTTAGTCCAAGTATCTCGGCTACCACTTACTAAATGCCATTCCGTCATACAAATTGTTCCTCATCCACAATTTAATCCTCCACCAGACCATTGGAGGTCAACAGCTCCACCAACTCCTCAACAGTCATTTCTCCATCCTCGTCATTGTCGCGCTCATCTACATCCACATGGTCACCAGGCTTCTTCGGCGGAATCAAAACTCGCTGAACAACATGCACAACCCCATCGGAAGCAATTGCATCCGCGAACGCCACGCGCTGGAACCCATTAATCCTAATCCCGGTCCAGGGCCCAAACCGCCCGATATCAATAGCCAGATGGCGCGGCTCGAGGAGCGTAGGGAGATCGATGTGCGTGAATTTGTGGGGTGCGAAGGGCTCGATTTCGCCGTCCCGCGTGTACAGGACGTCGGAGTATAGGGTCTCGTTCTGCGAGAGGTGGTACTTGAGGAGGGCGCGGAGGTACTTCTTTCCCGGTTCGGAGAAGAGAAAGGCATTTAGATGGGGGCCGAGCTTTTTGAAGGCTGAGTTTACGGGGGCGAATGTCGTCCCGCCCTTGTGGGTCGGGAGGGGGAGTAGCCCCGTCTTTGTGAGGCCGAGAGTGAATGTGCTGAATTCGGTAGGGAAGAGGTTGAGGATGGTGGATGTTTGCGGTGGTGGGAGGAGGATGCTGTCTATGGCGTGGATTATGCCATTTGATGCAGCCTGGTTTGATATTAGCCAAGAACGACGTCAAGGATGGTAAAGGTATTATGTTAATGTAGCTGACAATGTTAGAAGCCACGATCCGGCTGTGGAAGTTCAATCTGAACCCTCGCAGTCCAGCACGAACGACTAGTCTCTGAGGGAGGTCTTCACCCAGGGACGGCTCATTCAGAAGCGTCGGTAAGGTGTGGCTATGGAAAAGGTGTAGCGTGGATTTAACTCCGGGAGTAACGTGGTAGAGAAACAGATCCCGGATGAACTCCTTTGACGGCTTCGGTACATGCTTGGGTATCTTGGAGAACGCATAATCCGTGGGTACGAAGACGGTGTTATTGGCCTTGGTGCTGTTGAGAAGTTGGACCAATTCATCATCCTTGTCGACCAAGCTGGCCAGCTTAGTTGTGTGCTTGCTGTGTTGAATCAGCTGGTAGATGGTTAGATTGGAGGGGCCGTGATGCGGCTTGTGATGATGAGGAGGGTGGTGTGGATGTTTGTCGAGCCCATCGTCACCGTCAATGGGGACTTCGATGTTGCTGATCCATTCGGCATCAGTAGTATCATCGTAGACGTCAGCATGGATGGCGCCGATATCTGAATCGGCGACATCTGAATTCAATCCCGAGGATAAAGCATCGACTACGGGATTCCAGATGTCATCTATGGCATGTTTAAGGCCATCTTCGAGCACGGAAAGAATATCAACTGATGGAGACACATCTTCCTCATTTTTAACGATAGTATCGCTGACGACCTGCTGTTCATCTGGTATGACTAGGGCAGACGCAAGGGAAACTCCAACCAGCAGGGCATGGAATATCTTCATAGTGGTAATCCGGCAGCGTACGTTGGATCTCACTGAGATGCCGTATTATCGAAAGAAATGCTAAGTAGCGCGCTCGCTCAGGTCAACAGTAAAGAGGGCCTTCGGAGAGTGAAGAAGTAAACCCAAGATGAACTTGAGCTTCAGCCATAATCGACAACAGACGCAGACAGACGATATTATAGCTTAGAAACCACGGGGCACGAGCATTAATAATTACGAGTATGGGATGGTTGGAGGAGTTAGGCGAATGGGAATACTGGGGGTTGCGTGTCTGACTCTGCATGACGAAAGGACTCGGCGATACCATTTGCTCGAGACGCCCAAGTCACGGAACCGGGAAGTACGTATGATGCAATCTTGGCCAGGATCGACTGATGCGACAAGGATCGCAAGGTGGCCCGAGAAGCACTGGACGAACTGCAATCAAGAGACGTCACGACCTTGAATCAACATGAATGAAGGCTCATGGGGAATTCGTCGGACTATTTAGGTAGCAACTGCAACTGGCACAGCTTACGCGTTTCCCTAGTTGTCGCTACAAGGCGGGAAGACCCCCCCCCCCCCCCCCCCCAAAAGAAAGCCATGTTCCTCTGCCCCAAGAGGGATTCGCTCAACCCGGAGTTTCTGCACTGTCTTTACGCTTCAGACACATCTGCCTTTACAACAGCGCTTCTACACTCAAACTCTTCTTTGAAAATCTTCCAATATAGGACCAAGAAGGCTAACATCGGAGCTTCTTCCGCGAACTCTCAACAGGCTCTGCCCTCTCCTCAACGGTACAATGCGTCCCCCAGACCCTACCGCCGATTCCGCCTTCCCGATGGGCGCCCCGCCAATCGTTTAGCGAAGGAGTATCTATCTTCGCCCATTCACCATTTAATCGCACCGATGCTTCCACATGATACCCCCGGGTCGTTGATTGGTTGTCTGTTAGACTTTGTTTTACATCCTCGAAGTTGTATTGTTTTTACATTCTTTGTTATTCCTTTGAACGGAGTCGGAAAATTGTCGCCGCCGTGATGCTTGCCTCAGACGGTCTAGAATACCACTCGATTATTCGGAGAAGCTAGTTGTGGGGTTATGGATGCTTCGGCACGGATGTCCTGCTTCACTTAGCCTTGGCCTCAGCTACATCTTCGCTTCAAATGTACGCAACTTTCTACAAGATTAATTCATTATAGCTCTTCCATTTTATGAGGGCTGTATCCAAGCTGTTGGTTCAAGGACATGCCCTGAGCTTTCAGCTGCAAATTGAAGACAGTCAGTACGGAAAACTTGGCTTGAATATGCTAGGGATAATATAAAGGATTGAGAAGTCTCGAAACACGATGAACTATTTGATTCGGAAGATAAAAATTGTCGATGGCATTGCTTTTTGGTGTTATACCCGGCTATTATACCTAAGAATATGTAGGCCCCAGAGGGAATCTTGAGGCGTGATGGATTTATAAATACAAAAGGCTCTCCAGATCCCTCTGCGACATTGGTAGAGCTTATCTCAGTGCCAAAAACTTCGAGTCGTGAATATCAATGCTTTAGCAGACGTCTGTCTGAGGTCGCAGAACGATCTGGTGAACAGTCCCGAAAGATGTAAAGCTGCACAGTGTTATTGACAATAACCAAATAATTCTTCCACTTGCCCCCGCGCAAGAACTGGACGTCCCCTTTCGCCGCTGCTAATCGCCGTGAGGGCTGGTTTCGGTCGACGATAGGTGTAGCCTAGGAACGCGTCTCTCTTGCGCATCTCCAGTACAGTCTCCCCTATCTTTTGATCTCGTAACATTTTGTCCCGTGGCCTCCTCTTTTCCTTTCCTTTCTTCTGGACTTTCGCTGAAGGAATTTTTGCGGCCATGGCTTGGTCCACTGAAAGTGTCGCCATTTTCCCAAGCCCCGACCCTTTCACCGAAGCTCGATGGGATGAATTGTGTGCTGCGTCAACACCGATCTCTTGCTCGAGCTTTGCGGCGGATTTCCCATCGTTAGCAGCAGGGGTGTCACCAGCGACATCACGGCCGTCATAAAAATACCTTGTGTCTTCCCAACCCCTAACTTTCGGTACAAAAGGCGGCCGGCTCAGATGATGTCGGTTCCATCTGACCCCTCTGAAAAAGGGATGGGACTTAATGTCAGTTGCGTCGTCGGCATATACATAGTAGCCACTGTGATACCTGCTTGGCTGGCATGCCCAATAAAAGAGGTATCTCGATGTTGATCTTGAATTCATATCGTTCAGTCTGTACTTGCTGGAACATAGGCGATATTCCTTTTCTTGAAGCAATTGGCTGATGAGGTCGACCGCTTCGGCGGAGACGAGTCTGTCGGATGTCCTTTCCAAGGGGAACCGCAGCGTTTGGAGATGATGCTGTTCACCAGCCGATCAGCATGGGTCCATCCAAAGCAAGCATGCATAACTGACCATGATCTTAAACTTCGTGCCTTGCCGGTCTGCGTGAGCGAAGGGAGTGACGCCATACAAACACTGCCCAGGACATATTAACTCCCTTTCTATTTTCCATGTTGCGGCTGCTGAACTGATTTACCTCATATAAAATGATGCCTACACTCCACCAATCGCATCTACCATCGTACGGTTGTCCTCGTATGACTTCAGGCGCCATATACTGACTCGTTCCGACAACACTTTTGGCAAATTTCCGCCTTTCATTCCTGTCGCGCCACCCAATTAGCCCAGCTGTGGGCGGCTCCCTCACAGCCACGTCTTCTTCCTTCTTCGTGGCTGTCTTCTCGGCCTTCTCTTTTCGATCCTGCTCATCACCATCGATTCTGATACCAAGCTTCTTGACGAGCGACTGTCTGTGGTTATTAAAGTAAGCTTGGTCGTGTGACCAGTGACCGTCGAAGGCGAGACCAAAGTCTGATATTTTCAAATGACCCGAGGCTGAAATAAGAAAGTTGTCCGGTTTTATGTCGCGATGGATCCAACCAAGTCTATGAGCCTCTTCAACACAAAGTACGATCTCTGCAAGATACCATCTTGTCTCATGCTCCAAGAGGATGTCTCTGCGAAGCAGCAGTGCCAGAAAATCTCCGCCTACCATATAGTCCATGATGAGATACAGATTATCAGTATCCTGAAAGCTCGCAATCAGCGGGACTATCCAGCGAGAATTTTCAGAGGCCACAAGAAAGTCCCTTTCGGCTCGCAAGTGGCCCTCTTGCGTATTCCGTATCATGTCAGCTTTGCGGATGACCTTCATTGCAAACACTTCCTTGTTTACGGAAGACATTATTCGGCGACGAGGGCGTCTGGAGTCATCGGCTACCAACGTCGGAGCGTCGAGAGTGGCTTCTTCGACTCTTGAAAGCTCTCCTTTTTGGTCGGATCGGTCGCCCTGGCCTGCGATTGTCCTTTGGCAATCAGTTCTCCTCTTCTCCTTCACTAACCGCACTACGCCGAAACTGCCTTTACCGAGGACTTTGATAACTTCATACCCGGCAAGTAAAGTAGCTTCGCCACCACGAACGTGATTCGAACGGGCTTTGAGAATCCGACACTGACGAAGGTAGTCTCTCTCCTGAGAGATCCAGTTGCTTCTGGAACGAATCTGCTCCTCTTCGGTGAGAGGTAGCGAGTGCATATGCGATTCCAGTTCACACTGGCGCCGGAAGCGAGGATCTTTGCACGACAAGATGGAGTTGAAATACGTCTCGAAGAATACTTTTGCTGAAGCAACAGCCTCAACGGTCACAACGGATGGTAACACACAAGGCCTCTGCTTTATCGATCCGGCTATCTTATCGGATTCATGATCCGGACGAGATAGCTTGGGACTTTCTTCTGTTCTATTTTCCGGCAGACAATGAGACTTTTCTAACGAGACTGACGGCCCTTCGGAAGTAGGAGCAGTTGAGGGACTGTTTACGGGAGAGCTGCTGCTACCGCTGGGAGTTGTGGAAGGGTCAGAGCTGTTGTTGACACTCACACCTTGCGAGTTGGGGGGGATGAAAACTGTTGCCGGATGGCTGGCAGCCGTAATACTCGGTCTGTTGTGCAGATGTGTTCGACGAATGATGGTTGAGTACCCAAAAGCTACTGACAGCTTGCGAGAAAACAGATCCGCAAGACTAGGTGTTGACTGACTCCGATGAAAACTCGTAGTAATACGAGGCACCTTATCACCGTGCGCTGGAATTCTCTGCGATTGAAACTGAAGTCCAGGGCTGTGCTGGATCATTTGATGTTTATGTGTTGGGGATGTTAAAGAATCCAGCAGACGGTCTGAACTCCGCCGCTGCGCATCCTCTGAGAGCGTCGTTGCCACAGCTCCTTGCTGGAAAAGAGTGGTACTCTTCCAGATGGACGTGGGTCCTCTTGGACCGGAAGAGGAATTCTGAGGAGGGCTGTAATGGCTCTCAACGTTAGGAGGGCTTTCGGTCTGGGTGGCCGAGTCATCAGTTGCTAGGATACCAGTTAGCACCCAGTGGCACACTTAGGGCTACTAGAAGACCAGACCTGCGAATGTGTGAAAACCAAAGAAAGACAACAGCTTCGAGCTCCCTCGCCTCAATCGCATCTTTATCCCCTCTTTGCTAGCCTTCTTCAAAGCAGCGTTATCGGGCACTGAACTGTCTGCCGCCGTCGAGTCGTCTGCTGGCTGTGGGGCAGAGCCATTGACAACCGCAGTCATGTCGACCATCGAAAGACTACCTGCTGTTCTTGTATTTCTGTCCTTCTTAGAATTAATTCTCATTCCACAACCACCGTGGCGGAGGCGGGACCAAAAGACTGTAAGAAGTTGGACTGCTAATACGCTGTACAGCACTTCGTTTAATGATAAGTGGCGAGGTGACCTGAGTGAGCAGCGCGGGCTTAACAGCATGCCTGGGAGAGAGAAGATGAGGAATACAGGGAATATTGGGGAAATGACAACAGGAGAAGGGTCTCAGTGCGTGCCAGCGTGAAAAGGAAGCCGCGAACCGGATTACGGGGCAGAAAGAAGCGTGCAGAACTGTCGCCCGACGACGTTGAATGTGGAAAGAATGATGGAGCATTTCCTCTTCAGTTTAGATCAGGGTCAGAAACTTAACAAGCGAAGTAGAAAGATCAGAGGAGCCAAGAGGAAATTCGGACGCCAGGAAACTCTTCCCAGGGAGGTTTTGGGCATGGCGGCTGAAAGCCATTTCGTAGATGACGCAGGTGGGCCAGAACTGAAGCGAAGCGTAGAAAATAGGATGAAGTTGGGAAACGAATATTCAATTGGTGCCATGTTCATGTCACTGTTGGTGATATCTTCATTGCTAACAAATGCGACGCAAGACTGTGCAATAAGAAACACGTCTGATATCACAAAACTAGAAGGCAGTCTGAACTCCTCCGAACACCATTTTTACAATGAATAGTTAAGGAAATTAGAAAGGAAATATGAAGATCTCAGACGCTTAGAGATGGATATCTCTAGGGTACAGACGCAACTTTGGGCAGGAGCCAAGGTTCTATTTGATCTCAAGAAGCTTCAGATCAAAGATCAGTTTACTGTTGGCTGGGATGCCAGGGAGTGCCTTCTTGCCGTATGCCAGATGAGATGGAATGGTGATGCGACGTTCAGCACCAACTGCCATGCCCTCGATGCCGATCTCCCAGCCCTTGATAACCTCGCCCTTACCGAGCTTGAAAGCGAAAGGCTTTCCCTTTTTGTTGGCTGCATGGACGACTTGGTTAGAATAAAACAGAAGCAGAAACACTTATAGTTCAGTAGGCAGTTCGAGGAGAGAATCATACCATCAAAGACCTTGCCATCCTCTAGTTTGCCAATATATCTCAAAGAGACCGTGTTGCCTGGCTTGGCAACCGGGCCTTTCCCAAGCTTTTTGTCATCGATCTTGACACCTTTGACCTCCTTGACACCGAGAGTGCCGGTGCCCTTCTCTGCCGGCTTCTTATCCTGGGAGGAAGGGCTCGGGCCTTGTTCGAGATTCTTAGCAAATTGCACCTTCTTATCAGGCTTGGATGTCTCCTTTGTCTCCTTTGCCGGCTTGGATGGCTTGGATGGCTCGACAGCAGCTGCATCGCCATTATTCTTCTTCAATTTCTTCTGCTGCTTCTTGCTCAGGCTCGCATCACCATTGGTAGCAGACTTCGATTTGCTGTTATCATTGGCCATGAGATCATCTAGGCCCACTTCCTCGTATTCCTCAGCAGGACGCTTTTTCTGACCCTTGGCCTTGACGAGTTTCGGAGCTTCTTCTTCCTCTTCACTCTCAATTTCAGTGACTCTCGGGTTCTCAAGCTCGTCAAGTTCATCGCTTTCTTCGTCTTCGCCCACGAGCATGTCGAGCTCATCTTCATCAGGCGAGAGGTCATATTCATTCTCGTCGTCATCTTCATCTTCCTCTTCATCGAACGATGCCCGGCCCTCATCTACGGGAATAACATAATTTCCCGTTAGATAAACACTGTGGGTGCCGCTGACTTTGAAGAAAACGCGCTCGCCCTCGGAGACAGTAATATCTATGGGTTGTTGAAAGTTCTGAAGACTCACTCTTAGCAGGCAGAATATTAGCTTGGGAAACAACAGGAATGGCAAACCTTCTCCAAGTCCAGAGTACACACAACTGTCTCATCGAGCTCAAGCTCATCGTCAGACTCTTCTTCGTCGTCGTCGTCGGTAGCGGGAGCTTTGCCCTTGACGAGTTTCGAGATTGCGGCTGCCAAGTCGAACTCTTCTTCATCTTCATCTTCGTCATCGTCATCATCGTCCTCCATTGCATCCTCCAGATCCTTGAGTACAGCGGCTTCCTTGAGTTTACGAGCCTTTTCCTTGTCACTGGGGCCACCGTTGACTTCCTCATAATCGGAATCCTCATCACTCTCGATCTCCTCATCGGACTCATCGACCTCCATGCCTGGAGGAGCGCGCACGAGCTTCAGAGTGGCTCTGGAAGCTTTGCTGATATCAACTTCTGGATCCCGGGCCTCGTCAGGGTCGACTGCCGCCATGGTCACACGGAACTGCGAGTAGTTGGCAAGTAAAGTCAGCTCTCATTCCAACTGCCGACCGGGTAATTACCAGGACGCAGATACTAGGGGCTCAATTCCACGGTTCTCACCATCGCAACGGCCTCGGGAAGCGCAGGAATTAAGGCGCCCCCGGGGGGGACCCTAAGGGTATAGATCGCGACGGGTTGGACTCCAGACATGATCGCACCAGGGAGATCAAAGTTATTCTTATTTATTTAACTTTTGTGGTAAAAGGAAAGGAAAAAGGAAGGCAAGACAATTGGATCCCGAGGTCGAAAAGAAATTAGAGAAGGAGAGGACTAGGAGAAAATATAAACGAGAGCCGATGAAGAAAAACCAGTAGAGTTTTGTTGACCAGTGAAAAAAAAAAGAGCCTTCGAGAGAGCATTGACCAATTATGTGTTGTGTCTTGGTTTGCGGCGATAATTTCTGACCAAACATACCGCCTGCCTGTATAGTATACCAGCACGTGACTTCGTGCATCGGGCTTCGCGTCCGCCATGGTAAGGCGTGTTTCTTCAGCACTTCATGTCCTTGTTCAGCGACGGATCGTCCATCTAGGAGCATGGATGAATATGTCGACGGTTCCTACCCGATATGGGATCCGTACAGCCTGCTGCTTCGAGCGCAGCCCGCAAGCGCATAGAAAGCCGTAGGTGTCTTTCGCGTCTTGCCTTTGCCGCACAAGTGGTTGTTTCTTGCTGACCGACTTCTAGATACTTTTGACAATGAAGAAGGTGAAGAGTACGAGGCGTCAAATTTTGGCGGCTTTGGCGACTACTTCCGTCGCAAAAAGATTAAATTGCAAAACCGTGATGCAGAGATTCGCTCATCCTCCGTTGGTAATCCTCCGATCTTTCGCGGCGTGATAGCGCATGTTAATGGCTACACTCAACCCTCCTTGCAAGACCTGCATCAGCTTATAGTGAGCTATGGCGGTTCCTTTCTTCAATATTTGGATGGAAAGACAGTTATCACACATATTATTGCCAGCGCGTTGACACCAAAGAAACGGGAAGAGTTCCGGAGATATCGCATAGTGAAGCCTGCGTGGGTAGTGGAGAGTATCAAGGCTGGGCGGTTGCTGCCTTGGAACGACTACCGAGTGATAGATCAGGGGCAGTCTCAGAGGATACTTGGTTTCGATAACGGCCGTGTCTCGAGCCAGGTGCACCATGCGCAAAGGGGATACAAGGAGCAGGCTAATCCTTATCGTCATACCTCTCCACCTAGGAACTCGCCCAGGCAAGGAAATCCGGACTTGGATACACTCCAGCCCGCCTCGGCACCTATTGAACTAGACAAGGCCTCTAATGATGAGCCTCTCTCAGATTATGGTGATTTTCCCAGTTTTACCACTCAGGAAGTTGCCGACGGTGTCGATCTTGGTGGCTGCTCTGAGAGAGAAGATGCTTCCCTGGAGACCACAACGGGAAATATCGAATCGAAAGAGCAGAAACTCTCCGAGCTGCAGCCCAGCGCGACTGATGTCGCACAAGCTCTATCACCACAAGCAGGAGATGCTGTTTCTCCTAAAAAGGAGCTAAGCCCCGAAGCATACAACGCGCAGCTCCTCTCTGAATCGCGAATGCGGAACTCTTGTGTCCTTAATCCAGAGTTTCTTCAGCAGTTCTACAAAGAGTCTCGCTTGCATCATCTCTCGACTTGGAAAGCAGAGTTGAAAGCACAACTTCAGTCGGCAGCCGTCGAGAAATCCAAATCCCAAGGACGGAGAATACTGGCACCTGGATCAAGGAGATATATCCTCCACGTAGACTTCGATTGCTTTTTTGCGGCAGTTTCCACCCTCAAACACCCTGAACTCGAAGGCAAACCGGTTGCCATTGCCCATGGCACTGGGGCTAGCTCTGAAATCGCCAGCTGTAATTATGCAGCTCGTGTGCACGGTATCAAGAACGGAATGTGGATGAAAGGTGCTCTGGATGCGTGCCCTGAGCTGCGAGTTTTGCCCTACGATTTCCCGGCCTACGAAGACGCTAGCAAAAAGTTCTACAGCTCAATTCTATCCATCGACGGCACTGTACAAAGCGTGAGCATCGATGAAGCCCTTGTTGACATAACTTGCCAGTGCCTAGAAGCCGGCGGTTCAGATGGCAGGGGAATAACGGAAGGTTCTCTTTATCGGGAACAGGCCAAAGCAGATGAGGTCGCTCAGACCCTTAGAGCCTCCGTGAATGCGAAGACGGGCTGCGCAGTTTCTGTTGGCATTGGTGGTAATATCCTACTGGCTAAAGTTGCTTTACGGAAAGCAAAGCCGGCCGGCCAGTTCCAACTCAAACCGGATGCTGTATTGGAATTTATTGGGAACCTGACGGTTCGGGATCTTCCTGGAGTCGGATACAGCCTCAGTGCAAAGCTCGAAGAGCTGGGTATCAAGCTTGTTAAAGACGTCAGAGATGTATCTCGAGAAAGGCTTGTATCCAGTTTGGGGCCAAAAACAGGTGCAAAGATCTGGGACTACTCTCGTGGAATTGATCGAACTGAAGTCGGTAACACTGTCTTACGGAAATCAGTTTCGGCTGAAGTGAACTGGGGAATACGATTTGTCACTCAAGCTCAAGCTGAGGATTTTGTTAGGTCCTTGTGTGGTGAACTACACAAGCGTTTGGTTGAAAATCTGTTCAAAGGCAAACAGCTAACTCTCAAAGTTATGAGGCGATCCTCTGACGCTCCGCTAGAACCAGTAAAACATTTGGGGCATGGAAAATGTGATGTATTCAATAAAAGCATCATCCTTGGCGTCGCCTCCAACTCCAAGGACATCCTCGGGAAAGAAGCAGTGTCTATGCTTAGGAGTTTTGGCTTCTCTCCTGGCGACCTGAGAGGCATAGGCGTTCAGATGACAAAACTTGAACCCATCAAGCCAGGTGCAACAGAAGGGTCTGAGAGTAGTCAGCAACAGCTCGACTTCAAGAGATCGATCCATGAAAGTGTCCAGCGAGACCACGATCCTGACGATGTCGATAGTCCCAGCAAGGCTAATAAGTCCAGTTTAGATATCTCCGAGTCTGTTAAACTCGGCCCTTCTCTGAACGATAGTGGTCACAAGCCATTGAACATATCCGGGACTCAGTTTGTCATGCCGTCTCAGGCCGATCCTAAAGTGGTTGCCGAACTTCCGGGAGATATAAGGTCGAAACTTGTGTCTCAGGCTAAGCGTCGAAGCGATTCACGCTCTACGTCTCCATGTCCTCCGCCTTCTCGACAGCGGACAGCAACTACAGCCGCGGAACTCCCTCCACAATCGCAGCTCGACCCCGACATCTTGTCGGCGCTGCCCGACGATGTTAGAGCTGAAATTATGGCCTACTATGATCAACCTCAGAGGAGCACTACATTACAACCGTCGACATCACCTGCTACAGTGCCGCGTCCTACATCGTCTGATTCATCGAAGATCAACCAGCCGGCAACGCCTACTAAGAAACGTCGAGCTCGTCTCCCGACCAAACCAGCTGGCAACTTGACGCTTATCCAGTCAGGCTTTGTACCTCCGCAAGCTGCAAGTCCGCAGCCTGGTCCTGTGGCTGAGATTTCCTCGAGGCAATCGTCATCATCGGTCGGACAATCGGAGATATCAGCAGAATTTCTCGCGGCCCTACCAGAAGACATTAGACTCGAGATACTCGAAGAACAGAGAAGGAGCCGCACCTTGCTGCCTACAGAACCAGTTGCTCCACCCAGGAAACTCGGGCGAACAGCCCCATCTGCTCCTCAACCTCCGGGACAAAAACGACTGAGCCTCCCTCCTCGCCCAGAAAAGCCCACATTCACATCCAAAAGATTATCCAGCTTACCTGAACTACGTGATACCGTCTCTTCATGGTATTCTGCCTTTGCAACGACAGGACCTTTTGACGAGGACGTGACCTCCCTCGCCAACTACCTGCGACGCGTTGTCCTTGAAGAGAAAGACATAGATAAGGCCTCCTCCGTTGTTAAATGGCTAGTCTGGCTAGTGGATGATGGGCGTAAAGATAGCAGGCGAATAAAACAAGACGGCAGCAGTGCTGGCGCCAGCGATCCAAGCTCACAGGATGCAGTGACATGGGCCACGGCTCTTCAGTTGTTGCAGGAGAACGTTACCAATGCCGCCGTGGAAAGGGGCCTGCCACCAATGGACTTTGCTTAAGCTTTGTATTCTTGTTCTTGTGTATGCTGTACAGAGTCAAAAGGTTCCAGTTATGGGAAGATACGGTCTTACAACCACCCAAGGGTCATTAAACCACACACGCACATACTTACGCGCATGCTTCAGTACGCGGCGCCTTCTGTGAGTGGAAATATCATGGTTGGGAGAGTGGTTTGAGATTAAGTTTATCTTGGTGCCTGCCTGTCATATCCCGGTCTAAAACCGGCAGGACATAGGGCAGTCATGTCACCATTACTCCTACACAGTTCAAGTGAAGCAATATAAATTGGCCTCCTGCAACCCCAGTTCTCTGTTCAATGTCATATTCTCCATTCCGTTTCTCCTCCGAGCCTCACCGCGTTCCCGACCAACAAGCGTTAGTCCACAAAATGGGGTTTGGCTTCTTCGTCCTGCCCAAATGCGAGCGTGACTATAAACTGGCCCTCTGGCGTAGCAAGTGGGGTTTGGCATTCGAAAGCCCGCATAAAATTTCGTCTGGAGAAAAGTGGGCGGAGCGGTATCTCGACGAAAGAGATCATGGCACCGCCATCCTGCAGCGTCAACATCGCCTTGAACACCTGAGGGAAGAACGGGTTGTAAACAATGGCAGTGAGCTTGCAGAGAAACGGCAGGAACATACTGACTTTGTGCGGGAAGTTGACGAGGAACTCACGACACTGCGCATGGAACACGGGGCTCATCGCCATCGGCTAGCCGACATACTGGGTGGCAGGCCCAGTGGTGCAACTATAAAATATATTGACCTAATCCGGGAGCACAAAGATCGACATGGCCGTCCTTATATCTGGTTTGAGTGCAGTTTTCTCTGTGCTGAGGTTGGGGGATGCTGCGGACGCCCTTGTGGCTGCTGTGAGACACCCCTCTATGAGCATCTCCAGCCTCGTGAGGAAGGAGGAGGGAGGGAAGTTGTCCAGGTCTATTCTCACTGCACGGCAGAATGTGCCTGCTGTATACGGTCCCAAGGCTACTATCAACCAGATGAGCGCCTGCCTCCAACGAAGTTCACTTAATGCTGGAGTTGAGGAAGGCAAATGGGACAACAGGAGTTATAAGGACGGATCTTTTCGACCTTGGAGATTCTTGTTTCTCTTCTTCTTTACCATAGTACTACTAATAATATAACTAATTATTAGTAGTATTATTATTACATTCGTTACCAACACTCGTTTTTTTTTCTTTATTTTTTATTTTCTTCTTGTCCTTCTTTTTTTTTTTTAGATAATGGACAGCGCCGCCTTCCAACTCAGCGGCCACATTGCCTGGCTCGTTGTCGTGGCCATCCCTGTCTTGTACGCCTGCCGGGGACTCCTCTACTCCTGGAAGCGGTACACCGACAGGAAGTATGTATCCTACTTCTATTGCTTGCATTCTTCTTCTTCTTTACTGGCTGTTAATTAATAGATATCCTCCGGTGCCCACCCCCCAGCCGTCTCAGCGGCTCGAGCAGTTCCAGCTGGCTGAGGCTGCTGGAGCTGCTGAGACGGCTGAGGGCGTGGAGCTCCAGGAGGTACGGAGCACCCGGCCGGCGAGGGACCATTGGTCGCAAATTCAAACAGCTGCGACAGCGAGTCAGGCGACGTGATCCTGAGTTGGAGGATGGCGCTGGCCAATAGGTCTGTATATTTATTTTGTATACTTATCATGTATTTCTTACTTTCCTTTTGTCACTCTTTTTTTTTGGGTCGGGGGTGGGGGGGGGGAGGGTTTAGATAGTTATTTTTATTATATATTAAAAAAAAAAAGGAAAAAGAAAAGGGAAAAAAAAGGAAAACCAGCAGACACGAAGATGAGAAGAGAAAAAGCGAAAGGTACGTTCGGGAGATCGACCGGCACACTCCACTGCTAACCAATTTTCTACTTTAATAGTATCTCCGAGCTCGCGAAAATCATCCTCCCGCCCTCTGTCGATTGGTTGACTGGAACCAGCTCCACGAATGGCATGCCTCTTCCTAATATGCCACTGTCTGGTACAGAGGCTATCCATGCGCAAGGCCTGGCTGGTGGCCTACAATATCTCTTTCAAGAGTCGCTATTTCTCTCATTAAAGATTTACTTTGAGGACCCTTCATATGCAAATCCTCGTCGGACGATAAAAGTGGGCGACCCGCAGGCCGGATGTACCCGAGGATAAGCAGCCTTCTTCGCACGCAAGTCATCAATTGCGCCTTATCTCGACATGACGCCCAAATACACAGATGCCGTCCAAGGCAAGGAGCTGTACAACTATTTCGATAATCGGGTTGTGGAATCGACAGCAACACACGGAAATGTTGTGGCTGTCAAACAGAGACCTGCAGCGAGCTTCGTGCGATCAGAAGCTGAAATGATGCACCTGATGGTCCACCCGGTCTCGCAGCTCATTCTCTTCGTTCAGAAGTAGCCGGTCGTGGTCGTGAACTCGGACCCGATTTTCCCTATCGACGCCAACGTGAAGGTCAAAGGTGCGCTGCGCGATTTTGAAAGGCGATGCTCCTCGCAGCAAGGAATTCTAGCCCCCAGTTGTCTTTGGATCAGATGATGTTGAAGCAGAAGTCATTGCCACTATGACAGATCTGGTTCCTGGAGAGTCGCTTGACAAAGCCTGATATTCGATGAATGGAGACCAGCAAAATTCAATCAGAAGCCAACAAAAGGAGCATGTACGTCTCTTTCAAACCTGCGCTCAACCATATATTGGGCATATCAGCCTTCTGGAAACCTTCAATTTCCATTATCGGCTTCATTTTACTTAATGGGGCCCTTCGACTCGGAAGAGGAGTTTGATGCTCGGTGCCTTGTGCAGGCGAAATCTTCGATCGCTGCTGCTATGTGGAAACCCCCTTCCTAGAATACGTGGAACTGTACGATCTAAATTTGTGTTGACGCATGGGGACCTCGCTGCGCAGAATATCATGGTAAAGGATGGAAAAATTACGGGAATTGTGGACTGGGGGTACTCTGGCTTTTTTCTGAGGATATGGATGACAGACTCTGCGCTGAGGGTGACGTCTCGTGGGTATTATAGGAGGGATTGGGAATTTGGACGCTGGGGTTCTGAACATGGATCCGAGGGGTTCCTTGAGACGAGGCATTGCAGGGAAGATAGGACATTGGGGCAGGCTTCTGAACCGGGATGCGGATTCAAGCAAATCCTCACGCAGAATTTCCATGGCAAATAATTCTACGCAGTTGACAAGACACGCTTGTCGGGATGCGCTCGTCGGGCTCAAAATCTGCTTTCTGATGCTTGTGGGTTATTTGATTTCATGTTGGAGCGGTGTCTGGCAGGACCTACCTGTTCCCCATTCTGTTCATAGTATGAGAGACAAATGGCTTGACGACTCTGAATCTGCTTTCTAGTGCTTGCGGGCTATTTGGTTTCATGTGGAAACGAGTATCTGGCAGGGCCTATCATTCCTCATTCGGTCCATAGTATGAAAAATAAGACAGAATTACTATTTCAGAGCTATATCCTTCTAGTCCCAAACGTCATTCAAAAGAGGTTTTTTAGCAAGGGGCAATTCCGCTACCGAAGAGTCGCCGGGAAGCGAGGGGAGGGCGGACATGAGGAGGCCAAGGGCATTAGGGTATTTATAGAATCGTACGAACAAGGTGGTCTCGCGGGGGCCAAAACCCATCGGGAAGACGAGGCGCGAAGCATCATCAGTAGGATCAAGAACCAGGAATAGGGTGAGGCCAACCAGAGGTAGGGATGTAGGTAGGAAATCCTGTACACAGAGAGGTATATATAGAATACGAAGGGAGATAGTTGGAAACGTACGAAAGCCGTAATCATTAGCAAATAGAACAGCGAAGTCACGTAACGCCCAAAGGATAGGATATAGACAAGTAACTCAATATATCAACAAGAAGATGAAATGTGAAAAGGGAGAAGGAAAACAGAAGGAAGGGAAAGGGTTTGAAAAGCATATCAATAGATCGGTCGGCCTTCGTCCCACTTGCGCGACTCTCTCCGACCAGATAGGACGAGCGGACTCGACGGGTCCATTTCACCTATTCCCTGCTGATTCTCCTGGTTTGGGGTGAGAGCGAACTGCACCTTGTTGCTCTCCCTTCTTCGCGCACTTCCATCCAGGTCACCAACACCTCCAATCCCGCCAATCCATTCCCATACGCGAGAGACGTCTCCGCCCCGGCCTTCCCGGACTGCTGCCCGGATATTTGCGTTCTCTTCAACGACGCTGCGAACACGCTTCCAAAGCTTCTCGCGTCTGCTACCTCGTAGTTCGGAGCGGAGTACGTCATCGCGCAATTGGCCAATAGAGATGTACGGTTCATGCGCTTCACCGCGAGAATAAAGGGCGGCCTGGGTAGCCAGGCGATCCAAGGTGGTCGCTACCAATTCAGGAACGCGAGCCATGTCGGAGCGATGAGTGAGTACGCGTGAACGAGCATAGACTACGAGACAGCCAAGAAGGATCAGAATTGAAATAGGGAGTCGATATGCGAGGAGAGATAGTCGGAGGTAGCGGCGGAGGGCGCATCTGAAGGGGAGTCGGGCAACGGATGTTGATGTGAGAGTAAGGACAGAGGAGGGTCTGTGATCACGTTGTCGTCTCTGTTAGTTCGGGTATACCTGTCAGAAATAGAAACCAACTGCGAACCCATTTGGATATGGATGCGAATGCCAACATCAGGCATGGGCGGAAAGAAAGTGAACCAAGAAAATCCACAATGGAAGGCAAACCTACTTTTGTGTTTTGCTCACGACTTCCTCGTTTCCAAGGATCTCACCAAGCGCCCCCTTCCACAGGTCGTCGAACTCAGCATCGCTCATACCTCTGCGTCTCCTCTGACCAACCTCTTTCTTCAAATCTGTTTCGCTCATCTCCGGGGACAGTGCTTTGTGGCCATCCGCTGTCTCACCGCATTCCCACTTGGCCCTTCGATCACGAAGTTCTTCTATGGCTCTATCGGCGACGGCCTTCACTCGGCGCGCTTTCTCGCTATCGGGTTCACATGTAGGAGGCAATGGAATTAGACCCCCAAGTGCCAAAGGATGCGGTTTCAGGACGAAGTCGTGTTCACAGCGCGCCTCGAAATTGGGATAGCAAAATGCATGGGGTGGACAAGGCTCGCAACGGGGCTCCAGCACGCTCGCCCAATCGGGAACCTTGGTCTCTGCCAGAGACCAAGTAGGCTTCCCAATGCCACAGTATCCAATCTCAATCTTCTCTGTACACCACCAGAAACCGAAGCCACTGAGAAGAGACAGGATAATCAACCAAGACGCCGTTCTGCTCGCCGCTCCTTGTCCTCCTGAGCGTCTGCTGTCCTTGGCTTTCGGACCGTAGATCAACTCGGCATGCTCGTTCTCCAAAGCCAGCTGCTCCTCGGGGGTGAATTCCTCCCCAACGCCGACATCATGTCCCTCATCTTCCCCAGAGACAACAGCCTCATCCTCAGGGGGTCCCATCTGAGAAAGTGAAAACTCAAATGAAGGTTTTGTGGGAACGGTAACCCCGTCGCCCTGTTTCACGGCAACGATAGGCGTCTCTGATTTTCGAGGTCGCCGTTCATCTTTATGAGATAACTCTGCAGAGAACGAACTGCGTTTCAGCTTCATCTCATGACTAGCAGTGCGAGGTTTGTGGTGGCCCAAAGAGCCCGGAGATCCACTTTGGAAAGGATTTTCGTCTGAGAAAACATTGGAATCATTCGGCTCTGTCTTGACGCGTGGAGTAGACTCCTCAGATTCTGCTGGAGGTATCGACTCGCTCTTTCGTAGTTTCCGAGATGAAGTTTTTCGCGGTGTAGCAGCAGGGGTAGCTCGGCCAGGAACGCTGAGCATATCATCACCGGTTTCCGTATCAGATGCGCGTGCGTGCTTACCCACGGATCTGGCCGCAGTCTTCCTTCTCGAAGAAGGTTCCGGCGTTGCCGAGAGATACTTCTCTTCTGTGTCGGTTGTGGATGCCCTTGTACGGCGGGTAGGCCGTCCCCTCCTGGCCCCAGTTGTCGTCGAGACTGTGGAAGGAGTGGGCGGCGGTGGCATGGAGTCACTAGCCACGGAGGTTTCTCGACTTCCCATATCCGTTATTCCTGCGCTAGTTCTCTTAACTCGTTCGCGCTCTCGCAGCAACTTCTTCGCCTGTGGCAGAATTTCGTCTTCGAGGATACGGATGAGTTGTGCCTTCTTCGCAGATGCTGGATACGGAACATCATGGCTGACGAGAATGGAGCGAAGGCGAGGCACAGTGAGGGAGTTCAGGTCAAAGTCGGAAGACAAGTAGTCCAAGTCATCGCTACCAGCAAAAGCCATGCCGCAAATCTGTTTCTTCAGGTATGAGCCTGAAGGTCATCAGACGAGAGCAAAATTCGGTTAATTCAGACTCGTGGCGGCTTCGATGCCTATACACAATCAACAGCTCCTTGCGAGATCAGTAGCTAATGTGAGAATTCTGTCCTCCTGAAGATGTAGGGGTCTCCGAATTATTTACTGTGAAGATCCTTTGCTCCGATTTGTCAAAGCCAGTGGGCGCACTTTGGACGGTAAACGGCGCCGTATCCGGGGCAACAGAGTGACGTGCAGAAGACTCGGAAGGGGCGCCAGCAAGGACGGAGTCGCAGGGGTTGCCAAAGCACAGTAATAACTTCTTTTCGGAAAGCACCGATGCGACGCACTAAAGTCCAGATGAGAGACTTAATGGATGTTCGGATGAGAAGGGGTATTCAGACAGTGGATATAGGGTGGTGACGTGAACCTGGAGGCGCAACTTTGATCCATAACAAACAGAGGAGCTATCGTCACGTGATATGCGCATCGCAGACAACGACGATCGATTTTGCCTCCTACCGCTGACCTCCAAAGACGTATACTTACTAGAGCAAGCATAATTGACTCCGCACGGAATGCTGGGAGAAAAGACAAGAATAATCCATTAATCGATTCAGATGCCAGTAGAGGCGCTCAAAACCGTATATACTCCGGGTCTCGCCGCCAGAATATGAAGAGGCTAAAGGCCAATGCAACTATGCAGGTTAAATGAAGGCAGATTCCAGATCCGCACTGGCTCCTTCCCATGGTTCAAGATCTCCGATATAAACTCGAGCCCCATTCAATATGACACCAAAAAGAATGTTGATAAGACAGAAAACTATCTGACAACGTTACATCTCACTCATGCATTTAGCAGAAGAAACTCAGGCGATCACCGGATTCCGCAGAATACACAGAACGTCATGGGCCAGATAAGTATTCTAAAGATGATGAAGAGGAACTAGGACCGCTATCACCAGGGCCCCTAATCGTCGGTGTGCCTTCTGATTGCCCAGTGCTGCCAGCACCACTGGTGGAAATCAGTTGCTTCAGCGTCCTGTATTCCGCTAGTTGTGTTTGTATTTCCTCTAGTATCTCACCAATAGGCACAGCGCGACTTTCTATTCGATCGCCCGGCCTAAACGGTTGGACCAACTGCCGTAACCAGAGCGTGTTTACGGCCAGCTAGAATACGTAAGTAATGAGGCTATGAACAGGCAAATAGGGGAAGATCCACGAACCTCGATGCGTGTTACCTGTTGCTCCACCAGGCTAATGACTGTGGAGTCGGCAAGCTCGCCTCCATGATTCTTAACCATATTGAAAAGAGCCATATTGGGCTCTTTGAGACGCTTTTCGCTGCCGCTGGCCTCAAATGAGCCGCAGAGCCTTTCCAGGCGCAGCGTGACCTCCCACACACGCCAGATCATATCCGTCGGGATTTCCAGTTGAGAATGTCTACTGATAGTAGTCGGAGTTCCGGTATTCGAGCCGTGCTCATCCAGAACAGTGAGCCGCCCAGAAAGTGAGTGGGGGTATATAAGGTAGAGCGGCTCGGGATTTTCGAGACCCTTCAACTTCCTTTCGCCCTGATCCTTTATCACAAAACCTTGGCTGTTGAGCTGCTGCAACTCGCGTCGGATGTTGTGGCCGAGGTTGTCAACTGCGCCATCACTTGAACCACTGCTCGCCGCACGTTCACTATCGGCAAACACTTCCAGATTGCGTTGAATATCACTCATGAAATCTGACGAGACAAAGATCTGCCCGCCATCGGCAACTGCGGAGATGCGCGATGCTCGGTTCACCATTGGACCGAAGTAATCCATACGATTGGTGACAGGATCTTTCTCACTGACCGGTTCTCCCCAGTGCACTCCCATTCTGACAGACAATCCTCTGAATATCAGGTTATTGTCCATATCGTACTGAATTTGGCACTGAGGCTGTTCAAGGATTTCTGTTGGCCACTCAGCTTCCAGGAGCTGTGTCTGACAATTAAAGCACCAGAGTAAGGCGGCAGTAGTAGTCGAAAATGCCACCATGAAAGCGTCTCCTTCTGTCTTCACCTCGTAACCGCCGATTATTCCAAGCTGGCGTCGCAAGATGTCGTTGTGTATCTGGATCGCAGAGCGCATCGCCTCGGGGCAGGTCTCCCAGAGACCTGTCGATTTCTTGATGTCCGTGAAGATAATGGCCAATTCTCCAACCGGAGCATCCACATAGTCGAAGCGAGCCAGTCTGGAGTCGCCGGGAGCGTCGCGTTGTTTCTTGGCACGCTTACTGCTCGGAATAATCTGCTGGTCTTCGGGGAATGGAGAAGGATTCATAGACAGACTAGGGCCTCGGAATTTGAACCGTTCCCTCTTCTTTAATTCAGAAACTCCTAGAATCATTACCATGAGCTTGTTAGAGGCGCCGAAGGCAACAGCCAAGTCTCGTATCCTCTGGGCAGCAAACATCACATCTGCCCGCTCTGCCCGGGCAACATCAACTGCGAGGTCAGGGGTCACGAAGTCCCACACCTCCTTGGACGCGATTATGATCATCTCGTCTTGCTCCGTTAAAGTCACGTGAGTGGTATGCGGCGCTGCAATTACTGCAGGCATGAGGCGAAAGTAGCCAAACGCTCTCGAAACTGGCAACACGTCGTTGAGTTTCCCATTTCGCGACACAAATCCGCCTGCGTTGCGGATCCTTGCTCTCTCATAGGTCTCTGCAGGATCATGGTTTTGAGTCAAGCGTTTTGAGGAACCGTCAGATTTGACAAGGAAAGCCTGGGCATTGCCCACATTGGCAACATACAACTCCATATCGTTCAGATACAGAACGGTCGCAACCCCACCGTTGTGGATGTCATCCTGATTGAGAAGTTTTGCAGCTGCCGAACCTCGGTTGTATTGCCACACTTCACGGTCGTCAATAGACTTATACGCAGCGGAAGCCATATTCTTGTTCAGTGTTAAAAACGTCCGCCGTAGCGCATCGAGTGGGGTTTCTCCTCGTTCTTCCTGCAATTTCTTGAGTTCTACGGAAAAGGTTGTTGTGAAGTTCTCGTGTAGAAATTTAGATATCTTGGAACCACCGCTGGATTGGGTCTGCCCGTCGAACATGCCCACCAACGTTTCCACATTATCCGGCTTCAAACGCGGCACAATCATGTCAATGATTGAGAGATGCTCGGTCTTGCCTAGAAAGTCTGCCATGCCGTAGGCGAGCGAGCCTGCAAGCGAAGCAGAAGTTCTCACACGGCGGTCCTCATTCTCTTCGGGTATGGTCGGAATAGTGAGAGTAACGTCCATCAATCCAAGAACGCGGAGATGGGTAAGAGAGTTGAAATCAGTCAAATCCGCCCCGTGAGTTGCTGCCGCTGCCCCAAGCGAAGGGATATTCGGCTTAATTTCCAATCTTTTGTTGCCTGAGAAGTTAAGATACTTCAGATTTCGATTCCAATTCCAGTTCCAATCATATGGCCAGTTCGAGACATTATATTTCAAAGCATTGCTCCCAACGTCAAGTATAGCAAGCTTGCTAACTTTGCAGAGCTCCGCTGGCAACACCTGGAACCTATTCCTGTTGACGTGGAGAACTTTGAGGTTACTTCCTTCCTCGAGATCATCGGTAGGAAGCGCAATCAATTCATTGCCGGACAGGTAGAGTTCTGAAAGGAATGGCCAGCGCTTCAGAAGTCCTGAGGGCAGCTCAGTTATCTCGTTGTACGAAAGGTTGACCACGCGTAGTTCTGGAATCAGCGATAACTCGCGGAAAATATCATCCTCTAACCGATTATCTGCAAGATATAGGTTCCTGAGAGAGCCGGCAAGTGTCGTCGCCACGTGTTGGGAGAAGTTTGATTCTTTCCTATAATACGAACCGCCCTCCATACCCGAACGAGAGGCTGATGATACCTTTCTTCCGCTGCCGCCAGTGGAGGTCAAAGAGGGCTTTCGATATGAGGCCACCGGGGAGCTCGAAGAGCTAACCTGGCTAGGGCGGCGTATGTTTGATTCATCAAGCGGTCCCGGTTCTTCGTTGTATGGCGTGCCAGCGGCCGGAGTTGTCCCAGGAGTTGTCCCAGGAGTCAAGCCCAACTCACTCGGCAGCTGTGGAGGTGGAGACCCGTGCTTGGGAAAGCTGTCAAGGACATTTGACGAGACATTCAAAGTCTCCAATTTGACACAGTACCAAATCTCAGCCGGCAGTCTATTCAGATTGCATTCTCTCATGTTGAGGTACCTAAGTTCCGTGAGGCAACCGATTGTCGTCGGGAGCGAGGCAAGAGGATTCTTGATCACGCTAAAGTGTTCCAGCTTGCGAAGCTTACCGAGATGTGGAGAAAGGGACACCAGATGATTCTTATCGAGAATGAGCTTCGTCAAGTTAGGCAAGTATTCGAACAAGGTGTGACGAAATTGTACGAGTTTTGCTGACGCTATGTTGAGAGATGTAAGAGTTGGAACTGGAGCGTCAATGTCGAATTGAGTTATAGGACAATGGTCAAGAATTAAAGTCCGAAGTTTCGGAAATGATCCTTTGAACTTCGAGATTGCATTATGACCGAGCAACAGCTGCTCCAAGCGTGGGAGTTGTGTGAAATTGTCCATGTTGTTTATCGAATTGAAACGAGCATCAATTTCTTTCAAGTTCACAAGATCTTTGAAGGAATCGCAAGGTGTCCCGCTGAGCATGTTGTTTGTCACCCATAATCGCTCGAGCGTGGTGATCCGCCCAATATTCGGGAGAACCTCAATACTGTTGAAACTAATGTCGAGATCAACCAAATTCTTCAGGTCGAGGAGGAAGGCAGGGAACACCTGAAAGCTGTTTGATGCCATGTTCAGATTCCTCAGAGATTGGAAATTCCCAAAATAGCTCGGAAGTCTTTTCAGCCTGTTGTTCGCCATTTTTATGCTCACCAGACCTTCCAGCCTGTCAAGACTAGCATCATCCAATTGCTCGAGAGAGTTGTTGGATATGTCCAGGTAAGTCAAGCGATTTGCAAGACTAAAACTGGCCGGCAGATGCGTAGCTTCATTGCCCGTAAATTTGATCTCGCGCAAGTTAATACAGCTTTGAATGAAGTCCTTCGGGACATCAAGAGCAAGATTCTTCGACAGATTCAGAGAAATTATCTCGGGGGCCTTTTTGTATAGTGTTATCGGGATAGTGGCAAGACTTCGACCCTGAAGGTCCACATGACTGAACTTCTGCAGCTTGTTGAATCCGGGATCGCCTTCGAGGCTGGCATAACCGCTGAGTTTTGTGGGCATAAATATGAAACGACAAAGATAGGTATGGTCCTCCCGGCCGACGTCTTCGATTCTGTCTTTCGAAGTGTAGCCCACCTGCTCAAGAAATCGCTTCTGCATTAATATCGGACGCTCGGTACGGTCAAGTTGTCTAGACAAATCGTTTTTGCGCAACACTATCTCGTAGTTGTTCAGATGATCCTGTAAGAAGGATTTGCGTCCAAGCATCCGAAGGATATCAGCAACGGTCGCATTCAGACCAGCCGACAAGGTAGCAAACGTGGAGTCGATTCGAAAAACTCGAATAAAATACTGAGCTCCCTCTTTTTCGGGCAACGGGGCAATAACATTGTCTTCTGTTTCCGAAACTTGCGAAGCGACGTCATGTCTCTTAACTTGCCAGCTCTCAGGAGGATCCCACTGGCCAATATTCCAGTCGTCCTTTCGTTTTCCATCATCAACTTGGACCGAGCCTCCGTCAGACCCTCTAACTCTGTCAACGATACCTTCCATATGTTCGAGATCAGTGTCAAGCTGGAAAACCCCGTTCGGTTGCTCGGGTAGTCTATTCTCTTTGCCAGAGGCGCCTTCAGCACCAAAACCCCGTCGGCCGAGAAATTTTGAGTGGCCGAGACCCAGACCTTTTCCATCCCTTCTGCGCTCGGAGTCTCCTACAGTATCCCTAAGGGAAGAAGAGCTCCCTTCCTGGCTTTCTCGTCTCACGCGAGTGCCTGGGGAAACATCTCGCCGCGATAATTTCGAAGAGCTTCTGGACAAATCTAGCGCCGACTTCGTTGAACTCGGAAGGTGTTTCAGATGTCCGTGTCCCTTGCGGAGCATCTTGTCAAAAAAGGAACGTTTATTGTATGGTGTGGGGGAGGCCTGGTTGTGTTCTCTGGAGATGATGCTTCGCGTACTGGGAGTTGGACTGGCAGAGCGGCCGCCAAACGTGGCCGGGTGGATCATTGGAGCGTCGCCGAAGGGACGATACCCAACAGAAAGATTGTCCCGGCCAGTTGCTGGGCGTTGTACGTGTCCTTCGATTTCTCCAACTGACGTCGACTTCTCTTCCTTGCTTCTGGAGTGTCTGTGACCGTTGGAAAGCCTCCGGCTTTGAGATCTTTGAGAAGTAGTGCCGGCTGACGAGTTTGCTGCATTTTCATTCGCAAAATGCTTACCGTCAAGTCCAGTAGGGGCATGGCGTACAGGTGCTTGCCCAAACTGTGGAATATCCTGATACGGTCATCAGTAACGAGAAAAGGGCAACCAAATTTTTGCACTTACGGTGAAACTCTGATACAGCCACGGAGTGATCTCGCTAGAAGGAAGAGGAGTATCAGGTCTCGACTGATCAGAGCGCCTTTCTGGCCTGGTTTGCGATCCATCCGAATCGGTCCTGTCGCGAAACTTAAACCGATCGCTGGATTTCCGTCCAGAGTTCTGGCTTTGGTCTCCAGCGTCTGAATCATGTTTGAAGTCCCCAGGAATCTGATATTCATCGCCAAAGAAACCCTGCAATCTCTTTCGAAATTTTCCGCTGGCGCTCGACCTTGAACCATGACTGCTCACAGTTGTTGCGCTAGCAGCAGACGGTCTTCGTTCATTTCCGTGGTAATCTACTCGGGCCGGGTCGCTCGAGAAACCGGTCCCCGCCCCGAGGCGACTGAGCAGGGACGTCGTAGGTGCTTCGCTGTCGGAGTAGTGGCTCAAAAAAGTACCAGGGGCATCGACAGATTTCACATCAGCCGACGAGGATCGTTCATAGGCCGATGATTGTAGATTAGAATCGGCGTGGAAATCCAGGTCTGAAAACGGTGAGCTAGAGGCAGAACCCGTTCGAGTTGTCCCATGATTAGCACCAAGAACAGCTAACGCCTTTCTGTGATTAGCGAAGTTGGAATTCCTACGACGGTCGGTCGGAGAAATATCAGGAGAGCCCAAGAAGGTATGTGGATCATTCGGCGGCGCTCGGACTGGTTTTCGGCCCCTCGATTCAGATCTAACAGGAGGCAGCATATATGGTTAGCGACTGAACAATTCCGGCATAGCAAATAGTAGTCATGGAGTAGGGGCTTGTATGTGATCAAAGATGACAAGAGCATAGGGAGAACAGGTGTGACATCATCATGGAGGATAAAATCAATCGTGACCATCAGGAAACATTAACTCTTGAGGCACGTTGCAGATATATTGCACCCAGAAACATCTGGTATCCTGGGTCGCAAAGTTTCAGGCGCAAACACATGAACCTAACCACTACAGCCAGGGCATCCATATGAGATGCGGACAAGGCATCGGTTGAAGTTTCCTTTGCGCAAGCCAGAGCATGGAGACACAGGCACAAGACCATGTACGATGACCCAAACAATGAATGGGGTATGTTCTCACCTATCCATCTTCACGTTATTGCGGGAAGAGGACGTAAGATGTCCATCCGATGTATCTTTGTCATCATCCTCCCGGCCACCCTGGCCGCCTTTCACGGTCACTTGTGATAACCAACTTCCAGCACTCGAGCTTCCTGAGCCATTCCTTTCACTGGGCCGTTCACGCTCCGGAGAAGCCATGGTCGGTATGCTGCGGTATTGATGCAGCTCATAATAAGGCCCCAGTCGAGTGTCGCAGCGGTCGGGAGAGGCAGTACGAGTTAACCATCAATAAGTCCGGCAGATGTTTGGCGACGTTGTTGGTACGATAGATTATCCTCCTGTTCGAATTGGAAGTGGTTGATCCGATCGGCAGGTTGGCCCGTAGCTAGGTAGAGATGATTCCAGCTCGGGAAAGGGGGACAGAGTCGTCAACGAAGGATAAACGAGACATATATATAATAAGAAAATTGCAAATAGAAGTCACAGCTCATGCAGAAATTGACAAGAGATGCTGTGGCAGAGTGAGCAAGCAGCGCTGTGGAAGGTCGTAGCGTCAGGCGCAAGGTGCGAAGACATGCTTCACGCGGATGAGGATGAGTGACAACTGTCAAAAAGAGGTGCCATGGTTACTGAACGCAGGTCAATAAGCTATGAGAAGGCCGGAGAGTATCAAAACGAAAAAGAAGTAGGATCAAGGAGAAAGGTAGAGAAGGAGGGGGGAAGGGGAAGACGTCAGAGTGTGAGGTGTGAGTGGTGGAGTTCAGATGAAACTGCACAACGGCAAGTTGAGGCTCCCTGAACACAACCATGCATCACCCTAGCAGTCTTGGCTTTCAAAATAGCTGTGCAATTGCGGTTGCGCTAATTTAAATACAGTTGCTGCTTATTGCTTCACTACTTTCTACTCTAAAATGGTGCTCTTAGAGGTTTCTTGGAGAGACTGAAGTGGCCTGTGTACATATTTTATTCTCATTTCCCTTTGGAACCGGCTTGTAGGCAGGCTGATGTGGTCCGTGAACGTGTCTGTGCTTCAAGTTGGTGGCTCCTGGGGCAATCAGTGGCGGTTGCGGACCTCAACCTATCCTCAAGGAAGCTCTTCAAGACCCGTTGTAAAGCTTCCATAGGACTCTGCCCAGGTCCTGCTGTCGCGTGAGCCATCCTTGTTGATTCAAATATACAGGGTGGAGCTTGAAGTTCTGGCGAACCCCATAACTGTCAACTGCCGCGGAGCTTACAAAGTTTACTGTGATGCTCCACACAAAGCGCCTCATGATGACGAGACCGACCATGCGGTAACATTTATTAAGAAGTCTTACTACTATGCCTTTTCATTTCCCTGGGCAAAGAGAGAGCTGTTGATCAATATTGCCCTGTTGATATTACAATAGTAGCACATTTCAGGAGATTGTCTGCACCCACCATTGATTGGCGACCGGGCTCGAAATGCCCAACGCCCTGTTTCAAACAAGAGGTCCAGGGATAGCTAGTATGTTGGACAAGGCGTTCCACCTTTCTGCACAATCTCATCTAAATGAGGCATGCGGGAGAGCGAGCCTCAAGGGTACTTTACCTTAATGCCAAGTGTGTCACGGCTGGCAACCCCAATCTTACTATTACCATCCGCAACTGCGGGACCTCGGGTCCGTCCAGTACATATAATATGGGTGTGGCATGTTTTGCAGCAACACATCAGCAGCATCCTACCTATTGTGATCAAGGACAGGTATAATGTTAGGTTGCAGTCTCAGTTGCAGGAGTGGCGCATGATGGGGCACAGCGGGGCAAAATGGGGCACTGGATCATCAGATTATTAGCAGGATCTACATTCTTGAAGTGGAAGGTGTGAGTATGAAAGTCCACACCTATGAGTATTGTGTTTTCCAGACAAAGAGACAAAATCAATGGGAGTTAGTTGGATGGCCAGACCAGTTGGTAGTCGATGTAATTGTTGTTGAGTTCTGCTATGGGAAAGCAGGCCTATCATTGCCAGACCACAGTCACATTGACTACCTACTAGTATTTCAGAGCACTCATTCTTCAGCTCATTGGCTCACTGTGGCAATCGATGCATTCGCAACTCATCCATGGGAGCTTTACCAGACTATAATATGCTCAAGTCCACAACAATAAATAATGAATTGTACATATCTATGAAATATCTTTGATGCTTGAGTCCGTTTCTCTTTCCGTTTTAGTGCTCATATCTTGCTGCTTTGTCTCACTACGCAGACCTGAATGTTGCCCTGAGCAGATGGGTGAGTAGTGTTGACACTCTTGCTAACCTGAGATCTTACACAAGTTAATAAAACACTGAATATTGCTGATTTCTGAGATATCTGCCTTTGAGGATGATATTACTTTTCTTATGATTATTATTTCATCATATTTACGTCCATGTCCAAGCCTCAGGCTTATGATGAACTCATGTCGGCGTTCCGGGATCTCGTAAGGGCCAGGCGCCTATAGAGAACTCCTTAAGCCCGTACTCTAGCCCCTCTAACGTATGCTAACCATATATACATTATTCGCCCACGTCAGCCTGGTTGCAGTGGACGTTTCGGGAGCTTATGAGAGTTGACGTAGCCCTTACCGAGTCAAGGGTTGGGTCGTCTATGAGTCTAGGGGTAAACAGACCGCCAGGACTGCTACCCTTCCCCGTCATCCTCCTCCATTCATCTAGGGACTATCCCTAACTTATCGATCTAACGTTCTCTACGGCCATTCTTAAGGTCGACTAGCGGCTTTATCTGATGGCAAATTTTCCCCGAGCAATACAGGTCTGAACTTGTCCTTTTCCTATTAATATTGATCAAGAACATTTCAGGGAATCGAGGCGAAAACACTCACAGCTGTCCTAGGGACATCACTCCTTCAAAATTACTCTGAAGAAAAGACTGCTACTATGGAGATATGTTTTAACTCCCATATCCTGTCGCCTCGTACGCACTCGAATGGCTTGATCCTGCGTTCCAATAGTTGAAATCAAGTATCATCTATGACGGGGGGGACTTCAATCTTCTCTCAAACTCCAAGCCTCAGACAAAAGTAATCCCAATATTTATGAACGTCAACATGCCTTTCCAAAAATTCTTGGAAGATACAATGTTTCCAATTCCTCCCCTGTATCTTGCTGTCCGACGAGCTTTTCAGGGCTCCCAATATGCTGGATAGCAACCAGATTGCTCAAAATCAACCATGGCTAGGATACAGGCATGCCCTTTTCCAGCTAGAGTAATAATACTGGATGTGAAGGTCACCGTAGGTGACGTTAATGCTTAGTTATATTGTCGGGAAGACCTGGATGCATCGGGTAAGGGAAAAGAGGACCAGGTTTATTTCGTGGGGGGGGGATTTGAGAACCAGTCATAAAAACTCTTAATATCATGGAAAGGTCTGGCTGCTTCAATGCAACTATCGGTAAAGATCCTGTCATGAAGAGACCGACTGACGCTCAAACTAGTCTGTTAGCGAGAAAATAGAAAGTCAAGCGTAACAAAGTGAACTACAGCATTAGATACCATAATGCGATTTAACCGCTCTTGCTCGATATTGCGCAGACCACCGATTATAAGATGCAATTGGTCAAGTTTAACAGAGGCTGACAAAGTGGCCCATCTCTGTTCAAAGGTAGCGCCTCTCACTAACCCCACGTAGAGGAAATCCTCTCCGCTATCTCGGCACCCTCCATAGACTTCTGGAACAGGCACAACATTGCCATATTTTTGAATTGTCCATGGGCATTGGCACTCAGGAATAATACCAGTAGAATTGCGACCAAGTTTGACCATCAGATTCAAGGAGGGAAAGGGAGCTAGGAAGTATGGTTTCGTTCCTCTTTTCGTAGAGAGTCTCATCAAATCTTCAGCCTTTCTAACCTCCGCAAGGTTAGATAGTTTATGAGACAATGTTAATTTGAAGAAGGATGAGTCATAGAAATCTATGGCTTCACTAGTTACGAGGAATCGTAGACTCTGAGACTCTGATGTATTTCTTAGCAGTGGTGCTGTTAGGATTATGGGAGCTGATAACTTAATCCAAAATCTAGTAAGTGGGTTGTTAATAATATAATGGGTAATGGAAAATAGCAATCATGTATGTACCATTTTCTACTGTATATACTTTGGGTGCGGAGGATGGGGCCCGCCCTCAGGGGGAACGAGAAAGCTTGGCTGTCTTAGCCTTGTAGGACCATACAGTGACGCAAAGATCGCCAGCCTTGCCCTTTTGCGCCGTCAGCATACGGTCTCAACAAATGAGATCGTTAATTAAATTTTAGTCGGATATGATCTTAATAGAATCTACAGCTGTACACGTCATGAAACTGCAGCGAGACTGCTGGCGAGTCCTTCGCATGCGCTTCATGCGGTGGCAGGTGACTGATCCCCTCTGATAGGCCAATTCTAGATCTAGCTAGCCTTACACGGACTAGTGCAGTCGTCGACAGCCACCCAAAAAAGCTGCTGCGACACGGGAGATCTACCTACCTACCTAGATAGGTAGGTACAGCTTGCAACGCCTGAAAAAAGAAGGGAGGCTGGGCAGACCGACCATGGCGCTTTCCTTTTCTCTTTCCCATAAATCTTCGCCCGTAACTCCTTCTTTTTTTCGTTCTTTCCAGATGGAATTTCAGAAACCTCCGAGTCCCCTTCTCTCCCTCCCAGCCTCCTTCAATTCCTGTTTTCCTTTTCCTTCTCCTTCTCCCTCTTCAGCACCTCTTACAAGCATCAACCACATCCGCACTTCTTCACATCCAATACTTTTCACGTACCGATTTTTCTTTTTTCTCTTTCTATACCTCTTCTGGAGTTCACCTGTTTTCAATATACGTAGGCCACCAGGACATTACTCCGCGGATATCTGCCTGTGTAGCGCCGTCCGTTCCCTTCCATCCAGCCCATCATGAGACTTTCTGCCTCTGGTGCAGCGTCGTGCCTCATCTTCTCTTCAGTGTTCGTTGCTGCTCAGACATTTACGGAATGTAACCCGTTGAAGACTAGTAAGTGCTCTGCTCGGCCATATCCTGGTGCAAGTCGTAACTAATTGGTTCAGCTTGCCCTTCGGATCCAGCGCTAGGGAAGTCTGGAACCTACGATTTTACCCAGGGCTCTTCTTCAGAGTGGAAAGCGATCGGGGGTTCGCCAACTTATGACAGCAACGGCGCTGGTTTTGCTGTGACCAAACAAGGTGATGCTCCGTTGATCCAGTCAAATTGGTACATCATGTTCGGCCGAGTCGATTTGATCATCAAAGCTGCCCCGGGAACCGGCATTGTCAGCAGTGCAGTGTTACAGTCGGACGATCTGGATGAGATTGACTGGGAGTGGCTAGGTGGTAAAGATAATGAAGTCCAGAGTAATTACTTCGGAAAAGGAGATACTGCGTCGTACACCCGTGGCGCCTTCCATAACGACCCAGGGAATCACGATGGCTTCCACACATACTCTATTGATTGGACAAGTGAGCAGATTATCTGGCAGATCGATGGAAAGACTGTACGAGTCGTTACGCCTGCCGACGCTCCTACCAATGAATACCCGCAGTCACCCATGATGGTTAGAGTTGGAATCTGGGCCGGAGGAGACCCTAGCAACTCACAGGGAACTATTGGTGGGTTGTGCCGTTCAGACTCTTGCATACTATCTCTCTGATGAATTTCACGTAGATTGGGCTGGTGGCCAGACGGACTACAGCCAAGGTCCTTTCACGATGTATCTCAAGTCGGCGTCGGTGACCGACTATTCAACTGGCAAATCGTATACCTACGGTGACAACAGCGGTTCATGGCAATCCATTGTATCAGATGGTGGCAAGATTAATGGAAACAGCAACGGCGCCCCTGATACCATTGAATCCGCTCCGCCAGTGACTGCGACGATTCAAGAGCCAGTCCCGTGGAGTGGAACGCACCGCGAGACTTCCAGCTTCGTCACTCCCAGCATTTGGCCCTGGGTTGGGAGTAGTCCTTCTTCTACTGCGAAGTCGACCTCCGTTCCCCCTGGCTGGACCTCGTCTGGCTCCGAGCAAGTCCAGTCGCCAAGCGCGGCTTTTGTGAGTGAGCACTGCCCGTCTCTTCCTTATCTTTCTCGGCATGTTACTAAAGCCTGCGATTTCTCTTTACAGTCTACGGTCCCCTCTACCTCGGTCTCATTAGCCTCTGCCTCGGCTTCTCTTTCCCCCTCTGGCCTTGAAACGACGATATTCACGCCAACGTCTGCCGCTGCTGTGACTTCCCCGGTTTCTAAGCTGGCGGAGAGTGCCTCTGCTCTGGCTAAGACGTTAGCTACATCACCCATAGGAAGTGCCTTCACTGCCCAAGTTATCTCAGCGTCAAGCCATGCCACTCCCTCTGCAGACGCTGCGGATAGGCTCTCGAAGGCCCCCGGAATGAGTGCTTTCTGCGCTCTTCTGGGCGTCGCTCTTGCAGTTTTATGAAGTGGAATATTCTGGTATCCCAAGTATTATTACCGGCCATCGATCATGTTCTTGATGGCTTATTTTATGATACCAATACCGATGAATCTGGCTGCGTGGCCACCCCCACGATTCACTAAGGAGCATTCAGAGACGAATATGAAGGTGTGGCGCTAATTCGGATTCTTTTTTTCCTGTTACCTTCCATTCTTTATCTACAGTTAGTTGGTATGTATTAGTACGACGTCATGTGGGAGACCCAAAATTGTTCTTCGAAGATGAGATGGCAAGTGAGGTGGAGGATTCTTTTGGGGCTACGGCTTACGGGTCTACGAAGATATGTTGCTGTTATCACTCTTTGCTCATGCACTAGAATAATGGATAGTCATTCAAAAATCTGTCCTGAAGCGTAGTACAGCCGCGGCAAAATTGACGTCAACAGGGTGACGAATCGTTGGCGACATGGATGTATGGTCACTCTATGGCAAACGTCAGCACGGGCAAAACTACATGTTATACTTTGCTGGCCAAGTTGCAAGTTTCTGCGTACGATCGAAGTTAACTACAAACGCAGATGCAGATGCTTTTCATGTTGGGTAAGTCTATTTCTGGAGAGTCCTGGCAGACGGATTCAGCCCTAAACAACGTGACTGGGTATGAGTCCTAATTGGGCCTTCTTGGGTAGCGGGTAGAGTACTGGTGAGCTTCTAATTCCATGGATAGAGGTCTTTGTCTTCGGTCATAATTATTGTTGCGATAAGGCCTTGCCAAATGCAGCATCTTTTTGGTCACTTTTACCGCTACCCCAGGAACTGCGGTCCGGAGGATCATAATCGGGTAATGGCTTCTCTGGGGATAGCAACCCTATGGAGAGCTCATACACAGGACATATGTCATCATCACATATTTCCATGTCCGGACCACTTAGATAGCTTCTTCGGATTTGCTCTCTTCATAGGTTTGTTCATGATATTGGATTGGAACTGTGATGCGATCTTGAGGCCAGGGCTATCGAGTTCCGCATCGACATCTAGCACTGGTCTTTCGACTTAAGAACAAGTTTTATTTTCTCAGGGTTTCCGTAACTCAAATGCGCACTGGCGCGTACTGACACGCCAAATCTCTATATCCAATCTCCAAGAGTGAAGAAGAAACGGCAACCACAATGTCTTCGCGCATCTACCTCGTCCGCCACGGCGCCACGGAATGGTCCAGGAATGGGCAACACACAAGCAGATCCGATATTCCTCTAACAGCAGCTGGAGAAAAAGAAGTTGTGGAGACCAGAGATGCATTCGTTGGACCAGGCAAGTTAATGGACCCAAACAAGATTGTCCGAATGTGAGATAAGACCCACCATGCGGGCACATCCTCGACTGAAAGGAATCTAAATACTTACTAAATGTCAACAGATACTGTTCACCTCGTGGACGGGCCCGTCGCACAGCAGAACTACTTAATCTCGGAGACCACGGGCATCAGCACTTCCACTACCGGGAATCAGGCTCGGACCCAATCACCAACAGTGACGATGATCTGAACATGAAGACCGTCCAAGTAACCCCGCTGCTACAGGAATGGGATTACGGAGACTACGAAGGCCTGACTATTGAAGAAGTTCACCAGCATCGAAAAGAGAAGGGTCAAGATAATGGCGTGAACTGGTGTATTTGGAGAGACGGATGTCCAGGCGGCGAGTATGTTCCCCCAGTGCTCTATCTCAGAGAGCTGAAACACAAGTTCCAGTTCCATAAAATAGCTAGTTAATGGCAGATAACACTAATAACAATTCCTCGAGCCAGGACCCCACAGCAAGTTTCGGATCGTCTCGACAAGCTCATTAGTGAGATCAAGCAGGCCATCGCGTTCGAGTCACGGGAGTTTCCTGGAGACACTAAAATCCGAAATCCCTCGACTCCGAAGGACGTCGTCTGTGTTGCTCACGGGCATGTTCTGGCTGCGTTGGCCATTCGGTGGGTGGAGCAGCCACTGAAAAATGGCACGAGGTTGCTGAATGAGCCTTGTGGAGTTGCTGTCTTAGGGTTCGTCAGTCCTCGCCGAAGAACGACTCTGTTTACGCTGACCGTTCAATAGGTTTGAGCATGATGACTTGCAGGAACCTGCAATTATCATGGGACGGAAGCCCGGGCATTGAGGGGCAGTTGCCACCTCTGTAGGGCTCTGTTTGGCCACAGTCAACAGCTATCGTCTGAAACGCGATCTGGCAGGCGCATTTGTACTTTGGAATCAAAACACAAGAACAGATGTAAAAAATTGCTAGTCCGGTTTCTCAATACGATTCTTCTGGGAAAGTCCATCATCGTCTTGTAATGATACATTCTGCTGTACGCCACAAGAACTCAAGAATTCTTCAATAAATAATACTTAACCGCCTGCAATCGGCCATCACGTGCTTCCAGAACCCCTGGTAGTCCGGTGCCTCTGTAGAATCCTCACTATACCTCCATCACCCTTTCCGGACAATAGGCTGCAGCGGGCCAGTTGGGGCAAAGAAAATACGACTTTTCAAGAGCTCCAGCGTCGACGTGGATATGACTTGCATCCTCTTTCTCTTCGTGGTAGAGCTGATTTGCAAGATCATTTTCGCGAGCGCCAATGTCCTCCCTATTCCCCAATTTTTGTCAGTTATCATAGCAAGAACGCTAGGTTTATTCTACCACTGACCTTGATGCTCTGGTTTGTATAGATGGCTCACCGAGGATAGTCTTCCAACTACCGTGACAGTGTTTGATGATGTTTAAAGCAAACCTGGAAAAAGGGTCAAAGGCTGTTCCGTCGAAAGCAAATGGGGCTGAACGAAGGCATACTCTTTCCCTCTAATCTGGCCGTTCAACGCAATCTCGTTCTTCTTCTTGCCATCTGGAACTTTATACACCCGGAACCACTCCTGCATAGTCCCCAGGTACCCGGGCATATACTTCTCAACCTGTGAAATATCATCTATCTTCTCCGCAAGCGGATTTCCCATATCGATCACCACGATTTTCCAGTCTGTCTCTCCCTCGTCGATGACAGCAAATGCTCCTAGCACTTTGACTATTTTGACTTGGCCTGTATAGCCGACGTCACCGGCAAGTTCGCAAGCATCGAGGGGGTCATTATCCCCTGATATTCCGGTGGTGGAATCCTCGGAATTGGGATCTTCCCAAGTCTAATATTCGGCAAGTTAGTTATATATATAGGTCTTAGAAGCGGTCAAGTCAAGAATAAGAATAAAGGCGTCTGAATTAATTTCTTACCTGAGGAAGCGCTCCATAGTTCCACGGATAGCCCTTGTGAGGGAAGATATTGGGGACGTATCTTAGCTTATCCTTCTTGATATCTTGACGGATTGGATTCAGGGCTTCGTCTTTTGTAATCTTTGCTTCGTATGATGAAAATTATTATTTTGTTATCTATGCGTTATGTATGCGTACAAGCCGTTTGTGAAGAATACAGAGTGTGTCTGTGTACGCGAATGTGTCCACGTTCTCAGTCCGTGTCGGTACATACCTCCATCTTAACGTTAGTCCACCTCGGAATCTCAACGACCATGTTCACAAGCCCCAGCTTCTCATCCAAGAAGAGAGGAATATCATGCCATGGCGAAACTAATCTTTCCGAATCGTAGAGATACACTCTGTAATCTTTTGTGCCTGGGAGTCCAGATTTGCGGACGCTGTAGTATTCAAGCTGGTCTGCGTCGCGAGATGAGGCCATGACCGGGAGGTACAACAGGGTAGAATGAGGGTTCTTCCAAATTATCAGAGTAAGTGCAGCATCAACGCTAATGCGGGAGCGCGCAGGACGCTTGCGATGAACTCGAGAAGTACCCCTGATGTCATAATGAAACTGTCGGCTACTTTGACATCATTGTACATTGTACCCGCAGACAAATCTATGTACGGGTTAGATGCCTAAAGCTAAGTTATATTAAGCAAAAAAGGCGCGAGCTTGTGTAATCTCGTGCATAGGAGCGCGTCATCATCGTTGCAACCGTATTAAATAATGGATATAGAACTTTCCAATATACTAGTTCATTCAAGCTCGAAGAGACTTCGTTCACAGTCCCAAGCAGCAGAACCAGACTGTAGAGAGAACGAGGCAGCATTGATCCCAGGCATCTCACATGTGTTTCTGAGCAAGAAGTGTGTCTCATGGCGCTCCATGTCGTCTCGAGGCACTCTTTTTTACTGCAGTCCGGCCCGCGCAGCTTCAGAACCGAAGACGCGGAAGGACACGTGCAGGACCGCGGAGAAATATAAGGCCGAACTTGCAACAGTTTAGGTGGTCAATACAATGCGGAGGCCAGGAAATTGCCGTTGTCAATTATCTCTCCAAGATTTCCCAATTATTCCCAAGAGCTGTCTATTCAGCCCTAACATCCTTCCTCTTCCCTAAAGAGCGAAGGCTTTTGCCTGAGTTAGCATGGTCTGGTGTTGACTGATCCCATCCGTCAGAGCGTCTCCCTCCCTGGCCCCCCGCGTTATGAAGCATCATGGCGGACCACACAGCATATCACTCCCCGGGCCAGGGACTACCCGGTGAAGACCCTTCAAATCCTAACAGAATTGGCCAGTCTATTCCTCAGCCTCCGCCTCCGTCCAATCTGCAGTCTGGCGCACCCGCCCAACCGGGATCGGTCTACGGAACGTCTCCAAATCAATGGCCTGGTTACGGTCCTACGCAACAGACAGGTTTTGCTCCCGGTTCAGACGCTGCCTATCATGCAGGACAGCAAGGTAGCTTGGGAGTTCCAGGAGGTAATACCATGGGGGGATTGACGTCGCAGATGGGAGCGTTAGGAATATCAGCGGATGCGGGCACTCGCACGCACAGGAAAAAGCCGCACCGACACGCATACCATGACATTTCTGCTGGCCCTTCCCCGTCACTGCGGCCAATGGATGAAGGTGTCGGTCAGGGTGGATTGCAGCCGCCATCGCAATTCCTACACCCGGCATCCCAGTCTTCTTCGCGTGCAGTGAGCCCGGCCCCGGGCTTGGTCCCTCAGCCTCCCGTACCTGGAGCCGCAATAGGCGGAGCCTCTCATCAAGGAAGAGTCGATCCGGATCAGATTCCCAGCATCCCAAGATCTCGCGATGTCCCTTCAGAGTACTATTTCAGTCACGTCTACCCGACGATGGAACGGCATTTGCCGCCTCCGGCAGCGGTCCCATTTGTGGCCTATGATCAAGGCAATTCGTCCCCCAAATTCGCACGACTCACTCTAAATAACATTCCGTCCACCGCCGATTTTCTGTCTTCGACTGCCTTGCCGTTGGGTATGGTGCTACAGCCCTTTGCACGCTTAGACCCCGGTGAACAACCTGTACCTGTACTCGACTTTGGTGACGCGGGCCCCCCCCGCTGCCGCAGGTGCAGGACATACATCAATCCTTTCATGACATTCAAATCCGGAGGGAACAAGTTCATCTGCAACATGTGCACGTTCCCGAACGACGTAGCGCCGGAGTATTTTGCACCTCTTGAACCGTCCGGGACACGAGTGGACAGGTTGCAGCGCCCGGAGCTGATGATGGGGACTGTTGAATTCCTGGTTCCCAAGGAATACTGGAATAAAGAGCCCGTCGGTTTGCAGTGGCTGTTCTTAATAGACGCTAGCCAAGAGTCGGTGAAAAAGAGGTTCCTGCATGGAATATGCAAAGGGATCATGGAGGCTCTATATGGCAATGATGAAGAAGCTGCTGAAGTCCGGGAAGGAGAAACGCCGCCGCGAAAACTGCCAGAGGGATCCAAAGTCGGTATTGTAACCTTTGACAGGGAGGTTCATTTCTACAATCTCAGTGTATGTCTTTTCTTTTGCTCAATCCTATGCAGGTTTCGTCCTCGCTCACAATTTCCCAGGCGCAACTCGATCAGGCACAGATGATGGTGATGACAGATTTGGAAGATCCATTCGTTCCTTTAAGTGAAGGCCTTTTCGTGGATCCTTATCAGTCCCGGTACGCACCAGAGTAGACAATACAGGACAGCTACGATAACGAATGGGCTAACGCATGTTCTTAGGGCGGTTATTTCTTCCCTCCTAGCCGAGATACCAAAGATGTTCTCTCATATAAAGAATCCCGAGCCAGCGTTGCTTCCTGCGCTTAATGCAGCATTATCAGCTCTGCAGCCCACTGGTGGGAAAGTGGTTTGCTCCCTGGCCAGCTTGCCAACATGGGGACCCGGAAGTTTGGTCATGAGAGAGGACCCAAAGATTCATGGGACCGAAGCCGAGAGAAAACTTTTCACCACCGAAAACCCAGCATGGAAGAAGACAGCGAGCAGGTTCGCAGAGGCCGGCATTGGCGTTGACACGTTCCTGGCTGCACCTGGCGGCGCCTACATAGACGTGGCAACAATCGGTGAGTTGGCTCTCCTCTTGGCTGTACACTTCTTCTTTCGTAGACTGACAAATCTATAGGCCACGTCTCCGAAGTCACCGGCGGGGAAACTTTCTTCTATCCAAATTTCCACTCCCCGCGCGACACTCTGAAGCTTTCGCGCGAGTTGGCGCACACACTGAACCGAGAGACCGGCTATCAGGCATTGATGAAAGTTCGATGCTCAAACGGTCTCCAAGTAGCCTCTTACCATGGAAACTTTCTACACCATATATTTGGAGCTGATCTTGAGATTGGTAGCGTCGACGCTGACAAAGCACTCGGTGTTATTTTCAGTTACGATGGGAAGCTAGATCCCCGGCTGGACGCCCACTTCCAGGCGGCTTTGCTGTACACGTCGGCCAACGGCCAGCGGCGGGTGAGATGTATCAACGTCGTAGCCGCGGTGAACGAGGGCGGCCTGGAGACGATGAAGTTTGTGGACCAGGATGCCGTTGTTTCCATTATCGCCAAGGAGGGTAGGCTTTCCCCCCTTCCCTGTACAGTCTCCTGATTTGTTAGGTGGTTGTTATATTAACTTTGGAGAATACAGCGGCTTCAAAAATATTGGACAAATCGCTCAAGGATATCCGCGCCAGCATCACGGAAAAGACGGTAGACATCTTCAGTGGGTACCGCAAGATTTTCTCAGGGTCACATCCGCCTGGTCAACTTGTATTGCCGGAAAACCTAAAAGAATTTTCTATGTTCATGTTGAGTCTGGTGAAGTCGAGAGCGTTCAAAGGTGGGTGCCGCATCCCGATACCGGCTGGACCTACATGTACCTAGGTAGTAGAAGGCTAACAGTCCGGTTAAAGGCGGACACGAAACGTCAGACCGCCGTGTTCACGATATGCGGATGCTGAAGTCAATGGGCTGCACGGAACTGAGCATGTACCTGTACCCTCGAATCATTTCGATCCACAACATGCAGCCGGAGGACGCTTTCCCGAACGAGCAAGGACAACTGCAGGTCCCACCGTCGCTGCGGGCCAGCTTTTCTCGGGTGGAAGAGGGGGGTGCATATCTCGTCGACAACGGGCAGGGCTGCTTACTGTGGCTGCATGGGCACGTGTCACCGAACTTGCTGGAGGATCTGTTCGGGGCGGGAAATACATCCCTCCAGGAACTGAACCCTAACATATCGTCGTTGCCGGTGCTGGAAACGCAGCTGAACGCGCAGGTGCGCAACCTTGTACAGTACCTGTCTACGGTCCACGGGTCGAAGGCAACGACGATCCAGCTGGCACGGCAGGGGATGGATGGAGCGGAATACGAGTTTGCTCGGCTCCTGTTCGAGGACCGGAACAACGAGGCCCAGAGCTATGTTGACTGGCTGGTGCATATCCACCGACAAATCAACCTGGAATTGGCAGGGCATCGGAAGCGAGAGGACGCAGCGGGAGAAAGCACACTGGCGTCACTGACGGGACTGAGGACGCATTATTGGTGATCTGGCCGAGGGAGGGGATTGAAAATTTTTAAAAAATTTTAGACTTTTTCTTTATTATTATTATTATTTTATTATTATTTTTTTTAACAGCCTGATGTGATGTGAGGATGGATTATACTACGGAGCGATGCGACCTTGTCCAGTCCATGCCAACTCAATTATTATGATCATTATGATTATTTTATTAGGCTTTTCTTACTACTCTCCGCCTTGCGCCCTACGTGTACTATAGCGGTAAATATATGCGACTGGAAGGAATTAATTATTGCAATTTCGCGATGACAGATTGTTGTCACTGGTGGGGGCAGCTCACGCGCACTTTGACTTGATCAATGATAGTCTAGAGTGACAATTAAAAATTTTTAAACACAGGGTTAAAAAAAATAAAAATTAAAAATTAGAGATCTCTGCAATCCAGGAACCCGGCCGGAAGCCAAAGCCCATAGCCAACGGACGAACATGACCGAGTGGTGGAGCAGGGAACAGGTCTGGAAGGGCTGGGCACAGCCGTGATGATGAAGAGTGGAGGGTTCCGTCCGCATACCTTCTCGGAGACCTACAAAGTAAGAACGGTGAGAGTGCGTTCTCTTGCATTCCCATCTGGTCCAGGATTGATTCCCAGTCGGTAGTGCATGACGAAATGCGTCCGGGCCGACAGGATGCAGACAGGATGCAGACAGAGCGCGTCCAGGATGACGATATTCCGGCTGTAAGGCCAAGCGCCGGGAGGGAAAGGGGAAAAAAGGACGGCGCATTTCGCGCGCGTTCCACGTGGATCAAGGACAAGTCGGTCGCGGGGGAACAGGAAAGCCAGGAGAAAAAGGTCCAGATTGGCTCGCCGCGGAGCTTACTCAAACGCAGGCCGTCTGGATCCAGGAACAGTGGTGGGGCCCAACACAGCCCGGACGAGGCAAAGTCGAATCAGATTCCACACCGAGTTTCCTTTCCTCCCGACGACTGACGTGGTGGGAGGGAGAGAATCCTGGCCGTGATGGAGGGTAGCCACGGACCGGGATGTGACTTGTACGATGCGCTGGACCTGATGGCCGCGGGTTGCTAGGAGCTCATCTCACAGGCAATATTTCGCAGAATGCGACTCGTTCCATGTTGGTTTCTGCTCATCTCGGTGAGCTAAGTCCGAACAATGGATGAATGAATGGGAGATTGGAGGTGTCTCCGGATGGCAACGCTCTGCAACCATGGTTGTCGCGAACATTTCCCATGGCTTTGTGGGCGTCGCCACTTCAGTCTTGCGGTCGCCTTGCCAATGAGATGGCACCGATCGTAAGATTCTTCCCTGACCCAATGCAAGGTACAGTCCCCATTTTCGACGCCTCTTCATCCTCCACCGTCCCCCCGACCCGCCCACTCTCCATTCGGTGCCTGGTCCAGAACCACGGCTGCCTCATTCCGTGGCGGTCGCCCAAAGCCAAGGTAGAACCTTATCCCCAAGCAGCCCTTCTGTTCCCCTGGTTGCGGTCTGCTAATCATAAGCTTGCATATGTGCGACGCCAGGAACCGATTGGGTCCACGTCCCAAAACCGTTTCAATGGAGTCGCCGCCTGTGGGGGGTTTGGTTTCCCGGTTCTCTCCTTCTGATTCGTCTTCTATGGCTTTTCGCTGCTTGTTCTTTGTCTGAATGGCTAATTACCGACCATGCACTGGCAGTCGGGGAGAAGGGGGGGGGGAGGGGGGGGGGGGGGGGGGGGGGGGGGGGGGAAGGTGATCAAGCGAAAAAGGTATAAAAACCTGGCAGGACGCTCTTGTCTCGGATCGTCCTCTTCTCTGTCTCTCAACACATTCCTTAGTCGTAAAGACAGTCCCCTCCTTCAGACGTCTTCGTCTCCATTCTTTTCTGCTTCAGATCATTCCTTTTCTGTCTGTCGACCAGACTCTCTTTTTGATCTACTTGCCTTGACCGGCCTGGATTCTTATACACTCCCTCAAAAGAGACTTATCACATCATATCATCGTTTCATATAAACGAAACAAAAAGTCAACATGTTCTTCACCAAGTATTTCGGTCTTGCAGCTGTCTTCGCTGCCTCTCTCTCTTCGGCCCTCCCGGCCATCGTTCGTCGCAATGAGTCTGTCCCCAACGGCGGCGTTCTGATCGTCAACAACCTGGACGTCCCCATCTACGCCTGGTCCGTCAGCAACACCGACGGCGAGATGCAGACGCTCAATGCCAACGGCGGCACCTACTCGGAGGCCTGGCGCATCAACTCTAACGGTGGCGGTATCTCCATCAAGCTGGCCACCGAACAGAGCCAGGACGACGTGCTCCAGTTCGAGTACACTGTGGCCGACCCGACCATCTTCTGGGATCTGTCTTGCATCAACATGGGCACCAACTCCAAGTTCACCAAGTTCGGTTTTGCTGTGACCTCCAATGACGCTCAGTGCCCTTCTGCCACATGCCTGGCTGGCGACACTGCATGCGCCGATGCCTATCTCCAGCCAAATGATGACCATGCCACCCACGGATGCCCTCTGAACACGGGCTTCACTCTGGAGATTGGCAAGTAGACGGTTTTGGGGTTCCCGGAGAGCCAAAAAAAAAATGGGAGAACCGCTGAGTGGTTTTCTTTCATCGGCGATTCGTCTACGTTCGACTACGATCAGCGATCGTGACTAGCCGGTTGAACCGGTCTTTCATTCTGCCCTACCCAAGAGGAAGGGTTTGCACCAAAGAAAAAAACAGAAAAATAAAAGACACATGGGAATCGGAAGATGAGAACGCATGTTCACGAGTCACGAGAAATGGGGTCCTTTTGTTAGAATGGATTGGATTGGATTGGATGGGATTGTTCTGATTTACTGCAGTCTGTTGCAGTGGAGTGTTGGATAGGACTGGGCAGACGGATGATTGGATTCTTTTCTCTGGACAAACTTTTCTCACTTTGGAAGTTATTTTGATTTGATTCGCCAGATACCACACTTGAAACAGTTTTAACAAAGAAAAAAAAAAATTCTCACCTGTGTGGTGCTCCACAGTAGAAATCCAGCCTCTCGGGCATCAGCGCATAGAGTTCCCCATTCAGATGGATTTTACTACTTGAAACTCAGGACGCTCTTGGTTGTCTGGATCGAACAGTCTGGATCCGTGGGTCGTTCTTGGGGGGCGCCACCCACGTCGGCCATTTAGGTCACGGAATATCACGTGTGGCGAGGCTTCGGCAGCGTTCAGCTCTTGTATGCATGTACATGGTGTACAGGTGAGGACGCCATGGGAGACATTGAAGATTATGATACCTGTGCAGTTGCAGCTGCAGCTGCAGCCGCAGCCTGCAATGCAGTGTGTCAAACGTCTATCGGTCGTTCAAAGTGATGGGCTTATTTCCCCCCCCCTCCCCCCTTGCTTCCTCCGAACCTCCCCCTTCATCCCCGGAAAAAGAAAACAAAGAGAGTTGGCTCTCCAGGGAACCACCAACATCTCCAGTTCATTTCCCTTTTTTTATTTCAGTCACCCATCTATCAGTGACCCTTCGCTCGTCCGACCTCTTTTGGTAGTTGGTACCTGCATGTTTGAGTTCATTGGGGAAGACCAGAGTTCCAGATTCCAAGTTTCCCAAATCGCCGAACGGGCAGGGTCTGGCCAACGACAGCTGCTCTGGGTAATAGGTACTTTTGTCACCTCTTGCTAATACTGGGTTATACGACTCCCCTTGAACGGGTTGACGGCATCTTCGATCCGAGTTCAACTGGGCATTTAGATTGGTTGATCCGGTTCCCCCTAGTAGTTGGTGTGTATCTCAAGAGGCAGTGCTCCTGGTCCCCGATCCAACTCACGTTGGTTACTGGACTGGCCCGGCCTGGACACCGCCAGTAAACAACGGATACATGGTCTGGATCCGATCCAGATTCTATGTTTTAGTAAGACCCTTCCAAAACCCCAGTTAGACATCTAGATCCGAACGCCTCCGGCTTTTTGCGTACTGTTCCATTCCGAATCCACATCGCAACCACGTCTGGGTGCGGGGTCTAGTGAAACTTGTCGGGTCGGTACGAACCATGAACGCTGTATAGATGGATTCTGGTTTGGCATCCCATGGATCAGGGAATAGGAGAGTAGGTAACATGTTGTTCCCACCCCCCCTACCCCCATTCTCCCAACTCCCCTCCCCAACCGGAGGTAGTTGGTGGCGATAGAACAAATCCGTGGCGACTCCGATGCCCTAGGTCTCACGTCTCTGATATCGGTCTTGGTTCGAATGTGCAGTATTTTTTTGAGGCTGTTTTCATCCCTTTGGAACAGTAGTCTTATCCGTCGACCTATCTAAACGGGCCGGGTCTACTTCTACAGCTGTATGCGTTTGTAAAGAAGCAAACAGAGGATAGATGCTGGCGTAGACTGTATCAGCGACTAGCCGACAGTGAATGGAAGGATAGAGGGGGGTAATGTGAATGCTACTCATTCACTGGGGCAGCCCGCAGACTTTCACCTTTTTGGGTGACATGGCTAGTTCTTCCACTTCTTCACTCTCGTCTACCATGGCTGCTGCATCTTGCTGAATCCCTTCCTTGCGAAGCGCTGCAAAAGCTGCTTTGCCTTGCCGTGCGGCTAGGCTAGGTTACTAGAAGATAAAAACCGATCAGAAGAGTTCCAAGACAACATGGCAATAATCCAGGATATATTCGTTCACGCCGACGTGGTTGTTTCGACCTATTCCTCCTCCAAAGATCTGGGCACTCGGCTCCTAACTGCCCAGTACAATGTTCTACTCTTGGCCGGGGTAGTGATGGGCTCAAATAGAACAAATGAGACGCTCCCTATCTAACCGTCTGCTTTCAGAATTACGTACTCCATTGCCCTCTGCCCTATCTTTAGAGATGGGACTCTATTCAAGCCGTTTCAGGAGATATACGGCAGACACGGAAACAATCCTGCAGACACCGGTCGTCATAGAGGTATGAAATGACGCCCGAAAGAGACAACAAAATACCACATTAGGGAATCTCCATCGAAGATGCAGCAACGAGGATCTTAATACAATTAAGAGCTGTTGAATACATGGATCGCCCGCCTTGACCTCTGTTTTTCAAGACACCAATCTCACCATGTCTCCCGACGAGGTCGGAGAATATCGCAGTCAAGCGTTCACGTCAGCCAGACGTTGCCAGGCTGATTTACGAAGCGTGCGAGTTGGATTCGTGTTTCATTGCAGCCTTTTTAGTCCAATACAGAAAAAGTAATACAGGTCGCCCACGATGGCAAAGCACGGGCAGAATGCCGAACTCTCAATCTCACCAGCTTTTCTCTCTTGGCTGAAGGTGAATGCAATCGAGAGCCATGTCTATCGTCGAGACATTGCCATACTGTAATGTCTCCCGAGTTTGTGATCAAGACGGGCACCAAGGGTGGAACAATTGACTTCCTAGTCGCCCAGAAAAAGTGAGGACTGGAACTTCTGAGAGACCGTGACCGGCTTTGTGAGCTGTTCTGTGCAGGCCAAAGAAGACCGAATGCAAGGACAGGAACCTTGCAAAGTTCTTCTGCTATGTCCGTCTTCATCACCGTTCCTGGTACTCTTGTCGCTGTTATCTTTGCAACCGGTCACTGGTGCTTTCGAGAGTTCGACATCAACCGACGAAGTCTTGAACTTATTGGGCCAAAAAGGCCCGAGGCTCTAGTTGGTTTCTAATAGTTCGTTAAAGTCCTTGGTATCTACTCAACAGGAAACCTGTTACAGGAGCACTGCACCGAATCAGTCATCCTACACAGTCGCATACATCCTCGCAGTTTTGCAAAGGCGCACAAGTTCGGACCCTGGGAAATAAGCCAGGCAGATGGCATGAGGCACTTCGCAGATATCCTTATTGCAATCATCCTTCGTCCTTGAATACCGTCGCAGTTTCGGACCACTTTGCTGGCATCGGCACGAACAGGTCTTGGTATCTCACCAGGGTGTTTATCGAAGAGATAGCGGATTCGCCAGAGGACTTGCGAAAGTAGGAATCGAATGAAATGGACTCAATAGCACCTGGTTGTATCTTTCCACTCCCAAGAACGGACTTTGTCAACAGGGCACGCTGAAGAGAAACCTGCTCAAAAGCATTTATGGAGCTTCTCCACCAACGTCATCAGATATGGAACTAGCAGCTCTTGATGGTAAAAAGACAGAAAATACCCGGTCTATGTTCCCATTTAAGCAGCTTGACCGTTATCCACGCTCCCCTGACCCCTGAGGCGCGCACCGCGGCCGCTGCCGAGTTCAACGACCTAAGTTCGTGCTGCCAGTTCTTGCTGACAACATACACCTCCTGGGCGCCGGGCCTCAACCTGCACGAGTGTTGCGCAAACGCCGTTATTATGGAGCCGGCCATGAACGACTGCGAGAGACATGAAACTGACAATATGCATGGTGTCCGATTCTCCATGAATACATTCTTTGATATGCGCAGTGAGACACCCATAGTGGCTTTTTCAGACACGCAAAGGAACCTGGTCCTTTTCCGCAGTGCATCGCTGCTTTCGCGACTGGTCAAGTCAGAGCCCTCGAGCTGAACCTCACCAGGAATGATCGCGAGCCGTCTTAGGGGAGCCACGAACTGTGGAGACAACGATACCGCCACACCAATGGAGGCTCTCATTGTTGACGGAGCTGGCAGACAGGCTCGGCAGGCTCTCTTCAGCCAGCCGCGCAGTCGACATCAAATTCCGCCGGATGATTGATCGAGAAGCTACCAAGGAACAAGCAGCACGAGCCAGGTTTGCAACTCCTTGATTCCTACCAGGGAGATGAGTTTGGACTTTTATGTCATTGACATTGTCCTCTTTGATAATCCCGGCTTTCCTAGTAATGACTTCTGACAATGCTTAATGCCTGCTCAGTTGCAATGATCAGAGTGTTACTGCTAGTCTGGATATTGTCGTTGGCTGAGTGCTATGCGGAGTAAGGGGCATGTGTCGCAGTACTCCATCATCTCTGCGCTGATATGCAACCTGAGAAGGTAATCGGGACAGTTGACATTTGCGATGTCTACACACTGGTCATAACACCTCTTCCTCTGAAAGTAAGTCCGATATTGCATACGTTATGTACACATTATGCAACTTGAAACTCCACAACCGCATAGCCAGAAAACCTGTCCGAGTGTACATTGCAACAGATGCTCGCGCCTGAGTCGACGGCGAAGGACCACCCACAGAGAGTGCCCGCATTGCGGGGTTGCTCAAAGATACTGCCATATTTGCGTAGCCCTAGGTGTGACATATGTGAGGACAGTCAGTTTGAATTACTGCCCACTTCTCTTTCCATCAGACATGGATGTTGGCGATGGAATCCGGACTAGCAAATGCAGCAACCAGTTCCAGAATAAACGACAAACAACCCCCCGACACGCAATGGCAGCGACCGTCTCTTGGGAACTTGTGTCAGCTGTCGGTCTCTTGTTTCTCGGCCTGGACCTGCTATGCATGCATCAGCAAAACACGTCAGGAGCTCATCAACGAGACGGAGTTTACGGATGGAGAAAGAGACACAAGTGAGATTATTCATTTAGCTGTCGACAAGAAGCCCAGGGATCGTCGCCATCTATGACGCTACTTTGATGTCGATGGGAGACTGAAAGCGGATCACTACGGATTGGTCTTTGGCGTCAAGGCGGACGGTACTCCTGAATACCCTGACGAGCGGCTGAAGTCTTGCTTGGAAGGCATGGTGGTCAAACGCAAGGCGTTTATGTTCCCAAAGATATATAATTCCAAAGGAAAATACAGGCACCGACGCGTCAAGGGAGAACGTATGCAACGGAACGACGATAGGACTTTCACAATTCGCGATCGTTCGAAAGCGGAGCTTTCTCGGGTCAGGCGGGCTCAGCTGGTGAGCGAAGCGATTTCTACAACAACCCTAACGGTTTGGGACTAAAGTCCCTCAAGTCTGGACGTAAAGAAGTGGCCCTCCAAAAGGAACAGTTAATAATGACAAGCGAGTTCTGGCTACTACTTTTGAATGTTTCAAGTTGTCTCTCACAAGTCGAGCAATATATTCGTTTACTCCAAACGAGAGAGCCAATGTGCTCTGGGACCTTAGTGTGTGCAACAGCTCTGGCCGGATCCGGACAACACAAGAGTCGCCCTACTCGAGAAATCTCTGAAGGATTGGTTCGTCATTGACGTCGCTGTCTTGGAGCTACAGAGGGGGGAATTCCATGCTGGATTCACTGTGACTAGTAAATTCGACAGGATGGTCATGGACTCTCACCTCAATAACGGCGGCCGCCAGTCACTAATGATATTCGCCTACGTCGGACATAGTACCTTGGGTCGACTTGGGTGCTTAGGCGAAGAGTGCCGACAGTAGTACCTTACACGTCCCAAATGGGTTGGTTGACCATAACCCCGAAGAATAGATACAGGGCGTCACCAGAGCTCGACTCCGACCAAGTACCGTGGTCTGGCTCTTCGAATTAATACGACAGAATCGAAACCGTGGCCCAACAAGAGCCGAGTTGACGCCGTGCTTACTGCAGCACAGACCAATTCCTAAATACTATCACCAATACCAACATCCTTCAACCAAGTGCAAAAGTGATTGTTGGATCACCATATAAGATCTCTTGTAAGACAAACCGCAATGGCAATTAGATGGCCCCAAGCTAGGTCTATCAATGAAATACAGCTCTTGAAGTTCCGATCTTCTTTAACCGAAGAGCAGAACGCTTTGCCGATTCAAGATGGGATACCATTCAAGTCCTATCAAAATTGCAAGGTTAACAAAGCCCGATGGTCCAAGGCACTGGACATGCAAGGAGCACATGAGCACATCAAAACGAGATGCAAGGATCCCCAATTGCAGGTGGTGGAGATTTATTAGGAATAGGGCGAATTCAATGAACAAACCAGTTCTGTTCGTATTGCACATTCGCCGCCTTAACACGGACAGTGGATGCTTCGGGTGAAACTAGGGTGCAACAACCAGCACAGCAACTGGAGCTAGAGAAGGAGTTCAGTACCTGCCAAATGGCTTGTCAACACCGTCAAGATTCAAACGTGATTGAATCGAGAAATTGAGAAATCGGCCCGGAGTCCATATCAGTCGGCGTTTCACTCTGGGCTTTCCCCCTACGAATGGGAATGGTCGCACCATTCGACTGAGACGCGGCAGGGGCGTATTCTAGAATGATGAACGTCTCAATTCTGTCCCAGCATTATTGATGCCAATTGAAACAGGCTCTGTGCCTGCGCCTGATTTCCTCAGTGCTGCTGACCTGGAGCTGGTGAGCCACCTGAAGGAAAAACTCATATGGGAGGTTACAGTGCATTAAAAGTTGCTCTGCCCTACTCCACACACTGTGAATTTGTACAACCACTGCATGTATAGGATGCAGATGCACACTGTGGATGCTCTTCATGATGTTCTGGAGGAAAACTCTATCCAACTGTATGTATGCAGCCAAGCCATACTGAATGTGTTCCAGTTCTGGCCAACATCTTCGCTGGGGAACAGGAGAGACCCCTTCCCTTGATCTCTGGTATCCTAAACACCTGATGAAGCATTTCATTTAGCTGGGTGACTATGTGGAATGGCATGAGCAACCTCCTGTCAGCAGTGCAATGCAGGCCTCCTTTGCCAGCATCAATGAGTACGTGACACACTTGGGGTATGCCACAATATACAAACAGGAGGTAGCCCAGGCAGCAGCAGACAGTCTTTCAGAGGAGTTGTGTATGCTAGTGACATTAACTCCTCCGAATGCCAGCAATTGCCACTATTACAGATTTCTCACACTTCTGGAATTCTGCACGGTGTTCGGAACCCAGCAACCATGTCACTATCAATTTTGATACTACTGAGGGTGTCAATTCACTGGAAAATGACTGGCATGCCCTAGTCGTTGATCCTGTGCCATTTAGTCTGCTTAGCATGACAAGTGTGCTCTTGACCTGCCTGTGGAGCAGGGAGGATGGCTAATGGACACAGTTTGAAGACAACTTGAAGTCCTAGGCACTTCTGATTGAACAGTATGCAACATCTCTGGCTTGAATTAAAGTCCCTGTCCAACTCTCGGAAGGAAAGCATTGAGATCAAGAACAGATGTGAATAGGACATTTCCACGGATTCGGACGGACCACGGCTGAAACATGGAGAAAATGAACATTCCGCCAGGCCGGCTTCTCGAATACGAACACCATCCCCTTCACCAGGTTCCGTTGGTCGGTCCAAAATGGCCAAAGAGTTTGTTGAACTTATTGGACCAAAAAGGCCAAAGGTTCTAGTTGGTTCCCAATAGTCCGTTAAGGCCCCTGGCATCTGCTCAACAGAGTTAGATCGTGATTGCATTTTGATGCTTCCTCCGTCTTTTCCGCTCTCTACTCCTTCTTCTGCTCGCAGCCAGCCGTCTGCTTCTGGGTTGTGGGGGCCTCTATACGCCAATATTCCTGGGAGAATACTTATATCATGGCCACTGTCGAGAATGAATGGACAAAACATATGCCTGTATGCCTCGCACGAATGTGCTTGCCTGAAGGAGACGCTAATGGCATCATTACGACCTCAGCCTGAGACGAATTAAGCACATGCTTGCTCGGTTGTTTCCTACGACTTCCGGCTCTGTCGATCTGGCTCACTTCTTTTCGACACTCATCGGAACATATTTCCCAGTTTATTTCTTCTTAGCTTAACATGGTGGTCAAGGTCGCCATCCCATATACAATCTGGAACCTCATGGGAGTGAGGGGGTTTGAAAGTATGTTTAAGAACCTGCAGCCTGTTCATGACTACGACTAGGTGTTCGATAAGATAGGCAAGCTGGTCATGAAGAATGTCAGTTATGAATGTCAGATCACCAGTGCACTCATTTCAACATTGCCAAGGGCCAGGCGGTGTCTGACTTGTTTGGCGCTCAAAAACATCAATCCGCCGCACTGCACAATTGGTTCTTGTTGGTGATCCTATGTACAATGAGAGACTTGAATTGTGCAGATACCGGGCCCTTTTGTATGTCAATATTGAGCAGGGTCCCCCTAGTGCCTTAGAAGATGTGTACGATGACTCAATCAACAAATATTGCAACTAAAGCACCCACCTCCCTCGTCTAGGGAGCATTTATTGCAGTTCCGGGTCTTTTGCCTTGGGGTCCCGCCCAAGCATTTAATAACCGTCGAGCCCAAATACCCAGCCCGAGTTCAGAAGGAGCATGGCTCCTAGTACAACCCCCTTGTGAAGAACCTTGGGACTGGCTACAGAACTGATGATGCTGATGCAGTTTCGGGGCTCCCAGAGCCTGAAATACAGAGACTATCAGCTATCAGATATTTAGAAGTGCCCAGAAGCCATCTCATACCAAGAAATAGGAAGAAGCTGAGAACCACCATTACTGAAGAAGAGTTCATCGGGCAGTAAGGAGAATTTGTCGCTGGTGAATCAGAGGAGAGAAAGAATGTATCCAATGACCTTGGCACCTATGAAGATTAAGGCACAAGTCAGAACATTCTCCTTTTCATATATGTGAAAGGTAAGATACTCAGAGCCGCGTATCGAATTTGGCTCGTCTACCTTTGTTATCCCAGACCGTGTATTATGAAAGTGTCCGTTCCTCTGATTCTTCTATAGATACAGGCAGCAAATCCGCATCTGGCAAGGGTGACGCCAGCTGATGAATTGATGCGATAGAGTGTGTGCACTGCATCAGCCTTGAGATGGACAGCTCCAACACTCCCAATCCACTTCTATGTAAGTTCTAAGTAGCACCTGCCCGACCTTCCTAGACACAGGATACAATACAGACCAGAAGCCGGAGAGTTTGCATTTCCATTTTCAGGCGGCCATCTAACCAACTCTCACCTGGCAGTATCATACTATGGACCGTCCTGAACTAGCCAGAGGCCTTGACGAGGCCCTTCACGCTGCACGCCGCAAACTAGCAGCATCAGATCAGATATATTCGATGCGAGCCGAGCATAGCCCACGGCCCGGTGGCAAAGAGGCGACAACTTCGTTGACTTCTATAACCTTTTCTGAATTGTCTCATGCCAACCGCTACGCACAGGGACAGCTAATCTAGTCATACGGAGCATCAACCCTTCAGATCTCTGCTGGATCAGTATGTGCTTCAGCAGCCGCCACCGAACGTCAATACTTCGACGCATGGGTCTACCCGCCTCTAAAACCACTTTGGCATCCTTGTCGCTTGCCATATGACAACGGCACATGGTACTGCCCATGATACAAAAAATACTATGTCCTCTACAGTAGTCTATTGAACAGACAGGTTATTGGACTTTGAATCCTAGCATCGGTCCCAAAAGCCTCAAAGCCTGCAAACTGATGTTTGGTGCCGCGGCTATTTAACATCTCCAGGCTCGGCCTTGTTGATGGGAGCAAGGTAGACCCTATCGGACATGCTTATTTCACCATTTAATTTATGTACGATCAGCTTCATTCCCCCCTGCGTACATTATCATCGGTTCCCAGGTTCAGGAAGTACCATATCTAACCCTCAATCCTAGTCTGCACGTAAAGGACACGCTCGTGCTCAAGACCTGAAAACAGAGCGTAGAGAATTCTATATCTCAGACAAGGGGAATAAATCAGCATTAAGCTATAGAATCAAGCAGGACAAGGCAAGGATGATACAACATGATGTCAAGTCTTGTGAGACTGTGAACCCCAATTTTTGGACTCCGCCAGGTCAACGCTTGCAAACACAGTCGAGCACAATAAGCTCCATTTGCACAGCATTTGTGGAATGCCCGTCATTGGAAACAAGAAGGGACTTAGAGTACACAGAACCTTGAAGTGGTCTCTCTTACAGAGTTGGTATGACTACCAAGTACTATAGCTATTGGTATGTACAGTCTTGGTGATACTAATAGTGATCTAGCGATGTCAGAACCAAGGAGTGCGGAATTAGAATCAACCGTCATACGGTTAGAAGTCAAGCTTAGGGAGCTGAAACTAAGGACCGACTCTTTGGAGGAGGGATCAGAACTCCCAGACACCCAGACACCCCACCGACCCTTTATCCTGCAGTTCATACAGGGAAGCCGAAGTCACCCGCGGTAGCACCAGGAAAACCACGGAAGTGAGAAACATTCAAGAGTCAGAAACGCGCTCAATGAGATTGTCTATCACCTTCTAGCCAGTCGCAAAACCTATTCCCCAACATGGTCATCCTTACCGATCTTCTCGTTCGGTTCACAGTGAATCCATGACTTTCATGAGTTGCTAACTCGAGGTAAATGGCAACAAAAAAACAGCGGATACGACCGCGATGAAAATCAAAGAAAACTATATCGGATGAAGCTACAAGAACTGGAAAACTGTAACCACAGAAACCACCAGCAGTCCCTGCCCCGGATGCCTCTGACCCTCAGGCCCAGAGAGTCGGCCACTGCAATTCCGCCGCTAGGAATACAAGTAGTGACAGTCAAGTCCAGCAACGAGTCTCCAATATGTGAGGAAATATGGACGGGATCCTTACCATCTCACCATCCATGCTCGTTGTTTTTCGATCTGCCAGACTCAACTAACACCGGTCTAAATCATTTCAAAGTCAAGAACGAGACAGGAATACCAAGAAAACATGTTCTGCGCTCACCCTAGAGGAAACCCAAGCTAGATCCACTAGACCACTTTAGCTACTACCGTGCTAAGCGATGTCAACCATGGGAGAACCTGATCGGTCGAGGTCATGTTAGGTTAGGTTAAAGTTTGCGATAAGGGATCCTATCCCGGTTCGCCAGTGAAGTGCTAGGAGCTCGCTTATTGAACCTTGGAAGAATGCCTGTCGATATGACAACTCGAAGGATATATGACGGAAGTGGTTGAGAGTTGTTATGAGCAGTCACATTCATTTCAATGCAATGCGTTTAACTTCCGAGCCATTAACTTAATTTGCCTTCCCCGCTGAGATATCGTACGCATTGACTCGGGATCATGGGTAAATGAACTTTGAACAAATTTTAATTAGGTTCTTGGCTCTCGTTGAGCTCTGAGTTATTACGCACACCTGTGCTAGTTTTGTTTAAATAAATATCAAGATCAAGTTTCTGCTGTGACAGTTAGCAGGGCGCTAGAAACAGCCCTCATTGAATCACGCCGCCTCTTGCCACTTTTGCTCTTTTACAGGCTGCTTGGAATTTTGGAAGCATTGCCAGACTTTCAACATGCAAGTGTAATAGCTAAGGTAGGCGTAGAGAGGAGCAGTGTTACTCTAGCATCATACACTCTAATGAACCCATTTGCTGTAATAGTCACTAGACTACCCAACCTCCTCAACAATAGGGAACCCAACCTTCTCCTTCAAGAACTGCACCACATCATCAATTTCATCGGGCACTTTATACCAGTGTCCAAACTCCTCATATTCCTTCCATATCACATCCATCCCGAACCCATCAGATAGGATGGACGCCATCCGTCGCCCCAAGTCTATCGACACCTTGGGATCCGCAGACCCATGGCCCAGGAATACTGGGGTTTTCAAGTAGGATACACATCCATCGGCATCATCTGCATCAGACTGAAGGGACGGCATACTGAGAATATCCCGGATATGATTGACCGCCTGGATGTGCGCAGGGACATCATCACCATCTGTATCGTGGGCAAATGGGTCATCGTCGTCTTCAGCTTCTGATTTTAATTCTCCCTCATCGCTTTCAAATTTCAATAGCTCGGCTATCTCCCTTTCAAAAGGTAACCACCCGCTCATTCCAACGAATCCCCCGAGCAGTTTGCTGCTCTCTCCATCCTCTCCCGCAGAAGGAAATCCTCCCAAAAGAGAGAACACAGAAGCTGCACACCCCTGGCTCAACCCTCCGATCACAATCCGACTATACCCATCGTCAACAGCAGGATCCTTTGACAAAATCCTTGCCTCTTCGTCAATCAGTGCCCGAAGAAATTCACTACTTTCCTGCAGTCCATCAAGCTGTAATTCAGACCGGATATTCGGATCCTCAAGTGAATAATTGTCGAACCACTGGTGGATAGGAATCCGTTTCAGCACGGTCGAGCGCCGTTTCCTTGCAGTGGGGAAGATGAATTTGGTCGTTGGAAGGCGCTTTGTGATGCCCGTTGTATGCGTGTGTTCGTCATCCCTGAGAGGGGGGATGACAAGGGGAGGCGAATAGGGCTTGGAAGGAGGCATGATGGTTAGAAATATATGGCTGAGAGAGCTTTTTGAGAATAAAGCGGGCGGCAAGGTTCCTTTTGAGGTGTGGACAGCCAGAAACAAGAAGTCGACTTGTACAGTAATCACATCATTGATAACACTAGTAATAAGCGCCGGACTAAATATAACTATTGGCGTTACTGTAGCACTCACTCTACAGGGCTCTACCACATCTTAATTTTTTACCATTACCAATAGTTATGTCAGAATGGGGATTCGATGCAACAGGCTAAATTAAGGTCATGTTAAAAATAATTTCCAGAGGTAGATCTCAAGCCCTGAGGCACAACAATGACCACTCTCTAACCGCAACACGGCCCTGATACAAAGAAGACCATGACTATGGCGTTTAACTTGAACATCGACGTTCTTCAATAGGAGCCACAGGGATATTAATTAGGTTTCAAATTAATACCAAGAGATCTATATAGGTCCTCGTGAGAATGCCCCCAAGATGCCTCGATATCGATCAGTTCGACCACGAGGAGCAACTAGTTGCAAACTCTTCTTTCGCAGTCTCTCTGATACTATTTCATCTGTCCACATTATTACACTATCACTTCCAACATGTCCGCACCAGAACTCCTCGACATGTACGTTGCCTTCGGACGACGCCGCGGAAACGATACCTCCATTGGATTTTCGTCCTCGCTCCTCCAGGGTCCGACCGATGTACGTGGTACCACATCAAAGGAGGCCCTACGCAGGGTGTTTCGTACACGATGAAGGTTGAAGATAACAAGAGACTGGACTCCTTTGGCATTGCGTCTCTGTCCAAAATCTGTACTATCCCAGCATCGCAGAGAAACAGGGTGCTAGCAACCGCGAAGTCTGTCCCGCTACAAAGATGTCAACGTTGGACTACAGAGCTTCTTACGAGGCTGGAGCAAAGAGGACTAGTGCCCTTGGGAACTGGTGCCCGCTTTGCTGCCCAAATTGAACCCTCCCGATTTGAGCTCGGTAGCACTGGTTCATCGTCAAGGGGTTCTTCGAGATCCGCGAGAACTAGCGGGAACAGTGGCAGCACCTCTCGTGACACGGGCACTAGGGCTTCTGGAAGTATGACCAGCTCTGCTACCCGACACTCATCTCGGAGTGCAAGTGGTAGTGGTTCGTGGACCAGCCGCAGGGCGTGATCAATTGGGTGGTCAGATGCATGTACAAGATCTTGGTACAGAGTTTGCTATTAGTTGCTTGACTGTTTGCTTCTGCTTGATTTCTCGTCTCCCTTTGTCAAGTTTTATCTGCATCTGATTGGCATTGCCTCTTTTGGCAATTGAGAAACATATCCATCTCACCCTGCAGGCCAGGCTTATCAGGGGATGGGTGGGGGATATTGTTATGAGTTCTTTTTCTTTTCTTTTCATTTTAATGTTGGGCGTTGGGATGGAATTCGGAAGGTAGCACACGCCGATCTCCTCCCCCCCCCCGCGGGACCCGCCGTATTGTATTTAAGGAAGGTCTCGACCCTAGTTCTAAAGAACAAGACAAGAGAGTTCTTCAATCTTTATCGTACTGTCTAAGTTTTCATTCCCTTCGTACAATCGCCGCTGTGAAACGTTGCCTTTGGCCTGAACCCTTTAGCCCTACTGAGGTGTCGCCTACAGTGTTGGGAGCTGTAGAGTTGATTGAGCCAGTTAAAGGACCGAGGTCTGGAAGCTCATCGTTCATATACCCTCCTGCCAGTCCATAACCTGCTCCCGTCGAACGTAGCCACGCACTGTGCCGCCCATTATGACGTTTGTACAATGTGTTTTACACATTTTATATGCAATGTCTCACTAAACAATATTATGAACATGCATCATAACAGCATTCTCCAGTGGATAAGAAGGTAGAATCTTCTCCACTGCACCCTCGCTAAACCACATACTCTCCCAGTCCGGATAGCACAATGCCTTAATATAGTCCCAGTACTCTGGAAAGAACCCCGCCATTTCCCAGTCAATAATGCCAACAACCTTACCACCCTTAACCAAAATATTCCTTGGTGTCAAGTCTGAATGTGTCATAACAATCTCATGCTGTGGCAGTGCCCGCACAAACCCTGCTATTTGATGTACCCATGGGCCACTCTCCACATTCCTCATTGCCTGAATGATCCCCTCATGAAACTCAACTTCATCGGCATATGGCCCAAATGAGCCCAATTCACTTGTGAATATTGGATCCTCACATGATGATTTGTCAATGGATCCAATGAAGTCTCCTTTAATGGAGTGTAGCTCTTCCATATATTTGTGAAGCTGAGAGATGATCTCCTCCTGCTCTTCTTCGGTCATATCTTCCCATACATCTTGAAGGACATCTCCTTCTATGTATTCCATGACAATTACTCCACGAGCAATTGAATCATCAATATAGGCGTCAAACACTTGGGGAACAGGGATGGAAGTCTCGGAACGAATAAACTCCAGTGTTTTGGCTTCTGCCAGGCGTGGGGGTTCTATCAGTTTGACGACAGTTCTGGGGTCGACTTTATAAACGTGTATCATTTCATGAGTGCCAAAGCGATCTTCCTCTTTCAGTTCCCAGTGTTTGGTTTTGCATGCCATGGCCGGCATTGAAAATTCGCGGTGATATTGCAGACGAGAGACGAAGGAAGGGGAGAGACTTAGGATCGGGAACGTGGAACCCCTCTGCGGAGTAAAGAGCTATATTATATTGGCTTGCTTGCTTGTTTGGAGAACCGTCAGTCTACATTCTCGGTTAATCTACACTAGGCTACGGCAAGCGACAGTGATCAATTCGCAATAACGAAGAATCATCACTATCGGCCCACCCCAGGGATACCTCGCGACACCTGGAGAATTTCGCAGGAGATTCTCAAGGTGGGTTCAGCTCAGCGGTCGAGAATTCTGCCAAAATTCTGCCCCCATAAGTCACCTCCAGATTAGGGAATTTTGGGAAATTAGGGCTTAGGGCAAATTCGCTCACGAGACATTGACGGATTCTAGGTACAGACAGCTCCGGAACGAAAAAACACTCGGCACACCTAGAGCTACTAGCCCGGCCCCGATCTTCAGCGATTAGTTCCCAAGCAATCACTACGTTTTCCTTTTTCCCTCATCGATCCCAACGTCACCGCCTTTCTCACCATCTCCGTCCGCAGCCAGCCTTTGAAGCGTGTAAGAAGACCGCAAATAGATAATCAAGCAGTTTATCATATACTATAGGAGGTTTGTGTAAATGATCATAGGAATTACTTGCACCGCACCTGGTATTCATGATTTCTCAGTCTAATTTGTCTTATGTAGTCAAATAGAAATCTTATCCTCAACAACTGGCCGGTTGGAGTAGCTGGTTATCTCGCATCGTTAACACCGATGAGGTCGCCGGATCGAGCCCGGCACTGGTCAATTGTCTTTTTTGGCCGGGTGGCAATACAGTGGAATCGCCGAACTTCTTCTTGGGCTGTTGCGTATCCCCTCTAATATATCTGTGGTAATGGTCAGCTAGCAAGAGGGGATAAACCCGGTCTTATCCTTGTTGATGACATTTTTTCTCTATGTCTGCAATTTATCATAAATAATGTCGGTGTTGCCAATCAATGTTGATGATGGCTCTGCTACGCAATCCAACGACATTGTGACATCAAAATCCCCAATCACCTACTCGAGCTAGCAGGTACAATGCCTGGTTTTTGTTAGCGAAATGTCGCACGCTTTTGTCTATGCGACCTTGAGAACGACGTATTTGTTTCTTTTCTACAGTGAGTTGACAGGCTAAGCTACCATGGATGGACTCTGTATGTAACAAATTTTGCTCTGCGGGGAAAGAGTAGTGGAAATTACACCTCTTGTCCAGTATTGGAATTAAACCCATTTTGCAGTTTTTAGTATGAGATGATGGCACTTTTCAGGGTTTCTTATCACTTACAATCTTAGTGTGTTCGTGCAAATACTTTTTCAGGTTGGCCTCTCAAGGACCAGTATGAAATAGACCGAATTCTAATACTACATACGCCGAAGTTAAACCATGGATAAAGCAATATAGAATTTCAGTGGACACTCATAAACAGGTACAAAGCATCTTATTTGGCAGTGAAATGTCGATTCTTGCTGAAAGTATTTTTTTATAAGGACCGTAGTGTACCTATATATAGAGTCAGGAGTACTGCATACTGTAAAGGTATCGCATGTAATGAGAATGCCAGGTATGACTAGAAGTAGACTAATTGACGATGAATTCATATATGTGAACCACTTCTTTGCCTCAAACGTTCCCTTAGAAGGGTTGCCTATCTCATCAACTGATGAGATCGCTGAAGAAAAAGCGCACTGAGGTGATCTTGTACAAAGGCCCAACAGACATCCTTTGTGCTTCCCACAGAGCTATTGACCTATCTAAATCTATGCACCCCAACTGGGCGTACCATCCCCATGGCTATGATGAGCGTATCACACCTAGGGAAGCGGTGAAATTGGAAATTGGAGTGTGGGCAGTGGGCATAGAATACAATATCGGGGAGTTGATTCCTAATTTGAGGTGAGTGCGTTATCCGACTTGATATTATCTTGCAGGAGTTGACGTGTTTGGATTGTATTCTCTAGCTCATGAAGGTCGCGAAGAAAATATCAAGTTAACAATATGGGAGAAACCGACAGGAGAATGCTTTGGCAGATGTGCTCTCACTCCTCACTCAGTATATTTAGAGCTACTGAGACAAACAGCCACCGACTGGACCTATCTGTAACATGGTGTACAGGTCAGACTGCATATCTGTCAATATACCAAGAAACGAATCGATTTCTGGTATGAGGGCACGCGCTGGGCGCGCCTTGGAGAGGAAAAGAGAGAGAGAGAGAGAGAGAGAGAGAGAGAGAGAATGTGTGTGTGTGTGTGTGTGTGTAACCTCTCTACAATGCTACATGACTAGGGGGTGAAGATCTGCCTGAACCGAGGCACAATCAACACTACCTGATAATGTGTATCAGCAGCAACGTACCGAGAACAATGCTATTGCAGAATTGAATCAGACTGATATTATTGACTGGGTAAGCTGGATTGGAGGTATTGTTGAGTTGGAGTTATAGTACAAGTATCAAAAAATATGGAGATAAAACGAAATGACCAGTGCCGGGCTCGATCCGGCGACCTCATCGGTGTTAACGATGCGAGATAACCAGCTACTCCAACCGGCCAATTTCTTGTAAGTAAGATTTCAAGTAATTTCTAGACCAACCATTGATCTCTTTCCGTCTTTCTCTTGGCGGCCCCCCGCCCCTTCACCTTTTTTTTCTCATTAAAAGAAAAAGTATATTTATTTATTTTATTTAAATTTTATTTTCCTCTCTATGTACAGGGATGGTTATTAGGGTACCCTAGTCGTGTGATGTCAACCCGGCGCACCCTATAACGTATCTGGTAAGCGAGCCGATCATGCAAGCGAGCCGATCACCTCTGTATTCCATATAAAATGGCACTTTTTGCAACCTCAATATCTCAACCACTGATAGTTGTAGAAGACTACAATTAAACAAGAGTGTGTAAACTAGTTCTGGAAGTATGTTTCTGGTTTTTCCATTTTTTTAGATAATTTTTCTAGCTTTCAATACTAGAATTACTAAAAATACAAAAATTACAGCAGTAATTTATCTTTCCTGAAGAAATACTTATTGCAGGGACCTCTCTGCCCAATATCCACAAATGCAGCACTATATTATGCTGTCTCTGAAATTTCATGTCCTCTAGAGGGTGTGTTGTTGAGATATTGAGGTTGCAAAAAGTGCCATTTTATATGGAATACAGAGGTGATCGGCTCGCTTGCATGATCGGCTCGCTTACCAGATACGTTAGACCTAAGACTTCAGCCTATTCTTTGAGTTGAAATTTCTCTTCTTTGGCCTTTGACTGAGCCACTCGGGGTCTTCCTCAGCGGCCAGAGCCACGTCTCTCTCCCTTTCGAGTTCCTTTCGTTTAGTCAAGTATGATTTGTGCGACCATAATATACCTGGTCTCCGAGGGTATTCAGTGGGGTCAATACCCCCTTTCTCCATGTCTGCCCACTTCTTGCTCAACGAAGCCTTTGATATGGTACCAATCATGGGGTTAGCTGGAACAAAGGAGCAAAATCGCTTCTTACAAGCTTTGCATCCCCGAATTGGGATGACATATCTTGGCGGCATCTCAGCAGTCCACCTGGGCTTCTTGTCGAGAAATCCCTCAACACCACAGTTCCCGCAGCGGGTTTGTACCTCTTTTTGTGTGGGACCTCGCTCTTCCTCCGTTAGACGAAGCAAATACTCTTCCCAGTCTGCAGATCGGGCACATTTGAGGCTACGCCTCGTCGCAATCTTGTAGCCTTGATTCGGATCTAGTGGAATGAGATTTGCGAAATAGGTCCCACCAACGTTCGAACAACAGGTCGGACGGCCACATCCGTGTAATCGATACCAGATGACGTACTTCTTTGGATCTTGCTTTGCGTAGGAGGCAAATATGTCATCAAGAACTCTTTCGCGACATCTTGAACATCTTCTACGCACAATATCGTAAGGCCTCACACCAGGAATAATCAAATCCCTGACACTCTCATGTCTTTGTTTCTGTACTCTGGATATGTACCAGGTTGCCACCTTGATCACAATATTCATCAGAGTCTCCTTGCAGGGGCTATAGTTGCTCGGCGACAAAAGGTAGAAGGCTGTCAAGAGCTCGTGTTCGGATGAGATAGGCTTCTGATCAATTTGAAGCCCACCTTGCTGTTGAATCCATTTGACTAGTGGATAAGGAACTTCATGCCACTCCAAAATATTATCCCAGTCAGATGGAAGTTCTGACAGAAGTTGAAGCTGATGAATATTGCGTATTATAGTGCTGTCTACAAGCACCTGCCCAGCAGCTTCCAGAAGAGACAAAATCATATGTCGGGTTAGATGAGATCGTCGTAGTTTCTGCATGGAAATTAGTACCGGAATGTCCATATATTGTCAGCCAGGCACATACCTCTTTTTCCGTACCACTCCTTATCAGTTGCGAAAAGGAAAGTTGAGTTATGGTCCCATCACAAGCCGTCTTTTCCGGCACATTCATCGCCAACTCGAATTCATGGTATTTCTCCGGGAATGCAGTTTTCAGCTGGCAATTGGCGTCAGTTTCTAGCCGGTTCACTACCTCCCTATGCTCCTTATCGAATTGTCCATAGAGTGCAGGACGATGTATGGTCTCATAGAAATTATCCACAATTGCAATGCTGCCCAGTCTAGCAGCAACAGCTAGCAGTAGGTCTTGTTTTTTTGCTGATGTGCCTCTAAAACGGATGCCACTCTCCGTAAAGGATCCATGATAAAAGAAAAGCTGCGGGTGTGCCACAAATATAACGAATCTCTTTAGCTTCTGGCCCTCCAGCTCTAGGTGAAGTTCCACGTCTTGGAGCTGGCCCCAAAGTCTCAAGGGAACAAGGTGAACGAGCTTCTTCATCCTTTCGCGCACGTGGCGTCCCCAGCATATCTCAATTTTAGCACCCATATTTCTCCTCAGCAAGAGCATAAAATCCTCGTGGATTCCATATATCTTCTCGTTGTAAAATAGCAGCACGTCCTCTGTTCTATCACGTCGACAGATGTGGTCGAAGATGAAACAGTTCTCGGATGAGAATCCAGCCTGGTTTATCTGCTGCATTGTAGGATTCGAAATGTTCTCTGTCTCTTGACAGTACGGATCTTTCACGTAGAAAGTAGGATTGTGGAGATGGCAGGCAACAGGGGCACCAATTTCACCACTTGGATGCAGGAGTAGATCTGCCGGTCTTTCTACCCCAATGTCCTTCCACATCTCTGTTTCTTGAGTGGTAAAACCCGAAAACGCTTTGGCTAAATCGTATCTGACAACTAGGGAGGGGGATGGAGTTAGCCCTACAGGACAGGCATTGTGGATGCGGGAGTTAGTTGCCTTGATCTCGATCTTCCAGGTCACGTATGAGAGGCTCCAACTCCATAAGTCGGGCTAACTCATCACGACTCAGGTGCTCCTGTGGAGATGGAAGCCAAAGGTTCCCAAAGAAATGGTAGGGATTATGAAATCTGTTGTCATGATGGGGGCTTTGCATGATGACAGGCACCAATGTGGCCACTTTTTCTCAATCAGAGGTCGTGTTCGATGTCTTGGTAAGTGTTCCTGAACAGGGTGTATGAGATACCCGTTACTCATATCAGACTTTAGATCCGTACTTGTGGTATTTGACTTCTCCCCTATGGATGCAACCAGGTTAGGGGTTCTTCGGAGGGTTGGTAGGGGACGAAAAAGTTGAGTAGGGCAACAAAAACAGGCGAAGGTGGTTATGATCACAGGCTAGAGAGGCTCATCCAGCACAGGAGATGAGCAGAGAAGAGAGGGATCCTACTGAAAAGAGATGGAACGAGCCAAGGGACCAGAAGGAAGGAATTGAATTGGGTGTGCTTGGAGAGAGAGAGAGGAGAAGAGAGGGACAAAGGAACTTGTCTATATCTACGCCCGTGGGCATCACTGGACTGCAGGGGCTGCCAGCCAATCAAGCCTCGCCATCAGGTTAGAGGGCTTTGTGAGATTGGATTATGGTACTGTGCCACTTCACTGCTGCTGACCTGAAGGAACCAGGCACCACGACCTGGCAATCACTGTCTACATCATTTCCATATTTCCCTTCTTGTCTTTTTTTTTTTTTTTTCAATTCATTTCTTTTGGTCAACAACTTTCGTCATCATCATCAGGCAGTTCAGAAAATCCATCAGATATCTCCTTCTATTCATTGCTTCCACAACTGCGTCCCTAGACATTATTTTCGGAAGCCTCATAGCACAGTACTGGACCAAACTGTTGTCAAGGTGATAGGAATGATTGATTATATTCTTAGCGGTCTTCCTTAGGCAGGCACTGAGTGTACGTCGCTCTCCTAAGACAAGGTAGTCTCACCTCTTCTAGGATCCGTAGTCGGCTGTCTCTGGTGATACAGTAAAGGGTCTTCTGAGGCGGCGGTTTAGTAATTCATAGAAATAACTACTACAGGTACTGTAAAGGTAGCAACATATATATACTATTGGTCAATCGGCGCTCCATTAATTCGAAGCAAGAAAAAAGAGGTCAATTTTCAGGTCAGAAAACGATCTCATCCATCCAATAGCGCAAGAGATGATCGCCGGCGACTCTCTACTCGACTAACGTCAGATGCATGGCGTTGAAAAGCCATCTTATGCAACAGAAACACTCCGCAATAATTACATTCGAGAGGATCTTCATGTGAACGATAAGTACCTAAATGCCGTGTCACGCATCCAGCATCGTGAAACATCTTACAACGAGTCCCATTAGTAAAGCATTGAAAACAAGCCCGTGGTTTTTTTCGAAGTGTCTGTGAGATAGTCCTGCGTGGTATGGAAGAGCTCATCGCATGAAGAGAGCGTGGTCTCCATGTTTTTTTTTTCGTCAAGGTAGTCTCTAGTGCTTTTAGACAAGCCCCCCAGGCTAGGCTCGGAGCCTGCTGAGATTCTCTAGGTGCCATGGGCTTTCCCCGTGGTGGGCTGAGCTGTAACCCGGGTAAATTAATAACACAACTCGCATAACGGCTGCAGAAGTAGCCATGCCATGTTCAGCCCACCTGCTGACCGCCACATCGTTTAATGGAGTGTCAATTAGGCGGGGTCGATGTAGACGCTGATAACCTCGTAGGGATTAATTAGATTAGATATCTGTTTTAACCATTTATCACAGCACGGGATGTTTATCATCTGGTCAGTACCTACTATCAGTATCAGTGTCTGTCAGTGTTGTCTCGTCTCTGGCTGTCAGGATCAGGTAATATTCTATGGACCTACTCCAGGTCTATCTATAAGCAATGTTACACAGTGCCAGGTGTCCGGCGGCTTCTTACGTGTACAGCAAACAAGTCATGACCCAGGGCTTAGGCATAGATATAGAATATGTACATCTCCCCCCGTTCAATGAGATCAACATGGCCTTCCGTTTTGTGGTTTTTTCTTGGTTTCGTTTTGTTTTCCCCGCCGATTCCCCGGTCCTCGAACCAATGCAAATGCATGAGAAACGCCGGTGATGGATGATGTATACATATATAGGAACAAATAATCGAACAAAGAAAAGAAAAAAAAATGCTAATGCAAACGAATGCAACCAGATCCGTTCCGATCCAATCCAATCCAATCCAGTCCAGTCCAATCCACACATCATGTAATCAAAAAGTCCATATCCATATCTTTGATGATCTTCTCCCAGTCCCAGCTCTCCTCGACCTTGGTGTCCATCACCTCCCAAACGCGCTTCACGACCTTGTACGCCGGGTCGATATTGCGCAGGTTCGAGTATGCCTTCAGCCGGTCGAAGCCGACGCCGATTCGCTCGCGTTGTGCCGGTTCGAACGCAGAGCATCCTAGCAGGAAGAGCGGCATGAGCACGATGCTGTATGCGCCTGCGTCCTGAGGGAGTTGGTCGAGGTAGGACAGCCCGTCGTCCACGACCTGCTTGATCTTCTCGCTCGGTCGCGATGGACGGATGGTGCGGAAGAGGTACACCCAAGTCGACTGCCGGTATAGCTGGGCGAGGATCCAGTTGGGCGTCTGCGGCTCGTGCGAGGTGTCCCAGCCGCGGATGGCGGAGTCGATGAACACCGCCTCGCTTAGTGTCGGGTAATCGACTGCGGGCTCGCAGCCGTCGTTGATGCGCTGCCGGATGCGGTCGCGGATCTTGGTCACCTGCGAGATGTAATTGAAGAGGCCGTCGAACACGCCGAGGAACATGCCAGCCTGTGGCTGCGGCACGAAGTCGGGCAGTCGGAGGTCGTTGGGCGTCAGTGTGGGACGACGGTCGAGGGTTGTGAGGGAGTTGGAGACGTCGTGGTACTGGAAGAACTCGAAGATGAACTGGCGGAACTTCTCGTTGCGCGCGCGCTGTGTGACCAGCAAATAGCGTGCGGCGTCCATGTGCGGTCGGTACTCGCCGTTGGTCTCGCCTTCGCAGATGGTGTTTAGACTCAGCGCGATCGTGGATGCGATGATGGGATCCTCGACTAGCAACTGCGGCTCCTGATCGGGCGGTTTGGACGCATTGTCGATGCTCTCCTGCAGGTCGCGGATGGCGTGCTGGAAGTGGTAGAAGCGGCGCTCCTTCAGCCGAGGTTCCGGATCGACGCCGGACAGATGCGAGCCGGAGAGACACATGAGGGAATGCATTAGGCCGCGATGTTGCGTGGCCATGGGTAGGAGGATCTCCTTGAAGGGGTTGGAGTCATCATTGATCAGGGTGAGAACGCGACTGAAGCCGTAGACGAAATGGTCGAGAAAACGGCGATCGATATCGGTTTCAATACCGTCGATCAGGATGGGCAAGGCACGGGGGACAAGGATAGTTGTTGTATGGCGCGCGGCTGTCAGAGTCAGTACGAAACTCCGAAAAGAGGGGAAAAAAAGGGAAAAAAAAGGGAAAAAAGAGACAAAGAGAAAGAAAGAGAGGGAAATACCTTCTTCCATCTTTTGCCTGCCACTCTTCCAAACCTCCTTCCGAGGATAACCTTCGCAGACGACTGCATTCTTCTGACAGTTTAAACAGGTGGGCTTAGTCTCATCGCACTTCTTCTTTCTGCGTCGACAAGTGATGCAGCCGGTCTTGGAGCGACCCTTGGTGATTTTGATCTGGGCGCCGGACAAAGGGAGCGGGTTCTTGCGCGGACGACCACGTTTCCGTGGAACGGGTACGGCCGGGCCCGCTGTGGGGGTCGTAGCGGAATCGGGCAAGGGAGTAGCGGTCTTGATGGTATGTAAATCGTCGGAACTGTCGAGTTCTTCGATTTTTGGCGTGACATCGGCCGTTACATCGGTCGAAGGATCGGGGGTCAATACGGCGAACTCTAAAGTTTTGGAAGGGGAAGAAGAGGAATTGGTGGCAGTGTTGGCGGAGGCGATGGCAGTGATAGTCGAGACGGGAGAAAACACCGACGGGACATCGTCTGCATCCCACGACTCGGGCGAGACGTCTGAAACGGCGGCATCATCGGCCGGGATGGTAGTAGGGAGGCCATCATCGTCGTCCCCGGATACTGATACTGCGACGGGTAGAGTGGGGAGGCGTGGGTGTGTTAAGGAGACAGGGCGGGGAGAGCCATGGCGGAGGCGCCGGTCCCAGTCGGGAGAGAAGATGAAGGCAGAGCGTGAGTCATGCATGGACAGGGATGACATGGAGGACGGGAGGGGAAAGAAGGCGAGCAAGGAAGAAGGGCGAAGGAAAGGAGAGAGAGAGACGAAGGAAGAGGAAGGGAGAGAGATGGAGGAGATAGAGAGAGTATATACACGAAGGTCGCAGCGAGCGGGGAGACAACCCACAGAAGACGGACGAGGACTGACTAGACAGAAATTAATTATTAGTTATTACTACGCTGGAGACATCAGTCATGGAAACGAATAATGGAAATGCAATGCACCCCCGCACTGGGCCTGAGCGATGGCGGGCGGGAAAAAAGCGAGGGAAAAAGCAACGTGGGCCCGCTTCTGTCTCAGTAATTTAGTCAAAGGTGGTCTGTACAATGTAGAGTGTGCTCCGTGAAGGATGGATGGATGGATGGATGGATGCAAGCCCTCCATCATGCCATCGCCCATCCCACTCTGGCCCCTGGCTTGTCGACGGTGGCTGTTCTGCATCCCCCCTTTGCCAGAGCAGAGCCACCCCGGCAGACGGCGGATTCAGCTGGCTTGCAGCACCATCGAGATCCCTACGATAGATCGAGGAGTTCTTCGTCCGTCCCCTTTTCCTTTCTTTTTCCTTTTTTTTTTTTTTTTTTTTGGTCCCCTTGCCAATCCGGGGAAGCGGGCGCCAACCTGGCCTCTACCCCACACATGCACGTACGACGAGCGTCAGAAGATCCCGTTGTAAAGCGTAATAATGCGCAGGTAAGAATTCAGGTAAGAAAAGGCGGCCAACAGCGGCCTTTCCACTACATAATACTAATAATATTATATTATTATTATATTATTATTATTTATCTGCCTTGAGTCTGACCGCGACACACATGACCGCCTGCGTGACCGGGCGGTGCGAGCCCTAGCGAGCTGCCTAGATAGGCATAGTCTTCGCTCTGTCTGCCTAGTTAGGGTCTTGAGCGCTGAGCCCTAGCCTACGCTTGTGTCCGTTCAACATCGTCAACTCTTCGTCATGCCGGAGCTCCCGGTAGAGGAATCATGGGGGGAATCATGGGGGGAATCATGGGGGGGTCGTGGATATCATCCAAGTTGTAGGACATTGTAGCATCTTCATCTAGAGTCAATCTCCAAAGCCAACGCTCCACACCATTAAGGTTGCCCTTGCGGCCCCCCCATCCGTCAAGTGGGTAATCAACCAAACACCACCCGCCAATCGACTGCGGTCAGACTGAGACAAAAACAAAAGACAAACGGCAAGATACAAGGTATACACAATAACTAAGATAGAAGAAGATGCTTCTTCCAAGAGCTCCCATTCCCTTCCCACCCGGTCCCACCGTAGACGACACCACCATCAACAGCATCCATTTCAACCGCTCCGCCCTCACCCACTACAACTACACTCTCTACTCGAACGGCACCCTCTCCAATGCCTCATCCTCCTGCTACCTCGTCTTCGGCGTCTTCCGCCCCGCCATAATGGCCCGGCCGCCTAATACCTCAGGCCCAGGCGACGACCAGGACTGGGACGGCAGCTTCGTCAATACAACCTCGTGCTACGCTCCTATCCGCTCCCTGGGTGCACACGCCCACCTCGGCATGGTCTATGCTCTGCTCTTTGCGATCGGGGGAATCCTCACGCTGCGTAATCTGCGCATCCACGGGCAGCGTACGCACGGGCAGCAGCAGCAGCGCCTCAGACCGCTGGACGGGTACGCGTCCGGGTACGAGTTTGCGTTCGTGTCCTCCGGGGCCCTCAGCCGTCGCCTCAGATGGTTCTGGCTTTTGTTCATCGCCGTCTGCGGAGCAATCAGCTGCTTCATGACCATCGACGTGGATAGAGATTATCTGCAGACTACCCCGTTGATGCTGCAGTGTCTTTTCTACACCATGTTGACTCCGGGCGTGATGGTGGCTGTTTGGGAGGCTCGCAATTGGTATACACACTCTCACTCTCTCACTCACATATATGTGACACATATCCCATACCTGCTAGGTAGCTAATATCTATACACTGTACTACGTAACTAACAAGACAAATTAGGCCCAAAACGCAAACCAGATCCACACACAGACAGGACACCTACCTCTCACTGCTCTTCTACCTGCTCGCGCTGACGACGTTCCTCCTCAGCGTTCCACGCGAATGGCACCCGGTCATCCACCAGAACAGTCCGCAGGAGGAGGAACTCCTCGCCCGACCGTTCGCGACAGACACGCGCTTCAAGACGGCCTCTCTCACGGCGCTATCTGGTTTGATACTTGCCTGTTGTTATAGACTTATTTTACACCCTCGCCATCATGTAGTAGCCGCCGCCCCCGCTGCTATGTCCTCCTCTTCTACACAGGGGAGGAAGGGAAACAGCAACAGCAGCAGCAGCAGGAGAACCAGTGTTGTCCTGTCATCCATGCTAGCCAGCTTAACTAGCAATCTTCGCCAGACTCCGCTCCACTTCGTCCTGGGTGTTGTCCTCCTGGGTCTGAAAATAGGGTACGCCGTCGCCTCGGCGTTTAACTGGTCTGTGTCCCCGCTCAGATACGGTGTGCGGCCCGCTTATCTGTTTGGACTGGGGTATACGCCTGCCTTGCTCGTTTTGGTGCTTTTCAATATCCTTGGTTTCTGCGAGGGTGTTGATGATCTTGTCTCTGTTTCTGGTCCGGATGATGGTCCGAGCTACTATGCTCATGGTGGATTGAGAAGGCGTGGTAGTGCATGGAAGGGCCCTGCTGCTCGTGTTACGGCTGGTATTATTGGTAATGACCGTGGGAGTAGTGAGGATGTGCGATGGGGTAGACGTGCACGGTTGCATGTGGCGCCGGATCTGGAATTGGGTGACTTGGATGGTCGCTCGGAGGATCCTCGTAATAGTAATACGGACGATGGAGGAGGAGGAGGAGGAGGTCGAGATTCCCGGGCCTCCTCTATACATAGAAGTGGCTCGGAGACGCTGCGTGGATCGAGTGATGCTACACTTACGTGACTCAATCAAGCTAAAATAGACACCTAGGTAGACAAGGTCCTTCAATCTAGTTTCATTCGCCTATATCCCACCCTACCAGTCTAGACTCCATTGACTATGATATCCATATTAACAGCAGCAATACAATGCATGAAACGACAGAAGGTATTCTCAACCCAATGCAAACCCAACCAACGCCATCCATGGGCCTAAATAAAACCAAGATGAAAAAAAAAAAAAAATCAAGCGAAACACCACTCTTGTGGCACGAATGAATAAAGGATCAGGCCGTCACCATGAGTCATGTCATGCAGTCATTTCCAAACAAAAGCAAAACAACACAACAAACCCAAGTAGTCACCGATAGCCAGCCACAGACTAAATGAAGACTCGATCCAACTGGCGCAGTGCCCTCATGTCCTCCCCTCCGAACCCGATCTTCTCGTTAGGAATATCCTTCGGTCCCTCCGCTGTCCGGCTAGTCGCTAGCGGACTGTTCCCCGCACGCGACAATGAGCCGAAACGAGAGTCTAGCGGCGGAGCTGCCGAGGTCGATGGCGGTAAGGACACAGGAGGCGCAGGAGGCGCAGGAGCAGCCGCGGTCGCTTGCGAGGTGTTCACCAACGTACCGATACTAGGCACCGTAGTCGTCGTTGCTACCGACGGTGAACGCGGTGGTACCTCCGTGGCTTTCGCCAGTGGAGGTGGAGGGGGTGCGTGAGAAGCAACTGGTTTCAGAGAATGAGGGCTGTACAGACCGGGTGGGGCGCCGTTCGTCGGCGGCACCGTCGTCGACGTCCTCGGAGACGTCAGGCGATGATCCACCGGTGGTGCATTCACATATGTCTGCGGGCTTCTTGGAAGCTGGTCATGTATGTCTGAAATGCGAGGCGATCGCACAGGGAACACGGGGAGTGCTGAAGCTGGCGCGCCGGGTGGGTGGATCGGTGGGGCCAACGTCACTTCCACTTGTGTAGGGGGTCTCTCGTAGGGCAGAGGTACACCTGGTTGCGGAGGCGGGGGCAGGGCTGTAGAGGACGGTGGTAATGGTGGTGGCTGCTGGTGCGGTTGTTGCTGCTGCTGTTGTTGGTGAAGCGGCGGTTGCGGTTGTTGTTGCTGTGGCTGATGGGGGTGATGTTGGCCGTACGAAACCTGGCCGTTCGCAGCGGTCAATGGAGGGAGATACGAGTTATAGGGAACAGCAACTGTAGGCGGGGTGGCCATGGGAGTCGGCGGCCAGCCATACGGCCCCGGATACGATTGCGGATGTGTAGCGCCCGAACGGGGATATACGCCTATGGGATGAGGTGTGATCGAATAGCTAGCACCGGCCATGGGTCCGCGAGTGACCACCGGGAGATTCTGTTGATCGTTGACCGTGGATTCCGGGTACAAACCCTTCTGCGGGCGCACATGTCGCAGTGCCGGATCCGTCGACGGTTGCTGCAGGTTCGGCGCCGACGGATGCGCCCTTGAGTAGTAGCTGATAAGGTGGAGGTGTTGGCCGGCGGATGTGGTGATGCTGAACGACTGTTTCATGAGGCCGTCCGGTTTATATCGATAACCGTCCGGTCCCTCATCGCCATTGTCGCCGCGATCGTCGTCACTGCCGCGCGTGCTCTCCGGCGTCTTTCCGGCCCTCGACACCGAAGACTGTGACACACCATTGCCTCCGCGCTTGCCCTCCATTTCTCTGTAGGTCAAAAAGCTGCCGGATACGCGACTCGCACTCCATGACTTGCCGTCTGTCCAGCGTCTCATGCCCGCTTCCCGTTCATCCCACACGAATACTGATCCCGACCGGATAGACTGCCGCTCTTTTTCGGAGAGCCGCCTCTGCACTCGAGGAAGCAAGCCAATACGGCACGCTTCGAAGAGAACTATTGCGTCCGCTGGTGAGCGGACATGTCCGTAGTACGTCTCCATCCACCCTTCAAACTTTCCGACGATTCGCTCCGCAGAGATTAGCTAATCCAAGAAACCAAGCGAAATCAGGGGGGATTCTGTTAGACCAGTCGATATCTCGGAGAGAGAAGTTGAAGAAGTGGGAACAAGGGTTGAAGCGGAGAAAAAGATGTCTACAGGATTGCGGGATGCTCCTATATAATCCAATCCGACTTCGTTGCTGCCTCCCGCAGTCGCTTCTTTTTGGTACAAACAAAGGTAGTTTGCGAGACAAGTTTATTGATAAGGTGGCGGACCCGTGGTTAAATGAAACGCAGGTCGGACGATCCACTGGTTTCCTTTCTTTCCAGAAACAGTAGTGCAAGACGAACCATGGGTAGGGAAAGGAGGAGAGGGAAGGGTGAAAAAGACACTGTCTGCGAGTGTGTGCGCGTGTGTGGTGGTAGTGGTGGTGGTAGTGGCAGTGGTGCTGGTTCCCGACAGCGATCTAGGATGATTGATCTAGACAAAAGAGAATAAGTGTGAAGAAAGAAAAAGTAGGGAAAAAAGAAGATAAAGAAAATAAAATCAACTTAAACGTAAGATAAAAAAAAAGGTTACAAGGCGCGAGGGAAGGGAGAGATGCAGGAAGAGGGGAGTGGGGAACGGCAGACCAGAGACAAGAAGATACCAAGATTATTAGAGTGTGATGGGTGCGAAGGGGCTTCTCGGGTCTTGGGACGCTGGTACGATGTGTGGACAGGAAGGAGTAACTAAGTTAATTAAATCAATAGCATGCATGTGGAGCCCCTGCTTATGATTCAAAATCAGATAGAGAGAGCACACAGGGCAGACGGAAGAGCAGCAGCAGCAACAAGCCACAGGCAGATAAACTTATTTCCTAGCTTCAGTCTACCGGACAGCCACCCACATGGACTGCTTACCGACAGCGCGCCCTTTGGAAGCACCCAGAAGCAGTGACTCGTGGCGACGGTATCCATAACGGGGCAAGAGTGCGAAGGAGGCGCTGGAAACAGGGCGTCACGGTCGGTTCTCCCTCGTCCGAAGCGTAGAGACTTATCAGGTGGAGCACCCAGGGAGCGAAACGCTCAACTCTAAACTCCACAGGCTTTTTTGGGGGACTGAAATGTAACGAGACACACACAATCTCAACATCAGGCCTGCTACGACGGCTTGTTGGGAAGGATTCGTCCAAGGTATTGCCAACCCTCTTGGCTAGAGGATCTCCTGTCTCACTCAGCAAGCTCGCAAGCGCACTTCCCCAAACCTCCAAGGAGTAATCGCGTATGAAGAAGGTCCACGATGCTCCGGTTTCTTCGGTCTAGGCGCCTCGACATCGCCACCTCTCGGCATTATTCTTAAACTTGGGAGGCAACCTTGCCATTCTGGGGGTGGCTCATTCGACTAGGGATCCAAACCTAATGTAAATTAGAGTCTATTTTTTTTTATTTTTTTTAACTTCTCTTATTAATATATATTTCTTTTTAAAACCCGGAATTTTTAATAATAATAATAATAACAAAATAAAAAAAAAAAATTAAAATAGACAGCCAAGCCGAGCCGAGCAATCGACAATAATGATCCGGTGTCCTGAACACGGAGAGTTGTGCATGTCTCGCAGCTATTATTATTATGCAGTGGAGGACAGTTTGTTGTCCTCAAAATAAAACAATAATAATAATAATACATGAAAGCTGACACAAATGAGCTTACACGAACGACCTATCCGTATTTCTTCAACAAAATAATAACACTGATTGCAAAGATGATGACACGACGCATTAAACTCGCAGAGCTTTCTTAATTACCGTCGGGCCCCGTGAGAGCCTCCCCGGTACGGGAGAATACGTAAGGCTCTACGTACGCCCCTACGTATGCCTGCCTCGGTACAATGGATGAGCAGAGACGATTACATGCCCTCTGATCGCTGAGGACCCCGCTAGTATGTGACCTTCTGAAGCTTAAGCTTAATCAACACGAGGCGAGAGGACATTTCTGCCTCATCGAGTGGCGGATCAGACTCGACTCAAAGGTGGGCCCCCGATGCCCGTTTGAGTTTTTCATTCTGGGCTTTATTTTAATTTAATGTACGGAGTGTACTGTGACAGTACCTGGGTAATGTATTCGGCGAAACCACGTCTTTTCTTACCGAAGCGCCAAGCGGATTCCTTGGCCCTGCTTTTTCGTTCGTTCCACACGTCGCGCTTAGGTCAGCGGTGTTCGCTGTGGAGGGGGAATAATAATGCAAGGCTGTTGGAAGCGCTGATTGCTTCCGAGGTCGCTTCCTTGTCCTGCTGAGGAGAGAACTTGAAGATCCGGCTAGGCCGATACAAGTCGTACGCAGCTTAAATAGACCAATACCGATCGGAGGGGAATAATAATAATAATAACAATAATATATCGAAAAATTATAAACTAAAATAAAATAACTAAAACAGGAGAAAAGCAGTCCAAATGTCAACCGTCAGCCAGCAAGGCTTATTTCTGTCGTCTCGGCACTTTATCCGGTTACCTTATATGTACTGCGTACGTACAAAGACGATCTGTGCCGCGCAATTCTCGGGCTCCGCGCTCTGGGCACTGGGCTATGGAGTAACCAGTCAGTCTGAGAATGTCAAAGATCAGCTTCTCCTCCCCTCACATTCGCTTGCTCGTCCTATTATTATTAACGCCAATAGGCACAAGAGTCTATCATGTGACCGCTGTGCCAGCTGAACCCATCGATGATCGCACAAGAACTCGTACAGTAATTAATAATAATAATATGCGGATCGATTGCTTTCTCCCGCTGTATAATCCATCCGGCCTGCCACGGATGCCACAGAAAAGAGACGAAAATTGGTCCACACTGATTTGTGCACTGGTTAATTTCTTAACCCACAGGGGCCCCCTTCCTATTGCGAGAGGAGAGCCGACTGGAAGTATACGAAAAAAACGACAATACGAAATCCACCATCCAGGAAAAGGAGGCTGCACCCCACTCCGAGCAGAAAACAAACGAACCAAGAAAACGGGAAAAGAAAAGAGAAAAAAAAAAAAAAAGAAAAGAAAAAGAAATCCAATCTAAACGAGACAAAAACGACTACTAAGAAAAAGAAAGAGAGAAAAAGAGAAGAATAACCTGGTTCATCCCGTATCCGGACAGTCCGTACTCCGTATCGTGCCTCGTATTGCAAGCAAACCCTGGCCTGGGGCGCCAAGTTGCACTGTGGGCTAAGTGTCTCGTCCTCCGAAAATGGTTGCATAGAGTTTCCGTCGGGAATAGCTTAAGGATAAGCATATCCCAGAGGGTATGATATCACTAGTTCGCGGCCCCGTCGCCAACCCACGACGGACGTCCCATTCCAGCCCAGCCACGATCCTGCTGCAGATGATTCAAATCGACAAGTGAACTCGTGAGGCTGGGCATGGGGCTTGGCTGAGCCTTGGACGTCGGGATTTGAGTTTAGGCAGCAGCTGGTAATACGTATTACTCTGCGCATGAACGATTATTTTCCTCTTTTTTTTTGAGTATTCTTATTTTCACTGACTTAACCCCCGTCGGGGAGGATTGGCAGGCGATGCCGATTTTACTCTATTTAGGTTATCGGTCATATGATCGCTCCGGACAAGCTTTGAAGCCCGGAGTTAGAACCGCCGCACAACCACTTCTTCGGTTAGCCCAAACACAACAAGGTTCAAGTTCTTTCTTACACGAGACTAGGACCCGCCAAGCAACCTTCGTTCCCATCTGTGCGCCTGCTCTGCGTAATAATGCAACGTATGCATCCCTCCTCCCTTCCCCAAGCGGCATGCGGCATAACTCACGGAATCCGAAGTGCCGACCCTCCGTCTTGCTTCTCGTCCGTCTCCGAGCAGCAAGGTAAGCTTAACCTAAGGTTCCCCTGCTTTGGTTGGATCGGACAAGACCCTCGACTCTCTCCTTACCTTTACGGTAAGCTGTCGTCGAACAGTGTAAGAAGTACGTCGATCCATCCTACACATAGGCGCCTGACTTGGTCACACCGTAGGCATCGATAATCTATAATCCTGGTAATGTTGACAATGTGACTTCCATTGCGTGAGACCGTTGGAAAATGCGAAGCAAGTGCCTTCCTTGAACATGGGGTTACACTCCCCTCTGTAAGCAATGAAGCACCCTCCCGGGACCCAAGCAGATAATTGAAGGATTAGAGTTGAGATAGCTCGGCGCCACGGCTTCCTACCGCAAGCCCATCAGCACGATAGTCCCATTTAGCAGCGAGACAAGACGCGTCTTGCAGATTTTCCCGGCTCACCCTGGTCCTGACTGGGGTGTTCGCCGGCGAATTATTGACTCCGCACGGGCGTGTCTTTATCCGTTTGTCAGATAATAATTAAGGCCTCCAGGAGAAAAACCCACTTTTCTCTCCTCGGCTGGTCCTTGAAAGCTGATGCCTATTCATAGACAGAGACGGTTGGTTTTCTAGCCTCTGGGCGTGGCTCAACTAAGAAATGTGGTAAACTATAATTAACAGTCGTGACGAATGCGTCCAATTATTTCTACCACCTACCTAGGTAGGTAAGGCAGGCAGGTACCTCTCTGCACATGGCCACCTGTAGACGAGAATAAAAAGGCTTACTTGAGCATCCGCTAACGGCAAATGACAGTAGGTAATTAATTAACTCTCAACCTCGTGGATACTGTTTCAAAATACGCCTCTTTGTTCTTTCCCCCCCAAAATCTTAAACATTACGGCCTACCAGAACCAGCACACAACACCAGCAAACGTCTGACTCGCAATATCACTCACCAGGATAAAAAAAGAAAAAAGAAAAATCGTCCATACATGCTTGAGCACACACGTCGCCTGGTAACTCCACTCCCGCCCCATCCTTGCAACCGATACGCCCATCCGCTGCATCCGATTCGGAGCTCGCCTGGACTCTGTAGGCTGTACGATGTACGATGTACGGAGTACGCAGTATTATCCGCGACGCAAGCACTCGAATCCCGCCAAGGCGGATCCCCGACTGCCCCGACTCCCGAGATGGCGAAGTGGAGACAAAAACGCACTGCAAACAAACTCAGATGGGGGGAGTTGAACGAGGATCTGGGCTGGATCGATCGTGTTTGCTTTTTCTCTGCGTGAGTAGAGTAGAGCACAGCATAAAATAAGCGCTGCTGTATGTACTGTATGGTTCCATGAAGACGTCCAAAGCTCCCTTGTATGGAGATATGCACTATGTATCTAGTACGGTGGCTGTTATTATTAATATTTGTGTCTGAGTGATGGGTATAACTGGTACTATCCCATTGGAAGGGGGGTTTCTTTCTTTGATGGCCACCTCATAGGGCTAAGACATATTCCCTCTGTTCCTGGTACAGTATCTGCAGTATCTAGTACAGATAAACCTAGTTACCTAAGGCAAGTTCAGTCCCTGAGGTAATGGATGGCAACGCACAGGTTGTGGGACGGGACTCCGGCATTGTTAGCTTCCGTTCAGTTCGCCTCAAAACTGTTTAGAATTGGCATGACCATTATTAATGATAGGGTCGAGATATGGTCGATTGTTAAGCGACTCGCCATTGCATTCTTATGATGTATCCCGGTATGCCACATGCCTAACTACCGGTTTGTATTTGCCCACACGAGGTTTTCTGAAGTGGACAGCATACATAGCGTACCAGTGTATGCATGTGGTAGTCAGGCAGTGTCGAAGGTTTATATATATGAATCGGCCATATCGATATCATAGCACCATCACATTGCAATCAATCCCTGCCTACTACTCAGTGGGAAGGAAAGATATACGCAACAGCAGTCACAAGACAGCCAAAAAAAAAAAAGAACATAAATCCACTAACTAACTAACTAACTAATCCTTACCCTTAAGCAAACTCCGAAGAATATCAGTCTCGCCCTCCAACTTGGAAACACGAAGCCGCAATTCATCCCGTTCCCGCTTGACTGCTTCCAGCTCAGCCTCCAGGTTCTTCACCTGATCAACGCGCCTCTGTCGATACCTGCGCGCCGCAAGAGTGTTGAGCCGACGCTTCGTCACCCGGCTAGACGGCTCTTTCGAGCGTACGTCACCGGCCGACCCGGGGTCGATCACGGATTCTTCACTAGAAACGGGTTCAGGAGCAGGCGAGGCCTGTGTTGTCATTGAATTGCCTGATTGGATAGAAAGCCCCGACTGATGTCCTGTTACCTAAGTTAGTCTTTTGTCCACAACTGAGGCATTTGGTATAAAGAGAAGAGAAACAAACCTATGGTGCTTGGGTCAGACAAGGGTGACGGCTGCCCCAGCGCTTCTTCAAAGCACGGATCAGAAAAGCTCTCCACCAAAGCCGACGCAGAAGCACTATAGTCGTAGTCGAGACCAAGAGCGGGATCGCAAACAAAAGGGAATGAATAATCCGATTCGAGAAGGACTGGATCGCCAGGCGCATTCACGAATGGAGCAGAATTCAACGCCGGCGGGAAAGAAGAAGAAGATGGCGACGGAGAAAGTACGCTAGGATCAATAACAAAAGGAGGCGAAAACGAGAGAGGATAACTGACACCACCGGGCAAAGAATCGTGCCCTGAACTATGGCGGTTCGTCGGATACGATCTGACGAGCGGCCGGGGGTGAGACTGCGGTGATTGCCGCCATGACTGGATAACGAGGGTCGGGCCTTAGAGACCCGGTAGGGGCTCAGGGAGATATAAGTTGTTGTTATTTGCCTTCAGCCCAGGTTGCGGAGGAGTGGTTGGAAGAACCGTGGAAGAAAGCAGGACAGGGGAGGGGAGAAGATCATTGAAATAGGAACAGAAGGGGGGGCAAATCGATCTGACATGCCACTTAGGGTAGAAGTGGGAGAATCGTAATTTTCGTTTTGCCTGTATCTCCTCCACTTTATGCGTGTCAGCATTCAGCCGTGTCTGATGGACCAAGCAGGCACAGCTGGCCCCTAATGAATTTGGTTCATAAAAACAAAAGAAAAAAAAAAAAAGAGGCAAAGAGGCTATCCGATGATGTCGGCCCAATTGTGTCTGGAAACGCCATTCTTCCTGTGAGGCTTTTCTCCAGGCCTCTTCCATGCTTTCTGACAGCATATCGGCAGTGGGTTGGGTTGTCGTCATATCCGTATTTTGCCTCTGGGAACCTTGTACCTGGTACCTACCTACCTTACTAGTAGGCAGGTAGGTACCTAAGAGTGACTGCGAAGGGAGTGGCGTACCGTGGTATGTATTCATTGGAAGACAGTCATGTATTCATTCAATCCACCAGGACATCCTCCCGGGGTAATCAACATCCTCGACCAGCATGTTGTACACTCCCAATGCAATCTATCACAGCTAATCTACCTACCTAGGAAATCTGCACTTATACCGTACATTTATGTATCCTATCCCTCCAAAACCATCTCATTCGCATCAACTACACTCACCCTGCACACACTATGAGTCGAGATGATCTCTAGTGAGTGCGCTCTGTAAACGGGTACATACCCCCATACGCGATACTTAGTTAATCAGGTACCCTAGGGCCAGAACCACGAAACTGAATGCAGCCAAGAAATGAGCGAGCATGAGTCATTTCGACTCACGCGCCACTCGGCCGCTCATTGGTGGTGTTGCATTTAAGCTGCGGTCCACTGGCCGGTTATTATTTACGGCCTGAGTGAAAATTACTCGTCGTTTTGCAATTGTTGTGTTCATTGCCAATGTACCAGGTACCTTCTTACCAGGTAGGTAGATAGGAGGTACATTTCTATATCTAGTTGAAACTAACGATGGCGTGCTGGTGCTTTTTCCTCGATCATAGGATAGTGTCAATGTCTAAATTAAGCGAGCGCTATTCTACGTTTTCTAGATCTGTAGAAATATATTCTTAATGAGTTGAGCTTGGTATATGCATATTCTTCGCTATCCACGCTATTTTGCAGAATCATGCCAGTTCATTCGAATTATTTTCAGGATATCTCTAACATGAAGTATAATACAGTACTGTACAAGCCATCGTCAATGGGGAGCCAAACTCCCGCAGAGCCGACACCAGATCAGGCTCAGACGCAGTCAAGCCTCTCAACAATCAGCCCGACCGAAGTAACGTGGAAATGCAACGATGTCCCGCACACTCGTCACTCCGGCAAGATAGGCTAGCAGCCTGTCAAATCCAATCCCAAATCCTCCGTGCGGAGCCGTTCCCCAGCGCCGGAGATCAGCGTACCATTGGAGGTGACTGAGATCCTCACTAGGGAGAAGGCCTGGGTACAACGGCGCCTGCTCAGACTCTGGCTGGATCTCCTCAGATGACGACTCGATCGTCGACGACTGCAACGGACGTTGTTTAATCAGCCCGTTCTCGCGCATATTCTCAAGTAGGGGTTGTAAGCGATGCTCTCGAAGTGAGCCTCCAGCAACTTCGCTGACTTCGGGTAAGAGGAGGTCAAAGCACGCAACGGTCTCTTGGGACTCCTTCCCTCCATCGGCACCTGGAGCATGGGATGGAGCCATATAGAAAGGCTTAATTTGCTTAGGATAGTCTGTAACGAAGACCGGCTCATTCTTGAATATCACTTCCACAATGTACTTCTCATGCTCCAATTGAAGGCCGCCCGACCACGTCGGTGCGTGCTCGAATTTCGCACCCTCGTTCGCAACTGCATCCTGCAGCATCTCCATGGCGTGCGTATAGGTGATACGCTGCCACTTCGGACCATCCATCAGACCAAGCCACCGCTGTCGCAAGTCCGCGACGCTACCATCTTGACTATCCTCATGGCCAGACTCGCCCGACCTCTTCGCGGTCAATATCTCCTGACCTACAGACGTGTCGTATAACCGACGAACAAGGTCACGCAGCAGATACTCGACCAGATCGGTAAGCTCGTCAAGGGTGTACATGAAGTTAACTTCAGCCTCCAGCATGTAGAATTCACTCAGATGGCGAGGAGTATCGCTTTTTTCCGCTCTGAACACAGGTGTAATAGTCCAAACGCTGCCCAGTTCTGCAGCGTACGCTTCCAGGTGCAACTGCGAGGACACAGTAAGGTATTTCGGACTTCGAAAGAAGTGTTCTCCATCAGCGACGTCAGCAGTTCCTGCTGATTCACGTGGTACCACGGTAAAAGTCTCACCGGCGCCTTCGCAATCGGACGACGTAATCAGCGGTGGCTGCACTTGCGTGAAAGGACCATTGGGATGGGAGTGGAACACGTTTCCTAACTGATATAGACATTCTGATCTGAATCGTGACAGCAGGGAATGGAACGGCGCTCGAAGACGGAGGTGAGGAATCTGCCGGAGAAAGTCGGGGCTGTGGTATTTCTTTTGGATAGGATATGTCTGCGACGCAGCATCCGTCAGTTCCGTCATCCAACACAAGTTCTTCCTCTAGATAACTCACCTGGGCATCTGCCGCACCCACAATGTTCACGTCAGTCGCATGGAGCTCGTGGCTTTGCTCCTTTCCTGGTGGACATGCTTTCCACACTCCGCGTATCTCAACAGCCGTTCCGGTAGACAGTCTGGTAGACGGCGATTATTAGGTCAATTAAACTGAGAGAAAACGGTGCACCTGCACTGCTGGAAATTGGAAGAGTGCGGCAGGAGAAAACACAACATACTCAGCCGCCTGTGATGGGGTTAAAATAGCTTGCAATGGTGTCACCGTCGATCCGTCTGAAATCTCCGCAAACGCAAAACGCTTATGCTTCCTAACGGACCGAATGAAGCCTTGGAACTTGAGCTCCTGCTCCTCGAGATTGCTTCGGCCGTCTTCCCCGGTGGTCTGGAGGACTTGCGAGCACCGGAGAGTCCGGGGAAAACTGCCAACAGGAGAGTTATGACCAAGCCTCGCGAAAGACGTGGCAAAACCCCGCCGCCATATCTGCATTGCTTCTAAAAACAATTAAGTCGAAGACGGTGACGTTGTTATCCAGACTATGGGCTGCTTGAATGCTCGTCACCGATGGGCAAGAATCAATGGATTCCATATAAGGTTAGTATTTCCTTTTCGAGTATCGGGTCTGCATTCGGATGCTCTACTTCCGAAAAGGCAGGCGGTCCCCTGGCAATGAGCAACTGCAAAGATCTTCCAGATGCTCCAGTTCACTAATAATTATCTACTGGACCCCTGCTGATAGCCACTAGCATCGTATGATTTCCGATTAATGCAAGATGTAATTATTCAAACTTTGACTGCTTCAAAAAGATAACTGCTATTTGCGACGTACGTTTCTCATTTCATCCTTAATCAGAACCGGGGGGAGCAAAAAGGACGTAGAGACGAAGCAGAGAAGGCAAGCACTGAGACAGGGAGAGAAGATCCCATGCCCTCTTATCTGAATATGAAAAGATAAAATGATTGAAAGCGGTTGAGAATTGTAAGACTGTTACAGAAAGTCATGAAACAAGAAACATAGAATCCGTCGCCTATCCTCTCTGTTCATACACCTTTCTTTCTTCCTCAATCATGTCAATGGCGTCTAACACCTTCCCGTTCGCTGCAGCTGCGTACACAGTGATCCTCTGGCGTCCACCGTCCTTAGGACCTCCATATCCCAGAGACAGGAGAGTGGCTACACAGTTGTTAATGATAGCCTGTCGCTTTGGGTCGCCATGGACGGCATCGTTCAAATCGGCTGACTGCGTACCTCTGACAGGTACCCCAGCTGGATGGCCTGGTCGGATATTAGGAAAAGACCTTGGGCGTTGCTGTGTATTATCTGCATCTTTGTCGCCGGTCCCACGGCTGCGCGACACTCGCCACCCATCGTGGGCAGCAGAACGAAGGGCGTGACGTTCAGTCGCCCGTCGCCTTAATGTTCGGTATTCCGTCTGTGAGTCGTTGGGAGAGAATGGATCAAAAGGTGATGTCAGTCTCGACAACGGATTTGACTGTATTGTAGTATTTGAACGGCGCAATTGCATTCCACTGGGTCTTCGATTACATGATAACCTCTCTTCGAAGGCTGGCTGACTTTCAGCAAAATTCGGCCGCTCATCATGTTTGGGCTCCTCTTGAGAATTATTCAATTTATGCGTTTCATGATGGTTTCCCTTTGACGTTGGCCGCGTTTTGGGAACCAAGGTATCAGAAGATGACGTGGCACGAGATGCTCCACGTTGGTTAGCCAGAAGGTGCGCCTCAAATTGTGAGACTGGCGGGAATCGCTTCATCTCCAGTTCTGGGTTCAGCTGAGGAAGAGAGTCAGACGCAACGCTCTTTCGAGGATTTCTACCTTCAGGCACGAGGGAGGGGTATCGCGCAGAGAACTCGGGATCTTCACTCCCCTCATCAAGTATCGTAGGGCTTTTACTCCGACAAGGTGAACTGTCAACAGTATCCGAAGTAGGGCTGCCTTCTTGAGCTAAAGATGAAGCGTCTTTCGAATTAGTACGTCCCTCAACTTCACGTCCGAAAGACCGAGGCTGATGTATAGCGCCACGAAGTCCATCAAAGTGTCCGTCCGGTAGTGGTTTTGTTTTTTGGACAGCCATAGCAGAGTTCCGTTCGCTAGGTGGTGCTCGTACCGGATTTGGCAATCCTTCCGCGATGAAGGACTTGGCATCACTGACAGCTCTCTGCGATGTTTCTATTTTGCCGATGGGAGAGCTATCAGAAAATTCAAGATTAATCGAATGTCCATCGATAAGATCACCTTGAAACGCTTCCAAAGCCGCTTTCGCTGCAAAGACTGAAGCAAAATGCAAGTACCCAAAACCAGCATGCTTTCCCGTTCCCTGGTCCAATGGTAAATCCACATCCACGAGGAAACCCTTTGAGGCGAAGACATCACGAACGATCTGCTCAGTGACGTCGAATCCAACATTACCGATAAAGAGGGTTCTTTCCGCAGGTCGGTCCGATTCCGTTGTCCTCCGGGAGGACTGATCTGTAGTACCTTTTTTTCCCGCGCGATTCTCGTTACCATCGCGGTGTGATAGAATAGGAAAACCCGGGCGATTGCCGAAGGGAGGCGAGCTGACCGGCCAGTGGTGTCCGATTCTTAACTGAGGAGGGTGAGGATGGAAAGGAAAGTGGTGGGGTGGGTTACCAAACGGCCCGGCGAATGGAACTGGAGGTGACTGGGGATGATGCGGCGGCGGTGGAAGGAAATGTGTCGGATGATGATGACGATGTAAAGGACGATGATGTGGCATGAAAGACGGGGGCCGGTGGAAGGGTGGATGGCGAGGTTCTGTAGCGGTGCCAATATGACTTCCATCCCTGCTCGAAAAGAGGGGGTTGGGTAGCGGACCAAACGGTTCAGAGTGATCAGCAGCGTCACGGTCGGAGGATCCAGTTGTGGAATCGCTGATAATCCTGATCGGTGTCTCCTTGCCATTATCTGATGAATGCTTTGGGACAAAGCAATCCGTATCAGGAACCGTGCTGCCTGCGGGGTCCAGTTTGTCGGCGGTGCCAGACTGTCCTTCCTCACGCGAAGACGTACAGGAGGCGCCTTCTGTGCCATTCTGGGCTTGAGAGGTCGTTCCGTTACGTCCAAATCCAGCGCTAAACGCTTCAAATAAAGTCCGACCCATCTGACCCATCTCCGATGCCATATTCTTCAAACTATCCGTGGAGTTCTCAGAGGCAGTGTTATCTCTTTGGGCGCGCTCCGCTGTCCTTTGCCCTAGAGCCGCAGACGCGCCGTTAAGAGCGCTAGCGAAGTTCTTCGCTTGAGACTCAAGAGCTGCGAAAGTAACCTGGAGCCCTGTTCCAACATGCTCTGGGACAGTTCGCTGAGCCTCGTGCAACCGCTGATCAAGTTCTGGAAACCTCGATCCTAGTTCAGAGCGAATCTGCTCCGCCTTCTCCAGTAAACTTTGCACAGTATGCCCCAATATATCTGCTGGATTCGAGGACCTGTCGGGATTCGCCGCTTCAGACTTTACTTCATCAGAAGACGACTCGTCAGGCAGACGTTGCGTGCCTTCCTGTGGCTCTGAAGATCCTATAATCTTCGCCATTTCATCCTCGAACGCTTGTAAGAGTGACTCTGAGTTATCTGCCTCGATGGGAACAGAGCTCGGTATCTCAGAGTTAGCAGTATCTCCATTTGCTCCATTGCCAGGTCCAGAGTATGTGACAATTTCAGGCTGGTGGTATTCGTATCTCTTCCAAAGATCAGTCACAGAATGTGATCGACGGATGTCAAATATATGCATTGGGCGACTCCACTCCTTCTGTTCCAGTCGAGAACTAAAATTAACAGGCTCGGCAAGCCGCTGCGAAAGCTCGATAGAAGATCCAACCTACAGAGGAGCTGTTAGCGTTTATCGAGAGAGCAGGAGACAAGCTATGTCTGTAGACTCACCGTGATCACTTCGCCATCATCGTCATCGTCAACATAAGTTAGCATAGCGCGGGGGTGATTAGTGGCTATCTCATCGTATTCAGAAGTAGACACTTGGACCGTCGCATGGCGACTATTCGATTCTGAGTCGTGATGACGTTCTGTAGCATCAACGTGGCCCTGCACAAGTTGGTCACCAGTCGAGGCATCGGCTCCATGGCCGCTTGATCTTGGGGATAATCCATCATGAAGATCTCTTATCCGGAACTTCTTTAATGAGTCTGACGACATGGTGCTTCAGATAAGAAGAGAGTTTGCTTAAGTATAGAGGCTTAGGCGGCTAGCCACCAGCAGCTGCAGCAAAGACGACCAGATGGAAAAAACGTTTGAAGGAAGAGAAGATGAAGTAGGATTGATATATGATGTGCAAGAAGTTTCTATTGAGAAATACAGGCAACTGTTCTGGATGGCGGTTCGGCCGGGCTCAACGTAATGCTGGTGCCTACAAACTGAAGCAGATGGACTGATCGGGGATCATCTCATCAGCTGTCCCTAGAACAACAGCACGGGGAATGGACTGGAAGACCACAAAGACACAGTCTGTAGTAAATCTCTCGATGTGATATTAGACAAGGAGTCCAGGCAACAGGATAACCGAAGTCCAGATGGATGGAGAGCTGTGACAAGGAAGAGAGGGTATCAGCTCCGGCCCCCGCCTTGACGGAAGAGGAATTCCCCGATCACGGTCGCCGCGATCAGAATTGTTCTCCGGCGTGCTTACCTAGGTACTCGGATGAAGTGTTTGAGTTTCAGACAGGAGGATATCATCGATTTGTACTCATTTAGACAAGCTCTCATTTAACCCGGATATATTTGAATCGCGCATGGAATTTTTCCACGTACTACTAGTATTTCTCTTTGTTCGTTTTCCGTATCGTTTTCCGTACCTGGTGCGGTGGAGGAATCTTCAAAAGCTATCCGTTCCTGCTGCACAGGGCAGGTGTCACTTCCCAGTGACGCCGATGGCCTTTTCATTTGAGCAACAGGCACGCGCTTCAGGGGGACAGTTTCAACAATTACTGCTTATTGATTGTCATTAAAAATACTCATTTCAATGGCGCCTGGAGAAGCTCTCCATCGCACAAAGTCTCCCGCACGAAGTACCGTGAATAATGTCATCTTTGGAGATCTACTTTTCAAGACATGGTATCAGTCAATTTATCCGGAGGACCTCGTGGCGAAGGATACGGACCGTCTTTACGTCTGTCGGTGGTGCTTCCGGTATTCATGCGATGTGGACGCATATGTGAAACATACGCGTCTTTGCGACAACCGGACCACGCCTCCTGGCACCAAGGTGTACGAGCACGGCGGATACTCTGTCTGGGAGGTAGATGGAGAGGAACATAAACTGTTTGCGCAGAATCTCTCTCTCTTCGCGAAACTCTTTCTCGATCACAAGTCGGTCTTCTTCGATGTTGCCTCCTTCCTCTTCTACCTCCTGACGTTCTCGGATCCGAATGGCCCCCACATTTTGGGATATTTCTCAAAAGAGAAAATGTCATGGGACGCGAATAATCTGGCCTGTATTCTTATATTTCCTCCCTACCAGCATAAGCAATTGGGGAAATTGTTGATGGGGGTTAGCTACAAGCTAAGCGGATGGGAATCGGACGGAGGTTTGATTGGCAGCCCTGAAAGGCCGTTAAGCGAAATGGGATGGAAGAGCTATTCTCGGTTTTGGGGAGAACGTGTTGTGAGGTATCTGTTAATGGGTTCGCTTCGGGGGAATTCGGAGGTGCAGCGAAGAAAGAGGGAGGTCCTTCCCTCCACTGTGTCCCCCAAGGGCTCCAAAAAAAGGAATCGTGTTGAAAGCATGACAGTTCAGGACATGGGGTTAGCAGTCGGCATGCTAACAGAAGATGTGATCACTACTTTGAAGAGCATGGGAGTCGTCGAGCCGGATATACCACGAAAAAGGCGAAAAGTTCCCCACCATCTTTCCCCGGAGGCTATCACGGGCGTTGATCAAGAGGGCCAGATAGTGAAGATACGCAAGTCAAGCGTGCTGCAGTGGGCCAAAGAGAACCGCGTTGCCCTACTGGATCCTGTGAAAGAAGAGGGTTTTTTGGGCAAGTGGGCTCCTCAGAGGTCGGATGAAGAGACATGATCTTGAGGCTGTTAAAATGGGCGAAAATTAATCTTCGGAGTCTTCAAAAGTCTGTTTTTCGTCTTCGAGTTTTGACCATTACTTTTCCTTTGGATAGAGCAGATTTATACGGCGGGACCTCCAGGGGAGTAAAGGGCTCTTTATGTCAATACAGGAAGACATGATTCAACGTTGTATATCTAGCTAATATCAAGAAGCCACTGAATAATGGTAATATAATGGTAATCTCTGTTCAAGTTCAATAGCCATGACAGGACTGTTTCCCATCTCATTGCCTAGGTCTCAATGTAGGTATGCTGACAATTCAGCACAGTAATTTACAGGGATTACATCTGATCTAAGCTGCTCTCTCTTGCATTTACTGTACAGCAAAGAGCTCCGAAGTTAGATATAAAAGTATGGTATTCTTTTGTACCCCCATGAGACACCATGCGGAAGGCAATCGTTATCGAACCCATTTGAATCACGGTATTTTTTTTATTCAAGACGAACTCCATATTCCCACGTGTACGTAGAAGGTTCAATTACTCTTCTATGCCACCAGGCCCGCTCTGTCTACCCATTTGTCTGGCTTTCAGCAACTCGTCACACAAGAGCAGGTTCGACGCAATGCCAGTGCTAGAAGCGATGCAATTCCGCAGAACGCGGAAGGAGTCGAAAACACCTGCCTGAACGGGGTCCATGGGGTCTCCAGTCGCTAGATCCAGACCGGCCACATTTCCTTCAGCACGTGCGTCTTCCAACGCAGCAAGCGAATCCTGGATATCGTGGCCTGAGTTAGCTGCAAGAGTCTTCGGGATGATAAGGAGCGCATCAGCGAAAGCTGCAACACCCCATTTAGCCTTTCCCTTGACTGTCTTGCTGAATTCCTCTGACTTAAGATGCCCGGCACAGGCGACTTGGAATGCTCCAGCTCCAGGCACAACAGAGCCGTCGACAATGGTGTTGTACACGGAACGCAGGCCATCACGAACTGCATCTTTAATTTGTGTGATCGTGTGAGCGTTGGGTCCCTTGATCAGAATCGTAACGGACTTGGGATCCTTGACCTCCTCAACAAACGTGTACTTCTCCTCCCCAAGTTGATGTTCGTACACAAGACCGGCCCACCCCAGAACATCCGGCGTGAGATCATCAACGCTGTTCTGGGCGACACCGCCGCAGACTAACTGCAAGCGTTCCATGTTCCTGCGCTTGGCTCTTCGGAGAGCGAGTATCCCATTCTTAACGAGAACATCCAGGCTTAGAGGATCAATACCTTTCTGGTTAATGACGACGAAACCTTTCTTTGGGTCATCCCCGCAAACTTGTTTTTTGAGTTCCACAATCTTCTGCAGCTTAGAATCAACAAATCTGCGTTCGCTCTCCACTAGCTTATCCCTCTGCTCGGCACTTGAATAATAAAACCCTGAGTTAATCTCTGACTTTTCATATTCAAGGCTGACGTTCAAAGTGAGAATAAAGGCATTCTCAACCCGCTTTGGCATGTCAGGATGTCTAGCTCCATGATCCAAGGCGAGGCCACGAATAAGTTGCGTATCGGACGCTGTTCGGTGTTGCATTGTCATTATCTCAATCATGTGCAAGTCCGGTTTGGTAGGAGGTCTGTGGATGGCAAGGACGGCGTCGGCAATGTCAGGAGTAAGTTTTTCAGCGAGAGCACTGTTCAATTTCGTAGAAAGTGACGTGCGGGCGACAGAAAGCAGCAATTCACGGTCAATATTACGCTGAATCTTGAACTGATCTAGGAACTGCAGAGCATGACGTTAACCGCATGCCTTTTGAACGCCAGAGAGACAAGAGCAGGATAGTAGGATACAAACCTTCAGTGTCTCATTCTTCGCAATCTCGTAGCCATCCGTTATGACCCTTGGGTGTAGCCCCTCAGAAATATATCGATCCGCTTGCTTCAGCAACTCGCCAACCAACAGGACGACCGACGTTGTTCCATCGCCGGTAATGTCATCTTGTGCCGTTGCAGCGCGCGCAATCATGACCTTTCCAAAAAGGATCAGTAAGAACATGTAGTGTCGAGAAGCGAGTTAACCTACGGCTGTCGGATTTTGAATTTGCTTTGAAAATTAGCACTAGAACGAAACATCTTTCTGTGAGGAATCGACGAACCATTTCTCGCAGCAACACGTTTCCATCTTTAGTTAATTTGATCTATTACAATTAATATTAGAGAGATAAAGGAAGTATGTCGAGCGTTCCAAGGGGAGAGCTCATACTCCACCTGCTCCATCGACCAGCCTAAGGTTTTATCCTTGTTAGTTCTCCGATACGGTGTTTGGTTTCACGTAAAGACGTACATCTTCAAGGTCCCTGAAGGTCCTAGATTCGACTTCAAGACATCTTGAAGCCCTTCTCCGGCGCTGATGTTCACCCTGAGAGCTTCGGCCCTCCGCTACAGATTTGTTAGTGTGCGTGCAGACGCTGAGGGGCTATCAAACTGGTGGGGCTTCATACCCTGGACTCAGCCTTTGGGTTGAGAAGCTGCGTCGCAGACATATCTGCAAGCTAATCGAACACAAACAACAAGAAGTCCAGAAGGCAGCGGTGTAATTAAGAGGGCTCGTTGGCGAAACTTCGAATCGAAAAGAGATCCTGCAAGTTAGCTAGTAGCGTGGCGGACAAAGGCGGTGAGGGTTGGCTTTTGGCAAAAAGCGCACAAAATTACACTAGGTGCGCCGAAGGAAAAAAAGAATTCTTCCAGTTTCTCTCTACGAGCCTTCGAACCTCGCGCACCGACAGCGAGTCGCACAGTTGCATATTTCGCTGCTGAAATAGCGGGCGTAACTGCTGGCACCTGAGCTGCTCCTATTTTAATTGGAATTTCTTGGTTGTCGCTCCCGTCTCTATGGCCGACTTCCTCCTGTTCGAGGGCCCAATGGGCTACTCTATCTTCAAAGTAACTCATCAACCAGATACTGCCGGAAATCGTCTGAAGGAGGTTCAAGATGGTGTCAATGATCTTGCAAAGTTTGGAAAAATGGTCGAACTCTCAAGCTTTCTGCCTTTCGAGTATGTTCCCGAAATCCATTCCCGTCGTAATTTTTACGGTTAGCTTATGATCAAACAATAGAAACAACAAGCAGGCTCTGGGTGAGATCAATGATATCTCGGAAGGAGTCGCCTCAGAGACTCTAATTTCTTTTCTCGATTTGAATCTTCCGAAGTCGAGCAAGAAGAAGAAGGTTGTCTTGGGAGTCAACGACAAAGCACTTGCTACAAGTATTAAATCGGCTTTTCCTTTCGTGGATTGCGAAACTGGAGATACAAGCGAGGTAGTTCAGGATATGCTTCGTGGGATTAGGCTCCATGCGACCAAGCTGCTGAAACAGCTCCGAGAAGGCGACATGGATACTGCGCAGCTCGGTCTCGGCCACGCCTATTCGCGAGCCAAGGTCAAGTTTTCTGTTCAGCGTGATGATAACCATATCATCCAGGCTATTGCTATTCTTGACCAACTCGATAAGGCTATCAATACGTTTTCAATGAGAGTGAGGGAATGGTACTCGTGGCATTTTCCCGAGCTCATCAAGATCGTTTCGGATAACCAGCGCTATGCGCAAGTGGCTCTGTTCGTAAAGGATAAGAAGAGCTTGAGTGAAGAGAGCCTACATGATCTTGCTGCGCTCGTAGAAGACGATGAGGGTGTTGCTCAGAGCATCATTGATGCTGCTAGGCATAGTATGGGTCAGGATATCTCGGAGACCGACATGGAGAACGTCATCGCTTTCGCGCAACGAGTTGTCAGCCTGTCTAAGTATCGCAAGAATCTTCACTCCTACTTGGTATCCAAGATGAGCGTTGTGGCTCCTAACCTTGCCGCACTGATCGGCGAAGTTGTCGGTGCTCGTCTCATTTCGCATGCAGGAAGTTTGACCAACCTTTCCAAATACCCTGCATCAACCGTTCAAATTCTAGGCGCCGAGAAAGCACTTTTCAGGGCACTGAAGACCAAAGGAAACACTCCTAAATATGGACTCCTATACCACTCCTCCTTCATTGGGAGGGCTGGTACTAAGAACAAGGGCAGGATTTCACGATTCCTAGCGAACAAGTGCTCTATTGCATCTAGGATTGATAACTTCTCTGAGACTCCAACGACGAAATTCGGTGAAGTGTTGAAGCAGCAAGTCGAGGAGCGACTGGAGTTTTATGCTTCGGGAGCCGCACCCACAAAGAATGAAGTGGCAATGGTAAGACTGCCTAGATTAGTCCCGATACGGTTAATGTAAGGTTTGACTAGATGCTAATGCGCTACAGAGAAATGCCATGGATTCCGTCTTAGCCGATTTGGATGTTGATGACCACAGTGACGTGGAAATGGAGGAGGCCGACGCTGCTAGCGAGGAAGAAACAAGCAAGGAAAAGAAGAAGAAGAAGGAGAAGGAAGACAAGAAGGAAAAGGAGGGTAAGAAGGAGAAGAAGAAGGAGAAGAAAGAAAAGAAGGACAAGGGTGAGAAGGAGGAGAAAAAGAAGAAGAGAAAGTCAGACGTTGGCGAGGGCGAGTTGGAGAAGAAAAAGAGGAAACATGGCCATGACGGCGAGCCGTCCAAAAAGAGGACAAAGGCCTAATTACATCGGTTATTGGGACAGACGGGAGTCTTTGTCGGCGTTATTAGGACGGTCTAGTTTGATATTCTGTTGCTTTGCACCCATGATTTGATGGGCTAGGTTATTTGTAAACTATGCAATGTAAGTTCTCCTACTAAGCACATTATGTCAGTATTTGCTTTTTGGTCCCTTGTCTGTTTTCCGTCAGATTCCCTTCTCGAAGACATTTTGAAGGCACAGCAACTGGAGCTGCGAAGTGATAGTATGAGACGTTGTCATATGTACTGCACTGCATAAACTATTGTTACATATTGAAAACATATGTGAACCTTCAAACTGGGATATTTCAAAAGTTAGAAACTTCAGCCAGATGTCCACTCAGATACACTCACTTAAAGGTCGCTCAACAATACATTGTAAAGTGAGGCACATTCCCCAAAAACTCCAAGACTCCACATGACGACCTCAAATATGCTACCAGAACCTATAGCTCGACAGATCAGTCCAGCCTTTGCGCTTCTTCTGTTCATCAGCATGCAAAGCTGCAGCCTGCTCGCTCGCTGTCTTCAGTTCTTTCTCCCGTTGCTTCTTTATCTGGATCTCCCGCATCATCACCACCGCCTGCTTCATACCATCTAGCTCTTCACGTCGACGCCGCCGGCAGAGTTCGAACGATACAAGACAGGTAGCCGCACATGTGTATACGGCCCAACTGCAGGCTGGCCACACCGCGCGCAGTCCTGGAGGAAGAACAATTAGCCACCAAATTCCACCTGCATTAGGCACACTGATAATGAAGGATAGGGGGGTAAATATACCTCCCACAACGCCGCGCACTCCGCCAACCCCAAATCCGGCCCCAATTCCTAGTAGTAACGAATCCCGTGCACATGGCGTTCTGTGGAAAGACTTAATATCGCTAATCCCGTTCCCAGACTTTAGTACTTCCTGAATCGACAAATCACGTTGCTTCTTCAATTCCGCTGAATTGCTATATTTCGCTTCTGGTAGGATGTTGGCTGGCTCCTCTGGACTGCCGAATGCATCCCATAATTTTCCGACTTGTGACTTTGGGAATTCATGCTTAGGGTTCTTTCGTTGCGGCGTGGAATCCGGTTGCGAATTGTGTGATTGCTCAATTGGGTTCGTCGTATCGTCTGTCATAATTATCTATATATGTATGTTAAATAAAAAGTAAAGATGAGCAGCGCTGAGATTGAATTTCTGAAGCTCGGCGGGCTCGGTCATGATACTTCCCGAATCGGCAGAGCTAAGCGTCGGAGAAATCTATATTCCGTTTTGGTCCAACACCAGCACCGTCTGGGATAGTTTATCCGATTTACTAGAATGAGTTAAATCGATCCTACGCGTCTCGCGTGTACCGCTTGGGGAGCGCGTCGTGTAGGATCCCAGAGGCTCGATATGCCACCAATTGAACTCATTTTGCACTCTTTAGCTATCCTCTCATTATTGGTCTCTCTTGAGGTAATAACCATGCATCAATTTCTCTGAGTCAACACGGTTAAACGTTGCCTATTCCACGAGTCCGCATCCTGCACTGTTTCAATAGTCAACCGGCCCTAGATTGGGCGCACAGCAATGCCTTCACGGAGGCCCAGCAAGTATGGCAGCAAGTTCAGGTCGAACACTGCGCAATTCCGAACCAAGCGGACAAAAGCGGTTGAATTTTCCTCCCTCCGTTCCACAGAAGCTACTTCTCAAGATGAGAAATTCGAAGCAATCCGACTGGCTAATAGTATCGACGAGAACCTGGGATTCCCGCGCTTTGAATCTGGTGAGAAGAGGGTGGGCTGGCTTATAAATATGCACAGCACTTCAATAAAGGACCCGAACGTACCAGGAGGTCGTGCAGGCGTGGATTATTATTTCCTGGAAGACGATGGAGGAAGTTTCAAGGCGACAGTCGAGTACGACCCTTACTTTCTCATTGCCGTCAAATTGGGACATGAGGCGGAGGTCGAAGAATGGTGCAGGAGAACTTTTGACGGACTGATAAAGAAGTTCCGGCGGGTTGAGAGAGAAGATCTTCAAATGCCGAACCACCTGCTTGGATATCGAAGAACGTTTCTTCAATTAAGTTTTCCAAACGTCAGCGCATTGCTGGAAGTGCGGAAATTACTGCTCCCGCTCGCAGAAAAGAATAAGAAGAATGTGAATGCTATGGATGCATATACCGAAATTGCCAGGTTTGCTCTTCCGCTCTATGTTTTCCAAAACAGCACGGCTGATCTATTGAGAAGTGCAAATGCCGGCTTCGACCTTTTTGATGACGAATTACTCTATGAGACACGACCTAATGCGAACTTGCATGCGAGTGATTATATTATTGATATTCGAGAATATGACGTTCCTTACCATGTCAGAGTTGCTATTGATAGAGGTCCGTGCCTCCCATCCTTGCTATTGTTGATAGACTTTCCATCTCATAAGTCGCAGATATTCGTATAGGAAAGTGGTACAACGTAGAAGCTAAGCACGGAGTCATTTCATTAACGTGCTTGGAGGAACGACTTCAGCGAGCTGATCCCGTCGTCCTCGCTTTCGATATTGAGACGACGAAACTGCCTCTTAAATTTCCGGATTCTGTGACAGACCAAATCATGATGATATCTTACATGATTGATGGCCAGGGTTTTCTGATTACCAACCGGGAGATAGTCTCCGAGGATATAGAGGACTTCGAGTACACACCAAAGCCCGAGTATAACGGGCCCTTTGTGATCTTCAACGAGCCAGACGAGAGAAGTACTATTGAGCGGTTTTTTGGCCATATCAAAGATGCGAAACCAACAGTTATTGCCACGTACAACGGTGACTTTTTCGATTGGCCGTTCGTTGAAGCCAGAGCTAGCGTCCTAGGGATTGATATGTACACCGAAATCGGATTTCGGAGAAACAACGAAGATATATACCAAAGCGACTATTGCGTTCACATGGACTGCTTTGCCTGGGTCAATCGTGACAGTTATCTTCCTCAGGGAAGCCGAGGTTTGAAAGCTGTCACGGTTGCGAAGCTTGGCTATGACCCTGATGAACTTGATCCCGAGTTGATGACGCCGTATGCGAGCGAGCGTCCGCAGACCTTGGCAGAATATTCAGTTTCCGATGCTGTCGCTACATATTATCTGTACATGAAATATGTGCACCCGTTCATCTTCTCGCTCTGTACGATTCTTCCTATTAATCCCGACGACACACTTCGCAAGGGGACTGGTACTCTCTGCGAATTGTTGCTTATGGTGCAGGCGTATAAGCACGAAATTATACTGCCGAACAAGCACAAAGACCCTCCGGAGGCGTTCTACGAAGGTCATCTACTTGAGTCAGAAACTTACGTCGGTGGCCATGTCGAAAGTATAGAGGCTGGTGTATTTAGGAGCGATATTCCTTACAATTTCACGATTGATCCCACTGCTGTCGACGGGCTGCTGAAAGATCTTGACCACGCTTTGAAGTTCAGCATTGAAGTGGAAGAGAAAAAGTCGCTTGAAGACGTGGCGAATTATGAAGAAGTAAGAGGGCAGATCGCAGAGAGATTGCTTGATTTGAAGGAAAATCCACAAAGAAACGAGGTGCCTTTTATATATCATTTGGATGTTGCCGCCATGTACCCTAATATTATGATCACGAACCGGCTACAACCTGACTCAATGATCCAGGAGTCCGACTGTGCTGCTTGCGACTTTAATCGGCCTGGCAAGACATGTGATAGGCGATTGCCATGGGCATGGCGAGGCGAGTTCCTACCGGCCAAGCGAGACGAGTACAACATGATCAGACATGCAGTTTCGAACGAGAAATTTCCGGGCAGAACGAGAAATAGCCCGATGAGGGCGTTTGAGGAACTTGGTATCGAGGAACAGGCCTCCGTGGTCAAGAAGCGGCTTCAGGATTACAGCAAGAAGATCTACCATAAAATTCATGATAGCAAGACGATGGAGCGCGAGGCAATTATCTGTCAACGTGAAAACCCATTTTATGTGGACACGGTCCGCAGCTTTCGAGATCGGAGATATGAATTTAAGGGTAAACAGAAGGTGTGGAAAAACAAAAAGGACAGTCTTAAGGGTTCAGGAGCCTCCGCATCAGAAATTGATGAAGCAGCAAAGATGATCGTTCTCTTTGATTCTCTCCAGCTTGCTCATAAGGTCATCTTGAACAGTTTCTACGGCTACGTGATGAGGAAGGGTTCTCGATGGTATTCGATGGAGATGGCTGGAGTAACTTGTCTTACCGGTGCTCACATCATTCAGATGGCTCGGGAGCTCGTTGAACGGATTGGCCGGCCACTGGAACTCGACACAGATGGTATTTGGTGTATGCTTCCTGGGTCTTTCCCCGAGAACTTCACGTTCACTTTGAAAAATGGCAAGAAACTGGGATTGTCGTATCCGTGCGTCATGCTGAACCATCTCGTTCATGCGAGATTCACCAATCACCAATACCAAACACTTATCGATCCTGTGACGTTTAAATACGAGACGCGGAGCGATAACTCCATCTTCTTTGAAGTCGATGGGCCCTATAGAGCAATGATTTTGCCTACCTCCAAAGAAGAAGGCAAGAACTTGAAGAAACGATATGCTGTTTTCAATCATGACGGGTCATTGGCGGAGCTGAAAGGCTTTGAGGTGAAGCGGAGAGGCGAACTCAAACTCATTAAGATCTTCCAAACGCAGATTTTTCGATTCTTTTTGGAAGGGTCCACTCTTTCGGAGACATACGGTGCTGTTGCTCGAGTGGCTGACAGATGGCTGGACGTACTCTACGAGCACGGCTCTACGCTTGCGGACGAAGAGCTCATCGACCTCATTTCGGAGAACAGGAGTATGACCAAGACTCTGGAAGAATACGGCAATCAGAAATCCACTTCGATCACGACCGCAAAACGCCTGGCGGAGTTCTTAGGAGAACAAATGGTCAAGGATAAGGGTTTGAACTGCAAGTATGTCATATCTGCGAAGCCGAGAAACACACCTGTCACCGAGCGGGCCATCCCCGTAACGATATTTTCAGCTGAGGAGAGCGTCAAGCGCTTCTTCCTGCGGAAGTGGCTGAAAGATGATCCCGGTGACATGGATCCTAGAACCGTGATCGACTGGGACTATTATTTGGAGCGCTTGGGTTCCGTAGTACAGAAACTTATTACAATTCCGGCTGCTCTTCAGAAGCTCCACAATCCAGTTCCTAGGGTTTCGCACCCGGATTGGTTACAACGGCGGATTGACCTGAAGGATGACAAGTTCAAGCAGAAAAAGATGACAGATCTGTTTGACAAGGGAGAGAAACTCCCGCTGTCCGATATCTCGACCAATATCCTTGACCATCGTGTTAAACAATCCGGCGATATAGAGGATGCGGCTGCGAGCACAGCAGAGAAACTGAAATCGTCTCCCCAAGTCGAAAAGGTCTCGCAGAAACGTAAACACCATGAAGGGTTCTCGAAGATATCACTTGATCCTTTTACCAGCCTTCCTTCAACGATGCCTTCTATAACAGAGGACTATGAGGGCTTCCTGCGATACCAAAAGCAGAAGTGGAAAATTCAAAAACAAGCTCGAATCCGCCGCCGTCAGCTTTTCGGAGAGAGATCAAACGTTACTTCCGACTCTTTGAGCAAATTCTTCAGGAACCAGGCTGAGCTGCTGTATGTTAAGACCTGGCAAATCTTACAGCTCTGTGACACGGGTATGGCGGGCTTCGTGCGAGCTTTTGTTTTGATCGACCAGAAGATCCATGCCCTCACCGTCAAAGTTCCGCGGCAGCTCTTTGTGAACTTAAAACGAGATTCCCTGCCAGATGTCGAAGTTCCAGATTGCGAAGTGGAGAAAGTCAACCACACGCTACCGAATGGACATCCCTCGGTTCACCTGTTTAAACTCACCTTATCGGAAGAGACATACCTAAATGAAGCGGACAAAATTGATTGTCTTCTCCAACATCCCAGCGTTGAAGGTGTCTATGAGAAGAACATTCCATTGAGTGAGCGGGCAGTATTGAGTTTGGGCAGTCTATGTACCTTTGATGAAGGACAAAGCGGAGTCCTGGGAGAAGGACTGGAGAAAGGATTCGATCTTTCTACTTTACTCCGTGCGCCTTCTGACCAGAAATACCTGATGGACCCGCCGTTGGTCTATCATTATCTGTACCATGTTGCATCGGGTGACAGACAGATATTTGCTGTTTTCTCGACAACGAAGAGCGAGGCACATATTGTCGTTGTAAATCGCACAAGGGAAGTGCAGGGACTGCCAAATGTGGACAAGATTTACTTGGATCTTCTGGCACGAAAAATGGGGGCCACTCCCGGAGACGAGTCTCAGACCGCATTCCAATATCAAGAGAAGATTCATTTTAAAAACATCCATGTAACGACGAGAAGAAAGGCTTATCTGGAGGTTGGCGATCTGTTTAAGAAACTCAGAAACGAGGAGAACAAGCCGGCAGTGCTCGTTGTGCAGTCCCAGCAGAAAGGCCGTTTATGCCACGACATCCCAATCTTGAAGGAGTATCCACTCCTGTCTGTTAAACCGGAAGTGTCTGATATGGACCTCCCCCCGCTAGGCTGGCAGTCCTTCATAGCGAAACGATTGGTTACGCACTATTTGTATCTGGCTGCGTGGATCCAGCATTTGACTCTTCTAGCAAGATACGGTGACGTTCCACTGTGTAATCTTGAGAGTGATGACCCCCGGTATCTTATTGACATCTCCTATGCAAGACGACTCCAACAGAACAATGTTGTGCTCTGGTGGTCTCAAGAACCACTTCCGGACCATGCAGGGTATGAGATGGATGATATTCAGGCAGCTACGGAAAGGGTCGACATGCCATCAATCAATACACCGGGCGCCTATTCCACCGTCTGTATTGAGTTGGACGTTCGCAACCTAGCCATCAATACCATCCTTACTTCCTCAATAATAAACGAGCTCGAAGGAAGTGATTCACTCCTCGCAACTTCCGGTGGCTCAACGGAGGCGAATGCGTCTGGAGTACTGTATTCGGACAAGGCGTTTACTACAGCGGGAGCACACGTTCTGCGTGAGATGGTAAAGCACTGGTGGAATGAAGCCTGCGAAGGAAACAGCATGGCCGACATCATGGTGCAACATCTCATCCGGTGGGTCGAGAGTCCCACTTCATGCCTTTATGACCGATCTCTGCATAATTATGTGCGTATGATGTCGAAAAAGTCGTTTCAGCAATTGATGGCCGAGTTCCGGCGCGTCGGTTCTAATGTCGTCTTTGCCAGCTCTACTCGTCTCCTTCTTCAGACAACGAAGACGGAAGTTGGCAATGCTTACGCGTATAGCCAGTATGTTCTTAGATCGATCCGGAGTAATCCTTCATTCCACTTTATCGATCTTGAGATTAAGGAGTACTGGGATTACCTCGTATGGTATGATGAGTACAACTACGGAGGCAAGGGATGTCGAGAAGTTGTTGAGACTGAGGATCAAGATCTAGAGACGATCATGCATTGGCAACTGAGCCGGCTCCTGCCGACACCAATGCAAGGGATATTTCACGATTGGGTTGTCGAGTATATCGAGCTGATGCACAGCCTTAAACGGCCGGAGTTGGACAACTCATCTACTCCTCGGCTGACGCAGATTCCAATCGGACGCCCTTCTGAGGGAGAAGGTGGTGATGACATTACGTCCATACTAACTGATCGTTTTTCGAAGCCACTGAAGAAACAAATACTGGGCCTCATTCGCCGACAGCGCGATGAGCTCTTGCACCCAGAGCTGGCGTCTGACTACGCTTTCCCAGAGCTGCCAGGAGTACTGGTCGACCCCAAGGATGATAAGCGCAACCCAACGCTAGAGCTCGTGAAGCTGCTGATGCAAGTTTTGAGCCTGTCGAAGCTTACTACCCTCGAAACGCGGCTCCTCAGGCGGGAATTACTAGCACTCTTCGAGGTTCGAGAGTTTAGTAAAGAAGGTCGATTCGAGAACCCGAGCGCAAGCTTGAAGCTGCCGGAACTGACGTGCAGTGGCTGCTGTTTGATCCGGGACCTGGATCTCTGCAGGGACGAGGATGTCCTCCCAGACCCAGGATCAGACGCTAGCAAGACCGCAAAATCTTGGCGCTGCCCTTACTGCCAGACAGAGTATGATCGGCTGGCGCAGGAGGAGATCCTGATCGGCCAGGTCCAGGGGTTGATTGTCGCATGGCAGGTGCAGGATCTGAAGTGCGCCAGGTGTGGAAATGTCAAGGTCAGCGAATTCATGGAGCACTGTTCGTGCAGCGGTGTTTGGACCGAAACTATCAGCAGGAAGGAGACAGAGAAGAAACTGGGTGTGCTAGGTAGCGTTGCGAAGTTTCACGGGCTGAAGCTCCTCGAGGGAGTTGTTGGAGAGGTGCTGGACAGGATCTAGACGATTGTTCTGCATGTAGATTTCTGGCGCACGGTCTTGCATTTTTGGTTTGGCATATCGATACATACAGCCAGAGGGGCGTCTCGTGCACTGAAACGGCATTACCGGTAGACTCAAAGGTGCACATAGTGCATATCCACGAAAGTTTAATTATTCTTGTGTTCAGCTGGTGTGGAGCTTGCGCGTAGAGCTGATACATCGTATCGAGATCTCCCGTGTCCACGGAAAGACGGTCTGGAACCGCGGCCCTCGCTCATCTCAGCACGAACCGCGATCGGCCAGCCGTCCCCCTTGCCTTGCCCTCCTTCCTGATCATTGAGACCTAGTCTCTTTCTGGGTCTCGCTGTTCTCTTTCGATGTCGTTTCCAGTCCTGTTAAGCAGCATCATTGTATAGAAGTCCCGCCTGCCTCGGTCGTGAGTCGTGAGCGCGGTCCCAGCTTCTCGTCGCTTAGCTTTCCATTCCCCCGCGCAGTGAGGGGCGAAGAAGTCGTGCGCTCCGAGAACCACCTACCCTTTCTATCCTCTATTTATCGACATTCCTTCTCTGCTGTCTCTTTAATCTGCAGCCATTGGACTATCCTCGTTTCTGGTGGGATACGTCAGGTTCGTTCATTCCGCGTCACAGACCGAGTCAGGTAGCCTTGTCTTCTGACATGGATCTTATGACCACAGGAACATCTATCCTACCTAGCGATTAACGACTATTGCGATAGAAGACTCTCATTGAGATCATTTTTACCTTAATATATATACATTCCAGTGCACATATTATTTGCTCATCCACCGTCCACCGCCGCATCCTCCCGTCGAAATGGCTACACAACCTCAGAAGCCGAAAATCCAACCTTGCCGGTACAAGACTGGAAAGACACTGGGAGCTGGCTCCTACTCTGTGGTTAAGGAATGCGTGCATTCGGAAACTGGCCGTTACTATGCCGCTAAGGTCATCAACAAGCGTCTGATGGCGGGACGAGAACACATGGTACGGCGATGCTATCGTCTCCCGGAATGGTAACGCATACTGATGAGTTCCGTCTATCGGATTCGCGTATCTAGGTCCGCAATGAGATCGCCATTTTGAAGAGGGTCTCCATGGGTCACCAGAATATCCTCACTCTGGTCGACTACTTTGAGACTATGAATAACTGTATGTGGCCTCTTCATGGCATCGCGCTAACACTGCAATCTTTTTTTTTTTTTTTTTTGGCTATTTTTGGCTATTTTCCAGAGGGGAAAGATATCAGCTAAAGGATATATGTCGCTGCGTTTAGTGTATCTGGTCACCGACCTTGCTTTGGGCGGAGAACTATTCGATCGTATCTGCCGTAAAGGTAGCTACTACGAGTCTGACGCCGCGGACCTCATCCGTGCGATCCTGTCCGCGGTGGCTTACTTGCATGACCATGGCATTGTTCACCGTGATTTGAAACCCGAGAATCTGCTATTTCGTACACCAGAAGACAACGCAGATCTTTTGATCGCGGACTTTGGCCTGTCGAGAATCATGGATGAGGAACAATTCCATGTTCTTACGACCACATGTGGTACACCTGGTTATATGGCTCCGGAGATTTTCAAGAAGAGCGGACACGGGAAGCCAGTGTAAGTCTACTCTGCGTTTATCCCTTCTGTGCGGCTTTCTCTTATGCGTCGTTTTATACAGTGACATCTGGGCCATCGGTGTTATCACTTACTTTCTCCTGTGCGGCTACACACCCTTCGACCGCGACTCCAACCTGGAAGAGATGCAAGCTATTCTTGCGGCCGACTACTCCTTTACCCCGGCTGAATACTGGCGCGGTGTTTCCGAGGCAGCCCGCGATTTCATCCGTCGGTGTCTGACCATCGACCCCAATGAGCGCATGACTGCCCACGAAGCGCTGCAGCATGCCTGGATCAATCCACCCTACGACCCGGCCGATCCAGAGGGCAAACTCGGCGGCGAAGACCTACTCCCGACTGTCAAGAAGAACTTCAACGCGCGGCGGACGCTCCACAAGGCTATTGATACCGTTCGTGCCATCAACAAACTTCGCGAAGGTGGCCACCTGATGATGGATGGCGTTATGAGCGTGGACCCAAAACCCGCAAGCAATAATGTGAACCCGTTCCCGCGACCGGAGGCTGAGGACACTGCCGACGCGATGGAGATTGACAGCCGCAGCGACGCACGGGGCCAGACGCAGGAGCAGATCCGAGCTCAGGAACAGAGGGTAAAGGAAGTGGTAACTGGATTGTGGACCAAGTCTGTTAATCAGAAACGGTGATTGGAATATACATATATATATATATGTACTAGGGTTATGCATACCTGCGCCCTTTGTTTTTTGGCTTCGAGTTGGTTCGAACGTATTCTACTATTTGGATAGTCCTCCGGCTGTGGTTCCTTCCTGTTTTGGATCTTCGTCCTCATGGTTTACATATTTTCTGTTATTCTTTTCATCTCGTCATTCCGTTGTGCTCTATATACGTGCTCTATGAGTAAGATATTGCATAGTTGAGTACATGGGTAAGACCCTGATTTACTTGCTTCTCCGGCCTCTTCCTCCCCCAGTTGCGTATGCACCCCTTCCTCTTCCACCCAGCCTCCCTCTTGCTGCTGTCTTGGCTGTTGTGCTTTTATTATTTCTTGCCCCGTCTCCGTCACTCGCAGAGGTATGCCCAGAAGCTGTCTTGGCTGCGCCTCTTGTCTTCGGTGGTCTCCCTCTCCCTCTCCCTCTTCCTCTTGGTGCCCCTCTCCCTCTGCTTCTGGTTACCGTTTTGCTAGTGCTGCCCTGGTCGGTAGTCTTGGCCGTGGTGTTCGCAGGTTGTCCCAAATCTATGAGCCAGGTAAGAAGAAAACACAGTCAGTGAAATCAACCCCGGAACAAGTCTTGAAGTCAACTCAACGAAAGTTGACAAACCATTTGTCATCTCGCAATGGTCCTTTTCTTTTCTTTTCTTTTTTTTTCTCAATCGATGACGTTGAGCAAGTACAGAAGGAGGCACACGAGCAAGATCACCAGGATCATCGCCCCACAAAGCAAAAAATACTTGTACTCACCAGGGCTTCCCTGTCCAGGACTACTCGATCGAGATCCAGATCCAGATCCAGAATCTCTAGGCGACGACGAAGCAGAATCGCTGTTCGGGTCGCCCGGTCTTCTGAACCGTTTTCCCTTCACCCGTTCAAACAGCCTGACTATCAAAGGCGAGAACCCCGCATTACCACGGCGGTATATCCCCTGGTGCGGCGTGATAGAGGGTCGATCGTAGCCCTCAAAATTACGAGTGGAATCCGGGGACGAGTCCGGTGTCGGTGTCGGGCTCGGTGCACCGCTGCGTCTCCTGTTCGACGCTATTAACGGATAATGGGCGGGGGACACTTGCTGTGGGGAGACGATGTCTGTTCTCGGCGGCGGGGTTGGAAGGCGAGGTATTGGGTCTTCGAGCCTTGGGGCGATGTGCCGGACTAGTTCGCTGCCTGTTCTTAAGATGGATACCCGGATTCTTTCTCTTATGGATGTGTGGCGTAGGACTTCCACCAGGACCCTGTATGCGTAGTCGCGCAGCTGGGTTTCGTCAAAATCTCCCCATCGGTCTGCATGGCCTGGCTCGAAGTGCCATATCAGCTTTGGAAATGGTGACCGTTCGTCATAGCCGTTCTGTCCGCTGGCAGGATCTCCGTTAGACGGGTTCGCAGCGTCTTCAGAACTAGGCATATTAGACCCTGAACTGGGCGAATTTTCCTCTTCGCTATCCTCGGCCCTGGAATTTGTGTCACTCGAATCATCCTCTCGGTCAGTGGAAGGTCCAGCGAAAGATTCGTTTGCAAATGGTAATGGGGCCACAACCACCCATCGGGGCCGTGGAGTATTTGTCCCAATGCCAATACAAGGTCTGCCGAACCCTAGCGGGCTCTGAAAACGTCGCTCGGGAGTAGGCGAAGTGACTCGTCTTGGGCTGGGCCATGGAAAGCCGCCGCCCCGACTACTCGGCCAGGAACTGGAGGAGGAGGATCCCGGAGAATCTGAAGGAGAAAGATTGATCCAGCCCAAGGGATTCTCGTGGATGGGAAATCCGGAATTGGGGAGAGGCAAGGAAAGAGGAGTCGAGGAGTGCGTAGATGACATAGGAGAAATATCCGGTGTGACTACTGGGCTGCCGTGGTAGACGGGGAATCTAACGATGAGTGGATCTGACGGAGCAAGATCAAGAAGAGGAGGAGTAGGTTGAGTCGAGGTGAACGTAGGGGAATGAGGACTCGAACTTGAGGGATGTAAAGGAGAGTCAGAGACAGAATTGCCTGGCTGAGGGCCAGGAAGTCCGGGAGTCGACCTTTTTGACTCAGATTCTTGTTTGGGAACTCTCAACCCCAGTCCTGCCAGGTTGTCGCCGAATCTCCCAGATGCAGATGCAGACGGCGTGTTGCGACTGCTTCTCTTGGAAGAAGTCTTGTTCTGCTTCGCCAACGGTGACAACGTATCGACTTCAGTAGCAGCGGCAGGGAACTTCTTGCGCTTCGCAGTCGACGTCGAAGCATCTGAATCGGAGTCAGAGCGAGGCTCCGACTTGATGACGGGACTGAGACTACTACGAGCCGCGTTCCTCCGTGATGCTGCTGAAGCCGCGTCAGACGCAGCCTTTCCCTTCGTCCCACGAGAGGACTTCAACCGCTTCGACCCCAGCTGCGAACCAGAAGAAGAGTCCGAACCGATGTCGGCCGGTGGATCGGAATTGGTGGGCCGTTTCGATCCTCTTGCCATCGCTTTCGACCGGTAGATGTCACAGTATCAGAGCGAGTCTGTGTTAATTAGGGCAAAATAGTCGGAGAGATGAACGGAGGGCGCGGGAACTGATACCAAACTCTCCAAACTTGACCTCCACCTTATCAGAGATCCCTGGGCTTTTATTTCAGTCAGTTAGATCAGAGCAGGGACATGGTGTGCGAGATCCCTCTCGGGACAGGGAAAGCCATCTGTGCGTTTCCGGATGCGGCCACAGAGTCGGATTGGGATGGAGCGTTGTTACGGAGGCACCTCTTTATCATGAAAGAAGTCGTTGCCTGGCGATCGAAGCAATTCTTGGTCTTCTTTGTGCCTGGGAGCGTTCTAATACTGTATAGGGCCATAGTTAAAAATAGTTCATACATCCATGCAACTCGCAGGTAGGGGATGGAAGGCTTACTGGTGCCTCTTGATCTTCATCGTGCTGCCCAACAAAGAGATCGCCGCGCACAGAGTCTCCTAGGGCATTCTGAGTGCTGAATCTGTGGAAACCTCTCAACCGTTGGCAGATTAGGAAAACTTAAGGCTATAGTTTGACGGCGTTCGAGGATACCTGGAAACAAAGCGGAAATGGTCTTTTTGTCCTCCGAGGCGTCATTTGAGGAATGCATGCGACTATCTTCAGAAGCCCCTGGGCAATTATTCATACCAGATGACTCTATCGAGGGAACGTTTTTGGGTAAGCATATCTGTCGCCTTCCAAAGAAGAACCTGACCGGATTATCTAGGATGAATAGAGAAAATGCCATACTTCTGGTTTTGTTCAAGTGTTGCAAATAATACCTTTGATAGAGTGATGCGTAGACAACCACAGGAATATGCATGTTGGCCCTAAGAGAGAGATGAGGAAAGTGGTGGACGTATGTAACAGGCACGGATTGGATAGACAAGACGTAATTGAAGAGAGGGATTACAGCAGCGGACTCCATTTTGAATTCTAACCCGGTCCCGAGATACAACAAAGATCATTTTTATACATACATTGAAGAACGAGAAATCACCCCAGATAGAGCCCATTTTGGCTTTGCAAAACATGCATTGAAGCATAGGGAAAGGAATGCTTAGGAAAGGAGTATTGGAGAATCTGCTCAAGCGGAGTGTCATGTAAAACAGTGATCGTGATAGCGGACGGCCAAGCCAATATATCAATGACGACAACAGGCAGAATGAAAGATGAAAATATTAAGTGAATACTGGCAGGACGAACTCCAGGAGAGTAACGGATATATGCATTGCTTATTATTGCCAGTATCTCGGTTCGTCAAAGACATGGTACCGGTGACCGCGAACGCCATTTCCACGGAATAGGCGAGGGAACTGACGACCGATTGGTACCGCTTCTTCCGATAGTCTGACTTCTTCCTCGGGCTCTGGTTCACCGATGACGAATTTACCGACCTGTGTAGATCATCGAGTTAGCAGGGCATGATCCAGTAGAAGCTGGTGGTTCCTCGAACGAGTGGGAGAAGGTACGATGGAAGGTGTAACATACCTGGATCTCCGTGTCTGTGATAGTGTCTCGACTGATTCTGGCATACCCTGTCCGGTGCAGTTTTTTGTAAAGAATGTACTCGCACCACCTGTCCCAATCGGAGGGATCGATATCCTTCATGCCACTCCGCTCACTTACGTATGTATTGTAGTTGCCTTCAAGAGGTTTCGTGACTAGGTAACTCAACAAGACCAGTGGACGCTCCGATGACCCCATTAAATTGGTCAGATACTCTGACTGAAGACGGCGGTCTTCCGGGTCTTCTTCTTGGCCGGAGTGGAAGACTACCACATCGACATGCTCACCGTAAATATCGAGAGTGGCGTGGATTGCTGGGGCCAATTCGCCAACAGGGGAGGGGAGAAGATGGTGGGTGGAGTTCAAAATAGGGAACTTGGAAAGCAAAGCAGCACCCCATGTGTGCTTGTTAGGACCAGGGCCGAAATCTGCGTACATGCCAAGCTCGTCAGCCAGAACCTGGGTCACATCGCGATTACCCATGATGATCCGCTGGTTATCTGACTCAAGGAGACCGATGACATCGATCTCAAGCTCTTGAATAACATCGCGCATGCGAAGCTCCGAAGACCACATGTCATTGTCAAGGCCAAAGTGGATGGTCCAAATGCCGAACGTGACAACCTTGTCATCCTTGTGATACGGCGTGTAGTCGTTCGTTGGGAAACGGAGATAAGCTATCGAAACAGACAGAAGTTGCAGAGCCGCGAGGACGTAGACATAATACGACCGCTGCCTCCTGTTGTTAGGATTAATGATCGGCTTGGCCTTCGCACGAGGAGCCTTCGAGATCGACGCTGAGAAAACCCCGGCTCCGATCGCGAGCATGGTGGTGATCATGATCCAATCCGTGTGCTCCCTCACAAAGTGTCCGCCTGGCACGAATGCATAGGCAACGACCCATACATGGAAAAATACCATGAAAACGTAGAAGAAGGACGCAATGCCGAAGACGACACCCGGCGGATGACGAGCAGCTGAAGTCAGGAGCGCAGGGGTCGCTGCCAGGACATAAAATGCCAGCGTGAGACCGCCATAAAACCCTAACCAGTGGCTCTTGCACGTGAGGAATGTAGCACCCAAAGAGCCTACTCCGAATCCAGTCCAGCTTTTGGCAACAGCTGGATGAAACAGTCCATAGACAAGCCCAGCGCTCATCACGAAAATCGTCAATGCTCCGTGTGGTACTGCAATCGGTCCCCTTACAGGGTATCCTTCCCAAACCCAGGCGATCATCGTGGTTGAGTCGGACAAAAGGGAATGCATCGCAAAGACAATACCTCCAACTCCAAGTCCAGCAAGGACCGACGAGCCTTTCTTGCCCCCAGGGGGGATGAAGTCTCCTCCGCTAACTCTAGAGCTTCTCGTGGACCGTAAAACGGCTAAGACACCGAGGAGAAGACCCAGCTTGTTCCACCCTCCGTTCTCTGAATGCATGGTGGGCCATATTGGGTTGTTCGTCCTGAAGGCAAACTTGGCAATACTGGACATAATCAAGCCGATCGCCCAAGCTGCGATACGAGAGTCCAGTCGAGTAGTCTGAGCTCTCTCCGCGTAGAAGGTGGCAGACCACGCGAGACAACCACTGACCACAGCAAAGGAGATCACAAGAAGCCGGCCAACAGGACTATCAACCTTGTAGGCGAGGAGTCCAGACAACGTCATAAAGTGGAGCAGGCGAAGATGCTTGGCCGCTGCAGATCGCAAAGACGGAACCAGCAGCAGTAAGGGAGAGGTACAAGAAAACACGGTCACTTCGAATCCGGAGATGCCCATATGCCAGAGGGGGAAATCTACCAAATATCAGGACAGGCCCAATTTCGGACAATGGACGAAAACACTTACACCAAACCAGAAGACCAAGGGCAGTGAGTAACGTCCAGAAGACAAACTACCATGTTGTCAGCGTTTCAGACAAGACAGGAAATGAATCTGTGGCCGAGCTTACCCCGTTGTAAACGTCTGCGACAGCATCTATGATTTCTGTCCAGAAGAAGCCCTCACCGAAGGTATCCACAACGACGTTGTCCTTCCTGACTACGAGGTTAACTCTTCATAGCGAAAAACAAGCTCAGCTACCAGGCAATACGCACTTTTTCTCAAAAACGTTGTCGGAGGTTGTCTTCAATTGCCTATTCGTCTGAGCTTAGACAATGCTCTTTTCACAACCAGACCATCCAATCCCAACGGCGAATGTACATTTTCTTGGTATTACTTCGGAAGCCACTGTACATACCCTCTGCTGACTCCCTTGACATCCCTCACGACAAGTTCGAACCCTTCAAAATCAAGAGCAGTGACCGCATCAAAAGCCACATCAGACAGAACGAGAGACCACTCGAAAAAGGCGTAGATGGTGTAGGCTGGAAGAGAGTAACTTGTTAGCAAAGCTAGCACCTTTGAGTGCAGTTTATTTGAAATGCCACTTACCTCCAGCGACCTTGTGCACCTTGTGCTGAATAAAGAAGTAGATCAATGGCACTAATGTACCGAAGAAAATACCGGCAACGACCCTGCGGTATTTGACAGCACGACGGTTGTCGGGACTCAATGCGATGCAACCAATTGTCCAGGGCAGAGTCCCCACTAGGTAAGAAATCATAAATATATCATGCCAGTCATGGTCATCCGTCGACGTGACATATGTCCATCCTCCACACATGAGAGTTCGAAACACTCCAACTCCCGCCACGAACTTGGCGAGTTTCGAACCGGGGCGCGCCGTGAGGAGGTACCAGAGGAAAATGAGTGCGAATCGAGGGCCCGAAGTGATGGCGATGAATACTTGGAAGAACGAACGCTCGGGATACCGGTCACCGATCGTCGCAGATACTGATGGGAACCATTCGTCGGGGTAGCCGTAATGCTCGTTCTGGACAATCTTTCTAAAATGCAAGCTCATACCGACCACCAGCGCGCTCAAAAAAGCGCTATAGGCGAAGACGGTGTGAGCCCACGACACCCATTTTCCATTCACCTATCCATATCGACGCCTTTAGCAAGCACCTCGGCAAGAACGGGGCCTTATCGGTCTTACAATTGCAACGGCGTCCCCATCTTTGTACCTGGGGGCCATAGTGCAACCAAAGGAAGGATGCACTCAATGTCAATGCCACTTCAGGACTCGTAGCACACGAAAAAAAGGAATACTTAACGAAAGTGAGAAGGTATTATTAAAAAAAGAATACAAAAAAAGGGGACGAAGTGAACAGGTGAAAGGGAAACCCCTGACTCCGCTGTAGGAGCCGAGGAGGTTTTGGCGGGTTCGTCGGAGGTCGCTTCTAGTCCCGATTCGGCTAGGCGCCTTCGGAGCATGAGCGGGCAAAATAAAGTTGCGACGACTTTTCGGCACTTTGGTTCACATCACATCGAGGCGAGTGCTTGCTCCTGCTTGCTCCTGCTTCTCTTGATTTTATTTCTCCCGAAAAAGGTGCTGGATTCATGATCCGGGATAATGTCCAACGCTACAGACAAGGCGCGGTTCTTCTTGGAACAATCCGTCCCGGAACTCAAAGAGTACGAGCAGAAAAAGATATTCAGCAAGGTAAGTAATATCACCAAACCCCATTTGCCTTTGACACCAGGGACGCTCACTGGGTTCTGTTCCTCTAGGATGAAATCAAAAAGATCATCAAGAAGCGATCAGATTTCGAACACAAGCTGAATGCTCGCGGTGCACAGCCCGTCGACTTCGTGCGATATGCCCAGTATGAAGTGAATCTCGATACGTTGCGGCGGAAACGGGTGAAAAGACTGGGTATCCGGTCAGCTGGATTCGCCGGTCAGAGACGGATCTTCTTTGTTCTGGACAGGGCAACTCGCAAGTTCCATGGGGATATCAATTTGTGGGTTCAATACATTGAATACGCCAGACAGCAGAAAGCGTACAAAAAGCTCTCCCAGATATTCACGGATGCCTTGCGGATACACCCCACAAGCGCAGAACTGTGGATATACGCGGCCAAGTATGCCTTGGATGACCACGCGGACATGCTGCAAGCGAGGGGGTACATGCAGCGTGGGCTGCGATTTTGCAAGAGCTCGAAGAAACTGTGGTTGCACTACGCAAAATTGGAGCTAATCTATATTGCTAAGTTGGTTGCTCGACAACGGATTCTGGGACTCGATAGGACAATTGAACATGCCGGTACTACCAAACCGGAAGCTTCCCGGGATGATCACAATGCTGATATGATTAAACTCCCGGAGCTGACTGGGAAGGATATGTTCCCGAACGAGAACAAAACCGTTGAAGTGGACTTGGGAACGATACAAAATCTTGGCTCCTCTCCTGCGCTTAACGGCGACATTCCTCTCGCGATTTTCGATTCCGCCATGAAGAATCTCAATAATGACGACCGATTCGGCCAGGAATTCTATAATATGGCCCTGGAATTTGAAGACATACCATGTCTGGTCAGAATTCTGGAACATGTTGTGGACGTAACGCGGACAGCCAAGCCTTTAAGCCCTCATTCATTAATATGCTACATCCGCCTGCCAACCGCTGGAGTTGGAGTCACCTCCGCTGGGTACCCACGGGCATTGGGTGCCTCACTTGGGCGCTTAAGAGAGCATCGAGACGATCCACGCGTTGCACAAGAGGTCATCAACTGGTTGCAACCGCTTGCAAAGACTGAAGGTGTGGACCCTGCGCTACATAAGGCTATGACAGCGACTATTCACAGCGCTGAGCGCACGATAGCGCAAGCGCGGCTATAGAGCCAATGTCTATAACACGGAAGAGGCGCGTTCTTTTCTTTTTGGGGAGGGGGAGGCAGCGAGGAGATAGGTGCGGTGGGAAAAGTTACAATTTTTTGTGTAGTTAGCGCAGCATATGTCATTCATCGTACTTACTACCCCTTCGACTGCTCTTCTTATTACTATGTAGTTTTTTTGCTCTGATTCTCGCTTCATTTTCTCTTGTTTTCCTGCAACAGAGTCAGATCACAATCAGGCTGAATGATAGGATAAGGAAGAAATGTTCATACAGATCTCGCACCCGACCCTTCTGTTCCAGAGATGTTTCTCCAGGGATAGAGCTTTTTGCGGAAGTCTCTAACAGCTGGTAAAGCTTCTCGAAGCACGATTCAACATTGGCAGCCTGTTTCCGTGACTCCTCTGACTGTATGACTAGACTCTGGCTCTTCTCTGCAGTGTATCGCGAGGACTGGAGCTGTGAATGGATGATCCGCGGGACAAGTGGTAGTAGGGAGGCTAGTGGCACTCTGAGAGTAGCTTTCGTATTAACCCTGGGGTCCTCCACTGTTAGGAATCTAGACAAGGACTCGGAAAATGCGGTCGATGAAGCAGGGAGCTAGAAGGGGACCATGACGAACTTGTTCACATGCTGGCCCCCAGGCCCACCAGATCGACTGAACGAGACTTGGCAGATGTGTCGGGGAATGGTCCTGGCGTTCAAGCTCGCAAGCCAATTCCTAGCTGATCGCAATTCCTCCTCATCAAGCTTTTCTGTTGATGCTTGCTTGGAAGCAAAGGCTCTTGGGAAAAGAGATTCCTTGCTAACCAAGTTGAATGCGCTCCTCGGGGTACGGTGTATAGATACACGAGATCGCAACCGATAGGTTGTCATCTTCACTGGGAATGGTCTCAAAAGAACCGACTATGGGAGGATGGTAGCAACGGCCAATGGTAATGATGACTGCACCATATGCATGCGATTCCGTGGATAGCCGTGGTCGGGGACGGTGGCATGGTATGGGACATGGAACAACGTGAGGTGGACGCACCTGTAACTGGACCTGGACATCCGGAGTAAGTCTGACTCTGTACGACGAATACACATTGTACAGCTCCGTACAGAAAGCCTGGCCTGGCCCGGCAGCACGTGCCACAGCTGCCTGAAGAACGCTTGGCCCGGGAGGGAATAGTACAGCTACCTCGCGATACTCATTGGTACCCAGCTGAACACACAGCTCCCGCCCAAGGCGAAGTAGCAGCAAGTCCCGCCAAGTCCACTCAGACCCGGCCCGGCGCAAAGCCTTTTTTTGCCTCATCGCCCACGCTAATTATTACGAGCTCCTCCATCCGACTCGCGCGGATCTCTTCCAGGTTCTTCTGTCCATCGCTGCCCGTCGTCCGTCCTCTCTTGTGCGCTTCCCTTACCTGGCTTTTTCCCTCATCATCATTGACACAACCATTCTCCGGTCTCTTTTTCTTCTCCCCGTCGCCGTTTTCGCTTTTCCCGTCCCTCCCAACTCTGATCCCTGACCGCCTAGCCTTCCCAAACTGTCCCTGATCTATTCCCAAGATAGCCCCGCCCTAACAGCGACGCGCGAGAAAGTCGAAAATTTCTCTACCTGGTCACAGAGTACCCTTACCCCCTTCGTATCTCCTCGTGTTGTAGATGAATCATCGATCTTCCTTCCTTTGTCTAGATGACGACCCATCCTCCAGATGAAGCTCTTCATTTCCGCGGAGAGACCCTGACCCCAGAGAGCCCACGTCCGCTTCACGTCGCGGAGCCTGCCAATATCCCAGTTCTCCAGAATCAGATGGATCCTGTCTTCAATGATACCTCTACATATGAGAAATTGGAACCAGACCAAGAAACGACCCAGCATATGTATCAGGATGACCAGCTGTCCTACCAGCTGTACGAGCCGTCTGCCAATGATGCACGGGTAGAAGCTGGAGGGGGAAGTTCAGATTTTGACCAGGGCCAGGATCCAGGTAGCTTTCACACCGCTCCTACACTGGAGACTGGGAGGTTGAATGGGGACCAGTCACATATTTCGCACGCAAATGGACCTTCTCCATCACACCAATACGCGCTCTCTGTGACTGAAACATCTGCTGTCCGGGGTGCAGTGGACAGTACAGCTCTAAACGTTTCTCCCTCCGACCCTTATCACAACCTTAGTGACGCTGCCCTTTTATCAAAATCTATTCCCAGTGATCCTTCCCAAGCTGCTTCCGATATACTCGGATCTGTTCATATCCCGCCTCAGGGCGTTTCTGGTGCGGGTGAGGTAGATGCTACTGTGACCAGTTCAGCAACGCCGTCAGTGCCCCAAGATGGATTAGAGAATCGGAAACAAGAGGACAACCCATCCAACAGCTCTGAGGAAGACGGAATTGACTTTGAAAACCTCCTCGATAATCTGTCGCGGCCAGTCGCGACAACATCCTCCTCTGCTCCGACGGATGACTCCCATGACCCCCAAACAACAAGCGACGGCTCTCATCATACGCCCTCTGGTCTTCCTCCCCGACCCCCTCCCCAAGAAAAGCCTTCTATAAATCCCAACTACTCTCCCAGCGACGATATTCGCTCCTATCACCATCTCTCTCAGAGTTCCTCCAACGCGACCGCGTCACCATACACCAACCAACAAAGTAATTACCATGCTGGCCAAGGACTTCCTCCTCCCTTGACCGCCGCCGGTGCTCCGGGCACTTCATCTGGCTCAAATTCCTTGCCTCCTCCCCCGGTTCCCAGCTTCCAACAGTCACAACCTTCTGCAACAGAAACCCAGGAGCCACAGGAACAGATAGTCCAGAGAAATGGCAGGGTTGATAGACAGTTGGGGCGACAGTCGAAATCTGATGAGGATGCTCCATGGGGCTCAGAAGTGCAGAAGAAATACGACGAGTTTCTTCATGATGAAAGGATCTATGTGACGGAGGGTCTATGGGACCGTTTCCCTCCTGGCTCCAGGCTGTTTGTTGGTCAGTACATCCTCATCATATACTTAAAATAATGAACCCTGACCGTTCTTTTCATAGGAAACTTGCCCACGGAAAGAGTAACCAAGAGGGATCTATTCCACATCTTCCATAAGTACGGAAAATTAGCCCAAATATCGATTAAACAGGCGTATGGCTTTATTCAGTTCCTTGCTGCCAATTCTTGCCATCGAGCTCTCGAAGCGGAACAGGGTGCTGTGGTGAGGGGTAGGAAGATACGTAAGTATTTACCTTTCCCTTTTGCAGGGCATCTAGGCGCTAACCTGGTGCCCATTTTCCTGATAGATCTCGAAATTTCGAAACCGCAAAGGAATACTCGCCCGGGTCCGCCCACAGATACGCCAAGAGGTTCCCAAAGACGTTCAAGGTCGCCAGATCATAGTCGGAGTGGTCCCAATGGCCGCGGCGCACGAGCCTCGGGTGACCGTTACGATCGGTCTCTTGATCCCGGCAGAATACCATTTAGCGATTTCAGGGATGAGCCGCCTCACCGCAGACGTGACGACTATCGACCTCCGCGCTCACCGTCCCCTAGGGGGTATCGTGGAAGGGATGAATACAGAGGTCGGGACAGGGACAGGGATAGAACGCCGCCAGAAAGATACGACCGACGCGAAAGAAGGCGTTCTCGATCACCATACGCAAGAGATCGACGATATCGGAGCCCGAGCCCGAGACCTCGAGGCACGTACGATGCGGACTCTGACCTCCCAGTACCCAGACGGGCTCCGAGGGATGTGCCGGATGTACAGATCCTTGTTCTCGAGGATGTGGACAGGTTAGCTAATTATATTGACCCAGATCGCTTCAATAGAATCTTAGCTGCTGACATGATATCAGGAACTTTGTTTTCCATGTCGAGAATGCTTTCTTAACCCGTGGGCTACGAGTGGACGTCTTGACGCTTGGCCCGCGCATTCCGCTGTCAGCCGCTGTACAACGTCAGATCAATGAAGGTGTTCGTGCTATCGTCAAACTCTCGCGCTCCAACCAGTTTTCGGGCAAGGTATCTTTGCAGCTGATCGATCGGACTGGGGGTTCGGGCAATGTCCGTTTCAACGGTAGGTGTTGTTTTTTCTGCTCCTTGCACTGTTGCCGTCTTGCATGTCCTTACTAATACTCTTGTTTTAAAGACTATCCCGATCTCGATGTGAACATTGCGACTGAAGTCGTTTTCCACTCCCAGTCTCTGCAACGCAGCGGTGCACCTCCTTTTGCTATTCCTCCGGCTTTTGGCGTTCCCCAAATCCCGCAAGTACCAGTTTCCCAGCCTGGGTTGTCAGCGCTGCCGGCACTGTCAAATCCTCCTAACTTCGCGAATCTGATCAGCTCTCTGGATGGGCCTGCCCTTCAGTCACTCCTGGCAACCCTTCAGCAGCAGCAGCAATCTCCTCAGACTGCGCAACAGCCGTTCCCGCAGGGGAATATGCCCCAAAGTGCTGATCTTGCCAGTCTTCTAAGCAGCGCCACACGGCAGCCGCAATCGACCCAAACCGTTCCAACCGCTCCGCAGCAACCTCCTCTACCTCGGTCGCTCCCTCTCCAACAGCCAGCTGCTCCGGTGGTCCCCGACCCTAATTTAATGTCACTACTAGCCAAAGGCTTGGGGACTCAGCAGCCGCAGGGTCGAGCTCCTGTTGGGCCGAACGTTCAGAATATCGTGAACCAACTAGCGAAGTGGAAGCAATGAATTATGACGTACTTCTATTTCTTTCTGTCTTGCTTTAGAAATATGGCTCGGGCGCTAACTACTTGGAGGTCGCATGGTGGGACGGAATTGAGGGTCCTGCTAATGATTCAAGGGACTCGTGAATTGAAATGGACTTATGCGACCAGGGTGTATTGAGTGGACTTATTCAGAGAATGGAAACATGGCGTTGAATTTGCTGACTGCATTTCCTGGTACAGCAGCGTTATACCACCCCTTTAGTTATTTGAAAATTGACGATATCATACTAATCCTAATAACATATTATATTGGTCACATCCACCTTTACATTGAGGGGAAGTCTCCCTGTAGGCGTCCGTGATATATAGATGCGTAGCCTTTACTTGCTTTGGCTTGAATGATAAAAGTAATATTTTGTACATAATTTGCATGCATCATGATGGTATACTAGTAGTACAGTGGAGTTGATTGTGCGATAAAACAGACAGGCGTGCCCGCCAAGTGCGCCGTTCATTCATATCCACAGCTCTGCTCGCTTCTCTACCCATATTACTTCCTCCCCCGTATCATGAGGATATGATCGTGTCTTTTCCAGCACATTGTCGCCCCGACCGACTCAGCTGGACGTCCGCTGCTGCGCCTTCAACTCCGCAGCTGCCGCCGCATCCTCCTTCTTGATCCGCTCAATTGTCCGATCTCTATTATATTCCATCACGCGCTTTTCTTTGAAGTATTTTACCTAAAGGAGGGAGAAATTTGGGAAACAACGGGTCAGTCTATTCTGCGCTGCACAAAAGTTGAATGATAGCATAGCATACCCAAGTCTTCGAACAGGCATTCTCAAAAGCAGCGATCTCCTTGCCGCATTTCCGCCGTGCCTCTTTATCTTCCTTTAGCGCGTCTACGATATTATTATCGTCTAGACAGTGGAAGAAAAGGTCGCGGCTCTCCCAGCAGCGTTGGCGGGATGTTCGGTCGGGAGCGATCTTGCCGCCGTCTGAGGTCTTGTCGGAATTGGAGGACCAGAGCCAGCCCATCCTTGTTTTAGATCTTTCGAGGTGTCTTCGGAGGCGGACGGTGTCTAAGTCGGTAGAAAGCTTCTTCTTTTCCTTGCCTCGAATCGAATCTTTTTGCTCCTCCGCCCTCACTTTGTCGGCATCCGGTAATTTTACCTACTGCGCAGACAGTCTGATGTCCCGTGGCTGCGCTATTCCGCTTTAGGATGGAACAGTTGGAACAACTTCAGTGGACCTTTGGAGCAACAACTGCTTGTTCTTTCCACGCTCCTCGCCTTCTCGAGTTCCATAAAACAGACAATCTCATTATTGCGCAATACACACAGATGCGGACGCGGATATTCATCAGCTGTATCGCCTGAGCACTCCGAAGCCAGTTGTTTACCCTTGGCAACCCCTACCGATGCTGCCTGGTATACCGCCGCCTCCCCGATCAGGTTCCTGAACGCAGGGCGCAAAGAGCTCTTCTACCTACCTCTTCTATCTCGACAGTTTCACAAGTGACAATTTCACCGTCACTCGTCGGTTCATGCCCCCTCGTCGCCGGCCTCCAGCGCCGGCTGGGACGGATCTCCCGCCGCTGAAAATCGTCCGAAAGATCCTCCTTCTGCAGGTCGCCTACTATGCGAGCGCGACGGTGCTGATCCTGTTCACAACCACTGTGTACGGGGCACCATTCTCGCTGAGCCTACTACTGAACTGGGATGCAGTGAGAGGTGATACGACAATTGGGTGGATTCTGGGCGTGGTGTGGATGCTGAATAGCCTAATAGGGTACGTGGATGTACTGCCATATACGATACTCATTTTGCTAATATTGAGAATTTCGACAGCGTTGTCTTCCTTCTCCTCCTTGTGTCGCGCTCCAAGCTTGTTCCCGACTTCGCTCTCACTATCCACTTCCTCCATCTTATCGCATCGTCCTTGTATTCGCATTCCATCCCCACAAACCTGCTCTGGTGGGGGCTCCAAGGCGCCAGCTCGGCCCTCATGATCTTTCTCGGTATGTGGGCTTGTCAGTGGCGAGAGCTCAAACCCATCAGCTTCGGTGGCCACCGTCCGGATGAGCAGGTAGCCGGGCCTTCTGCACAGTCGCCTCAGGGAATCGAAGAGCAGCAACTGGAAGGCTTGTCGCGCGGAAGAGGCCGAGCCCGGAATCTTTCCGAAGAAAGTGAGGAGTTTGAGATGGTTCGCATGAAGAAGAGCGATGATGAAAGTGTATGATTTTCTTTTCTTTGGGACCACACGATGACTTTCGTCTTCTTTTGTCGTATGGATATACCCTGCATCTGTACAGAGGGTTGGAGTTCCGGTGTTCCTTTATTTCGAGAACATACTTTATATTTTTGTATAGATGAATAATAGCAGCAATACACTTAATGTCTACGCAATCGAGCTACTGGCATGGAGCTCGACTCTGGTCTCAGACTGTGAGGTATACCTAGCTATCTTTTCCTCTTAGTCCGTTGGCCTGTGATATACGGTAATGAGCCACGCTTATCAGGTTCAGTCACTAATATTAGGTAGCTATCTGCGACAATACGCCAGGACCATGTCTATTCGAATACGAGTTCTCACAGGATCTGTTTGTATGTAGAATTATATAATTGTCTAACTCTTTGCCTCCAACTACAGATCTGTCGACATTGTCGACATGTTGTTTAACTTGGACACTCATATTTGCATGAATTCATGAAACAATCCTCTAGAACAACTCTGTTGATATAACCGCCAGCATCGGTTTATGCCATCCCTTGATACCCCATCATAGTTATAACTAATGGACATGCTAACTCCAAGAACGTGCTGGACGGCTTCCCCTCTGCGAGAACGGAAACCTAGCTCCTAACGGGGCTTCGCATATTTCATGATCTCGTGGCCATTGACCTCTTGGGCCTAGAATACGTAGTCTGGCTCGGGCCGCCATTAACATTTAAGATATATATCATTTGACCACCCACCCACACACATACACACAAAAGGGCAGAACAAACCCTCACCTTTCCCAAGGCCAACATGGTAGCACTCTCATAAAATACCGGATGATATTCAATTAGACCCTGCATATGGATCATAGACAGAATATTCGTTGTTATGATATCTGCTTGAGTGCGTGCAGTGCAAGCAAGTCACCACCCGTTCGCCTTGGCCGCGTCCCCCAAGATCTGGGGGTATCTATCGTGAATGATTTAGAGCGTTGGATGTACTAAGATTTGCTGGGTTTGAGGGTCTATTGCCTTTGGTGCCAGGTGCTGCCTCCTGCAGTCTGGGCCCTAAATTCGACAACGTCCGATTCGTCGAAATGGATCAACGTTCCGTCCTTGGCCGGGTAAAAACCGCTTGAGGTCCGTTGCCAACTCCACGCCCACCGGACCACCTCCAATCAGGGCGATTCACTGCGCATTCCGCACTAGGTTCTGCGTGTTTTGAGAATTCCCTGCAACCATTCTTCTTCTCCGTGACGTCGTACTTGGATGGCGGCGGCCCGCGAAAGTCCATCCATTGTGGGAAAGATCGTCCGCGGAAACCGGGGAATCCCCAGTGACTACACCAAACCCTAATCCCGCGACTGGTAAGGGGATCTCGAGGAGCTCCAAAATGAAGTCCGTATAGGTCTGGGAGTCTCGTGCTGACAACAGTTATAAATACGTAATCTCGTAGGCTGTACTACCCTTCCGTCAGCAACCCCTTATTCCAAGCTTCCAGGTTCTATCCGCTTGGAGGCAACGTAGCCGATCAATCTCACCAAAAGGTAGGATATATCGAAAATAGCATTGGAACCTCAATTGAAGGTGCCAGCCTCCGCAAAGGAAGCCAAACTCAAGGCGTGTTTCGCCGTCCCTGCAGGGTCACTGGGGATGCTCATCTCGTTCGGCTGGATCTGCTGCGTGGGGATGTTTCAAGCTGAGTACAAGGCTAACCAGTTGAAGAACTACCTGGCTCCGATATCTCATGGTTTACCTCTACTAAATGCAAAGAGATCCATTTAACTCTGCTAGAGCCAAGTAAATATTATTGTACTCATTCCAAGCTTACTCGAACGTCAGTCTTATGCTCTTCCTGGCTCCGATCACCAGTTACCTCTTCGACAGCTTTGGGCCACTAATCCCTGACCTATTGGTGACTAGATGCAATGCTTCGGCCTCATGATGGCTATAGCGCCTCTCCTCGGAATACTATCAATCCATACTGAGCCAGTCGGTGAGCGCCGGAATCGGTGCATCCCTGATCCCCCCTTGCACAACATCGGTAAGCTCTGATGCCTCATAGTGACCCTGGTCAGAGGAATTAGTCAACTAACACTCAATGGGAGACAGAGCCTATGACCCGTTTCCGCAAGGCTCGAGCAGTGGCCGGAGGCCTGACTGTGGCAGGTTCATCAGTTGGGGGTGTTTTGTTCCACCCTAATGGTCAGCTGTCTCCTACCCTGTGTTGGATTGGAGTAGATTATGAGGATTTGTGTTTAATCTTGGGCCTGTGGGCTGCTGTCGTTTCAATGATATCGTCGAATATTCCGCGTAGGCCTCGAACATTCAATATCATGGAATGTCTCCGGCCGTTCGTGGAGAGGAGTTTCTCGATCTTGTCCATTTTCGATTTCTTCCTCTACCATCACTATCATTTTGCTGTTTTCTAGCGTTATAGAGTTAACCCTCTGGCTTTCTGGCAAGAGCAATGCCGCCATAGTCGTGCTTGCGGTACTCCTGTGCTTGTCATGAACTTGACCGCTTCGACCCCATGAAGTGGGCTGCTGCATGGGAACATCACTGGCAGTCGCTGGAGTTGTAGCGCTGACTAGTCCGCCAACTGCTGGTGCGATAGCAGCCAGGAACAACAGGCTGTATGATGATACCTTCATCTTTGCTGCTCCTAGTGGCTCCGTCTTTGTTGCCTTTCTTATTCTTCTCCGGGGCAGGTTGGTTCCCTGGAATCTTTCTTATGGAAGGAAAAATAGGAAAGAAGTTGGTCATCAGCGAGAAGCTACAGGAAGGCCCCACCAGTTAGGTAGGATACTGGATAAGAGGATCGAGAGTTGACCACCGGATCGACTTGGGACTCAGCATCGTAAGAAGGGCATATCCTTCCAATCATTAATTCAGCTAAATATGCGCTAGGCAACGTAGCGATGATATGGACGCTGCCAGCCTCTGATTCCGTTCGCTTATCCAGCATAGTATGTAAGTTGTCGCTTAAATACAGTCCAAAACGATGGAGTCACCATCATTACCAATTCAATCATGTCCAGAGTCATGAAAAGGTCCAGTCAGAGTAAGTAGTTTGCGAGATATACTGCTCGATTGGCTGGATTGTCTGTTACGCAACTGAAGGATGCTCACAAACTTATTCACGAGAGGTATAGTTCATGTCCTGAGAAGGCGCACCGACGTCACCTGCAGGAAATACGAGTAGAACACAGCGAGCAGTGAACTCCTATGGGAGCGCAGCACCCGACTGGCATGTCTGTCAAAGGTGGGGTTCAGGTCGGACACGCCGCCGATGACAGTGGACGGAGATAACGAAGAGGGGGGAGACTATTGGGTCTATTATTACTAGTATTTCTATCCCGCCCGAGGCGAAGATATCCACCAACAAGTCACCTAGAGACTAGAGCGTTGAAAACATAAATATAAGGCGTTAAAAGTCCACTTCTGGCGAAGAAAGCCACTATATTTCCCACAACTCTCTAAGTCCTTCGCACAACTCCAAAAAGACTACGATTGGACTCACCAACATGTCGTCCACTACTACAGTAACAGAGACCGTTTCTCGGCCTCACACCTTCTCCCTGGCTGGGGAGCAGCAGCAGCAGCAGCAACAGCAACAACCACTCTCGCAGGGCCAACAATACCCGGAGATGAAGGACCCCATCCCGGCAGCCGAAGATGCGAAGTTCCAAGCCGTCGCGCGCGGCGATAGGGCCGGAACGCTCAAACTGCGCGGCATTCCGATCTACTCGAACCCTTACGAGAAGCGGAAGTGGATGAAGGAGCATATGGCAGCTGCGTTCCGCTATTTCGGCAAATTGGGGTATGGGGAAGGGATTTCGGGACATATTTCTATGAGAGGTGGGGTGTTACTTGCATCAATGGAAAAGAGAAAGTTCCATCTCATTAAACTCTTCTTCTAGATCCCGTCCTGAAGGACCACTTCTGGATGAACCCCTTCGGAAAGCACTTCTCCACCATGAAAGCGTCGGACCTAGTCCTGGTCGATGGGGAGGGATATGTCGCTCCGGGAGGAAACCAGGCACCTATCAATGAGGCTGGGTTTTGGATCCATTCGGAGATCCACAAGGCTCGTCCCGATGTCATTGCCGCGGCGCACACGCATGGGGTTTATGGGAAGACGTGGAGTACGTTCGGAAAGCCGGTTGAGATGCTCTCTCAGGGTGAGTACCCCTCTTCTTTTAATTCATCTATACATACATACGTAGAATATGTTCGGCGTTGACCGATATATAGATGCTTGCAACTTCTTCGGTAAGCTGGCTGTTTACGAGGAGCATGGGGGAATCGTATTGGCGCAGGAAGAAGGCACCAATATCGCAAACGCTCTCGGGAAAGACAGCATTGGATGCATCTTGCAGAACCACGGGTGAGTCCACTGCAGCTACTGCTTATCCCGCATGTTGCCAATATGCTAACAGCGTCGTTCCTTACAGTCTGTTGACCGTGGGCCAGACGGTCGACGAAGCCGCCTTCCTCTTTTCCAGTCTGGACCATGCTTGTCACTCCCAACTGATGGCTGAGGCGGCCGCTGCTAATGGAGTGCCTAAGAAGATCATCGATGATAACGTGGCCCAGTACACGGCTGATGCTGTTCAGAATCCGGTAAGTGATTGCACCCAAGTGAATGAATGACCTAGTTGATTGAATCCGAGTCCCTTCTTCTGACATGCCTGTCTAGCATAACTTCTACACCGAATTCCAGCCTGAATTTGAGCTGATTGTTGAGGAGAGCAATGGTCATGTCCTGGAATGAACAAGGGTGTTTCGCTAGAGCCCAGCTGGGCATTGTCAGGATCTCTAGAGAAGAATGAACTTGCTGTGAATGGTTGAATTCATGGGCCATCATCGGCCAGGCACTGTAGTTCTCCGTGACTAAGCAGTAACACGTGACCCCGCTGACCAGGATCCGGAGTAAACTTGTCCATAATTGTTGAAGACCGTTCGGTATGGATTTGCGGCAGTCATTCTGCTGCCTTCGCACTCATTTAGGTGATAAGTACATGACTTTTACTATAATGCTTCAATTTCTCCCAGATCCACTGCGGTTGATTACATTTTCACTTCAATATCGGCCGAATATTACTACCCATGGTGCCAGTACATCATCGTCGCAAGCAATCCGTTGAAAGCAATACTCGACATGCATGTTCCCTCCCTATTTAATAATATCCAATTGACATAACGAAACGACATTCCTTTGTACAGGGGCATCTGTTTCGCGTCGATCTTTTTGCATTCGCATTCTTTTATTTTTATTCCCCCCCCGGGTTGAATATAGCACCCCTGAGATTTGAAAGGCTATTCTTATTCCACAGCCTCCAAGGCAGTTTCACAAGCAGACCACAAAAAGCCTTCAGTGATGGCAGAAAGCGAGCCGTCATATATAGATTATGAAGCTTTTTTGAACCCCAATTTCTCTCCGGCCGCATTCGCAAATTCCCTCGTCCTAAGCACCAACAATGCAACGGACACGTCGCTGGACCTCTCCACTCCATTATCGCGAGTGCTTTTCGATCTCCAGGAGATCGACACTCATATCCATACTCTGACGACGCGGTCGGCGATCCCCTTGCTTACACATACGCGGGACCAGGTGCAGTCGGCGGGGCGCATCCTCAAAGAGGTCGAGGAGCAGACTGCTTCTGTGACGCAGGGATATGCGCGGTTGGAAAGGGAGGTTCTGCGCAAGTGGGAGTCCGCTGAGGAGGCGCGTGTGGCTGCTCAGAAGTCCTTAGAGACCGTGCGATTGACGAGGGCGGTTTCGCGCTGTCTGGCTCTAGGTCGTCACCTGGAGAGCCAGCTTGTGGAGGCTACCGGTCGGAGCGATGTGGGGGGGAAGGATGGAGGATTGTCAGCGTCAAACACAGGGTCTCGGGATGACTTTCGGGCGTTGGAACGTGCAGCGTATACGATTGTGAATTTACGGCTGATGCTCTCCTCCGAGTCTGAGGAGGGGGAGGAAGGCTACGGGTTGAATCGAGTGAAAGTTATCAGGACTCTGAAGAGTGATCTATTGCTTCCGGCGGAGAATGTCGTCAAGGCGAGGTCGCAGCAGGCATTGAGCCGGTTCTCTGTGTTTGGGGTCTCTACGAGTGATGGGTCTGGGTCTGCGTTGCAGAGCCAGTCGTCGCTGTCTTCTTCCGGCTACAAGCAGGCTCGGGACGCGAGGGCGCGGTTGGTCTCAGCGGCTACCACCTTGTACATACTATCGCCGGTGCCGAAGCAGACGTTCACAGCATCGGACTATCGGCCCGAGCTTCTTCTTTCGGCCCTGCAAGGGTACTTGCATACAGCTATCTCCTCGTCACTGACGGCGCTTTCGAGGGGGCTGTCCATGCTGTCGACATTGGAGCGGGCTCTATCGGATACTTCGGCACGGTGCCAGGATATCGTGGCACTGGAAGCTATCCTCAGCACGCTTCGACCACCGAATCATCCCCTGTTGTCTTCTTCGTCCGTCATGGCCAACGGCGCCGACGACGACGATGTTGCACATTCCATGGTGCAGTCACAATCGCAAAACTCCACACAGAACCAGCCTAGTAACCTGCTGCAACCACTCCTGCAATCTCTCGACACCTCGTCGCTGCCATCATATTTTTGGCGATCGATTGCATCCTCGCTCTCCGGGCGCGTCCAAGAGATCCTCCATCGCGGCGGTGTATCGGCGAGGACCCTGCGATCCAACCGCGACCGACTAAAGGCCGACATCCGGGACTGCGTCCTCCGAGGTTCGCGACTCCCTGCATCAGCCGGACTGGGCGGTAAGGGTCGAAGTGGGGGGGACGCTGTCACGACAGGCAATTGGGAGAGAGAGGCGGCAGTGATGGTGCATTCTGTAGTGGGAGGACTGGGGAGGTAGAAGCAAGGGTTTGTTCTGGAAAAAAAAGTTTTTTTTTTTTCTGTGCTGTACTATGTACATACTTACAGGCTAGGTACTTTACCTACCTAGGCAGGTAGGTACCTGTGGATGTATCGATCACATCACATGCAAGCAGAGCACAGATGGTGAGGGCACTTGCAGGTCGGAGCATTTACAAGCATTTTTTTTTTCCAGAGATGAAACGTAGCAAGAAGGGATTGAGAACTGCACACGACGCATCCGACAGCTTCCATCCCTACAGGGCCAGTCACAGATAGAAAGAAAGACTGTATTTTGTCCAAGACGTCACAATTCACAGTGCTATCAAGACGTCGACCTGGATCTAGGCTTTCACTACCACGTTATCGATACGATAGAGGCGCTCGCGATAGGATTGTGTCCAGTGGGCAGTGGGCAGTGGGCACTGGCCACTGCCCACAGGCACCCGGACAAGGGGGGTCTCAGACCACGCCTGCAAAGAGACATGTGGCAAGGATGATGCTAACAAAACAGCCTCGCGGGTCCGAAATGGATAGTGATCCGCACAGGCCAAGGGCGCGATTGGGCGGCGTTGACCTGCAGGCGGGGAAGGAACCGAGAATAAGAAAGAAAATAAGAAAAAGAGAAAAAGTGTCAGATATCAAGGTCCCTGGGACCGCAGCGGGCCTGATTGGCGAAGAACCTGTTTTAGGGAGGCGCTGCAGGTGGCCGGATAGGGTAACTCGGGGAACCCGGCAGAGAGAGCAGGAGCAGGAGGGGGAGGAGGCCCGGGGTCCTGCAAGGGTGAGTAATCGGGTTCGCTACTACGAAAGCGGCCACTGTGTTGCTTACTGGCCAAGGTACCTGCGCCAGGGGAATGTGCGCCGGGGCGAATCTTATGCGGGAGGCTGGGACGCGATGAGGTGGACATGCCGTATCACGTACATTAGTAGGCGGTCTTTTCGCTGCACTTGTACTGGTCTGTTCCTGCTTAGCCCCCGGGGCTACGGGCTACGGGCTACGATTGTAAATAGGCAATATACAGAATTAGAAATCCTCCGAACATGGATGGAACCTTGTCGTCGACTAAATTCCCATATAATAGCTAATTAATAAATTATAAGATCTGCTGCGCTGTCCCACCGAAGGTCCTGGACCCTTGCCCCGGATATCGCTTCATCCACGTTACAGACTTTGTTTTGGAGATATGTTAGTAGGTACTTACCTAGTAGGTATTAGATTCTTCCCAGGTATTATTTCCGCAGTGCAAGAATTTATGATTAATACTCCGGAGCAAGTCCGCTGCCCTTCACCCGTCTATGATTCATCGTCAGGGCCGATGGCAAAAGGTCGAGGCGTCCACAACGTTCCTGGTGCCTCGCTACACGGCCCCGGAGTGGTCGGGAGGCGGTTGGGTGATTGTCGGCCGGACCATGGATGTCAGGGTCTACTTATCCAGAGGACGCGACGGAGGCAAGTTACCTATGTCCGCAGTACTCCGGGAGGTAGATGGATTTCTATCTTATTATTATTATTATTTATAAATTTTTTTTTGGGTAAATAATTCGAACCGAGAGCGCTTGGTCCGTCCGTGTGATTGGCCAAGGCGACCAGCCTCAAGAGTGGTTCCTGTGGCCTCCAGCCTGTCCCTGTTTTCGGCCTAGAAGCAGTTTCCAAAATCCACTTTGCAATCGTCTCTATTTTCCGTTTCGATTCTAGGTCTCCGTTATTTGCCCCTCAGTCAGTCTTCTGGCCCGACCGTCCTGTCTGTGGCTTTCTTGGCTGTGTCGGGTCCTGGGGGACCCTGGACTGAACGCCCTCGACCTGGAACCCTTCTCGGACCGATTCCTGGCTGCCGTGTGATGAGTGACGGGGATGAAACCAGGCTGATGAAGGCTGGAGAACGAGACAAGAACTCCCGAAACAGACTGAGCGTCGCATGAATGTCCAGCGTCGTGCGCCGGCCTGATATATTGATATGATACCTAGTATGATATGATAATGGGGACTAATTACTGCCTGCTACTCTGTACATACAATACATATATCACTATCACCGCTGCTGCGCCCGTCGTCACTATTAGTAGACCTGGAGAGTAAATAACTACCCCTCCTGGGCGCTGCTGCCGTCATCCCAGGCCCAGAGGCTAACTACCAATCTCTCGCCCTCTATTTTTACTTTATAATCGTCTGCTCTTCTTCTCTCCCTCTCCTCCTCCTCCTCACGTAACTTAACTCTGACTTCATTCCTCCCTTTCCCCTTCCTTCCCTTCCTTCCCTTCCCGGTCAGCCTTCCGCTTTTGGACTCGAGGTGACCTGACCTGCTTTTTCTCATCGTCATCATCAGTAATTTCATCGATCGCCCCGGGGGTATATTTATCAATCATCGTTACTTTTTTCTATTGTTCCCGTTATCTTCGTCTTTTTTTTCTCTCTTTTTCTTTTTCTTTGTATGTTCGTGGCTCCTTCGTAATAACAATCCCCGGCGCTGTCGCTGCCTACCACCAATCTATTATTACTGCTGCGGCCGGTCCACCGTTCAAACCCCGACACTAACCTGTTCCTTTCAGACCATTACGACGAACAAACTCTCGCGTCCACTCCATTACTCGCTCTCCTCCAAATCCCTGCATCTCCAGCTGCGCGGCCCTTGGGAGATGCGTATTCGCCGCTGACCCTTGGCTGCCTTCTCTTTTCCCTTCCTTCCGCCGTCCGCGACTTTCCGCCCTCTTGTTCCCTCGTTCCTTCTTTCATCAATCACATCACTTTCGTCCCTCGTCTTATCTCCCCGCCTTCCACCTGCCCTTTCCGCCCCTCCCTTCCTTCCCTCCTTCTTCGACCCTGGGAGCAGCTGGATGCAATATCTCTTGAAGCGCTTCATACCTCTCTGTATGTAGTCCGTCTGATTTGTGATTTTGTCGCCACCTGTCCCCTGATTAGCACGTGGTGAGACCAATATAATTACTGACTACTTTTTCCTTTTCTTTTCTTTTCTTTTGCTAGAAAGCACAGCGCGCACTGTCAAAAGTCCATCACCCAGCCTTGCGATCCCGTTCGCCCTTCATCACTGGGTTGTCGATTTACAGGAGTAGACTCATCGCTGTCGCCTTGCTCGACAAGCCGTACACGTGTCTGGGTCGCATACGAGGCTCTCAGTGTTCCTTCACTCTGGGAGATACCATAGCGAACTCTTTTTCGACCTACTTCACCCAGCGCAACATACGGAAGTTCCTGTTAGCGGGCTGACAGGGAACTCTCCAAGCATCAGACTTCACGAAATTTCCTCTGTCGCATCATTTTTTGTCTTTTTCTGATCGCTACCGGTCACACCATGTCTTCCTTTTCACCTGTTAACGACGCTTCTTCTCATGACCGGATCATGCATGATGCCCCTACTCCCCGAACCGACTTACACAGTCCGTTGACCGCGCAGGAGCCTTCTCAACAGTCGACTGCCGATAAAGACGAACGTCATTCTCACACTTCACCAAGAGCTGACGAGGACTCGTCGCGGCCGACGACAGCCAAAGGTAGTAGTAGTCCCTCGGAACCAGCACCAGCTGCTGGTACCGGTGAAGCGGACGAGGATCATGGAGAACGCGAGGGCTCTGATAACGAAGCGGCCGACACTCGAAGCAATGCCGGCCCTCCCTCGAAGAAGAAGAAAGGCCAGCGATTCTTCTGCACTGACTTTCCTCCCTGCACCTTGAGCTTCACACGGAGTGAGCACTTGGCACGCCATATTCGGAAACACACGGGCGAGCGTCCGTTCCAATGCCATTGCTCCCGCCGATTTTCTCGTCTGGATAACCTGCGACAACATGCCCAGACCGTGCACGTTAATGAAGATATTCCCGGTGATTCGCTCGCTGCCACAGGAACCCGGTTTCAGCGTCAGATACGAACGGACCGAGTCCGTCCTCAAGGAAGGGCCAGGGCCGGCACCGCTGGGAGCCAAGGTACTCACAGCAGAGGCCACAGCAGAAACTTGTCGGGCTCCAGCATCACGTCGACCGCGTCCTCGTTCAGCCAACCTGAGATACGACGTCGTCCGCCGCCACTCATCATGGCCAACGATGGGAGCGCTAGAACGCGGCTGGCGGTGGATACGATGGCCGATGCTCCCAGCACGCCGCCGAGTCAGATTCATGGGATCCCGGCCCAGCCTACTGGCGGATCATCTTATGCGGCGCAAAATATCTTCGTTGCCAATGGGAGCCCTCATTATGCATCTCCTATGTCCACCGTCTCTTCTCATGCCTCGGGCTTCTGGGACGGTCGAACCCCCACACGCCGTCTGTCGGTTCCGTCCGGTGCGAACCCGTTTCTGCAACACGCCAGTACCTACCCTCCCCCCTACGTGAACTCTTCGCCGTACTCAAATGTTGGCGTGTACGCAAGTCCCACGAGCACCCACCACTCTGAGACCGCGGGGATAAGTGCCGCGGAGGCCGAGCGCCGGAGACGGACCTGGCATCCGTCGACTTACTCTACGCTGCCTAGGCCGGTCTCTAATGGGGGCATGAGTGGGTATCAGACTCCGGAGACTCTTCAGCCCGTGTTTGGAGCGAACGGATCTGCGGAGCCTCCGCCAAGGCTCCCTGGAATAGAAAGTTTCGACAAGGTCCTGTCGCAGCAACCGCCTTTGACCCCGCCTACTCGCAAACGGACGCCGATGGATATTGACAGCCCCAGCCAGCCGCCGCCGCCGCCGCCGCCGCCGCCATCAAATTCGGTGTTTAGGGGAGGATACTCGTATTCACAGCCGCCTGTTCGGCCGCCTCCTCCGATTTCTGGCCCTGGTCACCGACGTGGTCACGTCTCTTGGGACGTGACTCTACACCGGAACTTGACCGGATTGGACATCGCGGATAGGACTCCCCAGAAGGATGCCTCGCACTGGGGCCAGCAAACGATTGCTGAGATCCAAAATGTTGCCTCGGGCCAGCCGCTCTCTCAACAGCAGCCTTCGTCAACCCAAAGTAAGACCGCCGGCTATTATCCTAGCTCTACACCGGGCACTACCTTTGGTCCTCAAGCGACACGTACATCACCCGAGGACTCAAGCAGCAGTGAGGGTGCTCCAACACCGTCCACGGCGTCTCTTGAGTATCATCCGGCTATAGTGCATAGCAGTGGCTACGTCGAACCACATCAACACCCGATCCCGTCTGATGTTCCCCAATCAGTATGTAATCTTTCTCCCGGCGAAGCTCGGTTCGAATGGCTAATTGACAGTCGCAGGTCTGTGCAAATCCCCTTACATCCCGTCCGGCTAGTGGCCCTCCCAGAGCTGCTGTTCACACACAGCCCGACCTTTTCCCCAACCCTCCGGCTGAGCCTTCTGGGATGGGCAGATTAGAGGCCCTCGTGGCTGTTGCAACTCGTGAGAACCAGAACGCCACTAAGTTGGTTCTGTAAAGCCGGTCTTTCGTCTTTTGAACTTTCCTTCCAAGACACAGCATTTCCAGTTGGACTGTGGCTCATTTTTGGCTGGTTTTAAAGTGAAATTATACGGCAGAAGACAGGGAACTTTTCCTTTGAATCTCTTTCCGATACTGACCTATATAATATTCCGAAAGTTTCATGTGGTAATTGGCTCCTGCATTATGATGGCTGTTTGCTCGCCCTGTGGGTGCGGGGGATCCTCACGACGTGACGACTCATGATTGACGCTAAAAAAGAGCATTGACCATCCACTTCGACAGGAGGGGGCTTCTATTACAGCAGGATCTTGTTATGAGGCCCGTTTTATTTACTTAGCTGTATGCCCTGGCGTTACTTCTTGGAGCCGTGTAGCTCCAGGGCACGCCGGACTGCAGTTTTTCATTCATGTTATAAGGTGGTGCTTCATTGTTCTAACCGCCAAGATTTTCTTTGTTTGCGCTGCTCTACTTCTATATAGCGATATGCTTTCCTCCTCCTTTGTTTTTTTTTTTTTTTCTCCCCCTTTTTGCCTGTTTGAAGTCATACTACTGCTTTTAATGATGTCTTAGTAACCCGACTTCTGTTTTCTTTCTGTCTTTGTTACGATGCACGTCCTGTTTGCATTTGGAGGCCAGCAAATTGCAGATTGTGGCTCGGGAGGAATGGACAGGTACGGTGGCGTTCGAGTTGGATTTTGTTTGGGGCTTGGCTTTAGATTTCATGCCGAAATGACAGCGTGTTGAGTTTAGTATGCCAATCCCGTAACTGACCACTACTAATAGAACCATAGACATTCGAGTGCAGGTAGCAATAGCCTGTTTGAGTAGGCCCCGCACGCAAGGCCATTACTGCCGCATAAAGTAATCCTGGGTAGTTCGGCAGGCCTCTGTTCAAGATGAGCTCATTTGTACGTATTGATCGAAAATCATGATACCCTAGCTAGCGGCACGTATGGTGGGCGGCATTGCATTGGACAGTGTGATCGTGACTTTTGCTATGACCACCTGTGACGTCGAGGGGGGCCACTGGGGGAAGTATTGACAAAGCCAGGCCAGACAGAACTTGGAGATACAGATGGGTTGGAATGAAGCAAGTTTCCCGGCGATAGCATTAGCGGACTAGAGTATTATTACTAGTAGTAGATTCGGATACGTTTGTTCCTCCCCATCCGGATGTGTCGTTGATACGAAGCAATCTGATGCCTAGATCGCCAATGCAGGCACTTCACGCGAAGCTGTTAAAATGACAATAAGTTACTGTACAGTCATAGAATGTACGCCGTATACCAGACTACCCATGATATCCATCCACACTACGAACGGCAGAGTGTAGCGTAACTACTTTTTTTTTTTGCCCGGGGGAAGAGTGCAAGTTGCATAACGTCATAACGGTCAGGCGTCATTCCGGGGTAGGTCTAGGGGGGGCACTTTCTACTCTAGCGGAACACGAGCATCCATCATATATTTGCAGGAGTAATAACCGTCTCACACATCTGCCTGACAATAATAGCCTAACGGCAGAAGAATACAGAAAAGAGCCTACGGAATATCTGGACCTGACGTGCAAAATCCTCATCTACAAGAGATCGATCCCCCCCCCACAGGATGTCGAAAAACAGAGCAGCTTTCTATCTTGGCCTTGCTGCCGCAGGCGCCGGAGGATATTATCTGTACCAGGCTGGGGGGAATCTGCGAACAGCCGGTAAGGATATCAAGGGTGAGTTGTTGCGCGTTTTAGATAACGATGTGATCCCTGTTTTTGTACTTTTTCTTGATCTACTTCTTGCCTGTTTTTTTCAATGCGATTTCTGCCTGCATTTTGTTTGGTTGCATTCCAGGCTCTATTGAGAGTTGATAAGCGTTAAGAATGCGATTTTCAAAAGAATAACTGACTGACAAGGAGTATAGAAGACGCCCAGAAAGCTCGGCGCGCCGTCCCCCGCGGTAAAGAAGCGGCTCGCGCCGGCGAGACAGCCGGGCAAGAGGGAGCACCTAATATTGATGAAGCTGTATGCCTTCCCTTCCCTTTTACCTAGAGCGTTGCGCTTCTCTCTCTCTCTCTCTCTCTCTCTGCGTCTCTCTCTTTTGCACTACGAGTTGCAAAAAGTGCACATCTCTGACTGGCTCAGATCAAAAACGCGCGCACGGAAGGGAAACCCGACGAGAGAATCCCCGAAGCTAATAATAATAATGGTGCGCTGAATCAGATACGGCAGGATGCGGGGTCGACGGTTGACAAGATTGATCGGAAGGTGGAGGAGAAGGCGAACGAGGCGAAGGGGAAGTTGTCGGGGTGGTTTGGATCTAAGTAGGGGGAAGTTCAGGTACCTACTTAAGTATTGTGCGCATGTGGCCCTTATCGACAATGAGATGAATGAATGCATTCTAAAATATTATTATTATTCTTTGCAAACACTTGGGTGATGTCAATTAGGCGGGACCCATCTAATATAGCCGTTTTTGGCGCTCGCGTCGCGTCGCGTTATCGTGTCGCGTCGCGCGTACGAGCCAATTTTCCCAGTACGTACTGGCAACAACTCGACCTGCTCCGTACCTACTTAGGAATATACTCATGACAGCTTCCACGAACGATTGTATTTCTCAATTGAACCTTCTCTTTTTGTTCGTTCTATAAATACGCCCGTTGCATAGTAGTATCTTTCTATTTAGTAGAAGCAGCGACCGCAATGACCCGCACGTCCGCGCGAACGCGAACACGCCTTCCTCGGGGCCAGGTCGGTATCCAGAACTTCACAAGAGCGACCAAAGCAGGAGCAGGAGCAGGAGCGGGAGCAATAGCAGGGCCCAAGGTCGGGATTGGAAAGAATCAGGCTTCTCCCCCCGTCACTCCTTCTAAGAAGCGGAAGTTCAACTGCGACCTCGAAAGCAGCAATGCCGGGACCGAAGAAGAAGAAACCACGACGCAGACTCCGTCCAAAACTCTACGAATAGGCGAATTATCTGTGTCAACACCGAGGAGCTCTCGTCGTGGCGCGAATCGCCGGGCAGAAGCAGAAGTAGAAGCAGAAGCCCCTGCCCGCCCGCCTTGTTTCGATGATCTCCTCTCCCTGCATTCTTCCTTTCTCAAGGCACTGGGCCTTCATTTCGCACACAATGGGGCCGCGACACCTGCGGATCTCAGGCAGTTTCTGTACAGCGTCGAAAGGATCTGGAAGATGCGGAAAGTTTCGACCAAGGATCTGCAGCGGCTGGTCTGGGTCTGGGATCAGGGCAAGAAAGTGTCTATGCCCACATCGACATCCAGATTGAAGTCAGCGGCGTCAATTGCCAACGCGGCCGAGAGGAGACCATCGTTTCGCCTGGCGAATTACGGACTCGGGAAGGTGTGTCTGGAGACGACTAGCGAGCGAGTCTCGGAGTGCATCAATGAGAATGAATTGCAGGTGGAATTTGAGTGGATTCTGGATCTGCTCTGGAGGAAGGCTTTCGAGTCGGATCATGGTGACGATGATGCAGGAGAGGGGAAATACGCTATCGATTTTGTCGGCACGTTGGGTCTCGCACCCATACACGAATCCCTGACGCCGCTCACGTCTTTCCGGACCGGACAGCAACGGCTCCAGGATTTGAAACAAGGGGTTATCAGGGTCAAAACGGATGCGCTTCGCGCACAGAGTAACGATGGATCCGCCATGAAGCCCTTAGATGCCGCGCCGGACCGTCGAAGGGGTCTCCTGGATCGGATCAAGAGCAAGCAGCTTTTGCAGTCGAAGCTGCCTCCGCCGCCTTCGAAGGAGATGCTCCTCCGTCGCGCGGCCGCAGACCGCGTGGAAGATGTTGCGCGTGTTCTGGCTTTACTGAGACCGGCTGGTTCTGTGGTAGATGATGATACCTCTGGGCTGAAAGCCGCGGTAGCCACCGTGCAGAGGAAACCCTTTCGCCTTAACACCATCGTGCAGCACGTGCAGGACTCAATACGGAATCCCATCTCGCGAGAAGAGGTCGAGGTCTGTTTGCAGATATTGTCGCAGACTGACGTTGCTGGCCAGTGGGTTAGTGTCGTGAACGTTCAAGGCGTCCGGTCCGTCGTTCTGAAGTCTTTCGGCGATGTATCTCCCAAGCAGATTGGGGGACGGGCTCGCCAGATGAAGATCGGGTGGGCGGATTCTCCTTCGCTTTTGGAAAGTGATCTACAGCCTTGAGTTTCTATGAAAGCGGGATGTTTTGTTTGGACGGATTTGAATAGCATCACGGAGTTGGCGTCATTGCATAGCGCATGTTGCATATTGCATTTTATTATGGAGTATGGATAGGATATCCCCTATATTAGCGACTCGATTGTTAGATGAAAGACTAGCGTTCTTTTGTATGAGCTGCAATGGATAGTACCCTTTGAATTAATCTAACTATCTACTACTATGCGTCTTCATTCTATTTTAATTGCATCAAACCTTCTCAGGCTGGTTGATCACCCTCGGCGCGTTGTACGCGTTTTCACGTGATCTCGTGACCGCTTGCAGCGCGTCACCGATAGAGACAACCAGAGCAGCAGTCGCTCGAGGAACATATACCTCGGGGGTCATATCGAGACCCCTACATTTCCGTACGGTGATTTTCCTGGAAAATGTCGTCTCGTCCGGATCTCAAGGTATGAATAGTAATTCTTATTCTTCATTCCCGAATCAGCAGCTCACTTATCACCCTGAACAGGTCGACGACGAAGTCGGGTTCATAAGCTTTTTCCGGTCGCTCCCCAAACCAGACAACGGTGGCACGATTCGCGTATTCGATCGAGGCGACTGGTACTCAGCGCACGGCGACGATGGCGAATTCATCGCTCGCACCGTCTACAAGACGACTGCTGTCCTCCGCAACCTCGGCCGTAGAGAAACCGGGGGTCTGCCGTCTGTCACCATGAGCGTGACCGTGTTCCGAAACTTCCTCCGCGAGGCTCTCTTCCGACTGAACAAGCGGATCGAGATCTGGGGCACCACGGCGACGGGCAGGGGTCACTGGAAATTGATCAAGCAGGCTAGTCCAGGGAATCTGCAAGATGTGGAGGATGAGTTGGGCAGCGTGGGTGGACTGGCGTCGATGGATTCGGCACCTATTATCCTCGCCGTCAAGATTTCTGCAAAGGCCGCTGAAGGGAGGAATGTTGGCGTTTGCTTTGCCGATGCAAGTGTACGAGAGCTGGGTGTGAGTGAGTTTCTGGATAATGATGTTTACTCGAATTTCGAGTCGTTGGTCATCCAGCTCGGTGTGAAGGAGTGCTTAGTGCAAGTGGATATGGGGAGGAAGGATGTGGAGCTGGGTAAGATCCGGGCTATTGCGGATAGTTGCGGGATCGCCGTGTCTGAGAGGCCGGTGGCCGATTTTGGGATAAGGGATATCGAGCAGGATCTGACCAGGTTGCTGCGCGATGAGCTGGCCGCGGGAGCACTGCCGCAGACGGAGCTCAAGCTCGCCATGGGTTCTGCGTCGGCTCTGATCAAGTACCTTGGCGTTATGTCGGATCCGACTAATTTCGGGCAGTATCAGCTGTACCAGCATGATCTGTCGCAGTACATGAAGCTGGACGCATCTGCGTTACGGGCGCTCAATTTGATGCCGGGTCCGCGAGATGGGTCGAGGACAATGAGTTTGTTCGGGCTGCTGAATCACTGCAAGACGCCCGTCGGGAGCAGGTTGTTGGCGCAGTGGCTGAAGCAGCCGCTGATGGACGTCAAGGCGATTGAGAAGAGACAACAGCTCGTCGAGGCTTTCCTTACTGACACCGAGCTAAGACAGACCATGCAAGAGGAGCACTTGCGTTCCATTCCCGACCTGTATAGATTGGCGAAGAGGTTCCAGCGGAAACAAGCGAATTTGGAAGACGTGGTGAGAGTCTATCAGGTTGCTATTCGCTTACCCGGCTTTGTGCGTACTCTGGAGAACGTCATGGACGAGCAGTACCAGACACCTCTGGAGGCGGAGTATACTACGAAGCTGCGAAGCCACTCAGACAGCCTAGCGAAGCTAGAGGAGATGGTGGAGACCACGGTCGATCTTGACGCGCTCGAAAACCACGAATTCATCATCAAGCCGGAATTTGATGACGGTCTGCGGATCATCAAGAAAAAGCTGGACAGCATTCGCCATAACATGGATCTCGAGCTCCGGAGGGTCGCGAAGGACCTGAACCAGGACATCGATAAGAAGCTGTTCCTCGAGAATCATCGTGTCCACGGCTGGTGCTTCCGACTGACGCGGACTGAGGCCAGTTGCATCCGGAACAATCGCGGTTACCAAGAGTGCTCGACCCAGAAGAACGGAGTGTACTTCACTACTTCGGCGATGCAGTCATTGCGCCGGGAGCATGACCAGCTCTCGTTCAATTACAACCGCACGCAGACTGGACTTGTCAATGAGGTGGTCAACGTTGCCACCTCGTACTGCCCTGTCCTTGAGCAACTGGCCGGTGTGCTGGCGCACCTTGATGTCATTGTCAGCTTCGCGCACGCGTCGATGCATGCCCCGACCCCCTATGTCCGGCCAAGGATTCACCCTCGCGGCACAGGGAGCACCATCCTCAAAGAAGCGCGTCACCCTTGCATGGAGATGCAGGATGACATTTCTTTCATTACCAATGACGTCTCCCTGATCCGGGACGAGTCATCATTCCTCATTATTACCGGACCAAATATGGGTGGTAAATCTACATATATCCGGCAGATAGGAGTGATTGCTCTCATGGCCCAGACGGGATGTTTTGTACCCTGCTCCGACGCTGAGCTGACTATTTTCGACTGCATCCTTGCTCGTGTTGGGGCGAGCGATTCCCAACTCAAGGGTGTCTCGACCTTCATGGCCGAAATGCTGGAGACTTCCAATATCCTGAAGTCTGCGACGTCCGAATCGCTCATCATCATCGACGAACTCGGTCGCGGAACCAGTACCTATGACGGCTTTGGCCTTGCGTGGGCCATTTCGGAGCATATTGTAACCGAAATTCGCTGTTTCGGCCTGTTCGCCACACATTTCCACGAGCTAACGGCGCTCGCAGACCGGTATCCTAAGTCCGTGAAGAACTTGCACGTCGTCGCTTTCATCGATAACGCTAAGGATACCAAGGATACCGAGCAGAAAAAGCGACAAGTCACGCTACTTTACCGTGTCGAACCTGGCATCTGTGACCAGTCCTTTGGTATCCATGTGGCCGAGTTGGTCCGTTTCCCGGAGAAGGTCGTCAATATGGCGCGTCAAAAAGCGGAGGAGTTGGAGGATTTCTCTACATCTTCAACCGCAGAACAAGGAGGGGCTTCCCTCGACGCGTATTCCCGCGAGGAAGTCGAGGAGGGAAGTGCTCTTCTCAAAAGCATGCTGTTGAAATGGAAGGCCCAGATCGAGGGGCCGGGGAGTGCAAACCTGTCCGTTGAAGAGAAACGGCAGATTATGCGGGATCTAGTTAATTCTGATGAAACGCTGAAGGCGAATAAGGTGTTCCAAGGGATCAAGACTTTATGATCGGAGGAATATATGTAATTTTACGGACTGTGATTTCTCGAATGAATGAGTTCTGTTCTTTTCTTCCTACGTTTAGTGTTAACCTACTGGATCAAAAAGGCCAAATGCTCTAGTTGGTTCCTAATATTTCGTTAAGGGCCCTGGTATCTGCTCAACATCTAGCTTATTATGACCATGTGTCACTGTTTGCATGAAACTTCAAAAACCGAAAGTCCATATAGCGACGACACCCCTTGTCCATCTTCAATCCTGGCCCTTCTCTAATCCTGGCTCAGCTCCATATCCGCGCCGTGTGAAAACTGATCCCAGTAGATTCACTAGCGGTCATTTCATCTGGTAGCCTTGTTGGGAAAGCTTTGCCACTCGACGAAACATTCGATAAAGCTGCGAACAAACCTCCATTTGGCAACGAGGATGACCGGACCAGTGGACTATGATGTGCCGACAGTACTACACATTGCCAGTTAGTCTCATGTGTGGAGAACGTTTCTACAGGCACAATCATACCTCGCCATCCGGTGTTCCCTGGTAAAAAAAGAACGACTCGCTTATATATATATATGAACAGAGACCGTAAATGGTAGAATACAGTCCCGCGGCCTTTCGGCAGGTGCGGATCATACCTATTTTGTAAATTAGGCCGTGGAATTTGAGCAACAGAGAAAAGACATACCTACCTAAGTATCCGAATAGCTGTGAGATAATTATCTCACCCAGCCTTTTTGGCCTCAACAACAACTACTTAGGTTCGTTGCAGCTTGATCACGTCGGTTGTGCCAGAGCACGTAGTCCATGATACCGTTGACTTTGAACTTTTCGTTCTTGATCTCGACCTCTTTTGATACATACTGTTCGGGCTGCCAACAGAGTCGTTGCAGAGCCTCAGGGCGCACATCGCCCCTGTCTCTTCTTTTTTTCACCCACATTCCTTTGAGGTAGTGTTGTCGGTCCTCCTTGACCGCATTGAGGCACTGGTAAACAACAAGACTCGTTTGAATTCGGCGTAGAGCATGGTTATGCGCCTGCCACTGATGATGCTGCATTTCGGAGGGCACGGAGACAAGGGTGCTGGACGATCCATTAGTATTAAATCAAGAGATCAACTTTGAAAAAGGGGGAGCTTTTAACATGCCTAAATTGGCGGAGGGATGATACCTAAGAGATCCGTTTCCGCACCGCCGAAGCTTGTCAGCCTGAAACCGGCGGACTGCCCACGTAGCACGAGCGGCCTTCTCCTCGGCGGCTTCGCAGACATGCTCTCCATGTCGCATTACCGGGACACGGAGGTGGTTCTGCCTTTCGCGGCAGCGGTCACACGCCTTTCTCCCAACCGGGATATGGCAGTTTCCGGATGGTTCCCGCTCCCAGTTGCGCAGGCTAACGGGTCACCGGCCTGGGTCTCGTCCGCGTCAGACGACAGCGAGGACGAGGAGTTCAAAGTCGGACTCAAAACTCGTCCGAGACAGACGAACCGGGCACAGGCCCGGGGAACAGATCTTCGTAAGATTAACTGAGGTGGAACTCTCTAAGAAACAGTCTAGCATCATCCTTAACATATTCGTTTTGACTCGATTACTTTGGTAGGAGTCAAGTCTTCCCGGCCGTTAATTGCTTTTCGTACTTCTTATAATGTTCAGGAAGCCCTTTCTCCGATGATGGTTTTGAGGTTTAACAAGACCTCCCACGTGGCCCTGACTTGTTGTAAGGAGATAGCTACTCCTCAGCGAGCTACATAAACCGGGTCTGGGTCTTATCCGCTATCGCGGGTAATGATGGTCTTTTTAGCCTTATCAGGGAGCGCAGGCAACCTAGCTGTCCCCTTACACTTTTCGTCCTGGGGGACGATGGCTTTTGCGGAGTGGTAATGTTTCAGTGGTCAAGAAAGACGAAGAGTAACCATATTAGAGCACCAGAGTCTCTCAAAACAACAAAATATTAGATAGAATAGAAATAGCAAGGTCGATGTGAAAAGGAAGCCTCTTTCAACCTAGATAGGCCGCAGGAGTTCTTTGTCTGAGTGAAGAGTCTACCTTATTCACTGGTATTCTACAGTGAATCTCCGGAAACTATGACAGTATGGGGAAGTTTGTACTTGTCCAATAAGCTGGCAGCATTTGATTACACGATTCTCTATTCACTGCAGAACTTTTAACATCAGAATAATGATATGATATGGAATTTGCTACTGCATCTAGTTAAAAAATTCCAATGCAGTTATTGCCAAGCTCATGCGGGTCCTTGTTCGGCTCTTCCCGAGCGAGATCGGTATCCACATTATTATTGGTGCTTAACGATGAAAAAGGTTAAGTCAATAGTATGGATGAGTAAAAACCGCGCTTTATTCCCACGGAAAAAAAAAAAAAAAAAAGCTTTACACTGTTCAAACGCCCTATGCAAAATGGCTTCATTCTAAAAGAAAAGGGGGAGGCTTCTCGGGCAGAATGCCGTACGCCAAAGAGCAACCCTTATGATGTTAAGACATAATGCCAGTTAGGTCTTGCAGCTGATTTGGACGCCAGTCGGCGATCCTGGTCTGCCTCATCATTGATTGGGATGTCGCATATGCCTACCTACTCTTTGATATACCACTGTACCAACTAGTAGTACGATTATATGACTCACCTTCCGGATTAATACTCTGTCACGATTATCGCACTTCCGACTCTCTTCTGAGCCAGCTGGATAGTTTTCCCTTCACGAACAGGCCACTACTTTGAGAGACCAGCAAGACCTGTCCTAGCCAGTCAAATCCTACCTATCGTAAGACAAAAATTAGAATCCCACTAGATTCTCGACCCCCCACTGTGACGCCACCAAGGATAGTCGACAGACGAGTCTTATCGGCATTGCTTACCAATCGGGCAGTCATGCTTCTCAGCTATCTACCTCCTTTTTGCTGGCTTTGCCTTCGTCTCGACCGGCGTTGTTGCCGGGACGGTCCTAGAAGCCTCCTCCTGCGTTTCCAACGAGGTACATCTGCCGGGCGTTGACGACAACGTCGTGTCCAGTTTGTCCTTGGCCGCAATTCTCCGCACTTTACCCAGGCTCGAAACAGCCCTCGTTTTGCTTGATGTGCACGTCAGATCAGTGGTTGGCCAGCGAAAAATACGAAGTCGCATAATGTTTTGTTAAAATTGGATATTGGCAAGCTTTGTCGCCCTGCTATATCTGGCTTGGCATGCAACCAGGGCGCCTACAAGATGCAGCAATAGCTGATTAACAAATTTGACCAGACATCCACCCCCCTCGTTGAGACTTACCATGCTCAGAAATTGTGTTTTACGATCCAGTCAAATAGACATTGAGCCAGTCACAGTAGTGAGCGCCTACAGTCGTACATGATTGGCACTCGCGGTTGAGCTATCCGTACCAAGCCGTTTCAAAAGCTCGACATGCTTGACTGGGAGGTGTGCACGACTCACTGATAAACTACACTTGTCCATTAAGGATAAAAACTTTAGCGCTGACAGTGTGCTCCAAAAAGATAATTTACATTAGCCTCTTGGATCTGGGTATCGGAAGGTCAATAAGCGGCTTGTGTTTCCAAAGCAGGTGGTTTGAGGTTGCAGGGCTTATAATGTCCTCTTACTGCTGGAAGTGATCACTTGGCCAATAACTCACAGACTATGCTCGTGTAAGCGCCAACAGTGCCCGCTACCATTCGTATCAAGTCTGCTAGGTTATTCCTTCGCAACTCATGGAATTATTTTTAGTAGTATGAAATAAACCGTCCCTGCAAATACCGCGCGGCAAGTCTTACTTACTATTTGCCGGCAAAATTAGTAGTCCATCTAAGTAGCCGCCGTACTTGTTGTGTACGAGCACTTATTGGATTAAAGGCACTACACCGTTAAACTGTGTTAAGGCTCAGTGTACAGCAAAGGATGATTTCCAGTCCAGCGGCTAGAAAAATTCAGGCATAAAGAGGAGGAGGGACCCCTGGGAAATAGCAGTATATCATTTTCGACAACTTCCATCGTTATTCAAGCGTACAGTGAAACAACAGGTGAGCACTCTAAAATTGCTTGCAGAAGATAATCCCAACCAAATAACACAGAGTCTATTGAAGCATGGCGTATCGACTCTCTATCGAAGTCTTTGGTCTCGGAGAAGACCCGAATCACTGATCTCATTGGGGGTTCTTGATCCATAAACCTGGCGAAGACTTTGGCGACCTCCTTCACGTCCGGGTAATCGACCTGAAAAGGCTGTGGTACGAACCAGACCATCGCGAACCCACGACTATTATTACCCAGCAAGCTGTTGGAATGTGCAAAATCGTCGACTTGGATGCTTCGCAACGCCAGAAATTCAAGAGCATTATTAAGGCTGAGCCAGCACCCAGGGATGGTAAAAGAAAATGTCAGGATTGGGTGTTCGACACACTGATTTCACTCGAGGCGGAGGAGCTTGTCGAACCTGGAACGGCAGAGAAGTGGGCGGGAAGGATTGGACTGCCAGCAAAAGATCTTGGGAGAGCCTGTGGAGGGGATTGGACCAGCTTCAAGAAATGAGGGTCGGAAGTACCGGGTTATGTACTTAGTCAGATTCCAGTGTAGTCTGTCATGGAGTTGTTTACCTCCGCCCAAAACGCATACTCATCTGAGGCGAGAATCGAAGATGTATATTCTCTCCATGATGGCTCATCAGTTGCCCATTTCAATCCAAAGTGCTCCCTTGCAGCGACACTGTAACCCGACATACCCCAGTCAATAATGCCAGTTATCTTATCATTGTCGATGATAATGTTGGTGGGATGCAGGTCGCCGTGAGTAAAAATCTTCCTCTCATCTTGGCCATTTCCCCCAGAGGCGAGGATCATATCTGCTAGAATATGATCTCTTTTACCAATCAGCTGACCATTTGGTCTTGATCTCTGGAGAGCAACAACGACTCCGGCATTGAAGTCTTTCCTGGTTTGGAATGGGCCGTATCGATAGGGCTCAGTTCTCCACGGATGCTTGAATATGATGTCTTCACAAGGGCCGCCATCCACAGACCCAAAAAAAGCACCTTCAATTTTGCGCCATTGCTGTATGTAAGCTTTGAGCTGTTGTACGATGGATTTTCGAGAAGCGACGGAAAGACGATCCCAGCATTCTTCGAGAGGATCACCTGGAACCCTCTCCATTAAGATAAACCCAATATCTTCAATCATATAAGCATTCAAAACTTTTGGGACAGGAACTGTCGTCTGGTTCCTGACTAGGCACATAGATTCCGCTTCTCCCATTGAAACTCCGTAGCCCACTTTCAGAATCATGGACTCGCCAATTTCGAGAATTTTACGACCACTAATCCTGTGGGGGCACAAGTCTCTCCCACTTCGAATTTCTTCGCATGTAACGACAGGTCGTCCTTGGTCTCTCATTGAAGGGGCAAAACGAACGTCGGTAGGCGAAGATAACATATGGCAGACATATTCTCGAACATTATACTTGCTGGGCTATAATCGGTTATATTGTGATCATACTGTGCTGCATATTGTGCTTACCTTGTCAACTTCTGCCATTATTGTTGCTTCTCGAGGATTCTATGGGACGGTGTTGACGGATATCTTCCAGGTGTTCGCGGAGTGAAGACAGTAGTCTCCACATCGGAATGGAAGAATGTCGAGAAGGATTACCGTATTAGGACATCACATGACCTCAGGTCACATGTTGGTGGAGGTTAGCTCCTTCCTGTTTAGGCTTAGCGTTCTTAATCAGCTAGTGAGTTAGAGTTTTTCCTGCACCATCAGTGCCTAGATAGCTAGCTAGAAGCAGCAGCAAATAGAGTCAAGATAGCCACGCTGACATCAGATTATCTAGTTCATGCGGCAACGCAGAATAGAATGAGCAGAGATAGGTGCTACGATAGCAACCAACAAGTCAGCCAATAAAATACGATTCTTCCCCTGCTCCGTTCCCCAAAGAACCATTAATATCTCCACGCGACTAAGGCCCCAACCAACGTAATCCACCACCGAGCGGTCCAGGGAAATATCCATACAACATGCGATATTTTGAACCCCGATTTCTCAACACCTATTGTAGATATTGAAGAAGTTGTATCATATCTAAAGAGATATGCATATGGATTTCTTGTACAGCTATACAAAATGTTCTACCGACAACAATATTGAAGGTGACGTAAATTACAATGTAATTTAGTTGAAAAACACAAGTATATGTATTTAAGAAGGGATATATGGGTAATATTACCAGAGACTACTGGTTCTTAGCTTGGGATTTCAGGTTATTACTGCAGCTGTGCTGAGAAATCGGGGCTCAAAATATCACATGTTGTATGGACATTTCCCTGGACCGCTCGCTGGTGCAGACCGTTCAGTAGTGGATTACATTAATTACTATCCGTGACTGTCGGAAGTTATTAATTAGTACTAGTAGCTTACAATTTGATCCCAAAATGAGCAAGATATGTGCAGCTGAAGAATTGATGATTTGAGGATGATCCCTATGGTCTACTGGCTAGGCAACATTGAAGGGGATGCGCTGGTGGTTCAGCTCCTTCCTAGAGAGGTTTTGCAGCTCTCAGTCATCAACAGCTGACATACAGTGCTAGCTTGATACTAGTATGATCCTCATTGACATATATCAAAACTCAAGAGACACACACACACACACATAGTAGACATACATCTTTTACTGAGAGACCATCTGACCAGCTAATAGGTAAAGAAGGCGATCCTCCACTGAGGGAAGATCAAGTTCAAGATGAGCAAATCCGTTGCCATATCTCTAGAATTACCCTTCATGCAGTACAGTTTGTCAATTCTGAAACAAGTTCCCTGCAATGCTATGATGTCTGCATTCAGTTGAAGAGCCTATGGTATTCAAGAAGACGTGTTGGAGGAAGTGTCAGAGGAAGAGTGAGGCATTGGTATTTATAGGAGTGCGCTACTGATTTTGCTCAAATATAACCTGAATGTAAGAGATCCTGGCTCCTCACTGATGTGAAAGATAGTAAATCAACTAAATTTTCTGTGGCGGCATGCCAAAGACACCCATCCAGAGCTTTACTCCTAAGCACATGTGCTTGATTCCATTCCTTCCATTTTGGTATTCACCCCTGCTTGCTATGTAGTTCTGAGTACACACTAAGCATGGTGTGAGCAGCAAAATAGAAAGTGGAACATGTAAAGCTTTCTATAAGTTTCGATCCATGCTATCTATGTAGTGGTAATAGTGATAGTAGAGTGATTGATCAGCGTCCAGGGCATTTAGTGTCAGCAGCATTAAAGGTAATGATGGTTTGCAATTGCTTCTTCATTTTCATTTTGGTATTCCCATGACAATTCAGAAAGAGTCGTTCAATTTACTGCACCTATTGTCTGTTCATTGAAGAGTCTCAGTTCCCTGGAGCCTGTGGCCCTATCTGTAGAACTTATGTTGGCCAGTCGGCCAAAAGGATGTGCCAAGCCGCAAGAAGCTTTCAGCCTGCTCTGGATCACCAACAACTTACCCGTTTGGGAAATGCCCATAGTTACATCACGTGGCCGAGGTCCAGGCCATCTCGTCTGTCTCCAAATTTAACTCCGTCCGCAGCCCAATCATTAGTGCGACCCTTCTCCTGGACTTCTTCGCGCATTCTGGAAATACCATCGTCTCCATGTGCGCTCTGTTCTCTCCTTCCGTCGCCCGTGCTACCCTGTCCGAGAAGCCGGTTATGCGCGCGAGTTGAAGACAGAACGTTGAAGGAGCTTTTAACTTCATGCACCCGTTTTCCATCCTCACTCTCGGTATTTTTGTGGCCGGCTACATCACCGCGAGGTGGGATCTCGTCACACGGCTATACGAATTGGCTATTTTCGCGTGGGACCACGGTGTTGTCGTATGTCTCTCTTCGGTACCCCCGTCTCTCTGCACGTTTCTTTACCCGCAACAAGAAGCGCTTCGGCCTCTGAGAGGTTCTCATGACCCCACTCTAACTGACTCTTGTACGTTGCTACGACTTACAGACGCGAACAGCAAAAGGCTTCGTACTCCTTTCGATCTTCTATTTCCTTTTAGTCCTTCCGATAAGTCACCTCGCGCGCAAAGAGAGCGAATTGGTATGTAGAAACAGCTGGCTCTTGTTACAAGAGCGGCCACTAGCTGTTAGGGGGGTATTCAGGTGGTTTGCTTACAATGACCTATTTGTCGTCGCACTAGCACCCTCGATTCGCGAACCAGGGAATATCCGCACGCGAACAATTGCGCCGTCGGGGCTCTTTCTAAGGATGACAACATGCTCATGAGCGATGGGTTGCTGCGCGTATTTTGGCCATATGATCTCCCGCGTTCCTCGAACCCAGGTGTAATTATTGGATGGCGGAACTCGGAGCTGGATTTGTTCGTGCTTGCTGTCTTGGAAGATGTCGAGGTGGGTTGTTTGTTCCCTTCTTTTTTCTTGTTTCCCCGTTGAACCGGATGGGGCTAAGCTTTTACACTTGCGTCGTCGGCAGCCTCGAAATGTGGACAATGCTCTACGTGCAGGAATCCTTTTTCGCAATAGTCCCCATCCGATTGTGAGGATCTTCAACCTCTGCGGGAGGTCCGCCGCACACGTCCTAGGTTCGACAAATCCGAAGTCGCTGCCAAAAACGTTTAACCCCTCTCACCTCTATGTCAACACGAGCAGTACACGGAAGGTCCCGAGGATCTTCTGCCCTCCAGAGGCGAACATATCCGTCCAGATCATTATGTTTCGTCGCCCGCACCCAACGAAGATGGAGTACATGTCGTTAACGCCGATTTCACTCGCGTTGACCGATAAGTCGCCGGCTACCGAGAATGGTGGAGCCATGATGGATAGTGATAGCAGAGATACAGAGGAGAAAAGGGAGAAAATACGCATTCGCAAACTGGTCGATAAGCTGAAGTTTCATACCGTTGTCAAACACATTCCGACGCAAAAGGAGCTTGCGCTACCTCTCATCATCAACCAGATCAATTGCGCGTATGAGATGGAGCGGCTCATGGAGAAGAACAGCCATTTGGTTGGAACTCGGACCAAACGGAGCCTCAGTGTCAGCGAGCGAGTCGTCGAATCAGCGACGACACTATGGGACCTTTTTGTTTATGGAGTTTCCTATGGACTCTGGCACTGGATCTGGCCTGTGGTGACGAGAGTCTTCGTCATTGGCCTCGTCTGCCATCGTTCGATTGCAGAAGTTATCTTACAGGCCTTGGAGTTGCGAGCCCACCCTGATGCGGCAGCGTTGAAGGACATTTCTGCGACTGCTCAACAGGTTGATATTCGACTTCAACAATTTTGTTATTGGCCTATTCAGTACGCTAAGTTACGCCGGCGGAAGGACAACTGGGAGAGTGTCACGACCAGCCATCCCGACTATATCCGATTTTATAATAGTCTCTGGCTCGTTGCGAATGATGTGATTATTGGTATCGCACTGGGTTCGTATATCATAGACAATGCGAATTGGGTCGCATATCAAATCAACACTGCTCTTACTGGCTGGACTGTGGTAGGTTTGCAGCGCACGATGTCCTGGTTGATGGATTGGCCCGCTGGCCTGAAACTGAATAACGAACTTGCGGCTTTTCTGGGTGACCTCTTTCTCTGGGTCATCGAGAACTGGGCAGGTAGGATAGCCTTAGCATGCGAACAAAATAACAGTCTGATCTTAGCTGACCGAGCTCAGGCTTTATCGCAAATCTCCAGCCGTACCTCCCGCAAATTATATACGTAATCGGATGTTGCAGCTTCGCCGGCGCGAGCATGCCGATTGCACTTTTCTCTGATCTTCTCTCCATCCTGACTCTGCATATCTACTCCTTTTACATTGCATCGGCGCGCATTTTCAATTGGCAGCTCAGCATCATCATCTCCCTTTTTCATCTTTTTCGCGGAAAGAAGCGCAACGTCCTTCGTAATCGAATAGACTCATGCGATTATGACCTTGATCAACTGCTACTCGGAACAATCTTATTCACGCTTCTTTTTTTCCTGCTGCCCACAGTGGTGGTGTTCTATTTGACCTTCGCCTCGGCGCGGATGTTGATCATATCGTTGAAGGCGACCTTGGATACCTGTCTAGCATTTTTGAATCATTTCCCGTTATTTGCGTTGATGCTGCGGGCGAAGAACTCTAGGAGACTTCCAGGTTTGTTCTCTCTCGTTCTTCCTCTTAAACCTGTCTTGTCTGATCGCTTATTGTGTTTGAACAGGTGGCATCATGTTCGAACTCAGGGAGGAAAGTGCCGGGCCTTCTCCGTCAGACGGTGACGCTTCCCCCGAAACAGCATCTTTCATCCACCTCGAGGTAATAAGCATGGCGCTTCCCCCACTACGTGTCAAATCCATCTTACTGACAACCATCACAAGTCTATCCCCCTTTCTCTCCGCGAGATGCTCGACCAGTACTTCCAACTAGCCCACCGTCTACGAAAACACTACCTTTCCCCGCGCGTGATACTTTGTCTCGTAACCGGTCAATTCGTGCCACCCATTCACCGCCGCAACCTGTACAGCTTGCAGTACAGCATGCTGCCGGCCCACCGAGCGGGCATGGCAGAAGTATGGACACTTCTCACGCAACCCAAGAAGAGTAGTAGCGGTAGCGGTAGTTCTGGATCGATGGGTGGTGGGATTGGGATGGTCAGCAATGGCCTGCCGAAGGTCCCTACGGGATATGCTCAGGGAGATGCCAGAAGGAGGGGGCATCGTTGACCTGAGCGGAGCAGTGCTTATAGATTTATTTGCATGTATATATTCGGTATTGCAGTGTAATATTAGATTTAATACCTCCCTGTGTGGCCCTGTAGGGCTGATCGAATTTCCGTATCACGAACCACATTTTCAGTCTAACATATGCTTCGATTATGGTTGTCCACAATGTAGCTGATCCCGGAAAGGGACGAGGAAAGGAAATAAGAACTTCCCTGATCCATCATACACCAACATCGTATCAGAAGTCTCTAAAATATCCGCCAATGCTCATCATATTTCCATGCAGATATTCCAAGTATTCTGGTGTATACACTCCGGGCCGAAAGGACTGCATGCTCAGTTCTTAACATACACGCTCAACATATCCGTCCCTCTCCCCTGCTCATATGACCGCGCAGGCTGCACGTAAACTACTCGCTTAAAAGCTCCGCCCTCCTTTCCCTCTTTAAAGCCGTCGGAGTGGAAAATACCATCGCCACCCTCAGCCAGCAAATTCCAATGAACCCCATTCAGTCCCCATGGCGGACCAGGGAGCCCTAGATCCTTCCACATGGGAAATTCAAGACAAACCAGCAGACCGGTCGGGGAGAGAAGATCGGTCATTCGCGCTGCCCATTGGTGTCGCATGGTCGGGTGGAGGGCACAGAGGAACTGTCGGGATACATTAGTACCGTTGCCTGGCCCCTAGCAGCCAGTGCCGGTAATATCCGATGTGATAATGGAGAACTCACAGTATAATCATAGATAAGATCGAACTTGAAATCGGGCTGCCAGTCAGGCTTGAAAAAGTCTGCCTGGAAAATTGTCACTTCGCCCTTGCCGACTGGCAGCTTCTCGGAAGGAGGAGAACCTGCGAAGTTGTACGCCTGTGGCTTCTCGAGCTCAATTCTCGCATACTCCTGCGCAACAGACACAGCAGTCTCTGAGACGTCGAGTCCGTACACGTCGAACCCGTGGAGGGCGAGCATGACGACGTCATAGCCCTTGCCGCAGCCCTGTTATAGATTTACCATTTCAGCTTTTTGCTTTGGTTTACAGGACACTATGTTCTCTGCTCCGGCTGAGTACTCACCGGGACGAGGGCTTTTTTTCTCTTCCCATCTGCCGTGACAGGAGTGAAAAGATCGTGTTGTTTCTCCTCGAGGATGTCGACTAGCGCCGCGGACGGCTGCCCTCGATCCCAGAGACCGCTGTCGTTCGCGTTCCAGAGAGAAGACCAGCCGGCTGTTTGGTCATGGGTGGAGCTAGATATAAGTTAGTACTATGTATTGAAACTGGTCATTGCGTCCTATGCAACACGTAATGAGGAGCGCACTGTGCCGCGAAATGCCTGATTAGGCGTGTCGTTCCCTCAGAGGATTGGTCAGGTCCTGGCGATGCCATTGCTTGTCTGAAGATTTTCCCTTATCGACGCTGTGTCCCCTTCGGTGTATTTGGTGTTGCTTGTTCGTTACTTATATATTTTACTGCCTTGGCTGGTAGACGCCGGTGATTCACCTGGACGCCGAAGTTGGAGCTCCTCGGGGATCAAGACTACAGTACCCGCCAATCTGCAATAATAACTAAAACTGAGTTTTTTTTTTTTTCAGACGGTAGAGCATGTTAGCTAGCGTATAGCATATTTGACTCCATACTTACATAATTCCCACATAGTATAAAGCGCCCATCTCATATTCCACACACAATTCTAGCTGTAATTCCTGTACAATCAGCATTTACCAGCAGACCGCCGGAAACGGCAACCCTCCTCTTTGGGTTTAGAGCCTGCATCGCCCTTGCCGAGTGCGGTGTAACGACCCGATCGGGTCTGGTCGCCTTAGTCGTTCACAGAAAAGATGCAGAGTAGCCCATCACGCACAGTCCACTGGGACAGCAGGCAATACCTCAACTTCCCGGAATGCAGTTGTGGGGTCTGCAGGTCCCTCCTTGACTTCATCAATCAATGGTTTCGTTACTGATACAGCTGAGAATGAAGAGGTCTTCCTTCGAGGTATTGCCCATGAGGAGCAATTCTGTCCACAACGGACATATACTTTAGATTGTTGACACGCAAGACAACCTTCAATTTCCTGAATCGGTATTCAACCTGAGAGGTGGACGAAAACCGTTGAACTATTGCTGCGAATATTCTATGTTATATTCTATGTTACAGCGAATGCTCCGAGTATGAGGCATGCAATGATTTAACCGATCTGGCAATGAGATAAATAATGCATAAAACTTGACGCAAAAGTAACACGCACGTACCACAACATCTACCACTCTTCCTGCTTGTGATTATATCTAAGTAAGAGATAGTTGATCACCTTTTCTAGTCCTTGCAAGTCCCCCTCCTCAGTTTCGGCTTTCTCTTCATCAACCCAGCCTGGGGTATAGCTGCCTCCAAAATCAATCAGCCAGAGATCATCATTATGATCAACAAGAATATTCTCTGGCTTTATGTCTCCCCAGATGATTCCAGCAGAGTGTAATGCATGCATTGCTTCCTTAATCTGCAGTATCCATTTCTCCCTAAGTGGCAGAGGCGTCTGGTGGAGATCTATTGTCGTCAATCTCTCGCGATGTTCAATATATGTGAGGAGCAATCCACAAATTTGGTCAGGTTCGTGTTGAAACTGCACCAAACCGTTCAGAGTTGGCACGCGCAGGATCTTGGAAAGACCGGATTCCTGCAGGCGGTGCATTACTCGTATCTCTCGAATTATTTGAAGTTCGTGATAGCAGAGCTTGAAATAATTAACATGCGATGATTCTGTGATCACCTTCTCAGGTCGTTGTGGATCATCAGGGTGGCCTCCGTTGTCCATCAACAATAATTTGGATGGATGCACGAGTGGAAAGTAGTCCTTGATGTCTGCTGGTAGTTGTACATGGGATATTAAGCTGGCAAGCAGCTCTTCATCCGCAGGAGAACACTGGCAATCCAATTGCATGTGTAAGCGATCCAAAAACACAATTCCTCCATGGCATCGCCCATGGGTTCGTCATCATTCTCTGGAACCTCGTCGACTAGGTCTAATTGCTCAACTAGAGCCTTCTGGTCCCTAGAGTATGTGATAGGGATCATGTCGTCTTCGATTTCAAGCTTTCGGAGCCTTTTCAAGTATTCCTTCTCGAGCTGAGCGTTTCCACGGAGGGCTTCGGCGGATGCTTCAATATAAAATCGTTTTCCATAGCAGAAAAGCGTGAGTTGTGTGTCCGTCGTGACGCCACATACAAAATCGACAATATCATACGGCGGGAGGCTGTCCACATTGGAAGTCTCTTGGGAGGTGCAAGGCCTAGCAGCTAGGGTATTTTCAGACATGTTTCTTTCAACTTCCGTTAGAAGACGCGTATCCTTAAAGCAATTGTGGACATAAGTGTGTTAAAAAGAGTAAATCGAATTGGCTGCTATGAAATTAAGGAACGAAGCAGGGGAAAAATTGTAGTATAATCCGCTAAGTATCTAGACTCATGTGTGTGTGTGTGTGTGTGTGTGTGTTTTATCTCCCGGATTCCTGCCCACGAGGCTATTCTGGGGGGAACTCAGGGGCTTTGTGCTATTGGATAATCGTAGACCCGAGGATCTGATCCTAGGTGCTAAGCCCGAATACGGTAATCCAATTCAACATGAAGATATGTCATATGTGCGAAACTCAAACACTTCAATGCGGGCGGGTCTGTCAAGAACCACGCTGCAAAGCAGGTGGAGCAGCAAGGATTGATCAAGCCAGGTTATATTACTCCAATAGAAGCGTCTAGCGGAAATACGTATGTTAAATCCGAATCAACCGCGGTCTATCCATCAGCTAACTCCGTGGCTCTTGGTGCAGAGGCATAGCGATAGGCCTTATGGCTACGATAACAGGCTACAAATGTGTCATTATGCTGTCGGAAAAGGTATGCTGGAGAAGGAAAAAATGCTCCATAGTCCGTACATTAGGAGCAAAAGTGGTTCAGACGCTTGCGTCGTACCTATTGAGTCTCTAGACATACTAAACGCCAAACGATTGAATGAAGAGATGAGATCCCCCATTCAGGGATCCTAGACAAATACAATGACGAGGAGAAACCGCACACAACATGGGCTCGACACGGCCGAGGAAACAAGGCTCCAGAATCGGGGGAAAGCTGATGTGGTTGTTGCTGGTGCAGGATCGGGTGACAACGTCACAAGGATAGCAAGACGATTGAAGAAACTTATCATGCATGCGATTGTTATTTGTGTGAATCTTGGTGCAACCAGCAGTCTTAGCGGGGAAAAGGATGATTACAAATTGTAGGGGATTAGATATGACTTCGTTCCAGGACTACTGGACCAGTCAGCTTCAGATGTATAGATCAAAACAACCCACAAGGACTCATTCCAAATAGCGAGGAAACTTGTTCCGGAGGAAGGGCTGCTCTGTGGCGGTTCATCCGGTGACTGCTCCGTGTCTTGATCTGTTAGTTCTTGCAGTTGTCCAGGCAGAACACATTGCCATATTATGCTGCCTAAATTCGGCGAGGTAGTCTGGGTTTACTAACCATGGTCAAGTCGTGCATGCATTTGTCATGTCTATGGGGATCTTAGGTAATTGAAGGGACGGCTAAGTCAAATAGTGTCCATTGATCTGCTGACCATGGCAGGCAGAAGGCATATTCTTCATCTCGAGGTCGAGGAGGCTTAGATCGGGACGGGGCAAGCAGCTGATCCAAGTCCCATTCTCTTGTTAAATAGTTTTAGCCACTCGGGGGTATCTGCTGCGGTCTGATTCGACGGGTCGTAGTCTCCGTAGGTGACGAAACGGGGCCTCCTTTTATAACATTTTGTCCTTGACAACTCCCTTCACAGCCTGAACTCCCCGCACGAACTCGGTCAGACAAGCGGTGAGATATTCGAATCGTGTCAGTTTGCATTTCGTTTCTGGAAGCTGGTCCATGCAATTCTTCCCCAGATAGTTCGCCTCAACATCTTCTGCTACAAGCCGAGAAGCACTGAAAAGGTCCATCCCGGAGGATTCGAGGTCTCGGAGTCCTTGCCAGTCTTTCAATTAAGCCCCTTCCTTGAAGGGCTGGGCAATATGATCATATATTGAAGGTCTCGCTGCAAAATCCACATCGTGAAATGATGTGGGCGATCTGCGACTTCCTTGTTTCCATTGACGGGACTAGACGTCAATGTTGAAGAAGATGTTCCTTTCGAAAGGATCAAAATGCCTCAGGCTTTTGTTGGCAATATTCACATGTGATCCTCTGACGGATGTATTTCATCACAGAAAGCACATCGTTTGACTCCACTTGATGGGTCTGTGTAGGTTGAACCGAAAAGAGCACTACAAGACAGGTGCAGCTGCTTTTTGTGTCGCGCCCAGTCGCACTTTGTGCGAAGCGTGTCTGGGCAAAATGAACATTAATAAGGCCGCTTACCCAGCTTCTTTTTCTGGGATCTAGGCAGCGATTTTAGTTCTCCGGCGCCGGCGAAGACAGCTGTAAAGTACTGCGTTAGGCTTCAGCATTAGGACTCCTAGGTGTCTCGGATCGGACCACATCACTCATTTTCAATTGGTGTTCGATCGGGAAAGAACTTGTAGTCGACCTATCCCGAATTTGATGGGGAGGGAATTACGAAGGATCAGTGGAAAGAACTCAAAAAGCCTCGATGATGACGATGGCCGCGATCATTCGCTCGTCGAAAGCCGGGACGGCTCCTGTGCAGCAATCCGCGCCCAGCCTTGACCAGTCTCGGCGGTTGTCTGATCTCGGAGACAGCAAGCGATTATCTTGTCTAATAGACTCGCATATCCCGATTGGACTTCGTTATCCCCCATCTCTCGCTAGCATTTCTGGTGTTGCATCTCGAACTGCGCTGTCCTCTCGCCAATGTCGGTGAGAGATGGATGTGCAGCGCCAACTTGAACATTCGAGCGATTTTTGGCGAATCAACTTCTGATGAACGGCCCATGGGGAACAGCCATCGCTTGGTAGCCCCATGCATCAATCTTACCATGGGTTCTCGGGTCCCGAACTGTGTCTGCTCGGATGTTCCGGATGCCATTCTATAAGAACATGTTCCTCTCCCCAGCCCTACTACTCCCGTCGAGAGCCCTATCCAGAATCCAGGTTGCCACCGCGCCAGTATTGATCTTCTTTTGCTCTGAACAATGCAGCAGCTGTACGGAGGTATCCCTCTCTCTGTGTACACTTGGGTCATACAGGAAGTCGCATTCCATGCCGCTGGCCTGGCATTCGAATATTCAGACCGCACTGGCGCCCTCGGCCGCCTCAAGGTCCGCAGCGTCGAGCGCAAGCCATACCTCCAGCTTCTGCCTCGAGTCCTCCTCAACCAATCCTTGATTCTCCTCCCCGCCATGGTCCTGACGGAGGCCATGGGCGTGTGCTTTACGGGTCCCTCCCAGTTGTCCCTGCTGCAATTCCTCCTCTCACTGCCCGCCATGACTGTCGGCCACGATGTAGTCCAGTACATCGCACACAGGTTCCTGCTGCACTACCCGTCGGTGTTCCTGATGCGCGCCTTCCAGCACTCCATGCACCATACCACAACGGCCAGTCGAGGCATCAGTGCCTGCTACATGTCTGGCGCCGATTTCTTCCTCGAGATTGTGCTGCCGTATCTCATTCCACTCATGCTCGTTGGCGGCGGCGGTGCCGACATTCGATTCCACTTCCTGCTCGCCAGTCTCGGTGCCATCGGAGGCGTCTATGAACACTCGGGATACGACCTAGCCGTGGTGGTACCCGATGCTTCTGCGTCTTCTTCTTCTTCGTCTTCCTTCACGCTCAGGATCTTGCTGAGAATTGCTGACCGTCTAGTCAATAATCGTGCTCATGGTGAGCACCATTCGCGGGGGAATGTTTCGTTTTCCGACGGATTCGGCAGTCCCGGGATCTGCGACACTTTGTTCGGAACACGCTGGGACTTGGTGGCTAGACGCCGCGAGCTGGCTGAAAAGGAGTGGAAGGCACAACGTGAGCAGCATGAGAAGAATGGCAAGGCTGAATGATTTGGACGTACTGGTTTACATAATGATGACTGAATGGCCATGTTAGGTTGGAGTTCCTCTACTTGGACGAGTCGGAGGGGATGTTGCTGTCAACGTACACTAAGTTGTGATATCTCTAGCATGTTACTCAAGTCAAAAAGTTGCTGGAATCTAACGATCAATGGCTATCTCGCCAAATTCTGAGGGAGCGATTATTGTAATGAGGCAAAAACTGTTCTAGGAATGACTTCATGTATGAGTTTTTTTTTTGGGTGGGGGACTACTTCGAGCTTACCAGCCTTTTCTTATAAGACAGCAATGAATCAACTTAATGGATAGACATCTAGGTATGGAGACGAGAATCTTCGCATCCTTCATACACTCAATACAATAATTAACTTTTATAGATTACTGCCCCCCACGCAGTACTCCCGCGATTGATTGCAGCTCCTCGCCTTGGCCAACGTCTTCAACTGTGCTTTGTAAGCAATACTATATGTTTATTCTGCATTGCGTGTCAAAGTGTATGACGCACTTGAGCCCTGCAATTTGCGGATGTCGTGTTGTGACAACCAGTCAGGCCGCAACGTCCACATAGTTCTCCACTGCATGGGTAAGGGGACCCGAGATCTAGTCCTGTCTTATTCTTGTTCCCGGTGGACATACCGCAGATCCCAGGAGATTTTTATTCCTGGATCCACATGTTAGCCAGCCGATCCCAGCAATTATCGCTTCCCAACTCTGAGTAAACTGCGGTTAACTTTTGCCCGGACGCTAGGAGCCGGGGTGCCCAGCACGCTGGACCTGGTTCGTTTCCCACAGGCTAGATCTTGTAGCATCAAGGTTTGTGTACCTGAAGCATGAATCGGGGGGAGAATCAGTAATATTGTTGGCTAGCTAGAAGGGGTTGTGATGTACATGCCTCTCAATGCTCATGCTATTGAGAGGATTGTGCTGATGGCACGGTGGCCAAAGGTTTAGACAGCGTACTCTCTTAACAAGTCGACTGAAATGGCTATGCAGCTTGCGTATTTCAACTCGTTTCATGTACATCTGGGATTCGAGGTTGGCTCATAGAAAGAGTTTGTTTATACGAAGTTTTGCTCGCAATCTTCTTACCTAATACAGATATATGATTGATGTGTAAAATATATCAACCTTTTCAATTCTAGTCTAGCGAAACAAGAACCCTCTCCGTGGCCCTTTGAGCTCTGCAGTGGCGAAGTGCTGGAATTACTAAACGCGCCGGCCAGTGAGTGGCGGAAAATGTGGGGTATCGGGATGCTGTACTGGGAGAATTTGAAGAAAGCGGGAGAAAAAATAAAAACAAAAATAGCTCCTGCGGATATATGTTGACGACATACTGCTTAAGATTGTGCCGAAGAGGCGAACTCTTCTGCAGGCTTTCCCGTGTCTGTTTTCGAGGCTCATTACCTATGGGGCCGACATGGAGTCCCAACGATACCGAGAAACCAATTCGGAAGTACAGTAATGCTTAGAAAGCACCATATAATCCTCTATAATGTTTATCTACAGATGGAACTAGGTACCAGGACGAAGACACTGCGCAGAGCCGTCTTGATGGAATCCTATAAATAACCATGTCCAGATCCTTAAGATCTGTGACCAGGTCTCTTCAACGGACCAGGAAGTGACCTTGAGTTGTACAGTTCACAAACATTCAAGATGTTCAGCAAGTATCAGCTGCTTCAATTGTTGTCATTGGCCCTGGCGAGCGTTGGCTCCAGCGCTCCTACGGGCATTGGCTTCGATTATATCGTCGTTGGTGGAGGTACCAGTGGTCTTACTGTTGCCAACCGCTTGTCCGAAGACCCTACTGTTAAGGTCCTTGTTATTGAGGCTGGTAACTCGGTTCTCTATGACACCAATGTCTCCGATCCTTTCGGATATGGGTTGGCTTTCAACACTCCAATTGACTGGGCGTATGAGAGTGTCAACCAGACCTATGCCGGCGGCAAGTCCCAGGTTCTCCGTGCAGCGAAGGCTCTTGGTGGAACTAGCACCATTAACGGTAAGATCCCCTTGTGTATTGGGGGAGGTGGAAAATCTATGGAAGCCGACTTGGGAAGATAGAAAGCTGACTAGCTAAACAGGTATGGCCTATACTCGTGCTCAGGATGTTCAGATCGATGCCTGGAACACCATTGGGAACGGAATTACCTGGGAAAGTCTCTTCCCCTACTATATCAAGAGCGAGCGATTGAACACTCCCGACCCCTCCCAGGTTGAAGCTGGTGTTCACTTCAACGGCTCATTCCACGGTTTCGATGGACCTCTCAACACTGGCTGGCCAGTGCTGCCCGAGCATGAGTTCCATGACATTATAAATGCTACATACACCTCCCTCAACGTCCCATGGAACCCCGATGTCAACGGCGGAAAGATGCATGGTTTCTCTTACTACCCTGCTACCGTTGATCCTAAGTATGAGGTCCGTGAGGATGCAGCTCGTGCCTACTACTACCCCATCGCCGAGACCCGCCCGAACCTGGTCGTTCTCCTCAACACTACTGCCAACAAGATTACCTGGTCCGATGCTAAGAGCGGCTCAAACATCATTGCCAACGGTGTCGAGGTTACTGGTACCGATGGTACCACTCAGACTTACCAGGCCGGCCGCGAGGTCATTCTCTCTGCTGGGGCCCTTCGTTCTCCTGGTCTTCTGGAATACTCTGGTGTTGGTAACTCCAAGTAAGAATCTCGTTCTATTCAGTTACACAAGACTGGTCTAACAAGAACCTACAGGATCCTCAAGCAGCACGGCATTCCCGTCCTGGTTGACCTTCCCACCGTTGGTGAGAATCTGCAGGATCAGGCAAACAACGCCATGTCTCTCACCAGCAAGAACAGCTCTTTGGTTAGCCGCGTTGTTGTCTCCTACCCCAACATTGACGATCTCTTTGGTTCCGACGCCGCCGATATCACTGCTCAGGTCCAGAAGAATATCACTGATTATGCGGAGAAAACCGCCAAGTCTCTCGGAGGCGCCATGGACGTGAAGGTTCTTGAGAGGCTCTACCAGCTCCAATTCGACCTCATCTTTAAGGACAAGGTCCCAGTAGCCGAGGTCCTTATCTCCCCTAGTGGTGAGACTACCGCCGGTGAATTCTGGGCTCTTCTGCCCTTCTCTCGTGGTAATGTCCACATTTCCTCTGGTAACCCCTTGGACCGTCCAACGATCAACCCCAACTACTTCCAGTTGGAATGGGATGTCCTTGGCCAGGTTCAGACCGCCAGATTCCTGCGCAACGTTTTCCAGACGGCCCCTTTTAACTCCCTTATCGTTAACGAGACCGCTCCCGGCGCCCTGGTTCCGCAGAACTCGAGTGTTGATGTCTGGAAGAGCTATCTCTTTGATACCTGTAAGTTTCCCACAGCAAATCTCCAAGGAAGGCAGAGAACCACGGATTAATAATCAACAGACCGCTCCAACTTCCACCCTGTTGCTACCAACGCTATGATGCCTCGTGACATCGGTGGTGTTGTTGATAACCGCCACGTTGTGTACGGCACTGAGAACGTCCGTGTAGTCGACGCTTCTGCCCTTCCTTACCAGATCTGCGGCCATCTGACCAGCACCCTGTATGCCATGGCCGAGCGTGCTTCTGACATCATCAAGCTTGAGTCTGCTGGCTACCACTACTAAGTTCTGGGTGCACGAGACTCATCTTGGCAAGAGAAAATTGGCAGATCCATGGGCTCTAGGAACCCAAAATCCAAGTAGTTGGAAACCCTGAATCAGTGTCAATTTATCAAAATTTATTTAACTTGTGTCTAGAATACATTTGATTCCGGCCATAGAAATGGAGCCAACGTAGACTTGAAGTGAGGCGCTGATTTTAGCTACCCCGAGGGCCATGGGGTTACCAACCGGGAGCAGCAGCTGAGAGCAAAGGTACAATCGCGACTAGTACCTACTAGTAATTACTACTATGCCGAAGTTGATTACTGTACATCCCATAACGCAAGACCCTGAATAGCACTGTAGGCATGAGCACCTGGAAAACATGGATGCACGTATGGGCTTACAATCTGGACTGGCTAGGTGATAGCATTACCGATTCTTCCCCTGACTATTCCTATTTCACATGGTAGCATGCCATCTGGTCGTCCATTTATGAAATAGAATGATCTAATATGAGGACGAGAGATCTTAGTAGGAATTTGAATTGAAACGCTGGCACCGTTAGCAATACTACTTCAGTGTCTGCTGAAGCTAAGAGGGACTGGGGTCGACCTTGGTTGGAGATGACCAGGGTATCCTTGGACTAGTATCCGGGGAGAAGCCTGAGGTCAATCTAAGTACTGGAGTTTGACCCTCATGAATAGGTGGATAAACACTCTGCAAGACCCAGGCTAAAAAGCCATTCACTTCAATAGTAGCTCAATTGTCTACAACAGATAGCAATACAGAAAGCTAGATCACATTCACATATGAAGACGTCCGTTTCTTTGAAAGCCCTCATTGATGGACAGGTTTACCTTCCACATAAACGACTGGTTGTCCTCCTTTTCTTGCATCAACTAAGACCGTTCCCTTCTCGGGGCCACGAGGTTCATTCGGTTCGAGGACAAGATACATGGCATTCGCATACGCCAAACCTGCTTGGTGGAGCTTTTCTTCTATAATCCTTCTCTGATCCGGCAAGGCAGTTTGCCCCATATATAAGGCACTAATAACCCAAGTTGTTCTCGCTGGTGGAAAGAATTGGGTGTTCTGGCTATAAAAGCCAATAACTTGGTCCATCTTTGCTATGCAGTTGTTATCACCAGCATTAATGTCACTGGGATCTGCATGAGGGGCGCGTGGAGCAACATGAGCAAGTATTGCAGCGTAGGGCGAGACGATTGTTACTGCTGTGCAGCTGTTGAGATTCCGAGTGCCAATACATTTGTATGGTCCAGTCTGAAATGACACGACCTTAACATCATTCATTGCCACTTCAAGAGTTGTGCCGGAAGCCATAGTTCGTTCTCCTAACCTTCCTATGTAAGCTACAGGTAGTTCCATTAGGTGATCGGTAGTCTCACCTGAAAGGGTAGCCTTGCTAGGACTGTCTTCAAGTCAAGAATTCGAAATGATGCCAATGCGAATCAACCCACAGTTAGGGTCAGATAGCTGTAAAGAGATATGTTGGAAGAGGATGTATAAGTGGCCTGCTGAAAATACCAGTGATGCTGTCGAAGACAGCCCAATCTGCAACAACTGTCCCGAATCTGGTATTTTGTAGCCATTTGTGTTTGAAACCTTGTAGTTTTTAAAGATTGACATCATGGTATATAAAGGGCTCCAGTTTCTAAGAATTCTTCGCCCAAGCAAGTTGTTGCTACCCCAGCAGAGAGGCTGTTTCATCCTAGTAAGATTTTCGGAGCCGAGCTGGAAACAATCACCTTTTCTGAGAACTGTGGATTGACTCTGGTGTGGAAACTCAGACACCTGTCTCTTAAGGAGTGAGGTTTAATCCCATGTCAGCCAATAATCTAGGAGGGAAATTCGTCTAAGCGCTGTTGAATGATGGTCTTGGCAAAGGGGAGCCAGCCGAAAGATAGACGAGGCGTAAGAGCAACCTGCATAATGGCTATCTGGGCGGCAGCAGTTGACCGTTCACAATGGTTGTTTTGGCGCTTGTCTGGCGTTCCGGCGAAAATACCTGGCTGACTAACTAACATCTTTAACCAACCAGAGCACTTATCTCTCTCCAGTCATATGATCCATTGCCATTTTATACCTAGGGAGGTATGGCCCAAAATAGCTACCTGTCCTCCACCCAGGCTTTCCCCCCTACTTGACTTCCTAGGCAAGAGGAGTAATATGTCACGGTCCACGCTACGTCCATGGGGGTAATTCGCAACCAAATTCAGATTATCTTCCACTCTATACTTCGAAGCCCCAGGGAGCTTTCTTTTTTACCATAAAAATGGACCTTTCAAGCTTGATTGCTGGTGATTTCCCGGCAGTCTTCAATCCTGATTTTCAGCGGCCCTCTACGCCACCGGAGTTTGAACAAGTCAGGCTGGCAAGTGTGTCTGGAGATCTAACCACTGTTAAAGATGCAGTTGAGCAATTAGATCGAAAGTCTTACAATCCCGAGCTCAGACGCTACCTTCATGCTGGTTTGTATGCGGCGATTGAGAATGAGCATTTTGCTATCGTGTCATACCTGCTCTCCCAGGGTGTCAATATAATGGATGTGGACTTTGGGGCTGCAACGAAAGTGAAGTCATATTCAATACTTCAACTGCTCCTTGATCATGGATGGGATATCAATCAACCCATGGGATGGGATGAGCCTCCCGCTCTGCAGTATGTTTCTCCTCTATTATAATCGAGTCTATGAAAATGATCCCATCAGCTCATAGCATCTAGATATGCAGTTGAGAATAAAGATCTTACAATATGGTTCCTTGATCATGGTGCAAACCCTGATACTGAAGCTTCCGTGCTAGATATTACCCCCCTTTCAATTGCTGTTATGAGGGCATCATTTGAAATAATCAAAATTCTGTTTGATCGGGGCGGAAGTATACAGCATGGACAGCTTCTTCACTATGCCATCTATAGGGAGAAAAGCGACTACCTTGAAGTGCTGGACTTCCTTTTAGACCATGGCGCTTCAATCAATGATATCATGTACCAAAATCGTGTTGAGATATATTTGATGAGGATGGCCTTTGGCCTTGGGACACCATTGCATAAAGCCGCAGAACTCGGGAGGCTAGATGTTGTAAAGCATCTGATTGAAAAGGGTGCGGATCCTTTGATACCAGATGCCAGACAACAAATCGCTCTCCAGCTTGCAGAAAGCAAGGGACACCATCAAGTGGTTGAATATCTTCGACCATTTTCTTATATGCCTTCTGTATCACGTCACAATTTCACAGACACTCCTGGGTTTCATGTTCGAGTAGCCTTGTGATAATTTTGAGTTAGGGCGGCCAGAATTTGCGCGGTTCATCTGCATAGTTCATCTACAATTTTGAAACAGCTTAACCTTGTTTCCATGTTATGTTGGATATCGTATCACTCATATGCTACTACGTTTTGACCGTAGGAGACCAGTACTGAGTTTAGAGAGATCCTTCCAGTGGTTGCAAAAAGATCCCTATCAGTAGCACTCTGCCCACAATAGTGTGGCTTTGTTGGGAAACCCCGAAGCTGCTAGTTATTGACTACTAGAGTGCCTGTGGCGGCAGATGAGGCAGAGATGCTGGCAGCAAAATGCACTAGGTATTCCCAATCACAGCGTTGAATACTAACATAGCTTGATTGGCAAATACTGGCCTCTTTCAACATGACGAATGCCGAAAGTCTATTGTCAATCCCACTCTACTACCTTGCACTCGCTCTTCTTCCACCCCGATTTGCCTGTGATCCCACGCCTGGTGCATCGTCCATCACACCCATTGCGTATCATCTATCATCTCATACGAGATTGCGGAATAGTGGAACGGACCAGGGGAAGAATCAGTAATATTATCGGCTAGCGAATATAGATCGTGGGCCCACACGCGCCCATATTCTTTTCTTGTAATTCCTGCTTACAATGCTATTCAGGTGCTTTTTATTATCACATAATCATTCATCCCTTTATCAGGTCCTACCTCTAGAGATCTGCCAGACGGAATATAGTAATCCAGTTCAACACAGTATAAGATCTTGCGGGTGTTGGAAGTTGCATATTCATAGCAAACCCTATCCTATCCTTAGCTAGCCAATAACGTTACTGATTCTTCCCCTGATTCATTCCTATTTCATATATTATTATTGCTCTTATTGCCTTCTGGAAACGAACCAGTGATAGTTTGTTGCGGATTCCACAAATCGAAGATTTCTATCGCGCTCATCCCTGTATTCATCTTGTAATCACACCAGCGAGAGAAGGGCACCCAACCAGTTCAGTATCGATTGACAATGCCCTTCGCACGGTTCTCTATGAAGAGGCCCTCTAACCGAAGTGATGGATCCTGGGGTTCGATAGCATGTGTTCTTATTTGGGTGCCGAAGCGTTCCCCCGGATGGCAAATCTCCAGGGTCGAACAGCACACAGCTGGTTTCCTCAACGACCAGGACCATGGCAGGACGCAGTTCGATCGCACGCGCTCGCAGTCACAGTCCTAGATGCAACACCGCGACAGGCAACAGGTTGTGACTTGTCGATCAACAATCACGTGTCGGTCGTGGGGAAGTCCCCAGGGGACAAGGTTAACACAATTCAACCCCCAGAGAAACGGAAACCATCAAAGCACCTAACCTGTGACTGCGGCTCCAAGAGCAGCGATCGTACCTGCGATTCCCGCGCCGTCTTCATTGTAAAACGGCCCAGACTGGCATTGATTCGAGAATCCCAACCTACCAGGCAAACTGTGGCGGGTCCCCTAGGTCTGGGCGGCCTCTGACACGCTTCACCCCTTTCCCATTCTCGGTGATCTAATATCCCCAATTGAATGTGGGAAGATGTGCTCGTATCGGTCAACGAGTCGTCCACTTCGTCTCCTGCTCCTCTGGCTCTCGTTCGCCGCTCGCGTCTGGGCTCATGCGCATCTCGATAATCAAGTCGCGCCAATCTCCCCAGGCGTGCAGGTGACAGCGGTCAGGCCTAACATCGGCATCCCAACCTTGACGTACAATTGCGCCAAATTGCCGGCTACGTGTGATAGTGTCAATGCTCAGTATCCGCTGAAGCCGATTGCCCGGGGATTCCGTGGTACGGTGGACAACAAGCTTGGCTTTTATTCCTTTAGTCTTGGCAAGAGTGTCGATGTCGACCGCGACGATAGTCACGGTCAAGGTTGCTCAGGGAGTTCCTGCGCCTCAGCTGCTGGTAACGTAGAGACAAGTGAGCGAAACTTCCAATTAGGCGCTCATAGACTACTTTCGGTAAGCGATGTTCTATCCTGGCAGTTCAATTACTTGAACTAGAATTGTCCTGCTGATTGACGAACAGTTATGCGCCCCTCCGCAGCCCCAGAATCAGGAAATTCGCACTGTTCATTTTACGACCGAATTTATAGACGATGACGAATCATACGCAACTGCAGTTTCGTACTATCGGCACGATAGTGACTCCGGTGCTCTAACTAACTTTTGTCCTGTCCTAAGTAAGTTGAGCACCGCTTCCAGCTATGGCGGAATGACGCTCACGAGTACACCAGTAACATGCCATCACTATACGAATGGCAGTGCTGTCAAATATGCTCACAGAGTACCTGGAACCCATGATAGTAGCCTCTCGGGCGATCTTCGCTCTCTTGCGAAGCGCGGCTACACGCAACTTGGAGTATGGTTTCTGCAAGAGGAAGAGCTCCGTCCGAGACAAGTGGCCAATACAACAGACACAGCTTCAGTATCCACAAGCACAGGTTCTGTTTCATCGTCTACTGCCTCCGCAACTGCTTCACCCGCTCCAGTTGGGCCGAAAACAGGACCTCCTCTTGGCATGAAGCTCCGCATCTTGCCAGTTGGAGACTCAATAACCGTCGGTTTTCGAAGCAGCCATAGCAACGGTTATAGGAAGCAGCTTTATAAAGACCTCTACAAAGGCAGGCGTCGAGAGAACTGCTTTTATTGCTAGTCTGATTTGGGCTGTGCTAACCCTCGTGTGTAGATTATAATGTTACTTTCGCCGGCAACGTGTCAGAGCACAATGAAGCGTACAGTTATTTTGCGGCCTGGACAGGCCAAACAATCCAAGTGATCGAAGACCTAGCCCCACCATCGCTTGAGCAAAGGCCAAACATCATCCTCATCCACGCCGGAACGAACGACATGAGCAGCAGCCAAATTATATCCCGACAAGGAAACGATCCAGCTCAGGCAGCGATACGATTAGGTAGCCTGATCGATGAATGCATTACTGCATGCCCGGATGCAACTATCCTTGTGGCTCAGATTATCCACACTTGTCTCACCACAGGACAGGAGGAAAGGACAGTGGAATTCGACAACTTGGTCCCTGAGGTCGCGCAGAAGCGCATAGACGCCGGTCACCATGTTATGGTCGTCAACATGCAGGGGCTCCCAATTGATCAATTGCGCTCTGATGACTGCGTCCATCCCACCAACAAGGGCTATAACACCATGGGCAATATGTGGGCTGAGGCTATTCGGACAATCCCTAACAACTGGGTCGGGCCTCCAGTCGGTCCGGACCCCGTGCGATCCAACGGTGGTCCGCTAAGTATTCCGGATCCGGTCTTGGTCGCGATTGTATTGATAAATATGTTGTGTATGTTTTATGGATAGATTTGTGTAGAGGTTATAGATGGAGGCGTCATCGGTTTTCTTTTCTCCGGTGTATGATCAACCTAATAGGTTGTCTGCATTTCCCAGGGATACTTTTGTTTGACTTTCGTGTTGGCCAATGATGTTTCCGAGCCTGATTTAATGATAATATTCTTACAATTCCTCCTAAGGATGCTTTACATTGAGCTTGCATGTCTGTCAGCGCATCAGCCACTCAGACTACTTGTTCCAGTCAGCAAGCTGTGAGCCGGCGAAGCCGAATGTATGACCTCGTTCCGACTGATGAAGCTGTTATAGAATTGCAGTTAGGGAAATAGATGTAGTTGTTTAGCTGTCTTATCAGCTTCGGATATGTTTGCTAGATGGATGTATACAGCAAGAAGTACGAGTAGTAGTACTTGTCTGGTCTCAGATACGCACAATGCACCGTAAGCGTACATTTAAGGACATTAACGATGCCCTTCGCCTTGTTGTTATGTGGAAGTGTGGGATATTAGCAACTGGGAGAGTCCAGCCCAACGTCCATTTCCACTCATAACTATGTATTGGGCATACCAATCAAATCGCAAGCTTTGACGGCGGAGGACCCATGGCTGATGCGTCAGTACCACTGCGATCTCTCAACTTCCCAACCGTCTCCTACACCAGCGGCCGGTAGCCGTACCTCGAGTCTCTTGTTCGGCGCCGCAGTCTTCCCGTAGCTATCCTGATAGTAAGTCCGATGGGGCCAGAGCAGTAGCTTGATCCCACGTAATGTGTTCATGGTAAAGACAGTCCCCGCGGACGTTAACTACTGCCATAAATAGAGTTTCTAAATTTGCAACAGGTAGGTGAAATTCCAGGGAACCGGGATTTGGGACGTGGATGCGTAAAAGCTGTCCCTTGACATGTTCAGATGCCAGGAGCTGTTGATCAGTTACCATTTGTTATCTCCGGCGTCTCGAGTCATTGGGTATCATGGAGTGTCATCGGATGCTGTCCGTAATGGGTGCGGGTCATAGTCTGTGTGCTACCTACATAACGAGAGTCGAGATCATGGCTTGGCTTAGGGCATGTAGAACTAGGACAGGCTCGTAGATCCGAGTTCAGGCGAGTAGCTCTAACAGCCTCCTTCTCGGTCCATTCTATGATGGACTTGTCTGCAGTACACAATACCTTCGTAGACTCCGATACATATATTCCATGCTAAATTAAACGATAAGCATTCTTAACATAGGTCTATGGTTTACGTACACATTCAAAGACGAGAAGCAGTCTCTCCAGAGAGTAGTTCTCTTGCTCTAGGTTGGAACCTGGGAGTCTGTCTGTTTTATTGGTTAGAGGGATCGTCCAAGATCTATTAGGCACATCTTCAGAAGCAGGCGGTGCCACTGAAACTCTATAAACAGTCATGAGTGAATATGCCAGACCTCGGTACTTGAAGTAGTAGAATCTTATTCGAACAGTAGATACTACACATCGATATCTTGGTCACACACCTCTTCAGTCATCTCATTGTCCTCACCATCCCATGCCCTTCCAAGCCAGGTTCGAGAATAAGACACAACACCGTGTTGGGGCTAATAGCTCGGCCCACCCCGGAGAAAACTCGGGGTACGTACAGCTCCGAAACAGAAAAACGTTCGGCACACCTAAAGATTCTCTAGGTATGTCAAGCGTATATCTAGGTGCAAATTCTCTAGGGGGGCTGAACTTGCGACAGCTACCTCAATATTAGTATATAAACTCGAATATATCAAAAGTCTGACTGAAAAATCAAGCTTGTTGTGGATATCCGTTGTTGACATAGGTTGAATGTGGCATTTGAAGCACAGAGCAAGCTATAACAGTATGTGAGCGAAAGCTCAGCGTAGTCTCTAGGTGTTGCGAGGTTTCTCCGGGATGGGCCGAGCTGATAATTACCCGACAACAACATGTTAAAAACAGGGAACTATAGGAACCCCGTTGACTGCAGGAGGTGTAATTACCCGAAGGATGTTGGTCAGTCGGAAGTCATTTCGTCATCGATAGCCCTAACTTGGCTAATCCGATCGATGTGACGAAAACAAGGAACAACTGTAGCCAAAGACAGCAAGCATACAGTTCCATTTACCTCTGCCAATTACTGTTTGCCGTGGTATGATCGGCTTGCACTCATTTGCATTCTACCATGGCTGGCGAAAGTATATAACCTCTTTTCAGACCCAGCAGACGGGATAAAACTAATTTGACAGTCAACGTCTTGACAGCCATCTAGTGTTCCAGAGAGCATATCATATATACATATAACAACCTCGCGGCTCGCTACCAATACCATCAACCATGAAGCTCGTAGTTTTCAGCGCAGAACCCTACGACAAGGAGTCTCTCGACAGCGTCAACAAGACCTTCCACCACGAAATTGTCTACCACGAGTCCGCTCTTTCCGAGAAGACAGCGATCCTAGCCTCGGGATTCCCGGCCATCTGCATATTCGTCAACGATGAAGTCAACGCCAACGTCATCAAAGCCCTAGCCAAAAATGGAACCAAGCTGATCGCGCTGCGCTGCGCGGGTTTCAACAACGTCGATCTCGCCGCCGCGGACGCAGCAGGGATCACCGTCGTCCGGGTACCGTCATACTCGCCCAACACAGTTGCAGAGTATACACTGGGTCTCATTCTCAGCCTGGAAAGGAAAATACACAAAGCATGGGACCACGTCCGCGAAGAAAACTTTTCACTGAACGGCCTGCTTGGCGCGCAATTGCACGGTCGCGTAATCGGAGTCATTGGCACGGGCAAGATCGGAGGCTTGGTGGCTCGATATTTCAAGGCCGGGCTTGATTGCGAGGTGATCGCAGAGGACGTCTACCAGAGACCAGACCTGATCGCCATGGGCGTCAAATATGTGACCCTCGACGAACTGCTGCGGAAGGCAGACGTCATCTGCTTACATTGCCCTCTGACTCCGAAGACTCGGCATCTGATCAACACTGACACACTGCACATCACGAAGCCGGGCGTGGTCATTGTTAACACGGGCCGCGGAGCACTGGTTGACAGTGCGGCGCTCTTGGACTCGCTAGAGAGCGGACACGTTGGAGGCGCAGCTCTTGATGTCTATGAGAATGAGAAGCATCTTTTCTTCCGCGATCTGTCGGAGAATATCGTCTTGGATCGTCTCTTCCGGCGGCTGCTTACGTTGCCCAACGTGTTGATTACCGGTCACCAGGCTTTCTTTTCGGAGGAAGCTATGAAATCGATTGCAGGTACTACTCTGTTGAATGTAAGGCAGTTTGAAGAAGGAAGAGTAGATCAAGATATGATAGTTTCGGCGAAAACTTGAGGTTGTCGATGCTACTTTCTGTCTGGTCTCTAGTCCACGTTGAAGGGAATGTTGGTTAGGGGGGAATGCCACTCCCTAGAAAAGTCAGAATTTAGGATATGCATTGTTTCTTTGTAGCTTCTATTGGCGAGGTAGGGAAGATGGACGATGAATGTGTATCAGCCTAATTCCAATCATGTATAACGCTAAATCGGAGCCTTAAGTTATGCCTATTTAATGGCGTCCGGGCTGTCTACACCTCAAATGACTTTACCTCCTAATATTTTCCCAGGGGACAATGCAGAGCAGTCTGGAGGAGACAGATTTGTCAAGTCGGAATGAAAACAGGCTCCCCTACGTACGCTCCCAGATTGTTACCCAAGCCCTTTCTTGAAACACCCTCGTCTGGGTTTGGCTTAATTAGATCTCGCATTTATAGGAGAAACCCTTTTATAATTACGAGTGATTTAGGTACATCTTCCTTGTTAGCTGTTAGACTTTCCATTTCTCAGGATACCTTAATCCTGGCTCACGTAAATTTTCTCGTCTGGCACAAAACAGTCATAGTACTACGAAGTACTAATGTACACCTAAATTATATCTAGGTATTGCCTTCTGCCTACTACCTAGGTGGATGAGTACCTACCTAGGCAGAACAGAATTCAGTTGCCCCGTCTTCACTCTTTTCAGCATGATCATTACTGTAGAAACTAAAGATGCATTGGATGACCTAGGATGGCATTGAGACTTAGGCTATTGAAGAAACGTGATAGGCTAAGACGCAATGAACTAAACTAATCAGGTATATATTTAATCTTCATTTGGATCAGGTAGTCTCTATAGACGAATCTGGTGTTATAAGCATACCTCCTCCACAGATAGCACAAATCTTGGTATATGAATTTTATTATGAAGAAGAGCAGATTGTTTCATTAGGGGACATGATGCTAAAGCAATACTGCTGTTTCTAGCATCCAGATAACAGCACAAGGTATGCCAATCTCACAAAGAGGACAATTGGAACAAGTTCTATCACAACCATGTAAGACGTGTTATAAGTGTCCTTAATTCATTAATGTCGATTCACACAAATGCTCGAGAGAGAACTGATTGGACACCATAATCTCACCATTAGCCAAGGCAACCATAAATGCAGTGGACTTTCTTAAATAGTATGATGCTCGCTCGGCACTGACTCTTTCTGAAATTTGGAATATGTTCCAGCCCAGGCAGTTTGCCGTTCAGATCAGCCGCCGAAGAGCCCCAGTGCAGGCTCTCGAGAGCATGTTAGGATTCGAGTTGAGGAATGCTAACTTTCGGACCTCTCAGCAAGCAACGGCTCGGCGGCGGATTCTTGTCTGATCTCCTGAAGCATGCTCGTGAAGTCAATTGCATTACAGGTCGAATATCACGCGTATCTCACTCAGCCACGACTGGTCAAATATCTAGAGCTTGTCGTTACCGGGTGCTTACTTTTCATTTGGTCCAGTGGCAGTGGGGAGGGCATAGCTAGTATTCGAGGGGGGTACTATTATTCAAGTTGCGAACCGCCTAGATTGGAGTCCTGCGCAAATGGTTCTGCGTTGGGCAACTCAGCGAAACATAGTGGTGACCCCAATAATTAAAAACGCTTCCGGGCTAGCCGAGAACTTGGACGTCGGCTCCTTCGATCTGACCGATGACGTGTTCAAAGGGATTGGTGCGCTCAACCCAGGTGTCCGATTCAATGATCCGCCATGGGTAAGTTGATGCAATACCGGCATTGCGAACCCTAACTGACAACTATCAGCATGGCGAGCTCCATCGTCCTACATTAAATTAGAGCATATGCGTAAGAACGATCGACTACAAGATTTTTGAAGTTAACGTAAACTAGGCTGGGCGTTAAAACTTAGTAGTGAAACAAATTGAATTGTACTGTTGTGGCTCACCTAGAAGCCGCAGCAATTACCGTACAGTTGCGGCATCACTATGCCCAGATGGGGACTGATAACAACAGAGGAATTCAGCTTATGACACAAATGTAATAAGGTTCTCGGCACCTCCATTTACGCACAGTCCAGGCGAGGTTCTTCCCTGTAAATAGGCTGTTGCTGCTCTAATTCGTATGCCTGGCTTATCTGTGCAGATACAGACTAACATGCTGCAGAGAGGAGAGTCCAGACTGTCGAATAGGGTCCACAGAAACTTGGCAAAACCGACCTGCCTAATTTATGGGGCGATCTACGCGTATATCCTATAGGCACTTGTTCTCCGATTCGCCGGACTGAGCTGGTTGATTCGAAACTACTTCGAAGCCGGTAGTTCAACGGTCCCAGGTGGCCGAAAATGAACTAATTATGCGGACTGACCACTAGCATCATCATCTGCTGTCGAATAGAATGCGGCCGTGTCGCGATCATCCATGATGCCGGGATCCAGCAAACTCTAGATAAAGCCTGCACTTCCGCGGATTATTATTGGCAGCAACTGATAAAGGGTCGCTCTCCAGGAGAGCACCCAAGGTCCCCCTCCTCGTCCCCACGCCAACGTTCGTCAGTCTTGCTCCTGCGCAGGAGGCGCTCCCACAGGAACACCACCTCATCAGTAGTGATGAGAAGAGTATTTCCAGAGGCCGCTGGCGAAGCGATGACGAATATACAGGCAGAGTCTCGCTGAGTCGGCCGCCGGCCAGGTAAAAACCATCCCGAGGCCCCTCCCCCCCCTGAAAAAAAGAAAGGAAAAATGCCGAAAAGGAAAATCGTCCGGGTCAAGACCGGATGCCTTACGTGCCGGAAGCGGCATAAAAAATGCGATGAAGGGAAGCCTCAATGTCAGAATTGCTTGCGAAGCCGGTTTGTCTGTGAGGGGTACGAAACACCAGAGGATTACCATCCATATCTTTCGCGATCTAGCCAACGTCGCAGGACAAAAAGAAAGGGTGAATCATCCGCTGTGAGCGGCGATAACGCCCCCAATTCAACCCTTTCGGGTCTTCCGGCGTCCGAGTCGTCCAGTGGTTCATTTTCGCGCGGCTCTGGCGGCTCAGGAAGTCTCCCCGACCAATATGGACTACAGGAGGCATTGTTCCCGACAGGGGGATTACCAGGCGATATGCAGCTTCCAAATCCCGCTGTTGAGAACATGAGCTATGCAAACTCTACATTTTCTCTTGCTGTTGAGAACATGCCGGCGATGGACCACATCGATGAGCTCGACGTTAGCAGTCTCTTAAACTCACAGACAGCAGGCTCCTCTTCACAGCAAATGATCAGTCCTCCTCATAAGTCAGAACTGGATGAGAACAGTCGCAACTCGGTGGAAACCGAAAATCCTAGTACACATATAACGAAACCACTACCATGCCCTGTTGATGGCATCCGAACCCCATCAGAGCGCAAGATGTTTCATCACTATCACCAAGTACTCGCAAAATCTTTACTCGCTAAGACTGCAAGCAACCCGCTTGTTTCAGAGTTAATTCCGAGAGCGCTCTCCGATCGCCGAGGCAGTCCTTTACTTTCTGCGATCCTAAGCCTATCCGCCAGCCACTATCAACATTTAGTGTCGAGTTCCGGTGCACAACTTAGCGCAGTCGATCAAAGGGCCATCGAGAGCTTGAAATGGGGCTGCCACCGGAAAGCGGTACAGCAGCATGCTCTCATGGCGACTCGCGTTGGGACTGACGACGATCTACGGGATGCTGAGCCCTCGAAACTTCGAGAACTTTTCATCCTGACGATGGTCCTCTACCAGTTCAGCATCTGCGAAGGTAGTGGTGATTCGTCTCGGTGGGAGGATCTTCTCGGAACTGCACGAGAGCTTGTCCGACAGATCTACCGCGATGGCCAGTATGATGCGCAAGAGCGCGAACGACTCGACTACTTTGCTTTTGACTGGTTTTATTTACACGACGTTTGTTCATCCCTGACTTTTTACAGGCAGCAACCTTGCGTAGACATGCATTCTCGGAGCCTTCATTCTGCGGGGTTGACATCCCCTGCCCATGCGCTGGCCGGTGAATATGCGGCGCTACAATCGTCACCATCGGAAGTTTTTGTCATCGGCCCCTGTGATGGGCTCCTGTCCATAGTAACTCGCATTATCAATCTCCGCAGATTATCCGAAGCAAACGGAGGACCTATGCAGAAGGCCGAAGTGTATACCCATGCTCTGAGAATTGAAGAAGACCTTCAAAACTGGCATTTCGATTACGACAGCCCCGAGACCGCGGCCATCGCAGAAACCTATCGGCTTTCTGCCTTCATCCTCCTATGGTTCACGATATATCCACATAGCTCTCCCGACCACGAAAAAATCAAACGCCTTGTCCGCGACGGACTTGACCTGTTGGCATCAGTTTCTGCGCAGGATAGCGCTCTGATTTGCTCCTTTCTACCTATTTTCGTGTTTGCGGTCACCACTGAAACCGCAGAAGATCACGACCTAGTCCGTCGCCTCATTCGAAGCTACGGGTCCTGGGCTTACCTTGGCAACGTCACGGTGGTGGATACGTTCCTGCAGCAGTGGTGGTTAGCTGCTGAACAAATTGACAAAGACAAGAGGAGCTGGTGGGACTGGGTGGCGTATCTGAATGCGAAAGAGACCACTGCCGTCCTAGCTTAGCAGTTGAACGTTGTTTGTCTTTTCGTATACCAGAAACTCGTTAGAATAGCATTTAACTGTTTCCTCAGCGTAGGCGATCCTAAGGGAAGCCGTTGACCTGGATTAGCCAGAAAGGAAAATCCTCCGTTCTCCTTTTCATTGGGACTTCCAAGCCTCATGTCTTGGGATCAACCAAATACAATGTACCTTCAAGACTCTCCAGTTTGTTATATACTTGCCACGGTAGAGGACATACATCGTGAGATTTATGAAGGCGGGGCTGATCACTCAGTTGGCATATTCTGAAGCAGAGAGAATTGCGTGGGAAGAAATCATGGCCATTTGATGACTGACTTGACAAGATCGCCTGTTTCGCCAACGGTTATGTCGACACGATGTTGGAAGTATAGCTTTCTAGTTACAGAACCAAAGGACACTAGATTTTCGTGGCGCCCCTTAAGCAGGAGAAGTCCGCGAGTTGTTGCCCAGCGCCTAGCTGTTAAGGGTCTTCAAATCGCGATCTACAGACGGTACCCTACAAATCCGTGACTGGAAGTTACGAGCTCCTACAGTAGCATTGATCGAGTGTCTCCCAGATCGGGCAATGCTTGAGCATGCTTGCCTTGTGTCTTCGATGGGGCTTGAGCCGTTGGTCTTTTGCCTAGAACCTATGCGTATTTACAGTCAGGGGAAGGGCCGCAGCAGAGTATTGAAAAAAAGTCAAAAGGGCGTAGTCGCTGTTGCAGTCAATGGAAATTGTCTCGCTATAAAATATTAAGAGACGTCCCGTATTACAAGGTATAATCTCATATTTCTACCGATAATTGGAAGTATATTTGGCTGTTGATGGAATACTTGAGATCAGATGTTCAGCCCCGTGAGAGCTGGTCAATTAGTGATATCTATTTGAGCTTTCTTCATATCCTTCCAAGACTTATTTAACAACACCATCTCCTACCGTTATTTAGTACATGCTATATTATAATACAATCCAGAGAATCAAGGCAAAGGAGTTAGATTCACCGGAGGCAGTCCGACAGAGAAAGTGAAGTATGCAGCACCCACAACGACAGCTTGCTGGCTGCCTAGTTCTTTTTGAAAAATTCAGCATCCGTGTCTATACTCATTTTGCGAGCGTCATCCAGCATCACGTCGATGCCTTTTTCTTTTAGGGCTTTCTGTCCCCTGATCAGCGTGCTATAATCCTGACGGGTTTTGGCGGTAAGCAGACAACAGAGGGGATAAGCATACATGTAGACACTTCTTATACGCAATGAAAAGCTCTTCACACTCATTCGTTTTGGAATTACCGCGCAAATACTCTGTCGCTGGTCAGTCATTTCATCTTGGGGGTCTGCTCTGAGAGTTCGTACTTTCGCTGTACCATTTCAAGAAACATGTGTCGTATTTTCTGAGCAAAGGTTAGTCAGGCTTATGAAGAATAAAGAGGCAAGTCGAAGAGAGGGGCGATCAAGAAAGACGGCTGCAATGCACTTGGTACATACTCTTTGATCTCGTTACATTCTGGAGCTATAGAAGCGGACATGTTGAGCTGTAGACGTCTTTCTGTGTTTGATTTCTGGTTGATAGACGAAAAGAACGGATCCAGATAGGACGTAACACTGCAAGAACTAGCTATTTAAACCCTTCCTTTCTGCCTTGCACATCCGATCCGCTCCGGTCTGATCTGAAGCTGCCTAGGTGGTCGACTCGATTCGTGTTTCTGTCGTGCGGCGAAATTCCGCTCTTTGTCGGGCTTTGATTTCTCCGACTCCCGACATGGTGCCTTTTTTCTCTTGAAACGATTTCCGCAGCTGCATCCAACGGCAGGTGCAACATTAAATTGAACCCTGTGCGTATACAGGCATTTTTGTGTTTATCTTTTCCTTACATCTCCCATTCTAAGGACTGTCATGGATCCCCTGACAGAGTTTTCCTCATTTCAGGAAAGCTTGACATCGAAACTAGTCCAGACAACGCGCACAGTGGGACAGCTCGCATCGGAAGATCTCAACTTCTACCGCTCCTCGAACCCCGAAATTTCTGGATCTCTTGACGAGCAAAGCGGAAGGATTATCTCTCTAACGTCTTCGATTCTGAAGGCTGCCACATCGCGCACGGATGTCGCTACTCCGGTTTTGCAAAATGAGGAATCCATCGAAGACAATTGGCGCGGCGTGGTGGACGTGATTGATGCGTTGCTGGAGAAGGCAGATGCGTGCCTAGATGAGTTTACGGGTGTCATCAAGAGGCTGAGCCCTTCTCAGCAGGAGCAATCCACGCCACCAGCACAGTCTGCCAGGAAGGCTGCGCGGGCGAAATTTCCGACTATCTACGACTTTGGACCCTCGAAGATCCCAAAACCCCAGTTGCAGTTCGAGCGTGCTGCCGATAACACCGGTGTGTCTCCGTTCCGACCTCTGCTTCGCACCAAGCCGCATGCCATTGTCCCTCTGGAGGAGTCGCTGAAAACACGCGAGCCAGACGGAGGCTTCAAGAACCCGTATGAGATTGAAATTCGCTCCGCAAAATACCCTACATCGACGTACGCAGTATCGCCTCCTATTGCCTATCCGCCTTTCGATTCTACGGACGCTACCTTCGTCGACACTGTAGAAGGGGTGAGGGAAATGTTGGAGGAACTGAAGTCTGCCAAGGAGCTAGCGATTGATTTGGAGCACCATGATGTGCATTCGTATCACGGTCTAGTATCATTGATGCAAATCAGCACGCGTGATAAAGACTGGGTCGTTGATACGCTTAGGCCGTGGAGAGAAGAGCTTCAGGTTCTGAATGAGGTTTTCACCGATCCTGCGATTCTCAAAGTCTTCCATGGTTCGTCTATGGACATTATCTGGTTACAACGTGACTTGGGGCTGTATGTTGTTGGGATGTTCGATACCTATCACGCAGCTTACATTTTGAACTACCCGAGAAGGAGCCTGAAATATCTACTGCAGAAGTTCACCGGCTTTGAAGCGGACAAGAAATATCAGATGGCTGACTGGAGAGTTCGTCCTCTGCCACCTGGCATGTTCGACTATGCTCGCTCGGATACCCACTATCTACTTAATGTGTACGACCATTTGCGCAACGAGCTTATTGAGCGTTCTCCTCCTGGCGAGAATTTCATCGACTATGTCCTTGAGCAGTCAAAGAACGAGGCTCTTCAACGCTACGAGCGCCCTGTCTACGATTCTGAGACCGGACAAGGGCCAGGTGGCTGGTACGATTATTTGGCGCGCAATGGAACAATTCTGAGCAAGGAACAATTCGCGGTCTTCAAGGCTGTTCACCAGTGGCGCGATGAGGTGGCCCGGGCTGAAGATGAGGGTGTGCAGTGTGTATTTCCTAGGCATGTCCTGTTCAAAATTGCTCAGGTTATGCCACTTGACCTCGGCACTCTGTTCAGAGCGCTATCCCCTATGACGCCGATCGCTAAGGAACATGCTCCGGGTCTCTTGGAGGCGATCAAGAAGGCGAAGATTGCTGGTGCCACAGGACCAGAATGGCGCGATGTTGTCAGACCGTTGAAGCCAACGGCTACAGCAGCAGTGGTGGCTGACACGAGTGAACTGGGGCGGATTGACCATCCCGTTGCTGAACGATACACTGTGTCCCAGTTCTGGGGTGATGTCCTTGCCTTCCAGGAAGCTCCAGCTTCTCCTGAGTGTTCCGTAGTTGCTTCACGTGAAGCTCTTCGGCTCACTCTTCCCCTGCCACCAATGCCAATGACGGTCTCTGAAGCGCGCGAGAAACTCGCCATTAATAAACCCAAGTTACCCCCCAAGCCCGCAGCTCCTCCGGTCGTCGCTGAGGAAGCGAATAGCAGTACAATATTTACCGTTAAGGAATCTTCACGCAAGAGAAAACCCGCCTCTCCGGCCGTGAGGGAAGATTCTGAAGATGTCAAGACTGACGGTAGCTCTTCCATTGAGGCCAGCGAGAAACTACCCAAGACGGCACGCAAGATTGCCAAGAAAGAGAAGGCTTTGTCTCAACCGGAGGAGGCACCTTTTGACTACACTACAGCAGAATCAGTGCTCAACGCTCAGCCTGATCAAGCTGCAGGCGCGCCACCAACGCGAGCGTTTAATCCATATGCGAAGTCGATGAACGCACCAAAGGGGATGCGCAGGACGAAGCTGGATACTGGAGCGAGGAATTTTACATTTCGGAAGTAGCTTGCATATTGTAGCTAACATTCTTGGTGTTTATCTGTGTAGGTGTGGGGGAAAGGTGCTCAGTTGCATATATAGCATAAACTTGGGCTTTGGATGATGCATAGGCGATGTGCATCACGGCAATTGTATGTTATAACTATTGGAGCATAGAAGAAACGAAGGATCCAGCCTCTTATTGATTATTAGGTAAACTAATGTTAGTACATGAGCATTCTACCTAGGCAGTAACGGTCAAGCTGCTTAAAAGCATGGCGGCAGCATACTGCCAGATCTTCAGCTGTGAATGTAATGCTTTTCCCATTGTATTAGGGGCGGGCATTGTCTGTATCAGAACCCTCCCTCACCGGGGAAGTTATCTCGACCTTCACAAATGGGTCGACAGCAACCCTTTTCAGTCTTAGCTGCTGCCCGGAGGCCCTCACAGAACCATAGGCAGATGTGGACCGCTTGACCTCCATCTGTACCCCGTCATTGTCTACCATATGATATGTTCCGTCGTCATAGTTCCCAACCGCTGAAATCTGATACATGTAGTGCCGGCCCAACAACAATGTGTATCCCGGGTCGCCTTCGACTACAATCGCGGCAAATAACCCGGGTGACACTCTGAAGGGTGACGGTCAGCCATGCGCATTCTTTACTGACCATTGACCCTCCGTCTGCCATCTCCATCGGTAATCCACCATTGTCCAAAAACGCAGTCCTGGCTTTCAAGGCATGGATCGCCTTTCTCGGAACTAGATTCACTTGCGAGCCCCTGTCCAGGAGTGTGTATGTGCCCCGGGCGGCCCTCAACTGGTTGTCTTGGGTCATGGCAGTAATCACAGTTGCAGTGAAAAACAATGCTATCGGAGCAGTTGGATGGGGACGAATTCAATTGTCATGAAACCCAGTTTTATCCGGCTGGGCTCCTGTAGCATATACCATCACTGTATTGGAGGACACCCGCGCCCTTTTCTTCCCCTTATCGGTGGCCCTTACCCGGTCTCCTCTTGGGGCACTCTTCCTTGACACCCGCGGCAGCTTCACAAGCGCCCCTAATCGAGTTCTTATGAAAGGTGATACGTCTGCCAGTTGGGCGAGGGACAGCATGCAACCCATTACAGATTCAAACTCCAGTTGTAGCCGTGCATTCTGAACATTATTTGCGGTAACTATGACATCTGTCGCTGCCAAGTGGGGGGATGGTTCCGGGGAACAACTGAGGAATGAGAGAGCAGAGTGCGACGAACTTGGACCTATAGTCCTTCAGTGATCCTAGGAATAGTAGGTTTCAGATGGTAGAGTTTCACAACTACCTTCAGCTCTGGAGATCTTCGTATATTTAAAAGAACGACAGTTTTCACTGGTAGTCTGAATTTGCTCACCACCATTATGCATCCACTTTAAATTGTGCCTCGGACTCCGTGAGACCAGTCTCAATCACTAGCGATGGCCACTCGCCCGTTGAATGATGCAGATCCCTCAACGGCGTCAGGGGCTAATCGGCCTCTTTTGTGCATTCCCTTCCCTCGTATAGCGACGCTGCATTCATAGTATCTTGTCTTGGGAGAATTCCCATATTGATCAACTTTTCCACTAGCTCGCCGTAAATGGCTGGGTTACTCGTTCGTGTATTTTCGGTGGCATTATTCGAAGAACCTCTTGACGGTGGTGTGTATCGAGAGTCAATCCCTACTGAACTTCAAGCTTTCGATGCTCCGCCAATACCTCCTGTAAATGCGCGCACTGGTCTGAAAATATGGCAAAATGGCTCGAGTAGAACCTGCTGGAATCCACCGAGTCCTTGACAAACATCATTCGCGATTTCCCGAAGGACAGAAGTAGAAGGGGCGTTCAGTGACACTGCACCGTCGATTTTGAGCGGCAGGCGTGAATGTGCCACTCCTGACGCCCCCGAGCTGCGAGGCTGGAGATGCACCTTCAGACTCAACCTGTGACTCTTAAGGGACAGCGTCAGACTCCCCTCGTGAGACTCCAGGCGTCACTTCGGGTTGGGATGCATGAGACGGATTTCACTATATCGAAGTCCTTCGCATCTCTACGGAGGAGGAGACTCCTAGCGACAATAAGGAGGGCATGTTGGCTTAAAAATGGTGTTTGGGGGGGGGAGGTGAATGAACAGAGAAGAGGTAGAGAAGGGAGTGTTTTTATCATGTGACGCGACGTAACTCCCCGCTCTCCCCGCTATTGTTGTGGTCGGGTTACACTGGATATCAATAATCCTTGTACGGAGGTAGTGTTTAAGTGGAAGCATGCCGATCCACCACGGTCCTAACGATGCCTGGCATGGCGTCATTGGCGAAGGTGGCCAGTTCCCGCCGGAAGCAGGACGATACCACCTGTACATAGGACTGTTCTGCCCGTTTGCACATCGAGTAAATTTGGTCCGCCATCTCAAGGGCCTGGAATCCCTGATCGACATATCTATCGTGAAGCCATACCCGAAAGGAGACGACAAAGGATGGCCTGGATGGCGATTCCCAAGCCCTCCGGACGACCTTTACCCAGGGGCGACGGAAGACCACCTATTCAAGTCCAAGTTCTTACACGAGGTCGGATGACCCAAATTACAAAGGCCGATACAGCGTACCCCTGCTCTGGGACAGAAAGGAGAACCGCATTGTGAACAATGAGAGCGCCGAGATGCTCCGGTGGCTGCCGACGGCGTTCGACGACATCTTGCCTGCTGACGGTCCCGCGCGGGGGCTGGATCTGTACCCAGAGCACCTCAGAGCAACTATCGATGAGATCAGCGTGTGGATGCAACGAGATCTCAATTATGGTGTCTACAAGGCTGGCTTCGCGACCACCCAGGAAGCATATGACCAGAACGTGCCGACTGTCTTTGCGGCTCTCAACAAGCTGGAGAGTATCATTTACTCGAATGGGGGACCATATGTTCTCGGTAAGGAGTTGACGGAAATCGATATCAGAGCATATGCGACAGTCATCCGGTTTGACGTTGTCTACGTTCAGCATTTCAAGTGCAATCTTGGCACCATTCGAGGGAACTACCCTGTCATACACGAATGGTTGAAGAATCTATATTGGAATGTGAAAGGGTTTCGAGAGACTACTGACTTCAAGCATATTAAGGAGAATGTGAGTCTGAGACTGGAACATTGTTCCTATGTTCATCAGGGTGAGAGACTAACCATTTGAGGCAGTACACCAAGAGTCATGACAAGATCAACCCCCTCGCCATCACCCCTATGGGTCCGTTTCCTGATATTGAGGAAGGAGTTAATTTGGACTTTAGGAAACTGGGAACTGGTGCCATTTTGCACCCGGCTGTGCTCCAGCGTGAGAAAGAATTGTTTTCTTAGTGCCATGGAAAGTTCGCGAGCTCTCAGCTTCAGCTTCGCTTGGGATTTTTGAAAATCGAGTAGTTGGTAGCATTTGGAGATTCTCCAAAGATTAGTGACATGATTGACCCCTACCAAGGTACTCTCATTGGAAACCGTGGACACAAAGAATTGACTTGCAACGGGTACGTACCTAGCTGTCGCAATACCCGAAGGATCATTTCAGAAATATAGTAGTCTGAAATGGAAGAGAAGACTTGCCAAGTCCGAAAGACACTGGTTGACGCGCAGCTCCAAAAAGCGGAGGTAGGATTATGTTCATACAAGGCCAAGCGTACGAGCACATTGTCTTCTTTGCATTAGATGTAGGCCCTTGGGTACATTAGAGCTTCCATCATTGAATTAGTCATACGGCAGATGTTGGATGCCATGACTGGAACCTTGAGTTAACTCTCCATGCAGCGGGATGTGGACCCGTGGGCCTGAGCGAGGAATAGTTGCGCACCAGCAACGTTCTCCATTTAATCCATCGATTTCGCTGATCGTGGCACTTGCAGAATGCTGGAATGGCGCCAGAGAAGCGTTCTCAGAACCGCTTTCGGTCAACGAAGACGATATATCTTCTCTGTTACAACGTGCTCAATGCCTTTCTATGGTCCCGCATCTTCTTCGGAGTTGCCCCGCGCCTGCATATGATCCTCGTGTCGCAGGGTGGACAACAGACGTCGGCTTGCGAGGAGGTATACGCCGATCTCGAGGCGTGGACTAGGTGGACGCAAACGCTGGCTCTCGTGGAGATTGCCCATGTCGCTGCTGGTAGGGCTCAGTTTCCTCCATTCGCTTCCCCTTTCACGCAATATTATGCTTTCATCTACCGTCCAGCACGGGACATTACTACTGACCAACATCAACCAAACAGGGGTAGTCAAGTCCTCAGTCTCCACTACTTTCCTGCAGGTTTTCACGCGCACTTTCCATGTGTGGGCCGCTGGGTACGCTTTTCCGGATATCGCTGCGACCAGTCCGGGGTACGCAGCGATGATTTTCGCATGGTCGCTTGCAGACGTGGTCCGGTATACCTACTTCGGTGTGCTACTAACTGGGACGGTCGACGGGGTGGCGTTCCGAGTACTCAAGTGGTTGAGGTTAGTATAGGCTCTGCATCATGCATGGGCCACTTGTATAACGTGCTGCCGCTGTCGAGGTTATTTTTGTGACTCTGTACATGCAGGATAGAGTTGAACTGCAAGCTGACGAGCGTCAGATATACGCTCTTTCTACTGCTTTATCCCATCGGGATCGGCGGAGAATGGTGGCTTATCTGGAAGATTACGTGGTCAGCGTCGTTGCCTGCTAAGAGCCTAGTGGGCCTCTACCTTATCCTTGCACTTTATTTGCCAGGTAATGATGGAATTCTTCTGTATGATCGTGGGTACTATTGACTGACTGGCGAAACTCTGTTTTCTACGCTGCAGGAGGCCTCAAAATGTATAGGCATATGTTGCGCCAGCGACAGAAGACTTTGAAGGGTGAATAATAGGATGGTCGCCTCACCGAGCCATCTGAACTCTATATTGAATGAATAACTGGTGCTGGCATATTAATGTAGACATAATATCGGAGAGGATCCGTGATCAAAGTACACACCGATGATTTCGAAGGGTGGACTAACTTTGAGTGGCAAAAGGGGCAAGCGTGAGGACAGGGAGAGGGACCCTGGATCGTCCGCTCCTGATACACGGACGTCCTGAAACCCGGACCCACCGCAGAGGCTGAGATAGCAGCACGGATATGATATGTATGATGTGCCGCACCGACTGGCGCCTCGGGTCAGGGGCGCCTGAGCAATCACCCGTCCGGAGCTCAGGAACAGGCCATACGAGGCACGGCACTTCCCCGTTCAGTCGAGGTGCGTCGAACGTTGGAAGGGAATGGCTGGCAAAGTTTATCCACTGCATCCATGCACGCTTTGACGTGAAACTCCGTCAGGTCTCATAGACAGATAGAACGTCTCGTTGCGAGCGCTGGCTGGGTAGCCTGAAACTGAATGAACCGACGATGGATCATCTATGGGTCGAGGATCAACGGCTCAGGAACGGTGTGTGCGACTTAATGGCCTGTTTGGAACCCCTAAAAAATGATTAATTATTTACACCCGAATAGACAGTCAGGCTGCTGGCCGAAATTAAACAATGAGAATAATATTATTATTTGCATCGACGTGCACAATGGCGGCCAAGCCACAGGAGAACGAACCCCCCCCTTCTGCTCCCAAAATTTCCCGCTAACTTCTCCCTGGTCCTCCTCTCCTCCCTCCAAGACTCCAACCCCCCTTCCTTCTCTCCTCCAATCCCGTCCAATTCTTCCCCTCCCTACTTGTCCACCGTTCACCCTGGCGTGTGTGTCTCTGCTTCGTCGGAGTTACCGGTTCCTGTTGTCTACAGGTCCTTCTCCTGACGCGTGGACTGCAGATCGAATGTAACAGGTCCGCCTTCCGTCAACAAAAGACACCGCTTTGGCCGCTGAGACTATCTTTTACTTTATTCTTTCTTTCCCCCGCTGCTTTCCCCTCGTTTATCTTTGGTTCTCCTTTCAGTCGCTTATTGTCTTGCATTTTGCCTTCGAACTCTACGGCTCTGTGAGCACCTCGGTACTCTGCGCGGACTCGATGATACTTCTTCCCAACCGCGCGCGATAACGAGGTGCGTGAACTGCGACCTACCCCTGATGCAAGCTCATGTTTTGCGGAAAATATTTACAGGTTTTTCAATTGTCTGCTTCTAGGTCTCCATTCCATGCGTCATTGCGCATTCCGTTCTACCTCACACCTCACTGCATACGTCGCACCCGAAAGAACGTCGCGAACCACTACTGAAACAGCCGGGCTCTTCAAATCCTAGACTTGCCGATATACGATGTCTGTCGCAACCATGTTACAACCGGCTACTCGGGCATCGACCTCCTCGTCCTCGTCCTTTCAGCCTGTCACCCGCCAGAACACCATGTCTTCTTACGACACCAGGTCTCTTCGCCAATCCAAGCGGATGTCCGTCACCGCGTACTATCTGTCTATGTCCGCGAAGGATAAAGATCTTGAAATATCTGATGACCTTGCTAAAGGTAAAGAATTCTCCGCATCCATGCAGCTGCTTGGACCTATACGTTTTGAGCAAGATCCTGATTGCTCCGGACAGCCCAAAGACATCTCCGCGAATTGAAATCGAAGATCTCAACGCAATCGAAGAAGAATTTCGTCTTGGAGAAAGATGTGCGGTATCTGGATTCGCGGATAGCTTTACTCATTCAGAACCGGATGGCACTCGAAGAGGTAGTATTCCCCGTTTTGCAGCATTCCAGCAGCTTGGCAGCACGTTCGCTTACTTACCACTGATGTCTAGCAAAACGAGATTGCCAGCCACCTAACTGAGGCTGCTGACCCCCAGGAGGGGTTCTTCCCGAACGACGAAAAGACTCAAATCTATGGCAACCTTCTCTTTCTCCTTCAGACCGAGCCCCGTCACATCGCTCACCTTTGTCGACTGGTGACCATGGCCGAAATCGACTCTCTTCTTCAGACAGTCATGTTCACCATCTATGGGAACCAATATGAGAGCCGCGAAGAACATCTACTTCTCACCATGTTTCAGTCGGTTCTCACCTACCAGTTCGACAATACAGGGGAATATTCATCTCTTCTGCGTCAAAACACTCCTGTTTCCCGAATGATGACGACGTATACTCGACGTGGCCCTGGTCAGAGCTACTTGAAACATGTACTGGCCGATCAAATCAACTCGCTCATAGAAATGCGTGACGTGGATCTGGAAATCAACCCCTTAAAGGTGTACGAGACTATGATCCATCAGATCCAAGAGGAAAGAGGCTCGTTACCAGAGCATCTTCAAAGATCTGTCACCGCTGAGGATGCCGCGGCGAATCCGCAGGTGCAGGCCATCATCACACCTCGGTTGAGGGGGTTGACTGATATCGCGAATTCGTTCATTACGACCATCATTGCCTCTGTTGATGACGCTCCGTACGGTATCCGTTGGATTTGCAAACAGATCCGAAGTCTGTCTAGGCGGAAGTATCCTGAGGCCCAGGATCAGACTATATGCACTCTGATAGGCGGCTTCTTTTTCCTGCGGTTCATCAATCCAGCAATCGTTACCCCTCGGTCGTACATGCTTATTGAGTCGACCCCGACAGACAAGCCGCGCCGCACTTTAACCCTGATCGCGAAGATGTTACAGAACCTCGCCAATAAGCCATCCTACGCCAAGGAACCGTACATGGCTGCGTTACAACCATTCATCGAACAGAATAAGGAGCGCCTGAATAAGTTCCTCCTTGACTTATGTGAAGTGCAGGACTTCTATGAAAGCTTGGAAATGGACAACTATGTGGCGCTCTCCAAGAAAGATCTTGAACTACAGATTACACTGAATGAGGTGTACGCCACTCATGCCCTTTTAGAGAAGCACAGCGCGGAGCTCGCCCAGGACCAGCATTCGCACCTTTACGAATTGTTGCAGGAGTTGGGACCTGCGCCAGCTCAGGTCCCTCGACGGGAAAACCGCACAATCACAGTGCCGCTGTTCAGTCGGTGGGAAACCGCCGTGGACGATCTGACCGCGGCGCTTGACATCACGCAGGAGGAAGTGTTCTTCATGGAAGCCAAATCGACGTTTGTCCAGATCCTGCGGACTCTGCCTCCCAACTCTTCCGTTACCCGTCGGCCTCTCCGTCTCGACAGGATCGCCGAAGCAGCAGCTACGCTGAAGAACGATGCCGTTATGGTCCGGAAGGGTATTCGTACTATGGAGCTCCTGAGTCAACTACAAGAAATGGGTGTGATCGACCGCTCAGATGAGTTTAGTCTACTTCGCGACGAAGTGGAACAGGAACTAGTGCATCTTGGTTCAGTCAAGGAAAAGGTTCTGCAGGAAGCAACACAGCTCGACGAAGTGTTTCGAACTATCCGTGACCACAATTCATATCTGGTGGGCCAGTTGGAGACGTACAAGTCCTACCTCCATAATGTCCGCAGCCAGTCGGAAGGAAAGCAGCGGAAGCAGCAGAAACATCAGGAACTTGGACCCTATAAATTCACGCACCAACAGCTCGAGAAGGAAGGTGTCATTCGAAAGAGTAACGTTCCGGAGAACCGGCGAGCCAATATATACTTTATGTTCAAGAGTCCTTTGCCCGGCACGTTCGTCATCAGTCTTCATTACAAAGGTTGGTATTTCTTGTTTGCTGACGCGACTATCTTTTGTTTTATTGGCGACGTGTGCTGATCAAAAATCCATAGGACGGGCTAGGGGTCTCCTGGAGCTTGACCTCAAACTAGACGATCTGCTAGAGATGCAAAAAGGTAACATGGAGGATCTCGACCTCGAATACGTGCAATTCAACGTTTCCAAGGTGCTTGCACTCCTGAACAAGCGATTTGCGCGGAAGAAGGGGTGGTAGCGCATTGTCTGTCCTCCTATGAAAATCTTCGCGACATGATATCTCTGGAGACTCGACGTTCGTTTCAACCACTGACATTGCCAAGACGCGCTAAATTAATATGGAAAATGATTGACAGCATTACTCTGTTTCACTATGCTTGATGATCCTTCCCCATGGATTTTTTGTTTCATAATTACTGTTCCTGCTCTGTTTCATGATGCAGATGGCTGATTGGCCCATCTGGCTCGCATTTATCATATACCCGCCTTTTTATTTCGTTTGTTGCCACTTCGTCTGTTTTTTTCTCCTCGACCCCTTTTTCCGTGCTCCTCTCTCTTGGCCTGATACTGAACAGTGTGGAGAGAGCTACCATATTTTATTGCAAAGCAAATATCATATCTTCCTGTTTATCGCTTTCTGCACAGATGATGGCCGGCCTGCTGGTTCGGGAGTGGTCATCGGCAGTTGGTGTTTGTTATTCACGTGAGCTATATACCTACAAATTGCTGGTCTTTTTTATGTGGATGGTTATGGTCGATGCAGTTCTTTGTGTTTTTTTTTTTGGCGATTTGAGTTAAGTGTGGCTTCAATGCTCGTGTTCATCATTCCGGTTGTCTTGTTGCCTGGGTTATGGTTGGTTTATCTGCCCCGGCTGAATCGGCCGCTCCTATAATCTTTAGTCGTGGCTATCACCAGTCAGGTACATACCGCATAGTTTAACTTTGCTTTGGCCTAGTGGCCACTTTACTACTACCTACTAGGGTACGATATACTTCCAAGTAACTCTAGACCGCTCGGAGGAAAAACCCTTTTACTAGAAGTGGCTTATCTGGTTCCTCGCTTGCACTCTGATCCTCCTCATGCATGGGACTCGTCGAGTTCTGGGTCCAAGGCTGATCTCGATGCTGATCTCCGTCGCTCATCACGCGGTCAATCGAGCCTTCATCAGCCGGCGCTATTGCAGTGGAATTGTACGCCCCTGTGCGCCAGTGTAGGAAAGGCGTCGCGCCTTCTCGCCACCATTTTACGATTGTCGCGGCGCTCATCTGCTCAGCTAACTGAGTCCAATTGTCGCGTGCTTCAGGGGTGGATTCGGTGGAGACCACTGATCATACGGCTAAACCAGCGGTGTCGACTAGGTTTACCAGTGTGTCGTAGTGGCTCTTGGCCATGGCCTGTTCATCTTGTGTCATAGGATTTTGGACATGGGAAGCGACCCGGTACGCACGGATAAACGAAGTCAGACGTGCCTTGGGCTCTCCGAGATGTTACATCGTCTGGATCTCCTAGGGTATACTCTGAGAACTTCAATTCCTTTTTAATGAATTCACATTGATGTGTTCTGGAGACCGCAGGGATGGTGCACCTCCACTATTTGACTTTTCCCATGGGAGAATCAGGGACACGTAATGAGTGAAATTTCCCAGCGACGCAAACGAGGCACTTGCAATTGCAGCATGGGTGGTCGCAGTTGTCATTATCCAGCACCCTTCTTCTTAACTAATCGAAACGACCGCTGTTGGGGCGAAGCATGGAAAGTCAATGTCAATATGAGAGGTCCGCCGTCTTGTGAAAGACGCATGATGTATATGTATTCTAATCCTTTGTAGTCTGTAAATCGTGGTGTAATTAGAAGTGCCAGGGTACCGATTCCGTTCCAACCCTTAAGTACTACTACTACCCGTGGACCAAGACTACTAATACCCGGTTCGAATGCATGGGTCTTCCATCCCATCCACAGATCAATATAATGTAGTTCATCCGCCCAGGCTAAGTCCTTGGAGGTAGCTATCGAAAGCAATCATACCGTGGAAGGTAAGGTGGAGGCCCTGATAAGGTAGACCTGCACACGTCGATGTGGTAGCCTTCCCCATGGGGATCTCCACTCGGGGATCTTCCCATTGTTCGGTACTATCCCCGGACAAGTCGGGACCCTGCAGGCTCTCTTGTTCGCATGATTCAGAAACAAGGACCCAATCCCTCGAAATCACGGCGTGTGTAATCTTTATTCCATCTGGTCGATTGTGGTATACCAGCTGGCACGAAATGGGTTCCAACGTAATGCTTACATTCCCTGTTTGATTCGGAAGAAATAATGCATATAGCCAATGGAATCGTAATGTTGGCATTGATATTACTTTCTATTAAGGGCATCTCACCCATTTTGAGAATCCTGCCCTCCGTCGACGTCTGCCCTCGTACACCAGCCTATCTAAGGTAGGAATTCAATTGGTCTGGGGGACTCGTCAACAACCAGCCACCCACCTCTGAGTTGGCTGTGGGCCTCACTCCTTTAGATCAGGCCCCCATGCTCTAATTGGGGCTCTGGCGGAGGGTTCATGGTATCCATTCAGAGAACAGGATGGGATCCTTGCATCCCCGTTTCTTTTACTTTTCCCCAGCGAACGGAGACATTGGTAGACCAGATCATGGGCGTTACCGTTGTAATGGTCACCCTGGCAGTCACTCTGGCCTACTGCCAAACCGTGAATAGGTACTTCGTTTGAAGCTTCGGCCACTTTGCTGCTGATGCAGCGTGAAACTTTCTTTCTAAACCATGACTCATAGCCGCACGACATGAGTCTCACCTGCGGATTATGCCGCATTACTATTCCTTACTAGATCTACATTGACGAGCAACATGGGCGGAAAATTCTCCTTGTCCAAGTGGACATGGAAACTTATCACGGCGAATAGCGAATAGAGGGCCAAGAGGGTGTAAATCAATGGTCAGCCGGAGGTCCATTCAGCATATAACTAGTAGTTAGTAATGAGGGGCACACAGCAGCTCCGGGAAGAATGGAAAGCCACTTCCGCCCCTCGATCTCACAACTATGCAAGTTTTCCTTGCATCTGAGATGATGTCAGGAGGGCAGAAATCTGCAGGCTAGCTTGCAGTCTGCATACACGGGCTCGTTCCCGGGTTGGCGGGATGGCTGTGCAGTGTTTACGTCACTTGCGGCGGGAGATCGTTCACATCGCAATTTGCGCTTGCTTCTGTCAAGGCATCCACGCAACACACAAAGTACAAAGTACGCTTTGCTGCCTGAGGCATGCAGAGCCGCCGTCTTCCCCGGCCTTTCGCGTCAGCCTGCCCTGTTGTCCACCCTGGTCATCCCCTCACGTTATCCACTCTCACTGGCTCAATTCTGCGCTTTGGTCTTGAAAAGGCTTAGACGGAGACTTGCATAGAAAAAGGAGAGCGCCAGAAAAGACGATCTAACAAAGCCTCTTTGCACTTCTTTTCCTCTATCGTGTCTCCCACTCTCCCCTCTTCAGTCTGTCTTCGATTCCTTATTAGCTAGGCAACTGCTTTTTGACCTTCACCGCCGACGAGTTGAGAATTGTCTCTATCGCACTGGCATTGTGAGCGTACTTCCAGCCTACCCCGTGCCTCCGAGGGTCACTGTCTGCCTCGCATTATACCATACACACGACACCATAAACCCTCTGCAACAACAGGAACCAAACGAGAAAACATCCAAAACAAAATGAAAGCCGACTCGATCAAGGCGGTCCCAGAAAAGGGACCCGAGCTCGACCCCAAATACGATCACTTTGATTTCCCAACCATCGCACCGACCCCCCTTTCAGGCCATCCTGGCCACACGACTCCCGAGGAGGATGCCAAAGTTTTTCAGCTTCGCGCGGAGTTGGCGGCGTTGGGTTATAACGATAGATTGGACACGTTGACACTGTTGCGGTTCTTGAGGGCGAGGAAGTTCGATGTTCAAGCTTCTAAGACTATGTGAGTTCTCTCTGTTATTGGCCTTTTAAGTTCTGCTTCTCTTTTTTTTCTTTCTTTTTTTTCTCTTTCTTTTTTTTTTTTTTTTACTGTATGCATTGCGTAATTTGTCGTTGGTTAACGTCACTTGTTTCAGGTTTATTGAGAGTGAGAAATGGAGGAAAGAATTCGGCACCGACAACCTTACTCGTGCTTTCCATTATGATGAGAAGCCGCAGGTTTTCGAATACTACCCTCAGTACTATCATAAGACGGACAGAGTAAGTCTTTTTTTTTTTTGGCTCTTGTAACGTTGGACATCCTTCTCCGTCAGGTTGGGAGCTAATTCCAACGAATCTGTAATTAGGATGGACGGCCTGTCTACATCGAGAAATACGGCAAGATTGACCTCAACGCTATGTACAAAATCACAACGGCTGAACGCATGTTGCAGAACCTCGTCTGCGAGTACGAGAGGCTAGCGGATTCCCGGCTGCCTGCGTGCTCGCGGAAGGCGGGAAAGCTCATGGAAACTTGCTGCACAATCATGGACTTGAAAGGAGTTGGTATCACGAGCATTCCCTCGGTCTACGGATACGTTCGCCAGGCTTCTGCCATCTCACAGAACTACTACCCTGAGAGACTGGGCAAGCTGTACCTCATCAATGCGCCTTGGGGATTCAGCGGCGCTTTCAACGTCGTCAAGGGCTTCCTTGACCCCGTCACGGTCAATAAGATCCACGTTCTCGGAACCAACTACAGGACCGAGTTGTTGGAACAGGTCCCCGTCGAGAACCTCCCAGTTGAATTTGGAGGTACCTGCCAGTGTGAGGGAGGCTGCGAGTTCAGTGATATGGGTCCATGGCAAGAGCCTGAGTGGACCGAGTCTCGCAAGTGGGCTCTGCTGACGGAGGAAGACAAGTTCGTTGAAGTAAATGAGGCCGTGGTCCGGAACGAGGACCCTGGCTTTGAAAAGAAAGTCGACGCGGTAGTAGAGAACTCCACACCAAGCGCATGAGCATCTCAGCGTCGCGCAAATTTACAATTCAACTCAAACCTCCCATGCTTATTCTGTGCGCTTCCTCCTGGGCTAGTCGCTGTCACTTTCGGCGTGTGAAGAAGACGTTGTCCGTCAACAGCTTGACGATATATTGAAGTCCTCAACTTCCATTTTCTTTGGCTCTAGATTCCTTCTCTTCCGTCTTTGTCTTATAGAGTATGCTCATGGGCGAGGATACATGATTGGTCGCCTGGTGTTTCGCTGCGCTATGTCTGTTATTTCTTGGTTGATTTGTTTTTTAACCACATGACAAACTGCAACCTTTGCATAATCAATAAAGTCTTCTTTCCATTTACTCCCCCGTTCCTATTCTGTCGTTGTCGTCCTTCAACTCGCCCAACCGGGAGATCTGGCGTGGCTCCATCTGACGATTTTCATCTTGCTGCCACAATTGGTTTGGTCTAGGGTATGTATAATCACTGATCTTCATTTAACATCATACATGGATGGAAGGGGTTTGGAACTTGTTGATTCCACAGATAGCCGGTCAATGCGCGCTTTAATTGAATATGGTGTTGGGGGTCAAAATTTCATGTCTATGGTAGGAAGTCAGGGAGGCAGGTACAGACCATGCAGAAATGATAGTGATTGCATTCTCTTCGATCCCAGCTGTCTTTTTAACTGTACGCTGCGAACGACAATTGATCGGATGCGTAAAATCGCTAATGACAAATGTTACATGAACGTTGGTATCATCCAAGAACCTAACCAAGCCGACCTGGAAGTAAACGCCGTTCCCAACCATATAAAGCACACCAGTAAACCAGTTATGGAAGTTCCAAAGATGCCTCCTCTGGCGAATTCATTCTACTTCATATCTTCCAGAGCTTCAGCCGCCTTCACGGCCCTTTCTGCTTTGCCCACCGTGGTAGCCAAGGCATCACCGCCATCCTTGTCAGCTGCATCAGTCGATATCTCCTCTTCACCCTGCAAACGAAGTAGAGTCCGTAGTGCATCCTCATATACCTGCGCCACATCCCCATTCCTCCAGCGTTGTGCTTCCTCTTCCGCACCGAGGGGTACATGGAGGGCCCAAGTTTCGGCCTCTTTCGCCCTTTCTCCTTCTCCTTGGATTTCATCGGCATTATTATTCTCGTCGTCTTCAAGCAATGCTTTCTTCAGCTGGTCCCCGTATTCCTTCGCTGCCCGGGAAGGCGCATCGCGTCTTAGCTGTGCGACCGTTGTAGTGAGCGATTCGAGTTGAGCGTATAGAGAAGTGACGCGCGCGGCCAGTTGCGTGTCGAAGGGTTCGTATTCGACTGTTTCCGGTGCGTTGAACGATGACGATGATCGGAAGAGTGTCGAGGTGGAGGAGTCCATGCCATTGATGCTGATTGAAGGGGCTGCCGTTGCGAAAGTTTTGTTTATGAACTGGATTGTTGTTTTTTCATAATGAAATCTAATTAGTTCACCGTATCAACAATGGGTCGTTTGTGGTGGGGGGGGCCCTATGGACTCTCTCAGGGACATGTATTCTTAGCATACCTCGTCGACTAATTCCTTTACTCGTTGCCGCATCGGATCCGGCTCATCGTCGTCCTTTCCCGTTGCGGACGGCGGGAGATGGAGATCGAGTTTGCGACGCGACAGGGCAACCGCGTTTGTGTGCAGATACGTGAGGTCTGCAGAGGACTGGAGTTCGACTTTACGGTGATGAGGCGCTGTCATCTTGTGGCTCTCTTCTTTCTGGTCCCCCTTTGGATTGTCTTTCTGTGATTCCCGTCGGTGTTGCGTGGAGTGCGCTGTTGCGTTTAAGAAGATTCCTTCCCCTGTTTCCGTTTTTGGTTCATGTCGATCGCGCCCCGCAACGATGTCATCGTCATCGGCTTCCCCCAGGAAAGCATTTGGTCAAATGGGGTCTCCGTTTTCCTGAGATCTTCATGCTCAATCTCCTTCCCGCCTCCGATTTTGCTAAGTGGCTGCCTTGGAGCCCTCTTGGTACCGCCTGATTGACTGGCTTCTACAATATCTCGCCTCCGCCCAGCTGATGGTGTCACGATGCTTTCGCAGTAGTACTTCTGCCTGGAAGGAATATCAGAGGTCTCATTCTCGTCGTCTACAGACAAAGAAGCGATTAATCGTCCTCATCCTAATGTCTTAGTCCTTTACAATGGAAAGTCCGCCAGCGATTGACCTCGTCGATAATACCCTCCCGCCGGAACAGTCTGCGTTGAACGAGACGGCTGGAGAGTCGATCGCCGCCACATCGCTGCGCTCGTCAAGGAGTCGTCGTCTTGCGAAGAAGATATACACAAAGCGATGGTCGGGTAGTCTAGAAGTCCCTGTCGAGGCAGGTAAAGCTACGACGAATACTAACGACTCCACACAACGGGGACCGTCGGAGACGGTTTCGAGCACCGCTGATGGGGACGTATTGCGGCAAGACGATGGCAACGAGCAGCCGGACAGGTCGAGTCATGCTCCCACCGCGGAACCGGTAGGAGATATTGCTCAATCAAAAGAGGCCGGAATAACGAAAGAGATTGATGTGCTCTTCGAGAATCAGCGGGGCTTCTTTCTTTGCGGCGTTCCTCTGTACTCTCAACAGTCACTTCTACAAATTGATCCAGCGGCATGGGTTAATCGGGATGGGAAGGACAGTCCCGTCAATATCACGAATGCACAGGTCCCGGATCCAAGCTGGGAGTGGGCCTGGAAGACGTGGTATGTCGACATGGATGGGGATGTCGATGAGCAGGGTTGGGAGTACTCTTTCTCATTTGCCTCGTCCTCCTGGCACGGGACTCATCCTTGGTTCCATTCCCTCGTACGTCGACGCCGGTGGATCAGGCTCCGGACGAAACGAATAGTGAGCAATCGGCGTGGACAATCAGGGTTCGAGACGGGGCATATGCTTAATGAAGATTACTTCACTATTCACTCTTCCGGGACACAGAGGAAGGAAGAATTGAGCCTAGCTCTCGTATCGGCTGGGCCGACGGCATATTCTCGTGATAGTTCCCGGTTGGAAGGTCCCGATGCGGAGATAGATTTGGAGGAAATTACAGATATTCCGTCGCTGATGCATGCTTTGAAGCGCGGCATCGTGGATCGGCAGAAGATTGAATATCTCAAGAAGTTTATCGAGAAGGGAGGTGAAGAGCTTTACTATCTTGGTGACAGCGTAAGACCAACAATATTCCACGCATCTTCCTCTTTTCAGCTCTCTCGCATTACTGATACTAGTCCAACAGATGCCCGAAATAATGTCTCTTTTCATCTTTCAAAATTCGCGAATGCAGTTTTACACTTATTTGACCGGCGTCATCGACGAACTATCTGGAAGATCGGCAAAAGCACAAGGCAAGGAGGCCGACGAATTGAAACGCCGGCATGACAATCTCTCAAGAGCTGCAGAATCCATTAGAGCCCATGTGACGGGCCCTAATGTGTTCAGCGATGGTGAAAATCCGATGCTGAATTTAACTTCTCTCTCGGAACAAGACTCCTCATCCGCTCGCCCGGCAGGTGAATCTGCAGGTCGTCTGGAGATGATTAAAGGAATCCCAAAGAAGGCGGAGATTGATCGCGAGGGCCATATATATTAATATTTGTGCCATCGATCCCGGAAGGAAAAGAAGCTGGTTGTTTTGTCCTTTAGGAGGAGCTTTTGTTTTCAATATGCTCTGCTGTTGTTTTGCCTTGGCGATAGAGGCGTTGGGTGTGCTCTCAAAACGATTGGAATTTGGCAACCTGCTTCTGCATCATTATAACTAGTTAGAGCCTGTAGAGCTTCCACTCTCTTGGAATTAATAATCTAAATAATTTCGGTAATACAAGAATGACATCCAAGATTTATGAGCAGCCTTGACGTGCATGAAATATGCCAAGCTCTGTTTAACACCGCCTACCCGAAAAGAACATTTTGACCGTCAAGAAAATCCTCGCCCCAAGACATTTTGATGGTGAACAAGGAGACGCACACCTCCATACACTTCCTCGACCCTGTTCAAATTCCACTGGCGCTCCCTCGGCGCCATTCCCTATGTTCTCGCGCGGCCCTGCATGCCTGAGGAGCAGCCGTGGTCTAACTACCTTCGTCGACAACATCGCGGTTGGCGCTGATGAGCATCATGAGCCCTTGCTCTTTCTCTATCCCCGCTGGTTCACGTTCGCCTTACGACAGCATCGGAGGTCAATTCATTCCATAGATAGCCCTGCGACAACACCTCCGAGGGAGGAAAGTAAGGATCCGAATCGGCTATCTGCGGGAAGATTTTGTCTACAACCAAAACGATCCGTGGGAAGCTCTTTCTCGAGAAGATGGCTCTCGTCGTCGTATACGGCTGTCGCAAGGGATAATGGGAACGATAACGGTAGAGTTGCGAACATTGATGATGGGCTTGAGAATATCACCACACATACCTCAACAGCTACAGGGGCACGGCGTTCCTCCTCTCGTCCGAATGACACAGCGTCCGTCCCGCAACCTGTTCAGGAAGCTGTAAAACTGACACGCTCAGAGCTTTCCGGAGGTCTCAGGGCCACATCGCGTGAGAAGTCGCTGGAATATATGGAGAAATTGCCTGAGAGAGATCGAAGGAAATTACGGTACCGCTTGTACATAAACAAGGAGGTTAAGAAACTGGAGCCATGGAGACAGCGGAGAAGGGCAGTCCATTGGACACAGCTAATGGATCAGCTCGACGAATTGCACTCCCAGTCTGAGGAGCATGTATGGGACAGACCCGGCACAAAGTACAAGGAGATGTTCGTCCCCGAGGAGACAGTCGTGTATCTGGCGGGGAACACGACGATGGGGGAGAATATTTGGTACGTGCCTATTCATAACGGGTGTCGGGTTCGTGTCCTCGATGCGATTGAGAGTGATGGCCCGTATCGGAAAGTTGTTTTATCGGGCTCCGAGCGAGTGATCGACTTGGTTGCGAGTGACATATCGCGGGCTCAGAATCTCCAGGAAACAGGTGACCCTTTAATTGACGTGAGAAAGCCACCGGTGCCCATCTATCCGTCTATCGAGGCGCTGAGGCGCAAGGATTTGCCCGTCCCGCTCATGCGAGGCGTGTGGGAGAACTCCGACGAGCTCTCTGAGAAGCCAGTCTTTCTGGATTCCATACTTCCTTCTCATCCTACGTTGGCGAATGTAAGAGAATTCGCCGAGTACGTCGAGGATGTCACCCGGTCGAAGCGATATCCGCGTTTCAGTCAAAGGTACGACAGTGGTACGCCCGACCGACATCATCACCTCCAGAGAGTAGAGAAAGCACTCATGACACTCTTCCGGAACGACGAGAACCAGAATCTCATCTCGACTGGGGCGCTGAATCTTGCGCTTTCGTTCCTATGCAAGAATGAATTTCTCTCATCCGCTCGAGAGATCTTTTCAAAGGCTGAGCATCTTGCGACGGCCGACACCTTTAATATCCTTTTACGATCCGCAGCCAGACGGCAAGATCTTGCGAAATTTCGCGATCTGCTTGCGGATATGGCCAGATTGCATATTCGGCCGAACACGAACACCTGGCTCGCTTTCGTTGACTGCGCCGTCTTCCCTCCAGCCAAAAAATATTTGATTGAACATCTCGTGTCGAATGGTCACATAAGTAATATAGGGGCCCGTCGGACTCTCTTCACGTTAACAGTCGAGGATTCATTTCTGGAGCATTTAGAAAGTGGGCAAAGCGTGGATGCATTTTTAGACAAGATGAGTGAGTCAGAAGGAACTGATTGGGTCAACGGCGCGTTGCTTTACAAGATGTTTAGCGTGATTGTGCGACTCAGAAACTTCGACGCCTTGGAACGTTTGGTCGATATCTGTCTGCAGCATGGCTGGCCCATGGGCAACTCAACCCCCAAACGAGTCCTTGGCCTATTCCGCAGTAATGTATTCTCGGCTGTCAACTACGTTCTGCGGTGCATGGGGAGCCCCTCATTCCATTTCGGCGATGACGCCTACGAAAAGCTATTCCTCATCGCGTTTAAAGCCCGATGCTACAACACCTGCCGCGTTCTATGGAGGTACGCCTGCATGGAAGGCCATGTAAGCTACAAGATGAAGCAATCCGTGCTCACTTCGTTGGTCCGTAACGAGACGCGCGAAAAGAAAAATGTTGTGTTCGACCTCTGGAGCGTCAGCGCTGGGAAGGTGATTGTCGGCTTAGATCTGCATTTACCCGATTTCAGACTTCCGCAGTCCATCCTGGAGTACATTCCTTCCGAGTATCATGAGTATCCGCTTGGGTATCTCCTTAACGGTTACAAGCCGGCAGGAGAGGAGAGGGATACCCAGCTACGATTTGGCTCCGATCTGGTCAGCCGGGATATCAAAATGGGGCTTCACTATCAGCCACAGGAGCCGTTAGTGATTATGCTTCATGCAGCGGCCGTTTTGGACCGCGAATGGCGAAATACTCCCCGCCCAACGCATTGGATGATCCAGAATGCAATACAAGTGCCTATCGTGAAGCGCTCGCGTTCTCGATGGTGATTGACAGGTCGATTCACAGTCCATGGCTTCATACTTCTTACCTTTCTGTATAGCAATATCCCCCGTGCCCGCACTTACTGCCTAGATTAGTGTATGTCACGCTCCGAGCGGCTTTGTGTACTTGGATCCGTCCCTTTTTGGCTGCCCTTCTACGTCAACCTATAGTCTCCGCATATGTCCATTTTATCTCTGCATTGTTTCGTTGTATATATACCATTTTCTTGCGTTTTCTTATGTACATGAATACTCCTGTACAGATACCTGCGGCTGTTGCACCTGTGTGCTTGCCGCAAAAGTGGAATAGAAAATCCCATTCCAACAGAGAGAGAATAGAGGCGGCGTGTACGTAGATGGCACAGCCAGGTTTCAAACTTTCGAGAGGAGTTTTTCTCCCTGAGATAAGCTCAAGGTCTGTCATAAATCATGAGAGTTTGGTCACTTCGACACGAAGCAAGAGTGTAAACAAGTATCTCGGGGCTAGATTAGAAGAAGGTTGGCTGCTATCCTGGCCAGCGAATGCAAATGTTATCAAGCGAAAGCATTTGGTCTATTTTTTTTTTCTTTTTAAGTCCCGCCAAGTCAATTCTAGCCTGCTCCTTAACCGAGGAAGAGTCCCACTAAGATAAGAGAAGAAAGGAGGAGGGAAGAGATATTGTATATCAGCAGCATTCGTGTCAAGGAGGTGGAGGCTCCGAGGCAGGCGGGGGAGCAGAAAAAGGGTCAAATTCGGGTCTTATAGATCGGACGCCTTCTTTGAGGTACAGGACGAGACGGTAAGCCGAGTTGCCATTGAGATAGTAGCGATGGAGACGCTTGCTTCGGAGGAAGCCCAGGCGTTCATAGAGCTTTATGGCTGCCTTATTCGTGGTTTCCGTCTCGAGCACGATCTGTCAGCGTCAAGTCTGGAGTTAGCAGGCTCACATTTTAAGGGATGAAAAATGGAGATATTCAAGAACAACCTCCGCAGCGTCCCTCTCACTCATCGCATCAATAGCCATCCGAACCAACTTCGACCCAATCCCCGCCCCCCTATACTCCTCCTTCACAGCTAACATAGCAATATACCCTCTCAAGGGGCCACCGCGGTGAGGTTCCAGCTTCGAAACCACCACCCCCACTAACTGATGTTCGCAGTCGTGCTGCTTCGGATCCACGGCCAAGAAGCAGAGATCCCCCCACTGGTAAAGGAAGTAGCGGTAGACATAGATGCTGTAGGGTTCCGACAGGTCTTTCGAGATCAATTGTCTCATCGCCTGGACGTATTCATTTTCCTTTGAGCTGTCGTAGCGGATGTAGCGGAGTTCATGCGCGGGCGCGGTTTCTTCTCCCTGCTCTGCGGTCAAAGCATCGTGGCTCATTGCGATGGGCGGTACGGCGTCATTGGAAGGAAGGCAACAAAACAGGGTATTGGAAAGATAGGATGCGATGGAGGAAAGCAGCGTGAGAGGTTTGTTGCATGCAGACGCGCTCGTGTGATTTTTAGTTTACTTTTTTCTTGCGCTTCCCGTTCTGCATGACATGACGTCTTTGGATTCATTTCGCCATGTGATCGACCCTCTTATCGAGATCAGGTCCGCTCTTGTCTCTGCTTCTTCTCCGCCTAGGAATCCACTCTATCAACGCGCTCTCCCGCTACTTGATTGCTCCTGACTCGTCCCTGCCTTGGCTCTCACTTCTGTGTTCTTGGCTGGGCCGTCTTTGCTTTCTCCTTTCCCCAATTCCCCCTTCCATTATGCTCCGTCGTCGCCACGGTAAGGACGGTGTCGAGCCGCATCCCGGGGACCCTACGCCCTCCACCACCAAAGCTGAAGAGCCTCCTACCATAAATGAAGCCACACAGACACCCGAGCTAGTCCGCGGCCGTCAAGGGGGGGAGCGAGTTAAACGTCGCAGCGGGCTCATATTCTTTCTGGGGGGCCTTTTTGGCATCTTCGTTGCCTTGTTCTTCGCCAATAAACAGGAGGTCATCAGTCTGGACTCTCTGACCGAATTGAATATCGATTCCTGGGCAAATCTCGATTCCTGGGCAAATCTCGACTCCTGGGCAGATGTGCTTCCGCAGGGTATCTTGAAAGAAGTAAAGGAATTTACTGTACTTCCCTGTTCTTTTCTTCTTCATTTTCTCCCTCGCGTTTAGAGTGCCTAGCAGGACTAACTAGTCATGTCTACAATGCAGCAACAGGAACGTGAGACGGTCGGTTACGATTCTTTCGCTGTCGGCTTACAACTTCAAGCCCAGGGCATTGAAGCCAAACATCCTGTTATTATGATACCAGGGGTCATCTCCACGGGGCTTGAGAGCTGGAGCACGGATGAGAATTCCCGTCAGTACTTTCGCAGGAGGCTCTGGGGGAGCTGGAGCATGATGCGAGCCTTGGTGATGGATAAGGCCGCGTGGAGGAGTAAGATCATACTCGACAAGGAGACTGGGCTGGATCCGCCGGGCGTCAAGTTACGTGCTGCCCAGGGATTCGACGCCACCGATTTCTTCATCACGGGGTATTGGATATGGAACAAGATCTTGGAGAACCTCGCTGCCATCGGATACGACCCTACTAATGCTTTTACGGCTGCGTATGACTGGAGGTTATCGTACCAAAATTTGGAAGTTCGCGATCAGTATTTCTCGCGTCTGAAGTCCTATATCGAGACGGCCGTACACGTTAAGGGAGGAGACAAGGTGACCCTGACCTCCCACAGTATGGGTTCACAGGTTGTACTTCATTTCTTCAAGTGGGTAGAAAATGACAATCACGGGAAAGGAGGGAAGGATTGGGTTAATAGACATATTGGGTCGTGGATCAATATCAGCGGATGTATGCTAGGCGCCGTGAAAGGTCTAACGGCGGTCCTGTCTGGTGAAATGAGAGACACTGCGCAGCTGAATGCTTTCGCCGTCTACGGGCTCGACAAGTTCCTCTCTAGAGATGAGAGAGTGGAGATCTTCCGCGCAATGCCGGGCATCTCCAGCATGCTTCCCAAAGGCGGGGACGCTGTCTGGGGCAACTCCACCTGGGCTCCAGATGATCGTCCAGGTCAACCGATCACGTTCGGCAACCTGCTGAATTTCCGCGAAGCCAACTCCTCATGGACAAAGAAGAATCTGACTACAGCAGAGAGCTTGCCGTACCTTCTCGACCAAAGTGAACATTGGTACCGCAACCAAATAGAAGGCAACTACTCTCACGGCGTGGCACATACGGCGAAGGAGGTGGAAGCGAACGAGAATGATCCAAGAAAGTGGATGAATCCTTTGGAAACGCGGCTTCCGCTGGCCCCCGATTTGAAGATCTACTGTTTCTACGGTGTCGGCAAGGCGACAGAACGCAGTTATTTCTACCAGGAAGAAAGAGATCCGGAGGTCAGCCTGAATGTTAGCATTGATACTACGGTGTCAGACTACGACGGCTTGGTCGACCGCGGCGTCATCATGGGAGAAGGGGACGGCACGGTCAATCTGTTGAGCACAGGATACATGTGCGCCAAGGGATGGCACATAAAGCGCTACAATCCCGCAGGGGTACAGATCAAAGTATACGAAATGCCTCACGAGCCCGATCGGTTTTCCCCTCGAGGTGGCCCCAACACAGGTAAGCTGCAAACTCCAATTCGATTCATTTCTCTCCTCTGACTTCTTTCCAGGTGACCACGTCGACATCCTCGGCCGCTCGTCTCTTATCGATCTAATCCTTCGTGTAGCGGCAGGACACGGCGACGAGATTGAGGAACAATTCGTCTCGAATATTAGAGAATACGCCGATCGTGTAAAGATATACGATGATTGATGATGACCAGGCGATGCAGTTGATGAATGTGTTACATTAGTTATGGGGCGATGGCGGTTGCCTTGTCAATTACTCTTGGTTATTATTGTGTCATCATCCCTGGTTTCGGCGTGCGTATATAGATAGACCTAGCGGCATATGATGGATATATGACTGAACCGCGGTTATTACTAGTAGTTGTGACCATGAAAGTCCACGAGAGCGTAGGTGCAGGCTAGTCGGCAATGAAAGAAGACATACATCCGCTGTCTGACTTGAACGGGGGCATCTAGTTTAATATTATTTCTCGTCGCCCCTGGCCTCTGCGGTAAGAATATTACCAGCAGGAGCCGGACGACGACCCCATAATAAGGACAATATGATTTATATGACATTCCACTATAAATTCAAGTCGAGCGGATTAAACCACTCTCCCATCCTGCTAGAATTGGGCTGACTTTTCAGTGAAATAATATAAAAGCATTCATGAAAGCTTTCTTGCCAGTACATGAATGATTGCAGCAACCGCCTGAAGAGGAACTAAGGTATATATATACCACATACAACATTACCAGTCAGGCAGCAGCATAATGTCTAATCCGAATTATCCAATACTGCAGTTGTATTGGTCTCGAGTTGCTGTTTGTATTTTCCTTTCACCAGTTGCTATCTTCTGAGCTCAGTCGGCCTGAATTCGAGAGGTATTTTTGGATTCGAGAACCCAGTCACAAAGAAGGGCTTCTTTCTGGGATTCTCGACGATATCCTTACTGAATATCCTGAGTTTGTTTTGGCCTCGCCATTCATCTCCCGAGTCGAGGAACGAACCAGTGAAGGAGAAAGCTTGGTGAAATGGGAGAGCTGGTTGGAATTAATAATATCTCTCCCTAGGTGGTCGTCGAAGAAGTAATGGTCGTAGGTGGCCAACGACCTTTAAACGTCTTGGTTGGAGTTAATGCGAATTAGATCGCATCGATCAGGATTCGGATTGCCAAGTTCCAGTTGATGTCTGGTCAGGAACCCCCCCCCCCCCCCCCCCCCCCCCCCCCCCGGCTCAAGACTGCACTGGACGAAATCGTCGAGGCATCCCTTCCGGAAGGGTTCTCGACGGTTACATGTGGCCTCTAGTCCCTGATCAAGCTCAAGGAAGCCGGTGCGAGCGACGATGTGTTATGGCAGTGGCATGCTGGGAGCGCCACATCACATCCCTACTGGAACAGCGAGTTCAGTCTCCGCGCCTGGCTGAGATGCTGTGTTAAAGGAGAGTAAAGTGGTGCACATGTCGGCTTTCAAAGCTGGAGGTGGATTCTCAATATCGGAAATTGTAGATAGATATAGATCATTAAACGGTAAATGAAGCAGGCGGGCCCCCGGCTTATCAATTTGGTCTTCAAGTCCCTCTACGACCCCCGGTTTATATTCAATGGACTGCAACCCAATTACTAGTAGCTATTAATGACCGCAGTCCAGAAGTTGGAACAGCCTCCCGAACCTGGAAATAGAACGTGAACTAGATATCAAGTACTTCGCCTTGGGGCTCAGGGGTTTTTGTTTTCGGTCATTCAATCTCATCATGGACCAGTTCCCCGCATCTATGCTAAATTCCTCCAACATAGTCAAATAACATTAACTATGGGTATAGGTAGGGTTATACTGAAGCATGGATGTATACCAATGCCAACCAGGCCTTGTCCTGATACTACTATATCCGTAGCCTGCCATAGTTCGATCATTTCTGCTAGGTCTGTAACAAGAGCCCACCTACCAGGTCGACTCCAGCCCATTGACCCCTCTCGGCTTGTCTGCAAGCGTCGTAATACGGAATCCATGTCTCAAGCCCTCCTGAGGATTATGCACATTATAATCACTGATGGCGGTGTGTGCTGTTACTCTGTTATCCCACAAAGCAACTGTACCCTCCTCCCACTTTACACGAGCTTGGAAGTCCTGTCCCAGGGAAATATGCTGCGGGTGAAAAATAAGCAACTCGACTTCGAAATTTAAGCTTCTCTCAGCACATACTTTAAATAAGAGGTCTAACAAGACGTCAGACTCTTCCCTCTTTAGTCCAATAATACGTTTCGTGAACCCGGGATTGATGAAGAGGACCTTTTGGCCCGTGGCCTGTTTGTTGTCATGGCGTGAGTAGATATTTTTAACGTGACTGATTGTATCAGGTGTATATCTTGTTTATTGGACTTACTGGATGGATTCGCACAATGGGATGCTCCGACTTGACAGGTTCCCGTCGGACATGCTTCCCATCACGCCTCGCATTCTCAGCCTGCGGAAACCCACTATGCTCAGCCCGAAGACCTTCAAGCAAGGTCTTGATGGGAGTACTGAGGCGAGAATACGCAGCTGCTTGGCTAGCCCATGTAGTGTCACCGCCGGTTTCAGGCACCGAGAGGAGCGTCAAGATCGTGATGCCCGGCGGCTGGTGTTCGTATGAGACATCGGAGTGGAAGCCGATGGTACTGAGTCTGTCAGTCTTGTTTCTGTTGCGGTACTCATTGTCCGGTCCGAGATAGATGTTGTGGAACTCCAGATGGTCTTTGATATGAGCTCCGACAGGCTGGGAAGGTTAAGTTAGTTATGTTATTGAATGACATAGAATTTGGAGGATTCCGCGCTGACATGAATATGTAACGGCCCAAAGTACTGGCCAAACTCGTTTTGCTTTTCTATGCCAATATCCTTAAAGTCCTGGCCGCGAAAGACAACCACGCCCCTTTCAGCAATGAGAAGGGCAAGCTCGTCTTTCTGCTGATTCGTCAGTTGCGACAGTTGCAGGCCTCGGATCTCCGTTCCGATGGTTGGAGAGATCTTGGAAATAGTCACTCCCGAGGTGTCTCTGGCGAGAAGATTAGGCTTGTCACGGTTAGCAACAAGACCTCGGTCGTTGAACTCAAAGGGCTGAATTGGTGGAAAAGTGGTTGTCTCATCGTATACTGGGAGATAGGCGTTGTATTTATACTGGAGCTGTTAATAGTGGTAACGCGCCTATTATTACTTATGTATTCCCTACCTCGGTGTGAAGCCACGAATCAAACGCCAGCTCAAGCTTGACTCCTGCTGCTTTTTCAGTTGTTGTAACCGTGCTCGACATGGTGAAGCAGCTCTTGGTCTATTGTTATATATAGATAACTGACTATTGGACAGAATAATTTAGTATTTCCAGAGGATTGACAATGCTAATGACCTAGGAGTAGAAAAAGAGCCGTTGCAATTAATTCTGTACTTGTTGGTTCCTCCGCATCGACACCCACTTATATACACAAGGTCTCCGGGGTATCACGCCAGAAACCTCAGCGGTGTTGTTATCGACGTCCAGGTAGGATTACCAGTAAGTGCTTACGCAATACATTATTGAACATTGATATGTTGCTCAACGCGACCTACTGCAGATGGCACCATCGTCGGATCTAGTGATGCCATAGCGATACCAAACCTCTCTGATCAATTGACTAACCAACCAGCCGGGCCCTCACTTTCCGACCTTCCGGGGGCATAACATGGTGCTTTGCCTTCCAGGTATGGGTACGGGCACTGGACAGTGTATTCAATGGCGGATATTTCACAAGAAGCGGTGCTTCAGTAAGGACAATCATGGTCGCTGGGTGTAACAGACTAACAATAGGAAGACAGGAAAATTCTTACCTGTATGGGTGGAAACTAGGATGGCAAGTTTTCACTCTCAAATGTGGAAAACTGTGTATCTCATGAGGCATTGAAACCCCCCCCTACGCCACAGAGACAGTCACAGACAATCCAGTGACCAGAAGAGCGAGTCATGTCCGGCGCAGCAATGATTACTTGTGAGTCTCTAATTTCTACGTGTTAGCCAAAGCTACTTGAGTCAAGCGCTTTCTCTATCGTGTGCGGGACCGTCGAATCTGGGGGAGTGATAGATGGGTTAGACATAACAAACGGTTTGGAAAAGATTCCGAAGCTCATAGCAACGAATGAAGTACAGCAGCTGACGACAGTGAATATCATGCAGCAGCAACAAATTTTTAATCTGCAGGGGGAGAGCGCTGCTCAGCAGCAACACACTAAGTGGCTGAAGGAGCAGTTATCAATCCAGGTATGGACGAATCGTACAATATGGAGAGATTTACCAGCTTCAGAATGGCGTGCCGCAGGAAGACAAGCCATAAATGAGGCATAAAGCAATGAAGGACACGGACAGATTCTGTAGCAAGGGTTCTTTCTAGAATGTGCGGCAGAAAAAATGGCACAGCAGATTAGCCATGTTGTCAGATGAAGTGCCGAAAATCTCCACCTGCTCTGTCTACATTGTTTTTGTGTGCATATTCTTGTGGTTTGGAAGCTGACCAGGCGTCGTCGGCATCATCGTCTTTCGTATCATTCTTCATCCCAAGGTTGATGTTGCAGCCAACACGCCAACGGGTTTGAGATCAATATCAACACGTCTATGAAACGTTGATGAACATAAGCCTCGTGGTACATGAGGCTGATCTTCAGCCTGATGAGATGGTATATCACAATGATCAAGCGCATGAGGATAGGCACGAGCGCGGCTTGCCTACTTGGTCGTGTACCTGAACGCTTACGGCTTCTACGGCTTGAAGAGGCTCTACACATCCCGCCACCTGAAAAAAAAAAAATCTGAATTTTATTTGTTGCAAATTGGGCACTACCACTTGCAGTAAGCTGCTGTTGGGGCAGGCTGTAAGGAGATAGCTTGTCCCCAGAGCGCTTCATATGCTCGGCCTGGGTCGTATCCGCTAACGTGGTCCGTGGATAATGTTGGTCTTTTGGCCTTTGTGCGGGAGCAAGCTGTCCTCTTACACAGGCCTTCTCTGTGACAGGAGGAACCCCAAAAAGTTATATGGCGACCTGTATGGGACCCCATTATGAAAGTACTTTCCGACCTTGAATACTGACTCGCGCGGTTTCGGGATCGGCACCGATTCTGGGTTCAATACTCTGCATATGGGCTGATCTTGTTGAAGGGTAGGAGCCGTATACCTCACTTCGTCAGGCAGACTGGACCGATCCATTTAGCTGAAGTTGATAGATTTAATAGGTGGAGAGATATTTACCTTAGACTCAAAATCTTGTCATCGCACCAACGTTCACTTCTTCTTGACGGGCGTTGCAGCCAACTCGACCCACAGATCGTCACTCAAGTACTCGCTAGCGCTCTCTCTGATAGCCCGCAGTTCAGTAGCCCAAAAACAGCAGGAGATCCCTATGACAGTACCCAGGAAGGAAAATATCTTGCATCTAAGTTAGTATCCCTTTGAGTCCCTTTTATACTTCTGTCCAGCGTTCGCTAAAAGCGTACCTGTTCCCTACTCACCTGTATGCTTTCCTGATATTCAACTCTCGGTTATATGCGAAAAGGATTTCTTCACTGAAAGAATAGGTGTAAGGCGCACCGCGCCTACCGTAGCAGTTGCACCAAGGTGTTGGTGTATATAGATGGTGCTGACCCGTAGTAGTCTTAGCGGCTACTATTCCGTTGCCTTTTACCCTTTTATGACCCATGTATTGCGGCTTCGATAGAAAGGAGCGCCGAGAAGCTGGGGGACAAGACTTGTTAGATAAAAATTTTCGGTTGTGCTCATTCACCTTTCTACAATTCACTAAAGTCGCCTTGCCCGTCAAATGTGGACTGTTCTTGTTCTCCAGCCCTTCACACCCTTCGTTCTTAGAGCATGGAGGATCTCCTCTAGACCCGTTGGCTTTATAAACTCAGACACCCTGTCGTCCATGCGATTCCAGATATAGAAATTTCCTCCGGCCTCAAAAACGACCACACCCCACTCTGGCTGGCACAGAATGGGATGTCCCCTTTCTGCCTGCAGATCTTTAACCATCTGTTGCCCAATGCTGTCGTCTCTGGCCCAGTCCTCATCATAGTCCAGTTCTTCGGGGTCGGTAGTCCATCCTTCTGGGAGATTGCTAATCTGCACGGAAGTCAAGTTACTACCCTGGAATATCTCAGTCGGAAAACTCCTCTGAGCCAAACCTTGGGTTTCTCACCTGTTGAGTCATTTCTATTAACAGAACGACGGGTCGGAGAACCAGATCATAAGCAGAAATGTGGTACAATGCAGCGGAGGTAGATAGCGGTAGATCTTGTTCACTAGACTCTTTAAGCTTGATAGATCTAAGTTTAGATGATGAGTCTGTGACGTACTGCGGTAGGTCCACCAGTTAGGGTTCGGTGCGGATTTATAAAAAGTCAACCCAAACGCACAGCGGGCCGGGGTGAAGAATAAAAAAAACCTGCACCAACCTGCCCCAGGTGACACTCTAGTGGCTGCTATCTTGTCAGTTGTCTTGAACTCAGTATTTTTCTAGTGATTGCTCTGTGTATGATGTAACGAGCAACAACTTCCTAGAATGCAGAGAACCTGAACTTGCATTGCTAATGATAGAACTAACTATTAACAAGACTGTTGTAAATCAAAAAGAAAATGAGGCGTTGCAAATTCATTGTGCATCAGCGTCGGAATTATTGTAAGGGAACAGCTAATCCCAGTGCACACGTAGTAAACTATAAGCCTTTCATATTCTAGCTATGCAAGGCAAGGAAAAAGACGGAAAGGAATAAAAAAAGAGAGAAAATAGAAAAGAGGATACAAAGCATTGATGAGCCAGCAGAGGTGTTGGATAAGATACATACGAGTGATATTTATGAATATACGGGGAACACCACCTCGGGGAACTGCGGACTCGGGCCGGCAAACAGGAGTTCCTTTTCTCCCCTTAGGGCAATATTGAAGAACTCAGTAATGTAGTTCTCGAGAATCGCCATCACTCGGTCACCCTGGATCGTTCCGACAAGCAGATCCGACGCCTGGTTCCGGGCATCCAACAGCTCGAAGAGACGGGTGAGATCCGTGAAGCCGTTATGCTCAATGTCACGGACCTGGACCTCTCGCTTCCAAGCCGTGGAGTTCCCCCACATGGACGCAAAGTACGGGTCATTGGTGCGGTTATGGGATGGATTGGTCATCATGGCAAAGTATCTCTCCTGTGGCAGGCCATGCTGGATCACCGATCCAAAGAGCCTGCCGTCGATATTGAGTGCGCCGATGGCCCGCGGGTTGTTGTACGAGACCAGCGTGGCTGTGGCACCGCCCAGGGAGTGCCCGTAGACGCCAAATCTCCCCATGTCGAACGGCGTGACCCGGCCGGGAACCAGCTGTCCGACGAGGGTTGCGTTGTTGGTAACAGCGTCGATGACGAATTCGACGTCCTGAGCGCGGGTCTCGGTTTCATTGAGGTACTGGTCATCGGTAATGTCGTACACGGTGAGAAAGGTAGTCCTCTCGTCCGGATATTCGACAATAAGGGCATCCCCAGGATGGTCGACCGTGACAACGACGTAGCCGTGGCTCGCGATAGACTGCGCGATGGCAGAATAGATGACGCGAGGGGCGCTGTAACCAGGTGAGAAGAGAAGGACAGGGAAGTCCTGCTGCGCGGACAGATATTCGCCCTGAGAGGAGGGCGGACAGGCAACCTGAAGCTTGACGGAGGACAAACTGGCGTTGGCGCCCAGGGCTGTGATAACCCCGCTGAAGTAGGTCGCGGTAGCGGGGGGCATGTACTGGGTGGTGCAGATAGGGTGGGAATCCTTGCGCAGGTTTGTAGGGTAGAAAGAAGACAGCATGAGCGCACGAGGCTTGCTCCAGGGCTGGTGGCTGGCGGCCCTAGTCGGGTCCCCCAGCTCTTGCGTGCTCATGCCCACGATGTAAGGGCCTCCTGGAAGAGGGAACTCGACGGACGCATCCTTTGCATGGACAGCTGTCGACGCAAGGAAGGCTAGGCCGAGAAGCCAAACGGGAGATTGGAGCATGGGGTCTACACCGATTGAAGAAAACAGCGTCAAGGGACTAGAAGAGAAGCGATGAAGACTGAATGCGTTTTCTGGGAGCTGCCAGAGCTCTTCTCTATGAGGATTCGGGGATTTAAATGCACGCAAGCCCCTGCTCCGTCCGGTAACCATTCCAAAAGACGGCGACGGCGGAAAGCCGGTGAGTAGACGTTGGGGCCCAAAGGACTTGCGCTTGTGGGGCTCCCATCTCGTCCATAGACTGGCAATCACAATTTCCCAGACCGTCCGTCGCTGGTGTGATTCTCGCCTGAACACAACGGGGGCTCTGTGCAAAGAAGGCCCAAGGCTCCAGCAGAGTAGTCGATATGCAGTTCCGGAGTGAACCCCAACATCAGAGGACACACGCCGAGCACTCCCGCGCTGTGGTTCAGGGTTGTGCCAGTATCGACCAGCGAACAAAATGCCCAACTCATTTCAGAATCTGGGCTCCTGGTTAAGGCCCACATTCGTCGGTCCGCCATCAGAGCGGCAGTGTCTCCACCCTCATTAATTCTGCGCCGATCCTCATCTAATCAATCAGGAACGCGTCTCCTGATTGCCGTCATCAGCCTATCACACTATTTACTCTCCAGCCGAGGCGGCGAGTTCACGCTGATCTTATCTGATCAGCCGATGTCGCCTGCTAGACTGCCGAGGCATTGACGCATCGCATCTTCCAGATGCTTCCCCATCTGCCTGTAGCCATGGCAGTCTGCTCGAGTCCTGAAGCTGGGAGGTTCGCCGGTTATCCTTCTTCCTCTGCACTCCGGTGGCTCTCGTGGACGAGAATTATTCTGGCCAAATCATTGGTGGTACGTATTGGGGACAGAAAATATAAGGGGTACTTTGACCCCTCGTATTTCTAGCGTGGAGATGCTAGGACCAATGACGTCCAAGGGTAGGCCTGTTGATTGACAGTACATTAATCCAAGAACAATATACCTCGCTGAACGCTATATTGTGGAACTGGCTTTCCATAGCGGGCACATCTTCCGTGCTCATTCCTAGCCATGAATCCATGATTGTTCCGTGCGCCGAGGCAGGATCCGAATTCGGAGCCAGACTGGGCAGAATAACACTGATACAATGAGAGTACAGCCGCTACCGAGAGGATTCCGTACAGGAAGGTGAAAGCTGTGTAGGTTGGATCAGTCAAGGACCCAAGGCGATTGTTTGTCAATGCACATTACTTTGTCCATTAGAGTTTCCTGAGTGCAGCTTACTGCCCGGTGTGAAAGAGGTTGTTAAGGCTATTCCAACCGTCAATTCCCAGCCAGGCATAAGCGGAATAAGCCGAATCTGGGGGCCTAGTGATAGTCGGCAGGACAATGGTAGCTGAGACCGAAGTAAATGACTGGCCATCCGGTGCTGTTATCAATTGCACCGCACCAGTTGGAGGATCTCGAGTCACCTGAGGCCACTATGAGGTAATGCAATATTAGTCTTACATCTTCTGGGACACAACCTTTCAGGTCCGGGGAAGAAAAATAAGCTACCCTAACGCGCAAATCGACCGGCATTACGATCAGCCAGGGCTGAGACGAAGAATATTTGCAGGGCTAGACTGATGGGCCACATTGTGAAAAATTCTCAGAAGGATTCTAGTTGGTGATTCGATTCTGTAGTTTGACTCCAGCCCGACTGGCAGAGCAAAGTCTGGTCTTTTATACTACCTGAATCCTATACATTCTCTGCATCACCGGCAACCGATAACCCGGTAAAAGGTGCCCAGTCAAGGGAGAAGCCGGTTATCGACCTACACCCTTCGCCCTCGGTAAACCAATGAGAAAATACACTCTAAGTACCATCTCGTTTGTTGGCCGGGCCGGCGTGTGCAGTACTCCATGCGGAACTCCGTACAAAACTCCATGTCTATCCCTAGCCCTGACTCCTGCTTATCTCCCTAGTGGAGCTCCCCCCCAGTTTGCCACAGGGCTGTAACATGCCTTGGGCATGTATGCGCACTGCCTCATGAATGGAGCTCATTCAGACAATAAGCCTGGTAGTATTTGGAGTGTGGAGTATAACAGCGATAATCTCTTGCCTTGGTTGGCTCGGGAGCCGGATCTCATAACTGCAAATGGTTTTATTTGAATAACATTAAAAGATAATCCGTTGTAGCTTATAAATGTCGCAATATCGACTTTGCAAAGAGAAACAGTTCGGTGATTGAACACAACTAAATCTTGAAAAATGAAGTGGAAAACTAAAGAAGCTGGAAAAGCATGGGATTCTTGGCTTCGTGAGGCCAGTCGACACAGTACTAGAGAAAGATGTAACAAAATACTGAAATAAAATAACCAGGAGACCGCGAGAGAGAGCAAATTGGAAGAACGAAAGCGTAAAGAACTTGCCTTTGAGGCACCGATATCCAGGGTTTCTGTCCTGTTACATCGCTGCTTTCCAGGCTTTAATCCGTTAACGTTCTCAAGAGATAAACAAAAGTATGCAACGAAATGACGAAGGTCAGCTACCCTGTGATATGACCATGAGATGCAGCTGCTCCCCACCTCAATTCTCAACTGAATTAATGGGGATTTTGATCTGTGTACATATTCTATTCAGACTAAAGCCTGCTAAGGCATCTGATGCTTTATGGTTTACAAGTCGGGCTCAGCTTCTTTTTCAGGCATTGGGATGTTTGGTGGCGGCCATATCTGCAGTACTGGCTGGGTTGCAATCTTTGCTCTATGCTGATTCGGAGATACGCCATCTATCTGAGGTAGGTAGTGAACGCTGAATGTAGGAGCCAGGAGCCAGGAGCCCAGAGCAGAGAAGCTGAATGTACTAGTGGCTAGCTCTCTACTAAATGATTCAGAGTCCATGTTTGCCTGTGTGTGCTATCTGCCTATATTGGCATTTTGGGTATCTTCTAAAGACGGCTACTTTTAGAATCCATGATGAAGCATTTGTCAACAAACGCAAGCATGCAAATATGCAGCTATCCCACAGCTCTACTGAAGCAATGCACAACTTCAGATGAACATCAATACATCCCCAACCTACAACTTCGCCGGAACACCTCCTCCGAAGCCAGACCCATGACCGGCCCCCAATTCAACAACAATGCCCTCCCCAAAGCTAGCCTCCTGACAATCCTCATCCCCAACCCCATTCACAAACTGCACGACGACAAAATCGACCCGTCTCGACCCCAAGACAACCATAGGCGCATGCCATGTCCCAGGCGCATACGTAACAGCCTGGCCACCCCTCGCGACGAAAGCACGGAGATTATTCAAATCAGGAGGGTCCCGAATTGTCGTTCTTGTTCCACTCTTCCCATCCCCCGCTGCTACAGTAGCAGTTGTAACCTGCCCTTTCAATGTTGGTGCAACGATGACCAGAAAGACGGGCTCTTCCGGTACACCGTCACCACTGCGGGGAACCTGGGATAGATCGAGGGGTATGAACGTCTGGGATGTGAAGGGGTGCCGTTCGAGGATTCGCACATCGAAAACCTTCTTCGGCTCTTTGCCGCTTTGAGTCTCCGGCTCAGGCGGTGTAGTTCTCAATTCCCTGGGAAAGCAGCAGAACATGCTCATTCTCGACTCTGAGGGTCGTCTACTAGGGCATCTCCCCGCATATTGATCTGCGAATGGGGAGATGGGGCTATACTTGAGTGCGGTGGACTGGTTCGCTAATTCCGGTGCAGGGACGTGTGGAGACGGCTTTAGAGATGAGAGGGGAGGCGCCTTGGACAGATTCCGGGGGAGGGGCGAGGTGACTGCTCTTCCGAAGGGAGAGAAGGCGGCCGGCGTGAATGGTTCCGGAGTGATGGTGAGGTTTGTAGGATGGGATGTCAGGATCGGAGCCATGATTGCATCAGGCTGGGATAACGGGGACTGAGCGAACTAGCTAGGCACATGGGATTCTTTTGCTTTTCTTCGTTGGTGGGATGTGTTCGCCCTCGGCTTATCACCCGTCACCTGAGATACAGCGGCATGACAAAAGTATTTGGAAAAGCGCTAGTGGTGCCGCTTCTATATTAGGAGATTTTAAGTTATTTTGCCGGCATAAAAAAGACAATCATTCCTATTATGGAGGCGGCACCACCAGCGCTTGCCAAATACTTTTGTCATGCCACACGGTAAGCTCAATCAGTGACCCATCAGCATTGTGGAAACCATCCTCCAATGCTTCCTCAGAGCTTTGGCTACAAACACAACCTGAATCGAAACCAGACTGGCGCAGGTGCGACATCTAACAAGGGCGAGGTTATTACCCCTGACTTTGTCTAAAATGCATCAGGCATAATGCGTCACTGTGCTGAGAAATCCTTATTCCTGGTGATTGGATGTTCACTTCTGAATCAGATGACTAAGTTTTGTGGTTCACCAGTTGACAGTGACTTTGCAGCAATGCCCTGGGTTACAGCTCAGCCAACTCTGGAGAAAGTTTGCAACATCTAGAGGACCTCCAGTGAAATTCTGCAGGTGCGGATTGGCGGTAATTGCTCGCTGTAGGGTAATCGCTCGCTGTAGGAGGTAATCGCTTGCTGTAGGCGATAATTGCTCGCTGTAGGCGGTAATCGCTCGCTGTAGGCGGTAATCGCTCGCTGTAGGCGGTAATCGCTTGCTGTAGGCGGTAACCGCCTGCTGTACTCCTGTGCTACCTCCCAACAAGGCTAAAAGGACCAGCAGATAAGGCCTAGACCCAGCATAAGTCGCGGCGTCGCGCACTGAGGACTAGCTGCCTTCTTCCATCGGCAGACCTTCAAGAAATCAATCTTCATAAGTTTATTACAGATTAGAGAATTTAGGGAAATTAGGAACTTAGTTTAGGGTCCCTTTTTTTAGGACAGTTAAGGCTTATGGCAACCATGCTCAGGAATTCTAGGTTACCGAGTGTTTTTCCGCCCGAATCTTTTCCCAGCGGTGGGCAGATGGATGTTGAATTGGATTACCGTATTCGGTCTCCGGACCCTATGCCGGAAGCTTCAGGTCCTATGCCGGAGCGGATCTATGATTTCCCAATAACGCTCGTGCCGCTCTTCCTTGTGCCGCTCTTCCTCATGCTGCTCTTCCTTGGTCACCCATCCTCACCCTCTCGTGCTGCCTTGCAATGGAAATTCCTCCTCTTCACAAATTGCAATATTGTCCATTCTGTCATTCTGAACTTGGTCACTGTTACCGATCAAAGCACTTTAAGAAGTCCCCAGGCCCAGAGAGAGAGAGATTATATCCATGTCCTGCTTGTAAACAGGACTTCAAAGTATTGAAATTTGGAAGACACCTATGGAGGTGCCCAATTGGACAGCAAAAGAAGAAATCATGTCCAAACTGTGGTTGTCTTCAGTCATCAAGCAACCTTAGCCACCATTATAACAGATGTTGTCAAGCTGTACAAAGATGCTCCAGTTCAGGGGATAACCCTCCGGAAGGACAGCCTGAGCTAGATGCAGCTCCAGCCTCCAGATACTGTTTTTCATGACTCTTTGCATAAGGGTGGTCCCCAACTGGATCAAAGTGAGCAGATTGATCAATCTATCATGATATATATAATAATAATAATATGTCTTCTACTGTTGCAAGGGAGATGCGGGCTTACAGCTCTGCTATGAAATTAATGGAGAAATGAATCAGGGGAAGAATCAATTTATTGTCAGCTAATGGTACATACTACAGACTAACAATCCATACATGCATGCATATTCTATCTCGGGATTCCTGCCTATGAGGCTATTCGGGGGGAATTCAGGGGAGATATGGTGATCTTTTGTGGATGGAGGCCCATCCATCACTTAATGCTATTTAGTATTGCCCATGTGATTGGATCAAACAGAAGGAACTTCTGAGCCATGTTAACCTGGGTACTCTGTGCATCCATGTATGATGTATGTGTAAAAGAAAAAGAATAAGCTTATCATCAATCCAGCTGTCTTTCCCTCTTTGCTTGTGACATATACTGAACTGTGTTAAGTGAATTTAAGCTCTTTGTATCAGAAAGATCTGTCAATGTTCTATAAGTAAGAAGCCCATGCCATAATAAAAGTGTGATGCATACTGGAAATTCCCATCTCCATCATATGTCTTGTGGAAAATTTTGCCCATTTCCAGTGGTGACCTCACAGTTAGGAGATTCTCTGTGTGTATTGTCAGAAATGTCACTATGTTGCTGAGGTCAAGTTGAGAGCGACGAAACATGCTGAGTGAGGTCTGCCAGCATGACGACTAACCAGACGCTTTGTAAAGCTCGGCTGTACCTCGATTAAATGAACCCAGTCGCTCCCAGGCCAACCACGAATTTATCCCCTTGCTTCAAAAACAGTGATAGTACTAATAATTCTGGAGCCTTACATATCCCATAATGGCATTGAGCTTGGAGGAAATCCCCAAAGGGAGAAAAAGGTTGGGTTGCCCATTGAGAGGCTACAAAGCAATTCAAGATTCTTGACAATCTCATCCAACAGACTGAGGCGTCCCCAACAGACGCCGTGCAGAAAATCAGCGACATGATCCTAACAAGCACCTTAACCGACCGCGAGGAGTTCCGCGACGGCGCATGGCGTACCTACTTCTATCTCTTTGCAGCTGTGGAACGCATAGCGCCCTTAAGACAATCCAAACTCTTCGACTTCATGGACCATGGACCAGCTGAGGAAGACAGCGCTATCCCACCCGACCACCAACCAGCCTCCAAGATATTCTAATTATGCTAGTCAAAGGTGTCTTATCTGGACAGAGCTACCTTCATTGGATGCACTGCCCATGGCAACTTTAACTCTTCTGTATCGTCTTCGAGAAATGTCCTCCCTATCCAGTACCGATGCTTCCCGTGTTTTGGTCTCTGGCAGGAAATGGTTTGATTACTTCGGCCCGCTGGGATGCGCCTGCATTTCACACATCAGGGCATGTTGGCCAGATTCAACACTCCGCAGTAATGGAGAGAAACCCCAATAATGCTATCAGGTGAAGTCAGAGGGGCAATTGACTGAATCGCCACGCACCCCATAAGCACTATCTGGGTGATTTTAAATGCAGTTTTGCCCTGACTTGAGCGGGGACATTTGTTCCTGCCTCTATTCACGAAAACAACATCTACCTGTTTCATACACATACTGTAAACTCATCCCAGGCCGTTCCATGAATAGAAGAATACTATTACCGTGGCACCAACCACTGTCCGTATCAGGGTTGCGTTTAGAGGTCTCGGGCAAGGCCCTCGAGGCCTTCCTTGCACGACCCGGCCACATTGTAATCGCTTTCAACTGCAACCGGTGACCGCAGTAAGTGGATTGATTATTTGTGTCAAACTGGTTTCTTCTTTTATAATTTCTTGATTCATATTCTCTCATACAGGGACCAACTTCCCGTTGACAATGCCGTGTATGGACCCACTGACTCACCGAGGGAAGGAGTGTGGAAGAAGACAATACACTGCCTTCACCACCTACCCTAGGTAAGCTCTTTGCCCCATCTCCATCATCAGAATAGACAGCCTCATGTAACAAATATCTTGGAGGGGGCTTGGCCCAAACGGAATTGGGGAATTTGTACGCTTCTGCTTTTGGTATTGGTCCAGTTGCATCAGTCAGTCTCGGGGAATCTATCTAGCGAGTCACCAGTGCCACTAGCGGAGAAACAAAAGAGACGCATGGCAGTGAACTGATAGGGTATAAGAGGAAACCAGTACGCTTGGTAAAGCAGGCAGAGGTCAGATCGAGTTGTTTCGAAGCCTAGGAAGTCTGCTTTGGTCAGCCACATCATACAGATAGAATTTCACAGGAAAAGAGCCACGTAGCTTCCTCACCGTATCTTTAGTTCGCCTCCGCGTCGAGAATGTTCTCCGTCCTCGCGGAGTACAAAGCTGAACGTGATTCTGTCTGTTTGGTGAACACTGCCTTCGAGACGAATAGCGGAATTCATTAGGACCCCTGCAGAAGAGTGAAAGACAGCCGAGAAGATATGAAGGTTATCTCGACACCGACATCGGACTTTCAGCAGAATCTGAATGATGGTAAGTCATTTGCAACTGATATGAAATGAGTCTCGCGGAATGGGCCCTTTGGATATTTAGGAAGAAGACTGTAGATCTTCGAATATGGGATTGAGCAAGGCTGTACTCTGGAGCGACCAGAGGGTGGATGAGATGTCAGCACTGCAATTATCAATTCATCGGCACCTGGAAGACAACTGTGCGTGATTTACCGTGGCTTCAATTCAACGTTGTATCTCCAGACTCAAAACGCTCAGATGAAACCTGCTAGCAAGTGACACTAGCGGTAATGTGACATTGTAAGCTAGAGGATAGAGCCAAAGCTTGTTGGTTAGACAGCCATTATCAAGTGAAGCCGGAAGGGGCCATCTGTCGTTATAACTTGCAGTCGCATTGCAACAGTCTAAAGCGGAGGCAATCAGTAGTATTCCAGCGCAAACAATTTTTGCTCCAGATAACATCACCCCCCCCCCTTCAAAAAAAAGAAGGGGAAAAACGACGATTGTAAGGATTAGAAATGATCTCACAGATTGATCGATCTTTCCGGGAGTCACTCTGCGTCTCTAATAGTCAGCTGCTCTTATACTTCGTTGCTCATGGGAGCACTCTGGACCTCCTCTTCCCAAGCTCATGCAGGAGGATCGCTGGAAGAGTTATCTATTGTTGATGTTGACGATGCTGAACCCTCTGCGACTCGATCAAAGTCTCCGAAACTCCTCTTACTCATTGTGAGTATACAATCAGCAACTGTAAGGCCGTGTGGTTGTTGCAAAATAGAATGATGGAAATTATAGCTATAGGTGAGGAAGTAAAGGCAAAGGCCTCAAAGCTGAGTGGAAAAAAAAAAAAAAAATTTGGGGGGCGATGGTATTCGGTGGGAACGCTGGGAGGGAATCTCAGCCCCCTACGTACTGTTGTCTAGTGTATTTGTCAAACAGCTAATGCAGCCAAATTTTACTAGCCCTCACCTGGGCGGCAAGAATTCCAGTTGGACGTGGTTGCGAGGTTCGCCACGCGCAGATCCTCGAGTCACTGAATGTGTATAATTATCGCTCGGGAAAAGTATTTACGGTCCGGTTATAGTGCGTTATTACCATCGTATTATACCTCCAAGGCCCTGGGAGCAAATTTGTGATGTAAGTCTCTGCTGGACATGCACGCGCTGTGCCGTGGGCAGCAGTCCCACTGACTGGTCTGTTCGCTACCTAAACCACGGCGTCGGGATAGTGGATATTGGAGTCTGGCCCGGAGACATTGTCTTATGTTTTCTTCTTTCTCTCTCTCTTTCTTTTTTTTTTTGTTAAAAAAACAAAACACAAAATACTATCTACTCGCCACCCTCACCATTGTCTTTACGATTAATACTGAGCTTTTTTTCCCTGTCACTTTTGTTCCTTTCCAGGGGTAACAAGGCCTCGATTTGTTTCAGGAAAACTTGCACCGGCGAAAGCCATTGCAGACACCATTAATACATACGCTATATGCATGGTCATGCACAGGTATGCATGATCTATGCACTATGTGCTCCATCTCATCCATTCATGTTACAGAATTCGCTATATCCTCTCAACGAGTTGACACCAAACCGCAGAACAGCGTCAAAGAGTACAATAACACATGGGCTTCTAGCACCAGGATGCCGGCCGACCCGATATTGATTATGGCCAGCTGGGGTCTCACCGCTACCTGCAGCTACTTCGGCTTGATTCCGTGCCTCGTACCGCATACCCTGTCTGCCAGAGGCGCTAGTAAATCAAATTCACCAAGAGGAGGTACCTAGGTAGGTTCATGGGCTAAGATACCATACCGTAAGTAACATTTGACTTACTGTGATGAGGCTGACAAGTGGAACACAGGCTGCCATTACGATCTTTGTGCATGGGCTTGTATTGTAGTCCTTGCTGCCGAAGGGCGAGCGCGTTATTCCCACAGCCCTCATGGCTCCCTCCATCCATCAAATCGAGCCGCTTGACCATTCAAACAATTCGAAGAGGTCAGAAGATATTAACGTATACTATGGTGAAAGTAAGCTAGTATATAGGGTGATATGGGTAATATGCAGTGTGCGTTACCGGGCCTTCGATCGGAGAAGTAATTGTTGTGGTTACCACAAATCGTCTGCCAACTTCACACAGGGTGCACTGGTGTTGTTTCCACCTTCCACTGCGGTCTTCCTGTTTCAAACAGCCAAGCCTGCGCTTGAAGGATGCGCCATACATGCTTTGGGAAACATATATATGGCTATACTCTACCTCAGCGCTTTTCATTTCGTTCTCTCATTTTCGTCAATCGGAGCCAAGTGAGGTCTTCCTACTGTTATTTTCTTTTAACCGGCTCATCCCTGCGCGATTGTTAACCTAGGATGGCTGAGAGTAGGTTTCCGCCCGAGAGCAGTGTGCTACAGAAGCGCCAGTACAGTGCCCCCTCCCTGTCTTTTATAACACCTGACGTCCGTGGAGAATGTGTTGCAAAACTGACTAGACCTTTGCGTCGCAGAAATGATGAGATCGCAAATGACGTTGACCGAGATCTCCTATCAGCAGGAGGAGGAACTGGATCTGACTTGGATCTAACAGAGCATCATGAGGGTGATGAGGGCAGCACAAGGCCTATCGCACGCACAGATCCCATCCAGATCCCGTATATCCCCTCTCGATAAGAACGCCCATTCACTATTGAATTTTTGCCGTCGGGTCTTTTCAGTTGCATTTCAGAGCTGACTCGACTTCCACATAATGAACTTCAGGGGGACGTCTTCAAAAAACCGCGACCAGGGCCTGCGGAGAGACACTGCCTTGCCTGGCTTGGACCCAGCGAGATACGAGCCACCCCCGTGGCATCTCGCTAGATTCAGTGCTTGGAATGAGTTAGATATACCAGACGATCATGACGATGGGACAATATCTACGAACGACAATCGGAGTGAAAAATCCGACAAGTCCCCTGATATTTTTCCGTACGTATCTTGTCCCTGCGAGCCCCTTCTTTTCTCCTTCCTTTCCGGGTCCTTGCCGGTTCAATCCAGGCCCCACGAAGCTAATGCGAATCATACCAGTGACAGATTCAGCGACGACGATTATAACCGTGAGGAGGACAATGACAAAGGTAGTGATGGTGATGGTGGGCACCCTGCAACTGGCGGAGAGGATGGCGGCCTGGGACCTCTGGGCCCGAGAGCAGTCAGTCGAAGGAAGCAGTCCTCAGAGACATCCGCAAGGGGATGATAACTCTACCGAAAAAAACGTTGTAGGAGTATCCCGCGGGACTGCCGGGGCAGGAGAGTCCGGAGGGACTTAATGGAGCATCTCGCTGTGGGCAGGAATGCAAGAGGATATCAGAGAAGCCGTATTTGCTGCTTGATGGTCTGATAATTTTTCCTGAACATTCGACTTTGGTGTCTGGGCCGTATATACACGAAAACCGTATATGTACTCAAACAATACTATATCGGTTCAATTTACCTCACCTGATACACGCCTTGACCACCAGGATTGGGGAGAAGGCTAGGATTGTGGAATCGAATCGATAGTCCCCTAGCCAAATAAAGGATAATAATAATTATTTTTTTCTAATGACAGGAGCTGCCGAAAGTCGGCCGGCTTGGCCAGTACCACCCTTTTGAGAATAGCGTAAGTTCTTACTGGCTTTCTTACTGGCTTTTTCGTGATTCAGATTAATTGCAGATCGTTAATCTAATTTTTTTTAAAAAAAAGGAGATACTTTCGCTTACGGTTATCTAGAGCAAAACGTGCAGAGGTACGGCGACTAAAGGTGCCACGTCTGGGCTGCGGAAAAAAAAAAAAAAAAAAAAGAATATCATGCAGTTGGAAAGCCGCTTTTCCGCGGGTCCAATGCCGTCCATGCAACCCAGACCAGAACACGGATGGGATGGCCCAACGCGGACGCAAAGGCGCTATAGGAAGGGCGGTACTTTTGGCCGTAAAAGGTCCAAGGCGCCGGAGCGGGCGGAAGACATCCGTGTGGGGGGAGGTATTTTGCAAAGAGAGAAAATACCAAAAAAGCGGGCTCTGCTACACGAATTGCAGATGTGCGAACCACATACCTACTGCCCCTGGCTGGGGGCATTGGCCGTATCCGCTCCGGGATTGACTGTTCCCCGGGCGCGTGTCTGTGGGCACGATTCAGTGCGGCCTCGTTCGTAGGTCCCTCACGCATCACAACGCAACTTCATTGGACGCATGCCGTGACCTTCATCCTGTCGGTCGTTAGCGTGGAGAGAATCGGTGACCTTGAGCACATCAGACGCATGCTCTTTGCCGTTCTTCTTACCGCTGACATTGTATTTCTTATCTCTGTCGGTCAGCTTCCAGGCGGGCCGCCGGAAACGATTCCCCGGTGCCATACGGATTGTTCAAAGCGCCTACGCCACGTGGATAGGAGAAGCATATTTGGAAGGTCGAGCAACATCTGCATCACCGTCGTGTCTCTGCAGCCATATGATATGGACACATGGGACCATGCGGGCAGTGCTCACCCCCGGGATCACCCCTGCAACATCCATGAAGGAGACGCTCGATGTAGATCGGCGCTGGAACTCTCTAAACATGGGCAGTTTTCTGTGCATGTGCATCGTGATGGAGTGCAGCGTACTGAGGCGGCGGTTCGCGGATCAGAAACCGGTTCGTCCTCGTTACGAGGACCGTCCAAAGGATGATGCCTTATCTTTTGCTTTTTATCTTCTAATGTATCCGGTCTCCACCTCCACCGCTGTAGTTGTTACTAATATTTGAAATTGTTTTATTTATTTATTTATTTATTTTTTGCTCTCCTTCGCGGCTAGTGGTTCGATTCGTTTCGGAAAACTGTACCCGGCAGGCCAAAACCTCTGTAGACGTCATGCATACACATGGGATATGTGTGACTTATGCACAACTGATGTGCTTTGCTTGCATCCTTTCCTATCAACAGCGCCAGACGTCTTCCCTCTTCCCCACTCCGTTGATAACTGTGCGTTGGTGTTGGCCATCCGGGCACTTGGGACGACAGCCTTGAATATGGCCACGTGGATATCCGGGCCTGCGTCCGAGCAAGCCAATTATAGACTGTTGTCGCGATTCAGACACTCACCGCTAGAATTCTCCCTGGAATGTTCTCACGCACCAGCACAAGTAGACGTGATTCGGGCGCCCGATCTGCTTCGGATTTGCTCCTTAGACGGTTCCTCGGGTTTTGCGCTGCAGTAGTTCCAATAATAAAATACCATTATGTATGTCCGCGACAACTGTCATAGCATAACAAGATCAAGAGGCGGAGTTCCCACTGTGGCTTGTCCGGGCTTGACTATCCTGCGGGCAATTATCCTGACCAGCTCGTGTTGTTTGAGGATAGTAGAACTTACGTATGTTTACCGCGACGGTGCTGTGAACTTCTATCCGAAATTCCGCCTATCGAATCGAGAATTCTGATCAATCAAATCCTTGAATCAGGACAGAATTTACACCATGAGCATCGCTGGGGTATGCATAGGGACACATTGGTCATGTCCAAACCACCAAAGCCATCGGGGACCCAATAGCCCTCTCTCTTCGCAATTTTACAAAGCATGCACTTCTTGTCGTCCTAACTTTTCACTACCGTCTTACTGCTTCCACTGGTCAGTGTGGCCCTGGCCAATCAGGGCGCCACATCCTATTTGAAGGACACCGCGAATGGGGGAAATGGCGATACTAGAAGGGCATGCTGTCCCTCTGTATTTGGGGAGATACATAAATAGTGCCCATCCCCATCCCTACTCTGCTGCTGGTCTTTCCTTTTTCTTTTCAATCATCCCAATCGAGGTCTAAAGGCTTTCCCTAACCTTTTTTTTTGTCTTATCGCTGCCCTTGTGCACATCGACACTCTTCATCTCACTAGACATGCCATCGAACAACTCTACTCCGGACAGGGGTGACGTTCCAATGCTCTCGTACGATGCCCTTTTCCCTTCTTTACCAACACCTACATCCATCGAGAATGTGTTTCAAAACTGACTCGGCCCTTTCCTCATAATAGCCTGCCGATAGACGTAAACCATGACCATGACCTTCGGGAAGTCGGAGCATGGGATGACTCGGATTCTCTTCGTCTTCTTCTTGAGACCCATCAGCAGGGTCTAGCAACTACGCCATATTCCGATTTTACCTTGTACATCCCATCTCCCTACGCAGGACCCTTCGTCCATGTGTTCTGATATTTTCAATTCAGACCTCGTGAAGCTAACAAGAATCACACCTGCGGCAGATTCGACGACGAAACCGTGAACCACGATGCTGACTCTGAGCCAATGGAACACGGCACGAACGGCTCCTGCCTTGCGCCTGCCACGGAGAACGGCTCTCCTGAAAACTATGCCCGACCGGATAACTGGGGGATCGAGCAAATGATGACGGAGTCGCCGGAGGAGAGGGCTGATTGCGTGGGCACGTTCAGCTTGGCGATCGGTCATCACGTCAGGAGAGAGGATGTCCGATGAGCATGATCTACTGTTTGATGATCTGGGAGAAGGAGTGGGAGGGGGAGGGGGGGAAGGGTTGCCAGTTGTATGTAGGAACAGTACGTAGGGTTTGCGCCGACGACGACGTCGCCACACTATGATCTTAGTGGCCCGCGCCATAATAATAATAATAACACACCGCACACGCATAGGTAACGGATGGCTAGATAATACTGGTAATAATCGATCATACAGAAGTGCGGGGCTTGGGGAAAGGGAAAAGTTAAAATAAATAAAATAAAATATATTAAAAAAAAAATAATTAAATAAAAGAAACAAAATAATAAATATAGAAATACATAAAACAAAATAATAAATTGAAAAATCTGAAACGGAAGAAAGTAAGATAGCTGAGCGACTGCGTCGACTAGGATGACAAGGTTTAGGAATTCGGAGTCCAGAAAAACATCGAAATACGAAAGAAAGGGGTGGATCCGGTGGGCCAAGATGGAGACAGGGACGAGCTGGAGTGGGCCGAAAGTTCGGGAGGTACCGTATACCGATCGCCTTCGGGATGAGGACCTGCCGACGCCTTACAATCCCCGCAACGATTCATGAAACTTAGGATATCTCCAAACAATTTAATTGCGCCTTTCTCCGGCCGTCAGGGCCCAGGTGGGGTCGATCGACGGTTGCCTAAGTCGAAGAAAAAAATTTTGTTCCCTACCTATCATGTCAACGGGATACGTTGACGTACTTACAGGGGTCACTTCCGTTTCATCCAATTGCTGGGAGCCGTGGGAGATGGGCACATGACAGGTACCCAGGTACCTACCTAGGTACCTAACCAAATACCTACCATCGTAACAATGACATGTTCTAACGTCCGACCGTCCCTGCATATGACGCACGTTGCTAAATGGCTGGCTGGGCTGTAAGAGTCAGGCACCAGATGATCCTGACGGGTGGCCCGAGACAGTTTTGGATACGGGGTTCACGAACCTGAAGGATTCCCCTCGAATCTTTCGAGAAATCTTTATTTACGTTTGTGTCCGCGCCGGCCAATCTCCACGGGGAGAAGCTTGGGTATCGTTTTTGCTTTTCCGGGATATTACTACCGTATATGTCTAATTATTTTAATTATTATTTATTATATGTCCCCTATTTTGAATGCTAAAGTGAGGCGGGAAATGCAAATTCGATAAAATTAAGGCGAAACGATGAGATTATGGAGGTGGCAATAAACTACGGGTTTTGAAAGATTATTTTTTTGTTTTATCCTTCTTTTCTTTTTCATTTTGCAGCTGTGGACCCACGGCAGCAGGTGACAGATAAACCTTGGAAGCTCTGTTGCGGTACAATATTATTTTCCTCGACAAAGAGGGGAGTGTGTGGGTTACTTTTTTGCTCTCTTCACGCACGGAAATTGCAGGGTTCCCTCTCCCCCCCCCCCATTCACTCCGCGGAATGACGATGTTAGAGGGCCCTGAGCGCTCCTGCTCGGTCGTCCAGAATGGCAATCTTCACATCTAGCCCGGTCCTCCCGATTTCGGAACTCGTGGGGCTACCATCCATGAAGTCCGCGTTGGCGCCTCTCCAGAAACCCCCATCCGCCACCCGGGAAGTTAAAGCTTCCACGCCATAGATCAGCTCAGTTTAGTCTGACTCATTCGCCATATACATTGATTCGTAATCCCGACTAGCAGCAGATCATCTCCGTGATGAGTGGCTTGGGATGTCGTACGTTCGTGCCGCGCCGTCCCTTGTCTCTACGGCCCGAGCGCTAGTATGAAGATCATAATTTAAAAAAAGAGCACTTACTTTTTCTCCTCACCGGGCCTCCACGAGCCGTATATCTTCCGTGGGTATGACAGACTCCCAGTCCAGAACTCGAACTGGCATACCACCAATCCGGCCGCACCGAGAGTCTCGCAAGATCAGTAATTTCCGGCACCGGAACTCCCATCCCCACAGTGTTTCTGCCTATTCGCGTTGCGGTCCCTGCTTCGTATTGATAACAGCGAAAAGCCAATCAGTACCCATGTAATAGAGCTCAACTATGATACGCAACATGGTGGGTCATCATCCAGGTAGACAGATGTGGCCCTGTCGAATGGGAGCGGGATTCAATCGCCTGGAAGAGGAATGACCAGTAGTTCCATGTCGGACACGTCAATTTGATCTTTTCGAGATCCCATGGATAGTGCGTTAGACTTCTTCGTTCTGGTATGGTGTGCTCCTAGTTACCCGAGTGCTGCAGTAATTAGGGTTAGGGCTAAGCCTGAAGGGTCAGGTGGAATGGAACAGCCTGGTTACGCGCCGGGGGGGGTCTTAAGCCTCATTCAGACGCTGTAAGTCAAGGAGCCAAGGAAAGAGTCTTCTCCGGCACCTTCAAGTATTTGCTATTGGAACAACAGTGAATAAAGTTCGCGTTCGATTCTCTCTTGTTAGACTGCCCCTAATCTGCGTTACTTCAGATGCTCAGACCCTGCCTTTGACTTGATCAAGTCCGTTAGGAACTGATCTCGCTCCTTCTCGAGCGACTTCATGTCAACAGCCTTTGTCCAGCTCTCGACATTTTCCGAAAGCTGATCCATGTTCTCCGTCGTGAACTCGAATCGATGCTCGTCCATATCGTCCAACCACCCGCTCGCTGCACGGCCAATATGGTTGAGAAAATGCCTAAAATCCCCACCTCCACCGAGAGCGCTGGTCATATACGGTCCTGTCAACGCCCATCGAAGTCCCGGTCCTGAGGACATAGCCGTGTCTATTCCATCGTATATTCAGCAATGTTTGTAATACCGTATGAAGGATACTGCAAGAGGAACGGAGACCAACCTAAGTCTTCGGCGGAGACTATACCACGGTGCACCAGGCTATAAGCCTCGCTCCACACAGCTGCTTGCAGTCTGTTGGCAATGAAGCCAGGCGTCTCCTGCTTTACCAAAATCGGGCTTTTTCCTAGCCAGCGGTAGAATTCTATAGCCCGGTCGACGTACCGTGCTGCTGTTCCGGGGTGGGGAACAATCTCGACCAGAGGCATTAAATGTGGTGGGTTGAAAGGGTGACCAACCAAGACACGATCTAAATTATGAGTACACTCCGTCACGAATTGCGATGAGGGAATGCCAGATGATGAAGATGCAAGAATGGTGTCTTTGCGGGTCCGCGCGTCAAGGTGAGCGAAGAGTTTGCACTTGATATCTAGTCGTTCAGGGGAGTTCTAACAAACGGGCCAGGCCGAACCAGTGTCTCTTAGTTGTCGGGGACCCAAAACGGGACTTTTCGCCCTTCAGTACATATTACTGATTACCAACCTCTTGCACAAAGTCTAACTCTTCCAGGTGATCGTCAATGGAATCGACCCATTTGTAATTCGCAAGGGATGCGTCCTGGCTGAGCCCGATTCTATCCAACGTCGGCCATTCCTTTTCCAAATACGCGACAAGCTTCTCGCGAGCGCCTGGAGCGGGATCTGTGACTATGACGTTTAGTCCTTTGGCGAGAAACAGGGCCACCCAGCTGGACCCGATGACGCCGGTGCCGATTACTCCAACATTCTTAACAGAAGGAAGGGACATGATAAGTCGAGTCTGCGTGAGAGGGAAACCTATGCGGGCACGTGTGGATACGAGGAACACTCAGAATGCGAAGAGGGAAGGATTTGTTAGCCCAAAGGTGACGTTTGCATAGCCATGGCTTGACGTCAGGACAAGCTATCCCCTAGCTCAACCACCCGTTGCACAACCACGGAATCGGCCCGCATGGTACATACGCCAGATCTTGGAACGCCTGTGGAGTACGTTAGTCCGTGCAGCTGTAACGGTGACACCGGCGTCTCGTTGGCAAACTTTGGAAGCAAAAGGCAATATTTTTATCCGAGTGACTCCTCGGAGCAAGGACTTCCCCCAAACTTGAGACAGCCACTCTTGTGCACTAGATCACATGATATGCTCCATTGGCACCGGAGAGCTCCATTTCTGATCATATTTTCCACGACCTCGGGAGGCCACGCAGTCTTACTGCCACCGGGCTGCCGCTTGAGAGGCCAGGTCGTTCCACGGCTAGTCCAGAAGCAGCTACGTAAACGACGCTTCCGAATTGAGGAGATAATCAACATTTTCCAACCACCAACGTGAACCTGAGCGTATATCTAAGGGCCACCTAGGTACTAAGATACGCAAGACGACGCAAAAGGGAGTATATTTTCCCTCCACAGATGTTTCTCCTCTTATTCTATCACACCCGCACGGGCGGAGCTCAGACGGACAGATACGGAAGCCGACTTAGCACGCGCTTTTTCCAGTCACTCAGCGCATCCGAACCAGACACGGATCTATTAGTGAGGTGCCAGCTTTGCATTGCTTGCTTACACAAGGTGTCTTTCAATCCCTGCAGCCTGCTGCAGATAGCTCACCGGCCTTCCCCAGGAGTAGGATGCCTGGCCGATTGCTGAATGCTTATGTATGTATCCGTGTATGTATGGAAAGAATTGATCCACTTCAGTGCAGATCGCATGGTACCTTGTACCATACAATCCCTTTGCACCACTATTCCACACCCGCCAAGCTCTCACTAATGCCACCTTGAGATACGGTTCGCATCTGCATCTCTGCGAGCTGTTTCAGCTCATGGCCAAAGCAGCGCTGAAAATAGGCTCTGCATCCAATCAAGCTCTGTTCCAACTTGAGCTGGCCTGATGAGAAGCCAGTTGAGGGTTCTGTCCTTTTGCCGTTTCTTTGTTTCATGTGAATCGCACAGCAATAGCCAGTCTGTGACTCTGTGCTTCCCGCTCGGGCTTAGGTTGATCCTGCGACATTTATAATACCGGGCGTGCAAAACAGCCTGAGAGTTGAGTAGCTGAAACTGAGAGCGTCTATTACTAATGATCCATGATTACAGCTCCGCTTTCTTAATCAGGAGAGCCTCGAATTAACAAATTTCAATCAGTTCAGGGATGCCTAGAATCGGTTTTACTTTCTACTTTCGATGTTGATCGTGTTTCACCCTGTCAGATATTTCAGTCGAGCTTCTTTAATCTTTACGGTCTCCGTTTATGACTACCTAGGTATCCAACCATATTTTAGGAAGTGTACATATATCTGGAATCTGTGAGGCGCCGCGCAGCGCTTACAAGATCCCTCAGTGCGTACTTAAGCAGGATCTGGGTCCTATCCGCTGAGCGCGGATAGTGTTGGTCCTTTTGGCCTTGTGGGGGAACGCAGGTGATCCAGCTGCACCCCTTACAGAATCATTTACAAAGGCATTCAGCGATAGTCTCAAGTAGAGAGTCACTGGCAACCTGCAAAACGCACAGCAACCGACCCCGACTGACACTCTATCCTTGAGGCTCCACAAATAGAGGAGATATTATGTTTTTGGATAGCAGATGTTGCTAATAAGATCATTCTCTCTTGCTCAATAGAGTTTCTTGATTTAGTAGGCATTTGTAATGGTATAGTGATTGGTTAAAATAGGAAGAATGATTGAAACGTGTGGAAATGCGTGGGCTGGTCCGTTCAGTGCTTTAGCCGGCTTAGATAGCCGGCAGAATTCGATAGTTAGCTCATCCCAGCTGACAATTATTACAACCCGATCACATCGGTACAATGGGTTGGGCAGCCACACGTGGAAAGGTCAAAAGCCATCATCGGCATCCCCTCCAGTCGGGTTCCTTAACAGCCTAGGTTCCAAATAGCCTCACATACAAAATCCATCGTGTCAAAAGTGCCATTCAAACTCCCATTTTCAATTGCCATAGCCATGGACCGCGCCGAAGGCAAGCTATGCGATACATGCAAAGCGACCTTGAACGGAGAGACTCAGATCAACGAATCGGAGGATTACTACGGGGAGGTTGGCAACTTTCCCTTTGACAAATTCCACCACCAGAGCTATCGTGACTTTGCCCTGAGCAAGGAGCGCGGCTGTTTTATTTGCGCCTGGTTGTGGGCGAAGCTGTCCCCTCCGCAGCCTCGGACCGGAGAAACGCCTACTAGGCATGGTTCTGCTCTTGATGGGTTCCGCACATACTGTAGAATCTATGACCGGGAAGTACGGTTCCATGTTGTGTGTCCCTGGGCTGCAGATGTTGAGCTCAATGGTGTGATTGTTGCCAACAAATTAGTTACACCTTCCTGACTGAGGTAGACACTCATACTCAATCTCTTTAGTGCGCATGAATGAAAAAAGGGACTTCCCGTCCCGCTACGCGCATCATCGTCCAGGCTCCCCGCCATCGCCTCCGTGGACCGAACTATATGAATGTCCTTGGTCCAAACTTGATGTCAACATAGGATCCGACCAATCTCTGCAGAGAGTTAAAGCCTGGATTTCGTCCTGCGACAATGGCCATCTGTACTGCCGGCCTCCTAGCCCGCAGGTTGGAACGTATTTCCCTACCAGGGTCATTGACGTTCGCAAGGTCGACAAGCTCGGTATCGTCTATCTACGCAGCAGAGACGAGGTCGAACACAACTATACCACCGCAGGGGGGAAGGAGGCCCAGCGACAGGAGAGATACCCCGCCTACTGGACCCTTTCCCACCGCTGGGGAGATCCAGAGCGGATTCCACAGCTTGTCCTCACATCGGAACCCCACCTTCGAGACGGCATACCCCTGAAGGAACTATCGCCGACCTTCCGCGATGCGGCCCTGCTCGTGTGCCGTATGGGCTACAGGTATCTTTGGATCGACTCGCTGTGTATCTTCCAAGACTCCTTCGGCAACTGGCAACAGGAGGCCAACGCAATGAGGGATGTGTATCTCCATTCGCTGTGCAACATCTCCGCCATCGCTCCATCTTTCGATCCTGGCAGCAGTGGCCTGTTTCGCAAGAGAAAACTGGATACCAGGCTTTTATTTCCTTTCAAGATGGACGAAACACTGCTAGAACCCAGTGGAAAGGTGGTCGACGGACCGTGGATCTTCTGGAATGACTCCGTCTGGACTGACGAGATGGAAAGTGCGCCCCTTAGCTCGCGGGGCTGGGTTGTGCAGGAGCGGTTCCTGTCTCCTCGCATTATTCATTTCACCGAGAACCAGATATACTGGGAGTGCCTCGAGAGCCTGTGCTGCGAGGCAGATCCGACAGGGGAGCTATTCATCCTTGCCGGACAAGGGGCACCATTCTCAAAGAAAATGACAGTCTACAAGGAGGCGAGGCTAGAGCTTGCCAAGGCCATGGCGTCGACGGAGCAGTACTATGAATCCCGCAAGAGGCTTGATTCTGCAAGATACTGGTACAACTCTCAGTGGGGATCCATACTCTCCACCTACTTAATCTGCGCTCTCACCAATGAGTCGGACAGGCTCATCGCGATGTCTGGCATTGCCAAGACCTTTCGAGAGGCCAACGGCGACACGTACCTGGCCGGGCTGTGGAAGCGCACGATATACTCCGATCTCGGGTGGGAGACGAACGCAAGCCAGGGCGTTCAGGTGCGCGTAGCGAGTCGTCGTACGCTCCGACCTGGAGCTGGGCTTCGATCACTGGAGGACACACTCGCCTGGACATGTTGCGCGGGAAGTATGGATTTCTTCCTAGACCGCTCATAAGGCTCATTGAGTCGCGGATTGTGACAGAACCTCCCGGGGGGGGATCTCACTGGACTCCTGCGCTCAGCTGAGCTCGACATCGAGTGTATGCTGTATCATTACCGGCTAGTCAAAGCGTCGGGAAAGCTTTCGGTATACACAGACGAGGGAAAGACGCAGTGCTATTTTGAGAACGAAATGACACGCGGGTGGTCCCTGCACCTCGACACGACAGATCTAGTGCAGAAGCTCGCAGAGACGGGGGACATGGAAGGCGTCTGCATACCAATATGCGGAACGTACGGTGGGTACGGAGATGGCACCAACCGATATCTCATGCTAGAACACGACTCGGGTAGTAGGTTCAAACGTATTGGGTTATTTCAGGGGGGAGAAATTGGTTTTTGGATTAGCGAATGGTCTGGTCAAGGCACACGTATTACGCTTGTATAGCTTGCGCCCTCTTTTTTAAAGAAAAAAAGTAAGCTGCTAGCTATGACTACTAGGTAGTGAAATATTACTATTGTTATAATTAAGCTAGTTGATATTGCTTGTTATTTTATAGTGTAAGGTGGAAAAATAGGAGCTTGTCAGGAGCACAAGAGGTGAAGTCAGGTAGAGAAGACAATATTTACAATAGTTTGAGAAGATAGATGATAGGATTCTGTTTTTGCAAGAACTAAAGCTTGTCAGTGACGAAGTTTCTACAAAAGGGTAGCTGGTTCTGTGATTAGTATTTGTGATATATGAAGTGAAGTTAATACTGCTTATGAAATGGGGGACATCAGCAGTGTGGATATGATTGCTAGTTTGATTGTCACTTCAGGAAGAAAGATATACGAAGATATTGTTTTGCCTGAGTACAAAAGCGGCATAGACCACCGAGAGACACAGACGGCCAGTAAGCAGCAAGGGCCATCAGCATGGCTGTAAGGGGACAGCTGGGTCGCCTGCGCTCCGCAACAAGGCTAAAAAGACCATCATTATCCACGATAGCGGATAAGACCCAGACCCAGCTTATGTAGCGCGCTGGGGACTAGCTGTATCCTTACAATGGCGAACTGTTCCGGCTGGGCCATTCCTCCTTTGACCGTACTCTGACTGACACTGTTACTTGGTTGGAGGCCAGGCCCACTCAGGACATGTATATCCGTTGTGATTAGTCGATGCCAAAATTTCTTATAGCAACCGAATGACCAACGACTGTATGATCGAGGACAGGGGATGAGAGCAGACCAGGTAGATGATTGGTGAACTGGTGCTTCCTTCGGTGTATTTGTCCGTTGTCTCCACTAGTCCCTAGGGACGGCATACATTCACTACTTCATATATGTTGTCTTATCAGGAACAAGGAGGGAATGGACAGTGATCATAGGATGGCACATTGAGTGGCTAACTCAAAGCTCATAGCAGAAAACCTGCAAGAGCTCATATTACCAATTCAAGTGGCATGGAGCATGCAAGTTATGGGAACACTTGTCAATAACCGAATGTAGCTAAGCCAACCATATGACTGCAGGACTGGAGTGGCCCACATGATGCTGCAAGCCTTCCCATTGTTGTCACACTGTGGGTACAATGCCCAGCATTGTTTCTCTCTCCTTTCCACCGGGTCACGTACATAAGGCATGCATGCATGCATGCACAGCCAAAGTAGCAAAACTCATAATCATAAATAGATTATCGGCTGGTGCGGGTTGTCTAAGCCTTGTTATTGTTCTGGAATCCTTGGCACTTCCTTCGAGGCAGGCAGCCTCGGGTTGGACTGGCTGTTTGGACTTCTTGAGACATGGCGAATAGATGTCAGTAAATTTGCATGCGGTGTAGGCGGGATTGTGTTTTAATACCAGTCATAATGGATGGTAATATTTTGCTTTTGGACGAACGACCGTACTAATACAGCGGCACTTCCAATCCTCGCATTGACTGCCGCTCCTGTACACATTCTGTCAGTGTCAGATCAAATGAGAGAGGGAGTAGGATACCATCCATCCAAAGACGGTTAGATGATAGGCTCCAAAGTTGTGTCGTCTCACCGCCTCTGTTCCGCAAGGAAATGGAGAGGAAGGATCCATGACGAGTACCTCTCCCATTGGAGCAGACTAGTAGCAACTCAAATCCATGGGCAGAGAGGGCAAGCTTCGCCTCCACACGGGCAATATTATTAGTATCTGGCGGCTAACTGCCAAGGTACTAGAGTTTCGTAATCAATGTACCAGGGGTTGGAGGCAAATGCAACTAAGGCCGATAACATAAGACCCCCCGCAGCACACTAGGAGGAACGCATTCCAGGTATCATACACGAAGGCAATCGCCTGCGCTCGACATCACCGTGAGCAGCCCATCCAACAGCATCGGCGACTCTGAGCTTGGCGACGCTGCATAATTGGACGCAAATGATGGCCTCCGGCACCTCCGATTATTCCGCAATTAGCTCTCGAGGAATCACCTCAATTGGACATCGTTGCGTGGGCATCATTCTTCTGCGGTGAGTGTGCTGCTCGACAGTCAACGGGCAATCGCGCCACCCGATTCGATTTCGGCCTGTTCGCGTTCAAGCACGATTTCCGCCCTGGGAGACCATTGGATACTGCTCGTTACTTTGTCCTTGGGTACTGGAGCTCGGGATTATTCTATCATTGTAAGATACGCTAGCGATACCTGAGCAAGACAGTCTGCCCACGTCAGATACCGCCCCAAGCCTCCAGGGCTACCTACACATGCAATCCGTACCAGGCAGGTATCATCTAACAGTACCGGAACAAGTACGTAGACAACCTTGCCCAGGTGGCTCGCCTCCCGCCTCTCGATCGGCTCCAGCAGTGTTAAAATAATTAAGCTTTACCTAGGTAAGTTTCGACGTTGCAGGGCCGTAATTCTAGCCAGGTTGTAACAAGTTATTATCGTCTCCCAGGGTGGTATCATCAGTTGGCGACATGCACATGCGCAACATACGAGGCACCTAGCCGACTGGATGCCTGTAATACCACCTAGGTAGCGACATATAATATCCTCATCATATAGGAAGTCATGCCAGCTGTGGCATATAAAAGCTGCCTGAAAATCACCGCCCATCAGAATCCGCTTTGCCTTCCTTGTCTGTTTTCCTGTCCTGACAGTCTCTCCAATTTCACCTCTTCCTTCTTAACGTCATCTTAGCCCATGAAAATCACTAGTAGTAGTACTCCCTCACCAAGCTCCGTCCAACATTCACCTGTTTGGAGCACCATCGACACCGATCGCCCTCCTTAACGGGCCTATTCTTTAATACAGATTGCTACAATCGTTATTGCTTCTTTTCAGTCTATATAGCCATTCCTACAGGCACCAAAATAGCGCCTCAAGGGCACCTCTCCGCTCGTCTCCCGCCAACGTCACTCCGAGCTCGCATACCTACTCGGCCACTTCCGAAGATGGCTAAGACTACCAGCTCTACAAAGTATGACTCCTTCTTATTTCTTGCCTGTCCTCCCTTCTCTTCTTCACTTTCCTTTTCTTCTTCTTCCCCTTCTTTTTTTTTTCTTGGTTTCAGTTTGCTTACTTTCAAGTTCCCCTGCTACTCCTTCTTGTCTTCTATAAGCTCCCCGACACGGTTTGCATACTGACGTCTCTCAAAGAATCTCGACTGGAGACCAAAATATGGCAAACAGCGCAGATTTCCAGTGCATCGGCAGCTGGTCGCCCGAAGAGCCCCCGATCAACTACAAATTCCCTCAAAACCCTCCTTACCACAGCCCTGATCAAGGGGTACAGGCGAACGGAGCCGGCGCTGCAGCCCACGCAGCAGTCGCTGAACCGTTGCCCGCGAACGAGAACCATGCCACTGAATATTCGGCCATGATGGATCAGTTCTTGATGCAAGACCCACGCTCTGAGCCGTGGAATCATGTGGCGAGAATGAGGCCGACGGGCCACGGCTAGCTAATACTAGTACCACACGCTGCGCGCCATTTCCGGTAAGCTATTTTAGGTTCTGCGCACAGCCGGGGAAGAATGCATCACTGAGCTATTAGTCTTCGGGCAGAAACAGAAATAACATCACACGCAATTCATGAGTTGGGAAACAGCCTTTTGTTCGCACGACTGGACCGTCATGATTTCCTGACTCTGACTGGACTGGGTTACTGATACTGTTGCAACACGACGTGGTACCTCCGTATGGGAGCTGACGTATCCCGGGTGCGGTTTACGATCGTCGCCGCGGTAGGAGCTTGAGGTCGGTGACGACGCGGAGGCTCTTCGATCACAGGGGCAAGTAGGTCGTCGGTTCTCGCCGCGGACCGGGAAGGGTATTGGGTTTGCTATAATCGTCTATTTTTCCTATCGCTTAGTATCAACGTAGCTAGATCTCCGCTGCCCGACCGGTGAACTTGTTGTGGAGCTCGCTTGTGTGGACCCAGACATGATGTAATGATCGCGGAGAACGAACCCATCAGGCACCTCTCTCCGGTCCGTGCGTTATCTGTCTCTCTGCAGAAGCCGTTTCACGTGAGCGGTCGGGCCGACTTAAATTAGAAACAGACGTGACAATTGCTCTTTTTCCATCATCCCGGCTGCATCGAATGTAGAGAGCCCTACCTGGTCTCAACCTGTTGCAGCAAATCAAGCCACGATCGCAAGACAGACATCCATCCCGTTATCCATCATGATCCCATTGACCACCCAGGCAAATGCTAACTGGCCGCAATAGCAAGCTAATGCCCCCACTTGCCCCCACTTCCGGACCAATGCCCTGCGGCGACTCCCGATCCTGCCTAGCCAACTGGATCAAACCGGGCACTTCTCCCGTCCCTTGATTTGATCTCTCTTAAGTCCGCTGCGTGCTTCTTCCAACCATCACAAGATCCCCCGGGGAAAACACAATGGGGCAACCGGGCCGGTTGCCCCAGGTAGGTATCCATATTTTCTCAGGCATGCCTCACTTTGACGGCCCCATCAGAGCCAGATCCGACGTCCGATCTCGGGACTCCTCTCGTATACATCGGAAGCTATTAGCGCGGATTTTTGCATCACTGTCCTGCATTGGGGCGTGCGGGGAGTGGGTTATCTTACTGTTCATCGTATATGCAGGGCTTCTCCGTCCTTGTTATGACTCGCCACCTCGCGGTTACGAGACGTGCATGGATGGGGGGGGGAAGCAACAAAAGTCCAGACGAAGGTGAGACAGATAGATGGACGACCGGTACCAGCCCGGATCAAGCACCCGGTTGTCTTGTGACGGGGGATGAAGAAAGAGCCTGATAGGTGACACAATACAGTACTCCACTGGAGCGGTTAGTGGGACCACTGCTGGCAACGGGTTGGGACCCCCTTAAGTACTCCACTGTAGCAGTTAAATGGGCCTTCTCTATCTGCAAATGTACCACATCAACGATACTATGGTCTGCATAGCGAGGAGCTGCAATCTTGATTGGGAACACATATTCCCAGCAGTTAAGTGGGGTCAGAAAGTGTCAGATGGACATACTGAAGTTCAAGTCTGTCTAGCACCACTTAAGTACTCCATTGGAGTGGTTAAGTGGGACCGCTGCTGGCAACTATCCACAGGTAGCAGGAGTTCAACTGGACCCACTTAAGGGGAGATGACTCGGTTTCGTCGCGGTGGACTTGCTTTCTGTTGGAAGCTCCGAAATAGGAGCAAAAGATTTTTTGCCCCCTTTGTCCTGCATAAATGTTTCAGCCCTAAAGCGGATGCTTCGTGACGCCATAGTGCTGTACGTGCTGCAGGTGGCGAGTAGCTAATTAGTTGCTCCAGTCTCGCGCGTTCGAATCAGAATAACTCCTTGATTCCGTAAACCTACTTGTACCGAGGTAGGTAATATTACATGAGATCCCCTGGTTAGGCAACCTAATTACCGTTCTGCAGTTGCTCTCCCTCTGTCGACGTCATCCCCTTCATGTTCGCTTCGTAGTCGGGTCCTGTGATGGCTGTCTGATAAACAATAGCATTACGCATTTCTCACATCGGTTTCTGCCGGCCTTTCGGCATTCAGGTCCCTCCGATCTCGGGTTCCTGGAGATCAAACTCAGGAGCTGGGTCTCGCCACCATGGCGTAGAGCGCTTAGTCCCAGGGTTTCGGGTACGGTTGTCAGAGGTTCCACAGCGCTCCGTCCCCCGGTTCGTTGCCTACCTGGAATCCATGGATCCCTGGACTGCGGAACCAGAACTCTGCACATACATCCCGTATGCATAATGCAAAGCGCTGTACCACATTGCGACTTCATCCTGCCGTTACCCAGATTGCTGGTCCTAGTTGTCGCCTCGTTGGGATATCATTCCACCTGTTCCCTAGACAAATTAAATTCGAACATAGATGATCGACAGTCCTAGCACAGCCATCATCCGTCAGGGGAAAGACCGGTGGGTGCTGGATTGCTGATGGCTTATTGGCATGAAGATCGCTTTGGGCGTTGAACTAGTCACATGATGGTGCTCGGGTCCTCTCCTCTCTACCTGTACTGTTGTGACTACTATCTATCTAGTAGTACGTACGATCAACGTAAGCAAATTATTCCTGTCGAGTAAGCAGTTCTATGTCAAGCCCGTGGCCCAGTGGCTGTTATGGCTGTCGAGCTCGGGCTTCTCCAACCGGTGTTCCAGCAAGACCCAAGGCCAGGGGAGTCCACACGCACGGTGCGTTCCCAAAAGGATGTATGGAAAGGGCATCCGTCTTCTTCATCACGGGGCTCTCTGATTTGATTGTACAGTGGTTCCTTTCGCACTAGACCCGCTTCCACTAGGCAGCACCTGGCCCAATGGATGGCTCCAAGCCGAACTCCAGACATCATCATCATCTTTGTGGCCAATTCCTCTTGGATAGGAGGTGACACGGAGTACAGCAATCTCAACGAGGCCTTGCCGTATTGGGTGTCAATTTTCTGATCCCGGACGCTGCTGTTCCTGAGCTTCTGGTATACGGAAGGCAGCTATGTCAAGGAGGACCATTATGATGCCCCGCTTCTGCGTCTGATAATCGGTGTCCGTCCTACATGATGGCAAATTGGCAATATTTAGGGCTCAAATATGCTGCCGAGTTGGGACATTCCACGTTCAATGATAGCCTTTTGACAACCACAAAGGACGATGTAAGACCCCATATCTCCACAAAGTGCTCTGACACGTTTACCATGACTCCTCGTCCCGATTCCGGCAGATGAGCGTCTCGACGGGCTCAACCTGCATTTACTCTAAGAACCTTTCCCTTATGCCTTGGTGGAATGTCAACGCCCTGGGCCAGACCTGGGGGTTCGAGCCGAACTATCCCTGCTGCACGTGAACCATCCCAAGGGACATCCAAAGTTCACCATGTAGGGCTATCTGAGGAAAGGAGATACAGGACTCCTCTGGGGACTGTTGAGTCCTGGCCACCTCCAGACCAAAATCAGTAGCAGTGCAATCTTCATTGACTGCAACAAGGATTGTTATTTCAATGACATGTTCTTGGTACACTATTAACAGTAAGACACTCTTCAACTTCTATATCTGGATCCCTCAGCAAGATCTATTATCTCCATCAAGAGTGCATTATTAATATATCCAGTAGTGCAGACAAGAATGTTTTCAATGTCATGTGCTTGACAAAGGATTCAATTATATGTAACTCCTTTGGGGATGCTATGAATTGTGTTATAGGTCACCTTAAAGTCTTCTACTGCCCACAAATGTAAGGCTTTATGCCTGAGTAAGAGACAGAAACCCAACTGCAGCTCTTGTATGTGATCTCAATGTAGGTATCATATCATGTCTTGCAGTCCGAGCATACAGGGATCATCATCTGGGGGAGTGTCCCGATCTATCTTTTCCGGTACCAGCTTGCAAGCCTGTGTGCCCTGGCCATCGAAATGAATGACAGGGCGACTGCCTTTTTGACGTCAATGGGGTCCTTCTGTCAGTAGGGCTGCTGATTCGACGAAGCGCCCGATAGCCGTGGTGGGGGCCTGCGCCCATCTCGGCCATCGAGATGGGTTTCCTGGAGGCCTTGTCAATTAGAATTCGACGGGAAGATCGGAAAGGCAGGGCGGAGCCTATGGGACTGGTCACAGTCAGCTCTGACATGAAGCATGATTATGGTGCCCATCCTATGGCTCATTGTCTGCTTTGGCACTGAGTGCGTTTTGAGGCGGATGACAAGACCAGCGGCCGTACTGGAGGCCCTCTTTTCGGTTATTGAAGGATACATGCATGTGCTGTAGCATTTTCTGAAGAGAATAGCAGATATGTGTCTCCAGAAGGGTGTCTAACGCATATCTTTTGAAGTTCCAGGCAGACCCGCCTTTGGAGCGGATTACTCATCAGTACTTCGGAGAAGCCGCTGATGTTTTTACCCGCGCGACCCGAACATCGTCCTTTTGTGGAACCTTTGGGGAGCATCCGAGATCTAATTAAGCATATTATTAACAGAAAAGACAAGAGATGCATGTCTCATTGGCCGTTGTTGCCTGGACACATGTACCTGCGTACCGGAAATTTGCACTCCAAGGCTCCGCCAAACGATATCGATATTTCGACATCTGCCATGCACGAGCCTCATTTCCGAGATCCTATCTACTATCTTCTTGATTCAGCACAGCCACAGCCACAACGCACTGTGTGGCAGTGACTCTCTTATCTTTGACGTTTCCTGCCAGTAATTACAGCCTCGTTGGCCCCCGACTCGCCCCGGCAAAAAAATAGTAAGCGAGGTGACCTGCAGGTCTAATGCATACCATCAATTTCATTTGCTGCTGACTAACCAAGGCATCGCGTCCTTAGTGTCCTCGTGTGCTTGTGAGCCTCGCGGGGATTCTTCCTTCGTAGAGTCCCCGACTCCTGTTGTTACGGCTTCCCATAACATGCCATGGCATTGGGTAGACTGCGAGCGACTCTTTCTTTTCGTAAGAGAGTTCCCATCTCTAGATGCCACCAGCCGCACCGATGGGTGACGATCCGCTGCACTCTCTCTGCGATGCGTTTATCAGCAGGCTGAAGGATTGCATCAAAGAGAACTACGATCTCAAGCCCTTCTTCCCCAATGACACCGCAAACGATATCTTCAAGAGCAATCAAAGAGACTTGCGAGACCTTCTCCAGCACCTTCTTCTGGTTCCTACGCCCCACGTATTATCCAGCATCGTCGACCGCATACTCGGGAACCTCAACAACGTTCTCGCCATTCTGTTGTTGCTCCGCCTCCCGCGCAAGTACCTCCAACAGTATGTACGGATGATTATCCAGTGGGATACTGTTGGGCCGGGTCCCATTCTCAGCGACCAGGATCTCCCACTGACTCCAGATGACGCTAATCGTTTATTTCCCTACCGCGGGGACGACTTTTTTCTACAGCAATTCATGTTTTGCCCGGTGACGCTCAGACAATTCGGCGAGGCCTCTTACCGAGACTACAGAGATCGTTGTCCGCTTCCTTATATTAGTCAGGAGCCGATCGGTGAAGGCTCATATGGTCGCGTTTGGAAGGTCAAGATCGCGAAACGTCAGTGGGAGTGGGAGGATGGACGCAACGACCGGCCCCGCTTACTCGCCCGAAAGGATTTTGATATCGACCGCAAAAGCTCGTACGAAAATGAGAAATTGGTGTTGGATATGATTCGGAAGCAGCACACTCAGCACTTGAATGTCGTGGTTTCTCTTGCCAGCCTGCAGCATGGGCCTAGGCTCAGCCTCTTCTTCGACTTGGCGTCCTGCAACCTTTGGGAATATCTCAGTGGGAGCGACGTTTGCAGGACGCTGGATTCCTACCCAGGCGACTCTCATAAACCCTCGGATTTGAGAGGAAAGATCAGCATCTTTCGACGAGCCCTTGACGTTGCGGGAGCTCTGCAGTTTCTGCACGGTCAATTCCAAAATGACGAATATAAAAATGTCGTCTGCTACCACCTCGACCTGAAGCCTCACAATATCTTGGTCTTCAACGCGTATCACCAAGATGAGCAATGGAAGATTACTGATTTCGGTCTCTCTCGAGTAAAAAATTTGATAACCTCCAACGGCGAAGTCCCGACATTTCTTCCGTGGATCAAGCGCGCCGGTGTGCCTGGAACAAAAAATCGGCGAGGAGAAGGGACTTACCTCGCGCCCGAGGCTGCCCGTGACAAAGGCGAAGTGAGAATGCAGAGCGACATCTGGAGCTTTGGTTGCATACTCAGCTTGGTTCTTTCCTACATCGATGGCGGTCCAGACAGCGTGAACGAATTCCAGAATCGACGTTCTAAGCAACCAAACAATGATTGTTTCTATGTTGCTGATAGCAAAGGCACTAAGTATGAATTGTCTTCAAAGGTTATTGACTGGTTCAGCACACTTCAAAGCAACGCCAAGAAGAGAGGTGCACCGGAAGATGCTTTTTTCCGTGAAACACTCGAATTTCTCAGGAAGGAAGCCCTAAACCTGAGCTATTCTCGGCGGCCATCTGCGAGAGAACTTTACCGCGAGCTATGTAAAATAAGCTCTCGTTTCGACGGCGGACAGGAGCAAAGCATGCCGCCGCCAAGTCCACGCAGAATATTCCGAAGCTTCCCAAGAAACTTGTTCCGACAGCCAACTATGAAGCCTCAGAACCTGGACGTTTCTGGTATGGTTGGAAGCACTTTCTCCGCTGGTGGCAACTATTTGGCATTCTACTCAGGCCGGAAGATCGACGTCTTCATCGTAGAACATATTCGACAAGCTGCCACGCTCCACGACCTTGAACCGACATTCTGTTTCCCCGCAAGAACTGGGCCGTGGGAATGCTGCGTGATTAACTCATCTTATCTCTGTGCTTGGCCTCAGGCCAGGTCCTTTGAGGTATGCGCAAGCTAGCCAAATAAGTTGCTCGGAATCACAATCGCTCTTGTAGCTAACCAAGCCAAGTGTTATATATACAGCATACCTGATTTTCAGTCGACCCAGAAAGTAGGGATAAGAGTATCTTTCGAAAACATCGGGCCGATCCGAAAAGTAGCTCTGTCCCCGGATGGCAGGTTTGCTGCATTTGCCGCACTGTCTTCACCCACCGTGCTATCTTCACCCGGCTCCACGGACTTTTCTACTGTTGTTTTTATTTACGAAACCAGACATTTGATAGATCGGTCTTTCGAACTGTGGGTTCTAATTGATAATTTATATGGCAATCGTTACACTTTATGCACCACGCACTAACTCATGTTAGCCACCTATCCCCGCCCACTAGCAGATCTAGCTCGCTGGCGTCAATGACATCTTCTAATCGGAGCGTTGGAGGAACCAGTCGCGCGGATCCACGATTGCATGCCGTTGGTCGCCTCAAGCGTGTACTGTCTTTGACTTTCTCCGCCGACAGTCGTTACCTCAATATGTGTGCCCAGGAGGAGGCTCACTCAGACAGGATTTTGGTTCAGGTATGGGAGCCAGCTCGTGATTTGGTTCGAGATAGATTCCCGATTCACTACAAGGTAAAAGCCAAGCTCCACGCCACATTTATGCCTGCCATGGGAGCAATGACACCAGGGAATTTTGCGCTGACTAGTCCTGATAGGGCTGGGATTATCTATCCGGGACAAACTTTACGGCATGCACGTTGTTCAACAACTCGCCCACTTTGATCATGGTGCTCCAGCGTCAGCAGATAGTTAGGATCCCGAACTTGGAGCGGAAATCCCAGACGTCAGAAATACTGAAATCGATTCGTCTGCATAATGTCTTTGTGCAAGACGACGACAGTTCAATAATTCTTGTTGGAGACAAGGGCAATGACAGCACCCGGGCTCTGCGGGTCTACGTGATACCGGCCTCTAGCGATGGTCGATCTATAGAACCTAGAGAGGTTTTTGAGACCGACATACATGACTATGAACCGTCAACGGATTGCACTACTCTTACGAGCAGCAACAGTAGTGGCAGGGGAGCGCTGCTCATAGCCACTCGTCAGGGAAGATTCGTCCAAGTCGCTATTCCTAGAGAGACATGATTGGTTATAGGATCGACCACCTGTGAACGATCATATCATGTCATTTTCAAACGCCATGAAGCAATCCCCGAGAAAGTTGTTGGTATATGTACAAATTCCGGCGGTATCCTTTTTTGCACCCGAAAACGCCACCATACTGAAAATAATCCTCGGCTCCAACGCTCATTCTCATATCAGACGTCGTAAGTAAGCCCCTGGCTCTTGGTCGCCATGTGCCTTCTGGCCATGCTTCTTCGGTTTCTGATCCACCAGTATATGACAGTTATAGCTGTGAGAGGAACGGCGATAACCACCCAAATCCAGAACTGGCGCGACATTACAAGATTATTGGATTGGTCCATTTCAAAAAATGAGTTCATGCCAAGGACGGTCTGGAGACAATTAGTGTCTTTGCCTTTTACCCTCGCCAAGGGGGCGGGGGGGAAATGGACTTACGGCTGCGAATGTCGGTGGGAGATAAATCAGCGTCACGACCGTGATTACCCTCACGGTGGAAGAATCATCCAGACTCGACATGGTTAAGCCTAGCGTATACTGGGAATTTTTAAAGGAGAGCGTATCGGTCAAAGTCTGGGCAGTTCTCGCGGCTCGACTCTGGAGAAATAGGGTGTGTTGCATATATGCCTCCAGTTGTCTCGAGTAGTTTTTCAAAAGATATCCCATGTCGGATGCCTGTTCCTCTTGGAAAACCTGAGCTTTGGCCAAACAGTTGTTGGCGTGGCGTATCGTGTCAAAGATTTGGTTTGTCAGGAAGAATATGGATCTCAAAGGTAAAAAGCGATTTTCAATGTGCCGGGCCGACATAAGAGTCTGGTGGTTGACGTATAGTGGCTCCTCAATGTGTTGAGCCATTGCGATATTGGACTGTATGCCATTGTCAATAAAGGTTTTACAATTGGAGCATCTTGTTTGTTACGGGCCCTGTTGTCCGTAAAACGAGATTAATATTTCGAATGCAGCTTACCAGTTCTAGAACTTTAGCCTCGTAGTGAGCCATATAATCCCTCCACAGGGGGAAGTAGGTTGCAAATAGCACATTGTGTAACAACAAGGGATGCGCCCTGATTTTCGCGCACTCAGCAACAGAGTCGAAATGCTGGCTCAGCCGGGACTGAAAGGGTGATTCCTTCGTCGGGTGCAAGATGATGAACATGGAGCTCTTCGTCCTGAGATTGTATCTCTGGTAGACGCCTGTCTGGCGCAGAGACCATGGATCTCTCTCATCATCGACAGCTTTCTGAGCAGCGTACTTGAAATCGTACGCGAGTTCTATATTTCCACAAGAAAGTTCGTAATTAGTCTCTGCAATGGGAAATACCTTTCTGAACCTTGCGCGACAGTGTTTTCCTCACCGATGGTTTCAGCGCCGCGCTTGAAGAAAGGCGCACTGCCGAACGCTTCTTCGACGGCCCTACTCCTCTGGAAGAAACATAGTATGACCTCGAAAAATTCCGGAGATACAGAGTTTGTTTCCAAGATCGAGTAGAGAAAGTGCTTTGTAATATTCAGGGGTCTCCAGGAGTTCGACTGGTTGATAGATCTAGACGGGCGATTTCAACAGTCAGATGCTGGAATCAATCATCGAACGCTTACACAAATATTAAAAAAAAAAAGGCTTCTTACACGATACGGAGGGATGGAGAATCAGATTCAATTTGATGCGCATTTGTGTATGCTTGGAACCCAGAGGGTGACGTGAAGGTTCTCGTGGTTGCTGGAGAAAAGCGCGTTTTCCTGGGTCAGCCAGAAGGTTCCACTCTCCATCCATGGGTCAATCCGATTCATCGTTTAACTCCCGGACTAACCGCTATTCAGGGCATCGATATCAATCAAGTCCACTTTTGTCATCGATTCATCGTTCCTGCAACATTTTCTCGAATCCAGCCGCTTCCAGAAGTCGCCGGGGTACGCGGCTAGGGATGCCGGGTCGAAGTCGAACTGAGGGGTCGCGAAGCCGCCGTCTTCCATGTCGACCGTCATATTTTGTCTTGTCGGCAGTCGCTCCAGTTCCGTCACTTCATTTAATAGGGACATGAAAAAAAAGGGAAGGGAAATGAAGGTAAGGGATGATGAAATTAAAATTAGAATGTTCTTCGAAGCGACGGAAGATGAGGTTTATGTTTATGAGCCGATGAATAAACTGACGTACATCATTTATAACCGAAACAGGCTAAAGGTTGAGAATGGGCAGAAAAATTCGAACAACTCGAAGAAGATGATGAAGAAAAAAAACGCCTTATGCAACCACACTAATTTGGCTTCAGCCATGCACTGCAGAACTTTGATCCTCCTCAGGAGACACCGTTGGCCATTTCCTAAACAGATTTAGTCCAACAAAAATTCTTTCACACCACTAGTATGATGGAATTATTCGGTGATCTCACTGGAAAGAAGGCTGGCTGTTAGCACAGCCTCAAATTGGGGGGAATGATTTTTTGCGCCTCATGAGCTGGGCGCGCTTAGGCGGACAGCCCAGGCGGTAAAGCTAAAGCAAGGGTGTAGTGCTCACTCAAGTTCGTCCTCGGTCACATCCCGCGGAGCGTCAAAAGACCAGACCTCTTGATCGTACTGACCGATCTAGATCAGATTATGCCACGGGCTAAATGGGGGGATTCAGTGGGCCTTGCTTGGCCCCGGTATACATACTCGAATGTGGAAGTCCCTCCCTGGATGATCTGGAAACAGCCTCTCCAGAAGGCCTTGGAGCCTTGCTCGTTGTATGTATTTATTGGACACTAACTGTCGCCGTGATGAGGAAGTGGAAGACGATGTTGGGGTTGCTCTATTCATGGATACGGAAAGACCACTGAATGAACGGCGGAGAAGTGAACTCATTCTCCTCGCTGACGGCAACTAGTAATAGGATGGGCGATCCGTTCTATTAACCCCAGCGTTGCTCAATTAGTAATGAGAACTACTGGACTTACGGGGAGGAGTGCAGCAGGCTGATCGTCCAAGAATAATGAGTCGTGTGAAATCCGCTTCCCTTCGATCTGGTCTGAGGAAGTCTGTCAATTCTAGTACTGTATTGACGTCGGAAATCCCCGGCGGATGGGACCGTGCGTCGAGGAGGATTTCCCTTATATCAACAGCCAATATTAGGGTTCTGAGCAGCCGGCTAATCGGCGCTAGGTTGCAGCACGAAGGCAGTGCCGCAGTTGAAGGTGGAGGAGAATGAATAATAATAATACGAGGACCTGCAGCCGAGTGCTGTGAACGAAATAAATACGGTGGCCCTTGACAGTTCGGCGGTGCGGCTCTGCAGGCTCTGCCACAATCGCTCCAGCCTCGAATCCTCCCCCCCTGTACACTCGTTCGTCCTTCAATGGATCCAGCTCTCTCTCCTTTATGTACTGCGCCGTGCTCCGTTTGACGGCTTCCATTTGAAATACCATGAATTGTGCCGGGCGCTACTATTCTACCTTGGCTAATTTCCACAGGCTGTCAGGCCGTGCGGCACGATGGCTCAGTCCTGGCCCTCTGAGCGCGATCCTGACTCCCCTTTGAACCTTCTGAGAGGCATCGATTGGCTCTCCAACCTTGGAGCTGTTCCACAAGTGCCCGAAGAACGATATGAGCTCGAAGAACCAGCTGCGCCTGGAGCCCCAACTCCTCTGTCAAAACAACCGACCGACACGCTGAGAGAACGGCTTGCTAGCGAAAATGCGGATGACTATCCCGAGAGGTCTGCGACCTCCACTCCTGTGTCTGATCGAAGTGGAATGCAAGTGGATGTAAGTGGCCGCACAGTGAAGTAAGTAAGCACATGCTAGGCGCATTCAATATTTCTCAGTTCCTGTTAACATAACCTCTCCCTGCATATAGCCGGAAGCTGCGTGGGATTCATATCTTTGTAAGAAACCGATTTCGAGGAGCTTACCTCCTCCGTTCACGTATGTCATTCTGACCATTCAACGCTACACAGATGATTACCGTTGGTGGTGTTCTTGGGGTCGGACTCTATGTCAAAAGCGGCAAGATCCTCCAAATAGGAGGACCCGGAGCAGTTCTCATTGCCTTCACGGCGATGGGACTGCTGTCATGGACAGTAATGCAATGTCTAGGAGAAATGCTGGCGCTATGGCCGATAGCTGGTGCACTGTTTGAATTTGTTGGCACATTCGTCGACCGAGAATTGGGCGCAGCGGTTGGGATGTCCTATTGGTGAGTATTAACCTCACCAAAGCGGCTTCTGGCCCACCTATCCATGGATAAGCCCGTGTCAGCCCTGGGATAGTCGTTCATGTAGCGAACTGACCCGGCCACACTCAGGTTCACATACGCTATCAATACCGCTGCCATCATCTTTGCTGCGGCAGGTGAGATGAGTTTCTGGGATCCGAACAAGACTGTGATGGGTATCACCATGTTCTTGATAACCCCAATTTGTCTTGTGGTGTTAAATAGCTTCGGAGTTGAAGTATTCCTCCCCCCCCAACCAATGAACTGGCTTAATGGAGACTGACATTTGCAGGTATACGGTTGGATCGAAGTCGTGGGCGGTGTTTTGAAAACTGCGGGCCTCATTGCAATTATTGCCTGCATGATCGCCATCAACACAGGAGGTTTGTATTCTGGACATTCCAAGGGTCAGAAGACGCTCGCAGCTAACAAAGAGAGTAGCTGGATCTGAGAATGATGCAATTGGCGCCCGGTGTGAGTAGCCTAGCGAGCGCTGAGATCGAACCGTGGCAAGTACGTTTCTGACAACTTTGTAGATTATGGTGGTAATGAGCACCCAATATTTAAAGTCTCTGAGTCGGTCGCTGACGATTGGGCCACAATTCTCTTGTAAGTTGGGAGCGATGACTTTTTCTTTTTTAACAACGCTGCAGCGCACTGATTTGAAGTAGCATCTCATTGTCGATAGCCATTTTCGCATACATTGGCGTCGAAATCGCTGCTGCGGCCGCCCTTGAAGTTCGACCCGAGAACCACTCACGACCTGATCGAACGTACGACTGGACTCTGCGACAGGTTTCTGTCCGATTCTGTGTTACGTGGTCGCCGTTTATTGCGTTTGTTTTATACTTTGTAGCAGGACTTATGATGACTTTCAACGTCCCTTCCTGCAATCCCCTGTTACCTGGCTCCAACGTTCAGCCACCTTATCCGAACGATTCGACTTGCTGGCCCAATGCTGACAATTTGAACCGCTCGACCCATTTGTTCGATCCCACCAGATTCATCCGTTCAGCCGGTCTGACCAACTCTGCAAATACGGACAATTCGACTAGTTCACCCTTCCGCAGTACCCAATCGGGCTTCGTGCTGAGCGCCATGCTCTCCCTGATTCCAGGAATGGCCGACTTCTTTAATGCTATTTTGCTCATGACGGCCATCTCAGCAGCCAATACTAATCTTTATGTCGCTTCCCGCACTCTGTTTGCACTCTTTCGCAAGCTAGAAGGGGGAAGATTCAAGTGGCTTGCCTTTTTTGGACGCACTAATAGGTATAAAGTACCGGTGCGAGCCATGGTTCTGTCCTGCATGTTTATCTGGGTTCCATGCTTGTACCTGATTCAGGATGGACGCTCACCAAGCATCGCTATCTCGAAGGTAGGAACTTAGCACCCGCGAACAAATACTGCACTATTGCCTGCATCCCCTCCTAACAATTTATCCAGCTACTAGATATTTTGTCACAGACCGGCTCCATCGGATGCCTCATCGTGTGGACCTGCGAGACATGGGCCTTTATTCGGTTCTACCATTGGTGAGATTACCCTGAGGATAGTATAATAAATCTTGGCGGTCTGTGGCTTTCTACTAACACGACTGTCCTCCATATAGCATGCAAGTCCATCGGGAAGAGTTAAACAAATCGCCCGAGTTCGCGCACGTGTGCAGGTTTCCTAGCCACACCACCCAGAGTCTTTATCCGTGGCGCTCTCATGGCCAGCCGTTGACCATGTATGCGGCACTATTCGGGTGTCTCTTTATTCTCATCGTGGCAGACGGTGCAACATTGTGGAAGTCGTTCAGCGCAGAGTCGTTCCTAGTTGCCTATCTCGCTGTGAGTCAAACCTTCCCCTCGCTCACGAGACATATGCCGGCGTATACATACATGTGCCTTAAACTGCGCATATCCGTATATCACGGCCGAGTGGGAAGACAAGCTAACGTCACCCTGGAAAATAGCCTATCTGCTTCATTGCCACATACTTGACACTGAAGGTCTACAAGTACGGGCCACGACACATCAAATGGCAACTGGAAGATCTGTCAAATGTGAACGTGGTCAAAAGGAAGATCGAGGAGCTGGATGATATCAAGGAGCGGGCTACTGCTCGGGATAATGAGAAGGAGGAACCCATTGGATGGGGTAATCTGTGGGGACGTGTCTGAAATGCTGCAGCTCGCTCGTCTAACAGATATATTCGCTACGATTACACGCATGTCATGAATATATGTAAGTAATAATACCTTTTGAGTGTATATGGAATTTATGAATTCGCCGCTCACCTCGGATGCGCTGTTTCTTCCGGGATGGGAATGATTAACAGCACTCAGTGGAGTCTAATGACTCTATTGAATTCACCTTAGAATACATGATAGTGATATACGTAGAATAAACCAGGAAGGTTAAATATGTGGGTTTGCCGCGGCCGTAGAGAAATGACCCCGATTCAAAACGCCGGGAGACATGGAACGGTGTCCCCTAACCAGAACGAAAGCTGCAGAAAGAAAAGAGCCGAAAAAGGATTTTAGCTTATTTTGCATTGCTGCAGTTCATTTGTTATGTATTAGGAAATTCCGGAACGAGTCCCAATGGTCCGAGTCGGTGTAGCTACGAGGAACTGTCAGCGCACATCGTCCCAATTCAAAACGGCAAAGTCACAGCCCTGCAATGCCGGCTGGCCAGCGCCAGACAGCAAGAGACGAAGCGGGAGGCACATACATATACACCATACTAGATCTCAAGCTCGATGCAAGACTCTCCGGGTACCAGCGGTAGATGTACATGACGGCGGCCCACGTAACGCTCGCGAACACCGGCCATGCGTTGTGGGTAATTTGTGATCGGGCTTCCGGTGTAATAAGGCCAGATAATGGATGCATGCCCGGTTGGATAGCAAGTCGAGCCAGGGCAAGCATGACACGGGCAAAGATGTAGATGACGATCTAGTCGAATTCATAATTTCATCAATAACCGATTTTCAGCCCCTCTTTTTCTTTTCCTTCTTCTCTCTTTCTTCACACTATCATCCGATGCAATGCAATTGCCACGCACCTGCTGACTGAGACTTCCTCGATTCCGGCCGAATACGATATATCCCCCTAGCAATCCCGCCACAAAGCTATCGTATCGGCTCTCTTTCACGGCTCCGGACATGCTGAGATTGCGTAGTAGAATCATGGTACCCTTGTATACGAAGCAGAAGGTAGCGAGGTTTCGTGCGTGTTGGCGCGTGGCCCTTAGGACAAGTCTAATCTTTTCTCGAAATCTATAATTTAGGACAGACGCAGCGGCGGAATCAGCACTGCTGATAGCCTTGAACAGAAAAAGAGGGTGCAAGTGCAATGTATCCGGGAGTCTTACGTTCCCGAGCGGAAGAGGAATATCATCCTATAGCACACCAGTTCAAGTCAGTTTAAATCAGAAAAGTTATATAGTCAAGTCCCTTTTCAGCAGCGAGAATCAAACCTACACCAGAGCGTGCGGAAACCGCACTTTGGCGCCGTAAACGACGCCATTCCTTGCGCCTTTCACCAGACTAAGAAGCGGCGCAAGGTCGGGATTGACGACCAAGGCATCCAGACGAGCCTGCGAAGTCAGATAGCGACTCATATTAGCCTTTGCGCGGACTGTATACCTATGCGAAAACAGGTAGTTAAATCGGGTGCATACTATGAGGGCGTCCATGGCGTCACTTCCGCGGCCGGACCTCGGGAGGTACCGACGTCAGCTCGTTCGGGTTGAGATCGGGGAAGAGACTATCGGATTCTGGAGACGACCATGGGGGAAAAGGCGTACGGCTCGACCTAGTAGACAAGAACTGAATAGCGATTAAGAGATCTCGGCAAGTGTGGAGTGTCATGGCCGCGGGCAGGATTGACGGCCCCGAGGGGATCTGCCCGCGGCGTTCCTCAGGACCGAGGCATGTGGTCCCACGTCATGGTCACGTGGACTCTCACTGCCAGTGTAGACCAGTGTACGTACTACAGAGTACAACTGCATAGAGCACGAAGACAAGCTCGGAGGCGGGCATATCCAATGCTTTGGGAAAGGAATAGGACAATATGCGTACATGCATGCAAGCATGCAAGGATTGCATGGTAAATACTAGCATGCTCTTCGAACAACGACTGCAGAAAACAACCCAACAACCAGCCAGAACGCCTCACACGGATGGAAAGCTGTCAAAGCTATAACAAGGTAACGTACACTTTACAGTTTCCTCCTCTTCGGACCCTCATCATCAGAAATCTCGTCGACATCCATCACGTCCAAATCCTCCTCATCATCCGAGCCCACCCCGGCACGCCGCTTCAATCCCTTCATCTTCCTGGTTTGCAGGCCACCAAGGTCCTGCTTGCCCAGATGCACGCGACCGATCTTGTCACCGATAGAATCCATGCCAATGTTCTTCTTGGTCTTCATGTTCTCGTTGGGCCGCTTGCCTTGCTTCATGGCCTCCTTCATAACATCCTGCGGCGCCTCGCGCACACGCCCAACCCTGAAGTCGAACTTGGGGCCAACCTCATCCAGCTCAATTCTGGGAAGCTTGTGACCACTTCGCTTCGTCTTAATCTTATACCAGCGCAGGTGGATGACTGGTGACAATCCTTCGACTGGTTCCTCCGCGGCAATCATCATCAGATACTGCAGCCCTTCGACGTCAATCTTGTCCGTCTCCTCGCCCTTAAATATATCCAAAAACATGCTTTTCAACATCACATGTGCTGTTGACGTGGGATCATCCCATGCGCTGCCCGCGAACAGCATCATGGGCCGCAACCCGACCCCAATGTGCATCGCCAAGTTGTTCATCGCTGGGATCTGTTCGCCGTCCGCTGTGGGGATAAGTAGCAACTCGCACATATCAAGCATCCGGGAATTGTATACCCGCATCAACGTGATGCAGTTTGGGCGCTTCTTGTTGCTGCTTCCGAATACCACGAGGGCGCAGTCATTCTTGTTCGCTAGAAACTCGAGACTTTCTACACTCTCAAACGGATGGACGTTTTCGTTCTTCTTGTGGAATAGAATGGAATGCGGCTTTGTCAGCGAATGGAACACTCGAAGGACCGTGTGTAGCGCCGTAGGACATTTTGTGCCGTGCAGAAGTAGTGTGCGTTTGGGTGGTTCGACGAGCTGCGGTTCCCGCGCTTTCAGGATGCGGGCTGCACGGGGGTTCTTGGGTTTTCTGTGGAATCTTCTTAGTATTCTGATTTAATGAAATACAGCAGGCTTGTGCGACGGTTTCTCATACACTTGTCTGAGCATCCTGGAGGTGGCCGATAAATTTGTTCTGTTCCTCTTCTTCCCTGCGCTAAGAGAAAAAGTTTTGGATTGGAAAGTCTTGGCGTCGTGGTTGTTATCGATAATCTTATCGCCCCGACTGCTGATAACGTACTGGTCATGTGATCTTCTCGGAGTGTTCGACCTGCCCTCTACTCGATTTATTAGTCTCTACGGAGTAGAAAGAGCAAAGTCAAGGAAATTGTATCAATGAACGATCCTCTTTCTATTGGCTAGTAAATTGGCACTAGAAAATATAATCTAAAAGATCACCTGAAGGTCGAGCACAGCCCTAGAGCTGTAAACCGGAATTCACATAACCCCAGATACATCGCAATGCACTCGTCGTCTACTCCAATCGCAGCTTCTCGAATTCTTGAATTTGTTCCTCGAATCTTGCCGCTTCGCTTTCAGCGTCTCTCAGTTTCTTCTCCTCTGCCTGGTACACTTCAGCTTTTACCTTCTCCTTCCAGCCAGCGGCATTGATAATTCCGTTTTGACGACGGACAGTCTCCCGGGCCTTTTCGAGATTCGCCTTGGCCTTTTCCTCCTGTTGGAGAGCCACGTCCTTGGACACACGGAGATAGACGGCGGCGTCGGCTCCAACGGCAGACACCACGCAACCAGATGGTGGAGTCTTGTTCTCGGGCCCTAGCTCGGAGACGTTACCGACATGCTTGCCACCCAGGGACTGGATGGACGTGAGCTGCTCCGAAACAGTCTTGTGGCTAGTTGGATTGTAAGTTTGGATGACGATATCTCCCTTTGTTTTGACATCGTACTGCGCGAGGATGGAGCGGATGGCCTTCGAGACGTTCAAGACAAGTTCATAAGCGGTCTCCGCTTCCGAGTCGTCGAACTCCTGGTTGAAGGTCGGGTACTTGGCTACCATGATAGAAGGCGTATTGTCGCCAGGACGACGGGGAAGACGTTGCCACAGATTCTCACTGACAAAAGGCATAATTGGGTGGATCAGGGTGAGGCCGCCCTCCAGGGCTGTGTAGAGAGTTTGTTTGGCAGACTCCTGCACTTCCGCGGGTGTCTCAGCCGTCAGGAGGAATTTCGAGTTCTCAATGAACACGTCGCAGAGCTGACTATACCAGTACTGGTACACGGTGTTCGCGGCAACGGAGAATTCCCGGTCCTCCAGCGCCTGGTTGATCTCCTTTGTAGCGCTGTTGAACTTGTGCAAGATCCAACGCTCCGCAAGAGACTCATGGCCAGTCTTCGAGGGTGTCGGCAAAGGCTTGAAGTCGTCACCCAGCTTACCAAGCACAAACTTTGTAGCCTGGTAAATCTTATTACAGAATCGACGGTAGGCATGGATAACCTGGATATCGAATGCAATGTCGCCTCCTACAGGTATGTCAGCATGCAGTCATCAAACACGATGCGACCTATCAGATATATATATATATATATATATATTTCACTTACCACCGGTAGTGTACGCCACAAGAGCGAAGCGAAGAGCATCAGCACCGCACTCAGGGATACCCTTCGGGAACGCCTTGTTTTGGTACTTAGTCGCAGTGGCAACCTCTTTGTCGGCAAGATTACCAGTGAGCAGCTTGGCGTGCAGGTCCTTAAGTTCAATACCCTCCATGACGTCCAGAGGGTCAATAACATTACCCAAAGACTTGGACATCTTTCTCCCATCAGAGTCCCGGATCAACGAGTGACAGTACACCTCCCTGAAAGGAATCTTTCCTGTCATCTTAATACCCAGCATGATCATTCGGGCAACCCAGAAGAAAAGAATGTCCCAACCAGTTTCCAGAACAGATGTAGGGTACAACGTCTCCAGGTCATGCGTCTGGCGAGGCCATCCTAAAGTTGAGAACGGCCACAGTCCAGAAGAGAACCAAGTATCAAGCACATCAGGATCCCGAGTCAACATGATCTTCTTGCCGGGGAATTTGGCCTCGGCCTTTTTCAGGGCTTCTTGCTCAGTGCGGCCGGTCACCCAGGAGTTACCATCACTCTCGTCAGCCTCCTCACCCTCAATGTGGACCAGGTAGGCCGGAGCTTGGTGACCCCACCAAAGTTGTCTGGACAGACACCAGTCGTTAATGCCCCTCATCCAGTAGAAGTAGCTCTTCGCCGCAGACTCAGGTCGGATGATGATGTCCCCCTTCTCAACGGCCTCAATAGCAGGCTTCGCGAGACTCTCCATCTTCATCCACCACTGAGGCTTCAAAACAGGTTCAATCACATCGTTCGACTTGGCACACCGCGGAACTTTCATAGGGTTATTCTCCCATTTAACATATAGTCCCTTCTCCTTTAGCGCCTCGATGACCTTGTAACGAGCGTCAAATCGTTTCAAGCCAGCGAATGGCCCGCCGTTCGCATTGAGGGTACCGTTATCATTCAAGATGGAGATAAACTCCAGATTGTGCGCTTTGCCGCGGTTGAAATCATTGAAATCGTGAGCAGGAGTTATCTTCACTGCACCAGTACCAAACTCAGGATCAACATCAGCATCGGCAACGATTGGGAGCAGACGGTCCACGAAGGGATGGCGTGCAGATTTGCCAACCAAGTGCTTATACCGCTTGTCATCCGGGTGCACAGCAATGCCGGTATCGCCAATCATGGTCTCAGGACGGGTGGTGGCAATCTCAATCTTCTCCTTCGATCCATCAATTTCGTAGCAGAAGTGAGTGAGGACACCAAATTCGACCTTCTTGTCGTAACCGGGGACATCAAGGAGAGTGCGGCCTTCAATTTCCTTGTTCTCCACTTCCAGATTAGAGAGAGAGGTGTTCAAAGCCACACACCAGTTGACCAGGCGGTTCGCGCGATAGATAATACCCTCTTCGTGGAGCCGAACGAAGGTCTCTGTGACCGCAGCGGACAGATTCTCATCCATGGTGAAAGCTTCACGAGTCCAGTCAAAGGAGCCTCCCACTCTGCGCAGGGCATTCCTGATATTGGCATGGTACTCATGCTTCCAGTCCCAGACCCTTTGCACAAACTCAGGCCGACCTAAATCATGACGGGTCTTCTTCTCCTTCTTCCAGAGCATCTTTTCCACGACACTCTGGGTGGAAATACCGGCATGATCCATTCCAGGAAGCCAGAGAGTAGTCTTTCCCTGCATCCGCTGCCAGCGGATCATGGTATCCTGTAGCGCGTTCGTGAGAGCATGGCCCATGTGAAGAGCACCAGTCACGTTCGGCGGCGGAATGGGAATAACAAAGTAACCCTCAAGTTTGACCTTGCCGTCAGCTCCGAACTCGGGCTTGAAGAAGCCCTTGTCTTCCCACCATTCGTATCGGCCTGATTCAATGGTCTTAGGATCGTATGCGTCAGTTGTCTTCTCTTTTTCCACCTTGTTGGCCTTCTTTTCCTTGTCGCCCTTGGGAGCGGTCTGTTTCGCTGTGGCCTGCTTCGCCTGCTTCTCTGCGAACTTTTTCGCCTTCTCTGCCTTTCTCCGCTCACGTTCCACTAGATGATAATCGAAAAGCATCGTCAGGACAAGCCAGCAGGAAAAAAAGTAACAGGTAGGCAATCAGACGTACACTCTTTCTCGCTCTTCACTTTTGGGGGTGCAGCAGTATCCTTCTCGGCCTGTTCCTTTGCCTTGTTGTCAACCGTCTGGTTCCTCGTCAGATCATCGGCTTGGGGAGGTAGATCAGCAACCGGAGCCGGAGGCTCCCCGACTATAGGAGAAAGCATTAGCGGTCTTTCCTAGGCTGTTTGATCTGCCGTCGAGTCTAGCAGTCTCCTGAGGAAAAAAGGATTACCCGGATTCTGAGATGCAGAAGCTTGAGTCATTCTGGAGAACAATCGACACCGATATTGTTGCGGAGGTCTAAATCTCCAAGGCGCCGATTGCGCCACAAATCGCCGGATGAGTATCTTGATCACTTCCCTGGATTAAAACAGCAACTCTGGCGGAGCAGCGCGGCCAAAAGTTGTGTTTCCTCTTTTGTGAGATTGAGGTGGTGTTCGTCAAATAAAATTTCCTGGCTGCTGAGGGAGAAAAAAGGTGGAACTCGCTCCCGTTCAGCGTGGGACCCCGAAAGGAAAGCCCGCTAGTGGTAGGTACAGAGCAATGAGGGGCACTATAGAAAGGTATATGTTGAAATGAAAGAATAACTAGATTGTTTATACAGCATATACAACAATTGACATCCCTTTATTTAATGCACTTTCCGTTACATTCTGATGGTACTTCTATCTACCTAGGTAATGAGTCACAGCACGTGATCATTTCCGCTGATGTCTTCTTCTGGCTGGGGCTTGCAGTACTAGTCATGAACCTGTGAAATAGAGAAGAGAAAAAGAAGAAAAAAATGGAGAAAGACAAATAGTACTGACAGAGACAGAGATTAAGCGTACACACACTATCATGATCGTCGTCTTCAAATTCTGTGTGCTTGTAGGTTCAAATTCCGAAAGGCTAGAAAGCAGCAAGAAACAAAATGAAATGACACTGTCTCTTCAAGCTGGTTTGTACCCCTCTGCGTATAGAAAAATAGTCAATCAAGACAAAATACCAATGTGCAAAATTTGAAGGAGCAGAGCTGGTGAAGAAGAAGTGAAGGGGATCGCGTCACAGGTAGGCAGCCAAAGTGCATGTCACATGCCCAACTCTTGGCAGTGCGGAGATGGAAGGAGAAGCCACGGGAGAGACCGCATAAGATGATAGCTGTCCAGATGCCCGCATGAGATCGCGGGTCCTCATCACTGTCAATCCCCATCCATGTCGTAGTGAATGTTTCTTTGATTTTTCAGTGGCGTTGCCTATGCCTTTCTGCTTCCTCCTCGTTTCCACCACTCTGCGGTCATGAGGTTAGAGGCGTACGCTGGGGTAGGTTGACAACTCAAGCAGACGCTGTGAAGTATCGCGTTAGCTGACGACTTGGACTCTTACAGGCTTCTGTGGCCCTGGCTACAGGTGTTGTCTTAAAAGCACTGCACCAGAGGGCTAACTTCTACTCTGCTTGCGTGTATCTCTCGCAGAGCAGTGCTAATCTCATGGTACGTGCATCTTGCTTCCTCTTGCACCCTTGGCTTTCTGACAGCCATTCTGGACGCTGACAGCCATTCTGGACGCCGACATGCCCTAATACCGATCTAACTACATGCAGATATTGACGAATCTATGTCTCCTCATCACCGGATTCCTCCTGTTCTGGTTGCAGCGCCTTCTTTACGGACCCCTCCGACCGATCGAGACGGAACAACTGTACGAAAAGGCCTGGTTCGCGGTGACGGAAACATGCCTGGCCATGACGATTTTCCGCGGAGAACTCAGTGGATGGTTTCTCGTCATGTTTGTCTGTCTGCTGGTGGGCAAGGTTTGGGGTTGGATTGGTGAGGGCCGTGTCGAGTTCCTGGAACAGCAACCTCCCTCCAATCCCCGACTGTTCCACACCCGGCTTGCCATCTCTCTTGCCCTGTCGGTTCTATTTGACAGCTTCATGTTGGAGTACTGTATCAAGACAGTCTTCCAGCAAGCCAGGCCCGATATGATGGTCATGTTCGGTTTCGAGTTCACAGTGTTAACTATCCTGTCTTCTTCAACGGCCGTGAGATATGCAATCGCCTTGGTTGAGATTTACATCACCCACCAGCAGCTGAAGACCAAGCTCCAAGAGCGCCGAGCCGAGATTCGCGCTGCGAGGGAGGCGGCAATCCAAGAACATGAGCAGTCTGGAGGACGTGGATTGCCTCCCGATTTGCCTGATGAAAACGACGTCAATGAGATGGAACTTGACGTTCCCGGCTGGGAAGAGAAGGGCCGATGGGTATTCTATCTAGACCTTGTGACTGACTTCCTCAAGCTTTCCGTGTACCTCGCCTTCTTTGCTATCCTGTTCACTTTCTATGGCCTACCTATCCACATCCTTCGCGACGTGGTCATCACCATTCGCTCCTTTGGCCGGAGGATCATGGATTTCATGCGCTATCGCAATGCCACCAGGGATATGAATGAAAGGTACCCCGACGCAACCGCTGAGGATGTCGCAAGTGATGACGTATGTATCATTTGTCGTGAGCCGATGATTTCTTTGGAGCAACCTGCTGGTGTAAATGGCGCCGTCCCAGCACGGACTCGAGTACCCGACAGGCTGCGACCGAAGAAGCTTCCCTGTGGCCATATTTTGCACTTTTCCTGTCTTCGAAGCTGGCTGGAAAGACAGCAGAACTGTCCCACCTGTCGAAGACCCGTGATCATGCATCCACGCGACCGCACTCTCCCAGGCCAGGGCCAAGGCATCAACAACGCACGGGGGTTGGGCGATGGTGGTGTGCAGCAGAATGTACCTGGGGGGAACCAAGCAGCTGGGCGAGAAGGGGCCCCAGCTAACGGATTACCGAGAGCTCGTGTCTTCCAGTTTGGGCCATTTAGGTTCGGATTTGGTGCGGGCAGAGCCGATATGTTCCAGAACCTCCAGCAACAGATCCATCAAGCGAACGTTCCGCTGCAGCAGCCGAGGAATGCTCAGCACCTTGGCTTTGGCTTCGGTTTCGGTCGTCCACCACCAGCGACTCCTGCGCCGACACGTCAACCGCTATCAACACCCGCAGCAAATGCTCCCAGTATTCAGGGCCAATTACAGCAGATCGAGCAGCAAATCACGCAGGAGATGAACAGTCTCCGCGTTACTGCGGAGCAATTGCAGCTTGTACGACTTCTACAAGCGGAGTTGCAGCGACTACGAAGTGTCCAAGCGAGCTCTGTGCCTTCTACTGGTCCTCCGGGAACCTCTTTCCCTGCTCACCCTGCCCCGTCCTCCTTGACATCGTCTGTACCAGGACGCCGTCAATTTGTGCCGGACCCTCGAACTCCAGCTCTTGGAGCCGGCGATGTTCGATTACCCGATGGGCTCGATATCCCACCGGGTTGGACCCTCTATCCTCTTAATTCTCCTGAGTTGGGCGGTCCTGGTGGGACACCATCCTATCCAACTCCTACCACTTCGGAAAATTTTGGCTTCACCCCCGGGATACCTCCCCAATCCTCATCGTCGACGGCGGCTGCGGAGCACCCGCGCTGGAATTCTGGCGGCGATAGCAATGGCAACGTTCATGGCCTGCGAAGCTGGGGGGTATCTGCGGAGACGACAACGCTGACGGATGATCGACAGGCACAGTCGGCGTCTCAGGAAAGCGCAAATCCGCGCGAGAAATTCGGTGGACCTTCTGCTCCTTCCGTTGCCGAGAACCGTGAGCGGCCTCAGGCGGAAGAGCCTGGGAGGGACAGATTGAGTAACAACGAGTCCGCCACGTCATCCACAAAGGGTAAGCGACGGGCTGCTACCGTGGAAGATGAACTGGACGAAGAGAGGTGATGACCATTAATGAGATGAGCCCGGATGTGTCGTAAGTGGGATCTTGTTTTCACTTTCGGAATGGCGTTTTCTTTTCAGCGACTCTGAGACATACCCGCATTCTGTCCTCTCTTACTTTCTCACTTGTATTTTGTGTTCTATTTGTCCATCAAAACTGTACAGGTACTAGCATCGGCTGTGGTCGGGGCCAAGTGGAACTTGGATGGAGACTAGACAACCACATCTGATAATCATGTATGTGACCAGTAGATTGACAAAAGAGGAATTTCTGGGCGTCCTGGTCGCCTGGACCGGTCTGACACGCATCGCAATCACAATGTCTGTCCTGACCAATATTTTTGTACGAGCTCATCTTACTAGTGGCCTGGTTCCACGGACCCCCCATCCCCAGCTGCATCCAATCTCCGGAAAAAGTGACAAATGGATGAGGTCATGGTCCCCAGCGCTGGAAATGGCCACCAGCCATACAGAACTATTGCAGATGTAGGTACCATGTGCCCTGTGTTCCACAGTTACTCAGGCACAGCAACTGAACCACCTACCGGGCAATAGTATTCGATATGTGCCGTGTTTTTGACATCTTGGCAGTGACTGCCGCGTTGCACTTCAAAGCGGGTCCATCGGAGATCTCCTGCGGCCGCCCAACCAGGGGATGCCAAGGGGAGCCACCGATTGTTGCACCCTTGTAGCAGGTTATTTGAGACAGTCCGCGCCCACTGAGCTGCATTATCGCCGCCGGATTTCCTGGCGTTTCGACTCGAGTTCGTTTTCTTGCGCACCTACCGCTGCCGTGTTCTTCGTCGCCCACCGGTATTCGCCACATCTCCCTGAGCTGGTGTACAATAGGTACCTAGAGTGTTTGTCCACTCCCTGAATATTACGAGCTGCTTATGCCTATCTGAGAAATTCGTTCTTTTTTCCTGTTCTCGGCGCGTGTCAGCTGCCACGCTGATTCCGGGACCTCCTTTGCTGACACGAGCGCCGGTCTGCTGCATTTCAGGATCCAATTGTCTATACCAACGACTACGAAATGCCAGGTCATCATCCTTATCGAGGCATGAAATAACTACTACATATTCGAACCCCCTCCATCCTTCGCGCACGCATACATACGCAGATTGCTGGATCAGAATAAAGTGAACAGATTTCCTTCTCTTGCGGCTTGTTCCTGGTGAACTCCGCGTACTAATAACCCCGTTGCACTTGTTTTTGAATCACGCTACCGTTTCGATGAATACATTTGTCCTAGATCAGCGCTGCTCCGAGGTTGTTGTTATTCGGCCATAGTTCCCATGACTTACCTACGGCACAGAGCCTCTATCATCGGCTTTGTCTTCGTCTACATCCTCCTCTACCTGACCGTTAAGCTTTCGAGGCAATGGAATAGTTCAATCCCCCTCGTGAACATGGGCGATTCCCTCGCCGCATCTCAGGTGTCGGCATCGAAAGCAGCTTGGAATATCAGTCATGTGGGAATGCGCCCACGGCCTCATTCCCCTCCCCTGGAGTACAAGCCTGGCAAAACCAAATCAGCCGAGGCCGCGTACAGTAAATTGATCGTGGTAGCCCGTACAAGGGAGGAGGATACAAGTTGGATGACTCGGGAGCTTTCCGACTGGCACACCGCCGTGTATGTCGCGGACGATCCCAGCTCTCCTCTCCATCCGCCTAAAAACAAGGGACATGAAGTCATGGTTTACCTGACGTATATTATCGATCATTATGATGCCCTTCCCGACATCGTTGCTTTCGTCCACTCGCATCAATTCGCCTGGCACATCGATGAGCTCTTCGGCGGCGATGCGGTTGTCATGCTGCAGCGTCTAAACCCGGCCCGCGTCATCAGAGAAGGCTATATGAACTTACGCTGTATCTGGGCCCCCGGTTGCCCGAACTGGATGCACCCCGGCGCCAGCGAAGAAGACGAGAGCAAACAGGAGGAGACCATCTTCGCGCACACCTGGGGTGAACTGTTCCCTCACGAACCCGTGCCCGACGTTCTAGCTCAGCCGTGCTGCGCACAGTTCGCCGTCTCCCGAGAGAGGATCCTAGCTGTCCCCAAGTCCCGCTTCGTGTTCTACCGCGACTGGATCTTGAAGACGGATCTGAGCGATTACATGTCCGGTCGTGTCTGGGAATATCTCTGGCACGTCGTATTCTCGGGCGAATACATCGTTTGCCCCAAAGAGCACGTATGCTACTGCGATGGCTACGGAGCCTGTTTCGGGGGCGAGAAGGAGTACGACAACTTTCGGGGACTGGCACTCGAAAAGGAGGATCTGCAGAAAGAGCTCGAACAATGGCAGGCTGAGCTACGGTCGTACGAAGCGGCGCAAGTAGATGACGCGATCGATGAGAAGCTCATTTACCCTCCTGATCCCGAGAAGGAAGCAGATCTAGGCAGAAGGATCACGGAAAAGGAGAAGATGATGCAGAAGATGATAAATGAAGCCGTTGCACGTGGGAATAATCCCAAGCTTCGTGCTCTTGAGGTTGGGAGGGAGTGGAAGGAAGGGGATGGGTTTTAGTTCTTGATTTGTGTGGATTTTGGCATGCGCTGTGTCGCTATCTGTTTCGATTTCTCTCACGAACGGTTGATTGGTTTCAGTTCTCTTTCATCTTCTTCAATTTGGTTTTACTGGACTCCCATTCTTTATTTTGTTCCATACGCAGGCTGATCTTTGGGACCTTGGTTTTGTAAATAGATTTGAGAAAGTCTCACGGGGTAGAGAGTCTCCAATTTGATTTCATCTCACTATTCGATCAGTCCGCAGTAGAAGGATAGTAAAAGCCGTGACATACTTACGACTCAATACTGCCTCATCATATCAAAGCTTGCAATTGCCCCATTTTACTCCATTCAACCTTGCATTTGGAGGCTGTTAGCATTCGCCGCCAAAGATATCACGTGATCAAAACGGCCAAGACCTAAAAGCCAGAGTTTGCACTGTCTGCCCATTCTTCAAACTACGCAAACACGCTATCACCGAACACCAGCGCGATATCATCTGCGTCGCAAGTCGCGAAGTTCTAGCTCGACGGTTGGAGGCTGCAGGTCATCCATCTCAATTTTCGTCGACTCTGTTGTTCTGGATTCAGCGCGTTACTGGAGGCCTTGGCGCTGCGGCGCCCTTTCGCCAAGAGCTTGTCCTTTGCGTCGATCGGGTTCTTTCGTTTGCCTATCTAATATCTGTATAGACAGGACGAGACGAGGTGATTGACGCGAGACGGACGCGGCATAAGGACTTTCAGTTCGGTTGGCTGGATTGGGGAGGTTTTGTATCCCGTCGTGTGACGCGTTTCAGGGGACTGGGGGGTTGATTGAAGTTTGATCGCTCTTTGGCGGAAGAAAAGGGAAAAGTCGCAAGAAGGACGGTAGAAAGTCGAGGGTCTAGCCTAGCGACATCGATACTGATACTTTGATCTCTACTTTTCTGGTTGATATTGATTGCTGAGGCATATCACAAGATGACGTCTACGCCTGCATCGGCTTCGAACCATCAGCATCACACGCCGACGTCTTCAGCCGACTTCTCTCCTCTCCCAGGCACTCATGCGCATGCACATCCGTCGCATCTCGATCCGAGCGCTGCCCAGCTTGCTTCGACTGGGTACGCGCCGAATGATAATCAGCTAGCGGGTCTGGTTGAGGCCGCCACCGCTGCTGCGGGACAGGATGTGTCGGAATGGGCGGCGGCGGCGGCTGTTGCTGCCGCTGCAGGGGCGGCAGGGAACCATCATCAGTTAGATGGGTACGGAGGAGATATTCATATTGGAGATGATGGGTTTGGGGATGCATCCGGGTTTACGACAATACCCGGGGGGAAGCAGGCGCAGCCGTCTGGCAGAGCTGTTACGAGGAAGAGGAAGAGAGGAGCAGCGGGAGGCGGGGAGGATACTCTTGATCCGGCGCTGGCTGCGAGTGCGGTTGGGTTCGGTAGCATCCAACAACAGCAGCAGCAGCATGAGAGCCAGCATGAATCCCAGCACCAGCAGACAGGGCTTAATGGTGACAATCTGGACATTCGCGGATTACCGGCTCAGTCGATGCCAGATGGTCGTGCTGCTGGAGTCCATTCGGCGGCAGCTCTGTTTCGACAACCGTCCAGCAACAAGAAGTACACGCGTCCGCCCATGTCGAAGCTATTCTCGTCGCTTGAGCTTTCACCGGAGAATTTCCTTCACCTACAAGCCGCCGCTAAGGCATACATGCTGGACGAGAATCACCCGGAGAGGCGTGATTGCGTGGGTCAGAGGGGCAAGGGAGACTCCGAAATGGTCAAGTTGAGACTGTGGAATTGTGTGCGCGATTTCCTAGATGCGGAGGGCAACGGAGAACGATTCTTCGGGGAAAGTGTTATCAATGAGGGCATGGGGCCTCGGGTCCACGTGTGGCCTCGCGACCAGCAGAAGATTATATCCTTGGTTATTCCCTTGTTGAGGAGAATGGTCACGAATGAACGACAAAGGCAGTACGCCATCGAGACAAGGAAAGGCGGTGGTCCAGAGGAGCGAAAGAAGAGAGGGCCGGAGGTGAGTCCGCCTCAGCAGTATTCGCCTGAGGAGCAGCTGCAGATGCACCATCAAGCCCAGCACAACCACTTGCCGGGAGAGTATGCTGCGCCTCCTCCCCTTCCGCCTGTTCCCACTCAAGTGTCGCCCACGGGCATGGACCTGGGTTTAACAGATCTGCTCATGGACGGATACCAGCCCGACTGGGAGGCCATTTCCAGGTCGTACGATATGTATAATCAGCAATATGAACTGGATAATCTCTGGTCGATCTCTGGTCTCCAGCAGCCTGATTGGAGGGGATTGGTGGCCGCAGTTGATAGTCACTATCAGGTAGTGCACAATGGTGCATACGATTGTACCGGATGGTGTGAAGATAATAATATCAGTCGCATCGTCAACTCAGATACTGCATCGAATCTATCCTGGAGGATCGGGGCCAATAACAACCAGCTTGCGAGAAACGACTTCGCCTCCAGCATCACGCGCGACGTTTCTCGAGTCATCCGCGATAGTTTGGCTGCGAAGAGACCGGGCGCCCAGTCCATCAACTCACCTAATATTCCTGCGTCTTCTTGTCCTGCTGTGCAAGAGCCTCACGTCTCCGCCTGTTCATCGTTGCAACACTACAACGCGGCAAACGGAACCCTAGCCAACAACCATCCAGTTGGTGTGGCGACCATCGCTTCAGCTCCAAGCACTTCCTCGTCAATGAATCTCCATATCAACATCCTCCAAAATAGAAAACGCATCGTTCCCCAACTGAACATTCCAGCCGACCAGTGCTCCGATCTTGTGGGGTTGAGGGAACTCATCTCACAGCATTATCCCGGCCAGATAACTCTACACCAGAACCCCGTTCAAGCGACTTCTGCGGACGGATCTGCCCCGGACCTGGGCACATGGAGGGTAAAGGTCTGGCTTCCCGATGGGCTGGTCCCTGTCTCTAGTGATGGTGAGTGGACGGTTGCGTTGCTCTCGGCAGCGAATGTGGAGTGGATGGACGGAGATTTGAAAGTCCTTGTGGATATTGCTGGGGGTAACCAGTGACACGGTGACTGTGATTTCCTGAAGTTTTCTGCGCAGCATTCGATCAATTGTAGTGGGCATGGAAAAGTGATTGACAATATACCCTTTCTCGTTTGTACTCAGTCAGGCGAGTCGTATGGAACGGCATCGAGATCTAGACAAGGCGCGGATCACTCATTGTATGCAATGCATGTATGTGTAATTTTCAGAATGATGATTATATGGTAACTCTAGGTACCATGCCATTGTTATTTTTTAATTTTATCTGTATAATAGCGATCTCATAAAAGACACAGACTAGACTACACACCTAGGCCCTCTAGGCAGAAGAGAAGTAATCGTCAACATAAACCCTTCCTGACTCCATCGCCCCCCCATTCCCGAAATAAAGCGGCTCAGAATACAATGGAAAGAAGAGAATCAAATCGAACCGCACGGAGCGGACAAACCCAGGACAAAGAGCAAGGGTTAGTCACAAGGTAACGGGGTTAGCACGTAGAAAGTCACCCTACTACGCTACCTCACGCTGCTCGAACGCCTCTAATTCCTCTGCATCGGTAATTTCGAACTTGGTCTTGAACTCTTTTAGCGCCTGCGCTGAGCTGTTAGGGTGATGGAACTGTCTGGATGGGAGGTTGAAGCCAGAGTCTTCGATTTCGTCGGCGTTGCCTGCCTTGCCCCTGTTTTGTTGTTAGTGGGCACGTTGGTATGGGCAGTAATACATTATGTAAGCAACTCATGATTCACGCCAAGTGTACGTACCAATTGCCCCTTCCACCGCCGTTCTTCTTGACTTTCGTGGGATCGGCGAAGACAGGCCCTTTTTTGGCGAAGTAATGGGGCAGACTAGGGTCGGGCGGGGAGGAGCCTTGGGTGTCGGAAGAGGCGGAGCCGCGACGGTCGTTGGCTTTGTGAGAGCGAGTCACTAGGAGAGTTAGTTAAGACGTCAAGAATTGGTTCCAGAACTGGGATTAATAGAAAGATCGAGGATGTGAAAGAAGATGATAGAACGCAATTGAGGATGTAGACCTACTTCTGGCAAGGTGAGGGTGTGGGTATCCGATAGCTTGTATCGATAAGATAGATAGACAGCGATGAGCTAGAGCTGCAGCTACGGCAATTCAGATAGGAACTTCAAGCTGGATGGACATGAATCAAGACACGCGAGTCCAGCAACGACGCCCCTGAGTATTTAAGCAGCTCAACCCCGCAAACCGGCTGGTGGCATCACAGCACGGCGTGACGGTCACATGAGCGGTCATCTGGTGGCAGGCGAGTCACCTCATTCGGCTGGCGACAGCGGAGCGCCAGGAGGTGGTGATGTCAGCGCATATTCCTAGTCCGGGGAGGGGACGAGCGGGAACAGAGTCTTGCATTATTACTGGTATCTACGGCGCCATCCTGCAGAGCATGGGCCTCGTTGAGTTCCTAGGAACATCAGTACTACGGTTGTAACCGGTGATTTGCTGGGTCTTACGGCTGCTGTGCCTCTTCCGATTTGCCTACCCAGGTAGCTTACCAGCATCGCATGGTTTCACCAAGGAGAAGTTCCTTGTCCCATATTCGCGTTGCGTATGCCAGAGTTGCTAAGCACTGGGCCCCTACCGGCTCTGCAACCTTCAGCACCAAAGGCATTTCACTGGGCACCAGTTCCCATTGCCAACGTCAAATATACCTCGTCCACAACAGCTTCAATTCCGTCTGACGGCGCTGGTATTCGATCTCAAGCTTCTTCAACGCGTGAAGCGACGAGATCTCATGAATCTGTCTGCGGAAGCATGTTCAGCACCAATAGGGTCAAGATACCTTTCTGGGCCATGACATGCCAGAAAGCGCTGAACAACGACCTCAGGAGGCGAGTGGAATCGCCCGACGTTGGCAGCCTGGCCTGCCTGGATTCGCCAAGCGAACTGATCTCGTGATCCTCTCGGACCTTGGGCGTATTTTGGCTGCACCCACGGTGTTCACGGTGCCTCATCAATCGTCTTATTATCTCCACCAGCGGCTTCCAGTCTCGCTTTCTTGGCTCTCCGTTTCATTTCCCGTTTGGACAGAGGCTTCTCTGGTGATTCCACCACTTGGTCCCGAACGACGCCGGCCTTTCTCTTCAAACTATCTCCACCCTTTGCTGTGGGAACCATGACCTGTTTCTTCATTGTTCCATTTTCCCGGGACGTCGTATCTTTCTCCTCCTGGGCACCTCCGGACACGATGTCGACAGTTCCTCGCCAGCTTGTCCGTTTCAGTTTTGCCAGTGCTACTACTTTCCGTGCTTCTTCACAAACAGATTCCTTTCCACGTTCCTGCGACAATCCCCATACACAGGCGAGATTGATCACGTCCCACGGTGCCCGCACACCCAATGCCTTCCTAGCCTCGCTGGACACAATAATACCTCTGCCGCGTGTTGCTCGGATAAGTGACATTGCATTTGCAATAAGATTCCGTCGTGCGTCAACCCCACTGCCAGTTATGCCGGGCCCATAACAGATCTCCACACGAACACCACGGGAGATTGCGGCAGAAAACATCTTGAACTTAAAATGAAATGGCAGCCTGACGGAGAGGTCCACAGAGATCAGGTCGCACTCTAAATTCGTACATGCATTAAGTAGCGACTTCTCGTTGGTAGGGCGCAGCGCAACCAAGTCATAGATTTGCGTAAGACCGGCAAGGCGCTGATTCTGCGCCGGATCAGACAAGATGAGGTTTAGGCGGTTTAGTAACCGGAGCGATTTAGGGGCGTCACTTGGAGGGGGAGGGGGAGCAGGATTTGGGGGAAGCTTCCCGGTAATCGTCTGTGAGAGAGCAACCGCCGTATACCCAACTAGATACAATACTGTCAGTTGATTACCAGGCTAAGTGCCTGGAAGGGAATGTGACGCACGTTCAGCGAGAAAAGTCAGTGTGTGAGAGATCTCTAGATCGCCTGCACTGTACGGGATATTCAGATCATAGAACATTTTGAAGACCCAGACCCCCGCTAAGTCTGTGGCGTCCTTGTTCCTCCCTCAAAGGGTAGGGTTGTTTGTCGTCCGCAGGTCTTGAAGAATGTCTCAAAAGGGCAGTGGAAAAAGATCGCGCGACAATAGTTTCTCCGGGGAAGCTGCCGCTCTAGCCTCTTTCGGAGAACTCCACGCCTTCGGATCTTGGGGTCCCGTGACCTCAGCGATCATCCGAACTGGTCATGTTGTGATAACATTGAAGAGATACTCGATCCTGCTCGCCGACGACGGAGATAGAGCCGATCTTTCGACGGTTCTTTGCTCCCATCTTTAGGCCTCATAGCAGCTCTCCGCTAGCTGCCTCCCGACTCCCTGAAACCCTTCCCTGCTGGGGTTTGCCCCGGCCTCTTACCCCGCCCCATTTTGGTGAATCATTTATTGTGCGCGGATATACGGCCCTTTTTTGAGACGTCATCAACATGGCGCGCGTCTACGCTGATATCAATGATCATATGCCTCGGTCGTACTGGGACTACGATAGCGTTAACGTGTCCTGGGGCGTGCTGGAGAACTACGAGGTAATCCGCAAGATAGGTGAGACCTTCCAGCTCTCCCGGCTCTAGCATCCCATGTGATCTGGCGATATTGATCATCGTGAGCCCTTGCAAAATGCTGGTTGCTGACAGCCATCGATGACAGGTCGCGGAAAGTACTCGGAAGTGTTTGAGGGCATCAATGTCGTCAATTACCAGAAGTGTGTCATCAAGGTGCTCAAGCCGGTGAAGAAGAAGAAGATCAAGCGCGAGATCAAGATCCTTCAGAATCTCGCTGGTGGTCCGAACGTCGTAGCCTTGCTGGATGTTGTTCGAGACACTCAGAGCAAGACACCGAGTCTTGTTTTCGAGTACGTCAACAACACGGACTTCAGGACACTATACCCACGCTTCTCAGACTTTGATGTACGCTTCTACGTTTACGAACTATTGAAGGCACTGGACTTTTGCCACAGCAGGGGTATTATGCATCGAGATGTGAAACCTCATAATGTTATGATCGATCATGAAAAGCGCAAGGTTGGTTCCTCTCTTCTTTCCTTTTTCTGGCCTTGGACTTGCTGACTTTGTATTGCTATTATCTCTTGCTTTTGGGTATAGTTACGATTGATTGACTGGGGACTTGCCGAATTTTACCACAAAGGCACAGAATACAACGTCAGGGTTGCGTCGAGGTATTTCAAGGGACCAGAGCTGCTCGTGGACTTCCAGGAATATGACTATTCTCTGGACATGTGGTCTTTGGGAGCCATGTTTGCTTCGATGATCTTCCGGAAGGAACCTTTTTTCCATGGCCAGAGCAACGCGGACCAGTTAGTAAAGATTGCAAAGGTCCTAGGAACGGAGGAACTCTTCGAGTATTTGGACAAATATGATATCGAGTTGGATCCTCAGTACGATGAGATCCTCGCCCGCTACCCCCGGAAACCTTGGCACTCATTTGTCAATGCGGAAAACCAGCGATTTATTAGCGATGAAGCGATTGACTTCCTTGATAAGCTTCTAAGATACGATCATGCGGTGAGCCAACATTACTGAAATATGTGGCGTGTGTATGCTAATGATGGATTTTTAGGAACGTCTTACAGCCAAAGAAGCTATGGCTCATCCATACTTCTCACCAGTTCGTGCAACGGAAACGCAGACACGAAACAACGCCACTTCCTGATCATGCGGAGTAAGATCCGTCTGATGACAGCACTCCCTAGATACTACCTTCCGGTTTCTTTGGGCTTTATGGTTTGCTGCGCTCCGTTTAGAATCTGTTCATGTGGCAGCACCTCTGTTGCAGCCTGGCCTCTCTAAATTTGAAGATGACGATTATGATAGCGCATATACACTTAATCTCTGTCTCTATCAATCCTATTTGTCTTTCTTTTTTTTTCTTCTTCTCTATTGTGGTTGGCGCATGGCCTTCATCGAGGGAGCAAATGTTATACTGATTGATGTCCTTGTTCTAGCGGTTTCGAGGTGTTGAATAGATGGTGAGCCAACGTTGGAATAGCCTATCTAGCACATTACTCACTATTACGGCGGAGCATGCCGTTAGACAATAAGATCGGCACCGAGCTCCCCGAATACTGTAGAAATTTCTTCATTGTCAACACAGCTCATTCTGCACCAACCAACCCACCAAAATGGGCTCAAAAAATGAGGGTTCTATTCAAACTGCCCTTTTCAATTGCCACTCTGGGAAATTTACCTCCCTCTGAGCCACAGCAAAGGCACATAATGTCCCTTTAGTCACCCTAAGTGATTGTGAAATGCTGGCAGAGCCACCCATCAAATATCTCACTAAAGGGATCAGAGACTGACTCCTGGAGAAGAGCATTTGCTTGCTCAATGGATAAACAAGATTATCAAGAATTCCCACCTACCCGTGTCCATACATGTTAGCACAGCTAACAGCAGCAAGTCTTAAGGCTTCGTCTAGTGTTGGTATATAGGTGGTGCTGACCCTGGGACCAACTACATGGCGAAGCAGAGAAATATTGCGTAATGAGCACCTGGTCTGGTAACAACTGCGAAGGGTCGTCGCAGTATTTTGACAATACTTACGAAAATCAACCATGTTACAACATTCCATTCGCATCAGTGTATTAGGAGTGTTGGCCTGTAAGTTAAGGCTTGGAACTTGGGCATCCAATGTTCTTTGGAATTCGCAAATGAAGGTTGGCCATACTATTCTTCATACTAGCGGGTTTATTCCGGGGGTGACAAAAATAAAGTTGAGAGGTGCAGTGGGACAGAAACCGAGGCGGCAAGATGGAATACATACCGCTGTCTTTTTTTTTTTTTTTTTTTTTCGGTTCGTTACAATCCTTTTGCGCTGGAGACATTGGATGGGAGGTGGTGGACATATATTCGTTCGACTAGAAAAACGCCATCCGATCCGTCCAAACAAAGTCCAGGTCTACTCAAGTCTTGATTAGATTTATGGTTTTCGACTATATTTGCGTCTTTCTATTATACAGCTTCTCAGGAACAAGAAACGAAGAAGATGAAGAGGGGAGAGGGGAAAGGGAGGGAAACCAAAACTAGCTGAGGAGGCTGTTGCTAGACTGCGCATCTTAGCTATTCCAAGTTGAATTGAGTTACCATATTAGGATTTAAGACCGGATAAACAGATAAGATCGAGGTGATCATATGGCCTTAGAGAACTATTAGGAATCAACTTTTGGCCTTTTGGCCCGATAAGTCCGACATATGTCTGTCTATAAACCAGCTTCCCCGCTCCCAGCGGCGATCTGCCCCGCAATTATCTGTCTATTTGTCTCTGCCATCTTTTCCAAAGGTTCCCTTCACAACATCCACGATCTATTGTAGATTAATATAAAAGCCGTCCGCAAGCCCGAAAATGCCGTCCCCTCTCCACTCAAAAGGAACAGCCCTGATAACCGGTGCCGCGTCCGGCATCGGATTCGCAACAGCTAAGCTCTGCCGCGGGAAAGGCATGCACCTAGCTCTAGTTGATATCGATAACAGCAACCTGGAGAAAGCGAAGAGCGCTCTCTCTGATCCCGGATCGTCATTGAAGACAGAGACCTTTGTTCTGGATACAGCGGATCGTGCCGGCTGGACCGACCTTGCGGCGAAGGTCAAGAAAGGCTTCCCGGATGTCGACGTGTTGGTGCTAAATGCGGGGGCGGGTTTCCGACCACAGGAGCAGCAGCAGCAGCAGCTGGCGAACAGCAAACTCAAGGCGTGGTTGGATACAGAGTATTGGGAGAAGGTATGTGGATGTACCGAATATGACCTTCAAAATTCAGGGGGGCCGGCTGGGTACTGACAAGAATGTTCAGACCCTCAACACCAACGTCTTCAGCCCACTGAATGGCATATCTGCATTCCTCCCACTTCTACTCTCCTCGCAACACCAGAAATCCATCGTCGTCACTGGCTCAAAACAAGGCATCACCAATCCCCCGCTGGGCGGAAACCCGGCCTACAACGCCTCGAAAGCAGCGGTCAAATCCCTCACGGAGCATCTCGCTTACGACCTCCGCTCGGATCCGTCTACGGCTCATATCTCGGTCCATCTGCTCGTCCCCGGGTGGACGTTCACGGGGCTCACTTCTAGCCAGGGAGCGGTCCAGGAAGAGAACGACGCCACCAAACCGGCTGGTGCCTGGTATCCAAGCCAGGTGGCCGAGGAGTTGGAGCGGGGACTCGAGAAAGGCGACTTCTACATTATTTGTCCCGATGGAGAGACGGATGCGGAGTTGGATCAGGCGAGAATGAAATGGGGAGCCGATGATGTCATTGAGAACAGGTCGGCCTTGTCAAGGTGGGATCCGACCTGGAAGGAGAAGTCTCAGAAGTGGATTGCTGAAGAGGCTGAGAGGAGGAGGAAGGGGGAATAACCTAGGATTCCTTGCAGAACCCTTTGAACGGTTATACTGTGGATATCATTATACATGATTGAGCATGCATGATTATGGGATTGGAGGATTACAGTGGCCTGACTATGTCTGAAACGTGTCAATGCCCGTGTTGCACTATCTAGGTACATGAGAATGTGATCTCTAGCATGTTACTCAAGTCAACAGATTCGGATCCCTGGGCTGGAGGATACTATTAGTCTGGTCCTTCTTGCAGAAAGCCTCAAAGAAGCAAACAAAATGCCCTTCCTGTTGACGCCATTCTGCATAGATTTTGTTCGGGTATGGGCCACTCTGCTCCCTGTCGAAAAACTTCGAGCGGTTGAGCCGGTCGGCCTCGGTCTTGTCGACGTCCAGAGCCACCTTCGTGTCCTCAAGCTCGTACAGGATCCCTTTTCGCGCGGAGTCATTGTACTCCAGCATGTTTTCGACGAGTCGTAGGCGGTCACCGGGCGATATCTCCACGCGGCGTGCCTTGGACGCGGTGCGGGCGTCCAGCGCGACCATGATCTGGTCACCGATCACACGAGCCAACTCGAGTCGCTGGACGAGCATCTGCTCCTGTTCGTGCCGCACCTCGCTCAGTCGCCTGTCCTCGAGCTCTTTCAGGAATTCCTTGACATCCTTAGTGCTGGCGCCGAAGACGGCCTCGGAGTCGGGGATCTCATTCGAGGTGGTGGTGCCGCGCCGCCGTCGTTCGCGTTGGCGCTCGGATCGTAGAATGTGGGCACTTGGGCCGCTACCTTCCGAGCCCTGACCTTCGGGATTTTGTTCGATTTGCCGGAACTCGCACAGTAAAGCATGTTCAACAATTTCCATCCGTGGAGAATGTCTTAGCGGTCGAGCTGCGGGTCGGAGCCGAGGTCGCTTCGGTGGAAGTGCTTCGGTACCGTGCGCATGAGCCGGATGATGAGACCGCATTTGATGCTGTTCTCGCACAACGAGACCATTTGATAACTATTACCACCTTTACATGCGGTCCTCCATCTTCTAGCCAAAGATCCTTATTCGTAAAAGAGATCGGGCTGGGATTCAGAGAATCCGGACTCGACCACTACTGTTGGAAGAGGAGAAGAAGTCGGCTTCAAATAGAGATCCGGCTGTTTATCAGATCCCCTATAGGGAGGCGCAGAGGAAGACAAAGCTACTATTCGGCCTAGTTAGCAAGAAATTGAATCCAATTGGAGGAAAATGCATACTTGCTAGTTCCAGAGGCGAATTGCAAATTGTCAGTTTCATGCCGAGATGCCTGGAAACCTGGGTGGACATGTTCATGCTTGAGCCGGTTTTAATGTGCTTCGTGAAATTCCGTCCGCATGGCAAAAGTCAGGTCCCTTCGAAGAATTGGAGTTGATCCGAGTACGGGAGATTTAATACCTTGGGTACAGTGAAGACTGCCACGAGATGTTTTATATTAGGAGTGATATCTTTAAAATGAAAAGTCCAAGTCTAATTTGAGTGAGAGAATTTGTACCTTCAGGTCATGAGATCCTCCTGCCTATAGCCTTTTATCAAGGAGGAGCATCGCAAAGACTTCCGATGGAAAGAAAGGTGGTGTAGTGTGGTCAAAAAGGAAGGAAGAGAGCTGGTCGGAGGAAAGGAGAAGTGAGGGAATATGTATATTCACTGGACGGGCATGTCGGGTAAACCACAGCGAGTCAAGTGAATCAGTTGTTCACCTCTATATGCATATGCAAAGGAGGTAGTGCAACTTCCAAACAGGGCTTCTACTTCTTCTTCTTCTCAAACTTCACCTTTTCCAAAGGAGGAAGGTACTTGAGCTTAAACACCCACCCAAAGAGCAAGAGCAGCACAGTCACCAACCCAATCTGCAACCTCAGCTTAAAAGCGATACCTTCCTGTAATTTCTCGCCTCTGTCTCCTATAAACCCGATCTCGGGGCCCCTCCACTGGGCAGCAACCTTCCTATACGTTTCCGGATCATCAGTCAGGACGGCATCGACACCGTGCCGAATACACCACCGCATGAAACTGGGGGGATTCACGGTCCAGGCGTAAACGAGTCGATTTGCCTTCTTGGCATCCTCTAGGAATCCTCCCGCCAGGGGTCCCAAGAGCACCCTCTGATTGATATTGAAGGCGATGTTGGGGGTGGAATCGGTCAGGAACTGCCGGGCGTAGCCGAGATCGAAGCAGATCAGGGTGATCGGCAGATCGGGCAGATGTTTCGCGCACAGAGGCAGAAACCTGGCGGACCAGCACCCCAGCACGATTCGGGATTTCCAGGGCTTTGAGGTGTGTCTCGGGGGGTGAGACGAGAGTACGTCTGCTATTAGCGGGACGATCCGGTTGGGATCATTGTCCAGCTGATGGATAATTATTGTCAGCCCTTAGTTATTATGATTTTGGATGAATAAGAAGGACTTGGACATGGAAGAAGCGGTTTATGGTAGTTGATATGAATGGGAAGGAAGGAAGTATGATTTACTTTAATATCCAACAACACCCAAATATGCTCGAAGCGTTCCTGATCCAGGAACTCCAACAGATCCACCAATCTCGGCATCCGATCCACGGGTTTTCGCACTGTCGTCAACGTCGACAGATACTCCCAGTCACACTCCGCGACCCGCTTCTTCTCAATCCCGAAACATCGCTTCAGGTACGGATCATGCGCGAGCACCACCACCCCGTCCCGAGAGACGTGGAGGTCCGTCTCAAGCGCATTCGCACCCGCTTCAATCGCGCCCCGGAACGCGCTCAGCGTGTTCTCGGGATACCGCAATTTGAATCCGCGGTGGGCTGAGCAGAGCGGGATGCGGACGCCGTGTTCATTGGTGATGGCCGGATGTGACGGCGGTGCTGCGAAGACACAATAAGCATATATTTTTTTTTTTTTTTTTTCCTTTTTTTTGGCTTCTACAGCTGCGCAACTGCTAGAAAATCATAGAACAGAGCCGATACGGGAACGCGTATCAAATCCGTAGATCTACATCTCTTGTCTCCTAGGTTGCGCATTTAATTGAAATGGTGACCTTGACATACCGGGAGGGAATTGCTCGTATTCATGCCTCTTCTGCTCCACAATCGGCTCCGGCACCGTCGGGACGTGGCGTTCACGCAATTGCGAGGTCGTGACGGTGACGTCTTCCGCCAGGCGGTTCTCCGATGCCGATGCCATTCTGTAGCTGGCTTGTTTACAACGATATTGCTGTGAAACAGGATTTGACGATCAGGCAAGGAGATTTTCTTGCCACAGGGACTTGGCAGGGGAATGAAGGACTTGGCAGAATGGGACAACGAAGATTCTAATCGTCCAGATAAGAAGAATCTTCAAGCTCTCTTTGCTTACCCAAATGTGCAGCTGAAGGTTCCAGTCGGATCCCTCGGACAGATACTTCACGTGATGATGACTGCCCTTGCTTACTCTTGGATGTGCTGGTGCCTGGCGTAAGCATCGCTGGCATTCTATAGAGTGACGCTGAAGATTCCTTATTATCACTATACTCAATCGCCAGTGCGTTTTGCGCTGCGAGTGTAACGCAGCGCCAATCCGACCCGGGAGTAAACAACCATGTACATGAGGGAAAAGTCAATGTACACGGGAGCTCAAAGAATGCGAAAACTGTTGAATGCTAGGTTTCAACTGATATACAAATGAGGACTGCAGGGCGTTTATAAACATAAAATTCCATGCTGTGCCGTGAATTGAATACAACAAGAAGAAAAATGCAAGGGGTATATATATGGCAGACCTCTGATCATACAATAGATAGAAAGGAAAACTCAATAAACAACCCGTACCCAAGACTCCGGTGCTGGATGACATGGCAAGTACTGCCAAATTAGCCGAATTAACCATTAGCTATTAAGGATAGACGCATTGGAATTCAGCGGGAAAGGAAAGCAAGGAAGGAAATAGATAAAACGCGTACGGCACAGCCGTGCCATTCATATCATCATCAATCGGGTCGTTCTCCGTTCCGGGAATCGCTTAGGGCCGCTTGGTGCAGGAAAATGGCCGTATCCTTGACCGTATGGCCTAGGTTCTGGTCGACCGCCGGAGAATCCAGGGGGATACTGTGATAGAGGTGACGGTGGCATTGCGGGGCGACCATGGTTCCGCGGGTTTGCCACGGCCGCTGCGGCCCTCCGGGCATCACGCTCGCAGTATACTTGACCATTCCATTCGAAGTAGTCACCATTCAGCGAGACCTGACATGTATAACATCGGAGGCATTCGGGATGGAACTTTTGCCGATCACCGGGTCCGCGGCCCATTCTCTCCACCGTCTCCAGATATTGTCCTTCAATTCCCTGATTGCAGGATGAGCACAGTGATCCGTTGAGCTCGTGATAGTGTTGGCCGCAGTACGGATGGTCATCTAGGACGTAAAAGTCGGACGTCTCAAACGGCGCCCTGCAATGGTAGCACACGAAGCAGGCCCGGTGATACCGACCCGTGAGTCGACCATCTGCTGAAGAGACAGACTTCCCCATAATCACCTCCCCACATCCTTTACAGTGACGCTTTGGGCGAGCTCGAGGCGTTGGCGCTGTAGCTGACCGGGGCATTGTTGGACGCGCCGGTTGTTTCGACTCCAAACGATGGTACTCCTTCTTCTCCGGAATGAGTGAGAGGCTCCCCTGGATAATCGCTGGATCTGTTGGGGAGTCAGGGCTAAAGAGATGCTCGGGAATCGAAGGAGGCGGCTCAAGTTCCGTTGGACTTTCAGACTGTGCGGATTCATCCAGATAACGGGGGCTCTTCCTTGACTTTTCCGAAACGGAACCTAGATGACCTCGTTCCGAAGGCTTGTATCGTGCCCAGTTCTCCTCCGACGGGATACTAGACATCGAGCTACCGCTATGCGTGTCTGGGCTAGAGAACTCCGATGAGGAACTTTCTGAACTCCCGCCAGGAATTTCCAGACCTAGTGAGTGCGCGAAGTTGAATACTGATATCGTCTCTTCGTCGTCCCTGTCAATATTTTCCTGGCTTTGATTGGCCTCTCCCCCATGATACTGTCCATAATTCTCGGATGACCCCTGTGAATGCCCGGGAGGGCCATATCGAAAGTCTGCGGGGGCGCTTGTAGATGTCGTATTTTCTCCATCAAGTCTGCGACGATCATGATAGTGACCAGATTGATCTTCATCCGCCTCTTCCGAATTCCTCCTTTCATTGATGATACCGATATCCAAGCCATGGCGGCTTTGCTCGTTGAACCCTCTCCCCTCCGACCCCATTGACACGGACGAATTTCCAAACGAGGAAGAACTATCGGTGAAACTTCTACCGGGAGGAGGCGGAATAGGAGGAACATCTTCGGAGATTCGGCCGGCTCGGAGCAGACTCCCCACGGATGGTCGTTGACTCGAAGTGAATACCGACAGCTTGCTAGAGTGAGATGTTCGATAACTGCTTTTGCTGTCAACGGAGAAGTTTCGTCTATGAAACGTGTCTTGCATAGTGGTATTGGAGGGGGTCTGGTCTTTTGGTTCTGGTGCAGTGGTAAAATCTGTTGATCCACTATTTCGCAATTCAGGGACACCATCTGGACTTATTGCTCTCTGTTGCTGCGGAGATGATGAGCGAGGTTGATCATCAGCCAACGGCTTCCGTAGTCTGGTCTGCGGTACGGCTCCAGACTTTGTTCCCGACCTTGAACGCGCTGTTGGAAAGGGCGGAAATGCGCAATCTATGTTGGCCAAGGCAGCGGGCGAAGATGGTTCAGGAGGGAGATTCACCGAGCGACTCGACTGCTGCGCACGGTATGGTGACCGTATCCCAGGTGAAGGCGCTAGAGGAGAAACGCTGCGTGATGTGAACTCCCCAGGAGATGGGCGAAGAAAAGGTTTGTCTTTACACAGGGAGGTCAGCATGGAAAATACCCTAGAGATTACTTTAACAATCCGATACGTACTGGCCAGGGCAGAGTCTATTGGCGCTACAGGCTTGAATTTTGCTCCTTTCAATTCCTTGGCAGTGATTCGCGATATCGGGTCTGTTGGCGTTGTCGGTAACTCTTTGCGCTTTATTGTTGGCGCAGGCCGGGAGTTGGCTGGGAGAACAGATGTTAGAGACAAGCTCCATGAATATACAGCAGTAACAAGTGGACGGATAATGGCGACGACATACTCGATGACTCGTGGCAGACATGCTCTCCCATGGCCATGATCTCGACCTGCTCACCACAACTTGAACACTTAATAGTGGGAAGAAAGCCCACATTCCCCGCTGGACCAGCCATGAGTTGGCGCGTCAACGCAAGAAAAGTATAATCGGAAATTTGGCACGGTCATCGATCTTGAAAAACAGTCGACGTGAGAAAACAGTCTTGTTATCGCGCCGCACGATGCCCGGCTCCACCGGCCCTGTTCCTTCGCAAGAAACCCTGTTCCTCTGCAAGAAAAAATACCAGAGAAGTCTTGGAAAGGTGGAATGGAAAGCAGATAATCCACAAATGGCCCGATTGAAAAACAAAAAAACCCCGAAGTGTAGGTGAAGGAAAGACAGTGATGGTGTAGCGAAGGACTAAGAGAACGGCGCGAGGAAGAAAAGGGGAAGAAGAGAGAGCAAAGCCGATACTAGTGACAATTTGAAGCAGTGCATAGTAGCAATCAATCAACTCCACAGAGCCTTAATAATAGTAGTAATAAAAGATAAGTCGATAATAATTAATTATTATTTAGTAGCAACGCAACGGTCATCATAATAATTATTATGTCTATCCAATGAGCCAATATCCGTGCCCGTACTTCCAAGTGGTTCTGTGTTGCAGCGAGCATCCGCCGAACCTCGCATATGCACAGCATATCTCGAACTCAGGTTATTGGAAGGCAAGCGCTTACGAGAAGCATAATGATCCTTGTCTTCTCAGCAGTATTGCCGGCATTCTTCGCGCTTTCGTCCGTTGCGACCCCTGAATCGAAGTGGTCACCTGACCCTGAAAGGGCGATCCTTTTCAGGGGCTGAAGTCAAAACACCTCTGTTGCCCCAATGGTGGCTGCAGACCGTTCCGGCAGCGAACCTTATCATGGCATGGACATGGAAGGTTCCAACCGTAGTGGGCAAGCCGGGCGACTGCAGGGTCCGACTGGGGTGAGGTAATAGAAAAGCGTGCTTCGCTAACTGGGGACTCAGTGGCTGACGGAAAGACACGGTTCGCCGGGTGTTTTCCTAATTTGGGCTTAACCGCCGAGACACGGAGCATGAGAGCCTGAGGAATCAGGGAGGTAAGTTGTGTGGACGTGACTGACAGCGCCCAGGGAGGGTTTAGTATCCGTCACAATCAGGACGAATAGTGGACGTTAGATTGTTTCGCGATGTTGCCAAGCGCCAATAGCATCTGCATCTACCATGCCACTAGTAGTAGTAAGTGGCCTAGGTATGGATTGGGACAAGCACGAAGGGAAATTGAGAGGCGCCAGCTGGCGTTTAAGTGCCAGCACTAATATATTTGACCACACTGCGCGCTTGGTGGATGGCCCCACGAGTTGATTGAACCGAACAATAACCGTCATTATTATTATTGCACGCATCTCCCAACAACTCGGGCCACGCAATGGTCCAGGCAGGACTGCAGCCCAAGCACAGCGCGGGGTACCTTGGAAGACAACGTAGGAAATTGATAATTAGATGTCCAGCTGAGAGGCAAACATGACATAAGATGTAATCCAACCGCCCAGATGCTCTGTCCGGTCCTAACGTGTCTCTTTTCCCAGCTAGAGAGAAGAGCGGTCAAGAACCCAACTCGCACGCACGGAAGCAGCCGGGGAGGTGACGATAGTAGGATCCATACAACGACTGCAGAGTCGACAATCGCACTCGTCAAGAGTTGATAATTGTCAGGTTGTCTCCACCCAAAGTCCTGTTGAACAACTGGCTGGTTAGTCCAATAAAGAGCAACTAGCAGGCAGACAGCGAGTTGTGGCAGGCGCCGCGACGTACAGCGCTGTACGTCCCATCCCTGAAGCGGAACAGTCTCATAAAAAGCGTCACTCTATGCATCGTTAGTCGGGAAAGGGGAAATGGTTGCTATCTACCTAGAAACATGTCGATGAAAATGGAAGTAGGCCGTGTTCTTCTGGCCACCTGGACCGCGGGGGAAAACGGGTGGTCGTTGAGGGGTGATAAAAGTGGGACACGCGATAAACTGACTTAGGGCAGCCAGACATAAATTCCGGCTACCTCTCCCCTTCCCTCTTGTCTCCTCTCTTCCTCTTCTCCCCCTCCAACCCGCCTCCCAGTTTTCTTTCTGCAACCCTCCAGCCCTTCGCTTTGTCAGAACTAAGCGTCTGGAGACCTTCGTCTCGAAAACCGCCACCATTTTCGGAACACTTCTTAACTCGTAAGTTCCTCCGGTCCATGCACTGGGTAATCATTCCGCTACGGTGTTATGGTTTCTGTCGAGTCTTGGCAATTATCTGAACCTCTGTCCTTTCCTTGATCGATTTCTCTTCCTCCTGGAATTCTCCCATGCAACAATGGCTGACTATCGTCTCCCCTGCACAGGCGGCACCACCCGTTCAACGGCCGGCGCTCATCCTCGCGTGGTGGAGCACCGGATTACATATACACCTTATAAAAGATATTAACAACGCTGTAGTACTTAGGTACTGTTTGGCTCTGCTTCGTATCTTTGGTGTTGTTGCCCCTCTGAATCTGTACACGCAATGGCTCCCCACGCCAATTCAGATGTTGCCGCTAGTGCCGCGAACGGGTCTGGTAGCCCCAACAATGCCCCTCTGTTTACCGTCAATTCGCCCAATGTTGTCTACACTGACGATGAGATCAAGAGTCAGTATGTCTATCATACTAACGAGGTAACGCGCAATGCCGACAACCAACTTGTCGTCAACCCCAAGACCACCACCTACAACTTCAAGGTTGACCGCAAGGTTGGTAAGGTTGGAATGATGCTCGTCGGATTGGGTGGAAATAACGGCTCCACCGTCACTGCCGGTATCATTGCCAATCGTCGTGGCCTTGTCTGGGAGACTCGTGAGGGCGAGCGCGCTGCCAACTACTATGGATCTGTAGTTATGAGCTCGACCGTGAAGCTTGGAACCGACGCGAGGACCAGCGAGGAAATCAACATCCCCTTCCGCGATATGCTGCCCATGGTGCACCCTAATGATCTTGTCATTGGCGGGTGGGACATCAACAGCTTCAATCTGGCGGACGCTATGGATCGGGCTCAGGTCCTCGAGCCAACCCTCAAGCAGCTCGTTCGCAAGGAGATGGCCGAAATCAAGCCTCTACCCAGCATCTACTACCCTGATTTCATTGCTGCCAACCAGGAGGACCGGGCTGATAACCTCATCAAGGGCTCGAAGGCCTCGTGGGATCACGTTGAACACATTCGGAAGGATATTCGGTAAGCGTCCCTGTAACTTCTTTAGTTACGCTAGCCTTGCTCGTAAAGCATCTAACTGGAGCCCATGTTACAGTGACTTTAAGGCTCAGAACGGTCTGGACAAAGTGATCGTTTTGTGGACTGCGAACACGGAGCGTTACGCTGATATCGTCGCTGGCGTCAATGACACTTCGGAAAATCTCCTTAATGCCATCAAGTCAGGTCACGAGGAGGTGTCCCCGTCGACTGTCTTCGCGGTGGCCAGCATCTTGGAGAACACTCCGTTCATCAACGGTTCTCCTCAGAACACGTTTGTTCCCGGTGCCATTGAGCTCGCAGAGAAGCAGGGCGCTTTTATCGGCGGTGACGACTTCAAGTCTGGGCAGACCAAGATGAAGTCTGCACTCGTTGACTTCCTGATCAATGCCGGTATCAAGCTCACCTCCATCGCCAGCTACAATCACCTTGGCAACAACGATGGGAAGAATCTGAGCTCTCAGAAGCAGTTCCGCTCCAAGGAGATCTCCAAGTCCAACGTTGTGGATGACATGGTGGCTGCCAACCATCTGCTGTATCAGAAGGGCGAGCACCCCGACCACACGGTCGTCATCAAGTACATGCCAGCTGTTGGTGACAACAAGCGTGCTTTAGATGAGTACTACGCGGAGATCTTCATGGGTGGTCACCAGACCATCAGTCTGTTCAATATCTGCGAGGACTCGCTCTTGGCGTCCCCTCTGATCATCGATCTGGTCGTCCTTGCTGAGTTGATGACCCGTGTCAGCTGGAAAGCCGACGGGGTCGAGGCATACAAGGGATTCCACAGCGTTCTGAGCGTTCTCAGCTACATGCTCAAGGTGAGTTGACCGCGTATGAGTGTCCCATTGATTTCCGTATACTAACGCCGAGCTCCTAGGCTCCGCTGACCCCACCAGGCACCCCGGTTGTGAACGCTTTGAACAAGCAGCGCAATGCTCTGACCAACATCTTCCGTGCCTGCGTTGGTCTCCAGCCGGAATCTGAAATGACCCTGGAGCACAAGCTCTTCTAGATGGCTGCGAACGTGACATTACTGTCGCTATGCGGGCTAGTCATTTTCTGCTGAGATTGCTTCCTGGCTGTCCAGGGAGGTTTAAGAACTGAAGCCAGCGTACGGGATCCAACATCCGGTATCCATCCAACTGTAGTCGCTCGTTTTATCTTGAATGCCAATTTGAAACATAATCGAACTATGCAAACCCATTTCATCGCGCGTAGTAAACCGTAGCTATATAACGAGTCTACATTATGCCTGTGTCAGCCACGGACGATAGATATTGTGTACAGTACGAGATTCCGCCGGGGGGGGGGGGGGGGGGGGGGGGGGGGGGGTGACTTTAGTAATATGCTACGGACTACCAAGGCTTCATAGCAAATCGCGACGAAGGACATCACGTATAGCCAAGGTCTTTCAACCCAAGCCAAGCAATCTCTCAACCACCCCCGTCATCTCTACAAATCTGTCCTTGTGCAGCCCATGATCCCCATCAGGAAGATCAAGTCGTAGCTCAGATGCAGGCCAGACCCTCTTCGCTTCTTCAACGAAGACCACACTCCCGGCAGAAGTTGGTATACCAGTATCCTCCCTGCCATGGTAGACCCACAACCTCAACTCCCGTTGCGAGGAATAGAGCCCGGGTCTCAGTCTATCGACAGGATAGAAAATGCCACCGTCACCAAAAAGTTCACAGAATCGTCCGTGCTGAATGATAGCCGTACTTAGATTCATCGTCCATCCGTTCTTCTGGCGGCGGAGCCCCAGAGACATTTTCCTTCCCGTTCCCGCATGGACTGGAGGTGCCGCAGGCGATATAATCTTCAAGAGGCTGGGAAGCAGGGGTGGACACCGACCATGATCTTCTCGAATGGTTGCCAGTAGTACTACCAATCTCGGAGATCCAACACGGCGTAACGCTGCGATGACTGCCTTCAGACGTGGGAGGTCTGAGAGAGCGGAGCCTGCGTGACGAAGTACGTGCCCCGCTGATTCACCTTCTGCAATGATACGATCGGTGTCGATAGTGAGAAGAGGATGGACTTTGTCTTTTGACGAGGAAAGCTTTGCAGACCGTCTTCTTCTTCCGGCCTACGGACCCAGTCCCGGAATGATTGTCGGAGTCGATAGTTCCGCGGATATGAGCGGGACGGGGGCGTGCTGTTCTGCATACCCCAGTAGGTATATCAGGACTCAAGTCTGGCCAGAGAGATATCATATGCCTGCGACCTGCGCGGACTTGCTGCATGCACAATGTGCATTTGAGTAGAGATGAAGGCAGTAAGTATACTAGCAGTATAACATATCAAAACTGCCACCATGGAAGCGAAGAATGATAGGCTCTTTTCTGATGAATGTCTTTCTCCCGATAACGTACCCAGTAGATTCTTGGGAATGAAGATGTCCGCTGCTATATGGTGATTTCCGATTTGTTTGTAGCGTATCTGGTGCAGGTTGAATTTGGATGTTTTGCTAGGGCACCCATTTTTCATTAGGTCTTGTGGGGGTCCGTACTTTCTGAGATTCAGGGAATTCGATGAAGAGATCAGGAGAGAGTGACTGCCTCTGGCTAGTATTTCCGCTACTGACTTACAGGAGGCGAAGTCGAGGCTCCGAGCATGATTGTCTGATGATAATATTCAGGGACTGTAACTTCATAAATATATCCAGGTGGACCCATGGAGAAGAGGTCAGAGAGGAGTCAAGAAGGACAGCTCATCCTCCTAGGCAGAGTTCACAAGTAATTAATTGAACATACAGGATTCACCAACAACAGACTCATGTAGCGTACGTAGGTCCTGAGAATAGCAAAGTTTCTCCCTGGCTCTGGCGCTTCTGCAAGGTCCTTCGCGTTAGGCCACCTTGTATACCTCCCTCAACCCCGCTTTCAACTGAGGACCCGGGAGACGGATGAGCTCTATGTATAAATAGCTCTAAGGAGTCTGGTTCTATCGTTCCGCATCTCCGGTTTGATGCTTGGTATTCAGACGCTGAATTCAACGTTCATCTCGGTCCTATTCACAATTTCATACGATAGCGAAGGCTGTTGTGTCCCTTTACTCCCACGGTTTTCCCCCACAAGCTATGGATATAATGATGTACAGAACAGAGGTGATGGGCAAGACATGCCGTTGAATCCAGAAAATGGCAAAAGAAAGTTCAGATTCATTCGTTGGCGATTTGTCACCATCAAAATTATACTACATCACACATGAGATTGGGAATACAATAATGATAAACAAACTAGTGATTAATTGATCATGTCCAGCAAGTTTGGCTTTTCATCTTTATTATTATTTTTTTTTTTACCTCTTCTTGAGTCTTCTGGAGCTGACTGGTCGTCTAAGCCCTCATGTCCACTACGGCGCGGATGCAGTCACCCTGCTTCATCTGATTGAAAGCGTCGTTGATGTGGACCAGGTCCTGGCGGTGGGTAATGAAGTCGTCGACCTTGAGCTGGCCGTTGAGGTAGTCCTCTACCAGACCGGGAAGCTGAGAGCGACCCTTGATACCGCCGAAAGCGCAACCCTTCCACACACGGCCCGTGACGAGTTGGAATGCTGTTCAAGGATTTAGGAAGTCAGAAGCTTGCCTATGGACTTGTCAAGTACGCTGTGGAAAACTTACGTCTTGTGGAGATCTCTTGTCCTGCGGCAGCGACACCAATAATGATGCTCTGACCCCAACCTTTGTGGCAGGCTTCCAGAGCGGCACGCATGACACCCACGTTGCCCGTGCAGTCGAAGGTGTAGTCACAGCCACCGTCGGTCATCTCGATGAGCTTCTCCTGGATGGTTTGGGCTCCGAGCTTGGTGGGGTTGACGAAGTCAGTGGCGCCGAACTTGCGGGCCCAGGCCTCCTTGTCATCGTTGACATCCACAACGATGATCTTGCCGGCCTTGTTCTTCACGGCGCCCTGGATAACTGATAGACCGACACAGCCTGCACCGAAAACGGCAATGTTGGAACCCTCTTCAACCTTGGCCGTCACGACAGCTGCTCCGTAACCAGTGGTAATACCGCAGCCCAACAGACAGGCCCTGTCTGTGGGGGCCCTTGGAGTAACAGCTACGACGGAGATATCGGCAACTACAGTGTATTGCGAGAAGGTAGAAGTACCCATGAAGTGCAGGATATCCTTGCCGCGGGCCTTGAAGCGCGAGGTGCCGTCAGGCATCACACCCCGGCCCTGCGTTGCACGGATCTTGCCGCAGAGGTTTGTCTTTCCGGACGTGCAGAACTTGCACTCCTTGCACTCGGGAGTACTGGAAACAGTCAGATAAATCGATCGGCTTGTTACATCGACTGACTGGGAAGGGAAACCGTACTAGAGAGCCACCACATGGTCTCCGGGCTTCACACTGGTGACACCTTCACCCACAGATTCGACAACGCCGGCGCCCTCATGTCCTAGGATGACAGGGAAGGCTCCCTCGGGGTCCTTTCCAGAGAGTGTATAGGCATCTGGGCAAGGGAGTCAGTTATCCATGGGGCACTTGCGAAGGCGGCATCTCAAGCGGGGACTAACCGGTGTGACAGACACCGGTATGGTAGATCTGGATACGAACTTCATGAGCCTTGGGGGGTGCGACCTCGACATCCTCTACGGAGAGAGGCTCACCGGCGCCCCAGGCGATCGCAGCCTACCACGACGGGTTTAGTCACGCTGCTCGCAGGATGCATTGAGCAATGGCGGAAGGGAGGAAGGAACAGCGGGGTCACTAATCCGGCTGTCGAACGGGATTCTTACCTTGCAAGTGATGGTCTAGAATGATGTAATCAGCACGTACCTTTCGAAGCTACAGCTCCGGGTGAATCCGGAGGGCGTAAGGCGGGCATTCTGGACTTACCTTTCCGACAGTGCTGGCCATGGTGTCCTACTGGTTTGAGTCAGGACCGGGCGTAAGAGTCCGTCAGTTGGTTAATAGAAATATTGGGGAGAGACTGGACGAGGAGGAGATGGGGGAATTTAAGTGCCCGAGAAAACGGAAGACGATTGATTTATAAGGACGTGGCGAGGAGAAACAGACGTGAGGAGGATGAGGAGAGCATGAGGGGGAGGGGTTCCGCCGCGATGAGGGGCGGCGCAAGTATTATCTGTTTTCAGTAAAATTTCTCCGAATTCGTCATACTAAAAAGTGATGGTAATCAGATACGGCACCAGCAGATAAAGAAGCACTTCCGAGGTGTGTAATTATCAATTCCTGGTCTCTGCTCTCGAAAAGCATTCTAGAAGCTGCATAATTTACAGCCCGATTCAAGCGCCAAGATAACACACTCAACTAACAGGCCTCGGAATCGTCTGGAACCGGCAGTGCCCCCGATCCATTATGATCTCTATAATACATCGAGCAAAAAATAAAACAAAAAGATCGAAACCAAAGAAATGCACATCGTCTGGAGAAAATCTGCGCTCTATCTCTGAGGAGGTCTCTCCGGCTGCGCTCGCTGGGGACCAAACCAGCTCATGTCCGTTCAGTGCCATAGGTTAGGATTATTGAACATATATCCATCTCCACTACTTCTATGGTCAAATTCCATCATGTTACCGACCAGGTAGCTGCGCGCCGCCCTGCATCATGGCCGCATTCTGTTCCTGGAAGCGTTCATTCAACCGGGCGGACCCCTTGAAGAACTTATCCACACAACGCATAACACAGCCTTCTTCGCGGGAGATGAGGGTTTTGGTGGTGAAGTCGTTGACACAGTCATCGAAGCAGCGCTGTACAAGCTTGGAGTACATCTGGATGATGGATCGAAGGTCCGGTTAGAATTGATTCGTTGGTGTGGATGGTTCTTCTTCACCCTCCTCCAGGTCCAGTTTGGGAGAACAAGATGAAAACTGCGTTCTACAAGTCGAGGACTCGAGGAAGCCGTCTAGCTGAGGAATGTCGGATAACGTACAGTCATGAACTCTTTCATCTGCCTTCTTTCCATGCGAGAGGCCAGCTCGCGCTGCTCCGAAGCATTGAGACTGAGAGGGTTGACGCGTTAGCATTCTGGATCTCCCAGGCTCTAATTCTGCGGATAGAGATGCCCTACCTATCCATGTTGACCGTGTAGAGCAGAGGGCTTTGGATGAGGAGAAGGGAAGGGCGAAGTGCAAGGCGTGAAGATGCAAGCAACAGCTGGAGCTTTTCCGGCCAGGCTCTGCACCATCACGTGGAATCACCTGACGTCATGTGACGGCCCGCGCGTGACACAGACAAGGCCACATCCAGATCGACCGACGAATCTGCACTGGCGAGGACTGCGATCACAACCCGAATGGGATTCGTAGGAGCGGGGAGGGGGGAGGGGGGCTGGAGCAACGCGAAAATATTTAGATGTGCTGTGCCTTGCCTCTGGTACCTCTCCGGCGCTGTGCCTGTCCGTCCATGCAGCAGTACCAGACCAGACCAGCCCGGCCGGAAGCGGAAGAGCAAAGCAGGAAAAGGGCCCCAGCCTGTGGTTCAGAACTACCCGTAAAAACACGCCCGAACCAAGGCTCGTCCAAAGTCCAGGCAGCGAGCGACCCTGTTCGCTATTCATAGAACATCTGGCCTCGATCCTCCCTCTCCGTTCCCTCCCCCGTCTCGCAGCCTTGTCTGTCGCCTTTTTGCCTTTTCTCTCCTCAGCTTATCCCATCTGTGCCCCTGCTGCCTTGTCCTGTAATTATTACTATCCGCTCGTTTCGTGCTCCTGCAGCTCGCCCTGTCAGCGCCTGTTGACCTCGGACAAAGAGGGCGGTTCGCTCGTGAGCCTCGCTCGTCTTCCCCCCTTCTCCCGCTGCAATCTCCACAGACGCTCCCTCCTTCGCTCTTCATTTCGCCTACGGTCTCCTTCTTCCCCCTTAGAGAGAGAGAAAAAAAATAGCTTCTGTTGAAGCACGACGTCGCCCGCGCGTCCCCGACGAATCGGTCTTCACTTAACAGCCTCATTCTTCCATTCCTCGTGGTGTCTTGGAAAACATAGAACCGCCGCGTCTGATCGCATTTCCCAGCTCTCGTTCTGTTTTGGGATCTGACACCTGAGGCTACCGTCCCTCTGCACTGCCTGACTGCGCGTCCTATCGCGGGACTGCTCGGGTTCTCACTCTCGCCGCATCAACGCCAGAGGAGAATGACAGAGAATTCCTTACTATAAAAAGCTAAAAGCTCTGATCCGCATCGTATATTCATCAGGAATATCGCGCTGCTTCGCTAGCCATCGGTCGACTTCCGTCTTAACGCGATGACGGGCAAACCGCATTCGGGCTCTGAGCAAGTCCGCGCATTTCCACCCTCCATTAGTCAGTCAGTAGCAGTTCCTCTCTCCCCACCATCGAAACGGGATCTGGCATCGTGGTGGCGGCAGTTCAAACGGAATACGAGAAAGCAGGAAGTGAAAGGTATGCGCGTTCTCGCGTCCGCGGGCGCATGTCGCTCTAGCTCTTGTCAATTTCAATGTGCTGACCTGTCGCTTGTCACTGCAGAGGAGCCTCGCGGTATCTTCGGTGTTCCGCTCAACGTCAGCATCAAGTATGCGAATGTCGCCATTTCCCTGACAAATGATAATGGTGAAAGTTTCATATACGGCTACGTGCCGATCGTCGTTGCCAAGTGTGGCGTGTTTTTGAAAGAGAAAGGTGAGCGCACCCTTTGCCAATGACGGCTATTTGGATGATGACGCCTAACGTTTCTTCGTAGCTACGGATGTCGAAGGGATATTCCGTCTTAGTGGATCCGCGAAGCGTATAAAGGATCTCCAAGAGATCTTTGATTCTCCCGATCGATATGGAAAGGGCCTGGATTGGACAGGTTACACAGTACACGATGCGGCCAACGTCCTCCGCCGCTATCTGAACCAGTTGCCCGAGCCGATAGTACCGTTGGACTTCTACGAGCGCTTCCGCGAACCTCTCCGTTTATACCAAAAGCAGATCACCGAAGGTGGAGAAGCTACCTCTGATTCCGAGCCTTTCGATCAGGCCAAGGCAGTCGCTTCATACCAGCAGTTGATCAGAGAACTGCCTTCCTTGAATAGGCAGTTGCTGCTCTACATTCTCGATCTTTTGGCTGTCTTCGCGTCTAAGTCCGACCAGAATCGAATGACTTCAGCAAATCTATCAGCGATCTTTCAACCAGGATTACTGTCACATCCCCAGCACCACATGTCGCCTGATGAATACAGGCTGAGTCAGGATGTGCTGATCTTCTTGATCGAGAATCAGGACCACTTCCTTTTCGGAATGAACGGAACGGCCGCTGATGAACAAACGATGAAGGAGGTCGAAGCAGGCCTGACGCCGCAGCGGTCTTCTCATTCCAACTTCAGACGGTCCTTTTCTAGTGCCAGCAACGGTGGGGATAGCCACCGCAAGTACGAGAACCTTCGGAGAAACGTATCCGTTTCATCGAAGAATTCTCGCAACTCTGGCAACGTCTCTGGCCCTCCTACGCCTTCCTCGTTGAATGGATCTGGCGTACATCGGAGCAATACCCTGCCTCCAAAAATTTCCCCTGTAATTGGTCCTTCCAGATTCGGGAGGAAGCCGGAACAAACCAATGTGAACTCCCAGGCGCCAGCAGCGACAGCGGCGGAGACAACAACGTCAGCCGCCGTGACAGCCGCGGAAGACCCCCAGCCTTCTATTGAGGCTGCCAAGCCTCCTCCTCCTTCGAAGCAACCTGACACCGTATATGTACACTCGTCGACTCATGGCCCTGTGCCCTTGGAGGAAGCACACCGTCTAAAGATAACCGAAAAGCCAAATCTGCAAGGTGGCCTACCACCTTCGGATCCAACTCCGCCTTCCGTCGTGACGCCTCCAAAAGAACGGAGGCTAACCAGTCTGTTTTCGAAGTCGCCGTCGCCTAGCCGCGAAGGAAGGGAGCGGTCGCGGCAACCCAACAAACTGAGGAAGAAACGAATTTCTACCAGTGTTAGTGAGAGCGCACAGAGCTCCTCCCAGTCGCTGGCGGCTGTCGTGGCAGATCCTGTGCCGGCCCCAACATCGGGTGGTACTGAGGCAGCCGAATCGACAAAACTTCCGGATACATCTAATTCCGTCGATCAGAAACCGGAGCATCCAACGTCCCAAGATGAAACCAGTCAGGCGCACTTCAAAGATAGCTCTCTTAGGCCACACGCATCGCGCACTCCGTCGATGAATTCACGTTCATCGTTCACCGACCAGTCTGACTTGGAGCAACCTGATGATATAGCCAGGGCCGACCGCAGAGATCGTCGCCGTGAGTGGCGGTTTTCCCGGTCGCACAAGCGGAATAATGATCACCCTGCTGCAAGCTCATTGTCACCTCCTCGGGTGGGCGTTAATCCTGGTGCCGAAGTGAGTAGCAGCTCTGTAAGTAGTTGGCATCATGGCAGCTTGAGCCCGCCTCTGGAGAGACAGCGTCTACCGGCCGATGGGTCCAGCCAGCATATCAGCCTTGACGCCGAAGTCACCAACAACGGTAACAGTCGGGACCCGTCTGTGGGGCTGGAGAGTGAGAAGAAGAGCCTCTTTGGGAGGTTCAAAGCCAAACTCGCGCAGGCCCTGGAGGGAGAAAGCGACAATGAGACGGAGAAAGATCGAACGAAAGAGCGGGCGAAGAGCCCGTTGAGTTTAGATACTGAAGGGCATCGTTCCAGTGCTAGCTTCTTGCCTCCGAACGGCAAAGAGAGCCAAAACGGCTATCCACCAACGACGGAGCAACTGTCGAAGGAGATCAAAGAGGAGGGTCCGAGTCCCCAATACTCTCCTTTGCCGTCTGGATTGCCACCCTCGATTCCTGAAGAACCGGCTGGACTGGAGCCGCATGATGCAGTGGCTGCCGGTGCGACGAAACAGAGTGCGACACCGGTTGATGCGGGAGCTCCTCCGACAGAAACAACCGCGTCCGCAGATGCAAATAAAGCGAGTGATGAAGGTTCATCTCGTGAACCTCCAGCGAATGCTTCGTAAATCAAATGTTATATAGTCCGGTGGCTAAAGCCGACGAGAGCTTTGGCGTTGGTTTCGTGGTTTACCTTTCTTTTCTTTTCTTTTGCTTATCTAGACTGTTACGCCCTAGTCGTGAGAAAGCCATGATGATGTCTTTTTGCTCTTCTTGCCTCTTCTGTTATGGATCATCCAGGAAATGTTTGATGTTCGCTTATGTTTTGAATAGGATGCTGGGGTTCTTCTGTACATGGGTTCCTGTGCCTCGGCCTGTGTTGTTGGACCTGCTTATTTTTCTTGCCTGTGTTTTACCTTGTTCTTTCACCTTGCTTGGGATGAAGTGTATGTTATGTGTTGTTGAACTCTCGGGTTCTTCTTTTACAGTTGCACCTGCTTACGGTCAGCCGATATATGAATGTGTGCATGTGTCCTCCTTTGGCCCCACCATCTTCCCTTCTTCCTCATTGAATTCTACTCGGTATTCTAAAACCATAGCAGCTGCAGGCTGACGCAGTGGAATGTAAGGGCCACCGTTTCCATTGTAAGCACCTAATATGCACTATTCATTATGCGAAAGTGTGGACATCGCAGCGGTGAGACCACGACCGAGGCAAACGAGACAAACACAAGTCTAACTATGCTAATTTTGAATAACCTCAAATCCACCACTTGTCAAGCAACCTGGGACTCCAGGAGGGCTTTACCCCGACATTTCTCCTTGAACAAATAATATACTCTCTCCGGCTTCTCCTCACAGTGCAAACGCAGGAGTCCGAGCTTGCTCATCTCCCTCCCTCCCCAATTCCTCACAATGACCTCGACACCTCCCTCCCCGCCGCATCCGGGCCACACCCACACTCACACTCATGGCCCAACAACAAGCTCACCAACCACACCACCACCGCTCGCGAAACCCTCCGTCCCCCCAGTGAGCATCCTCCCCTCGCAACCAGCAAAAGTATACTCCGTTATCCACCCCATTCTCGTCCTCTCGCTCTTCACCCTCCGCTTCCAGAGCCTGGTCGCCGACCCCGTCGAGACCCTCCTCAATGACCTACCGCTCCTCGCTACCTTGCAGGTCACCTATGTGATGGTTTGTTTGCCACCGGCTGGATCCGCAGGGTATAAGTCTCCTCCGGCCGGTAGTAGCGAGATCGGTCCTGAGACAACAACAGGGGAAGGAGACGAGAAGGGATCGAAGAGAGCTGCTGCTGCTGCTGCTGCTGCGGCGCCGCCTATTCTGAAGGCGGGAAAGGTCGGGTATAGACGGAGACATCATCCTGCGCGCGAGGCTGGTGGTATATCGCAGAAGTTGACGGTACGCAGCTACCCGTAGCAGAAAAAAAAGAAAAGACAAGAAAAGAAAAGAGACTTGCTAATGGCTTTTCAGCCCGCGCTTCTATCCCTCGTCCTCACCTTCCTGCTCGCCACGCCCGCACTGGCTGCATTGCTGGTCCTCTTCGGAGCGCCCCTGACGACGCATCAACCCCATACCATCCTGTGCGCGGCGCATATGGCCGTTCTATCCGCGACGGGGCTCATCTACGTGCACGGCGTGGACGGGGCAGTCTGGAGCGAGGTATGGGGGATCGCGAGACCCGCTGATGCGGTGTGGGGTGGTGCGCTGGGTACGTGTCTGGGGGCGTGGTTTGGAGCTGTGCCTATTCCGTTGGATTGGTAATTGTGTTTCCTTCTTCCTATGTGTCTCTCTCTCTCTCTCTGGCCGTGTGGATCGTGAACTAATTTTGCAGCAGGGACCGGCCTTGGCAAGCTTTCCCGATCACGATCGTCACGGGAGCTTACATTGGGTATGCGGTTGGGAGTCTAGTTTCGCGGACGCCCTGGTTGTATGGGACGCGGATTGAGTTTGAGCCTCATGAGCTGGGGTTGGAGGAGTCGAGTTGAATTGTTGTTCATAGACTTGTTTTTGTTGTCTGGGACCCCCCCCGTCCACAGGTGGTAAAAACTGTCGTCTCACAGGGGGTTGCATTATCTAAGAGCTGTATGAAAAAGCTCCTATCGAGGTCCTTGTACAAAAAAGCTAGATGTCGATAACCTTCATTCTTGTATAGTATTATGTCAGGCAGACAATTGGATTGTATTGGCTAAATCTGTCTAGGTAGCACCGTAATGATGTGGATAGCACTATTGATGCTTGCTTGTGGAAATCCCTGTGTTCGTGTCTACTATTATTAGACCTGTCTGGCTGGACTAGCAACAGCGGTCCACACACGCAGAGCCCACGTGACAACAAACACCGCTAAGCAATCCGCCCCAAGTCACGCTAAACCTACATAGGCAGGAGCTCCGGGGTTCCAGGGCTCCAGGGGCCCATCCAGGGTTCCACCGCAGCCAGAGCCGACATATCTATTACAATGGTTCATTACATATCATCATGTTCCATGTAACATTTCCCCGTGACACGAGTGCCAGTTTTAGTCAGTTACTTCACAAGATCCATTATTATAGACATTCAAGAGCAACCTCAGAGGGCCAGGAGCAAGACAGAGTCAGAGTGAATATTACCACTAATACATAGCCAACATATACACTTCCAGGCATGGAAGGGAGAAACAGAGAGAGAGAGAAAGAGAGAGTGTGTGCGCGTGCGTCATCGACACTTAAAGAGCGCCAATAACGACAGCCGCGACAGCAACAACAGCCGCGCCCGCCAGCCCTGTCTGCTGGGGCATGGCACCACCGGACGAAGAAGCAGTAGCAGCGGTCCCAGTGGAGGAGGAATGGGAGCTGGAAGTCTCCGAGCTCGAGCTTCCCGTAGCAGTCGTGTGAAAGGAGCTGGAAGTTCCCGAGCCCGAACTTCCCGTAGTAGTCGCTTGGGAGGAGTGAGAGGCGTTGGAAGTCTCGGTGGAGGAGGACCCGGAAGAGCCCAGCTTGTCGGCGCCGGCAGTGACAGTAAGAGGTTCATAGAAGATCTCTTGAGACGAGTAGGTGGCCACGGTCCTGGTCTCTGTGGAAGTCGAGACGTCGCTCACCGACGCGGTGATGCTGAAGTAAGCCGTGCAAACGGCGCGCACGGTGGACTGGGTGATGTCGCAGTCTTGCGTCACGGTGGCCGTGCCCTGTGCTCCGCCAACGTCGGTGGTAATGATGGCTTGCATGGTGTAGCTGGACGGGGCCACGGTGATCGTAACGGGTTTGTCGAAGTAGCATTCCTCGGTGTTGCTGCCTAAGCAGTCGACTGCGAGCGTGGTGGAGTCGCCTTTGACGTTGATGACGCTGGCTGCCACCGCTGTGAGCGGGACTGCTACTTCGCCGGCATTGAAGACCTGGATCTCGGTCGTTGAGGCCGCGAGGGCACTAGCCGCGAGAGCTGCTGTTACCGTGATATAAGAAATGGACCGCATGGTGTGGATGTGTGTAGATGAGGGAGGGGTTGTTTGTCAACTGGTAGACAGAAAGAATGAACACAAGTCGGTAAGACAATTAGACTAGCTAGAAAGGAGAGACTGAGCAACACAAATGTTCTTTCTTCAAGACCGGGCGAAAGGGCAGCACCAGAGAGGATTATGGGCCCCCTTTTAAAAGAAAGAAAGCATCATGTCAGGAACGGGGGGCCCTCAGCCTCGCCTGTCGGCTCCCGTCCAATTTCGCGCCCGACGCGCTGCGGGTGGTGATTTCTTCTTTGGGGCTCTTCGTATTCCAAACTATGCTAAAAAAACTCAGTTACATCCCATTGGTGCCGGGTGGGGCGCACGCGGCTCCTGAGCACTTGGCTTGGCTAATCTGGAGAGACCCAGTGGACTCTCGACTTGCCGTTTACTGAGCCTGCAGATTTTAGTCGCTCTACCTAAAACCTAGATTGAGATTAGTGAAGAGTACCATGTCAGCGCACCACCTGGCGTGTGGTCGACTCAGAATGCACCGTATGTGACTGGATACGGGAATGACCGTACCGGATCAAACCTTGCTTGGTTAATTTCCCGTAGTACTGGCTGTCAGCCTAGTGGAGGCTCTATTATTGGCAACCACACACCGCTGGTGTTTTCTGAGAGTTTGAGCCGCAACCCCAACCCCTCGAGTGCATGTACCTTGGGGTCAGTTTTGGCGCTGTGCCGTTCAACGGGAGGTGCTACTACTAGCCGCTGCAAGCCCGTTGCTCGTATACCTGGGCTCCTGCAGTCAGCGGCCAAGGACTTGGTCATGTAAATATGAGACGCACTCAAGCCTTGGTATATGTGGGTTCCATGGTGCAGATTGGCAGATATGCCCAACTATTCTGCTGTATGTAACATGTCCAACGAATTCAAAAATCCAGTGAGAATCCAAGCGAAATAAGTAGACTGACAGGTATCATACCGTACCGCACCATAAGTTCATCACAGTCATAAAAGGAGCCAAGAACGCGGACAGCGAATAGGCAAGCGCCAATCGCTGAGAGTACAAAATCCAAGAAAGAAAATAAAAGTCTGGAGGCAATAATGGGCTGACAAGTCAACGGCAATTACCCAGACAGATCCCTGCTGATGCCGGGATCGATCACTGTCTAATTCAAACAAAAAGATAACAGCGATGGTGATTAAAATTCAAAAAAAAAGGTTGCAAAAATGATAGAAGAAAAAACCGCTCAAAGGCTGGAAATGCAAGTAAGAAGCGTGGTATAGCGAGTCCTTCGAGCGGATAAGTGAATAATCAAAAGAACAACTGATAAATGATTGAATAAAGTGGAGTATACTGGAAATGATTCGAAAGTTTCACATCGGCTGTGATGACGGCGCCCTCCGCGAAGGTGGAGTTCCTAAATGAGGATTTGCACATAAAATGTCGGTGATAAGGTTAGGCCTTCGTTCTTCTGCTCGGAAAGACGACAGGCATTAATTTTCTCCCAGGGGATTCTGGCACAGCCCCTGCCAATAAATTCTCATGTACGTTGAAGCGCAAGCGACAGCCTGCCTTGCTTATTCCTCGCCAATGAGACACGAGGGGGAAGGTCATATCATCCCTGAAACTTCAACGCGCCGCTCCGGGTGCCACCCGTAAGAGCCGAAACTACGGCTGTCGTCCTTCCTACCAGGATCCAAATCTGAGTCACTATTGCTGCTGTCATAAGTCGCTCCCAACCCACTCTTTTCCAGCGTACTGGCCGGAGATCCCGTTGTCGACGAGTCCATAGTCTGGCGGAGTCGGAGAAACTCCTCCGAATGGACGCTCTGAATAGGGTATCTGGTGCCAACATTCGTCGAGTCGCGAGTTGTCCTCTGCAGCTGCCGGATGTCTTCCTGCAGAATAGCCACTTGGCCCTCCAGATGTCTCCGCGCAGATCTCTCTCGTCTCAGGAGCATGACAAGTGCGCTGTACTGCTCCACAGAGACCGGACTGACTTCGTTGAAAGCAGAAACTGACGGGATCCGCAGATGTGGAGGAAGGATAGGGCGTATTGTGCTGTTGCTAAGAGGCCGCTGCTGCCGGTTTGTAGAGTCTTCACCAGAGGATGCTGATCCAGGTGGGTCACTTTTCGACTGTTCTCGAGCCAGGCCAGGCGGCACCGGTTGCTTGGACCGTGTCTTATCCCGAGGAGAGGAATGCTTGACAGGGTGGCCTTGAACCCTCGCAATTGCAAGCTCAAGATCAATCAGTTTGACCTCCAGAGATGTCATCCGTTGCTCAAGGGTAACATCATCGTCATCATTCTGTATTGAGCTAATCAGATCCCCAGCGTTGAATATGACGCTGCTTTCCCGTTCGCTCTCTGCTACAGGTTCGGATGCCGACGTTTGCGGACGTTTGGACTCGTCTGCGAGCACGCCTGTGCCCGTCGCCCCCAGTCCAGTCGAGCGCTCGCCGGCAGAAGCCGTGTCCAATACCGGTGGTTTCCAGTTGCCGCTCAGCTCGGAATTGTGATGGCGCCATTGAATGGGAGACATACGATGGGCCCTAGCGAGTCCTCTAAGGGTATCTTCGCTTCGCGAGCGCCTTTTCGCTCGGATAATGCTGTAACGTCCGTGGGCCGCCTCCCTGTCGCTGTCCAGAGCTGGGCTGTCCATCGGACGGAGCTGGCTTAGCTGGGAGCTGTCATCCGATAGCACTAAGCTTGGAACAGTTGCACGTCGCTGGCGAGAAGACACTGGGTCCAGGTGGATGGGAGCACTGTGGTGGCTCTTAGGAGAATCTTCGGACTCCAACTCAGGGTCCTTTGTCTCCAGCAGTGGACTATTTGGGTGCGAACCAGCCGAAGGTCTTGCCGCGAACGGCGGGCTTCTTTCCTCTACGGTACCAGTCGACGGTGTTCGGTAGTAGCGAGGAGGTGAGGGCCCATGCACCGTGTCTTCCGCGTCATCAACTTGGCTCCTGACTCTTCGACTGAATATCTTGCGCATAACAGTTTTCAATGTACTGCCGGTGCGACGGTGGGCGTTGACACCTCTCACCAACCCATCCTGCATTGACTCTAGGGCGGGAATGAGCGATGCTGTTTGACCATGAGTAGTTTCATATGCGGTAGATGACTCGGAGCGGTGCTTTTGTCGAGTGGAGCCAACTAGTGGGGAGGTATCTTGCGAACCATGGGAAGCACGCTCTCCTGGGTGCACAGGGTGGCCTCGGAGCGGGTTACTTGGGATAGAGATGGACATGTCCGAATATAAGGATAGCTAGCGCCTATAAGCGACTGGGGCGGGACTGTAGCTAGAAAGCAAAGTTCCTACTAGGAACAACAGCAAGAAAGGATGTGAAGAATGAAGCGAAAACAATAATGGTTCAATAAGGCGAGTCAAAACGAGTGTCGAGAAAGTCAATAGAGAGGCGCTGCTCCCCCCTGGCTTCTTCAATGAAGCGTGAGCTTGATGGACGAGGATGTCCCGGTCACGGCCTAACTACACCACAGCTGGATTGAGAGGAGCACTAGGCGAGATACAGTCGTTAGTAGTTCATCAAAATCGGCAAAATAGGCAGCGAAGCGTACCATGACTGTCGCAACAGGGACCATGCTCGCAGCTGTGGTGAAGAAGTACCGACTGATAAGGATATCAGCAGCGAGGCCGGGCAGGGAACCAGGCAAGAGGCCAAAGTCGGGAGATGCGCAGAAGAAGGAACGTAAAAAAAAAGCTTCACATATAAAGGAGAGACTGGATAATAGCGAGAGACGGGGATCCTGGTCGACGGAGAAGAGGAGAGCAGCCGAAGCCTGAGACGCCGGAGCAGCTCGCTAAGAAAAGGAGGGGAGATGAACTGGCGACGAGACGGGCTACTGTACGTAATGCGAGCTAAGCATGCAAGTCCGGCCAACTGACACTCGAGAGAGCCACTGGCTGCTCCAGACGTGCAGATCGCGACTCCGATCAGAGAATCGCGTCCAGCCAATCGTCAATGTCATCGCTGATAGCAAGTCTCTGCTACTATCATCACGCCTGGCGAGGGAGGCTTCCTCGAGACCCGAACCTGAAACCAGCCTGAATGGCTTCGGAGTCCGATCGGTCGGTCCAGCACCGCTCATCCAGCTGTCTGTCAGACAGCCACTCTCTCTCTCTCACGACTCCTGCGATCGGCACTGGCATGGACTTGCTTGTTGTCAAGAGTATGTGTACTCTACTCTACATGGCTTCTTGCTCTTGCTCCAACCGTGTGAAGTCGCTTATGATGAAGCCGTACGACGTGCGAGCCATCGAGGCAATCTCGGTTTCTTATCCTCTTAAACGACGACGGAGATGTTCGCGATACTAAACGACTGAGCTGCGAGATCTCCTCAGTCTTCTGCAGTCTGCTACAGGGCGTGTGCTGGCCCGAATCCAAATATGCGCCCAACCGGCGTCGGGAACTGCAGAGAACGGGGCGCCAATAGTTCGCGCGAACCTGGCCTTCTCGAAGACAGCACCACGCACGGATCAACGGGATCATCGACCCTAATGCACTCATGCAAGGCTGAGCTGAGCGACCCTGAGACAACTGGCTTCTGCAGCCTTCTACATGCGGCCAGTTGCCAACACAAACGGTGGGAGGTGAGTAGTAAAAGGGGCGTCACATCAACTCTCCTACATCCGGATAGCGCAAATCGGCATGTTCCTCCAGGAATCCCATCCACCGCTTGAGAAAACCACTGCCTCTGTGTGAATTGTTAATTCGAGTCTCATCCTTCTTTTGCTAAAAGGGAACCAGTGCTTTTTAATAAAAGAACGATCTTTGTTATAAGGCCTAGGGTTTGCATCCAATGCGTTGATCAACTTACCTGCTTATAGTTTCCGAATCACCGACCACACAGAGATGCCGTTTGGGCCGAGTCATGGCCACTATACCCACCAGCCGTCAGCCGGGTCTGCTCGCTCTACAAGTGCATAATTGTCTCTGAGAGGTCATACCGTTCAACCGTCGCTTTTCTCCTAAGAATCCAACCTCGTGCTCTGGGTTACTGCGCACCAGACTGACAACAACAGCTTCTTTCTCTCGACCCTGAAAGCCGTCCACGCTCCCCAACTCGATTTCTGGATACTTCTCCCTAAGCAATCGAGAGAGGAGCGCTAGCTGCCCATTATACGGAGTGATGACGGCGATATCCTCCGGTTTGACTCCTGCTCCAACCAGGTTCGTCACATGTTTCGCGACCACGGACGCTTCCATGTCGTTGCTCTTGCTCTCACCGAGCAATGCTTCCTTCTTTCCGATGTCGTCTTCCTCAGTCTTCTCGGAGAAATCTCCGCCTTGAGTGTCCCAGAACACAACGGGTTCCCTTGTGTCATCGGTGTCTTCGACATCGTATGGTAAATCCTTCAACAGGCGCGCTTTCACCGTGTCGGCAGCAATAAGTTTGGACTCGTACAGTTCATCAGAGGGAAACCGCATGATCGTCTCATGCATTCGATACTGTGTAGTTAGCATTCTTTTGATGCTCGGTCCATGAAGAGCAAGAAGTCGGTCGAACAGGGTCTTCTCAAGTGAGATCCCCTTAGCAACACCCATGTCAGCCGTGGCATCCCCCTGCTGTCCGTCAGATGAAGCCGGCCCTTCGCCCTTTGCCCGCTCTCCTTTGCGCTTCTGCACAGACGACTTGACCGTAGGAGGTAGTTGTAAGTGGTCACCAGCGAGGACTACTTTTGAAGCTGAGAGAAGCGGGATCCAGCACTGGGCCTCTAACGCTTGACTCGCCTCATCGATAATCACGACGTCGAAATTTTGGTTTCTCAGCTGGTGTCCTCCAGCACCGTGGAGAGTTGCAAGAACCACCTCGCTCCCTCTGACTAAGTTGTCCACGCACTTCGACTCCCGTTCCCTAAATTCCTTTCGCAGCTCTTTCAGATCACTGTAGATAGCTCTCCGCTCGCGCCCACTTTTTGTTTTACTGATACTTGCCTGTTTCTGGTCAATTTCTTTTCGGATGTCTTTAACTATATCAGCCGCCTCGGACGTGTGTGTGAGGACCTCTAATGAGTGCTCCAGGACAGACGGCATGAGTCGGGCGGGATGACCGATTCGGACAACCGGGACTTTATGCGGAGCCAGTCTCTCCACGATATTATCAACGGAGACGTTGGACGGTCCGCAGACTAGTACTCTCAGCTTCCGCCGCACCATCTGAAGAATGAGCTCTATCAGAGTATGAGTTTTGCCAGTCCCCGGAGGGCCGTGGATAAGAGCAACGTCCTTGGAGGCCAACGCAAACCGAATCGCTCCTTTCTGTGAATCATTCAGAGTAGGATCGATGAATTCGATAGACTCCGTAGGCTCGTAATCCACTTGCAACGGGGTGGTGTATCCGAAGGCAACGCGCATGAAATGCGTATGTTCGGATTCCGACATTTTAGCCATCTTCTCCATTGTCTGGTTCATGCTGGGAACTGGTCAACTCCCGATGTACTCAATTCGGCCCACCGCAATCATTCATACATACCGTCTAAACGTCACGTCGTTGGCGAGTTTGATACTGCACTCTGCGCGTTAGTGATTACCAAAACGGATGAGTTCCATAGCCAGGTCGGATCACAAGGGGTGGAGACAGGCAAGGAGGAACATACAGCCAAAGCTTCTTTCCCCAGAGCTCATCAATGCTCTCATCATCATCCTTGGAACGACCACCGCCTCCTCCTCTCTGCCCAAACGCTACCCACACACTCCTATCTCCAACCCTCGTAACGACACCCTCCGGCCCCTTCGCAGGACCGCTACCGGATTTTCCAGAATCCTTCCCCTTGTCTTTCCCACCACTACTCTTCTTCCCAGCACCAGACGAGATATCATTCACACGGACAACGTCGCCGACTCGAATCCCATGCGCCCCTAGCCTAGGTCTCCCTTCCGAGTCAACCCGCCCGTTAGTAGTGCCTTCCGACTCCGCCTTGGCACTCGCAGATGACATGGCGGCGTCCGCTGTGAGCTCCCCAACCAGGCGCCCACCGAGCCCGGTCCGACATTGTGCGAGGACGATCCCCGTCAAAGCATAGCCGGTTGCTTGTAATGTTCGACGGGTGGATGGGGATGCTGAGGCGGCTTTGCTCGCGAGCGTGGACGAGGATACTTCCGCTTCGTGCTCTTGTTGTAGTAGTTGGAGCTGAGCTTGGGCGAAGGAGGGTATAGAAACTTGCGAAGGCGGGGACATTGTAGATGGGGAGAGGCTGGTGAGCGAAAGTTGTGCAAGCTATCTATAGATGCATGAGAAGACAGAGCATGAAAGTGTTTATAGTCAACTGAAGGCTGCCCAATTAAACGTTCAAAGACTCATTCAAAACTTCACATTTATATGTGACCACACCAGTGCACACAAATGATTTAATTTCCCCGCGGCCAAATCGTTATCTGATACGGGCTGCTTAGTCATTATCTCCCCTGCTGTCAACGTTCCTAACAGCTCCGGTCTGCAGCATCTGTCAAGACCGTGCGCGACTACCAGCGGCTTTGCATACCGAATTGTACGGTGTTAGCAGATAGCGAGTTGCACCTGCTATGTAAAACTAAGATAGCTTAAGAGACACCCGCAACCATGTATGAAACACACTAAATAAGGCACAACCTATGTGGGTCGGAGGTGCGAGCAGACAAGGGAAATAAAGATAGTAACCATTCTCAAGCAGTTACACCAAGGGTATCATTCCCCTTTCCAGGGGCCTCTTCACCAAAGGCCACGTACCTATTCAACAGTGGCTCGCGCACTTGCTGCATTAAAAGAGTCAAAGTTAGGCTCACGACGCAGAGGAGAACGGCAGCAAGACGCAGAATTGTGTATGATTTGCGGTCCACCCTACTCCATCGGCCTCTATTGGGGGCCTCCAACACCCATAGCACACTTTCATGACTTCAAAGACGCAGAAACGGACTTGCTAATTGCGTTCCCTGTGGCATTGTAGTCAACGCCAAAGGAAAAAGGGATCGAGTAACGCCCCTTTCCGGTCAAATTGATGGCGCGGTAGAGTGTGGATCTGAATATACCGCTTGTCCTCGAAAGTATCGGATTATGAGACTAACTGGACGTCATGCGGCAGAGATGGGGCAATACTTCCAGGAGAGAATTGGTTGAAATAAGGGAAGTAAGGGGAAGATAGAGAGCTTCTGACAGGCCATCAAAATCCGCAACTAGTTATTGCTAGGAAAGCAGGGTTACACAGGTGTAAGTTCTTGCTGAGTGACTCTAGGCGTTAGAGCTGTCCTTTTGGAGCTTACGCTAACGACTCCCAACGCTCCTCGGGCTGGCACGGCGGCTCACCTTCGGTCTCCGAGACTCAAAATAGTAAAACAAGATTTTCTATCTCGAACTATCAGTGGCAATGAGATGAGAAAACTGGCGGCGGATGGAGCAGCAGACTGAGGGTGATGTTAATGGGTTGATAACCTCCCCAATTCTTCTTCTTAAAGGCTGGTACTATCCTCACTTTTACGCCCAACCAGAGCATTCTTTCAAAATTCTCGCATCTCTCATTTCAGGCGTACTGTACCAAGTCACTGGTAGGTAGGAGATTCCCGTCTACCTGCAAGATTCTTCCAGTCATTAAGACTTGGCCATCACCTTATTTACCCTTGTAATTCGTATACACATAATTATCTAGCCATTTTAAATGTGATAAGGACAGTCCATACCGCTTCGCGTATAATCTCTCTACGTAGAAGGATTTCAGTCGCAAGCCCCCACTATTTCTTAACGCTCTGGTCACCGATCAGTTACCATCCTCTGACTATTTTATTCGCCCCGGCATCTTTTCCTACGTAAACTGCCGCGAGTTCCGACTGTTTCCGCGGAACGACTGACGTGTACATCAGGGGCTACGATAGCTGGTCCCAGACTCTTTAGCCATCCTTGTCACAAGCAATGGCAGCGATGTAGTCGTCAAGGGTTGGATGGGGAAATCTGCCACGTCACTCGCAATCAGGCAGTATTCTAGGCTATGGAGGGGTTGGCTGCACAGGCGGTTGTTCTTTCTAGGGCGTTAAAAATGATCATCTATAATCATCTAGATGTTTGACGTATGGTTAAATTACCTGAACTCCCAAGCTCTAAACATTCCGTTGGCAACTCTTCTACGTCTCCACATAAGCCCTGTACACTTCTAAACCGGAGAAGCTGGCCACTTATCAAGTCGAATTTATCACATCCAGACCAGGCACTGCTGAACCTAAGAATAGCAGAGAATACAAAAGTCTCCATTCAATTTGGTAAGATGGTGCTGTAAGATCTGCGACTGCGAAATATTTCATACATTCTCAAAGGCTTACGGTACTCATTGTGTGCTCTTAAAGCAATAAAATGTGCTTTCAGAGACACAAGACTCCTGTTAGGTACCCCTTATGCTCCGGAAAAGCAAAAGGAGGTTGCACCAAATTTGATCCTGACAGAGATTATGTTCAATGGTGTGGAGAGGCACATGCGAGGGGGTCGCAGTGTACAATTCTGACTCCAACTTCCCAGGCGAGTTCCACCAAGCGCGGGGACTGCCCCAACCACCGACGCAAGATAAGTCCTCCTCCAAAGAAGGCTGACAGTGAAGGCACTGGAAGTAGTGGTGGCCTGCCCAGTTTGCAGCCAGCGATAAGGATTGGAGCTTAAGTGGTGGGGCACCCAGGACGGGTAGATCATGCGTCTCTGGTCTCCTTTAATTATGCGTGCCCACATTTGCGCATGGGGAAATACTTGTTCTCTTATCCAGATTTCAGTACTTAAATACTATATCTCTGTCTTGAATACCCTTCCTATTTCGCAAGGCCTTTCGCAGTGTACGATTCAATGACATCAGCTCTTCATGTCGACCTCATCAGTTCTTTTCCTCAGAAGCAAATACTCGGTATTGGAAGGACTGGACTAGTCGTCCGCCAGGGGCAGTTTGCTATCAAGTTACCTCTCAGGTGGAGCACAAGTTGCGATGAAGAAGTGGAAGCAAATATCGAATCCCTCCAGCATGAACAAGCTGTTTATCAGCGTTTAGGAAGATGCGATGGTGTTGTTCCTTTCCTTGGTTTCTCTGAGACAGCCACTCGACTTCAATTAATGGAAAATGGTGACCTACGTTCGTATTTAAGTCGGAATAAGTCAAGCAAATCTCTTCAGCTCTCTTGGTTTCGTACGATGGCTCGCACTCTTGCACATATCCATGATCAGCGAATTATTGTGGCAGATATTGCTAGCCGCAACTTCCTTCTCGACTCTGACTTATCAATCAAATTCTGCGATTTTACTGAGTCCACTAAACTGCCTCTTGATACTTGTTTGGAAACAGCCAATGATGCAGGATATTCTGTACAAACAGATATTGGGCAGCTGGGAGCTGTGATCTACGAGGTAGTGACTGGAGAGAAATGCGAATTTGACATCTTCAAGACTGCTCCCCCAGAACTTAGTCACGGTACATGGCCAGCGAGGGACGACCTTCCCAGTACTCAAGGTGTTTGGCTCGGTCTGATAATTGAAAGATGTTGGACTGAGGGTGCATTCCGCACTGCTCACGACCTGTGGAAAGAGCTGGAGTCTGTTGAGATCGAGAACGAGTCAGTTGAGGAGTTGCAGCTATCCAGAAGTTTGCTATCAAAAATGCAATGTATCACTCAGCATCAGTGGCACAGTTGCATATACACTACAATTACCCTGGTGGCATTCACTGCAATCGCAGTTTATGCTTGGAGCTGGAGACATAATTGACTCTTTGTTTCCCAGTGTGCAATAATGATTAAGATGAGACTACACCTGTTGCCACCATACGTCCTAAGATTTAAATCAAGCCATTTTAGGATTTATTGGTTGATCAAGGGGATTATGCACCATAATGCTGTCTTTTGGCTGAGCTGTGCCTTATTCCATGGCTGATAACCTTATGTGCAGAATGATCGCAGCTCAACATCAGTTCTGAAACATACATCTCTCAGGGAATTGAGCTTCAGGACTTTTGAGTTCGTGAACCCAATGGTGAGCAAATTTGCGCAACCTAAGTGGATATAGGTGCACTTTCACAAATGCTGCACATCCAAGTCCTTAAAGTAAAGAGGAGAGGAAGGACACTAGTGTGAAAACACATGCGCTCCTGTCACATCTTGAAGGGGATCTTTCTGGGATTACCAGCAATTTCATATCCAATGTCAAAAGCCTCAGATAGGTAGACTTCTTGTTTCTTGAGCATAGTTATCCTTGTTGCCATGTTCACCATGGAGCAGACTATAGCCATAGAACCTGTAAGGATACAGCTAGTCCCCAGTGCGCTACATAAGCCGGGTCTGGGTCTTATCCGCTATCGCGGATAATGATGGTCTTTTTAGCCTTGTTGGGGAGCGCAGGCGACCCAGCTGTCGCAATATCCCGTTATTCTGTCTCTCCTCAAATCGGCTGCAAGAGTCGAGAACGGAGGAGACAGGGACTGGATGCACTTATATACTGGACCTTGAAGCAGAAAAAGCCGACAGTCGTACAAGCATCATAGACCCGCTTTCCAAGCGTCCTCCTTTCCTCAAGCAGGGGACTGCGCAAGGAGACGACCGGTAGATAATTGGAATATTGTCGACATCACTGTTTCATGATGGCCTTCTGGACATGGAGGTTGCCAGACCAAGTCTTGAGAGTAGTGGTATCAGAGTCTGTAGTTCCGGACATTGTGAATGCTGATTATCTCCAATTCAAAACCTTCCCTAATCAACATCAGAAGAGCAGTTCTCTGCATATGCACTCTGAAAATGACAATCCTCAGGTCAAAGTCTTTGTGTGAATGAGGGAATTGATAAATAGGTGCGCAGAGAGGAAATGATAATGCTGTCCACAGCCTGCTCTTGTTTGTTCTTGGAGATTTCTGTGCAAATAGGCACTCATTAGGAGTGGGGAATGTTCATCTACCTTAGAAGATCATCACCTCATATGGAAAAAATGCAGAGGGCCATGCTAACTTCCTTTGATTACTACCTAGGTACTAAGCATCCATTCCATTTCAATGCACAGACTTGACCGCATCAGCGACATGCAAATGAGTGCCAAAGATTTCCATCATCTGTCCTTAAATAGACACAAATCGACAGAGGCTGGTAGGTTATGGCCCTTTCGAAGGCAACCACAATTGACGATCCCCAACAGCATCACCCCGAATAAACATAAGCCATAACATAAGTTATAACTGGGTGGTGCAATAAGCTACAAAATGACGGTCAAATATCAGAAAGTCCCCATAGAAATGGAAGATGTCGAGGAAGATCGAAAGACGAGAAAAGAAAAAAAGAAGGCACTAGAGAGATCAGACCTTAATATCCCTGATAGCACATTGAGCGCAACGAGACCAAAGACGGAAGTACGTAAGTGACAATTCCTGCCATTGACGTACGACGGGTCAGCATCGTTGGCCACAGAGACCCAGTCCCGAATTTCAGCGACGACGCCGCCCATCACTGGAACGAGTCCCGAAAAGCGGGATGACGCGCAAACTCTTTTTCGGGCGATAATTGCGACCCATGACGGCTTTCTCAATCTCTTCTTCAAGTCGATGATGGTCTGCCAAATAGACATGAAATTCCCTGAGGCCACGCAGCTCGACGAACGACTTAAGCAACTTGCGCAGATAGTGTGTCCTCTCCCCTTGTGGAAGTACGCCGATGCCAAGATCCAGGACAGTAATTGATAGGCAGTTCAATTTGAAATGCTCCTTAATAAAGCGAAACAACACCATCCAGGCACGCAGGGCCATGTCCTCGGGCAAGCGCGCAGATCTCCTGTACCATTGGATACGAGTGGTCTCGGGGAACCTGAAAATCAGATGGCGAATCTGCATGAGCGAAGAGGTTGGAATGAAGTTTGAAATCCTCATCAGCAAATCAGGATCTTCCACCATCGACGCAAATTTGTTCTTGCAGAAAAATACGGCGCGGGAATCCTCATAGAACTCGCGGCTGACAAGAAAGTATGGCAAAGGCGACGTGAAGCAAGTGCAGCTCGTCGAAAAAGCGCTCTGCTTAGCAGGACAAAAGCAGCCAACTCTCGTAATGCAGCAAGTTCCACAACACGACGGCACCGTCTTAGCCTTACGGTCCTGAAGCGCTATGATACCACGGTTTGCAGATCCTGACTCAGGCATAAACGGATCCCAGCGATTAGTCACGAGCTTCTCATGGACCATGATCTGTATCTCTTTCGGCAGGTCCAGGAAACGAAAGGGCCCAGGCTTGCTGTGGGCTGGAGACGTTAATCTTTCTGCAGTTCGTTTCATTACGGCCCACATATACGAATCACAGTCGACGTCAAACTTGAGGGCGCAATCGTACAATGAATGGAATGGGTCCATTGCACAGATCAACTTCGTCGCAATCTCGACATTCTTGGTTCTGGCTCTAAGGCTAAATGCCCGGATGTTAGACATGCCGTTCTGAGTTGCTCGGCAGAACTGGCGCCACAGATGGACTTTCGATTCGTGGGACTTGATATCGCGTCGAATATGGCGATTATCTTTGAAGCGGAGCTCCACGTTAAGATAGAGCAGATTGTGCAGATAGCCATTTCCCAAATTGGAGCGTGTTGCCAGCCTGAAAAGATACAGATCCGACGTGTAGCAAAGACGAAGACTGAACAAGTTCTGGCGATAGAAGTAGGAAACTACCTCATCATGAACAGCATGGGAAACAAGAAAGAGATTGATGGGCAATGCAGGATGGTCACATTCTGCTCGCCTCCTGTAACCATTCTCGTCCACTAAGGTAAGACAAAAGCTCTTTTCTCCTGCTTGTGGCTTCGTTCTCTCTGACTCAGTAACCAGATCGATGGTGCAAGTCCTGTAGAGGCCGGCATAAAAGTAGATACGCTTTCGAATATGAGGAGGAAGGTCCAAGAATGACTTTGATCCTTCCTTAGGGATATGCTGCTCAACCTGCGGTTGGAGCCCAGGAGCCACAATCTCCCCCTCCCTCTGTTCAGCTGAAGTCTGACGCTGAGGCTCGTCGTCCACTTCCATCATGTCCTGTGAAGCGGCACTATCAGTACATTATTCATTGGTAGCAAGAGAGTTCAAAACAGACGGAGTCCATTAAAAAGAGACATACATACGCGTCTTGCTGTGTTCCGGGACGCCTATGATAGAATCCAAGTTCGACAGTAGACCATAGTCAGGTAGCATAGAAACGCGTGAGTGGGTCCCCTTGGGTGAATGCGAAGTGGGGAACAGAGGCGATCCAGACAGTGAATGGAAGAATGAGCATGTGAAGTTCCAGAAGATATGGAAATGAGGACAAGGAAAAGGACAAGGGAGAGGGAAGAAGGGAAGGGGGTTGTCATAAAGTCTGGTGAGGAAGAGGTATGAAATTTCACCCCCTAAAAACCAGTCCAGTGCCTCCATGGCAACATACAGAACCCATCCTTTCCAACATCAACTCTTCCTCTTTGCATGCCATGGCATGCTTCTCCAAACACAATTTCCCAACTCCTACCCCTCTTCCTCCTCCTCTATCTTTAACTTCGCCTCATCTGCCTGGGCACTCTGCTTGACATTTTTGGGAGCAAGTCCCTTAATTTCACTCTTGCACAGCTCGGTACCAGAAAGACAGCAATCTCCACATCTCCTGCCTACAGGTAAACAGACAGTTTGTCCCAGACCAACGAGGAGCTTGTTGATTTCATGCCACTTGTCCTTCGGTAGCCATGACTCCAACGCTATGCGAGTCTCCTCGGGAGCTTTCGTCTTATGCCAGCCCCAGAGATTGGTGATCCGGTGGACGTGAACATCGACCCCAATGCCTTCGTCTTTCCCCCAAGCAGCACTCATACAAAGATACGCCATCTTTGGACCTACTCCGGGAAGTTTCATCAATTCTTCTGCCGTAGGGGGGATGTCCGAATTGTACTGATCACGAAGGATAATGGCCGCTGCTTTAATGTACTTCGTCTTGTTATTATGGAAACCGACGACGCGGATGAGCTCGTTGAGACGCTCTGGAGAAACGGCTAGGATGTTTTCCAGAGTCAACGTGCTATCCGTGAATGGCTTCGAGGTGTCTTCCTTCTTAACATCAGTGGGCTCTGCGTGGGCAGCCTCTCGGTCCCCAAGCTCTGTATGCAATCGCTGCATCGCCACGGCCGTCGTGGTGTCCTTGGTCTGCGAGGACATCATCAACGCGATCAATGTCTGAAACCGTCGATTCCTAGGAGACGATCCACGCCAGTATAGCTCTGCGCAGCCCACCGTATCCACAGGCGCAGTTGGGTTTTCCTCCCTCATCTTCTTGACTGTGTTGTATATGACCTCCCAGTTTGGGGGTGGTCCGGTTTTTGAAGTTCCTTCTCCTTTGGTCTTGCGAACAGTGGCCTTGCGTGTCTTCCGTCCATTGACTTCACTTCCAATCTTTACTTTCTCTTGTCTCACAGCTGTTTTGCGAGGCCGTTTTGAGGTGACAAGCGGTTTGATTTCACGCTTGCGCCGTTTCGACGGAGGCTCCAGGATATCTTCAATGTCAACTGTGTTCACGGAGGAAAGTGAAGAGGTGTCGTCATCGCTGATTTCAGGTTCGTCTCTTTTAGGACTCGCATCGGGAACATTGTTTTCATCGTTCAATGAGAAGCCCTTGAGCACGCTCGATTTGAAGGAAGCCCGGGTCTGGCGGCGCGGCGGCGAGAGAGCTTGTAGCACTTTCGCAGTATCCTTTGACACTCGTGAAGTGCGCATTGTAAAAAATGTGTAATCTATCTCAATTTCGAAAGCAGTAATTTGTGCTGCACTGCTAGAGGGTAGTAACTAACTACCGCCTGAAGAGAGTGAGTTGACAAATGCGAAAGAAATTAGGGGTTCGGGCAAGCCCAGACCACTGGAGCTCCATGGGGGAAGCAGAAAGACGGACGGCCAGTTTAGCCTCGGCGAAACGGCGACTCACTTCATCACACTGCAGAAGCTCTCGTCTCCCTATCCTTTCCCCTCCTCCATATCAGTTCTAGAACTGATCCTCCCTGCTGCGATCCTAGTCCATCCACCTCCTCCCACACTAGCCATGGCGTCATCAGGGACAACGCAGCGCCTCCTCCGCGAACTGAACGACTACTCCCGCGACCCAAACGAAGCCTTACTACATCTCGGACCCGTGGATGAAAATGACCTATTACACTGGGAAGCAGTTCTAAAGGGCGTCAAAGGCACACCGTACGAAGGTGAGTAGCTATCGTACCACCAGTCGAACTGGGCAGTAACCTCTGCTTCCACAAGCCAAAGTCACTCACGAAAAAGACAGGCGGCCTCTGGCACCTCGATATCACCCTCCCCCCGAACTACCCCTACGCACCACCGAAAATCGTCTTCACAACACGCATCTCACACCCGAACATCTCCTTCACAACAGGCGAAATCTGCCTGACCCTCCTCACGACCGAGCACTGGAGTCCCGTGTACACGCTCTCGTCGACATTGACGGCTATCCACCAATTGCTCACGGACCCGAGCCCCGACTCGCCGTTGAATGTGGATGTAGCTGCTTTGCTCAGAGATGGGGATATAGTAGGATGGGAGAGCCTGGTGAAGTTTTGGACGAATGAGGAGCGGTGGAATGGTTCTTTATAGTAGTAGGATCCTTTTCCCTTAGGGGAACTATAATTTCATGTTCATGATACTAGCGACGGTCTATTGTATCTACATTCTGTTCTGTATATGATCATGCTGATATCCTCTTTGTCTATCACTCCTCTGCTGTATTTCGTTCCGTTTTCTTCTGTCCATCCTTTGTACCCTTGTTCATCGCAGTAGCCCACTTACTCTTCTCTCTAGTCGTGAGTCCAAAAAAATAGACAAGCACCCGCAGCATAAGGCAAAGAAGCACCGCAATGCCCCCAGAAGACTTCCAGCAGGCCCAAGCCCTGTATCCCGAAACAAACAACTGTCTCCGGAAACGCACTACCGAGCATATTCCGACAGAACCCCCGCGCCGGTACAGCCGAACTTCCATAGTGATGGTAGGTATCAACTAGGCAATTGAAGAAAGATAGATAGACCAAGAGGATACCCATTGTGAAGACCCCCACAGCAACGGCAGGCACCATCCAGTGCACGCCGTACCCGGACGTCCATCCGAACACGAACAGACCGACGGGGAAAGAACAAGCTCTGGACGCAGCTGAAGCAGCGCCGGATCTCAGGCCAGGGCAGCGTGCTCCAGGAGTCCCCGCGAGATGAGTAAGATTGTGCCTGAGATACAAGCGACGCATTCGGAGGTCATGACTGCGTTGGCCTGCGCGACTGTGAAGTCGTACGGGGTTTGGAATACTGCCATGTGCATGCACGGCCGAGACGCTGGTGTACAGCACTGCCTAGCTGAAGGTCATCCAGAGGGAAAAGAAGAAGAAGAAGAAGAAGAAGAAGAAGAAGAAGACAACGGGCTCGGTAAAATGGAACCGGAATGGTCGAAAGAAGGAGATTGTAAGTATCTGCGTTAGACCTTGCCTCTTTTTTTTTTGTCTCGGCGCACCGTCTATCGGATGGGTTGGTTCCCGTCCTCTTGCTGCCCTGCACTTTATGCTAGTGGCAACTGCTGCTGTTGTTGATAGTCATATTGATAGACGTAACGGGAGTCCTCCAGTTTCTTGCTGCCGCGCATTTAGACAGCTGGCCTTGGGTCGCAGAATCACCGAGCCGCGTGTCTCAGAGACGGAGAACAGCAACAAGTCGCATGAAATGGTAGACTCCATGTAGAAGATCTGGCGCCAGGTTGTGTGCTCCGCGATGAGACCGGAGGTCTTCTGCTGGGAGGCTGTCGAGGGAGGTGTCGGGTAAATAAAAGAAGGTTCAGTATCGAAGCCCAATGGTGGATATGTTGTTTCGTCATTACCAGCAGTTTCTATGTTGATTTCATGGTCGATGTTGCTTGTTGAAGTGTTGTCGACTCCGCTGTTTGTCATCATACAGTCCGGCTGTGGTTGGGAATCATAGGGTTAATAATTAGAGGCATATTTGGATCAGGCATGAGCCATAGATATATGCTATATAGATAGAAGCAATGCTTGAAAGGTGTACCGTATCATGATATCACCCTTTCTTTTTATTTGGTTCTGATATTGGCAGTCAGGCGCAGATTGGCAGACAGGACAGTGCAAAGAAAGAGCCCCCAGCTGCCTGGTTTCAGACGGCACCCAAGCCCCAGGACGACGAGCATCCAACGCAACTAGTGGATAAAGTAAGACCTACCACAGATTGGATCAGAATAACACATAATTAATTTAGGCTCTCAAGTTGATCAGCTCTTCGCTTGATGGGGAATGACTCGAAGACCGTTGAGGCATTTTCCGAGGGCTGACCGCAATTAATCGTATTCGTGAGCCACGTTTTCACTGACACAGGGCCTGAGACAACTGTGGGCTGAGATCCATTCGTACTGATTGCATTTAAATTGAGGCTGCTTCGGTCACGAGGCTTGCTGACCCGAAGAGCGAGGGTCTTGGCCCCGAACTCAAAAGTTTAAAAAAAAAAGAATAATTATTGTGTATTATTCCTGAGCCCTGCTGTCTATTACTCATTGCATCAGTCCCGAATATGTTACGTCTTTTGATTTGTCGAGTATATACTCGATGACACTGTTTCGCATCCATTCTCATCGTAATCTAAATTAGAAACCCCACACTGCAAAGTTGTTTTTGACTCGCGGCATTCTCTCCCCACCCCATAGCTCAAATATTTTCCAATAATAGCTTCCAAGAGAAGACCAAACCCAAACAAACACCGGCCAAGCGAGCGAATAAAAAAAGAACCAAAGGAGTGACAGAACTAGCTGCAATATGCGATGGACCATGAATAAGTCGTCAATATTCGTAAGGATCGTAAGAGTTCGGAAGCCGTAAAGATCAATGCAAGGCCAAAAAAACACGATTTTTCAACAGAGACAGATTCCGTGTAAATGCAACAGACGAAGAACTAGATCGGAGATGGCATATCTTCGGAGGGAAAGAAGACAGAAGAAAGGGTGGAAAAAGGAAGAGGCGAGGGTCGACAACCAATCACAGAGCCATGGCCACGATAACAGCGCCGCCGAGCATAGCAGAGATCTCTTTGGTCAGACCAGTTCTAACCGAAGCACCGCCCGTTTGCAATCCCGGGGCTGCAGAACCAGTGGCAGTCTTCGATGCAGTGGGATGAATAATGGTGACGCTAGTCAGGGTGCTCAGACTACCATCGGGAAGAGTGGTGGTCAGCGCATAGGTCGACGTTAGAGGAGCGTCAGTAGTGGATGGCGCAGTTGTCGTCCTCGCCGTAGACGAGGAGCTAGATGTAGTGCGGGACGAAGAAGTAGACGAAGAAGTAGACGAAGAAGTCGACGAAGAGGTAGATGAAGAACTGGATGAAGAACTGGATGAAGAGGTGGTTGTCACCAAAGTCGTCGTGGGGGCAGAGGAAGAAGAAGATGACAATGAAGAAGAAGAAGAAGATGATGATGATGAACTGGAAGAGATCGAAGTACTCGTCGTCGTTACTGGAAGTGAAACCGACGTAGAAGACGAGGAAGAGATGCTCGAAGTCGTATCAACAGAGCTGCTAGTGGTCACGGGTTCTGACGAAGTGGTCGATTCCGACGTAGTCGAGGTGGGCAGTAGCGACGAGGAAGTAGTACCCGTAGGCTCTGTAGACGTAGGTACATCCGATGACGTCTCGGTAGTAGTAGGAACACTGATAGGAGCAGAAGTCGACGGATCTACAGTGGTGGTGGGTTCGGGGACCGAAGACGACGTCTCTGTCGGGACGGATGTGGGAGCATCGGAAGTACTAGTAGAAGTCGGCAGGGTGGTGCTGCTGTTGGCAGCATCACCACCAGCCTGTCTCTTGGCATATCTCAAGACGCGCGAGGCGAGTGACGGTTCCTCATTGTGGAGTGCTTCGAGAGCATGGGTGTCTGTGGGAAAGACGCCATGACGGAACTTGTCCGACACGAGATGTAAGGCATCATGGATAGACGACTCATCCAGTAAAGACAGCAGCTCCTGAAAGGACATGTGCATTGTGCTGGGCTCTACTTCCGTGGCGGAGCCATCAGTCGGCGAGGCTGGGACGGCCAGGACAGCAGAAAAGAAGACAGCGCAGAAGAGCAGGGTTAGTTGAAGTAGACGGGTCATGGTGGCGGGGAGGGCAAAGAGGGAAGGAAGAAAGAGGGAGGATGGAGGGAGAGGAGAGGGAATGGAAGGGATATGCAGGTGGTAGAGGTGAAAGAAAATAGAGGCTGGGAGAGAAAGGAAAGGAAGAATATAAAGCAAAAGGAAAACGACGACCAGGCTGGAGCTTTTGAAGGAAGAAGGCAACGAGCTGTCGGCCGTGCAGATGGCGATTACGGCCTTGTCTGTCTTACCTGGAGCATGGCGATCGACTATTCGAAGGCTAGCGCGTCCTCCATTGGACATGTATAAATATCGGCGAATCGAGCGGGCGCCTTCGCTGGCCGATTGGGGCGCGGCCTCCAGCACTGTCCAGCATCATGCAGCCTGCAGTCCACTTGCCTGGCGCCATCTCGTCACCATCTCTGCTCCAGCCACTCTCGTATTGATTTGTCCGCGTGGTTGGGGCATTATTATTTCCTATTTCCTACCTTACCTCTCTCCACGTTGCACACCTTGACACAGAACTCCAGGGGGCCCACTTGCGCGCTGAAACTCAATGCCAGAAGAAACTCCGGACCCTGAGCATTTAGTCATGGAACTGCGCCACTTCCACCCAGGGAACCATTGTGTCTCATCTGAGACATCCACGGTCGGCTATTTTTGAACATAGGGCCGTCCTCATTCGACTGGCAATCAAGTTTTCGGCTGTTTGTGTTTGTGCGACCTGAGAGAAACGTAGATCCGCGCACCTCGTTGGAGCTGGGCTCGATTAAGCTTCACTTCCTGAAGATCAACTGCTCAGTGATTCCTCTCTCTTTCCCTCTCTGCCCCCGGGGTATCATTGTGGTAATCTGAATGCTACGACGAACAACTCATCAAAGCACTGCAACTCCAACCTAGTTTCATGTTGTTACATTCCTGGTTCAATGCGACATTGACCCGGAAGTGTCTGTAAATATCAGTAATGCTGTTTCTTTTGCCACGGAAAGAAAAAAAAGACCGGGAGAGCGTGCATCCGAGCTGCATCCCTACGAATGGGGGCTTGACGTCACCCAATGAGTCTTTGCTCAGCTTATCACTTGCTTGATCACCTCTACCTCTCTTGGCTTATTGCTTGCAGAGCACATCAGACAACTGTCTTGGCTGACTTTTGCGTCTGGTTGAAAAATGGTCAGCCTGTCGTCGGTTTGCTAACCAACAGCATGACGGTGACCTTTGATTACGTGACTGCTGGACTTGCAGCTGGTTCCACTGCCCAACAGACCAGCGGCATGCACTGCTTTGTGGTCCAGCAAGGATGCCACTGGTCAACGAATGCTATCATAACTATTTGATTCGGGCTCATCCGGACGGCTCATCTCACAGAGCTTCCAGGAGAGTATATGCTCTTGTTCATCCTAACGGTGGCGATGTTCTGTCCTCTGAAGCCTGGACTGCGAAGTCTTGATGGAGTCGATCTTGCAGATGCATCCCACGCTTGGCCCAGTGAGACGGAATCGTCTAACGTCTCTCGTCATTTGACTCAGGCAGCCCTGGAGGACTCATCTCAAAGCGATATCAGATGCACCCCGTGGACTCTGTTTTGCATTCCAGTTTCGAACAATGTTAATAGGCCTGTTGACGATCACTCAAAATGCGATTGGCGCTGACGCAGAATTCCATCATCACAAGCCTTCCAGCCTTATCATCGACTTTTTCTCTTCGAGCTTGATAAGAACAAACATCCATAACTGGACCGAGAGTGTATCGCGACCTCTCCCCACTCTCAATCAGCCTTCCTAATTGAGACACGGCCACGCATCGAATTTGCAGATCTCGGCCGTTCGGGCTTTGTATATACGGCGGACAACGCTCTATCTACATGTTGTACTGACAGCAACGACCTGAATTGCCTTATCTTTTAGCTAAGATTCGGATGTCTTCCGGTTGCTCTGATACTTCCATTCGCAGGATGAAATTCCTCTTGACGCGATATCTCCGCCGGCTTGGAAGTATAAGTAGTCGCCGGTCGATTGGCGGGGGCCCTATAGCAAGCTCGCTCCTTTTCCCCAACGGTTAATCTTGCTCCATACAGTGGAATAGCGACGCTGCGATGGCTCATGACCTGCAAGTTCTCCCACAGGGAGCTGGCTACGGCATAGTCATCGGGATTGGAGGATTTTTCGCCGTGTTCATGTTGTTTGTGACGTGGTTGCAGAACCGCTACACCACCTTTTCAACCCGTCAGGCGGAAGAATTCAACACGGCCTCTCGCTCCGTCAAGCCGGGCTTGATTTCAGCGGGAATTGTTTCCTCATGGACATGGTCAGCGACGCTCCTGACTAGTTCCACGTTCGCCTACAACTTCGGTGTCTGTGGAGCAATGTGGTACGGCGCCATGGGCACGCTCCAGATCCTCTTGTTTGCGATGATCGCCGTCAAGATCAAAGCCAATGCTGCCGGCGCACATACGATGCCTGAAATAGTCATGTCCCGTCATGGCAAGATTGCCCATCTGACGTATCTCTGCTATGGACTGGCAACGAATATGTTGGTCGGGGCGATTCTGGTTCTGGGAGGCGCCCAGGTCGTCGAAGCCATCACCGGGATGAATGTCTACGCAGCAATCTTCCTGATTCCCCTGGTCGTCGCGGCGTACGTCATCGCGGGTGGCCTGCGTTCGACTTTCATTGCCGATTATACCCACACGGTAATATTATTCGTCGTGATACTCATCTTTGGATTTCTCGTCACGGCCACTAGCAATCTCATAGGAAGTCCGGGCAAGCTCTACGATCTGCTTGTGGAAGCCTCCGAGAAATCGCCGGTCTCTGGAAATACTGGTGGCTCATTCCTCGCTTTTCACTCAGTCGGAGGCATCAAGTTCGCATTTGACATTTTCGTCTCCGGTTTCTCGACCGTGTGGCTTGATCAAGCGTACTGGCAGCGTGCGATCGCGTCGAGACCGGAGACGTCCGTTCGAGCGTATATTCTGGGAGGTATCGCTTGGTACGGTGAGTATATATAATTTTTGTTAAAAAACCAAAATTGGATCCATTCCTCAAACTGATGCAGTGATGTCCAGGGATTCCTTTTGGGTTTGCAACATTTATGGGCTTAGGCTGCGTGGCCCTGACTGGCCATCCTCGGTTTCCTACGTATCCAGATCCTTTGACCACAGAGCAAGTTAATGCCGGTCTATCCTCTCCTAGCACGGCCATTGCGGTGCTAGGACAAGGTGGTGCCGTTCTCATGCTCATTCTCCTCTTCATGGCTGTGACAAGTTCTACCTCCGCGGAGCTGATCGCGGTCTCTTCCCTTCTAACCTTTGACGTCTACAAGACGTACCTCCGTCCGAACACGACGTCCACAGCGCTTGTCCGAGTCAGCCACTGGGGAATTGCACTGTTCGCCCTCGTCCTTGCTGCATTCTGCTCGATCCTCAATGCCGTGAACCTCAGTCTGACTTGGCTGCTGACGTGTCTTGGTGTCATCGTCGGTGGTGCGGCAGTGCCTGTGGGCCTCATTCTTCTCTGGAAAAGAATGTCCACCGTCGCAGCCGTGGCATCACCGTGGATCGGTCTGAGCTTCGGATTGTTGGCATGGTTCATCACAACGTGGAAACGGTCGAATGCTATCAACATCACCACGACGGGCGACATCACGAATGCGATTGCTGGAAATGTCACTTCGTTTGGTCTTGGTGCCATAATGGCCGTGGTCCTTAGTCTTCTCTTCCCCGGGAAGCGCCACTCCACTGACACGGGGCTTATCGAGCAGCCGGATACAAGCACAAGCGCGAGCACCGGCGTCCCGGTCTCGATCAAGGAGCCCAAACCCCAACAAAGCGAGCAGATCATCGCGACGGACGAAAAGGAGGAGAAAGACGCAGCACCGTCTCCCTCGACCGCGGAAGGTGAGGTCGACAGTCCGGCACCCCCGGTGTCGTCGCAAGCCAAGCAACCTGGCCTGATCTCGACTGGGAACGAGCTAGTTGACTACCTCGAATCAAAGCAAATGGAGCCCATGGACGTCGAGCTGGCGAAGAAGAGCGAGCGTCTCGCCCTGATTACGAACGTCATCTTCTTCGGGATCGCCGTGATTCTGGTACCGTTCACGTTATTCGGGACCGAGTACATTTTCAGCAAGCCGTTCTTCACTGGTTGGGTCGTAGTGGCTTTCATCTGGGTTTGGGTTAGCACGATTATTTGCGTTGTATATCCGGTGGTAAGTCCTGAAAAAGAAACAAAGAAACACATCGAAAGGAGGGTCGTGCTGATGTAGCGCAACAGGTCGAGAGCGCTGGTGCTCTTCGCGACATCTCGAGAGGCTTGTGGATGGATCTACGGTCAGTGGTGGGGTTTAGGAAGGACAAAGTGAACATGGCGACGGGATCCGCGGAGGCATGATATGGACTAAAGCAATCTGTTAAATAATTATACATTCTGTTATATATTGCCCGAGAATCAATAATACATAGAGGAGCCCTTTTTCGTCGGAGGAATCGTGCCCGTCCGACGACAGTGGCCCGTGAGCCAATAGTTAGTAATGGATACAGCGAAGTGACCAGTAGAAGTTCCAACGCCCCCTATTTAAGTACCTAGGTAGGTAGGTAGTAGGTACCTAGGTATCTTTGCCAAAGGATGTCCTGTCCCTTGCCCCTGTAAGTGTTCCTTGGTGCACTGCTGCGGCATAAGCAAACAAACATCCCACAGGACTGATTATCACACCAGCTGGCCACTGTTTCAACGCACCTGGTGCCTCCCTCCTTTCCTAAAATATGCATAAAACTCTAAATATACGAGACATGAGCCAGCGGGGTCTCAGCAGGCGATAGACCAGTGGACGGCGCAGTCACGTGCCGCCGACTCGAGGTATTTTTAGCAGCTTCCAAAGGTTCTGCTCGAGCCCGTTGGCCCAATCGTGGCGACTCCACAGTCTGGCCTCGGATAATAATCTCTACAGGTCAGACAGTTGTCTGTTTCACTTGCGGCGAAATTAAATGTCTGGTCCACTCCGCGCACCCCTGTGCCTTTGTGTTCTCCTGCCAAGCACCCCGGCCACCAGCAGGTTTACTGGCCAAAACCTCACCAATGCACTCCGCCACCGCTTCCCACCCCCCGGGACAAGATGTGTCAATCAACTATCAGGACCTCGCGTCGAGAGTGGCTCAGACAGAGCCCATCTCGTTACACGTCCCGTATCATATACGGTTGTCCGTGTACATGATGGCATGCAAGCGAGTTGCTTGCCCCCTTCAAGGACGATCGCTCAGGGGTGTGAGAGCTCGCTGGCGATCACCAGGCGCCTAGCGAAATGAGACAGTACAGAGTAGACTTCACGTGTCTTCCCCTCCCCGGTTTACACCTGTCATAAGTCCCGAAGTCAGGGAGATGACGATGATGCCTTTGACTGCGCCGTTGTATGTCCGGCTGTCCATTTTCTTGACACAATGAAACCATGATCCATGAGACAGTCTGACCTGTACCATTATGCACGGTGCACAGTAGACTACCGACAGGACAGTGGCATCTCCAAGGTCGCTCTCGGATCGTCAGCCAAAGTGCGGCGGGCGCTCCGCTGGAGATTAAGAACCCACCGCGGGAGGCAACTGGACAATCATGTCGGCATGCGGCGACGATCAGGTCAGCGAGCACATTCCTTCCACTCATGAATGGCCAAGCAGTCCAGACTCCCGAGTGGAGGGCCTAACAGTGCTCTCTCCCAACCGCAGTCAATGAACCAAGCCTTGGCGATGTGAGCCTGTTCTGTGATCCAAGGAGATCCCTGGTCCTGCAGCTACTCCTTTCCTTTAATACTTGCTGCCCTCCTTGCTCCCGTCTTCTTTCCTTCTCCTCTCTCTCTTTCTTTTCTTGGCTTCAGCTTCTCTTTTTTCCCCCTACATCGGTCATTCGTTTTCCGATTTATTTATTTTTTTTCAATACTCCTCTTTCCTATCGTTTACACTTGTAGCTTCTTCTTTTATATACTCGCCCTTTCTATACCGTGCTCCCGTCACTCCTTCCGGGTCACACTCAAAGCTACTACTACTAGTCTTTCGTTAAACTAGGCAATTCGTCTCGATCGCCCATCGTTCGTCGTAATTCCCATATTTCAGTTGACTCACTTCAGAACCAACCGTGATCATGAAGCCCTCATTCAGCTCCGTGGCCACCGCCCTTACCCTGGGCGCTTCCGCAGTGCTGGCGGCTCCTTCTCAGACTCTTGCTCCTCGCGATTCGGTCACCCCGATCACCGTCCAGGGCAACGCTTTCTTCCAAGGCAATAACCGTTTCTACATCCGTGGTGTTGACTACCAGCCTGGCGGGTCTTCCAAACTTGCCGACCCCATTGCCGATGCCGACGGCTGCAAGCGTGATATCCCCAAGTTCAAGCAGCTCGGGCTCAACACTGTCCGTGTCTACTCGGTCGACAACTCCGCTGACCACGATGAGTGCATGAACGCCTTGGCTGATGCTGGCATCTACCTGGTGCTCGATGTCAACACTCCCAAGTACTCTATCAACCGTGCCGAGCCCAGCACGTCTTACAACGACGTCTATCTCCAGAACGTCTTTGCCACTGTCGAGAAGTTCGCCAAGTACCCCAACACCCTAGCTTACTTCTCCGGTAACGAAGTCATCAACGACGGCCCCTCTTCCAAGGCTGCTCCGTACGTCAAGGCTGTGACCCGTGATATTCGCTCCTACATTAGCGCCCGTAAGCTGCGCAAGATCCCTGTTGGATACTCTGCTGTAAGTTCATAAGCTCAATTCTGCACGTATACAGCTTTAGGGACTAACATGCCGTGTTTTCGTCTGTTAGGCCGATATCGATACCAACCGTCTCCAGATGGCCCAGTACATGAACTGTGGTACTGATGATGAGCGCAGCGACTTCTTCGCTTTCAACGACTACTCCTGGTGTGACCCTTCTTCTTTCACTATTTCCGGCTGGAACCAGAAGGTCAAGATGTTCACCGGCTATGGTCTGCCTCTTTTCCTCTCTGAGTACGGCTGCAACACCAACACTCGCAAGTTCGAGGAAGTCAAATCGCTCTATTCCACCGAGATGACCGCTGTCTACTCTGGTGGTCTTGTCTACGAGTACTCCAATGAAGCCAGCAACTACGGTTTGGTCACTATCAACGGTGACTCGGCCACGAACCTTCCTGACTTCGATGCCCTGGCCACCGCGTTCAAGAGCACTCCCAACCCTACAGGTGACGGTGGTTACAACCACACTGCTGGTGCAGACGGCTGCCCTCAGAAACAGGCCCCCGACTGGAACGTGGATGCCTCTGATGCTCTCCCTGCTATCCCTCAGCCTGCTCTCAAGTACATGAAGGACGGTGCTGGTGATGGCCCTGGCTTCAAGGGCACTGGCAGCCAGGGCGCGGGTACTCCGTCCACTGCTACTGCCTCCTCCGGATCTGGCTCTAATGTTCCCACTTCCACTGGCAGCTCCTCTTCGAGTTCTTCGAGTTCTTCTAGCTCCACCAGCAGCTCCGCAGCGATTTCCCTGCAGCCACCCAGCATGGCCCCGGTTGTCGTCGGACTTGTCACCGTTCTGTTCTCCCTGTTCGGTGCTTCCGTTATCCTGGTCTGATGGCCTTCGCCGTCTTCTAATTATAAATTTCTCATAACGCCTCTTGAGAAAATGATTTCCTTGTCAAAATCGCGTCGTCTCTTCTGAGGTCTGATACTTTGGGTAATTAGCCGGTTTCAACTCTCGAGTCAATTTGCCATTCGTATTATCTGTATTGGTACGTGTTTCCGGTCCCAAAATTGGCTTGGGTACCTGGTTGGGTTTTGTCTTTTTCTTTTTTTCTCCGTACCGGTAAATGTTGTAATCGGCCCTTAGAATGCTATCGATTATTCATTATGACTTTTATTATTGAGTAGACACGGTTAGGGTAGATGCTAGGGTGATCCTAGGGCGACCCTAGTAGGTTCTTCACGTGCAAATTATAGTCTTACGTGGTGCGTCAAGTTACTTCCAGGGTTGGTTCCAGGTATTGGTAGCGAGGTGTCTGACGGCCTGGTATGAGTTCGTAGCTCACGGGCAAGTTGAATAAAACATCTATTCATTTCACTTCCAATTCCATTTCGTCTCATCTTATCTCATGGCATTACATTTCATAAATAGAAAGAAAACGAGGAATGATGACGACATCCTGTACGTAGCTACAGGAGCAAGATGAGCTAGCTGATTCCGATCCTGTACCGCGCGTCCTCTCTAGAAGTCGTCTCCTTCCTTCTTTTTCACCTTCTCGGCACTCTTCTTTCGAGTTGTTGTTGTGTTTCTGTTCAAAAATATGAGACTGATTAACATTAACCACGTTCGACCCGTAAAGAAATAAGGTCATCTTTTTTATTTTTGTTTTAACTTTTTTTTTTTTTTTCATTGCCTCCCGAAATTGGCTTGCGAGCGCGGATTCTTAATCGTCTTCTTGATGACGCGCTCGACCTCGTCCCAGTCTCGGGTGTCGATGCGCTCGATCTCCGTGTTGAAGTATCTCTGGATAGAAGTGAGGATCTCCCATTCGAATCTGTCCGAGACGAAGGTGATGGCGACGCCTACACGGCCGAAACGGCCCGTCCGACCGATACGGTGCAGGTAGGTTTGGTAGTCTGGTTGGCGGGGTTTACCAGGGGCGTGAAGTTCGGGGACGTCCTGATTGTTTCCCGTTAGGCTTTTTTTTTTTTCCAAGTTGTCTTGTTGTCTGTGGGGGGAGGGGAGGGGAGAAGCAAATAGACCTAGGTGATGGGAAACTTACGTAGTTGATTACCATGGAGACGGTGGAGACGTCGATTCCTCTCGCGAGAACGTTCGTCGCTATCAACACCTTCGCTTCGCCGCTGCGGAACTTGTCGATCACGGCGTCACGCTGGGAGCCTTCAATGTTCGCCGTCAGCGAAGCGACCGTGTGGCCCTCGGCGACCATGCGTTTCTCAATTTCTGCAGCAGCGGCGCGTGACTGTTACGTGTTAGCTCAAACGAAGAGATCAAGCAGTGGAGCAGGAGAGAGAGAAAGAGGGAGAGAGAAGCAAACATTAACGAAGATGATTGAGGACCCCACGGTGAGGAGACCGTAAAGCTGGACTAGTGTCTGGTACTTGTCCTCGCCACCGGAGCAGTCAAGGAAGAACTGCTTGATCCCCTCAACAGTTAACTCTTCATGCTGTAACGTGATCTCGTTCGCTGACGGCGCGAACTTGGCGGCATATCGATGAACGTGAGCGGGAAACGTCGCCGAAAAGAGGACTACTTGAATGTTCTTTGGCAACATTCTGAAATGCGTGTCAGTGGGACTCTGAAGTTACTATCAACGGAGGTGTTTGGGGGGCCTAGAGATGACGTACTGCTTCACTCGAATACATTGGTCTCCCAAGCCTTGCTGTTCGAGCATGTTGTCCGCTTCATCCAAGACGAGGACCTTGAGATGATTAGGAATCATAACACGCTTCTTGACCATGTTCATCACGGTTCCCGGAGTCCCAACAACCACGGAGCATTCCATCTTCGGTAAACGACCGTCCGAATCCGCTCGTACAGCTGTGCCAATGATGAGCCCTTCAAGGAACTGACCCATGACTTGAACGACGCCAACAATTTGACGAGCCAGCTCTCGGGTAGGCGCTAGGATCAAAGCCTGGGGGGACTTCTGCGCTTGCTCCGTAGAAAGATCTAGACGGCTGAGGACGTTCAAGACGAAAGCAGCAGTTTTTCCAGTACCGGACTGGGACTGCCCGACCAGGTTCTTGGGAGGGTTTCCCAGTAGAAGAGGCAAGGCTCGTTCCTGGATCTTTGAGGGTTTGCGGAAGTTCATCGCCAGAATACCTTGGAGGATACGTTGATCTCTGTTGTGCAACAACAACCCTTCGTCAGTGGTGGTCACGCGCCCGCAGTGGGACTGGCAACTTACAGTCCAAGCTCCTCGAACGTCTTCGCAGAATAGAGAGGGTTATTAGGGTCGGCTTGGAGGTCACTGAGCTTGACTTCGACGTTATATTCGGGCTCACGCAGCTCTGAGCCCCCTAGCGCAGCCGGAGCGCCATCGGTCTGGGAGATGGTCTTTTCAGCATCGTCTCCAGTAAAACCTGCAGCAAGATGAAAGTGTTAGTCCGCCTCGCGACAGTAGGACTCCTCTTTCCCGAACATATTTCCAAAGCAACAATAATCGAGAGAGACACCGGGAGTAATTAGTGTATTTGCTAGAGTCGCGCACCTTCAGGTTTCGTAATGCGATCCTCAAGAGGATTTGCTGTCGCAGCGGTCTGGCTAGGCTGTTCCGACGCCATTTTCACAGGCTATGGCTGATTTGATATCGGATGAAGCCAGAGGGCGTATTTGGCTCAAATTCCAGCAAAGGATGTTCACGTTAAGATGCGATGGCGGGGCGCGTTTCGATAGATAGACAGACCAGCACCGAGACAAAGAGCTGATTCCGGGCCAGACCGTGATATATGCAAACAGTGAGCAGTCTCTCCACTGGATTCCGTCTTCGTAAACCACGTCAGACACTCCCGAGCACGAAAGAAGGCGAGAAACAAAGCACTCTGGAGGGACTGACAGAAAAACAGAGGCGGGTCCCTGGACGGTCTCCAGACGAGACTAGCTTCTTTCGGGGGCGGTGGCGGGCGGCTGCGCTTGGCGGCTACTCAACGGGCGCGTATTACCGTAATTTTACAGTCACGGGCCACTGAGGAGCACTTTGCGAACTGTGTAAGGGGAGCGCTGGCTTCTACACTAACAGTAGAGTACGTACCCCCCCGGGTCTGGGCGTGTGTCCTTATCATTGTTTCCCTTCCTTAACGTCACAATTGTCTGCTCCGCCTGGCACGCAGGACAAGGTAGCAGAAGGCCCTCTTCATCTGTACCCTGTTTGCATCACCCTATCCCGTCCTTACCTTGCGTTTCACTTAATGCGTTTTGATTTCTGATAAAGAACCGTCCGATCGCATTGCGTGGAAGCCATGGCGGCAGCTGACGTCGCTCCGCATTTTGGAGCCGAGTTGAAGGTAAGCTTGATCCCTTTCGCCTCGTGTTTTCTTTGCGGGTCTTACAATATTATTTTTGTGAAACAGGATGCGTTCAAGGTTGTCAACGCTTGGGTATGTGCGATTTTCCTTGCGCCCCCTTTCCCACGTCGGTGGTTCACTGCCAATCCACGACCACCGTTATAGTCTTCTGCTTTCGCTCTGGGCAAACTTTTAGGTTGTGTGTTTTCGCTAAGACATGTGCTCTTATAGACACTTAACGGAATATCGTGGTTGGACGAGATACAACAGTTCTACCGTGAACGGAGCCAGATTGAAAGGGAGTACTCGACAAAACTGACGGCCCTCTGCAGAAAGTATCAGGATCGCCGAGCCAAGAAATCCAGCAGCTTAAGTGTCGGGGATTCCCCGATAATGACTCCTGGGTCTCTCGAGAGCGCTTCGGTTACCACTTGGGGTACACAGTTGACCACCGTTGAATCCCATGCTGCGGAGCGAGAGAAGTTTGCCACGGATCTGATCGTTCTGATTTCGGACCCTATAAAAGCTGTTTCAGTACAATATGAAGAGCTCCGGAAATGCCACACGGATTTCTATACAAAATTAGAGAAAGAGAGAGAATTGGCATATAGCGATCTGAAAAAGACAAAGGGAAAATATGACGGGGCGTGCCAGGAAGTCGAGTCCCGACGGAAGAAAATGGAGTCGGCGTATGACCATAGCAAGGCGAAGGCCCACGCTGCATACCAGCAGCAGATTTCCGACATGAATAACGTTAAGGTCAGTTGTGGTAACGATGACTGGCCTGGAACTTAACTGATCGCAGGACAGAATACGTATCTTATTAACATCAATATCACGAATAAAACCAAAGAGAAGTTCTTCCACGAATATGTCCCAGAATTATTAGATGTTAGTGACGTCCGTTTTGCCGTCCCTGATCGTCCAGCGCACTAACAGGTTGACTCCAAGGGTCTACAAGATTTGAATGAAACTCGAGTCGCCAAACTCAACTCTTTCTGGTCTCTCGCAGCCCAGCTTGAAAAGAGTTCCCTCACGAGCAGTACCAACCATTTGACAAGCCTCTTAGGCGAAATCCCGCGCAACGAACCGCACCTTGACTCCCTCATGTTTGTTCGCCACAACGTTTCACAGTGGCAGGAACCGGCCAACCTAACCTTTGAAGCGAGCCCGGTTTGGCATGATGACGACACGATTGTGACGGATGAGACAGCCAAGGTTTTCCTGCGTAACCTTCTGAGTCAGAGCAAGACACAGCTACGAGAGTTGAGGGTTGAGGTCGACAAGAAACGGAAAGAGATTGAGAGTGCCAGGCAGATCAGACAGAATGTGAGGCAGGGAAAAGACAAGCGAAGCGAGCTTGAAGTCGTCCGATCCATATTTACTCAACAAGAGGCATTGCAGGAGCTTCAACATAAGCTGTTAACGGCAGAGGTTGAAACATCAACTATTATGTCGGCAGTGGGAGACCTGTCACTAGGAGCGAGAAATCATAATTTCAAGTCGCAGACGTTCAAGATACCCACAAACTGTGATCTTTGTGGAGAGCGCATTTGGGGATTATCAGCTAAGGGCTTTGATTGTCGCGACTGCGGTTATACGTGCCACAGCAAATGTCAAATGAAAGTGCCAGCAGAATGTCCAGGAGAGTCGAACAAGGAGGAGAAGAAAAAATTGAAGGCGGAGCGTCAAGAGCAGGCTAATGCGACTCCTACTTTGGATCGGGCGCCGACCACCTCGTCAACCACAGCGCCATCGCTGACCAGGCAAGACACGATGACTTCCTTGAGTTCAGGGTATACCGCTAGTGGGGCGCGTTCACCCTCTAACAACACCACTAACACCATCAGCTCCGTGGAACCAGCTAAGGCTGCTGCTTCGGAATCCAAACCAGCTGCTACTGCTCCCTCCAAACGGAACCGGATTCTCGCGCCGCCGCCTGCACACTACGTTAGCTCGCCAGCCGTGAATGGATCGTCTCTTAAGCCTAGCGAGAACAAGGGGAAAATGATGTACGCTTACCAAGCTAATGGAGATGACGAGATAACGGTCAGGGAGGGAGACGATGTGGCTATCGTTGAGCCTGATGGTAAGTTGATACCGCCTGTGAACTCTTTCTCAGGAAGAGCCTCCACTGAATTGCAATTGTAGATGGATCCGGATGGATGCGTGTTCGTGCTGGTCAATTAGAGGGCTTAGTTCCGACATCGTACGTCGAGGCCACGCCTTCAATATCACCGGCACACTCGACTAGAGCCGCTAATATTGATCGCCCGGGTTCTACATATTCCAATTCATCCGCGTCTGTGGCAGGCAGTGTTACGATGAAGCGGGTCGGTCCAGCCGTTGCACCCCGACGAGGAGCGAAGAAACTCCAGTATGTCGAAGCATTATATGATTATGAGGCCCGAAGCGATCTCGAATGGTGCATGACGGAAGGCGACCGCTTTGTCTTGATCAATAAAGATAGCGGTGACGGTTGGGCGGACGTAGAGAAAGGGGGGGTAACTAAATGTGTACCTGCCAACTACATCCAGGAGGTGTAGCCAACTTCATTTCTTGGTTCCCATCTTGGCTTGGTTATCTTTTGTGACAGCGTTCCTTCTAGCTACCCATTTTCATTGTTGTTATGAGGCTCCCTACAATACGTCAGCGAAGAGGGATTTTTTTGTTCGTTTGCTTGCTTGCTTGTTTGACTTTTCCACGCCTTTCTTTCGTCCACCTACCCTTCAACGACTCGGACAGTGGGTGTGGGAAGCTGGCATCAATTCTATGGTTCTCGCCGTCACAGACTAATTTTGCATGGCTCATGGTTGGCTTTGGAAAATGCATCTGCAGCGATTCTTGTGTGGGCCAGGGCTTACTGGCTCGCCTTTTTAGTTAGATTTTTTTTTTCTTTGTTTTGGCTTCGTCTCGAGGATCACCGCGTCGCTAAGAGTAAGGACGGATGTTTGTTCTTCCAATAGGAAAAGATGTATATACGGTCAGTCTTGGGTGGATGGAATGACCGACTAGGCCTTCATGGAGACTGTCTAGTGTGTTCTGGAGTTTAGGAAGAATGGTAAATCCCTCATAGTTACCAGTTCACTTCTCCCAATAGCCAATACAGTCGAAAATACCACACAGCTATGGGGTCCCCAACTTAAAATTCCACACGTCGATCTTGCACAGCCACCGTGCCGGGGCTAGGACCAAGGGGTGTCAACCGTGCGTATCAGACTAGACGAATGCATGAGATGGAATATTTCCCCGAGTCAAGACTTCCCCATGCAGGTGCTGCCGAATGTCGCTTTTCGGTAGCGTAACTTAAGCAACTTCATCTAATCGGCCATCTGTGACTCGACTTTGCAAGTCCTTTGGCGTCTTCATGCCCTGGAACGGCCCGCACTTGGCATGTGTCACTAGCCTCATAGTGATCTGAGGAGCAGGACAGCCTCGGCGGTTCAACGGGAATCGAGAAGCTTCGGGCGGTTCCTAGTGGGTGGGTTGCGAAAGTACGGGGCCTCCTGCGTCATGCCTGTGGGATTCTCACCGGTTTTAGCATTATTCCTGCATGGTTGCAAGTGTGGCTGAAGGGAGAGCGAGGAAATATATGAGGGAATTACGCCGACAACTAGCACCGCGACAGCCTTGCCAGACCGTTGCAACCGTCGCTGAGCCGGTCTTGAGCAATTCAGGGAAATGATGCGCCTTTTTACCACTTGCGGTTCCCGTCTCGCTCCTGGACAAAGCAGGCAACAAAAATCCCGCATGCATGGGCGTTCTGGTCCAATCCCTTCAACCGAGTCCTTACCGTGAACGGCAGCTATACGGCACTCCCTGTGCAGCGTACAACACATAGAAAATTCAGCAAGCCCGTGAGTTTGAGTTTTTCGTTTTTCTGTTTTTTTTTTCTGGTGCTCCAACGTAATTTCCCTAGATCACCATTTGTACGGATGGGACCGTGCTGATCCCGTGTAGAGCCATCCGTTCCTTCTTTCGACCTGTGTGGCTGAGAGACTCCGATTCTTTTCCAGCTCCCCTTTCTCACCCCTCTCTTTGAAACACAGGTGCAGGACATCATGTCACTGTCCCCGCCGACGAGTACTTAAATTGCGGTCAACAACTCACTCGCTATGTCTCGTCTTCCCAAGAACTCCGAGGGATGCTAATAGACGGTGAGAAGTGGGCCTGTGAAGCTTGCGTCCGCGGACACCGTGTGACCACGTGCAAACATCATGGTGAGTGCTTTGGCCTCGATCCATGATTTATTGCTATTATCCTCATTATTACTTTTGTTCCTTTTCTCCCAAGTCATCCGTGACTCACTATTTCCCGGCGCATGGCTCATACCCTGCTAACCAACACCATCAGATCGACCGTTAATACGCATCAACAAGAAGGGTCGTCCCTTTGCGACGTGTCCTGTTTGCCAATGCACCCCTTGCGAGTCACCAGAGGAACATGCCAGAATCAAGCGCGAAGCAGCAGATGCAAAGTCTTCAAAAGTAACGCACAACTCAACACGCCGAACCGGTATCTCTTTTTGTTACACAAAAGGAGATGATATGAAAAAGATTAAAAAAAGAAAACACAATAGCAAAATGAGACAGCATAACGCTGATCATTGTGTTATAGAAAGCGACGGAAAGCCAGTCTCGAACCGGTAGTCAAGCCGGGTACGTGCCAATTGCGCCACGTCCTTCGAATTCTGCGTCTTCCTCAGAGCGACCACGCGCTCGGGATATGAGCGGAGGCGCTCCTCATGTTACAAGCACGAGCGCCACGCCCGCTACAGCTACGAATCTGATGTCAGCTGGACTTTCAGAGTACTCGCTCGGGGGTGGTGGCGTGTCGTCGCCTCTGGTCGTTTCATCATCATCTTCCTCTATGAGCGGTGTTTCTGTGTCTATGCCCGTAGTCGGTCATTTGGGAGACGGGAGTTCGCTTCTGGAGGATTCGTCGTTTATGGATAATTTCGGATACTATGAAGATATGGATTTGCTGCCGCCGGATGGACCATCAGGCGAAGACTGGTCGGGATATTTCTGGTCATCTGGAGATGCGGATGCACCCTAACGGCTGGATGTGTGCTCGGCAGGATTCGCGGACAGCTGGGCACACTTGGGAGTTTTGGAACAAAAGTATTTCTGTCCTCGGACTTGCTCTGACTTTGACTTTGATTCACCGGGAGCATTACGCCTCATGATCCTTACGGGCAGTTTTTTCGGATTTCCATACCGTTTGGGAAAGGTACTACGCATGGAGGGTCCGATAGCGTTCTGTGGCATCCTCAGCGGACTCCGAAGCCACTTTTGTATATACTTTTGAACACATCGCGTACCTGAAATGACATCATAGAGACTGTGAAACTCGTGCGAACATCCCCACACACTGCTAGGAACCCCGTGGGCCATGTTCCCGTCCAGAACAAGCAGACGAACTCGTCCAGCTTGGATAAGATAAGGTGCGGGGAAAACGCGTCATCACGTGGGTTCCCACGTTCCCTGTCGGCGCTCTCCTTGTACTACAGGGGCATTCTTGTCCTCCCTCTTCCAGTGAGTGCTCTCACTAGCATTTTCTATCGTAGTCTATTTAATACATCTCTGTTCCGTGCCTGCTCATCTGCGTATCTGCATCGATTTTCTGTATTGCGAGCCAGTGGTAGTTATACTCCATGCCCACCATGTTGGAGGAGACGGCAGCTACCGGAGCGACCGGCGAGGAGTCGACTCCTCAGTCGCCGAGTTCCAAGCCCCGATATAGCAAGCATATCACTGTATGTCCTTCGTCGTCTTGTTGCTTATCCCAACGCCCCGACAGTCGAGTTACTTGTGCTAATAGAGACCACCTCAGTTAACTACCTATCCAGGCCAAAGCGGGATCGACCCCGTTCCCTTAGAATGGGGTGCAACCGATGCCAAATCGCGTGGCCCAGTGGTCGTCTCACGCAGCGGACCATTGCTGAAACGTCGGAATGCCATGGGAGCCCATGGCGGCAGCTACAGCATCTACAACGCCCTCGCTATCGCGGCCGGTCATCTCGACCCGGACTTCCGCCCGGACTTTCGCAACAGCCAGCCCACGTTCAAATTCGCTTGGCAGCCTGCGTGGGCAGATAAGACAAAGATAGTATCGATGGATCCATATGGACATGACATCGTCAACCAGTTCCGGGAAGAGCTCGAAGCCGGGTGGGATATCCGGCCCACCATGGCTGTGACGCGTGCCAATATGAAATTATCGGAGATCGGGGAGGCGGTCCGTGATGGGGAGCTTGAAGTGGATGGGAATATTGTCGTTGATTCTTCTGGCGAGGTGCGCGTCACCAAGGTGGCTGTTGAGCCGGTGTGGTATCTGCCGGGTGTAGCGGACCGGTTTGGCGTGGACGAGGGGACTTTGCGTCGGTCACTGTTCGAGCATACTGGTGGAAGCTATCCTGAGTTGATCACCAGGCCAGATTTGAAGGTCTTCCTCCCGCCGATTGGTGGACTGACCGTATATATTTTCGGCCCTCCTGAACGTGTCTCGGACGAGAAAGTGAAACTAGCCCTGCGTATCCACGATGAATGCAATGGAAGCGACGTTTTCCAGTCGGACATCTGTACCTGTCGACCTTATTTGGCATTCGGTATTCGAGAAGCGATCCGAGAAGCGCAAAACGGCGGCAGTGGCGTGGTCATTTACTTTCGCAAAGAAGGGCGCGCGCTGGGCGAAGTAATCAAGTACTTGGTGTATAATGCGCGCAAACGCGGCGGTGACACAGCGGATAAGTATTTCACGCGGACGGAGAACATCGCGGGTGTTCGAGACGTATGATCATGACAGCCTGTTGCCTCTTAGGTTTTTTTTTTCGTCGCTGACATTGACAAATCTCTTGTGTAGATGCGCTTCCAAGCACTTATGCCCGACATCCTCCACTGGCTGGGTATCAAGAAGATTGATCGGATGCTGTCGATGTCCAATATGAAATACGACGCCATTGTCAACTCGGGCATCCCGATCGTGGAACGCATTCCGATCCCAGATCACCTGCTTCCCGGTGACTCGAGGGTCGAGATCGATGCCAAGATCAACGCTGGATACTTCACAACAGGCAAGCAGTATACCATGGAAGAGCTGGCGGCAGTGCGGGGGCGGGGATGGGAGAAGTGGGAAGACATTTCTGTACGTCACTGCCTTCCATCATACCTAAATTTCAGTACTAACTGATCGCAGCATTGAATGAAGTTCTGCATTGCTTCACCCTAACGAACAGTTCTGGATTGTTCTGGATTTTGGGCATAGTATGTAGCATTTTGAATGGATTTAGAACTGTAATGTGGCCTCGTACCTGTGAATTTCAAGTTCCCTTGGTGATTAGTCTGCCGCTTATAGTTTAGCTGCCACTGCGCACCGTATTCCGTCCATGGAATCATGCCAGTGCCGTGATGCTGTGTCGTATGGTACCTTGGTAGGGTAAGACGAGAGCCGTAAGTCGGGGCATGCGACACAAAGATGGCGGGGAATTCGCTGGGTCTTCGGATGAACCATTGTTCCGGCCCTTTGGTTCCACTGCAAAGATCCAACTCCGCCTTTAACAGCCCGCCATCCTCCACATTTCTTCTTTCAAGACTGTTTCCTTGCCTCCATTTGTCGCGATGGGTTCCTCAGCGAAGTCACGGTTTGATCTCATCCGGGAAAATCTCGCCGAGGTGCTGAACCCTGAGATCATTGAAGATATTTTGGCGGAGGGCCGTAATCCACGAGTCTACTGGGGTGAGTCACCATTTATCCTGTTCGCGACATACTCTTCATGGATGAACTAACCTTTACTCTCTCGATAGGAACCGCAACAACTGGTCGGCCGCACACGGGCTACTTTGTTCCCGCGCTGAAAATCGCTCAATTGCTCGTGGCTGGATGCGACGTCGTCATCTTGCTCGCCGATATTCATGGTTTCCTCGACAACTTAAAGGCCCCGCTTGACCTCGTTGAGAGCCGTGCCAAGTACTATGGCAAGGTTATCACGGCAATTCTCGAGTCTGTAGGCGTGCCTACCGAGAAGCTTGAGTTCGTCCTTGGTAGCTCCTACCAGAAGAATCCTGACTATGTCATGGATGTTTACCGGTTGTCGAGTTTGGTTTCCGAGCACGATGCCAAGAAGGCCAGCGCGGAGATTGTCAAGCAGTCCGACAATGCTCCCCTGAGCGGTCTTTTGTACTCTGTGCTCCAGGTGCTCGATGAAGAGCACCTGAAGGTTGATTGCCAGCTGGGAGGTGTTGACCAGAGGAAGCTCTTTGTGGCCGCCACAGAGTGGCTTCCTAGAATCGGATACCGAAAGGTATTTTATAACCCTTGGAGTTTGACTTTGGTTCCATCGCAAGCTAACGAATCTGTTTCCTAGCGTGCACATCTTATCAACCCGATGATTGCTGGGTTATCTGGAGGGAAAATGAGCTCCAGCGTCCAGGGTAACGTCCTTCCCCCCCACCTCCGCTCCCCCGAGCTGTGATACTAACATCAGTTAGATAGCAAGATTGACCTTCTGGACGCACCGGAGGCCATTACGAAGAAGATTCGCAAAGCGGAAGCGGCCCCTCGGGTCATCGAAGAAAACGGAATTATCGCATTGGTGGAATTTGTTCTGCTGCCGGCGGCCGCTCTCAGGGGTCGCAAGGAATTCCGAGTCGAGCGGAGAGATGAGGAACCTTTGATCTACACTGACATCAAGCAGCTCCACGAAGATTACCAGAACGACGTTGTGCGTATTATTGTTCCGTGTAGCTTTCGATCCGAGCTTCAGACTAATTCGAATGCCTTCTAGTTAACGCCACAACTTCTCAAGCCTGCTGTTGCAGCCGGTCTTGTCAGCCTTATGGCACCAATTCAGGCGGCCTACCAAGCCTCTCCCGAGTGGCAGGAGATTACTTTGAAGGCCTACCCGCCGCCGCCAGTGCAAAAGAAACAGAAGAAGGTCAAGGACAAGGGATCTCGCTACCCGGGTGCCCCTGGTGCCAACACTGGCCAAGACCAAACGAAGGGGCCAGAGTCGACAAACCAGTAGTTCCGACTATACTTCTGGCAGCCAGCTCGATTTCAGCCTCCAATTGGACTTCGACTTGTAAATGTTTATAGAGAACACGGGACTACGATAGAGACGTCTTTGAATCGGCGAAAGCAGATGTCGGAAAGAGAAAACATGCCCTGGAGTCGTAGGCGCCAGGACGCCGCACACCGTGCAGACAAAACGTGCATGGTGACAGTCCTTGGCGTGTTTCGCTAGCATGCTTTCTAGCAGCGATCCCAACGACGTCGTTCATAGACCTTTCAGTGCAGAGCAAACCCGGAAAGAAGTATAATGGGTTACAGCGGAAAAGCGGCGGTTTGTTTGTAGCCTTAAAAAGTGGTCACTGGGCGATGGTCTTTCTATTCTATTTGTAAAGACTGCATATTATATGAATACAACGAATTCCCTCTGCATCCGATGACGTGCGAGTCTACAATAGATGCCACGTTTGTGACGAAGTAGGAGGTGGCGAGTGGTGAAATTCAATTCAATTCAAAAAAAAATCAACCCCGAGAAGCTCATCGATCGATGACATATAACATGAGTATCTCCGATAAAGGCCCTCTCGAGCAGTCGGAGCGTCTGCCGAAATGCTTCAAGATCCCCCACATTGGGTCTTCGGAAGAGCTCCCGCCTTCCGTGCTCGGGATTGAAGCCGAGATTGATACAGTTAAATATATTCAGCCTTCTATTTCACAGCAACGGCATTCAAAAAGACAATTGAAGTGAGAAAAACATCGTTCTCTCCCGAGTCACCTCCCCTAAAACAAGAAGGACCCCCAAAAAAAATGGCCCCTCACGTCCCCGAGCCCGGCGTCTGGTGCCCCGCAGTGACCTTCTTCGACCACAGCACCGACACGATCGACATCGACTCGCAGAAGAAATACTTCAGTTACCTGTCCCGCTCGGGGCTAACGGGGCTGGTCCTTCAGGGCACGAACTCAGAAGCCTTCCTGTTGACGCGAGAGGAGCGACAACTCCTCATCCGCACGGCACGGGAAGCCGTGGGCCCCTCATTCCCGCTCATGGCCGGCGCAGGCGCACACTCGACGAAGCAAACACTAGAACTCATCCAGGACGCCGCGGACGCAGGCGCAGACTACGCGCTTGTTCTCCCCGCGGCGTATTTCGGGAAAGCCACGACGCCCAGCGTCATCCGGCGCTTCTTCGCGGAGGTAGCGGCCAAGTCGGCCCTTCCGATCGTTATCTACAATTTCCCGGGGGTTTGCAACGGGGTTGATTTGGATTCGGAGACTATCGCGGCTATTGTGCGGGATTCTGCCGCGCAGAAGAGCAAGGATGGGAAGACCTCGAATGTCGTCGGTGTCAAGCTGACGTGCGCGTCCGTCGGGAAGATCACGCGGTTGGCCGCGACGTTTCCCCAGAGTGAGTTCGCGGTGTATGGTGGACAGGCGGATTTCCTGATCGGAGGGCTCGCGGTGGGCTCGGCTGGGTGCATTGGGGCGTTCGCGAATGTGTTTCCCAAGACTTCCTCGAGGATATATCGGCTTTATAAGGAGGGTAGGGTCGAGGAGGCGATGCAGTTGCATCGCAAGGCGGCGCTGGCGGAGAGTCCGTGCAAGTCGGGCATTGCGGGGACCAAGTTCGCTGTTGCGACGTACTCGGCTAAGTTGGCTGGGATTGAAGGCGCGGAGGAGAAGTTGAAGCCCCGGGCGCCGTATGAGGAGGCCAGTGAGGCGGCGAAGAAGGCTGTCAGGGAGGTTATGGCGGAGGTGGGCGAGATTGAGAAGGGTCTGTAGACTATATCTATCAGGTATATATAGATTTGCATCTTGTTGGCTTAGACTCTAGTTAACACCCTGAGATTTGTCAATGCATGCATTGCATTTGGGATATCTACACGTATGAGACAAAGAGATGAGACACCAGCGGACTCCTCGCCCGATATCACAACTTGACCACTGCTTCTCCCATTAATAATATTATTATCTCGCTGGACGAGCACGCGATCCGAGCCACGGACGAAAAAGGCAGGTAACCATGCAAGTGGACACTGGCTTCGGTCGCGGGTAATAATAATAATATATAGATCTATCTATCAATTTATCAGTAATCACCTTGAGCGAAGCTCCGGTGGCGTCACGGCGGTTGAAAGTCATTTAACTCTTCTAGCATCTCATGGAACCAAGATCTGGTTCGATCTGGAACCGAGTGTCTCCACGAAATTGAGCAAATGCAACTTGAACCTATCAGAAATCACCGGAAACCCGACGGCAGCGGGGAATCTCAGAGTGGCCGCACATCAGTCGATGGACCTCCATTTCGATGTTGCATTCCAGGTATTCCGTCAACACAGTCCACTCTCGCGAAGGCAAAGCCAGCGAAGGCCGTCCGTAAACAGGCTGAATAGTATGTATGACGTGCCCGTCTTGTAGCCGAAGATGCATTATTATTGTCTCCACGGCTAGCTACCAAGGTACCTAGGCACATAGATAACTATATCGCAAACGGCAAATCTCAGGGGCTTCGTCCAATCGACATGAAGAATGCCCCTACTAGCACAATCATGTCAGATAATTACGTTCCATGCTTGGGTGACAGCACTTGCTACTAAGTCGCTTGCAATTTCTCGGCGGAACTACTAGTGAGCAGTCCGTCGCCCTTGCACCTGCCTTATCAGCGCCTGCTGCTTCCCAATGCTACTGTAGATCTGTTTGCTATTATCATGGCGATTGGTACAAAGGCCCCATGGTCGCCTTTCAGGGTCCCGATTGTTGTTGGAATCGTTGCTGGACGCGCATGCAGAGCGTTGACAATTCCTCCGTAACTGCTTACTTCTGCTGCTGCCCTCTCCCTGGCCACACACAATGCGCTCCGTGACGCGTCTGTCGGCCTGGGCCCTTGCTTTCTTCGCGCCTGCCGCCAATGCCGGCTTCTCCAAGCCTCCGCTGCCCCCGCCGTTCGCGCCGCTCTCGTCCGAAGTGCATGCGGAGGCCCAGTCTGATTCGCTGGGATCTGGCACATTCGAGCAGCTCATCGACCATAATAATCCCGATCTAGGCACTTTCTCGCAGAGGTTCTGGTGGAGCTCGCAGTTTTGGGCTACAGAGGGGTCTCCTGTAAGTTTTGCAGTGCAACTTTTTATTTTCTTTTATTTCTTCCCCCCCCCCCCCCCCCCCCAAATATATCCAGATATACATGTAGACCTAGCTAAAGAGTACAAATAAAGGTCGTCCTGTTCACGCCTGGCGAGATCGCGGCCGATGGATACCAGGGATATCTTACAAATAGGACCATAACCGGTCTCTTCGCGCAGGAGATTGAGGGTGCTGTGGTTCTACTGGAGCGTTAGTATTTCCCTTCAAATTGTGGCGTCGTTCCAATTGGATCCTGATTAAATTCTTGCAGACCGCTACTATGGTGGTTCGTCGCCGTACAGCGAGCTGACAGCGGAGACTCTCCAATACCTCAATCTCGAGCAGAGCATTGCCGATCTCGTCTACTTTGCCAAGACGGTCGAGCTGCCCTTCGACACCAATGGGAGCAGCAATGCCGACAAAGCTGTAGGTGCAGCACCGGCCAGGGGCTTAGGTTCTCCGGTGATCTCACGTCGTGTATGACTCGCTAATTTATTCCATTCAGCCCTGGGTGTTCTCTGGAGGCTCCTACAGCGGTGCTCTCGCCGCGTGGACCGAATCGACTTCCCCAGGAACTTTCTGGGCGTACCACTCTTCCAGTGCTCCTGTTGAAGCGATCAGCGACTATGTACGTGATGGCTCCTCTTGCCTCTTGCCTCTTGCCTCTTGCCTCTTATCTCTGCCCGGCTAACAACTCTGGGCAGTGGCAATACTTTGTCCCTATTCAAGAAGGCATGCCCCGGAACTGCAGCTTGGATGTCAGCCGAGTCGTCAACTACGTCGACTTCGTGCATGAAACCGGCAACACGAAGAAGCAGCAGGAGCTCAAGGAGCTGTTTGGCCTGGGAGACCTTGAGCATTATGACGACTTCGCGGGGTGAGTTGGTTGTTATTATTTCCATCCTCGATGAGCAGGGATAGTAACTAACGCTCTTCACGTCCAGCGCTATTGAAAACGGACCGTGGCTCTGGCAGAGTCATGATTTTGACACGGGATATTCCGCGTTCTTTCAATTTTGCGATGCCGTAGAGGTACGTTTTTGAGACAAACGTTTCTGTTCAGTTAAACTGGAATTTCACGTACTAATACGATACACAGAATGTCAAGGAAGGGTCGCCTATCCCTGGACCTGGGGGTGTCGGCCTTGAAAAGGCTCTAACTGGGTATGCAGAATGGTTCAAGACGACATATCTCCCAGGATGTAAGCTCAAGCCGATCCACCTGGTATTTATAGCACCTATTCGTAGGACGATTTCCCTAACTGGATCTTTCAGCCTGCGCAGGTTACGGTTACTGGATCGACGACTCCAGCGTCGCCTGCTACGACACCTACAATGCCAGCAGTCCATTCTTCACGGACACGACGGTGGACAACGCTATCAACCGCCAGTGGAACTGGTTCCTCTGCAATGAGCCTTTTGGATATTGGCAGGAGTATGTTATTTCTCGTCCACCCTCTTGCCTTTTTTTTTTTTCTAAGCTGGGTCATTCTAACCGCGTCAGTGGCGCCCCCCTACCCATCCCCTCGATCGTCTCTCGGCTCATCACGGCGGACTATTGGCAACGCCAGTGCGCTCTGTTCTTCCCCGAGGTGAACGGCTACACCTACGGCAGTGCAAAGGGAAAGACAGTGAAGGACGTCAACGCCTGGACAGGCGGCTGGAGCGTGACCAATACTACCAGACTGATTTGGACAAACGGGTAAGTTATCGACCATCCTGTGTTGTCCATCCCACTAACGGAAGTTTTTATGATAAAGTCAATGGGACCCTTGGAGAGAAACGAGTACATCATCTGGTTTCCGTCCCGGTGGGCCCCTTCAATCCACTCCCCAGGCTCCGCTGCAGGTTATTCCAGAGGGCATTCATTGCTCGGACCTGATTTTGAGGAATGCGGACGCCAATGCCGGTGTGAAGAAAGTTGTTGACAATGAGGTTGCGCAGATTAAGGCGTGGGTTAATGAGTATTATCAATAGATAGATTATCGCTCTTCCCCGGCTGTTGACAACCGCAACTTCGCATATGGGTGTAATGTATAGTTAGCATATAGATTCCACTTTACGCATTTGAGATTGTCAACTTAGCCTGTAGGTAAGAGGAAAGCCGCGTGTTCTGCGGAGGGGTACATGTCTATGCCGCTGCGCTCTCTGCTTAGGATCAAGATTCATCTAGAAAAAAAGTCGTTTTACAGAAGAAATACCCAGTCAACCCAACTCCCAGACGAAAGCCCCAGCAAAGTAAAAAATAAAATAAAATAAAAAATAATAAAAATGAATAAAAATAAAAACCGAAAGAACTGCTAAGGAAACCCTCCAGTCCATTCACACTGTTTACTTCGCCAACAGTAAATCTATCTATCCAACAGGCGAACATCAACATGAACGTCCGCCTTGTCCTCCTCCTCGAACCTACGCTTCCATACGCCTTTCAGGACATATCCCGGATGGAACGCAGTCAGGCACGCGCACGCGATAACCATGACGGCCCCCTCGAGTATCATGAACGGAACCTCATCGTTCGCAAGCTTACTACCGAATCCGCCCTGCAGTTCCGCGACACGGTATATAGAGCGGATGAAGATGCCGAGTGTTGCGATAGCGAGAGCTAAAACACATTAGCGTTGTGACAACCCAAAGAGAGAAGGGCAAAAAGAAAAAAACAAAAAAGAAGAAAAGCAATTGACAACGTTTTAGTGAGAGAGAGAGAGAGAGAGAGAGAGAGAGAGGTAGGTACATACCCCATAGAAACGGCTTCCAAAGACGTGTATCCCGAACACTATTCCTCTCCTGACCATTCTGAAAGGACGACGACCTGCGTCGCAACCTCCACATATAATCAGCACAAAGCAGCATGAAAGCCGCCAGGGAAGCGACCTGGAAGGAGAGACCGGCTATCATGATGTTCACGCCTGTGTCCCGGAGGTCATGCTGGTCGTCATTTGCCGAGGCGGTAATTGCGCCTCCGGCAGCTTGCAGGACAAGACAGATGAAGTCGCACGTCACGAAGATGATGGTGTACGTGCGCGGTTTGATTCGGGATGCTGATGCGTCGCACAGGTAGATGATCCGGGCGAAGGTGATGTAGATTGCTGCGCTGAAGAAGGCGGGTGCAATCGTGAGGCAGATCAAGTATCTGGGGTTTGTGTGATCTTGTCAGCAAGAGTAGGGCTTTCAACAGGGCTTTTCAGATGAATGTAAGTCTTGTAAGGGAGGGGGGGGTGTGGGGGGTGTACAAGAGAAATGCATTAAAGTCGAATGGATTGTGGTGCATTTGGACCCGCCCCACGTAGCCCAGGACCTCGAGGATGAGGCCACAGGACATGCATACAAGGTAGGTCCAGGTGCGGTGGAGAATGCCAACAACAACTTGGAAGGCTAGCATGGTGCCAAACAAGGCCAGGTAGAGCGCATTGCCGCCTAGGGTTGGGATGTATGTGACCTGGGCCTCGCTGATGGGGCATGTCGACAGGGTGCAGTTGTCGGTGGACATGTTTTGATTAATTGGATGAGATGTTCAAGAGAGAGAGAGAGAGTAGTACCCTATTCAAGGGACTGTGTAAGGGGGGGATTCTTTTCTGAATAGTTTAGAGATGGAAACAAGAAAGGGAGATGGCATTCCAGAGCCCTATTAAATACTAACAAGCAAATGCCCAAAACCCAGCCCCGAAATCTCACTCCTGCACAGCCATCATTTGGGCGGGGGAAAGAATTGAGGTGCCTACTCAGTGCATTCCTGTTTTGTTATTATTTTTACTTCGCAGTTCGTATAAGCGTCTGACCTATAGCCCGTGTCGAGGTGGAATCCGCGTCCGATATCCGTGTCTGACAGCCCTAAGTGCCTCAGCAACGCGGCTGCAAATTATGCTCCCAAGACCTTGGCGAGTCTCACCGCCTGCGGGCCAGTCAAATCATCGTATTTTTCCGCGGAAGAAACTTAGGCAGCCAAATACATACCCCCCTGCTCAGGATGATTGGAGGGGCGCTGGATCCTGCGGGCGGACTGTCATTTGCTGTCGAGAACGAACTGCAGCGAGCGAACCTTATTTAAGAGCAATCTCACCCTCTGGTTGATCCACCGGGCTGATTGAAACATCAGGCCCGATTTTCCGTGTCCGAGTCCGTCGGGTCCTTCTTCTACCCCGTTGGTATCCTTGGCTATATGATCCACGGCAATAGTATAATGCACCAGGACTGATGGATGCTGATCGCCTTACTCCTTCTTCTGCTGCTTCTAGCTCTAGGCGCTTGAAAACATGCGAGAACTGCGCCCACGCGAAGATCAAGTGTATCCGGAGTGGCTCGTCGGACGTATGTGATCGGTGCGTCTATGTGTGACAATGACAACAGAACCTCTATCTATCTATCTAGTATATCAAAACTGTCTAGATAGTATCAGCTCCTAATAAGTCGGTAGCTGCCACCGTCTGGCAAAAGAATGCTACTACCGCGAGGCCCGGTCCAAGAATCATGTCAAGCGATCTACGTAGGTGTTCCCCCCTCTCGCTTGGATCGCCCGACCCTTTGATTTGGAAGTACCTGCTGACGTTTCAAAGGCGCATCGATGCCCTGGAAGCCAAAGTAAGCCAGCTGATGGCCGGCGGCGCCCCGTCTGGCTCAACGCCCTCAACCGTCCCTGAGGCGCCGCAAGGAGATGGAGATGTCATCCGCAAAGGCCTGCTCTCTCTGGAGCACGCAGACCAGCTGCTCGACCGCTATCGAGCGCAGATGATGCCGTACTTTCCATTCTTCGTCATCCCTGACGGGACTGTCCGCGCGGACCGAATCCGTCGCGCGCAACCCTTCGTCTTCCTAGTTACTTTAACCATCGCTTCATACGAGTCGATGCCTTTGCAGCGACGGCTGGAGCGGGAAGTCAAGGAGGCGCTGAGCAAATGCATGATCTTCGGACAAGACATCACTCCCGATGTTCTGCAGGGTCTTCTGATCTACATCGCTTGGTATGTCTTTTGCCTTCTTTGCCCTTTTTTGCCTTCAAGGATTGTTACAAGTGAGACTCACCGGTTTCAGGAGCCAGTACCACGCCCGTCCAAGACGATACTTCCAACTCCTCCACCTAGCAGTGGGCACGATCGTGAATTTCGAACTCGACAGACCGCACCGCTCGCGCTCGCAGATGTCCCGCGTCGAAGTCGGCGCGAACGGCGAATGTCCCTCCTTTCCCCGGTCTTTGGGGAAGGACGAGCAGCGCGCCGTCGCTGCTTGCTACTATCTCTCTTCAAGGCTGGTACCCGTACCCAAGCTTCACTCTTTCTCCGTCCCTCTTTTTTCTTTTTTCTTTTTCCCCGGCTAATTGATAACTGAGCCTAGTCTATCGATATTGCTCCAGAAAACAAGCCCCTTCGTCTGCACGAACTATATCCGCGATTGCTGCCGCTCGCTCGAGAGAAACGCGGATTACCCTTCTGAGCGGTATTTGGAGCATATCATCCATTTGCAGTCGTTGGTCGAGAAGGTCGATGCGCTGTCCTTTCGAAACGCACCGGAATTGCACCGTGTCGATGCAGAATTGGAGGGGAGAATCGTTGAGTTATATCGTGAACTGGAGGAGTATAGAGACACCCTCCCTTGTGCTCTGGAGGAGAACCGTACATCACCCTTTTGCAATAAACCCCAATTTCTAATGACTGGCTAACGAAACATGGGACAGACGTCCTCTTCTTCAACTACCACACGGCAACCCTCTACCTCTCCCAAATCCTTTTCTTCGACCGCAGTCCCCCCACGACCACGACCACGACCACGACAACAATTACCACCCCCACCACCATCACCACCCCCAGCACTAAACCATGGACACCAACCAGACTAAAAAGTCTCTCATCAGGCCTGACCACAGCACGCACAGCACTCCACTTCTTCCTGACCCTTCCCCCCCGCACGGAAATGACATTCACGAACCCCATGTGGGTCCAGCTGGGCTTCATCATCGTCCTCGGCGCAAGACTAGTCGTTGCCGCGAACGGACTCGAATCCCCATTCAGAGAGCGCGTTGCGCCCCTCGTGCAGGAGTTGGATATGCACTCTGTTCTGCAGGGTCTTACCCTCCGGGTCGAAGGGCTGGTTACCTCCGCGGTGGACGAGCAGGGGGATCGCGATTTGTTCTTTCATACGGCTAAGTGGATGAGACGCGTCAGGATGTGGTTTGAGGCTCGTTCGGCTGGTGGTGGTGGTGGTGGGGAGTCCGGGTTGGAGCGCGGGCAGCATCATCTATCGAGGCATCATGGTGTTGCCAATGGCCAGCAGCAGTTGTCTGGGATGTTTGGGGAGGATGTTGGTTCTTCTTCGCTAGGCGGCAGTTATGCTTTGCAGGACGAGCTGGATGATCTCACTAACACCATGCTCTTTACTGGCTGGCCGATTGTCGACGATGTGGATGTACTCTTGTATGGGATGATGTAGGTTGTTGGGTGCAAACTGTCTAGGTGCCATGCAGACAGTAGATACCAGTAGGCTGCGCCTGGTTTCATTTTTCACTATATCCTCCCAAAATATCCCTAGACAGGAACAATACTAAATCTCCCATCGTAGCTTCCCTGCCCCCACAGTACCATGATAAGAACTATTATGTATACTCCGTGTATGCCCTCATTCCTGTCCGCCCCTATCCGTCCTGTCCATACAAGACCGTTCCATACTGGCATCAAGAACAAACGCAAGGCAACCAACCAAATGTGAAATACAAGAAACGAAGCAAGACAACAGACATCGATTCCTCTGCTCTGGTCTGCTGATACACGTTGAAAACTGATATGAACGCCAGGCACGAGTACTGCATGCCAAGTTTTCTGAAATTCTTTTTTCCAACCTTTTTCACCCACGGATCGTGAAAAGTACGCGCGCCTGATCTCAAAAGCCCACCTGAACGTATATGTGAGGGAAGAGGTTCTTAAACAGGACGACGTTAAAAGAACGAGCTCGATCTTCGAAGACAAAAAGACAAAAAAGAAAAAGGATCGACTGTCGAATAACTGATAAAATAATGGACATAAGAAGTAAAAGTGAAAGCAAATTAAAGGGGGTAAAACGATCACAACAACGATATCATATCATATCAATCGCCAACTTGGCCATTCAGGGTTACCGTCCACAAGCGCCATAACACCATGTGAAAATGAAACCCCACGAAACATGAATGGAATGGTGGCATCACACCATCGAGATTGTCAGATCATGGTCCCACCGCAGCACTGTTACCGCTCGGCGATGGCCTGTGCGGAAGTCTTCCGAGGGGCCTTCTTCTTCTTCCTTTGCCTGCGCTTCTTAGATTTCAGTCTCTCCTGATGTTGAACGAGATAATCTTCCACCTCGATACCAGCATTACGGCAAAAGGTTCGGCATCCTTTCTCAACAACTTCGACATGTTTCGGAGTTAAACCATAGAACGCCGGATTGTAAGCGTTGCGGGCCCAATACATGAGTTCAGACGCAACACGCCCGAGGTTGGGCGTAAAATGCGAGGGAAGGCAAGGCTGGCGACGGGGAGGCGGAAGAGGATCTGCTTCATCATCAGCCGAGGAGGCCGTTGAGGCCGAAGATGTAACAGATGGGGCGGTGGAAGCTGGCGGCGAGTCGAAACATCTGCAGTCTGCATCGGAAAAGATAATATGAAGCAAATGGAAGACAGCAGCAAAACCAACTAATGTCAGCTCGACCGGATCGATCGGTAGCTGATTGAACCAAGAGATGGCTCGCTCGATAGTGAATGACGGAGGAAGCGACTTGTCTCCGGTGACGCGAGCCTTGAAAATGGCAGCAATCATAGCACAACGGACTGCAATGGAGATCTCTTCCCTGATAGAGACCGGGAGAGACGAATCGACGAAGTTGAAGGGCTGGCTAATCGTCCCTTTCTCATTATCGGCCGGAAGAGCATCCAGGACTTGACCAATGTCATCGATTCGCCCGGTGTCGAAGAAAACGGCCTTCATTACCAACGCCCGCGTATGAGCGGCAGAAGGCTGAGGCGCGACGGCGAGTGCGAGTCTGATCGTGGCTTTGAAAGCGTCACGGCTCTTCTTAGCCGCTGGACCACCGGCACTAGCCTCAAAGAATTTAAGAAGAGCTCGCTGCAGCAAATGGCTCGACCAGAAGGAAGATAGGGCATCCAAGGAAGACTGTATGGCGGGGTCTTCTTCCACAACGTCAAGCAACGCTCCGTCATCGTCGGTTCCCTCTTGAGTTGGTCGATTCCAAGTGAGATTAGCCACCCGCTGGACAATGGGATCAATCATGACTGCATCACACTCCATCTGGAGCAGAGCAGCGAGATGGCTTGGGAGAGCCTCCTCGTGGCCCTCGGGGAGCGATTTGTTCATCTTGCGCGCCAGATCCCACTGGTATTTGGCGAGGGCACGGGCTATGTCGTTCGAGACACGAAACGTCCAGGAACCGGTGTCCCCTACCCGCCAGAGAAGGATGCGGCAGTGCAGCGCCTTCAGCATCATTCGCATTGGGCTACGTGGTAGAGTCCCCGCGGCGAAGATGGTCAAGACAAGTCGGCTCTTGCTGATCTCGGTGTCACCGCCGGCCAGCTGGGCGTCGATGGCAATATCCCAGGTTTTCACGCGGCCCTTTTCGTCCTCTTCGGTGACGCCAGTGGTCCAGGAATATAATTTCCAGCCAAACAAGCATCGAAAGACATACTCAAAGCACCGAGACGAAACAGTGTACCATTCACGGAAGAAATTGTGGCGGGGAACGCCGACCTGCTGGATACTGGTGAGCCAGGCCTGTCTTCTGAAATTCCATGGCGCTGACAGAGGCACGTCCGATGCGGCAGCAGATTTGATGTTGTCGAATTGTCGACTTGGCTGAGAGTTGAACAGGTAGAGGAAGACAATGAAGGCACTGCCAACCACGAGAACGCCAAGCACGAGGAAATGAGCGATCACCAGCGCCTGCCAGGAAAACAGGAAGTTTCCAAAAGAGGCCTGCCAGTACCGTAAGCTAGGCGGCTGGAGGTAGTTGAGCAAATTGACGGGGACTGCCAGCAGTCCCTTCGCCGTCGAGTCGGTATTCTTCTCTGTCCTACCCAAACCTTCAAGGACCATGAGTCCAGCCAAGGCTCCTAGCATGTATTTATTAGGCATGTGTGAACGTTTGCGCCTACAGTCGTCTGACGTGTACCTCTCGCTGCGACTCGGGCTCTGAATGTATGACTCGCTGTACGCATTCTGACGCGAAGCTTCGCGCATTCGCTTGAACGAATCCGGGACCTTGATGAGGCCCTCCGACGGGCAGCAGCATGTCGGGGGACTCTCGTTCGTAGCGTCTTCCGGATTGGAAAAAACACTGGGTGAAGAGCTCCCCCTTGACTCCGAGGACACGGTGGCATTGCTAGGAGACGAGACGGAGGCCGCCGATGTGACGTTCTGGTCCACGGCCTTGTCGAACTCGCGCAGTCTATTCTTCAAGGCGGTATTCTCCTCTTCTAACCTCTTGTTCCGAATTTCCAGGTGACGGATGTAGTCGGTGGCTTTTGAAAGGATCGATGCTTTGTTCAGTTTGTTGGCGGGAGTGACTCCGTCGGGATCATCATCGTCAAGACCGCCACTGTTCGTCTGTTTGGCGAGGGCGCGTAGACTGGGCACGCTATCCCGGAGCTCGGCAATTTTGTCGTTGAGGTTGGCTCGGTACCGTTTTTCGATGACATTGTGGGCTCGCTTCTTTGACGGGACCTTCTTTGTCGTGTCCCGCACGCCATTCGCTGTGGACCCATCTTCATCACTGCTGGATTTCCGTTTCCGGATCAATTCCGCCCTGTCTGGAGGTGAGATGGAGAAGGAGGGGCGCGACTGTATATCTACGGGACGGGCAGCGTCCATGGGACTGCCATCTCGGAGGGCAAGAGGGTCGAATTGGAAGTTCATAAGACCGAATGGGATATCCGGGGAGAAATCCTTGGACATTGCATTCAATTGCAGGTCGCCAGCGCTCGAACTGTTAGGCTGAATCAAGGGTGTGTCGAAGGGCGATTGAGATTCATGTTTGACACCATCTGCGAAGTTCTGGTCGTCCCATCTCATCCATTGGGTCCAGTCCTGGCCGGACTCGTCCATGGTGGATGGGGTAAAGGACAGACTCTCTGCTTGTGAACTTTTCCTTGTTGAGAGCCGTTGGGGGGAGGACAGTAGAAAATCCGCATCCATGGCGGGGAAAGGCTGAGGAAAACGGGCCAAGTTGGACCAGGTGGTCCCGGGGGCCAAACCCGGCGCTCGTCAGGAGGGAATGACCGTAGTGACAGGGAGTGGAAGGTGTCTTTGAAGACACAATTGCTGTAGGCAGCGCGATGGGTAGGAGAAGTAAAAAGTCCAATGGGTGGGACACCAAGGTGGATGTGGACGAAAAGAGAGAAAGAGAGAACGAGGAATCACGAGAGTGCGGTAAGACACAGGGCAATGGGTGCCTTGGTCAGGAGCATCTGGTAGGGAGTTCAGTCGGTTCCTTTCGTCGAGTTGTGGCGGACTGAGTCGTAGTAGTAGTAAATGAAGGAGGGGGAGGAGAGGTCGAGGGTGTTGGGGAGGATCGCCAAGGCGCCAAACAAAACTAGCGTGCAGCAGCGGCGTTGGGAGGATATCGACACCACAGGCCTATGAAGTGCCGGTGAAATTCTAATGCAGGTAAGTCGAAGCGGCAAACGCTGAGCACGTCCACGACAGAGGACTGGGACAGGGTATGGGCTATATCGAGGGAGAAGGAGCCTTGTTTTGGAGGAGAAGAGCGAGGGCTGGAGAAGGCAGAGCAGCGAGCGATCGTCTGCGCGCGTGATTGGCGCCCCGAGAAAGTTCGGCGTTGGGAAAATTCGGCCGTCGCTGCAGTTCGTCGATCGTATGATCGCGGCACCCGGTAATCCGTAACGGCGTGTTACCGGCGCTGATACACTGCCCCAAGGCACGCTCAGGCGCAGTGGCTGCGTCCCGAGGGTACCCCGAAGGTACCTGGCTCTCACGTGGTATGCCGAATACCACCTGGTAACTTACGCTCCGCCCACATGGACCGAGCCTGGGCGGCAGGACTGCGACGCCCAATCGGGACTAGCGCGACCAGGGCGCTCTCCCGCCAACCAGAGCTTTGCAGGTCCGATGCGCGGCAAAGTTCCTCGTCCTGGGAAGCCTCCATCCTCTCCAGGGCTGGAGTACTAATACTACCTAGGTACCTAGGTACTGTGTAGTAGGTACCGTTGAACCAGTACCGTGGATGCTGATTATTTTCATTTTTACTTCGCGAATATTTTAATCGATAATAGTAGCTGTAACACCCCTTTAACTGATGAACGCGTCTGGACCGTTTCCTCATCAAGAACCCAACCGTGCGCCTCGTAGCCTCCCTCCCTCCACCTCCCATCTCTTCCGCCGTGGGGTCACCAATGGCGAGGAATTCACTAACGTTGCTCCGCAGGCATCCTCGTTTTCTCCTGATTGTGCAATCGGCAGCTTCAGATTAGTTTTACTGCTTTTTCTACCCAGATTCTGCAGAACCTTGCATCCCAACCATCGGCCGGCTCCGATTTCCAATCTGCAAGTCCACTCCCAAAATAGGTAGTCTATCCTGTTCCCCAGCCCGCGGCTGCTCGGAACTGGAAGCTTTTGCATCGCCTCTCGTGATCGTCACATGTTACTGGCGTCATAGCCCCGTCCATTGGTACGTAAATCCCTGGTTCCAGGTCCAGCCCGGTGGATAATTAAATAGTTTTTTGCCGACCTCCCTGGGAGGTGGGGATAATCTCCAGAAGGGGGGGTTGGGTGGGACGCAGGGAAATTCTCAATGCTATGACGTCGCGTCTTGCATCTTTGCTGTGAGCTCCTATTCGAGACGCTGGCACTCACCGATACCTCTAGGCTTCGTACAGTCCTGCAAGCTCCTATTGGGTGAAACAAATACAGTTGGCCAGCACATAGGGCTATTCTCCACAACTACCTAGGTACTTGTTTCTGAAGCCCCCTGCCAAAAGCCTAACTGGTTGCAAGTTGCAGCACAAGCCCATCACTATTGCTCCTTCAAACTGAAGCACTGACTCGCCTTCCAAGGTTATGTTCTATTCATCCCCTTCCAGGTTCTACACTGTTTCCAGATCTTGTAGGGAACACAACTGCTCCAGATCTGCCTGTATACTGAAATTCCGTCTTCCCCCGTCTTCCCCCGTCTTTTCAGAACATTACTAGGTTGTGGCGTGACATGCTCTCTTCCACAAATAACCGCGAAAAAAAAGAAGCAAAGAAATAAATAATATTATTTCAGATTATATAGCCCACAAGCGAGAACTAGATATGCAAGCTCACCCTATGAAATCGTCCGCAACCCACCTAGTCCACGACGATGGTCGCGTCCATCTGACCGACTGTCTAATACCACCTCACATCTCCTAGCCTAAACGATGCCGGCTAGAACTGGACCTGTCACTCATCTGACAGGCCGCAGCTAACTACTCTGTACTAGTATTATCGACCTACATGAAGATCCTTTCATTCATGGATGCCGGGCAGCCTCTAACCCGTTAGCTCTTACCTCATCTCACACCGAGACCACTCCCTGCCTAATTTGACCTGCTGCCAGGGACCAACTGCGTGTCCTGCATATATTAATAAGATAACTCGGCTCCTGCACGGATACACTCTTGTGAGCCAACGCCTGATAAATAAAGATGGATACCGTCCCATTGCGTGCTACCTAGATGTGCCGAATTTCCATGCTAGAAAACGGAAGAGGAACACCCATAGATATCATATGACAGATATCATACCGCGATAATCGTCTTCTGCAGACTTATTTCAATATTTAATTGTTTATCCTGTCGTCGGCGAGATCCGGGACCTTGTCGCCTAGAAATATTCGAAGGGTTACGTGGTCTGGGCTAGAGATCGGACACAACTGGAAGGTTGAGCTGGAATGGCGGTGACCGTTTAACTAAGCCTTTCCCAGATAGATATTCTTCCTGCAAGATGTACACTGGGGGATGTGTCTCTCTTTATGCGCTCTTACTAATCATGCCAACGTCAAGGATCCATGTACTATGCCCAACACGAACAAGGAAGGGGGGAGACGCTCTTGAAAGCCAGACCAGCTAGAATTTTCAGGCTTACTGTCTGGAATTAAAGATATCTCTCCATGAGTAAAAGAATGCCTCTGGTTGGCCTGAGGCGAACTAAACCTTGACGCCACATCCCCAAGGTATCAAGGACCCTGCTGGCCGGACTCCACCAGCTATCTAACAACATAGAGGAAGTACGCCTGCCTCTCAGCAAATCATGAATCGGAATTAATCAGCTTTTCCTCGAAGGGAGTCGTATTTTGCTGTGCATCAACCTTGTGAGCAGGCTAGGCATGCCGTGTTGGGTCAGAGACGAGGAACTTGGGGATGAATTGGTAGCCATAATAAGATGGAAAGACGGTCTGGAATTGGGATATACTACTGGAACATTTGGATGCACTTCTACCCCTCGCCTTAAGAGATCTGACGACCTGCTTACGTGTGTATCTGGCCGACTAGCGAGATGGTTGCTGATTTAGGGAATGAGTCGAAGGCGGGATACAAGGTGTCTGAGGAGAGAAAATCACAATCTGACCAAGTTGGTCAGCCTCGTAGACTTCCTGTGACTCTTCTTTCTGGATTCCTGGTATGTTCCCTTCAAGTTAAGCGGGAGGTGATACACAGCCTTCTGAGATTCGAAGTAGGGAAGTGGCAAGACCACGCTCCTGGAGCATATCCTCAAATCCCCCGATCATGGGCTCCGGATCGCTATTATCGTCAATGACATGAGCAAGTGTGTTTACCCATAGCAATCAGAGGCTAAAACGTACCTACGTGAACTAACCTGACTTTTTCAGACTCAACGTAGATGCCGCGCTCATCACCCACCACAAAGTCTCCCAGACCAAGGAGAAATTGATACAACTGCAGAACGGCTGCATCTGCTGCACACTCCGTGGAGATCTCCTGTCCGAACTTGCTCGTCTGACCAAGCAGCAAGAAGTGGAATATGTCGTCATTGAGAGCACGGGGATCAGCGAGCCGATGCAAGTCGCTGAGACTTTCACGGAGGAATTCAGTGCTGCGATGCTGGAGGCGGGTGACGATCTGGCTCTGGAGGACGAAGAGAGTCAAAAGATCCTGACGGAGATGTATGTTTTATAAAAGCCTGGCTTACAGATCTCTCGTAGGAACTAATTAGCCGAACAGAGTTGACCTCGGCGGCCTGCACACCCTCGCGAAACTCGACACGACTGTCACCGTGATCGACGCCTTCAATCTCCTTTCGAACTTCGACACGCCCGAGTTCCTATCGGACAGATACGGCAGCAATGAAATCGTCCCCGAGGATGAACGGACTATCTCCGACCTCATGATAGATCAGATTGAATTTGCGGATGTCCTGGTCATCAACAAGATCGACTCGGTAGATGAGGAGAGCCGGGAAAAGATCAGGAAATTGCTCAAAATGCTCAATCCTGATGCCAAGGTCCTGGAGTGTAGCTATGCCCGGATCGACGTGAGAGAGATCCTCGGTACAGGGCGGTTCGATTTCATTAAGGCTGCTTCTGGAACTGGTTGGCTGAAGAGCTTGCACGAGATGAGCATGATGCAGACAGGTGCAGGGCAGAGGTTGGCGCCTAAGCCGGAGACTCTTGAGTATGACTTACCCCCCCCCTGTGGCGGTGCCCTTGTTTAGGTCTAACGTAATACCCACAGGTATGGGATCAACAACTTCGTCTACACGGCCAGGAAACCCTTCCATCCTCGTCGCCTTTTCGCTCTTCTTCACGACAAGTTCATCGTCCTCCAGAACAGGGACATCGACGAAGACGAGCAGGATTCCGATGCCGACGATGACGATGACGACAACAACATGAAAATAGACGACAAAGAGGGCAGCTCCGAGGACGGCGAAGGCAACGACGACGCAGACGATATGGACATTGAAGATTTCGACCAACCCGACCCAGCCGTTATCCTCGCCAACAAACGCGCTCACCCGGCCTTCAGCCCCGTCCTCCGCTCGAAAGGGTTTTTCTGGCTCGCTACTCGCCCACTCCAGTTCGGCGAATGGAGTCAGGCAGGCGGCATGCTTACCGTTGGATGCGGTGGTCCCTGGTTCACAGAGCTCCCCGAGGAATACTGGCCTGAGGACAATGATGTGCGGGAATCTATCCGGAAGGACTTCAGTGGGCAGTGGGGAGATCGCCGACAAGAGATAGTGTTTATTGGCATGGGGATCAATACGGAGCTGATTACGGAGCTATTCGACTCATGTCTACTGGACGACGACGACATGAAACGATGGGAGAAGGTGATGAGCCAGCGCCGGCTCTCGCTCGAGGAGAAAGTCGAGAAATTGTCTAAGATGTGGGAGGATGGATGGGAGGAGTGGCCTGCTTTTGAAGTTGAGGAAGTCGAGGAAGATGAGGGATTGTCCAAATCCGATGACGAGAGGCCGAAGCGCAAAATTCGTGAGCATCTAGGACATGCGAAGGAGCATGTTCACGACCATGGCCATCATCATCATCACCACCACCACCAAGCCCGAAAAAATCAGGCAAGCAAAGGCAGTGGCCGCATAAAGCAATAGGGGTTGGCCAGATTCAAATATCATAGAACAATCCAAAAAGCGTATAGAGGACATTCTTGACTATATAGTCCACATGAAATTTGCAATACAGAAACTCCATTTACTGATGCGACAGTTAGCAGGCCGTCAAAAATGGCAGCACTTGACACTGTTTTTGTGTCCTTCTAACCAACATCCCATCTTGGCAGCATGTGAATTAACTTACACGACCAGGAACTCAATTTCCACACAGGGCCATACTTTTCCTGGCCCGTGATGCTAGTGCAGCTAAGTCACATTGCTCATCCTTAGCATCCTCTCTCAGTCTCCCTCATGCCTCTGTTTGACTTTCCTTGAGATCTATTGCGGACTTTCCCCACAGGGTTTCGGCTTACCCCACAGTCGATCAGAGTAAAATTTGATACAATGCCGGCAAATGATGTGCATAGGTGAAGCATGACAATCCAGGTTCTAATGTCTGTAGCTAGTTAGTGGAAGTGCAGGTACTAGTTTCAAAGATGAAAAATAATATTTTCCGCCCTTTTTTCAATATTTTCTTCATATCTTTGCTTGTTCCCCCTCGTCTGCTCCTCTTTTCTGCCGGGTGGATAATCAGAGAAAATGCGTCTGGGACTGTTGGTCGTTGTTTTATTGACCGTCTCATCCGGTTATCTGGCTTCTACATTCTGGCCCCAGGTCGGCTGGGACGCCCATCGTATATATGCTCTGCAGTACTTTCGAGAGGGAGAAATCACCCGGCAGTTCCCCTCATACGACTGTACGAATGGGAACAATTACGGTGCCGTGGCACATATTCCTGCCTCAGCATCGAAGACGATGAAGTATGCGTAATTGCCTCCCACAATGGGACCGGAGAAATCGCCTAAATATGGTTCACCTATAGCAATGACAGTGTCCGCAAAATAGGTAGTATAACAATTCATCTTGATTCGAACATCATCCTACATGACAGCTTGCAGCGGGCTGTGGACGGGGATCTTGGCGCCCAGTTCACTTGGCCCTTCGTCGGGAAACCACATCAATATCAGATCCAGAAACAACCTTTTTTTGGGGCGGGGGTGGGGGGCGGTGTGGAGCTCAGAGCTCCGATACTCCGATACACAGGCCCAAGGCAGACGCAGGCCCTTGCTGCTCCAGACCTACCCTGCTATGTTTATATTACAATGGCTTTTGATAACTACGAAGTAGTCAGTCGTGTCCCTACCGGCTTCTTCTTCGGCATCACTCTCTCTAAAACCACAGTCCGATCACTTCTACTTTCTGTTGATGCGATCAGGACCAACGGTGCCTTCGTCTCGTATTCCGCTGCGGAACGCAACTACGGCAAGGGCAAGGGCAAGGGCTTAGGGCTCCAGGCACCACCAGGCACCAGTGCGCCATGCACGTGTTACGTCACTAGAGCTCTTCGCTCTCCTCCTTTCACCCCGGTGCCTTGTCTTCCCACACCAACCGTCCATACAAACCCAAGTTCTACGCCATCAAGTCGAGAAATCTATATCCAGAGTATCAATTCTAGTCGGAAGGAAGTTCAACGGACTTACTGCTGGTCGGTCTCTGACCTGCTCAAAGAGCAGATCCAGCAGGGTTGCTACTAGCAGGCACTGACAGCCACCTTGAGAATGACTGGACGTAAGAGATTTTCTGACGATCCAGCAAGCTCACCCAGGAAGGTTTCAAAACGTATGTTTTACTCAGTAGATTTCTTTGACGCGAGGACTGATGTCTTATTTTTCTAGTGGGTGATTCTGGTCAGGACGCGTTTCCGTCATCGCTACCCAACTCGTCTCTGCCTACCTCCTCGCAACTAGATACTTCTAACATCTCCGATAAAACACTGGGCGAGATCAGCATTGATGAAAAGTGCAAATGGAGAGAATTTACCACCGCGAACGACTTCTTTGCCTTCACAGCATGGGATCCAAAATTTTACGACTTTTTTGAGGCGGAGGTAGACGTCCCCAGAAAGGCGTTGAATCAAATTATTATCGAAGTCGCCGTTGAAGACTTAAATAAGATTCGCAAGTGGCTGGGAACACAGGATGAATCGATCAGATGGGCCAGCTTACCACTGCATAATGTGGAGCTCTCTGACAGTTCGAGAGCGGCGGATGACATTGTCTACACCTGGATCCTCCTCAAAAGGATTAGTTACTTCATCCAACGCCATCGCACAGGTGAATATGCCGAGTACTTGCGGAAACTGCTTCCTAGAGAGGATCAACTGCCAGATGTCGTCGAGCAGGCGTTTCATCAACCGCAACGGCGAACTGCAGAGGGCCGTACCTCCAGCGATGTCTTACTGGAGAAACTATTGCAATACTACGAGATGTATACCACGAGCAACGATGCAGGCGAGTTTCTTGCCCCTTACACGTCTATTATTGGCCCTTCGGGGATCGGGAAATCCTTCACAGTCGCCCAATTGGCTCTAGAGCATGGTCTCTACGTCAGCTACTGCAGCCTGGCAGAGGAGAGCTCGTTGGCATATCCACCACGCTCCTGCGTTGCGGACACGATCCCTATGCAAGTGCCAAGGTCGGAAATGACAATATTCTGGGAATGCTATATTAAGATATGCCTGCAAGAGGCAGAAAATTGCAAAGTCGTTGGAATCTCACCAGGCGCCTTTTATCGACTTCAAGTATTGAAAACATACAGGCGATACCAGGAACAACTCGCGAACAAGGTTTCGGAATTTTTCAGGATCAGCATGGATACGACGAAGGGCCACAGGGCCAGAGCCCAGGAAACTATGAAATTCCTCGCCCGGAACAGTGATGACTCTAGGACGAACCTAATTGAGTGGAGATCTGTGCTAGATGAAAGGAAACACAACTCGCAGCAGCAACTTACAGGTTATCCACCACGACGGGGCCCAGGGGCCATCATATGCGTCGATGAAGCGAGGGCCCTGGTCGACGACAAAGGCTCACTTTCCTTTAGGTCATTCAGGGAAGCTATCAGAAACTGCTTCCGGAGAACGAGCAAGAAAAAGCCACCCGCGAATTCGACAGGCGCATTAGGTGATTTCTTTGCCCTTATTCTTGACACTACATCAAAGGTCGGCCATTTCTCACCTGCCCTACGTCACGATCCGAGCCAAAAGCGGATTGGATCTATAGAGTCTTGCAAGCTCTTCCCTCCAATCCTGGCCATTGAAACAATGGATGTCTTCGCCCCTGAGAGTAACTACGCCGATCCGGATGGTTCTGACGAAGCCGTGAGCCAGCTCTTTCGATACGGGCGCCCGCTCTGGGGTGGGCGATTGGATAATGGCGAACCTCTATCAGGGATTCTTTTGTTAGCTGAGCAGAAAACGCGAGGCTATGGTGATAGAAGTAGCTTGGCGCTGCTATCATATCGGCTTAACTTCTACGTCATAAGTGGAGCTCTCGCAGAAGACCTAGTATCTGGCTGGATGCGGTACATTGTGTATATCGATGAGGCTCGCGAAGTCATGAGAACAACGCAACCGAGTGAGCCAATCCTGGCACACACAGCTGCCAGAAGGATGCTAAACCATGGTGTGCGGCTTAACGTCATCAGAGACCTCGCCCGTGCGGTTTTCGAGGGTAGCGTCCACCTGGGCGATGTCGGTGAGATTGTTAGTGGACTTCTTCTACTACTTGCCTACGACGAATGTCATTTTTTCCAGGGATTCACACTGCCTACCCCCCTGTCGCTGAGGGACTTTGTCGGGTGCTTGCTGTGCCTGGAAGCCGTGCAAGAAATAGAACTTCGGATGAACAGTAACCCGGAAATGAAAACACTATGGACGGAGGGATTAGTCTTCTTTAATCATTTCATCAAATTGCAAGACCCGCCCAGCTATGATACGTTGAGACTTGCATACAGTCGAGGCGCCGCAGTCTTCCTCCCAGACAGGTTCCCCGGTGCCGATATCCTCATTCCCGTGAAAGTAGCTTCGGAAATGACATTCTGTGCCATTCAAGTGAAAAATAGAAAAAGCGACAGCCTGACTCCTGGGCTTAAGAACGAAGCGGTTTCATCCTTCGAATCTGCGGCCGAGGCCATGAATTTCTCTGCAAATTACCTGGGAGTGATGATGTGCCTCAGAGGACGGGACGCGGCTTCAGGGCCAGCTTTTGACATCATAGAGCCACGTCCACAACGTCGTGCTGGGAGCTATAAATGGCCCACGAGGCAGAAGAAGCTCGTTCTCGCTACAGTTGGGCTTGATGTGGATCTTTATCCCTTCCTCGGAGTATGCAGAGGGACTCAGAGCGCAGAAACAGATGCAATACTGCCAGTCTTGCGGCACTTACTGGATTGCATTCCAGGATTGTCACTTCCAGATGATGCTGATATGCGTTACGTTCGCCGCTTGATGCCAGTAAGGTAGTTCTGCATCAAGGGAAGTTCAGGGCGACAAACCAAGTATTAAATGCGTCGTTTTTGTCTGCTTTACAGCATCTGGGATCTACGGAAAGTCTTGACTGGAGAAATGACGGGGAATTGGAGTCCATCATATAGAAGATCTGAATGAACTGCAGGAGCTCAGAAGAAACGATTCTGCCTGAAAGCCGGGGAGATTAATATCAATGATTCCCATCCTTCCATTCTTCAGTTGATATCGCTCATGGAACCTAACCAATCTCGCCATCCCAGCGTAACCTACTAGCTCAAGGCAACTCTCTATGAAGTTGGTAATTCAACTAAAAATCCAACCACCTTATTATTCAAGAATAATAGTGAACCAGTATCTGTACTATTCTTCAGCTTCTTCTCCTTCTTCATACAATAATGCCTCAAGCCAAGGAGGCTACTTTAAGCTCTGCAGAGAGGCCAGGCTTATATAGATGCAGCATACAGGTTGAAGGGAGTAAGGGAAGCCAGTAAAAGCAGTGAGAGGGTGTTTGCTATCCCCAAAGTGGTGGACACTATACTGCAAGAGGCAAAGGGATAGCCAGTTCCACTGATGGCAGCTGGCGGTGGGCGACAGAGGGAGCAGTTCAATGGCAGCCGTGTTCAGCGACCCGCTAACCGTCACAATCAGTACTAAGTAATGCGTAGAAGCGGCCCGTAGGTACCTGGCTTGCATACCTGATGAAATCCTGCTGACGTGGTTACTTTCAAAGTTGCCAACTGGACCAGGCTAACGCCCAAGCCTGATATCCCAGTGCATCAGTGAGTGCCATTTTTGATACCTTGTGCTAGAGTGAGTTCACCCAGCTAGAGACTATTATTAATATTATATGTGTGGACTTAACTGACACGCGGGATTGCTGTTACAGAGCCATGGCTCTTTCCCCTGGCCAAATTATAGTACCAGAAACTACATTTGCCATTAATTGCAGCATCACGACAAACTCGACGCTTAGTCCAGACCACAAGACTTCTATAGAATAACAGAAATGAACTGAACAATCAAAAGACCGAAAGCCAGATCTCAATCCTTATTTTGCAGTCACGACGCCCGCTTCCACCAACGCCCAACGCACCAAGTCCGCAATCTGCTTACTCACATCGGTCTTCCGGGGAATCTCATGCCCACCGCCATGGTTGTAAGTTTTTCTCTTCTTCTCATCACAGAGACTCGACAAGTAGAGACCAGACACATACATCGGATCTTTCGACCCGTAGATATGAACCGTAGGCACAGAAATCTGATAAGGGCCCCGAATCTCCCCGAGGGCCTCCTCCTCAGATATGGTCGAGGACTCAACGGCTCCCGTCCATCGTTCCGCACCACCTTCCAGAATTGCATCGGAATGCGCCTGCGCCGCGAGCTGTTTTCGAGACGCCAACTGACGGTCCCAAACGGTCTTTGGGATCGTGAATCCCAGGCTCTCCAGTGTCCGCAGCGGTGGGCCGCCGCAGACGAATATCGCCGCCTTAAATGGAGGTGGTAGGTGAGGCGTCTTGGCCTGGTGGAACAGGAGAGCGCTGGAGCCCAGGAGCGTTCCTTGCGAGAACATTAGGACGGCGTCGTAAGGACCCGTTCGTGCGACGAGGTCGTTCAGCCATGAGCTTGCGGCGCGGACGGATTCGACATTTTCCTCTTCCCAGAATGCGTAGTATGGGGGTTCGTAGAATAGGTCGATTCCCGCGGCTGGGCCAGATAGGTAAGGGGCATCGATGAAGTTAAATTCCACGTCGAGATCGGAGAGATAAGGCCGGAATGATGCTTAAGGGCAGGCGGAGTCAGTAAGGGAGACCTATACTTGTGACAATTGATGGAAAGATAAGCTGAACCTGTTTGGGACTTGAAGATTGAGCCACTGGTGCCCATGCCATGTAGACAGAGGATTCTCGGTCTGCGGGAGGCCATCTCGGACGGAGGTGGTGGGGTAGAAGTGCGAACCCCGCGGGTAGACGTGTGTGAAGCAGAAGAAGAAGCAACAACAAGAGCAGGTGAATCCAGGCGCTATTACAAAGGTACATAAATAACCGGTCTCATGTCATCGACCCTTTCAGGCAGCCTTGGCTCTTCCTCGTACACGTCGCATGCACGTCGACAGCACTGCTACAACCGGCTCCCTATGTCGAAAATTATTGTAGAGTACAGTGGAAACAATCAGCTCTGTAGTACTTCCTCAACTGCGAAACAGTTCAGGATGTGGTTTCAGAAGAATCGAGGACATTGACTAAAGAGACTGCCCTGGCACCAAAGTAGGTAGTCTGCCGTATGTACGTAACTTAAATCACTATGTAGGGCGTTACCCACCCTGCGCATACGAAGCTGGCCAAGGCCCTTAGCAAGAATCAGCTGAATGTGAGTCAACCAGGAATGAAATTTAAATTAGGTAAAGTTTTGCAGCCACTATCTGGACAGGATCTGGTTTCTTTAAAAGCTAATAAGCCGTTGTAGTACCTGTGCGACAGCAAGCTGCGAGATAATGCACAGTGAGAAACCAATGATATTGTGCCACTGCCATGGATTCGTCATGATACCTAGGTAGCAATCACTGTATATAGAATAGGATTAGTAATTCCTGGAAGGAGAAACGTAAATCTATCTAGGACGACCAAAGCGTCTATCGAACCCGCTAAGATGTAGTGATCAACTATAAAAAGACAGTCCCAACACCTTTGATGAAGGTAAGCTATAACCCACACTTAAGAGAACCCTATCTTATCACCATAACAAAACCTTCACTATGTCAATCAGGCACTGAAACTGCCATCTCTTCCGCGGGCTCTGGGGCAACAAATATTGACCCACATCTGACAGGTGTTTGAACAGAGCAGCTGGAGGGGAGCTAGAAATGCACCAACCTCTAAACCAAAACCTGATTCAGGATACGTGGCTTGTTCGTCTCAAAACCATAGCTCTCAGAAGAGCAGCCTGGGATGAAATGTGAAAGGGACAACCAAGAAGATCCAGTCTCCATCACAAAGCCTGTGTTGTATGAGTCAAACAGATTGCAATGCAATAATTGACTAGGGTAGGGTTTTGTATTGGGTCCTATCCACTGATGTGGGTAGAGTTGGTCTTTTTGGCCCTGTACGGGAACAACAGGTGGCACAGCTGTCTCCTTACAGTGTAAAATAGGCACTGGGCCATGAAACAAATGATGCTCCATTAGAAGTTCTCTTGGATGAGCAAAAGGCACGCATATTAGTTGCCATATAAAAACCTTTAGATTCAATAAAGTGTCCATATGGGCCTCGACGTTGAGCACCTAGTGAGGTGCTCAATGATAACCTTAACAGCAAGTCATCAACCTTAGTCTTTTGCCTCTGTTAGCCGTTCACTCTCATAGTCAGGTGGAGTTCATCTGCATTGGTTAGCACAGCTGACACAATAACAAGCCCCATTGGCGCAAACCCATCGTAGCTCTTTGCTTAACCATGTTGATGGCCGGCCTGTTCTGGCGTCTGCCAGTATCGGCTACTTACGTCGTTCCCGACTATGTAGCTAAGGATGTAGTCAACTGCATCGGCAGCAGACACATTCTTGGCATTTTTCTCGATGACGACAGCAAATTCTCCTTTGTAGTCCATTAGTGGGCATTGTTCGCTGACATTGATATCGGGTAAGGCCCGTTGAGCGCATCAGGAGGCCTGGTAAACACGGTTGAGTGGAGTTTGGGGGGGAGGGGCCGGGGGAGATGGGAAACCCAGCTTCGGTGATATGAGCTTCGTAGTGAAGGCCAATACCATAGATTAGAGGCAATAGGAACGAGAACCTGTGATTAGCAGTCATTAGCACCTGGCTACTCGGATTCAACATGGACGCGAATGCATTAGACATGCATCAGTATGACTACAAATGCCAGGCATTATTTGGAGCTTCAGAATTCCTCCATGGTTACTGTCTGACTAGAAGGTTCGAGATCCAATGGATTCTCATTCTCGCAGACAGGTATCGTCTGGCCGGTCAGAGTGCCTAACTCTGGCGCTTCGCCGTACTTGATTTTTAATTCCGTATCTTGGAAGCGAACCAAGATCTTGAGACCCTATGGAAGCTCATTTCTAATGGTGCTCTAGGCCGCTATGAAGCTTAGTAAGAGCATCACTTCCCCGCGGAGTAGGAATGTTCGCGCGGGTACACAAGCTGATACAGATGCGGCGGGGCGGCCGGTGAGCTACAGAAGCATAGGAGCAGTTCAACAACATCTGTTAGCATATACATCTAGTATGGTGTAGAAGTAGCTAGGCAGCAGGCCATAACAGCACAATAATGGCTAATATGAAGCCGGAGAGCCAGGAGTAAGTAAGATACAAGTGACAGAACAGAAATGAAAGGCGGTAATGTAATAAAGTTATTAACGGAAATGGCAGAACTACCTGCAGATAGTGAGCCCAATGGAATGCCACAACCAAGAAGCATGTACAGTGAGGCAGACTTCAACTGCAGTTTTGTAAATATAGAGTTGAGAGATAGGTAAGAAACAGACACACTAATGAAGCTTTCCCCAAACAAATGGACAGAAAAGAGGAGTAGCAGCAAAGCAAGGTGCTACACATTGACAGGAGAGGAGAATATATGGAGGGCAGTGTCACCACACACAGAGTCAGGAGGGGAAGAATGGTACTGGAGAGGGTAAATGGAATTGGCGATAGAGTATGCGCGAACATGCCGACTACTACTCTTCCTCATCATGATACGGTTCTTGAGCAGGGACACTCTCAAGTCCGCTGATTTCTTCCCCAGTTCCTTCGAAGTCGAATGGACTTCTCCCCAAAACCAGTTCAAGAATCAGACAGAAGGCAACGAATCCAAAGCACATGGTCAAGAGACCCAACAACTGGGTAACAATCCATGGACAGTCTCCGTTGATAGCAACCCAGACAGGGTAAGAAATGAATCCGTAGACTCCACCCACAGACATGGGAGTCAGCAACAAGACTGCAAGCACTTTCCATCCGACAAGAGAAGCGCGGAAACGGTACGCCAGAGCGGTCGCTAGGAAAACTCCGACAGAGTTAGGAGCCATCCACCACCAGGGGAACTTATTCAACACAATCAACGGTTGACGGCCGTAGTAGTGGTAAACGCCCATTGGGAGAAGTATTTCCTCCACAACAAGGTCAGAAACCATGGTCAACGCGAGGAACCACCAAAGATTTTTCGTGGGCGTCTTCTTGTTTAAGAGCCAGAGATTCAATTGCATTAACGAGCCGAAGCCAAACCAAATCGGAATCCAAGGCGGCATCTCACGACCTAGCAGGTGGAAAGAGGCGTTTCGATCCGTCCAAGGATAATAAATGCACCCAAGCACATCGATAAATGTCTCCGGAAAGGCGATCACTGCCCCACTAAGTGGGAGGACCAGTGGAAGAAGTTTTCGTGACCGTAGCGCTTCATATCCACCCACTGCAACAGCCGACAATCCAATGGCTGTCATCATAATCATGCAAATTATATTGTTGGTGTTGGAATAGGGAAGGTCCACTGGTGGGCGCGGAAGATCAAAGACTGGATCAACATCATAGTCACTGCTTCCACGTTCTGGAAGTCTGTGAAAGCTTGAGCCCCAAAGCACCAATCCTATAATAACTGCAGTGATAGCAATAATGATGGGAGTTCGGGACCGAACACGTGCATCAGGGAGTGAATCCATGGTGTGGCGAATATAATCAAAGACTGGCCTCCTGTGTTTAAGGAGGGGCCATCTGTATGATTTAAATAGTAGTCTATAACGGTAGGATTAATGGTGGGGATGGGGTCCACTAATATTCTTGCTAAACAGTAAATTAAACTCAAAACCTCGGGAAGATGTCACCGCAGGAAGCTGCAGAAGAAGAATCAATTGGTTTTATCTATCTAGCTAGCCAGAGAAAATAATCGAAAAGCAGCTATTCTGCTGTATTGAGAGGTATCAATCAGTCTGAAGAGTATGAAAAAGGGAAAATGAGAAAATGAGAGGACTCAGGGCAAAAATCAGGTTTCTAATTTAGATCCGGTGGCGGTGTGCTAACCAGGATGGGAAATCCACCGATACCGGTTCATCAGGCAATTTGGGTCATGACGCAACAAACTGAACTGTGCTGCCTAACCAGCTTCAACCTTGTACGGGCCGTCATGAAGAGAGATTGCAGTCCCAAATCCATACAGAAGCTCATAGGATAGGAATCGGATAGGTTATATGGATTCTCGATGAAACTCAATTGATTCATGGACTTGTCGCTCCGGGGTTGGTCGGGACAATTGGGCCTAGTTACAGCAGGTGATAGATTATATGTTGAATGGGATAAAAGGGACCGAGTGGCAGAGTTAGAACCTTCCCTTCCCTTTTTCCCCGCCAGCCATTAGATAATTATCTGCGAATAGTATCAATTTTATCAGGATTCAAAGGGGCCAAGGTAGAGTTTATTTTATCTTTAATTAGGAATGCATTAGTACTAGCATGTTGGGTGAGGGTGCAAATACTTTTGTCGGCCACTGTACTTGGAGAGATAAAGTCGAGTGAATGCTCTCTTGCAGTGGTATCCCGTAAGTCTTTGATCCCCTGTTGATTACTAATGATTATGCCGGTCAAAAAATCACCGAGTTCAGTGTATCTATCTCTTTCTAAGTGGTGGAATTAGGCGGTGTAAAAGCAGGCGGTCAAAGAGGGGGGTACTGTATGTACAGCGTAGTTAGGTTAGGTGGATGTCCTGATTGTCCGGTGCTGACACTTCGATCCCTATACCTATCCGCGGTAAGCACCAGGCGCTGATTCGTCCTGGCTTCCCGTCCCTGTGATGCTACCTGCGCACCTAACGCAAGAATAAGTTGTTGTGGCCTTAAAAAAAGGCGCTGAATCTCCGAATAATTAAGCGAGGGGCTCAGATCCGAATGCTGCTATTCATCCGACTCATAACATTGAACACCAGCGACCCCACAGCGGCTATTTTCCATCTGACTATTGCAACATTGAAGGAAGACAAAGAACACGACTAGGAGTAATGGGAGAAGAAAAGACAGAAAGCAACATGGACGACAGGAACAAGAAATGGAAGATGGCATTCGCTGCCCGGATAAGGCAGATTGTCCCCGGTCTTTGCCTTGGAAATGTGGAGGCATCGTTCAAACGAGATATGATTCGAGATAATCACATCAATGCCATAGTCTCCCTCACTGATGCTCGGTGGGTGTGGTGGAATTCCACTACAAGAGAGGCGGGCGTTCCAGAGCATCGTCACAAATGGATTCAGTGTGCGGATTCATCGACGCAGGACCTTCTGGTTCACATGAGCGACATCTGCGACTTTATCGACCAGATGGCATCCCCAGCTCTCTCCTCTTCATCCTCCTTACCCGTTGAACATGAACACGAATCAAATGAGCCGCACAATGCACCTTCGGAGGCCATATTTGTCCACTGTGATCTCGGGATATCACGCTCGCCAACGATCGTTGTCGCCTATCTCATGCGCAAATACCGCATCAAGCTAGAGGATGCATTGGCATATGTTCAATCGAAGCAAAAAATCAAGCCGAACGCTAATTTTATTCGTCAGCTTCGAGTTTGGGAGGATGTGGGCTATCAAGTATGGGATAACGAAGAGAAGACTGTCCCAAAAGCACCATACCAGGCATTTTTGAATGATCGGACTGCTCTTTTAAAGAAAAAGGGGCTCACCGGAAATGAACCTCTCGCACCCCAGGCCCTCTAATTGGTCATGTGTTCATTGGTAGAAGTCATATATTCTACAGTTTTCACACAAGGAAAGCCTCCTTGACTAGCATAATGTACAACATCAAATATGACACATTTGTTTAAAGATTCTGCTAGTTTTCTTCCTGGATACAGGTTACCTGTGCAAGTGGACATCTCTTGGGTAGTGGCATTGCTGTCTCTCAGCGGGCTGTGATTGGTTGTTTATTCTTGACCAAGAATCAGTCTGTAAGGATACAGCCAGTCCCCAGTGCGCTACATAAGCCGGGTTGGGTCTTATCCGCTATCGCGGATAATGATGGTCTTTTTAGCCTTGTTGGGGAGCGCAGGCGACCCAACTGTCCCCTTACACAGTCACAGATTCACAATGCCAAAAAGTGACAGCCACATAACTGTCATGCTGGCTTGCTGCAGGGTACTTACAGGCTCCAGATAGTCTCTGTTAAAACCTCTTTAATCGCGCGGTTACTAGCTCTGATTCTTGCTGTATTGTAATACAAAGCCCACCCCTCCCTGGACAGATAAAATTAGCTATGTTTCAAATAATGCAACTTGGACACACAATTGAATCGCAAAAATGCACTTGCAAATCGATAATGGTCCCTTTCCCGCATACTATTGAAATGCTTTAGCGCCTGCTAAGCGCTCGTTGAAAACTGCAAAGGAAAGAGTCACAAGTGTTAAGGCTTCACTGACTTAAATAGAGCCTGCCTCTAGCTACTGAAAAATAACATTTCTTTCTTTTCAAATTATACTGATTGAACACTCATAAGTCGAAATTACATTTTCCCCATCTTCTGCCAACATGTCGGATATCCAGCAATGCCAGGACCTTATCATTGAACTTGGAGCTGAATATAAGAATGAGGACAGAACCACATTTGTCGACATCACCCCAGAAAAAATCATTCAAACTCCAACGATGGCACTTTGGGCACGGTCTACTTCGGGCCGAAAACAGGTTAACCTGGGTTTGCCTTCTCTGAAAACCTGGCTGAGAAATCTTGCTGCAAATGGTCCTGGTCCGGCTGAGACATATCGAGGCATCACGTTCAAATTCGTCAAGCGTAAGTTCTCCATTCATTGGAGGAACTATGACTGATACTCTCTGCAGAGGAGCCTAACAGCCGAACTACTACCCCCTTGTCAAGCCTGGAGTAAATGGACGCGCGACCTTGACCGGCTGTCAGGTGGTGGATTATCGTCGGATTGAAATACGTCAACTGGAAAGCGCTTAAAATCCCGATATATTTCTATCTGACCAGGTTATTGGCTTGCTCTGGATATGGCTTTACTATTCCTCTGAGGTTCCTACGTCCTATCGACGCAGGTCACACGATACGGTGGAGGGGAGCAACGACAAGTGCAACACAGAGGGGATAGAGGTTGAAGGGAAAGGAGGTCGGGCCTTTACATTGGGGCTACAGTGGGTGGCGTTACGGGACAGTATATGAGAGCATCAAACCAGAAGAGGCAAAACTAGGCAGAACAGGGAATTCACAGATCCGCAGTTTACAGAATATTATTAGCGAGAAGATCACTACTTTACAGCCTTCTTCTTCCCAAGACTCGAGAAGCTCCACTTCCGCACCGGAAACAGATAGTACAGCATGACAGTCCGAAGACATTGAAGACAAAATAGGAGCAGAAGATCCGGTAATGTCGCCAGCGATCCTTGTAGTAAATTTCCGGCTGAGCCAAGTAATCGTCCGCAGTCGACATAGCACAGTATTGGCAGCTGGAAGTAGCATTCCCGTTGTGGAGTGTGCCGCCGGCCATATGGATATACTGGGCCAGGTACTGTCCACACGTTTGGCCGGACTGCGGATCGAAGACGCTGAGTTCCACAGCATTGCATTGCATTGCACCGGGCGATCATGTAAAGCTGCGCTGTTGATTCCGCTGACGTAGTACGTAGATGGTGAGACTCGATACATGAAGATCCGGAATCTTGGTACCTTGGATGGCAACGCCATTGAACCAGAATGAGAGGCCGAACATCAGAGTTGCCGACTTGCCGCCATTGTAGGTTCGGAGATAGCTAATGACACGAAAGCCCTAAAGCCCATGAAGGATGCAACGTCAACTTTTTTCCCTTCTTCCAGAAATCACTTCTGACGCCTTGCGGAAGGGGACGGTGAAAGCTCTGCTTGGGAAGAGCATTCTTCAAGTATAGAGCCATGCTTGCCCTAAATTTACCGTATACGGGAAAGACGGTCGCGGAAGACGGGGTTAACGTTATCCGTTACTTCCGTGCCCCGTGACTCCATGGGTGACAGTTTGGTGAAGACGCCCGATCGGGAATCTAGCTCCCAAAGAATGTCATACTGCAAACGAAGAGGATTGGAAGCTGAAATCTTGCCATCAGCGGTCCTTTCTGTATTGGCTCTGACCCTTGTGATCGTACTGCCGTGCCCGTCGCACGCCACTGCGCCTATAATGAGGCGTTATGTTGACCACCATTCCGATATCCCTGAGAGAACGCACCCGTCACTACACGCGACACCTTCCCTACGAAAACTACCATCCATTGACAGTAATCACGAGGCGTATCAGCCGCAAGGTTTAGCACCTGCTGCAAGATCTAGCAGTCTTGATAATACTGAGAATGCGAGCCACCTTCCCAGATTAAGGCAGACTCGTGCATGCGAACTGTGCCGCTCTCTTAAAATCCGCTGCCAGCCTGACGATGATCCTAGCAAGAAGTCTTGCCGAAAATGTGCAAAATCCGGTACCCCTTGCACTGTTACGCCTCCTAAGCGTAAACGCAAAAAGAGGACCGACACTCGGGTTGCCGAGTTGGAAGCAAAGATCCAAGATTTGATCAGCAACATGCAACCCTCTCGGCACCGAGAAGACACAGGGCTTCGCGGCGCCACTCCATCGGACGCGCAAGATTCGTCATCGTATTCGGGGTTTGATGTACGACTTCGAGAACGCGTCCCGTTGGAACCACCAGGTACCTATCACCCTCATGCAGCGGAGGTATCAACAGATCCAGAACGACGCAACTCTCATATGCAACAACTAGCTACCTCGTCTCGTCGGAGTGTATATGGTGCGAGCTCGCAAGCAGATAACGAGTTCCCTGACCCAATTGATCGTGGTTTCGTGGATGTGGAAGCTGCGAGAGCGGCGTTTGAACACTACGTTTCTGAACTGACTCCATCCATGCCCTTAGTGGTATTTCCGCCAGGCACCGAAATGGAGGATGTCCGACGAAATAAACCAATTCTCCTCTGGGCTATCCTCGCCAGTTCGGTAGCTCCCATCAAACCAGATGTCAAACATGATCTCCTGCAGAGCTTGAAAGAGATGCTAGGGCGTTGTATTTTTGTGTTTGGTCGAAAGTCTCTCGAGATAGTCCAGGCCCTCATGGTCTACTGTATTTGGTACACGGTCCCAGAACGGGTTGAAGAGAGCACGATTTATCAACTGGTGCATACCGCTGTGACCATGGCAATAGACCTGGGCATGAATAAATATCAATCGAAAAGAGGCACACTCTTCCAGCAGTTCCGAGCCACAGCTGCGCGGAACTCCTTATTCACAGTTTCCAGTGACAACATAGAAATCAGACGGACTTGGCTAGGTCTCTACTTCCTCGCTGTGAACTTGTCCGCGACGATGAGACGAACAAGCTTGATCCGGTCGAGCCCATATCTAGAAGAATGCATAGAGTTCATGGAGAGTTCGTCGGATGCTCTACTGTCCGACAGACTTGTTCTTCATTGGGTAAAGCTAACTCGTCTGGTGGAGGAAGTTGACGCTCAATTATATCCGGACAGCCCGAGTGCCAATGTCCGGCACTTTCGGCTTGAAGCCACTAAGGTTCAGTATACTTTGAAAACATTCGAGAAGTTGCTCCGGCAATGGGAGAAGGATATTCCCCGTGCAGCATACTCTGGTCTGATGGAACATTCGGCGCAGATTCTCAGAATTCATATGCATGACTTGGCAGTGCATCCTGACCTCGAAGATATTATCTTCCGCTTAAAATCGGCGCCTAACCATGCCGATATGAATGGCATAATGAACATCAACAGTATGACAACAATTGTGACATCGATACATACCGTCCTAGATATGTTCATCTCTTTCGGCGTTGATTACATCCTCAAGCTGCCGGCTATTTTGGCAGCTCGCACAGCTCATGCAGCCATTCTTTTGATGAAATTAACAGTTATCTTTTCCGCTTCTGAAGGTCTTATTGGTGCTGTCTATGACCCTGCGGATCTTCAGACGGAATTCTATATTGGTAAACTCGTGGATCACTATAAGAAAGTAGGGAGCAGACATGGTGGAAACATGTTTTCCAGGGCTGCGAAGATTCTTGACTGTCTCATAAATTGGTTTATTAGAAAGGAAAGGCAAATGCCCTTTGAGGAGGCGGTAATCTTTCTCTCATTCCCAAGACATGTCGCACCCTGTTTTCTAGACTTGGTTAACAAGTCAGAGCATAAACGGAGCCACCGAGATTTCAAGGTGCATATTCAAGGCATTCCTTTTCACGTATCTATCCTCTGCCATGGCTGACCGCAGTCTCCAGACTTCCACATTACCCACACCGTATCCAAGGAGGACCCCGGACCAGGAACGAAACCTGCAGAGAGAGCCTGGGAATGGTACAGGTGAAGCGAGTCACGGGGCGGCAGCATCAACAGAGGCTGGATTTGCTAATCTCGATCCTCGAACCTCTTTCGATATGGATCTCTCTACGCTTGAGTCATTTATCAACAGTGAATTTGTACAAGCTTCTGCGTCAGTCGATGATCTCATGGGCTTCTTTTGAGCCATATTCTCCCGAACATTTCCTCATTCTGAATTTGCTTCCTCGACTCCAAGATCTTGGCTACTGTCCAAGAATTACTGTACATGTGACTTGATCTTCACGTTTCAGAAATTCAGAGTCAACTGCATTCAAATCTTTATTGGGAATCTATGTTCATTGTAGGCTCCTTTACCTGATTAGGTATGCTTTCGTATCACATGCTGCAACAAGTCACGGATGAGCAGTTTGGAATAAGCCGCCTTGCGGAATATACATTTGGCGAGTATATTCCTGCCGAGCAGCCTCAATGGTGCGCGGCATCAGCTGTCGTGAAGCAACTACTCCAAGATCCCACTTTCTGCATGAGATGCACGGCTTACGAGCACAACACTGACGAGGGTATAAAAAGTGTATTAAATAATATGTTTCCGTCAAGCTTGTCGTATAGCTCAATTGAATACATCGACTGGCGGCTGAATCTATGCTTCCTAAGAGATATATATCTGGGTAGTATCTGCAGCTCGGTTAACAGTACAGGTGAGCTATAGAAGCAGTGACCACACTGTACATGCAGTACATGCACATTAGAAAAGCATCAGGCCATAGGTAGCACTAGGAAGTGCTGGAAGCCAAGGATTGTTGCTTCCAGGTAGAATTTGCTACATATCCAGGGGTGGTGGCGAAACAACATTTGGATGCTTACATAACACAGTCTTGGAACAGAAAGCTGTCCTATCCTGTCGTCACAGCTGTTCTCCCTCGAGGCCAGCTTGATTCGCAACAGCATCCCATTGATCGCAACTCGATTATGGCAGACGACGAAGAGCGCGTCAAGGCTGAGAAGCTAGCTGCTGCCAAAAAAAGGGTAGGGGCACTCCCAAGTCCTGCGGATTACTACGACGCGGAGCGGTGATAGCTAACGGAGACATTTACGATGACAGGTAGCACAGCTTCAGAAGCAGAAGAAAAAGGCCGGCAAGAAAGCTTCGACTTCAGAGATCCCAAAAGATGCAGTAGATAGCTCCTTGAAGGAAGGTGTTTCCGAGGATGGCTCTAGGGAGCGAGTGCCCGCCGAGGAGGGGACCGCAGCTGCGGAGGATAAGTTGGGAGAACCAGAGGTGGAGTCTGGGGAGTTAGAGTCCCCTGTTGAACCGATGCCGGAGGCCCCTAGGGATCTTCCGACTGAAACTTCTCCCGAAGGCGCGACGAGACCAGACATTCCTCGAGGAGGACATACCCGCCAGCCATCTCTATCAGTTCAGTCTAAGTTACGATCATCTTCCTTTCGCAGATTATCCACATCGCAGAGTGCTACATCGCCTCTGCCTGCCGCCGGCAAAGCGTCTTCGCTCCCTCCCTTGACTGCCGATGGAGAGTCGATCCACGAAGTCTTCCGGAAGCATACTACCCGGATCGAGGAGTTGGAGAAGGACAACAAGCGCCTAGAAAGGGAGGTGGACGAAGCTAGTGCACTCTGTCGGAGGACAGAGGACCAGTTGCAGGAACTCCGAGAAGCCAATGTAGATACCACGGAGTTGAAGGAGAAGTTGGAGAAGGCAGAGGCGAAGGTTGCCGACATAGAAGCTCTGGTGAGTGGGAGCAGTCCGACTAAGCCTTTTTGCGCACAAGAATGCCTCTGACCGGACCACTCACAGAAAGCAGAGATTGCCTCCCTGCAACGACAGAACTCGCATCTCCAAACAAGAACCCACCGCCAGCCGAGCGCCTCTGGATCAGGTACCTCCGAGTCGCCTCCGTCTGAACTCGTGCAGCAATTGGAATCGAAGTCATCTACGATCGAAGCCATGGAGTTGGAAATTTCAAACCTCCGTGCCCAGCTGACATCGCAGACCTCTTCGAGCAGTGCTCGCCAGGAGCAAATAACGGCGCTGGAAGAGAAACTATCTCGAATGGAGTCCTCCCTGGAAAAGGCAGAGCGAGAATTGGCAGATACTAAGCATGCCCTTACGAGAGCCGCTGAGAAGGCAGTTAAGGAAGGGGTTGACAAAACCTCCACCGAAACACTAATTAAGACGCTTCGCCGGGAGATCGAGGAATTGAAACACGAGAAGACAGAGGCAGAAAAGAAAATCGACACATTAGAGAAGAAGCTTCAAGCGCTCGGAAACTTGCACCGTGAAACAGAATCCCGACACCAGGCTCGACTCCGGGAGAACGAAAAGACTGAGAAAGAAGTGGCAGTGTTACGGAAGAGGCTAGTGACTGTTGATAACGAGAACCTGCGACTACGAGAGGAGCGGGACCGGACGAGGAAGCATGAGACGGTAGGTGCAACTGATGACGAAGCCCTCGACGAACTCGAAGATGAAGGGCGGGCTCGACTAGAGCGGCGCGTCCGCCAACTGGAAGGCGAGATCTTCGACCTACGGCGCGGAATCTGGAAGGAGCATCGCGAGGAGCTCACAGGCGAGCAACCTGACCAAGACAACTTCATTCCTCCAGAGCCTTCGACAGCAAACACATTCGATGACGTGGACCTTGTAGGCGGCGTCCCGGAGCACTCGCGCCGCCGCAGCCTCTCACAACGCCAACAACACTCCTCTCTATCTACCGCACTGTCCAGCGGGTTTGCCGCTTTCACCGGCGGGACCCGTAACCATCCCAGCCTAGGGTCGCCGAATAAAGCCCCCCAAACTGGGACACGGGGAAGTCTCGAGCTCCTATCCGAGGAGAATCTGGACGACTTCGATGAAGCTGAGTTTGCGCGGGCACAGGCAGAAGAGGAGGCGCGGAAGCGCGTCGAACGGGCTAGGGAGATCAAGGGGAAGCTTAAGGACTGGAAAGGCTGGCGGTTGGATTTGGTGGATAGTCGGGCTGGCACTGAGGGGGTGCTCGTGGGGACCGGGGAGATCTTTGAGGTCTGATCGACCAGTCCTTGTATGCTGTATTGAATGAGCCAATCTTCACATTTGTTTTAGCAAGCAAACTTTGTATTTTAGGGCTCTTTTAGTTTGAATATCAACTGTACATGTCTAGTGTGCTTCGATGTTCGGGGAAGTCTTTCGGAAGCCCTCTGAGATGTACATAATGCGGGAGTTTACGGACTAGAATTTCAGTTTCAGCGAGGACGACTAGGGCTTCGGAATTGACCTACTACTTCCAAGGCTCACTTCCAATGCAGCGGCAATAGCGACGCAGCATTTCAAGAAGACCTGCTATCTGGGAGTTATCTGGTTCTGCGTATAATGCAAGTTACGTATGCTATTATGCGAACTTTTTATACTACCATCGTGGAGACTTTCCGCTTCTGCAAGCCACCACCTTCATGAAGGCACTCAGAATGATGATCAGTAAGTGTTTCATATGGTTGACTGCTCAAGCGAGCGCATAGCGTCTGCTCAGTGAACAGCTACGTGCCGTCATGAGCTGCTCACATCTACTTCGTGTGGGTAACCCGACAATGCTGCCAGATCGATCGCTTTCAAAGAGCCCAGGCCCGTCAATCTACCCATGTCCATCAATTTTCCCATGAGGCAATGACGCAAATAAAAGGCTGATGGGGATCAAATGATTCTCAGGTGGCAAATTCTTCAATGTTAGAGCTAACTGGTTGGAAGAGAAATGAAGTGAATTGGTACAGTGAAGAAAATAAATCTCTAAGAAGCCAATCTTGAAACTTGAGACTGCAGTGGAACTGGGAAGAGTGCTCTTCCAGCCAAGTGAACATCTCCAGTACAGACTGTCATAATCCAACAAAACAAACTTCAAAAACAAGGAAACCGCAAAAAAAAGATACCATATTGCTTGGTACTAAGATCAGACATCCCGCTTTTCACTGCTCAAATGTTGTTCCATTGCATCCTACTGTCTCCAAGTGTCATGAGGCTTCCAGTCTTGGCATGAATAGAGTGGTACAGTGAGGCTGAAAGTGTGTGAAAAGAAGGGGAAATTCTTCAAGAGTATCTAGATAGATCCTTCGGGCTCTTTACTAGCCTGCGTGCGGATTGTGCTCACTCTTTGGCAGGGCCTTCTCCTGGCATTTCAAGTGGCCAGGCTGTCTGCAAACAAGAACATTGTGTTCCTCTAGCGCTGGCTCATAGTCGCTAGGTATTGATTTCCATTGAGTCAGTTCTTTTACTATGTCATGAATATGCTGAATATCTTCATCTTTGATCTAAGTTTACTACTAGTATGTAGATCAAGAAGGAAGAGAGTAGCAGAGAGTAGTTATGATTTTTTGGACGACTAAGGAAGCGGGGCACCCATCTTTAGGAGGCAGCGTCACAGTGCGTACACCATCATGTTGCATTAGCTATAAGCACCTATCCAAAATAGGATAATCTTAGAGTTCCTTACGCAGTGTGCATCAGCAGGTTGTTACAAGGATAAAATACACTGCAACTTGGTAAACCTGGTCAAAGACCCTAGTTACCAATCAATTGGCATTCTTAAGCGCATGCTTGCATTGACTCCATGCATGAAATTTCATATTCACTAAGTAGCACATATGCAGGCTGTATCACACCATCCATGGCAGGAAAGACATACCAGAACATGGGTCAAAGCACTTGAATTAATCTCTCCCTCTCCTCAAACAATAGCCACTCAACCCAACTTTCTAATAATGGCCCTATAAGATGTCTGTCTCCCAGTCCTAATCCTCATATATGCCCTCAATTACAATCCAATGACCAGCGGTTCACAAATAACATGTGCAGCCATTGTTTGTAGTAACATCCTATCTTTACCTTGCTGTTGCGCAAATCTCCTTTCATAATAAATTTTCGTCTTGTATGTATGGCCCCTAGGTACTGATGGTCCAACTAATGGTTTTAACAGAAGCTAGAGCTCCGTCCGCGGTCTACCTTCCACCAAGATGTGCTGGTGGGAACATCCTGCCCCAGTACACTTTTCCAGATGCAGACATACGGTGGATGTGCCACCAGTTTCTACTCGCCACATGTGTGCAGAGGCCCTTCGTCGGTCGCCCCAAACATATTGCAATCCAATTAGAAACACCACCAAAGCATCCAGTACAAACCGTCGTGATCTTTGCCCTAATTGTCGCAACGAAAATCGTGGGTCTGAGGATGACACTGGCAGTGGAACTGGAGCGGGTGGTTCAACCGCTGCCTATGGTGTGCAACCAAGTGGCATTCGAGTCGGCGCATAGTCAGTAGGTTGATTCCGTCATTCCAGTTGGCGGACATAGCTGTTATTGGAGGCTGGCTTGTACGAATCTCAAGAGAGAATCTCCGTTGGCATAGCAGTGGCTTTTGAATCAACGTTGAATAAAAATATCGACACTGAAACCTTGCTATTGTGATATCGCATTGTCGCAAGTCCTTCTTAACCTCAGGGAGGAGAGATATGGCTCGTAGTTTAATCTTCAAATCGCTTCGCCATAGCTCGAGCCTAAACCGAGTTCCCAGGGAATAAACGATAAGTCTCCTCATTCAGAGTATCCATGCTAGCAAATTTCCCATGCCAGCACTTCTTGATAATGTCTCCACATAAGACATTGTCCACTTCAGGAAGTGCTTGTGGCTTTGGCCAACATGAGTTCTCTGGATCAAAGAAATAATACTTGTGAATACTCCATGTGGCAATTGAGTAAATAATCCAACCAAGATGGAGAATCTCAATTTGTGCAGTCAAATCATTTTCACATATGGTCTGCACATTGGCTGTTAAGGGTAGTAAGACAGACTGGCCAAAGTCCGCAAGTTTCAGCTGTCCTTTGTATACCAAGAAGTTGCGGAGGGCAATTTCATCAACAAAAACTCTGCGCGAGTGGACATATGACAACGTCTCGATGAGCGACAGTATCCAATCAATCTTGAAGGACTCTAACGGCTCTGGATTAGTCTCAATGTAGTCCTCAAGATTGCCTTGTTTTGCAAATGCGAGTTCAATTCCATATTTGGATGCGCGAAAACAGGTGATGATTCCCTTGTGATTACCCAGGCGTTCAAACACCTGTATCTCATGCAGCAAGGTTTTCTGATTAATGTCGTTCATATATTCCGTATTGATACGATTGGCTTCGGAGAGATGTTCAAGAGGATGCACTTTAGCCTTTTTAACAACACGTTCCTCATCAATTTGATAAACAATGCCAGTCATTCCTAAGCCAATCACTCCAAGATCAATGTACGGGTCATGGGAAAACTCCTGATGTAGGAATTCAATTCCACAAAATTCTGTCTGCACGCATTGACTGCATCGGCTTGTTGGGTTGAGTCCCGCGGAGCTCTGGGAAACATTAGATGAAGATAAGGACTAAATTTGAGCAAACTCACATTAAGAGGTGCTCTCTCTGTAATTTCCCCTGGCCGTTCCACATCTGGTGGTTGTCTGCGTATAAGTGACAGCAGACCCTGAAGTTTGGGATGGAGGAAGTAGCGTATGCTGGAAAGCATAGACCGGAAACAAGACTGGATATAGGAGAACACATGTGGAGATATTAGGGAAGTCAAGCGTGTGGCTTTAATCATGGTTTCTTGGACGATTGGAGAAATTGTGGTATAATTCAGGGGCAGATGTCAAATAGATTGTCAGCTAGCAAAGGCGTTACTAAAGCCACCTAATTGAAGCTATTTCGATGGTTGAGCGTTACTATGTCGGAGCGGAACAACGTTCATTCAAATCACGAGACCAAACACTCGTTGACATAGATGGGTGGTGTTCCTTTACAGATATTGGATGCTTAGTGGTCCTTGAGAATATGTTGAGGCTGTCAGACAATGGGAATGTCTAACCTGTCTCTTTGATCTTCAGTTGGATACCCTTTTAGTGAGGTGGAATGGTGCTGTATAGAGATTCACCGCACCTTCATTTCTAGCAATGAAAAACCTCCCGCTCAGAGCATGCTCAGGTCTGCTCAATGAGCGGAGGGTAGGTACCAAAGCGGAAAGGGAAGGTTTTAACCGTTGCTAGAATAAACGGTACATATGTACACAAACTACGATAGCCAAAGAAATGGAAAATAAAGTCTAATAAACCCGAACTCGACCAACGCCCACCTTTAATCAATCAAACCAGCAACATTTACTCATCAGCATGATGTCTCCCGTTGAGAACCCCGTCCGCCTTCCGTCTCCCCCGTCCCCTCCTCCAGAGAACATCCACAACCCATCCTGAGATCTGATAAAGCCAGCCGCCGGTCACCAGAACGCCGGAGATGGTATTGATCAGCCGGACCACCAGAGCCAGGAAGCTCCCTCTCTCCTCGGACACAAGGAGCAGGATCGGCTCGATCTCGTACCGGAAGAATATCCCTGGCACATTCACGGGGTGCTCGGGGATACTTCCCGACTGGCTCGTGGCGGCATATTGGTTTGTAAAGACCATGTTTCTGTTTTGCTTCCTTTGGGCTAGTGATGGGGAGGAGGAGTATTTATCTAGTGCGCGGGGGTCTCGGGAGTAGATCGTCGGGACGATGGAGAGGAAGTATTGGTATTTGTAGTAGTGAGACTCGGTGACAGCGATGGTCTTGTCGAGCGGGTTGAGGAGGTTAGGGTAATGTGGGCCGAATGAGAGTTCGCTGATCATATGGGAGAAGTTGAAAGCTATCAGGGAGGTAACATGGTCAGCACGCTGGGTTTGAAAAGAGGTCCGCAACCATGCGAATCAGTTCTGCAAAGAGGCAGGACAAGAACGGATAACCTACCGCTGTGATCCAAATGGGATCCAGGCTCCAGATACCCATGTCCTCGAGCAGTAATATGGAAATCCCCATGCACTTTATTCCCCTCCAGACTCCCGTAAACGCGACACGAGTCAGCCTGATCCCCCCATCGCATCCGAGGCGACTTCGGGAACTTCCTGCTCGGATTCCTCCTAACTTCACCCATGACGTGGCCAGCATGCACATCCTCTTCCTGCGCCGCGAGCCGTGCGCTATCTTCCTGGCTGAGAGTCTGGTACTCTTGCGGACCACCACGAGAGCGTCGGTAGTTGCGTTTCTCCGTCCACAGTTTCCAGCTCGTGGGTTCTCGTGCCAGGGACTCGCCAGCTAGGATGCGATCACCGGCTGCGTCCTGGATGTTCACGCGCACCTCCTCACAAGGCATTCGGACGATGATGTCGAGATTGAGCTGGAGCTCATGCGAGACACCCTTCTCGACGCTGAAGTGGTGGTTCTCGGTGCCGCGGACCCAATTGCGAAGCTCGGAAAAGGACAGGAGTGTGCATATTGCCAGCACGATGACGGTCCATTGGCCGCCTCGTCGAGAGGGTGCAGTGTAGGATGGTTTCGTTTTAGCTGTAGGGTGGAAATTGCAATGGGTTAGCTCTTGGGCAGGAAGGGGGGCTGTCAAGGCAATATTTTTCTAGCAATTGCAAAGAAGAATGGCCAAGGAGGCATACGGAAAGCGTCAAATGTTTTCAACAGCCCCGGCTTCGCCCCGAACGCATCGTCGTCAAGCCCATGTTTTTCGAACCCATTCATTACGGAGCGAAGCGGTTGTAGTATGTTGAGGGGAACCAGCAGGGCAAGACGAAGACATGAACAAAATGGAAAATGAAAATGGAAAACAAGAAAAACAAAAGAATTCAACAAAGAGCGAATAAAACGACAGAAAATCACAAGCCGGCCGGAGAAGTGGTGAAGGAGTCGTTGACCGAAGAGCAATGAATGAGGCTGAGAGGCCAGGTATGTGCGTCCGCTATCGCTGTCAGCTCCCTCATTGGCCAGGTATCCTATCTTCAACCTTGCAGGTTGTTATGGAAGCTTCCAATTGCTACATGGATCCCTGTCGATCTATCCAGGCTACATGGAATAAGAGAGTCAAATGCAAAGAGAGATCCCATGCACATGTCTCCTTTCCCCAGACCTTACGGAAGTCTGCTCAGCCCGGCTGCCAGAGCGTCCACCGGCTAGCTGGTCGATTCTCTACGGCTTCTGGCTTGCTCAAAACAAGGTTTGACTCCTTTAAGTGTCTCGTTGACCTCCTCTTTCCGCTCTGACCGTCCCTAGCCTGACTTTCGGCTAAGCAGTGGCAATCCAGCATGCCCGCGGCCTTGTGATACTGCATCATGCAAGATGCCGGATTTACCGCAACTCTGCACTACTCCCCTCGGTGCGAAGTAATGGGAAATCCAGCCATGACATCCCTTTTTCTCTGCAAGGCCTGATCATGCTCTTGACCATATTTTCCCACGACCTTGCTCATGTTCATGCACGTAACACTTGGGCACCGGTGCAATGAGTTTAGCCGAAGTTCAACCGAAGTAGAACGTCAACAGTTCTGTACATCGTCCTTGTACCTGAACGGTCAATAAGGTATTAACTACCGAGCGTACTGCAGAGTGGGACCTTCTGGGGCAGGCCTACTGGGGATACAGCGATCGCAACTTCCTTAGATATCCCCGAATTGCGGCGATGCTTCGTGATTCATAAACAAGCTCTACCCTCGCGTCGTGTTCTCTCGACACATCCATCCTTCGAAGCCCATCGACAACTCTGGATTTCCTAATCAGAGAAAAGAAGGACTAAAATAACAGAATGCCACATTTGCCTTTGAAATTGACCTCAGCCTACGGGCTTCTTCTTCTCCGTTCCTTTGCCTGCGCCTCTCCTGGCCAGTCAGCCGTGGACTATCCCCGTGAGTTGGGTATGCCCTGTATGAGATGCTGGACTAATCTGTCCCCAGATGGTCCATCGGAAGCGGGAAAATGGGCCACTGCGGTACAGCGAGCCCGTGCCATCACGTTGCAGATGACGCTGGAGGAACTCAATAACGTCACCTACGGCGTGGGCTCGGCATGCAGTGGTTTAACCGGTTCGGTCCCTCGACTCGGCTTCGACGGCCTGTGTATGAACGATGCCGGGCAAGGTGTACGCGGTACAGACCTCGCCAATGCGTACGCCGAAGGAGTTAGCATTGGTGCGAGCTGGAATGTTGAACTCGCGTACGAACGTGCCATTTTCATGGGCGCCGAGTTTCGGAAGAAGGGAGGTGAGTATGCCTGCTGATTCATTGTGTTTTTGAGTCTCTCCGGGCGTAACGACGTTGAGACGCTAAATTCAACTAGTCAAGGTTGCTCTTGGGCCAGTGATCGAGCCCCTTGGGCGCACGGCGCTGAATGGCAGAAATATGGAAGGCTTTGGTGCTGATCGTGCGTCTCCATGTCATGGTGTTCTTTTTTGAGATGCCAACTTGACTGAGTCTGACTTTTTTTCAGCCTCGCTTTCCGGGAAGCTCGCCGCAGCCTCTATCCGTGGCCTTCAGAAGTCCGTCATCGCTTCCGTAAAGCATTTCGCGGGCTATGAACAGGAGCTTGATAGGATGCCCCTCGTTAAAAACCCTACCTCGGTATCCTCTAATATAAACGATCGGGACATGCACGAGCTTTATCTATGGGGATACCAGGATGCAGTCGCCGCAGGTGCTGCTTCTGTGATGTGTTCGTATAACAGGTACTACCTGCTTGACAGTGCTATATTCCTTGCTATGTCAATGCTAATTGCTGTCCCCCAGGGTCAATGAGACATACGCGTGCGAGAACGATGCAATCTTGAATGGTCTACTCAAAGGCGAACTGAACTTCCCTGGCTTTGTAGTCTCTGATTGGAGCGGTCAGCATTCGGGTCTTTTGAGCGCGACTGCCGGTCTGGACATCGCCATGCCTGATTCTAGGTGATGCTCCTCATTATCTACGAGAGGTGTATCATTTTTGCTAATTTTCCCATGATGCAGTTACTGGGATAAGGGAAATCTTGCTGCAGCCGTCGATAATGGTTCATTGAGCTTGGATCGCTTACAAGACATGGCCACAAGGTACTACTACCCTTTCACGGACAGAAAAAGCTGACTTGCTGAACCTCCCCTGACAACAACCCAACAGACAGCTCGCGGCGTCGTACTACATTTTCGATGACCTAACATCTTGGCCCCCTAATGGTTATGGACTGGTAAAAGACTACACAGCCCCCCACGAACCTGTCGATGCTCGAGACCCGGCTAGCAAGCCGAACCTCTTGCGGCAGGCTATAGAGGGCCATGTTCTTGTCAAGAATATCAAGAATGCTCTACCGCTTGGGAAGCAAAAGATCCTGTCCCTCTTCGGCCACGACGGTCGGGCACAGCCGGTCAACAATCCGAGCTCTGACATTCTGAGAAATTACGTATGGGCGTTGGGGGCGCAGGTCGTGGACAACGCCACTTTGGCTGAACTCCTCCAGGCAGTTATTGGTAGCACTGACCACATTCCACAATCCGCTACAGAGGGCACTCTATTTACTGGCCTGGGAAGCGGCGCTGCGACACCAGGATATATCAGTGACGTGAGTGATGCTTCACTGACAAATCCACTGTAAAGCTGCATCTTCTTCTAATGCACAGCAGCCATTCTCTGCTATATCTGCACGAGCCTATGAAGACGATACCTACCTCTGGTGGGACTTTCAGTCCTATGAGCCCCAAGTGAGCGCCGCAAGCGACGCCTGCCTAGTATTCGTCAACGATATTGCAGCCGAAGCAGCAGATCGATCCGGGCTTGCTGATCCAGCATCAGACTCGGTCGTATTGCACGTCGCTGAAAAATGCGCCAGTACAATCGTTGTCATCCACAACGCCTACATTCGCCTAGTAGATATTTTCTATGACCATCCCAACGTCACGGCCATCGTGTACGGACACCTCCCCGGCCAAGACAGCGGGAGGGCTCTCGTGAAGCTTCTCTGGGGCGACGAGTCGCCCTCTGGAAAACTGCCGTACACTGTTGCCAAGAATTCCTGGGACTACGGTCTTCTTCTGCATGGATCGAGCTTGCCTCTCGGCAACGCGCAAAGTAAACTTCCACCTCCACCTTCATTTCCCGATGCAACGGTTGAAGAGACTGCCCACTGACCATGCTGTGCTGCCAACAGGCGATTTCTCGAACCCCTCACTGTTCGACTACAGATACTTCCAAGCAAACAACATAACACCCCGCTTCCCCTTCGGATTCGGCCTAACATACACGACATTCGCATACAGCGATATCGAAATCTCTTCAGCGTCAACGTTCTACAATGCCTCCACCACCCCACCGAACCCCTCCTTCCGCGTACCAGGTGGGATTAAATCCCTTTTCGACGACCTGCTCACCGTAAAAGTAAACGTGACCAACGCCGGGTCCGTAAGTGCCGCGGAAGTAGTACAGGTCTACCTCCAGTTTCCGGGCGAGAAGATCCATGTGCTGCGGGGATTCCAGAAGATTGAGATCCAGCAATGCTCGACGCAGGAGTTTGTTATTGATTTGACGAGGCGGGATCTTAGTCGTTGGGACGTCATGGCGCAGCAGTGGGTGTTGCCGAGTGGAACGACTAAGATCCTAGTAGGTGCTAGCTCGACTGATATTCGTAGTACGTCTATGGTGACTCGATGAATGGATAAGGTAGAGAGTATCTAAATAAAAATTAATCTGCATTGTCTGTATTGCCCATGGCCTGGACGCGGAGATGCAAAGTCACGAATATAGATGCACATCCAGATTTCAACATAGCCCTTATACCCGCTGGATCACAAAGGAATGCAGGAAACGGCACTAAATATACATGCAATGATGGCCTCTCAAGGCAAACGAGAGAAAGACATTAGTACAGAGGGATCAACGAACCTCCAGTCGTAAAAGACACGGGATGCAGAGAAAGTAGCTCAATGCGCCAGGAAAAGACTCATGAAGACGAGCGCTCTGGTATTGTCTTCCCATTCCTCTAACCCAACCAAATATGTTTCGTCTCAATGATCATGATGCAAAAAGAAAACGAGAAACGAGATATCCCAAGCTGTCTATGCAGTATAAGAATAAGCAACAAGAAAGAATGTGAAGAATCGAGGAATATTAATATATTACAGGTTAGTAAGAGGTATGAGAAGAAAAGAAATAAACAGTACGTTTCACATCATTTTGTCTTCTGTCGACGAGTCAGCAATCAATTGCCTTTCCCCCTCTTAGTTTTTCTCATAAAAAATGGCACTGTTCTTAACCCACCATGCTCATCGCTGCCGACGCTGTTGCAAGATCCGGCTTTCCACTGGTATTCCGTGCGGTGATACGCGGGAGAAAAGGCCCGGAACTAGATGTATCTTTGGACGTCCGCTGGCCGCCTGTGGCGGTTGGTAGTCCACTGACCGTCGAATGACGTTTCGCATGGGATGGCTTGGTCGTCGAGCTGCCCGAGATATCTCGTCCACGGCCAAGACCAGTCTTCTGGTTCGTCCCAGGGGGGTCTGGTAGAGGGCGTGTTGGAACTGACACTGTATTTACTCGTTTGGCAGACGAATGTGTCGTATGCGGTCTTGTGCGGGAAGGCGCTTTGACACCCGTAATAAACTCGTGCTTCATGGCATCAAGCGGATTCAGCCGTCGGGCAGGATCCCACCTCAGACACCGACTAATGAAGTCTAGGAAGGCTTCATTGTCACATTTAAGCGCCTGCTTGAGATCTTTCGAACTTGGTCGGCGCCGCCTGCCCTTCGATGAAACCACCACCCGAGGCTTCCCTACTGAGTCAAAGAAAAGCTTCTTCCGAGAACTCTTTTCAATCAAATGCTTTTCTGGAGGACCAAAAATCTCCATAATACAGGCAAGCTGTTCTTGCTCATTCTCGCCAGGAAAAATTGGATAGCCTGTGTAGAGCTCGGCTAAGATGCACCCTAAGCTCCACATGTCAATGGACATGCCATACGACACGCCGAGAATGACTTCGGGAGAACGATAGAATCGACTTTGGATATACGTGTACACCTTCTCGTTTTCGAAGCAACTGGAGCCGAAATCGATGACTTTGATTTCGGAGGACATCGGATGCACCAAAAGGATATTCTCTGGTTTCAAGTCGCAGTGGATTACCTTCTTGCCACGCAGAAGGACCAAGCTGCTCAGAATTTGTCTTGTGAAACGACGGATGAGATTTAAGGAGAAGCCCTTGAAGTCATGAATCTTGATGAACTCGTAGAGATTCATCCCAAGCAGCTCTGTGGAGATACAGAGATGGCCCCTGAAATAGAAACTCTGCGTGAAATTGACCACGCTGTGATTATGATGGGGATCCTATTGGAAGGAAGTCAGATAATTCTTCAAAAAGAAGTGAACTAACCGGCCAAACTTACCCATTCTTTCAGCTTCTGAAGGAGATTGACCTCGACTAGAGCTTGTTGATGGAATCTCTTTTTGTTGCGGATAATCTTAACCGCAACCAAGCCGCCAGTTTTATGATCGATGCATTTCACCACCTGCCCAAAGCTTCCCTTGCCCAAAACTTCAAGAACCTCGTACCGGTATGCCAAATGATCCCCAATGACAATATTATAATCACCCCTGTCATCATCGTATCCGAAATTAGCAGACTGCGCGTTAAGATCCCCCACGTGTTTCTTAGCACTCTGGGTGCCACAGAAATAGATGTCCTTGAAATCAATAATTTCACCACGCTCAAATATATTGAGATTCGCCATCTTCAGGGCCTGTGCCGGACTAACGCGTTCCTTCGGTCCTGCCTTACGGCGCAACTCATCCAGCATTCTCGCGCTATCCTCTAGGTCCTTCCGTTTGCTATTCAACCTCCTCATTTCCTCGTCGGCAGCTAGGTCAACGTCACCAACGTTCTGGTTGGATGAGCGAGCATTAGACCCCGCAGACAATTTTGCGGAGTTAATGATCTTATGGACAGGAGAAAGGATAGAGGAAGTAGACCGACCCGGAGTCCGGTCATGTCCTGAGGGATCGTTGGAAACAGTCCGCCGCAGGGAAAGGCTCTGTTCGCTGAGAAGTGAAGAATCTTTTGTTGTCGAGCTCTGTTGGTTTCGGGACTGATGATATGCCACCTTCGGCGTGGGGCTTATTTGCTTGACCGTTGACGGTGTCTCAAAATTCCCAGACGAAGGAATTTTGAGCGGAACATGGCTATTTTTGGCATGGTCCATATTAGCATCTGATCCAGCCTGAACTTTCAAATTGCCGCGAGTCCACGTCAAAGACCTCTGGTTCCGTAGGGAGACGCCAGATACGCTGTTAGAGTCGGTCTCAGACGGGGTTGATATTTGGCTAAGCCTTTCGGTATTGGGTGAAAGAGCAGAAGTTTGAGTCTGAGGACGCGACCCAGGCAACTTGGACGGCTGCAAGCCCTTCTGGGAATAATCTCCACTAGGATAATGACGGATATGACTGTATTCACTGCTACGCTTCTTTGGCAGCGAGTAAGAAGTACTCGGGGAAGCAGCACCGGTGTTCGATCCATCCGATCTCAGGCCACTAGAGCTGCTCAGGGCTCTGACTGGCGTCGAACGCGAGTTAGGAAGAAAGTGTGCAGTACTGCTCCTCGGTTGAGTGACGGGTAGCTCATCTTCGTCGTTGTGAGGTGCAAAAAAGTTTGCTTTGGAAGCAGTTAGAGGAGTGCTAGGCGTCTTCGCAACGAGCTGGCGTGTAGGTGTATGTGGCTTGAAATCGTCAGTGTGCCGGTCTCTCAACGACTCAATTTTGGTTGCCATCGGAGTGCTAAGAGGCAACAAATTCAATGGGGGTAGTTTCAATGGCTGCAAATTCTTTCTGCCAAGGGTACTCGACGTCGGAGTCTTTACTCCCCGTCTGTTTGCAGGATCCACCGAGGCTTCATCTAGCGCACGATGAACCCCAAAGTCGGGATCAAGTTTGGGCTTGACAGGATCAACGTCTGCAGGAATGCTTGCCTTATTAGAAGTAGGGTTCGATGAAAAATCACTTGCGCCTTTAGGAGACCCGAAGGCTCTTGGAATTGCAGGGACCGGTGGAACCTCTCCTTCCCCCGATCCCATACTAGAACTTTCCACACGAGGTTTGGGTGTTGGAATCCTAGATGGGGTAAAGTTCTGGGGAAATCTTGATTGAAGGGAGTAAGAAGAGTTTCGAACCGCGCTGTGATTCGGGATTGATGATAAGGAAATGCCTGACGTATGTGACTTTCGGCTAGGATCTGGGGTCGCTCGAGTCGAAGATGGGGTCGCGCTCTTCCGCGGAATATAGCTCGGGGACTGAGTGGACGACCTGGGGCGAGGATATGCGGACTCACCCTGGGTAGGGGTGCGAGGAATGGGAGGCGCCTGAGGCGTTTGCGGTGCCATCGACATACGTTTCATGCGCCGTGCGTCGGTTGGGCTAATTGTACGAGCGCCAAGCCCTGTGGCACGTGGCGGGACCATAGAAAGTCTTCTGCCAGAGGATGACACAGCCTGTCCAGATGCATGGCTTGTGGGTGTTTCAACTGCATCGGTGGAGGAAGACCGGGCATACTCTGGGCGGGGCGTTGCCAGAAAATTCTCTCGATGGTCCTTTGTTGGCGGCTGGAAGGACTTAGCTTTGAGGTTCCTGGCGTTTGAGAAGGTCTTTGGCTCTATTTTTCCATTTGGTTCGAGATGCTGTGTCCTTGGACCCGAATGGACATGAGCCTGGTTAGCTCCAGTTGTATCCGTGCTTGCCTTTCGCGCAAACAAACTCGTTCTTCTCGCAGAGGCGCCCGAAGACGGAAGAGACCCTGGACCTACGGACTTCCGCGACCCTCGTGTGGCAGGACCACTCGTTGCAGAATCACGGGCGAGACTCGGGCGGCGAGATCGGGAAGGAGAAGAAGTCGGTGCGGGGATAGACGGCGCCATCCCTGCAGTGGAATTGGGACCTGGTAGCTGTTTAAAGGAGCCGCTCCTCATCCTTTGAGTAGCGCCGTCACCACCTCCCCAATTTGCCCAGGGGTTGGTGTGGTGGAAGTCTGGAATACGCGGATCAGGCCCAGCTTGTCTATTTCCAGGAATAGGAAACTGGTCCAATGCCGACTCGCCCGTTATACTATTGTGGAAATCATCGAAACTGATCGGGGGGAGCAACTCGACGTTACCCGACGGAGGTCGGTCGTGATCGATATTCTGTTGATTTCCTATGCTGGTGGATCGATAACTAAAGCGTGAGCTATTGCTGTGGATCGAATTCGTAGAACTGACGGAAGAATTTCCGGAATGAAAGAAGGAACGTGACGGATCTCTAGAGGCAAGATGCACACGTAAGAATAGAATTGGGATAAGGAGAGATTGGTATCTGGCGTAGGGGGGGAGAAAAGTGGGTGACAATGACACTGAATACCTTCTTCGCGAGGGTTCCTGCGGCCGCGGGCCCTGTGGCACTTTCTGTTCTCGAATCGATAGCCTCCTTTTACTCAATACATTGGTTCCTGACCCCGAAACTTTGTTGAGATGGCGGGAAGAGGGGATGCTTGGAGCACCCTGGTGGGAATCATCGGTCGTGGCAGCCTTTTGCAGCCATCTGCGGGAAGTGCCATCCACTGAGGACGGGATAATCTCGTTAGCGGTTCCCAGCTGCAGTCTTGTAGTGCGAATTGCTTGTCACTCTCACGGAAAGCGATACCTACCTGAACCCGGATCGTCGTCTCGCGATGGACTGGCTGCGCCCGAGGGGACCCTATGTGTCGACGGCACACCCCCAGGAGTTCGTTGGGGCGTCACCTTGGCCAGCATAGTCAAATTCTGACCTTCGCGCCGTAGGGGGTGTCACTGACGCAGGACCAAACAGGCACTGGCGTAGCCAGTGGATGAAGTAAAGCGAGGTGAAAGGAGAATGCGATCGTAGTGGCATCAAGGAGGGATACTGGTTTGTAATTTGGGGTTGATTGTGAGGAGCCGTGACCAACGCAGTCGCGAGACCCGTACACGCTCGCTAGCGTTCCATTGCGGAAGACAAGAGCCAGCGAGTTTCCGGTCGACGATACTGACGATGGGTTGGGAGGACGATATGGGTAGCAGGACAAGGATAAAAGGCTCTGGAGACAGGTTTGGGGTGGAAACCCGCACCGGATTCCCTCTGCGGAGTGTCTCACGTTGTGGGATGGAACGAGGTTTGGCAATACTAATTAATACTACCGCAAGTTCCCAGCTCTCACTAAACCCGGTACAGGAGTCTCCCTACCGCGTCCAATTATCGACAGGCTGGCAATCTTTCCCAGTACGATTCTCAGGACATCTTACGATCAGTGTTAATTTCGCCGACTAGACACATAAATTGCCACTCTGGCCAACAAGCATACTGGCCCCCTGAGCGCTCGTACAATGGCATACTAGGCTTGTATATCAGTCCAAATGATTGGGGAAAAGGGAGCTGCACGGTCTCCTTTTGGTGACTAAGCCAGCCGAGCGAGTCGGTGTTGAACTTAGTTAATTACTGGGGAACAAACAAACAGTGCCCAAAGGCACTACTGTGCTTCGTTTCCTGCAGCTCAAGCCTCAAAGCTCTGTCAACTTGTCTATCCTCACACGGAGTGTGCTGGCAATCTGGACTGCGCTTTGAGACCCGACTCGATGCTGATATCTCCGATGTTCTGCCGCAATCCCCGCCAAGATTGCCAGCGCCGTGGTAACTAGTTAGTTAAGTTAGTTGCTGGTGTTGCTTACAGAGACAACCAATCTGAAACGTACCTAGGTTGAGCGTGGAGGATAACCGTTATGCCTTAATGGGGCTGCTCTGATGGCACTCTCCACCAGCTAATTAGACGACAGATTGCCTGAGCATCAATTCTGCCTGCTCCCTTGCTCCACTCGGTACCGTATCCGACCAAACGGCTGGTATGGTAATTGCCGATGTAGGTGCCTGTGTGAACTGTAATCTATCAAGGTAATCGGAGTACATACCCACTCGGCATCTCCCCGCCTCTTGCCGAGCTAAGATGCATGTGCTTTGTCGCGAACCCATTTCAGGCCTTCGCAAAACTGGATCCTCACTGCCTCACCTCGACTCTGAGTAGGCAGAAGGAGATGCATCATCCGCTTTTCACCTCCCGCTGTGGGTGCTTGTCTCAACATCAGAATCGTCATGGATGAACACACGGAAAATGCCACAAGCGACCGTGGCAGTCCTCCTCACGTGTCCCCCACAGGCCTCAGAGGCAGATTACTATCTTCTAAAGGTCTGGGTAACTTCTTAGAGGAACGGTTGCTCACCAGGTACGCAACCCTTTTTGTCAGTGATTTGCGACTACGTTCCGCTGACTCTACGGTCGAATTTAAGACTTCTAGAGCAGGTTGTTCCGAAAGAAGACATGGAAGATGAGCCATGCTTGCTTGGCCCCAGAAACGTCACTCCGCAATATGAGAAGCCCGCATTCAGTTTACCTTTGATGACAGCCAATTTTCGCCGTTTCAATTCAAGGTAGAGCCTATGCCCAGCGTGGGGATGCATAATTTGTGACGGGGCTGAATCGATCGTATCATGCAGGATCGGTATTGTGTTCGAATTTCAGAGACAATTTGAGTGGCTCCTAAGCTGGAGAAAACCAACGCATACCGTGTCCTTCTTGATCGTTTATTCCTTCGTCTGTCTCGATCCGTACCTTTTAGTTGCCATTCCACCCGCCGCGCTTTTGATTCTTGCCATGGTTCCCGCCTTCTTGGCTCGTCATCCTCCTCCTCCATCTACTTCAACCTCAAGTACTGTTCCTTACTACTCGTACCATGGCCCAGCGCTTGCACCTGCAAAAATCATCAACCCGGCTCCTGAGACCTCGAAAGACTTCTTCCGCAACATGCGAGACCTGCAGAATCTCATGGGGGATTTCTCCGACGTGCATGATGCGACGATCTCCACCTTCTCACCTCTAACAGACTTCTCCAATGAGAGCGTGTCGTCGATTGTCTTCTTATTAGGTATTTTTGTGACTGCGCTGCTGTTTCTCACTTCGCACCTGCTTCCGTGGAGATTCATACTCCTCTTCGTTGGCAACGCTGCCGTCATTTCGTTGTACCCCAATTTTCAAGTACTATTTGGCCGCAGAGAAGGCGGCACGGCTGCAGCAGACAAAAATATAACGGCTTCAGAGGGAAATAAAAGTTTTGACACTATGGGAGCTTCCATACGGTCGTCGACGCTTGAAAGTTTGTCGCTTTTGGATTCAGTGGTTCAAATTTCCTTGGATGCCTACACCGAGGAGCGAGAGGTGGAAATATTTGAGCTCCAATACCGCCCTCCTCATCCCTATTCAGAGTCGCACTGGGAACATTTTTCATTTACTCCAACCCCATACGACCCACTTTCGCCGACTCGCATAGCCGGCGAGCGTCCTCGGGGTTGTCGATTCTTCGAGGACGTGCAAGCACCCCCAGGCTGGGCCTGGAAAAGTAGGAAATGGGAACTGGACTTGAACTGTGAGGAATGGGTCGTGGAGCGTATGATCTCCGGCGTTGGATTCGAAGTCTCCGGGAGTTCCTCTGAGGGCCTCGGGTCTAGCGACATGCCTGGTGGTTGGGCGTGGGATCTTCCTCCTACCCCTACATCACAGGATGAGGATGAAGTTATCACCACTTTGGCCTATGGTGATCTGGAGGAAACGAAGAAAGGAAGCCATATGGATAGTCAAGGCCATCCACACCAGTATAAAGTCTCCAGCAGGCTGAGGGATAAAGGAAGGCCGAAAGGCTCACCGCGTGATTGGGAAGAGAAGGTCGTAGGACCTGATGGAATGGGTGAGTGGCGGAGAAGACGATGGGTACGAGTTGTCCATCGTATCAGTGTCCCAGCTTCCAAGGAGAAGAGCTAGATCGCCAGGCGCGTTAGCTGTTGTTTTGCTCTGTGATCTCCTGTGGCTATAGTTACGAGGCATTTCTCTAGCCCTCTAATCTGCTCGTTCGTCGCCAGCCAATGCAACCGTTGGGTACTTATCTACTACATAGATTTCAAGTGGCGCATGCATTCTAGAACAAGATATCCTTAGAAAGATGCCGCTTGCTGGCAATCAACGCCGCCATTGCATCCAACGAGTCTTCCAACTTTTGCACTAGAAGTTTTCTACATTCCACTCTGGAAGCTCTTGGAAAAATTCACTCCGAGAACATTTCACGAATTGCCCATAACCCTTATCTCCCACAATACCGCCATGATCGCGATCCCACACTACCTTGCCGCGAACGAGCGTGTAACGCGGCCAGTTGTTCACCACCTTCCCTTCAAACGGGGTATAATCACAATTATGGTGCAACATAGCATTGGTAATTGGGAAAGGATCGAGATGCTTATACCAAATCGTCAAATCCGCATCCGATACACCTGGTATGAGAGCGCCCTTCTGAGGATAGAGACCGTACAGCTTAGCAGGATTGGAGCTTGTGACTTCCACGAACTTCTGCATGGGAAGGCGCCCGCCGCTCTTCGTGAGCGCCAACCGCGTCTCGACACCGGGGATCCCGTTCGGAACGTGTCGAAAACGTCCCTGCGGCGCATCACTGGTGATGGCGGACTTCTTCCCGGTCTCGACATCATCGTACACGAACGGGCAGTGGTCGGAGGAAAGGATAGAGAAGGTCCCGTTCTTTAGACCGGCCCAGATACCGTCCAGATCTACGTCGCTATCTCGAGGAGGCGGGGAGCAAACACACTTGGCGCCTTCGAATCCCGGTTTATCCAGCTCCGCTCGAGTCAGGAAGAGGTACTGCGGACAGGTTTCCGCGAACACAGAAAGACCCTGCGTCTGAGCTTGGCGGATAACGCTCGCTGCAGAGGGGGAAGACACATGGACGATAACGATGGGCGTCGGGACCAATTGAGTTAAACAGACCGCTCGATTAGTTGCCTCTGTTTCCAGGACTTGCGGCCGAGAAGTGGCGTGGTATTTCGGCGCGAAAAGTCCGCGGTCTTCTAGCTTCTTGGTCATCCAGCGCAGAACGTCTCCGTTTTCCGCATGGATCATCGTCGTGATTCCCACCTGGCGTGCGCGGAGAAGAACGTCAAGCACTTGGTCGTCGCGGAGCTGCAGGGCTTCGTATGTCATGAATATCTTTAATGATGAGATGCCTCCTTGCATCAGGATTGGAAATTCGTCAAGCACCTGTTCGGTTGGTTTGGAGACCAGCATGTGAAATGAATAGTCGCAGTAACAATCACCGTCTGCCTGTTCGTGTGTCCTGTCCAAGACCGTTAAAAGGGAGTCGTCGTCCTTCCGTTGACAAGCGAAACTCATGATAGTCGTCGTGCCTCCAGCAATAGCTGATCGTGTGCCTGGGAGTTCGTTAATGGAGGCTGCGCTGACTAGATCGTGAATGCCTTTACCAACCCGAGAGATAATCATCTATACAGCGTCCTTTACCACCATAAATCTCATACTCAGCAAGATGAACATGGGCGTCAATTCCGCCGGGCTGATTATTGCCACAATATATTAGCGAACTCTGTCACTTCTTAATCGGGAAGATGCTTGCAAGGGCTGAATTCGTACAGTGACATATGCCCCCTCAGCATCCAAAACTACAGGGGACTTGGAATCTTTGAGGGTCCCCGACGCTGCCAAAATGGCAACTTTCCCATCTTTTATGCCAATATCGTAGCAACCTGTATCCGCGGCCGTGACGACCGTACCATTCAGCACGACACAGTCGAATTCAGCAGCTGCCATCTGTTAAGCCTGGCCAAAGGAACGATAAAGACTAAACAGCTTATAGAGTTGTCAATGATGTCGATTGAGTTATGTCAGCCCCTCAACTGCATGTCGGGAACTGCTATGTTAAGTAGAATCCTGGTATTCGATGCGGGGCTACGCTATCAAACGGCTGGTCCACTGATTAGTCGACCTTTAAGGGGTGGACGATGCGATATGATACCTGCAGATAACCTGCAGATAAGGTTATCTGTCAACTATCAACTGCTGGTCGGGCGAGACAAATGTCAGCCAATGGATAAACTGACTGGTCTTGCTCGCCTATCAGCGTAGCCGACGCCGTTTCATGCAGAGCCAGTACTGTGTAGGCAGCGAGAGATTGCAGCTATTACTAATAGATTAAATCATGTTGGTAACAAATTCTGATATAAAACTAGGATATAATCATTGCTATTAGTTTAGCATTTAGTTAATGCTAGTTTAAAATAGTTGTGTAAGGCTGTTGCATAGTTTCAAGTGCAGAGTAAGTTACCTAGGTACCTAGGTACAAACCAAATTCAATTTTTTATATCTGTAATTAATTGACTTCTTGATGCTTAGTTAGAAGATCAGAGAAACTCGCAGTATAGAGTAACTTCGAGGATTGTCTCGTAGGAAAGGAAAGTGATTGCAGGTCGAGGTCGCGCGAGCTGTGTACACCGCCAATAAGAACCCGCATGGCTAGTCAGCAGTCCGGCAGTGGCTAGTTTAGGTAGTCAATTCAACCCCCTCATCCTTGACGGTCACTGGTGGGCTTCCCTATATTGGGTGAACTGGCCATAAAACAGCTACACAAGAGGCGAAATTATCCGGACTCTTGACTGGAATCGACAGTTCACCTGCCTTATGGCTCCTCCTCCTCCTCCTCCTCCTCCTCCTCCCAGCATTAGAGGTCCCGTAACTCCTCGAACTGGACGGATCTCATATGAAGCTGGCTCCATCATTCGCAAGTGTGGCAGCAGCTTCGTGATAAAGCGCGAACTCGAGGCCATTGCTTTTGTCCGAAGCCATACTACAATTCCTCTCCCTGAAATTGTTGACTGTCAGGTGGACTCAGACAACAGTTGGTTTCTTATGAAACGCCTCCACGGTACTACATTTGATTCAGCATGGCCGAATATGGATCATCATGCTCAGCAAAACGCCCTGTCCCAGCTGAAATCATATTTTGGTCAACTTCGAGACCTACGTCCATCAATTCATGGATGGACTGGATCCTGCTCAGGAGAATCCGCTTATGATCACCGATTAAACAATGGATTCCCCGTTGGGCCCTTCAATTCTGTGTCAGAGTTCCATGACTTCCTTGTTGCACCAGTAAAACAATGTCCGCGACCAGAACTATACCTGAAATACCGCAAGCAACTTTCTGATGACTTCACTGTTCATTTCGCCCATGCTGATTTCTCTTATGACCATGTCCTAGTAGATGAAAAAACGGGCGATATTACTGGCATCATTGATTGGGAAATGGCTGGCTTCTGGCCTGAATGGTGGGAATACAGAAAAGCTCTCTTTGGTTGGCTGTGTCAAAGATGGTGGCTTGATATTGTGGATCAAGTCATGCCATCTTATCGGAAGGAATTTGAAATTGATAGTGACCTAGAAATGTTCTAAAATTAGGTAGACTCCTTCTTCAGCATCTCCAAATATCACTCATTTTTCCTTTAGCCATGCTTTCACCGTCTCCCCTGTGTACCCATCATAGATAAATCCTTCTGCCATCAGTTTCTCTAGACCCTCCAAAGCCCAGTCTTGACAGTTCCACCCAGACGATTCCACAGTATCAATCCGGCAATCCTTAAGTCGCCGATAAACCAGGTTGAGTTTCGATTCATCAACCTCTCCAATCAACAATTCTTCTTTGAGGGAATGGGACTTTCCGAGATCAATCTCTTCTGGGCCGTCATAGTGGAATGCACCTAGCATGCCGCGAAGTTGATGAGCTGTTCCCTAATTAGCTTCATTCCCCACCTACTTTTAGATGAAAAAAACCCAGTGGTACGGCTTCAGTCTTCCCGTATTCAGATAGGTGCCGTGGCTGTAGGTAATGATGTATAGGGGGTATCCCATGTTTCCGTTAAACAGTTCGTAAACGTTGAGGCAACTGGCGTTATGTCAGAGGGATCTTTGAATCTGGAAGCCATCTTACTGTAACTGTTTCTCTCTTCGTCAACAAGCTTTCCGTGTATGTCAGGTCGTGGATAGGCAGAAAATGATGAACTAGAAGCCGACGCTGCTGGAATATGCATATGTTGTCGCTGCTTGGGAAGAAGCAGGAGCACTGGGGGCCCTGAACCTTGGCTCCACTTAGGTTGTGCCAAGTGGTTCCGCAGATCCCCAATTTAGTTCTGCATGTCTACTCTGTATTGATCTTAGTGTTCTATGTAAGTGATCTCTTCTTTATTGATGATAGTGTTAATTAATTTCAGAAGCCTAGTAAGACCTGCGCTAGTCCTTGTCAGGAAAGATTAGATTACTACTATTCTCCTGAGGATGACGCAACCGAGGTGGGACAAGGGGACACTTCTCTGCTAGCGGCTATAAACATGAACGTTTACTCGAAGATGGTGCTTCCTACACAATGGGCTCCAATAGTCATTCGATGTTCGATGGCTGCATCCTATAACAACTTGCAAGGTATGAGTTTTATGCTCTCTGCACCTATCAATTGTTTCAGATCAGTATATAACTCACTGACATTGTTGTAGCGTGCTTTCAGTGCCGCAAACGTCGGATTGTGTGTGACGGAGGCACGCCAATCTGCCGTAAATGTATCAAAAAAGGCTTAGAATGCTCGGGCCCGGGTGGAATTCGTTTCTCTGCGGGCGTAGCGAGTCGAGGGAAATTGAAAGGAAGGAAAATTCCAGTTCTGAACGTCTCTGCTGAATCGATACATGAGGAGGCATCATCGGCATCTTCCTTACCACCTATTAGGTGGAAAATGGAGCGGAGCGAAATTGTGAAGAAGAAATCTAAGCGTGGGAAATCAAAAGAACCGGAAGTCGCCCGAAGATCGACTAATGCAGCTACACAATCGTCGAACTTTTTGAGTCCGACAGCTGGTGAATCTGACGAAGTGGAAATGGAAATATATGGTCAAAATGAAGAGAATGTTCACCATTACCTCTCGTTGACCACTTGCGATGATCTAGATCAGACGGTCTCACAGTCTAATCGACAAAATGCTTTGACTTCCACACAGACGCTCAGACCATGGATTGCACCCTTACACCCCAAAGTTCGTGCTTTTTTCTCTCACTGTAAGGACAAGTGCTTTTAAAGAAGTGTTTTTGCCTTCAATCCAGTCTCCGACGCTAATACTCATCTTGTAGTCTCAGAGGCGATCGCTCCGGTCATGGTCCTCCTGGATATTTCCAATGGATATCGAGAGATTATTTTACCCATGGCTTCCGAATATACAATTCTGCGACAGGCTGTTGGTGTTGTCGTCGCACAGCATCTTAGTATTCAGCAGCCTCATATGCAAGCAGCAGCGGATGTTTGGCGTACGTCTGTAATATCTCGATTACTCCGAGACTCGCAGCAAAACTCTCCCGACGGTGTCTTTAACATATCCACGTGGGCCACCTTGATCGTACTTCTAGTGGGGGAAACAGTGACAGGAAGTTCAGAGTATATCCAACTTCTCCAAATATTGATGAGTTTCTGCAAAAACATTAATCATGCAAATGCAACGCCACTGGAGCGGTTCCTAGTGAAACAAACACATATGTAAGCTTACATCAACTAAGAGCTCTGGAGGTACTGTTTTATAACAAATTCTAGGTTTGAATTTATGGGATTTCCCTTTTTAGGACAAGACCATGGAGTTTCTGTTCTAAAAGGACTTTGCAGTGAGCGTCTAGATTGGCTTGACCATGAGCTTCCCCCGGAAAGCCAGTACAGTCACCTCATATACATGGTCAAGCAGATCTTTATCAAAGGTTCTCAGATCTATCTGCACAGAGCCAACACCAATGAGACCTCGTGGGAATTACTTGAGGAGTTCCGACATTTAACGTTCTACGTTCAGCCTGAGAGCATGGCTGCGCACACCCTTGTATGGGCATGTTTTATTGCAGCTGCAGATAGTACAGACCCATCTCATCGCGGGTACTTCAAAGATTACATGATTAGGGTGTACTCGCGGACACTGTTCCGTAATATCCCAGCTGCCATCGAATCGCTCCCGACGATCTGGCGGTACCAAGGAACAGGAAAGTGGACGGAAAACATAGTCAACCTGTCGCCAGTTCTGACTATGTGAACTGTTGTAGAAACAGCAGGATCAGCCTAAGGGTATTGTACGAAGAGATGTACTAGATATTCAAGTTTTTGTGGGTGTTCTTAAACCTGATGTACGAGTTAAGGTAACGGGATGCGGATTTAGGAGTATATTATTTCAGCCTATTCTCTTACTGATAATGCTTTAATTCTCGGATGATCTAGCCCAGGAGCTTTATATTTGCCATTTGGTTTCCCTTTTGACGCTTTTTTGATTCTGCTGCCTAAATAAGTTCCCGGATACTACTCCGAACTGCTGACGGCCGTCCCAAACTGGACAAAAACTAACGACGACCAGAGTAATCCCGAGCCAAATAAGGATAACAGCAACCCGGGTCATGAAGAATTAAATAATACTGGATCATAAAGAGTCCCTAGGACATGCGGCCTCAGAAATGGAGGACAGTACAGGCTCCCGTACTGAAAATAGTGAGCTCCATAAATCGAAAGTAGCGAGATACCTTAATGCATATAATCAAAACAGAATGTAGATCTTATCCACCACAAAAATATGGCAGAATCCTGCATGTTGCAGAAGTAAACGGGGTTAAAAACCCTCCACTTTCTTTTAACTCGTCTTGAGTTTGATATCTTTCATGATACCTCTCACGCACCTAACAATAACGTGTCTACCGTCCCAGACAGGGTATATAACAACCGCAATCAAGGCGAAGAATTGCCATATGAGAGACACGGTCACCCAACCGGCGAAGAACGACTTGCTGAAGATGTAATCTCTGTGCAATGGCAAAGGCCAGAGCAGAATTGTAACCGTCCAATTCACGATCAGAAAGACAGTTGCGATCTTCAGCCACTTCTTCACGTGCCGCATAGTCTCCTCGTCGAAGGGATGAACTATTTGGTCTAATGGAATATCGTCGACTTCAGGGTGCACTGTTTGCTCCGGAATCGGTACCGGTCCAGTCTCGAGTTTAGCCTCAGGCTTTCTGCTTTGATTGTCAATCGCGAATTGGGTTTCATCTACTTCCAGAGAACTATTCTGGAGGGATGGTTGTGCCGTCGTGCTTTTCGATGTCTTGTCCTCAATGAGGTTGATTTTGAGAAACTCCCGCCAATCGAATCGCTGTGGCCGGACAAGTGATATGATGACCGACAGGACGAGAGGCCCGAATAGACCGACTATTGAACCCCAAAGAGACGGCATTTGTTCGCTAGTGGTAGCGATGGTAAGCTCGCCATACCAACTCTTCGAAAGACCAAGCCAGACCCCAAGTGCACCAGCTAGGCCAAGGATTGGTGATACTACAGCTGCGAGCTTCGTTTGGCGGGACCAAGTCAAAGTCAGGAGGAGCGGAAAGATTCCTGGACATGTAACAACAGGCAAAAAGTAGGTGGTCCAATTTCCTACTCACATGTCAGAAAAATGATATTCAAATTGGTGTTCCACCTACAGTATTGGCTTACCATTCGCTCCGCTATAGTTCATCATCAATGTCCAGCCGGCGATGAGAAGTCCATAGACAATAACGCCCAGGTGGCTGACTGTAAGGATCTGTCGATCTGAAGCGTTCGGCTTGAAGTACGTCTTGAAAAAGTCGAATGAGATGATACTGCTGACGGCAATCATAGACGAAGAAACTGTACTGGTAACCGCCATGAAAGTGAGGACCAGGAAAGCCCTTGTGGCACCGTCGCCAAGTAAAGATTTTAAGACGTATGGCAAAACCAGCCCATTCCCGACGTCGGTGTCGCTTAGGATGTCGGGGTAGGTTACGAATGTTGGAGTGTGCTCAATTGCCCGGCAAGACAGCCCAATAACCGTGCCGATGGTCCATGGTACAGCGATGATAGCAATGGAAGCAAGGTTGTAACCTGGTACCGTGGCAGAGACTTGGGAGGCGAAGCTCTTCTGCCAAAACGCAGTATCCTGAGCGAGGAAGGTCAGCCATAATTACCAAGATACCCAGAAAAATTATGGACATACCATGACGACCAACGCAAGATTGCCGATTCTCAAAACAACACCCCAGATAATGGCACTGTGAGACTTGAAACTTAAAAGGGAACCTTTGTAGTTCCCATCGATGTGGACGTCCAGTGCTTTTACTTTGTCGTAAAGACCGTAGATGCCCCCAATATGTTCGTTTGTGAGAACTGACAACGTGAAAAAGATCAGGAGGATGAGAGCGATGGCCGTGTGGAAAAAGTCTGTCAGGAAAGTTGCTTTTAGGCCGCCTACTGCGGTATACAGCATAACTGATTGGAATATTAGTTGAACAGGTTTAAGTTATGCTAATACTTGGTGAGTTACCTCCTGCCGGGATCAGGAACGCGGCTGCTACAGGATGCATACCACTATCCGCAGTCATAGTCAGTACGGAACATTTCGAGGGTGATCTCTGTGCGAGCGATACTTACGTGATTCCTTGGAAAAGCAGCATACCGGTCAGAATCATAGACCCGCATCCGAAGAAATTGTTTATCAAGTTGAGCAAGATGAAAACTATATGCCCTATATTTCCATAACGTTTCCGTATAAACTCCATGGATGTATGGGCATGCGGCACTCTCAACTTCGCAATAATGCCCATAAAGGCCATTAGGGCAATTTGACAGCTGAGCCCACTTGCATACCATACTGGAGCTGCAACGCCCCACCAATAAGCGTATGTGCAGGCGTACACGGTCTCGTCAATCCACATCCAACTTGAGAAGACGGCAGATGCAGTTAGGCCTACACCAACTGACCGGTTGGCAACCATAAACCTAAAATGATTCAAGCCGTTAGATTCGTTCCCTAGACTGCACATGCTGGATTCCATACGAACATTTCGGAATGCTCTGTATCCTCTCGTAAGTAGCGCTTCTGGATATGTACTGCAACGAGAATAATGAGGGCAAAGGCAACAGCAAGCCCGATGAGTATGCCATAGCCAGTGCCTTGACTGAGGAGAATGTCGGATGCAGCCATAGTGAGTATCGCACTTTAACTCTGCCCTATCTTTGAGGATAGCAGGTGATGCATGATCCTCAGAATATGGCGCATACTTGTCTCTTCATATATTGTTGCTCATGGACCGCGAATGCATAACGCGACGTCCGCAAAGAATCACATCATGGTTCTGGAGTTAAATTTTCTCAGGGGTTTGGCCAAACAAATGGATCAGAAAACGAGTACATATCTACTACTAAACTACCAAGGCCGGGTGGTAATGCCGTTCCATGCCAGGCCGAAGACTACTGGGCAATTGCAGGTCTCTAGTGGTTGAAACAAAGCTTATTCTAACATTTATGCATGTGGCGGTAACTTAATAGAAATAGCATGACAAACTTTCCTAAATTTCCTAGTTGGGAAGGAAAAGAGAGAAAATTCGACGTCTCCAAGTATTGCGTGCTTTAAATAAGCCATGACTCTCTACCTAGGTAGTCTAGTCGTGACCCGAGGATTCAGAGGAGAACCCACTCCGCGATGTCGCAATGGACGAATCCGCTTTTTGCGATACAATAATAATAATAGTTTACTGTGAGTCCTATCCAATAAATTTCCTTTCTGGCCTATGCCCTCGGATGTTCTTGATGTCGGATTGAGTCTCTGCTCTTTCTTCAGCATCTCCAAACACCGCTCAGTTTTCCTTTAACCATGCCTTCCACCGTCTCTTGTGTGTACCCATCATAGAAATTCGTCTGCACTCAGTTCCTCTAGACTCTCCAAATGTAGTGATTAGTTTTGAAGCTCAAAATCACTGCGGAAATCACACTAAATTATCCCTAACCATCCACAACCATGTCACTACCAGGAACTGCCAACACCTGGCGGCCGCTACGTACTGTAAACTTCAAATATCTACTTGGGATGTACCTTGGACGAGGAAATTAAGGATTTCTGGTAAAACTAAGCTCAATATAGGGAAGTCCTGTATCGTGACGAGGAGAGTAAGGAGAGTGTTTGGCGGTGAGACAATGCTTTCCCGTCAACCATTTAGGCTCTAATGCTATCTTGCTGGTTTGCTCTCTCCACAGCATCATGGTGCCTCGGAACAAGGATCGACTATACGTCGCACTTTACTATCATAAACGCGAGGGGGCGTAAGTTCAACAATTATTCCACCTTTACATTTCCACTTAAACATTCTAACTCTTCTCTCTTATTCCAGATACCACTGGGCCCTACTTGCGTCACCGAAATCTAACCCAGATGGTACAATTAGGTACCATGCAACAAATAAGTTGCTGGAGCGAGATGGTGTATTGAAGTCGACATGGGAATTTGAACAGCATCCAATTTCAAAAGTCAAAGATGTAAAGCTCCTTGTTATGGTTTTAATTGGCAAGGTCAAGACCTCAAGGCAGAACTTTAAAACGTCCCTTAGAAGAGTTCCGATAGAACAAGATGTAAAGAAAGTCCTGGACCCTAGCAATGATTACTATATCTAACATGCTTTTTCGAAGAATCCAAACTGGACGTGTCGTATTTGGGTGAAAAACGCGGTGGCCCAGTTAGTGCAGGACAAATGTTTAAGTAAGACTTGGTCAGCGACAATTATTTAACTTGTTACCTGACGCTGTGCAAGGCAACAGATCTATCATGGATTGGGAATCTATTGAGGCCGAAAGCAGGTCATATGCAAGAAGAAAGGAAGATGAAGGCAGATTTAAAACGTGGACTGAGACAACACCAACATATGATCTTATGGCACAACGCGAAATTTTGGCATGAACCTCTCTCTTTTATCTTCAGTCTTCTTCTTTTTTTTAAATATATATATATATATGTATGTATTATTTTTATTGTTGGATAGAATCGACTATCTATAATATGCCTGTATGCCGAACTCACATAGTTAAGTATGGAGTCAAGCATACTATATACTCTACCTAGTTAACGCATTCTGATCCGAAAAGATTCAATTCTAGTTGTTGCGAATTGGCGGTATCGTTTGCTATAGGCTCGCGACACTCATGACTTTTTCCAGTGTCAGGCTGGATAGTCAAGAGTATCTTAACCTTCTGTCAAGTCTCATTGTCAAAAGACTGGTATATGCATTTATTGACTCACTCCCATGCCCACGAATGCCTAAGGCGTAGGCACAGGCAATGCCCAAGTTACATAAATTGGAATTCTCCTGGAAGATGAAAATAAATAAATGAATAAAAACGCCATATCCAGAACGCCGAGACCAGAGTTGATCCCCCAAACCAAATGACTCATGAATTATTTTTCGTCCACTTTTGGATCCTCCGCCGTAAATCACCCTCAGTCTGTTGCATCGGGTTCAGCTTCCTATCGCGAGCCATCGCTCTGTAGTCCTCTCCGTATCGTTCAATTAGTCTTAGAATCCACTCCTCTTCTCGTTTGCTCTGGTGCCGCGGCTTCTTCTTCTTTTCCAGTTCTTCCTCCTTCGCCAGTTGAAGCTCCAATTGCCGCACAACAGCCGAATCAGACTTTGCACGTTGTTGATGTGTCAGTGTTGAATCTCCGTCTTCGTCAGACAGGTCGTTTAGCGGGTCATTGAGGGGATTTGCCCGGTTGTGCTTCCGACCCGCTACCTCGATCTTGCCGTCATTTTCACGCACCACGCGTAGAATCTTGCCGGTCTCCGGATCACGCTCAACCTTGACTTCTCCCAAACTCTTCTTCGTTAGTGCCCTGGCGCTGCCGTTTATATGTAGAGGATCCGCAGGTTCGTCATCAGTGGCGCGCTTTTGAATACCGCCGGTCGGGGCATTTAGGCGGTGGATCAGGCCCAAGCGACGATAATTCTGAGTCAGAGTCGCTTTCTTATCCCTATTATTAGATTCGGTTAGGCAGGCCACACGACAGTCCAGCTGGAAGTGGTCTCGGGATGATCGTACCAGTTCTCGGCTACAATAGCATTTCCCAACACGTTGATTTTCCTGCTGCCGTTTTTGAGTCGTTTGTTTTTGGGCTTGCTCTTCGGTAGCGAAGATCGGTTTTTCTTTTTCTGCAAGACACGGCCCATTTTTATTTAGATTATGTGAGGAATTTCGAGACATGCGTCGATCAGGTCGGCGTACCTGAAGAGAGAAAAAAAAATTACTATCGTCCTTATCGGCTCGGAGGAGCATGTTTGCATACAGGCTTGGCGCGTTTGCATGTGCAGCGGGAGGACATCAACACCAACAACAGCAGGAGAACAAGAGTAATACGTAATTCCTCCAACGACAGCCAAACCGGCCATTCTCGTACCATTGTTCTGGTTTATTTGGGAGGTAGCTGCAATGGGCTTAGCCGCAATGCGCGGAACGGGCAAGGCGCTCGCCATTGGGCTGTTCGTCTTTTCTATACTTGCTGTGGCCGATGTCCCCTCAAGCCCAATCCACGCTGGCATCCCCGTTGGTGCGCTATCCGTAGGGCAGATTGAGGAAGAGCTGCAGGTAAGCACAGATTCTCACTAGTTGAATCGGCTTCTCCCCACAGTGTTTTCGCTCTGTTTCCTTTGACTATGACCGCAATTAACTTCGAGCAGCACTGTTCTCTGGTGGCGTCGCTCAATGAGCATAAACGTGCTTCCGGTTCGCAGACGACCAGTCTGGCGTCCAGGATCTTCTCTGTCCTATTCCCCGGTAGTCCGGCTGTCAATGCGATTCTAGCAACCTTGTATATATCCGGACCTCCCAGTACGTTTCCCGAAGCAGCCCTCATGACGGATTGTCCTTGCTCGCGACGCATTTTTCTTGTATTTCATATATAAAGTTGTTGTATTGACCTTTGCTTCAGACTTTCTTCTGGCATTGTGCCCGCCCAATATTGACCCATCGTCTCTATCGGTCATGGTAGCATTTGCTGTCGGTGGCCTTCTGGGTGATACGCTGTTCCATCTTCTACCTGAGATATTCCTGGGAGAAGACTCCCCGGAGCACGTGCGGTTTGTCCTTGTTGAGCCTAACAAGAACCTGCTCCTTGGTTTGGGCATTATGGTTGGGTTTTTCACTTTCGTCGCAATGGATAAGACCCTGCGTATTGCTACGGGTGGGGACGGGGGACACGACCATTCTCACGCCCATGCACATGCACATGCACATGCAGGCAGTCAAGCACACGACGACGACGCCGTGGCTTCTGTGGCGACGGGATCCAAACCTAACGAGGACTACTCAAGCTCTTCTCAGAGCGAACTAAAGCAACGCAAGCCTGCCGCCGAGTCCCCGCCACCTGCCGAACCGGAGGAGAAAGAGATCAACCCCAGCGTGAAGCTAGGCGGCTATCTCAACTTAATTGCCGATTTCACCCACAATATCACCGATGGGCTCGCCCTATCATCGTCATTCTACGCCTCGCCGACCATCGGCGCCACAACGACCGTAGCCGTATTCTTCCACGAAATCCCACACGAAGTAGGCGACTTCGCCCTCCTCATCCAATCCGGCTTCTCCAAGCGCAGAGCCATGGGCGCCCAATTCGTCACCGCCATAGGAGCCTTTCTAGGAACCTTCATCGGCATCGCGGTGCAAGAATTTGGCGGTCCGGGGAACGCAGATGTTACTAATCCTGCTGCGGGCCTGCTCGGAACAAGTTTGACGTGGGGGGATATGCTCCTTCCTTTCACTGCGGGGACTTTCCTGTACGTCGGTACCGTTTCTGTTATCCCCGAGCTTCTGGAAACGGGGAAGAATAAGGGCGAGGAGCTGAAGAAGACTGTTGCGCAGTTTTTGGCTGTTGCGCTTGGAGCGGGTATTATGCTTGGGTAGGTTATATCCACATATATTATTTCTTTTTTATCATTCTCCCTTGATCACTACAAGATGCTAACTAGTTGGCAGAATCTCGTGGACATAGCACTAAGATGTCCGTTCGGGTGTTCGTATGTATAGTACGAACCTCTTCATCATTTGCCTTTCTTATAGAGGACTTGCCACTTTTATTTATTGTTTATTTAAATTCTGCGATATGTGTAGCATATTGTATAGTAAATAGAGTATTACGAGAAAGCTGAAGAACTTTATTATTGTTTTGCTAATGGAGTATGGGGGGAGGACAATATCAACCAATGACCATAGGCAATGAGACTCATCACAACGTTACGCCCACCTATCATGTCAACCGGGACAGCTGCATCACTGACTACCTCCAAGGATCGTAATTCCAGAACTGAGAAAGCAACAGAAACAAAGGGCAAAAAGAGGCAAAAGAAAAAAGAGATTACTCTCGAATCCAATCGAAAACCCGATACGACATCGCCCGACACGGATAGTCGACCAGCCGGTAGAACGCCTCGGCAAACACAATAGTGGCAGACAGACAGACTATCAGAGAAACCCCGGTAGCTGAGTCCTGGCTCCAACCCTTGGTTGTGGTGAGGTAAAGGGAGAGTTTGATCCCGGCTGTGTAGACGATGATTCCCTGGGCGTAGAACCAGCCTTGTTCAAAATATTAGCCAAGAAATGCCGCCTAGTTCAAAGGATAATAATATAATAAATGCAGGAGAGGAAACTTACTCAATGACCTAGTTCCCAGGTACACAAAGACAGGGTTCCGGAACACGGCCTGCAACCAGTCATAGGTCTCGACAGCGAGGACCAAGCCGACGAGGATAAGGTAGATATCGTCTCTAGCCTGCGGCGTCGAGGGATCGTACCTCTTGTTCAACCCGCCGGAGTAATACAGGCCAGCATGCACGATGATCTCAGCCGACATCTTCTGCGGCTTCCAGCCCGTCCAGAGGAACTGCATCACCACACCCCCAATGACGACGATGACATACGGGATCCACGAGGGCAGGAATAAGCTGCGAGCTTTCCAGAGCGGGATTCCGCGCTGGGCTTTAGCCTTGAAGTCCATGTTCACCACCATGTCGGCCAGGATGAGCCCGGAGACGGTGTACCAGGCCCAGGACTGGACCCACCAGGCCGTGATGATGAAGAGGATGGAACCCTTGACGCGCCACGAACGGCGCGTGTAGGGGACTATCAGCATCGTCGCGTACGCCGTGTAGCTCTGCATGTAGATGACGTTGATGATCCACATGAGCTGAGAAGGGAATGCGTAGTTCCCTGCCGAAACGGAGAAGTCATGCGTGATCCAGAACAGGTTGAAGACGGAATTGAAGTATGCCAGCGCATTGGGCAGGTTGTACGGCGTCGAGATGGACGTGTTGCCTGTCTCCCGCTTGAATTCATCAATGTATGCGGTGCCTGTCTGCGAGAAGATGAGCTTCGTGATGGCTAGGGCAACCGCGGCGGGAAACCAGAGACGCAGGCCCCGGCGGAAGACCGCACTGGCGACGTTGGTCTTCGTCGGGTCGCGGAGAAAAGGCAGACATATTGTTCGAGCAGAGATCAGGATGAAGAACGAGTAGATGAGATTGTCGTTCCAGAAAAGCACGGAGAGAGACTTCCTGAGCCCGACTTGATACGCAGGTCCCTCGGTATTATTATAGAACGACTTTACTGCTGCAGGCACAAACGCCTGCATAAAGACCCAGAGGAAGGACTGGATCACAAACCATCCCCGAAGCCCAAGCAGATAGGAAGTATCCTTGTCGCGCACTGCAGGATAGCGTGGACGTAGAGCCTCCACGAAGGCAGCCATGGTGCGCAAGTGTGATTGCAGCTAATTTCAGGAAAGCTGTGGAGAATGATAAGAATCTCTCTGCTCTTCTCTTTGTTTCCCAATCTTCACACCCTCTTAGGACTGAAACCCGGAATATGACAGGAAAAACTACTCCGTACAATGCGCAAGCATCAATCCAACAAAACCGGACTGGCTGCGAGATAGACTCTGAGCTCTGTCTCTCACTTCCTGGTTCTTTTCTCAGCCTCAGGGTTTGCTCCGACCCAGGACTCAAGAAGAGCCGCAAGACGCCAGCCAACAGTCTCCTCCAAGGATGATATCAACACGAGAATCGAGGCCATCAAGCTGACACAGGCAGTTTTATCAGTGGTCCGGCTGATATGCAAGCCCGGGAACACAATACGAGAAACCGCATCAAGGCCAGAAAGCGCCGACAAATGGCAGTTGCATCCGCTGGCCGGGATTATGATGTTGAACCCTGGTCGCCTTTCTGCCTGCTGGCTTGGTCTAGTCCCCGACCTGCAGGCTACTGCCCTGCAACTGCGCTCTTTTCTAATAATAACCCGTGACAGAGCAGCGACATTTCTATGGTTGGTTGGGTTCAAAGAAACTAGCCACGCGGCACTTCGAGGTGCAGTCGGGATGTCTTTCAACGCACATTCCGGCGATAAGAACCGGCGTAGACAGCCAGATCAGTCGATATCACCGAAGCAACTGTGACTACTGTAGATACCTTCCGAGTTAGCAAGAAAGACTACTAGTATCACTAGCTGATGGAGGCCTAAAAAGCAACAGAGTTCGGGATACGGAGCGGGTCGCTCGCAAAAGAAAGTAAACACAAACTCACTCTCCGAAATATTAATTAACATAGCTTACCGAGGGAGGGGGGAGGGGGAGGCGAACTCCACCAATGACTCCTCTATGCGATCGTTCATGGCCCGGTGAGACGGTGCGCCTCGGGGGATGTGATGTGCTGGCAGCTGAACGAAATTCCGTCATGTCTCAGTAATAGTCTGGAGCAGTTGAAGCCGTGCATTGAACGGAAGCAAGCCCAGGCCATTCTTTATCGGAGTTAAAATAGTAATCGTCAGGGATGGCCCTGGCTGTGCGGGACTTGCGAGACGGACGGTGGACCTCGTAAAAGACGGGCCCGACAGTTCCTACGCCGAGTAAAGTTTTGCGAGGTACGCGAGGGCAAAAGGGGCAAAAGCCAGAGATAAGCGCCGTGCTAAGCCAGCAGCCTGGGCAAAGGATGCCTGCCATTCGATAAGTGATATGGCGTAGTTCATGCACGATGATAACTACCGTACTAAAATCGAGGAGATGTCGGGCACTGCGGCCCAGCCCGTATTCAGGGTGCTCTGGATCGGCCGATTGATGACTGAGCTAAGTAGCAGGTCGTAATCTACTGCGAAGCTTGGCTGGATCTTATTGAACACGCAGTGCTTACATCAAGCATGGTATCCGAACGTGCATGCATCTAATCATGCTCTTCCTTATGTCGTTGATATCGTCCGCCGGTGTGGTTGCATCTCTCCCCTGTCAGGTAGGATCCAGGATGGTATCCTAACTGAGACAAGCTGAGTTATGACTTCATCTATATTAAGCGGTGACTACTAGTAGGTTGACTTAGTTCAATAGACCGAAACAGGCATCATCCGTGGATCCTAAGGTCTCTTAGCCATCACGACCGTTTCTTGTCGTATTATATAGTGCTGCTAAAACTTTAAAAAGTGCCGTGCTCAAACTGGCTGGCTAGAACCTGATTCTACCTAACTCCAGGGAATCCCAGTAAAGAAGTCTTTCCGACAGGTCGCAGAATAACGCTGCAGGGGCAGCACACCGCGATCCTGGGTCCCAGCAAATGAAGTCTATGCCACAAGTGGGCGTGCGCGATTCTACAAAAAAGAAACGAGAAACTCTGGCTAGCCAGAAAGGTCTCACACCCAAGATGTACTGGGTTGCCTTGTTTCCCTTCCATCTTCTCCCATCCATTATCCACGCGCAGTAGTGTTCCAGTTCGTGTACCTGGTGACTTGTCTAGCGTGGCCGTACAGTCCGACAACTGCAGTCAGCACGAGATAAGCCGGATAGATGACCGAAAACACGATAATCATCCGTAATGTGATGAATTCGGATTTCGCGTAGTTTGTAATCCACAGAGTCGCAATCAGACAGATAAGGCTGGGGGTGCAAGTTAGCAGGGAATCGTAATCGCAAAGGAGTTAGAGGGGGAGGTAGATCGGCACCTTATGATAAACAGCCATTGCGAGACTGGATATTGGAAGTAGATGAGATGCGCAAAAGCTGTAGGAGTCTTGGGGAAGCGAACAATGATGAAGCTGAGGACCAAACAGCAGTACTGGGTGACAAGGTAATAGCTCAGTTCACGGATGAGAAGCAACGAGATCAGGCCGAAGCGCATGGTCTTGCCCCGCTTTCCCTGCAGCGGCTTGTTCCAAGCTAGGACGAGATACTTCATGCTGGCCTGAGCCCATCCCTGTGCCCAGCGGAGTCTTTGGTTCCAGAGTGATCGCATCGTGATCGGCGAGAGCTCGTACGATACCACGTTCAAGTCATGGACGATCTTAGCCCCCCAGGATAGAGCTCGGAGCGAGGAATCAATGTCCTCCGTGAGCATGTTGCCGTCCATTCGCAGTTCCCGAAGCAAGGACGCGCGCCAGTAGCCGTTGGAGCCGGTGAAGAGCCCGAATCCCCAGAGGGCAGACCGTCCGGGGTGTGAGACAGCGTAGATCTTGTCAAACTCGACAGACACCATAGCAGTAAGTAGGGACACCGCGGCATTGAACACCACGCATCGGCCCTGAACAATATCGATTTCTTTGTCTTGCATGAATCTCTCGCTCGCCCAGCGGGGACCGTAAGGGTGGATGTAATGGTCACAATCGAAGATCGCGATGACGTCGGATCCCGTGTCCAAAGAGAAAAAGTAATTCAAATTGTGCGCCTTGGACGTCGAGTTGGGAACGCTGATGATGCGGAGGTTGAAATGCTGCGCAGCCAAGTCCCGCAATTGCGTCTCGAGAGGCTCAATGGGCCGAGGCGTGTTATACACCACATTGATGGTGAGCTTGTCCTTGGGGTATTGAATGTTCTCGAGAGCATAATGCACTCGATCCATAATGATGTCTTTTTCATTTGGAAGATAGGCCACTATGATCAGGTCAAGGCGCAACAATTGATCGTCGGGGGTGGGAAAAGTCCAATTGTTGGCCTCTGCCTTATCCCTTGCCCTTCTTGAGTCCTGGATGGGAGACATGCTCATGAATGCCTCCAAGACGGAGTTGCCGGCGATATAGAAATTCGTAAACAAACAGATAAACCAGAAGATCTCAATAAGTTTGGGTGTGCAGACAATGTAGATACATGTCGACACGAAGAAGTACGACGTGACCAGGAGAAACGGCGTCCAGTCCTGGACAAAAGCCGCAGCCTTCTGTGGTGAAAGCATTGTAAAGGCTTACTATATCCAGCGTCGCTGTGGGAATAGGTGTCAAGTGTAGTATTGTCAAAATAAAAGCGCACTTTAGAGGTTTTGGTGTGATTATTCTTTTGTATAGATCTTGAGCCTCCTCCTTCGCATGGCGGAAGCAGGGCAGAAAGAAAGAAAGTAAACCAACTAACCTAACCTGTCTAGCATATCACTCGCCTAGCAGAAGGGATACTTTGCGACGACCTCGTGTACGGACGTACGGCTGATCCCAATGCTTCAGGGCTGCAGCAAGTAGGCAGTGGTCATCCATCCTATCTGGCCGACGGGATCCCAAAAATAGACCATCCACGTACACAATCTCGCTTATCCTAGGCCTGGTCGTGCATCCCGGTGGCACACAGTATTACTGCATATTCACGAATACATGCTTCTGTCCCATTTTAGAGTCTTGATAGGCGGCTATTTCTTGAAACTGGGGGGGCTGCTGGCCCGTGTTTCGGAGGAATAACAGGCGTGAGACTCCAAAAAAAAATTCAGACCACCTCCGGCTGGTCCTCACGAGAGTAGTCTCAGCCGTCTCTGAATTCAGAGCTCAAACAACAGCGTCATCATGCAGTGGTTGTCATAGTTGCTACTGTGGTCATCCCGGCCTCGAACTCGGGAAGGGTGCGCTGGCTAGCTCGGGTAAAATGACAAATAAAGCGGCGCTGACTGGCGAAAAAGGCTCGTTTGTCCTTAGAGGTCTGCGCCCCGTTAGCAATCCGGCTGGGTTAGGATGGCGACTGAAGCTTGCGGCTGCAGGTGTATTAGTCGCGGTGAAGGAAGACGACGTTTACCGACGTTGGAGTCGGGCCAAATGCGGTTGTGACTGGCCGTCTTTCAGCCTCCGGCGACTCGTTCGGCTTCTGAAATCTGGCCCAATATCTGGCCCATATCTGGCCCACAGCCATCGGCTTTCTGATGCCAATCCCCACTCGCGCTAAGGGATTGCCGGATACGAAGCAAACCCTAAAGGAAGCTAAGACATTGGCGAGATATGACAGCGTATGGCGGTTGCCCACCGTCCATGCAGCCACCACGCATCCGCTTGCCACACTTCCTTAATCTAATAGTAGCTGCGAACTCTGGGCAGTCCCTGGAATAGCCGCTACGGTACGGCCTGTCTCCTGAAAATCCATTTGATGAGGCAAAGAAATTTAAATTTGTGGCGGAATTCTTCACGATAAACTCGTTTTTTGAGTTCCTCAAAGTGATCGTATCTGGTGGTTCTATTGAGGGCCATACGACTGTCTGGCACGGTAGCCTTATGGCAACGAAATCCTTCAATGAAACCTACCCTATCAGGGGGCCCTTGTGTCTACTGGTTGAGGGCCCTCCATGGTGGTAATCATCGTGTCCATGTTGCCTCGATCAGAAACAACCCTTCCCCCGCGTTGTGCCGCGGCATGATTAGGATATTACTACGGTCTATCTATAGCTGGTCCACAGACGCAGTCTCACCAAATACCTTGAAAAGCCGGCTCGAAATGACCAATTCAAGGCTGCTGGATTTATGCATAGTGCCCCGGTTGCTCTGCGACTCCAATACTGCCGATCCATCCCACCCCGTCCTCACATTTGTATCTTACATGCCGGGGAGGGGGCTCGGGCAATTCTTGGTATTGTTAGCCTCCTATCTATTAGGGGTGACTATGATTCATGTGCTGCATCTGGGTGTGAATTTTGCCTCAAATAGCTTGCTCTATATATAGTCTTAAGCCTTACTTGTGCTTTTGGGGTTTTGCTTTGTTCCCTTGCCCCTCTGCCCTGCTGAGGCTGTTTTGCTGAGCGCAGTGTCTCTTTCCCTTTCATTTTTTTTTCCCATGCTCTTCTTCAATGGAGACTCCAGTATTAGCCATGCGTTTTCTTTTTCTTTTGTTTATGTCCCTTGTGATTCCAGTGTTGGGAACGGAGCAGACAGTGGCTTACGCGGGGACGAATAACAGCGACTGCTCATGCGGTTACTACGACGCTTCGACAAAGCAATTGTATACAGATTCCCTCATTGTATACTTCAATGAATCAACGTCTCTGGACTCCACCGGGTTCGCGGGGCAGATTTACAAGAACCCCTACGAAAAAGGATGGAACGATCAGTTCCGCGAAGGAGCAGACTTGTCCCATCTGCGGATCGTCAACGATTCCTCCCTGTCGCCTAATTTCTCGCAGTCGCTTGCTATCAACCTGTCAGTCGCGACGCCAGACCACCTCGTCATGGGTGGAAGCATTCAAACCCTGCGCCGCGATATCCACTATGGCACGTTTCGCACGTACCTGAGATCCCCACTACCCTGGATGGGCGGGAGTGGCTTGACCATGGAATTGTATTTCAACGAGACCGAAACATTCAGCCTGAACCTCTTGAGTACAACGAACGCCACCGACGCGCGCATTACAATGCTCATGAATCGTGAATTTCCGGACTCTATCTACGGCGTCAACTATACCACCTTAAACGAAAGCCACTTTGATGCGTGGAACTTCGTCGAGTATCGAGTCGACTGGACCGACCAATACATCCACTATTATCTCGGCAACAAGACATGGCGCCAGGTGTCGAGGGAGGAAAATAAAGGGCTTCCAAGTGCACCGGGCCCTATTCACATCAAACATTGGTCTACGGGGAACTTCTTCTCCATGCAGGGCCCGCCACAGAATGAGACGACGGCAAACGTCGGCTGGACACGCTTCTTTTTCAATACAACGTCCATAGATTCTCACGCTCGCAAGCATTTCGACTCGACCTGCCGCGTCTCTCAAGCATGCTCGGTTGACAATATGAGTCTGCGTGGGTTCACGTCGTATTCAGCGAACGCGACTGCTAAGTGGAAGCAAGCAAAACATTCCAGCAGTGGGAGAATCCCAGCTATTATTGTCTTGTCTATCTGGAGCGGTATTAGCGCTTTCTTGCTCCTCCATACTCTCCTGCGCAGAAAGCCGTGGAAGAAATCCATAGCAAAGAACCCAACTGCACGGAGGACGTCCATAGCACACACCACTGAGAGCATCACCTTCTCGTCAACTGAACGCCTTGCTTTCCCACCCGTGCTGGAGGGGAGTCCTCTGGCATCTGCAGATGTGTCAGGCACTGCTACGCCGCTTGACCTCACCAGACCGCCGGCCACGCCATCGGATTTTCTGAATGATAGACTAGCAGTCCTTGCTCGAAGACCGGTCAGTGCGCGATGCAGCGCTGTAGAAATTGAGCCGGCCGAGACCCCGAGCAGAGGGGACGAGATTACCGTTATTACGACCAAGAAAGATGTCCCTGACGATGATGTTGAAGAGCAACCTACCGTTGAAAAGATAGAGACGACTGTCACTGCACAGCCGGCTGCAGCTCCGGCTCCTCCATCCGCGCTGCCGTCTCCTAAGAAGCGAGTGGACTACCTTGCTGGCCTCGTGGCAATCAGTTCGCTGCTCGTTACAGGAATTCACTTCTGTCTGACCTTTGTCAGCGCCTCGATCAACCCCGGCGCATACGAGCACTACAAGAGTGAGACCTGGGCGCGGAAGCTAGTCACACCTTACTTCCTGAACCTCATCTGGATCGGCCCATTCCTAATGACATCCAGTCGCTTCCTAGCAGCCAGCTACCTCCGCGGTGGCGACATGAAAGTGCTAGCAGAGAAAACCGTCGGCCGCACGCCGCGAATGATCATCCCCGTTTTCGCGATCGCGCTGCTAGAATACTTCTTCATGGACCTGGGCGCAATCAAGTGGCTTGAATACCTCCCGTCCATCACCTGGTCGACCTGGCCGTTCGCCGTCGGATACAACAACTTCGGCTACTTCATCAGCGAGATCATCGAGCTCATGTACCTCATCCCCAACGCAGCGCCCCAGATCACCTTCAACTACTGCACGGGCGTCCTCTGGACCATCCCTGTGCAACTCCAGGGCTCCTGGACCGTCATCCTTGGCGCCATCGTCATCCGCGAGATCAAAACCCCCTGGAAACGCTTCGCGTACTACGCCTTCTGCGTCGTGAACAGCTGGTACGCCCTCTCCTGGGGCAGCTATTTCTGGCTCGGCCTGATGCTCGCCGACCTCGACCTGACCTACAAATACCGAAAATGGCTCTCCTCACACCTCCTCGTCCACTACCCACTGGTCTGCCTCGCCTTCGTCCTCGGCATCGGCGGCCTCAGCATCGACCTGGCCACGCAATGGACCAACGTCAACTATGCCACATACGAATACGGCATCCACCCGGACCCAGCAACTGGCCTCCCCATCGCCCAGACCCCCTACAACTCCTACCCGCAGTACTACGTCCCCAAGCTGCACGGCCTAGTCTTCTCCGTCGGCTTCCAGGTCCTCGTCGAGCTCAGCACCGTCGTCCAGCGCATTCTTTCCTTCCGCCTCTTCGTCGTCATCTTCCCGCACATCTTCACCATCTATCTCATCCACGGCTTCGTCTTCTGGTCCCTAGGCGCCACTATCTGCGTCCAGCTCGCCCGCCTCGGCATGCCCTATTGGGCCAACATCCTCATCGTCGCCGTCTGCTGCTACACCGTCATCTTCGTCTCCTTGCCCCTGCTGACACCCCTGGTCGAGACGCTCGGCAGGAAACTCACCGCTGATATCTGGCGCTCCGCTCACGAGAAGCCGCCGAGACGCAAGCCGACGCTCCATCCGTGGAATAAGGAGTTTCTTCTCGACCGCGCTGAGGACACGGCCGGGACGACGACACAGAGTAGTAGACCGCGGCGGCGCACCGTGAATGCTGTTCTGGAGAAGATCCCAACTGTTTTTGGTCGTAATGTTTAATTTGGTTCTGTTGGCATGCCCCGCTACTTAACGCCATAATGTCTACCTGCCGTGTCGGTGTACCTATATAGTACTATCATATACTATGTATCGATATGCATACCATGCGTCCTGCGTCGTGTCTGCCAAGATCAGTTATTGCCCACATGAACTCTGATCTAAGAATGCTTGTTGGCCCGTGTCTGAGCCCGAACGTTCACCCCCTCTGTACATGCATACAAGGATTTACGAGACATCCCCTGAGGAAACTGAAATCTATGAATACCCTGCAAGATAATCTGGATCCGACCACTCGTCGAAGTTGTGGAAAGATTGTTGAGTTTCTTCAATGTACTCTAGCTGTATTCACCATCACTGGTCTTATGCAAACATGAGATCCAAAGAAGAGCTCCGATTGTCAGCTTAACAAGGCAAAATGACAAGCTTCTTTTCGCACCTAGGCACAAGAACTATCCACCTACATATAAAATAGGAACAGGGGAAGAGAACAGAAGAGCAGCGCACAGCGCAGGTAATGTGATGATATGATGGTATGCCCCTAGAATGCCAAATCGGATGTAAGAGAGAAAGGTAACAGTATAAAACATGTCAAGAAAGGAATCAATCAACCCAGCACAACACCAGTCTATGGGAAAATGAGCTCATAACCATGTCATCACATCACTCATTATAGTGATATACCTGTTCAAAGTCAGCACATGGAAACAGTAGCAGATAGATACATATATAATATTGTTTTTAAAGGGAGAAAGGATAAAACGTACAAAATAATCCGGCAACCCAAAGACCGAATACCCCAATCGCCTCGCCATCTTTGCAAAGCCTTCCGTCTCGACAAGATGATAAAAAGGGAAAGCCGGAAACATGGCACCATCGCGATGCACATCCGCTTTCACCATTAAGGCAGTGCCACCGACGCCGTCCAGCTGCACAATCCGGTTGGGATTCGGGCTCTCCCTCTGAGCCATGAAAGCCATCAGCGACCGATAGGTGGGAAGCTCTTGGTATCCCTCCAAGAGAATATCATCCGGGCCCATACTTTCCGCGAGGCCCGCGGCTGTATCGCTGTCAATCCACGAGTTATAATCATACGGCCGCTCGTCCATCTGCTTGGTCTCATCGTTGTAGAATCGCTGGTAGCAATTGGGGACGATAACCGGGCGATTGTGGTGTGTTAGGTCCTGGATCAAGGAGGTCGGGGTCTCGACGATATCGGCATCCAGCCACAGCACCCAGGACGTGCTGGGTCCCAGCGTGGTGAAGAGCAAGCTGTTTCTGGCGCGGGCCATGGACTCACGACGCGCTTTCTGATTCTCCAACTTATGTCGCTCTTTCTCATCCTGCGAGACGATAGGTGCATCGAAGTCTTGACGGAGGATGGAGATACTCGCGAAACGGTCATCGATGGGGCCCGTCTGCGTCTTCAGGATCGCTTTCTCCAACGCCGCGAGCGCTTTATCCCCTTCCGAATCCCGCGGGAGGATGAAGCCTACAGATATCAGCTCGTGCGGGTAGTCCAGCTGGACCAGGTTGTCCCAGTATCCCTGATAGAACCGGCTTAATGGCGTGAGGATGAGGACCCGCTCTCCATTCGCTACCGCTTCACTCGAACTCGTGAGATTGTTTAGGTTGTAGTGAACCACCGGTGGAGGAGCGGTGCGCCCATCGCGGCGTAAAGGTTGGGATTTCCAGAAAGGTTTCGTCGGCGGACTTAGAGGATTTTGAGCAGCATCTTCGCGTCGTTGTTGTGACGAGGCCGCGCTCCCGGCGGACGCGGAGGAAGACGAAGGGGAGAAGAGGAAGACGATGAATCCAATGGCCAGGAGCGATGCCAGGACAATGGTAATGTGATTTGTTCGTCGAATTGAGCGTTTGACGGCCATTATCTGGCCAGTTCGACCGTTCAGAACCTGTTTTTCGTAGAACGGTGGCGCTTTGGGTGGGGACGACTCAGAAGCGAAGAAACACAATGCAAAAGGAATGGGAGATGAGCTGGGAGACTATTCGCTATGCCAAAGGAAAGGTCATGGCCGGATGGCCGGGCATAGCTGGAAAACAAGACAAGACGAGAGAGAGAAAAGAGAGATGAGGCGCGCAGCAAAAGGAGCTGGAGAGGAAAGGGCGAGACCAGATCTTCGACGGGAAAAGAGAAACGAAGATCGAGCTTCTAATGGCCACGCAACCACCGTCGGGCTCTAGCAATTTAAACCCTCAGCCTAGTCCAGAATAAAATGTAACGACCAAGGAGAAATGCCGACAGGATGAAGATTATGTGAGAATGGGGATTGGACACCTATGGTCTGTTCCTTCATTGCGTCACCATTTCTCGCTGAGGCTCTCTGTGACCGCACAGTAGCAATGCAATTATTATCACATCCTCCACGGCCACCTCGATGACGATCAAAGCTGCGCCACAGCATGCTTATACCGCGACCGTCATTATCGGATCTATCTACATGCCGCTAATGAGGACAATTTCTCAGGCCTTCTTCACACATGTATGTACATTTCTCTTAGGAGGCGTCAGATCTATCTAGAGGATTTGGACCGTGAGAGAGCACAAATATAATACACAAATATCAACTTTTGTCGCATCCTCTCAGCACTTTTCACGGCAACCATCGCATTACAGCTTCAAATGTAAGTAAAGCCATAGCATTCGCCGGGAACGCCCTGAGAAAGCACGGCAGGAAGCCTCGCCAGTACCCTTTCCATCCTCGTTCACGGTAAACCGCTGTGGCTGCATCCTTCCAGTGGCGGAATCTCCTCTCCCCGTCACCCAGGGCACCGCCTAGCGGATCGGTCATGATGCGCTGCTTGACGACGTCGGACGGGTAGGAAGTAAGCCAGAACACCTGGGCTGAAAGACCACCGGCCCAAAAGTTGATTGCCGGGGTAGAGAGCTTGGTGTGCTCTCTCATCCATCGACTAAAAACATCGTAGGAGCCCCACCAGAAGAAGAAGAATGAACGGAAGGTTATTGTAGCCCAGAGGCCACGGTAGACGCCCGGAATGCCATGAGCACGGTACTTGTTGTTGGTCAGTCGACTTCTGTAGCTCTTATGGAAACTCCAGGACACTCACAACTTTCGAGAGGCAGTCAATTGGCCCACTGTACATGCGCTTAGCTTTATCAGCAGCATATTGGACCTGCAGGCGAGCTTTGATATGCTCAACAGGAGCTGCGATAAAGCTAACTGTCGTACCAGCCAAAATACCCGCGATCCCATGTCCGAAACTGGGCAGGGTGTGGAGATCGCTGGAACTGAACGGGAGGAAAGGACGGATACGGGGATTGGAGAAGACATGTTCAAGGAGCAATCGCCGATAGAGTGTCAAAGATCCAAGCATGCTATATGTATTCAATCAGTATTCGTTCAAGACACAGCCAAATAGGGGAAGAGAGGGAGAGAGACACCACTCACACAGAATCCATCATCATCCACCCGATTAAAGGTGGCGTAGCACCCTTATATAGTCCCTTTACACCCTCCTTCCGGACAGTCTGTAGCACACAATCCAACGGGCCCTTGAAATGCGTATCCTTGCTCGTTTGAAGCCGCACCTTGACCGTATCGAATCTTGTTTCCACTGGTCAACGGGATAATCGCGTCTAGGAAGGGCAGAGACAATCACCTACGGATGACCAACTAGATGCGGTACAAAGTCAGTCATGACCTTTCTCACTAGGCAAAAAAAGAAGACATACCACTCAACTTCGCAATCCCTGAGAACACGCCAGCCACGAAGCCCTTGTAATCGTGCTTAGGCTCCGCTGTCTTCGTTGTTGTTGTTGCTGCTGTTGTTGTCACATGTGCATTCACATCGCCTGGCCTAGTACTCAGCTTAGCATCGGGATCTCCCAGCCCTGGCGGGGGGTGTTGTCGCTTCTGGCCGGACAGAGACGCCATTTTGCGGCCGTTTCAGCTTGTCGGTAATAATCAGAAGAACGTAGCGTAGAGGCCAGTCAACTAGTCAATTCAATTCTGATCCGCAAAACACCAGCGCGGTCAAGGGTAAAAGCGAGGACGAAATCTGGGTCTCGGTAGAACTCCGTTGTCGGAAGGAAAATACCGGCGGTAGTGATCTACAATCGACCATCAGTGTAGACAATTTGGATATTTCGCTGCTAGTCGCATTAAGATATGCAGTAAAATGATTGGTCTTGAATTTATCTTTATTGGTATATGTGAATCCAATTGTGAGAGTGAAGAAATCGGAGTCGAAGACGAGGACTTGCTGCTCGATGGTCAATGACGCCCCGCAGATCGGGTAGCTCGACCGGGGAGCAAAGGTTTAACTCCGGCCGCAGCGGTGGATTCCGCCCCTTTACGATGATTGTATACACCGTTGCAAGCATCGCCAGCATTGTTACAAAAAAAATTTTGAATGGAGAAATCAAGCACCGGATTTTCATTCCGATCTAGCAATTTCCCGGAAACCCTCTAGCAAAAAGAAAAAAAAAAAAAAAAAAAAAAAAAAAAAAAAAAAAAAAGTATATAGGATGCGAGAGCAATTTCCAATTCGGGTCCCGCCAATCCCATGGCTACCTAGCTTAGCCTGGGACCGTAGAACCCAAATCGCAGTAAGGCTGTGTGGGGTATAATACAGGTGGTACTAATAGCAATCGTGTACACCGTGCCAGGGACAAAATGCGGCAGACCAGAGCGAAGTAAAAATGAAAAATGTGAAATAATAAAGACAAAAAAGAATTTGAATAGCAATGTGTCGAAGACGCGACATGCAACTGTGACTCATATGAGCTGCAGATCTGCAGTCCACCAGCCGTTATTTTTGTATTGGGCCTCAAGGGCGCCAGTGGGAGCTCCCGCTCAAAGTCCTATGGGATTCTTCGGTCTTGCCGAGCTCGTTCGCTCTCCCTGGAAATGAATCTCTCCATCGCCTGGTCGGGCGACTGTCCGTAGTGTTGACCATTCCAGGATGCCTTCTCAGATGGGTCTACTGCACCAGCGGCCAGATAACTGTTCGGTTCCTCGAGCGTCAAGGGGGTAACGGGTCCAGGACTGTGAAGAGGACCCAGTCGCGGGGCGGACGGGCCTGGTGAGAGGGGTCCAGATGGCGTCCGCGAGAGAGCTATGTTCTCCACCAATTCGCGATACTGCCGCAGCGCATCTCGAGAGTTAGAAGAGTGACGGTATGGATGGTTTCGGGATTGTTGCTGCGGCGATGAAGGTTGGGAGTTGGTACTGTGAGTGCCGTTTGGGGATTGGTAGACAGCTGGATGGAATCGAGGCAGACTCCCAAGAGGGAAGGATGGAGTGGCTTTGCCAGAGTTCTGGGGTCGTGATGAAGACTGTTTGGACTGAGACACGGTCGGAGCGTAGAGGTTTGAATTGTCGGTCCTCATGATGGAGGATGGATTGTGACGAGCAGTAGTATGCTGGCTACTTCGGCTGACCTTCATACGAACTGGCACTTCACTGTCCCGCAGTGGTGACTTGATCAAGACGACCGGTCAACGGCCTTTGGAGGTAAGCCAGGCGTGTACGTGTAAAGCTGGCCTGAATCCGGTAGTGAAATTCCAGACGTTAAACGTGACGATGAGAGGAGACGTGAGTTGCAGGCTGGCTATGAGTTGGCTGACTGGAAGAGGTGGTGGAGGGAGAGCTGTTGGATGTCGCGTGCGTCAACCGAAGGAGAGGAGGTGTCAATCTGGGAGGGACTAACAAGATAAAGAGCACGGTCAGTTAAGAACTTATATAAGGAGACAATCTAGCCAGATCATCTGACGATGACATGTCCAAGCGAAGAGCCAGTAGGAAAAAAAACCGCAGGGTGTCACTGGTGGAGAATTGGGAGATCAGTGAGGTAGGTATGTGGAGAGGGTGGAGGAGGTTGCCGACTGCTCAACGATTATTGGGGGAGATGAACATACGTATTGTATGGACTTGGAATAGCGATGGAAGTAGGCACTGCCGGTGAATGACAGTGGTGCAACCTTGGTTAGAGACAAGTGGGTAATTATACGTGGAGTGGTGGAGTGGTGGAGTGGTGGAGTGCAGAAGGGTGAGGAAGGATGCAGCTCGACCGAGAGAAACGGCGGTAATACATAGGTATGATTCTTCGGAGAAGGCAAGAAAGACAGACAGGCAGCCGTGGGGATGTGAGACTACACATCCATGGATATTTCTACTGCCTGTGGGCAAGCCGGCCCACTCTTGAAAGTGTCTGCTTTCCCCGGACGATCGAATTAACAGCGATCTTCTGCCTCTCTTCTGGCGCTTTCCACTGCCCGGTCTAACCGGCCCATGGCGTCATTGCGGTAGCGGTGCCTGTATGGCCAATACGGTAATTCTGCCTATCAAGGCTCTTACTGCAATACTGCCAAGTACCACCTGGGCAGCGGCCGAAGTTAGGTAACTTCAATGCGTGTGCGATTCGACACATTCTGAGTAAGAAAATCAAATGTCTAAGCCAAAGAGAAACCCGGAAACCTGGTCCTGTCAGCATTCGCTTATGGCATCTCCCCTGCGAACCAGCGGTACGAGGAAAGTATAACGGAATCGACCCGACAAATTCAAACGGCAGATCTGCTTAATTGAAAAATCTGATTGCGGGGAACGAGGCTGCCACCTATAAACGATCCGTCATCAATTCCGCAGGATGCGAGGGAGATGACAATGGCTAGGAGAAACTTGCAGTTATGGCGGAAAGAAAAAAGGGGTCTAGGCTGTGGGAACATTCCCTTATGGAAACGATTGAGACACAGGGACCCCTTGCTTATGCCTCTATTCTTTTTTTTTTCTATGCACATCCTGTTGCAATGCAGGGTTTCGAGTACCGTTGCACTGCGCTTGAACAACCGCCACCAGAGAATGCCAGGCTTCCGATAAGAACCATTGTCGGGCGCGATATCTTGTGCGCGTGTGAGCGAGCAAGAGACCTAATAAGAGTGGGTCGGTTCATCTGGCACGGTGTAACAAGGAGACAAGGTCCTCAAAGGGTCCACTATTGAAACTGGACCGCGAAGTGCATGGCGACTAGGGTGTTCCTGCCAAAGCCGACCAGCGCCAGGTGAAGAACTTGATCTTGTCCTCAGACAGAGATTGGCCCACGGAGACGGTTCGGTTTCAATTAACGAGAACCTATGCAGCGGGTTTCTTGGCCAATTCCGGACAGCCTCCATGGCATTCAAAACCTTCGTGGAAGAACCTGCCCGTCGGGAACTGGGCGGAATGCTCGAGGTATGCTTGCCGTTCGCCGTAAGAATCACGTTAAATTGCCTGGAACAGACCATGTTGCATAGCCAATGCATGAAGCTGAACGACACCAAAACTGTGTAACGAGACCCTAGGTCTGAATCTTGCTGACAGGGGGGTTGGGCAGGGATCTGAGCGCCGTGAGGGGCCTCTTAGGCCTCTTCTTTGACTTTGGCGCCCGCGCACGTCCGGGGTAATCAGGTGACCCCGTCGCAGGGCAGGACGTCGTCCGCTCGTTCGCTCGGATCTCGATGGGTAGGAATCCTCAGCCGCTACACTCCGTCCGGGGTCTTGCGGCAGGATGGCAGGATGGCCACGTCGAATGTATGGTTCCGCAAACGGCCTCCTGCACTTCCGTCTCGGGGCTCCCCTCCCCACCGGTCGGCAGATTCACGTCGAAATCAGGTCAACGCTCCAAGAGTGGGTCGAACGTGAGAATATCGCTTTGACTTCGACTACGGCAGGTCCTCCCTGATAGCGTTGACTTTCTCTCTTGTTAGTTCGCTTACTAGCGGGATTAGTGTCCGGTGTCGCCATTTTCCTTGCATGCATTCCTTGCATATGACAACGAGCAATGCAGGCTATTGGGGAGCCAGAGAAATATGCCGATGATACACATCACAATAACTGACATCCCTCGTAATAATATCAGGATCAGTCCACTCGTCCCGGAATCAGATCTGGCGGGAACCGCCAACCGTGGAACGATACATCCGAGCCCAGCCAGGCTGAGTACGACGTGCCGCACCGAAACATCCTAATAATTCGATGATTGGATGATAAGACCACTCATCATTATATCGTGGCCAATACCAGTTGATTTACTGATTCTCCGAGAAATACTCGAGGAACAGCCTCCTTCTTGCATAATGTCTGCTTGTAAGACTTGGAAATCAATCATATAACTGGGGGACCAACGACAAAACCACGGTTCAACATCATGAGCTCATGAAGATGCCATAGCAGGCATGGCATCATCTGGCCACGGTTCTAAGTGGAATATGAAGACCTCCAGTTCCTACGTTCTCCATCACCGTCAAAATAGAGAGGAAAAAAGAAGAGGAAAAACGAAAAAAGGAAAGAAAAGAAAAAGATTCCCCATTGTTACCCAGACGGATCCGGTCTGTATTCGGAGAACCGCGATGAAAAAATGCCTCCTCTGCACACCTCCGCCGTTGACATAACACTACAAGATCGCCACACCCTGAGCTGCCAATGCAGAAAACCAGACGGTACATGGACCCGCTCGGAGCTGGACTTGAATGACTGTCTGGGGAATAACAATGGTTGGTCTGATTCCTTCCAATCACCAGACTGGCAGTAGTGCGTCGTGTACATACGATACAGTTCCTCACTATGCATACTGCGGATGTATAACATAGCGTGTCTAATATCCGTGGCCAGAAAAAAGAGAATTAGTATATCCCACTAACTAACAAATTGAAATCAACAGGGAAATTCGTCTGGGGCCGCACATGTTTCGCCGACCAAGCATCTCAAATCCACCTCGCCCTAGAAGGTACTAATGATGATATCCCCGTGTTGCACGCGGCATTGAAAGACAACCAAGGGATCCGGCAGTCGGCGTCTGTTGATTTGACGGAGCACATCCAGACTCATGGTGGGCATTTGGAGTACTTGGAGCATCACAGTCCTGTATGATACAATAAAAACCTTCCCCGATTCAGTCCATTAAACTAGAATAGCCGATGTTGAACTCCGAGATCAATGAGAAACTCCCTTGCCACGGTGTAACTGACCATGCTGTCCCCCTGTCACTTAATGTCTAGACCGTTCTGTACATGGACCCCATTTACTTTGCCACTTTTCTTCTTGGGGGGTGTGTTTAAATCCACTTCCAGAAGTTCCAATGGCAGGGGGGCCAAAGTTAGTCATGGCCGGACGAGTATGAGAAATGTTGTCCTAATGCAGAGCAACAATGCTTGTAATGCCAATGGCAGCTTCACAAAAGCAACCAGCTGGATTTCAATGGAACCCCACAAATCTGAACTAAAATGCCTAAATCATCCTGAAGCTTCCGGGAATTCAGACAAATGGGACAAAAAGCAGCCAAAAATAATTAAAAAAAAAAAAAAAAAAAAAAAAATGCTGACAGCCGGGAATATGGTGTTGCCTACTGCGTTATTCAGGCCACCTTCAGATATGTTCCAGCAGTTGCTCAACGTGCATGACGTTGAACGTCCTCTTGCTCGCCGTCCGGAGCAAGTAGCGTTCACGGACGTTCGCGTCGATCGCCACCGGGAAGGCAAGAGGGTGAGGATCACCATTGAATGGCTGTTGCATGTTTTCTGCCCTTTTTCCTTTTGGTTATTTTCCTTTGGCCTGTAGGACTCTTGGTTGTTGGCTGTCCAAGGGGAGGAGGATCAAAGGTGGAGTCTGCGGCAGCGGGTGGAAGCGGGCTCGCTGGTCGTCAGCCAGAATTGAATCCCCATAAATCGTTCTGTATACTCAACTAATTACTAGTACTAGTAGCACGTGAAACTATAGGATGTGGAAAAGACTAAAACCCTTGGATCAATCAAGCACTTGTTTATCCAATTCCCCATATGCACCCCCTCCCTCTCAATGTATATATGTGGAACAAAGCAGGGGAAGAATTGACACAATTATCACCTAGCTAACCGGCCACAAAGCCTAAGGATGACGAAAAGCAAACACGAACAGAACCGACATCTAGGACTGTGAAAGTACACTCTGTATTGATACTCCGCTCTCTGACCCTATACTTCACATCTGTGATATTGGTGGTATAGGCCGAAAATTGGCAGCACTGACTCCACAAAATATATTTGGTACTGGATGGAGAACAGCCCATGGGATCTGAGTGATGCAAAATGCCACGAAGCATTACTTAGAAATTTTTTGCTAAAATGTAATCCACTCATGATGTTGAAGTTATGCAGTCATAGCCATCCCTGCCTTCAATCCAACAAAGCGTAACACTATATGAAAAAGATTGCTCTCCTGTGTCCTTGTATGCTAACTATTGAGACCTTCAGGTTTGTGAGTTTCCATGCTAGGTAGTAATTCCAATAGGGCCCGAGTCCTTATTGCGGAGCTGAGAGCTCTGCAGATCTATTGTCAAAGCCTGAACAAAAATTCTCCACTCAGCCGACCTGATTGGTTAGAAAAAAGAGAAAACACGTGAAATGGATATAATTGGGTGAAGGGGGACAAAACACATGAGTCAAGTCTAATCATAGGTATGATCTGGCATCAGGTTCCAGCATCAACAGGCTCATACTTATGATTGCAGGCGCACTTTACAATACCCTATTTGATATGGCTGAGGAAGGTGGTGATAAAGTCTGCAGCAATTGTGCTAGATCTCTAAGTTTGAATCATTTTCATGGGTGGAATGGTTGAATTATCAGGGCCTGCTTGCGGTGCTGTTCCTCAGGCAGTGATACATCATAGCAGTAGTAGTAGTAGGAGTATTCCATTATAGTCACTATAGCTCCCATATTTATTCAGATGCTGTGCCAGACTGCAGTATACTCCTTGCCACTCAATTGATCCCATGTAGGTCCTACTATTTCCATTTTTGGCAATAGATGAGGCTGCTCAGCGTTGCATGTCTACAGCAATCATGTCACTCATTGATTTTGATCAATGCTGGGGGTCCGGGGGGGGGTGCCCCCTAGTATTTCAACCCCTGAAATCGCGCTAGATCTGCTTTAACCTCCTGCGTCACTGAACGGGTATCAGAGGAGATGTGTGTTTCCCATAGCTTGCCAGTGTGTTCATCGTGTGCTGTGAAATTCACATCCTCATCTGCATCAATATCAGCCGTTACTTCAATGACTGCATTGGACAAATTATTAAATCCCTGCAGAGTAAGCGTGCAGAGGAATTCAGTTTCAGTTTCAGTTCGTCCCCAATAAGTGGCGTAGAAAGCAATCTGAATAGGACGGTCCAATGCACATGACTGAAAGTATAGACTCTTCTTAACTGGGATCGTACAATGCTGAGGAACAATAGCCCGTGGTCCATCACTTGTCAGCAATCCTACCTCGAATGTGAGTGCAGAAATAAGGACGGGATAATCATGACGCCCAGCATCGGTACATGTGCCCCACAACCAAAAGGCTGCTCCCAAGGCAGTTGTAGTATCTGGGCCAGTCCGGATTCTAGGAATAACTTGAGAGAATTCTTCAAAAGAATCATGGACGGTCTCTGGGATAGACGGCATCCGACTAGCACCGCCAACAAGAAACACCTGGATAGATCTCTGATCGAAGCTCCAATGATTTGCAAGGGTGATGACGATGCGTGTGACGAGCTGCCGGCTGGACCTGAGCAGGTCTGCCACCAACTGCTCGTACTCCTCGCGACTGATGACCGCACGAAAGTCGATCCCATCAAGTAAGGAATTGATCTCGATGGTCGCATGATGACTGGTAGAAAGCATCCTTTTCACCAGTTCGCAGGCAGTCCGAAGGCGGCAGAGGGATTTCTTATTCGCCCTCACGTCAAGACCATTAACTTGCAGGAACTCTTGAACCATGCGGTCTACGAGTCTCGCATCAAAGTCATTTCCCCCAAGATCGGAGAACCCCTGTATTTCCTGAATCTCCACTACGCCGTACTCCACTGTAGCCAGACTGGCGTCAAATGTGCCAGCGCCAAGGTCCAAAGTTACATACCATTCTCCTTCACTTAATTCCTCTAGAGGGAAGAAGGCTGCGGCGGACGACTCAGGGATCAGCCTCAGGACGGCTAAGCCGGCAGTATGCGCGGCCTGCACTAACGCCTGGCGCTGTCGGTAGCAGAATGACAGAGGAATGGTCAGAGATGCGTATTCGACCACATTTCCTAGGAAGGATTCTGCAAGTTGCTTCGCCTTGCTCAGAATGATTGCTGTAATATCAACGGCACTAAGCTCGATTGTATCGCCGTTGAAGCGAACCTCTATAACGGGAAGTTCTCTGACGTTTTTGATCGTGTACGGGACGTACTGTAGCCAGGAAGGTTAGTGTCATGGGCGACTTGAATACACAGAGATCTTACCTCTTTAATTCGCTGCACATGACGGTCCGTATAGTCTCTCCCCAAGAGATATTTAACATCAAACACTGTCCAAATCAGCAGGATATGAGGCCCTATTTGGATTCAACTTACCCGTATTCTCGGGACTTGCGCTGAGATTTCGCTTCGCCGCCTCCCCAACAAGCAACCCGTTATCGCTAAACGAAACGTATGTAGGCGTAGTGTAGTTAGCAAATTCATTCCTGGGTCTTATTAGTGGGTTCCAGCGTCTCCAAGAGGAGTGAGGAAGTAGTCTCACGGGACAGCTATGATTCCGTTGTCTGTGTAAGTTGCAACGCAAAAATGGCGCGTGCCAAAGTCAATTGCGATTGGGCTCCTGACAGATCCTTCCCGGACAGGTGTTATATCAACATCTGGTTTATAGCCGGATGACGATCTTTCCCTAATCTGCTGGAGAAGCGAGAGGTCATTGTTGAGATCCTGGGCGTGAGAAAAGTCTATGTCACTCCGGCTGGAATAGCTACCAGAGTCTCTGACAGTGCCCGCACATTGTAAAAGTATATCAATCACTGTGTCATACCCAGCTGCAAGTTCTGCTGGTGTCCAACCCTCACTATCTCGTGCCGTTGGGTTGGCACCCGCCTTGAGAAGCGTCTCCACGGTAGTTCTATGGCCGCCACTTGCCGCTCGATGCAGTGGGGTCGACTGAAACATATCAGTAGTGTTAGCATCAGCTCTTTTCGCAAGTAATGCCGCTACAGTCACGACATTGCCCTTTTCAGCTGCGTAGTGCAGAGGAGTTGATCCATCTCGGCCCCGGACGTTCATGTCTGTTCCCAGTGTCATCAGATATTTTGCAATCTGATGGTGATCATTCTTCGCAGATTGGTGAAGCGGCGTCAGACCGTAGCAATTCTGTTTTGCTGGTTGTGCTCCAGCATTGATTAGTCGCCTCAAAATCTCAAAATGACCGTTTGCAGCAGCTTTATGGCAAGGCGTGGACAAAAAATTATCTACGACATTCGGTTTCGCCGCCTTTTCCAGCAGATGGCGTACAATATTTTCGTGTCCGTTTTGAGCAGCAATGTAGTGGTGTGGAGCCGATGGTTGTCTGCACATTCACGTCTACGTTCTGTGCTAGCAGAATATCCAATGCCGTGTCACTGCCACTCTGAGCGACTTTGTACACAAGAGAGGCCTCATCAGGGTATCGTCCAGTTGAATCTGCCCCTGATTCAATCAAGACCCTCATGATAGACATGCGCTGTAGATCGAATGCCCGTAAAAGTAATGGCAGCCCATATCTGTCCGTGTAATTTGCGTTTGCGCCTGCCTGCAGCAACAAGCTGACTGACTCAAAGTGTCCTGTTTCTACAGCATAGCACAATGGTGTTACCCCTCGAATATCTCTTGCACCTGGGTCCTCCAGGCGCCGGATCATTCGCTCTATGACACGTGGGTGGCCCAACAGCGCTGCCATGTGAAGAGGCGATAATGATGAGATCCAGTCTTGACCATTATGACCACGGAAATCTTCACCTGGCAAGGTCCAATGTACACTCCTAGCCACACGAGACTCGAGGAAGCGGTCTAAGAGCTGGGAGCAAATCAGGCCTGGAATCGAATTTAGGCAGTGGAATTGCCAGTTAAATAGCGCGTATTCCAGAAATGGATATCTGGAGGTATATTCGAAGAGATCGTCTGGGGAATCACAATGCGCAAAATCATCCAGAGAAAGAAAAGTAAGACAAATCTCGGACATCAAAGCATGGTCATGGTAGGGTCGACAGAGAAAGTCGACCTCGTACTGTGCGTTGAAAGGAGAAACTCCTTCGCTGAATGATGAACAAGATCAACACAACCATTTCCCATGCTGATGAAAGGACCACAGATTGAGATGAGTTCTGACTGAGGGTGAAAGGAGCACCGACTTTCAACATCATGAACAGTACGGTCGGTGGTTCGTGTCCATATAGCGGCGTTGAGCTGGGTTAGTGTCAGAGGGTATCCAGCGAGCACCAGCCATTTGAAGATGAGCTGCGCAGGTCCAATGTTGGCCGGCTCTATATCCCGAAGAATTTTGTTATATGTATCATGAAGGGTGAGTGGAAGTTCAGAAAGCCTTTGACGGATAGCTTCCTCGTTGTACCGAACAACCCGACTATCAAGATGGTCAAGAACAATTCGCACCCATAAGAACATGCCATCTGCCTGATTCCTTAATGAGCGTGCAACCTCTTCTTCCAAAGTATGAGGATAGCTCCGCTTTCCAGCAAGTTTTCGGACAGAATCTCCAATGAAAGCCTTCATATCTTCCTCCGTGTCTACCGGTCGAACAGGTATGCAAGAGTAGTCTTTCAGGAAGGGGGAGATGTCATCTGTGACCCTGGCTGTTATCACAACTCTAAGACCGCAAAGCTCTACACATCCTACTCGTCCGCGATTGCCCTGTGACCGGAAACAAGGAAGAAGAACGGTGAGAGCGGAGAGAAAGTCCGCCCTTGAATCAGCGTCACACTCGTCAAGGCCGTCAATGACAAAAACGAAGTTTCCCAGGTCGCGGTCTGTAGTGATCCTATGGATTATCTTCCACAATAGCATAAAGGAGCTCGTAAAAGACTCCGGTTGCTGCTCATAATCCTTTAATACATATTTGAAGGCTGCTGGCCGCTGCCTTAGGATTTGGGTCAGCAAGACACGAAGTAGATCTGTCACGGTCTTTCTGCCATGGGATTTGTCATTGAAGAAGAAAAAGGCGAGTGTTTTGGGCTCCTCTTCGCTTGACATTTGATCGATTAGAAACCTCGCTAAGACCGACTTTCCACAGCCGGGCCGTCCAACGATCCATAACAAGCCAGGACCCTGAAAATCATGCCAAGTGGAATATTCATGGCGGCTTGTAATCCACTGGCAAGTGTGCTCTTGTCTCCTAGCTCTCAGGAATGCGTTATCGTCATCGGGGTTCCCTAGAGACAGCAAGCGGAGGCACTTATCTCTATCCTCTGCACTACCTGCGACACTTTCAGAATCCATGCCAGACGGTCTGTCTCAAATCGACGGGTTGCCCGTATTAGTTCCAGACTCTGATTTACGTACATTGTGAATGTGGCCCCGACGAATCGGCCTTCGTCGCCCAAATGAGGTCCTCAATGGCTGTCCATATCAGATAGTATTTCTCGCTGTCCATACTGCTGAATCTGCACATGGTTACATGATTTGCCTGGACTGGTATGGGAGATTTCTCGTTAGGAAGGCCGAGGCATGCGGAATCGCGATCAACAACCTGAATTTGAATGGCGCTCCGAATTAGATGACGAATACTAGTATTTTTTTCATTAGGACTTTGGACTTGCACTTACCAGGACGTTGGTGTAGTCCAATTTTTCTAACTCGTAGAATGTGACTATTTGCAAGTCACTTCCACGTTCGACAAATTGGTTAGATATGTCCGAGAGCATTTTTGAGTTCTTCTTTAAATCGGACACAAGACTCTTGTTGGTGCCCATACCCAACTGCACGCTGTGCAATGCTCGACCCAGAAAGTCCATCCAGTACGCTACGTCCGCTCCGCGATGCGGTGTTCCCATGAAGACCACACCGAACACGGAATTGAGGAGCCCACCATAAAATGTAGACCGTTCGTGGGCCAGGATGAGAGCCTATATATTTTCAGCAGCAGTCCACGGCGACATGAGGGAAATCTCACTTTTTTAAACACGATTCCTCCGAGGCTATGGCATACGAAGATTACTGGCCGCCGTCGTTCCTATTGATCCGATCAGCAAAATCCAAAATAATTAATTGGGCACCACAAGTATGATGTCGCGTTACCTGCACGGTTCGCCGTCTGCCCGCCAACGCTGCAGGAGGTCCGAAGCAAAATCATCGACTCCCCCGACCGACTTGGCGAAAGCGACGACGGAATTGTAGCCATATGACATGATTCGTGCGTTCGGGATTTGTTTTGGTAAGAAATCGCGAAGCCAAAGGGGTCCTGATTCGTCGGTCCACGTTTCGTACGCATCACCCCCAAGTCCATGAATTGCGACGATACTAACGTACGTTAATTAACCTTCCAAGTTGAGAGTAAGTTATCAACACTTACTCTACAATCTCTCCTCGGTCAGAGGGCTTGTCGCTGAGGATGAAAAGGCCATTGGTGTGCTAATTGTCGCATATGTGAGATTCATCATTATCATGGCGGAAAATAGAAGAGCATTTATTTGTTACCTGCGCATGAAATGCTGATTTATCATGGCCCACTGATGCTCCTTTATCCGCTCGCAAAGAGATGTTCTCCCTTTCTGTGTCCCTTGTGTCCCTTGTTCCCCCCTGTTGAAGCGACCTGATGAAGTCCATGTTACGTAGCTATGTACCTCCACGTTTAGGCTTCAGAGTCGGAGTTGAGAGTCACCTTCATCAATGCGCCTTCTGAACACGCAAAGGTCGGATTTGTGTGATTCAAGCACTGCATACGCGGTCAGTATTTGCAAATAAGAAGCATTCAGGGGGAGGTCAGGTATTGTTGCCGCTCCCACAGCCTCGCTTAGCGCCCTGTCATCCCTGCACAGATGGGATAACTAGCCACTTAGAAATGATGATCAGCTGCACAGCCAGCATCCAGTTATCATTGTTCTCCTAGACACCCTCTGTAACTATAGCCAGAGCTAAATGGGCTGCCATGCCAGCCTTTCCTGATGTGCCCTTCCCGGTGTTAAAGGCTAGCTGAAACATAGTGCACAGACTCCAACCAGTGTTGGTTATTAATTACTTCCCTCCGCTGTAGGGGGAGTCAATCTGGCATGTAACTAGCACCCTGAGTTGAATAATCATGGACAGGCGGTCAAATGAGAAGGTGTTCTGTTCCAAGATCATAGGATGGATTATGTTGAATTAGATTACCGTATTCGGTCTTCGGACTATGCCAGAGCGGATCTATAATTACCTGATAACACAGGTAAGGTCCGTCTGTAGGCAGTGCGATGCGGGAGGACACGCGCACCAGCAGCCAGGGACTTGGCATGCAGGAAAGCTGAGGGCAGATTAGGTGGCTTCGAGCGTATCCCCACAGATAGAGAGCCAAAAAAGGAAGAAGCAAAAAACATGCAACAGTCGGGGATTCTCATGTGGTCACCCACCATAATACTAACCCGCCGGCGTGTGGCTTAAGTACGGCTGAGCGGACGGGAAGCCCTGTTTTCCACACCCTATGGTCGCATGTACTTAATATTTCAATGCAGTGACTGATATCGATATCATAGGGCAATTAACTACCTGACAACTAACCAAAGGCGCTTTCAGAGTGTTCTGGCATTCCCTGCACCTTTGGATTGTAGTGAGTCAATCTGGACTTGGAGATCCAGGGTAAAGTGCCCACATCGAGTTCTGCAGTCCTCGTGCAAGATTAATTTGTTGCTGTAGCACATATCCTAAGAGTAATCGAGTTATACATATATTTCGCGTCACTAGTAATATTAAAAAGTTCGTTAATTTAGGGAAGTGGATAATCACTCTTAATGGATAGCTTATTCAGTGCATGATAGTCGATGCATTTTATTAGCTTCTATCCGCCTGACGCCTGCCACCGCCTGCTGTCGATGAGTATCCTACTGCTTATTATTTAACCCCCCCGGGGGGCAGGTCCCCAAGTCGTATACCAATTATGGCGATAGTAGTCACAGCACCCCAACACCTCAAATGCGCTGACACGGCTGATTTCGGCGATGATGCAACTGAGGATAATGAAGATGAAATCCATGTCGTTGCTGAGCCCTGGCAGTCCTACGACGTCCAGAGAACACCACAAGTGTTCTATCCCGTTTATCTTGGGGAAGTGCTTAATGGCCGATACCTTGTGGAGCATAAGCTTGGCCATGGAGGGTTCTCTACTGTCTGGATGGCTCGGGATCTTCTGATGGAGAGAGATGTTGCGCTCAAAGTCATGTCATTGGGTGAATATGCCAACCATGAGTCTCGTATGCAAGATGAGATAGCCAAGAATGTGCGCGATACATCTCATCTTGTGATGTCGCTGGAGTCTTTCTTGGTGAACATTCCTGGTGAAAGTGGGCGTCAGCATAAGGTCCTAGTATTTCCCCTCATGGGACCGTACCTTGGCTTCCATATTCTGAGAAGGATATCTCTGGCAAGTCGCATGTCCGCTGCTCGGCAGTTGCTCGAGGCCTTGAAAAGTTTACACGAAGCTGGGATTGTACACCGCGGTAAGTGAGGTCATCCGTCGGACTCCTGTTCCCTTTACACGCATTCTAAGAAAGAGACATTTGATAGATCTGAATGATCGAAACTGTCTCTAGGGAATGAAACCAATACACAACCTCAATAGGCAAGCTAAATACAAGCTTCTCAATCGGCCGCTCCGACAATCCATTCCCCACGTTCTTCTCCCCAAAAAAGGCGATCTCGTACGACCAGTTGACATCCCCGAGAACCTCCGTACAGAGCAGTTTTACCTTGCCGACTTCGGTCTAGCTATGAACCTCAGAACAGACTCCGTGCCCAAAAAGGGTTATCCACCTATGCAATTCTGCTCCCCAGATCGCCTTCATAAGAAACACCCAGGCCCTGCTTGCGATATGTGGAGCTACATGGTCCTTTTTGGGGAGATTTACTTGGGGGTAGAACCATTTTTACTCTTTCACAACGGAGGAATTGTATCTGCGTTTGTTAAATCTCTAGGTCCCTTACCTGAGAAATGGAAGGGCCACTATACCCACCCCCAAGGTCAGGATTCATGGTATGACCAAGACCAAAAACCAGACCCAAAATTCAGCCTTGCATCGATAATTCAAAGCCGTCGGCCTGATGCTGATCCAATTGAGCAAGAGCATGTGCGAGATATTATGTCAAAGGTGTTCATCTATGACCCTGAGAAGCGCCTGACTGCAAAGCAGCTGCTTCAAGACCCTTCCTTCAGGGCTATTATGGATAAATATGGTTGCTGATTTGCTTTTACCGACCTTTTGCTTTACTGAATGGTTTTTTTTTTTTTTTTTTTTTCTTCTTGTCTCTGCTGGCTTCTTTTTCCTGCGCCGAATCTCTTTTGTAACCAACAAAAAACCAAGCATGTGTACAGTCTACCATATAGTACGAAAATATACCCATCTGTTATGACGACATATATCCCTTTACAAGAGTCTTTCTCTCAATACAATGCCACTACTGTAGAACGTATCTTTTCTTATACCTAGCTTCACCCTGATTATATCGGTCGCCTTTCTGTAACAGCATATAGATAGCTTGTAAGCCGCCCGCTATCCTACCCCAGTAAATTAAACACATTAATCGCTACTACCACATTCTCGATCCCACGCACAGTGAGAGATGAATAAATTACCCCTCCTAACTCTTACGGGAGCCACACAGCCGTTCCTACCGGTACGGCGTAGTAATAGTAGTTATCAATCATTCCATCCGAAGGTAAATTAATATGGTAGATTAATAATATGTACTTCAGACCTAGATATATGGTAACTCAACTTCCTAACTAAAATCATGAGGAGATGGCGTATATTTAGTTTTTGGCCAGATATATATATTCCTATCTGGGCGTCAGGCTCGAAAAACACGTGGCTCTATATAGGTGAAGAGGTACCAAAGCTGCAATGCAGTCCCACGAGGGACGGTACTGCAGGAACATCGCCGAAGAGCTTCGACCTACAGTCCTACGTACAGATAACTCGAATTCTAGACTTATCACTACAGACAATACCTAGGTACTATACGGAATGATACATACACTCGACATTCCACCAGATAGATGCTTAATATACCCGGAACTCGGCACAGAAGTATCAAGATAGCCTCATCAAGACTCAACATCTACCAATGAATCACTTATATCCTCCTGCGTTCTCAGTACTTAGGTACTTCTCCAAGATGCGATCCCTAGCCAACTGACGCAATCATCCCTCACCCCTCCTCAATTGCAGCGCAAGAATGCTCGTAATGACAACGACAGCTTCACCAAAGCGACTAGTTGTATCTTCGGAATCACACAGATCTGAACTAATGCCTGGATCATCCTAAAGCCTCCCAGGAACTCAGGCGAAGAGAGATATGCAGGCTAACAGTGAGTGAGACGTTGTCACCCCACCATAATGGCCTTTTCGCATTCAATAATCGCGTGGGGTCCTTAAACGCGGGACCGCGCTACCAGCTGGTACGACATTGCGCGACTTGGGTGAGTGCAGTACAGACGGAGGTGAGGGGCCTGGCACGGTCGCCCGACTGTTCTGCGCACCCATCAAAATGAGTCTACAGGTTGGACGGAGGGACAGCCTAATGCTCCCCATCTGTAGGGTGAGCGCTTTTCCGCCTTTTCTGCCTCTCCCACGCGGGCAACGCCCATTTCACCATATACTCAGACCTCAAAAGTTGGTCCGCTGTGGGTCGTTCCGCTGGTTCAAACGCCATCATTGATCTGAGAAAGTCCTCCAACGCACGTAGTTCACCACCTGCAACGTCCCATTCGCACGTCTGCTCCGTTTCGCCACGGCCCATGTCCCAGAGGCGCTGACGCAGACGCCGGAAGACGGGTGTGCTGATACGGCGGAAGTTAGCGACCCATGACCCATCCTCCTCGAAGAATTCGGAGCGGTTAACCCAAGAGTTCCACCATCTCACAGGCGGTTGGCCCAGCGTATTGATCATCTCACCGACAATGTCATCTCGGTCCCAGGCAAATGTTTCGAAGAGTGGACGCTCGCCCAAGGCCTCGTACAAGTTGACACCTAGGATCCATATATCAGCTGCGGTGGGTTGAATGATGGGTTCATTGAAGAAGTCTTCTGGTGGAGAGTAGAGAGCTGGGGTGTGGAGAGTCGGTGAGGGCGTCTGTGACACAATAAAGGACGTTCCGTAGTCCGAGATGATGATTTCTGGGTCGTCCATCTCGTTGGCAGGCATGTTCAAAGCCATGGGAGAAATGGCATGCGGTGGTGCGTGGGGTTCGCCAGGCTTTCCATCTACTCGCCGGATAGGAACCTCGTAGGGTTTGTCGAAGCGCTTGTATAGCTCAGCTGTGCTTAGGCCGTCGAAGTCCGGTATGCGTAAGAGAAAGTTGTGCAAATGGAGATCTGCCTGCGATTAGTATGTGGGATCAGTAAACGGATATGCACAGCCTAATTGTCCTCACCTCCGTGGCATATGCCGTTTGCATGCAAATAAGACAACCCTAAGAGGAGCTGGGCGGTAATAGATCTAGCAGCGTCCGGTGGAAACATTAAATTTGTGCTATCCTCCTTGGATTTAGCAATACTGACGCCAGCAGGCTCTCCGACCAAGCACTGATGATGCCCGTTTGGACCATGAAATGAGAATTGGTCAAGTAGCGGCGGAATGAATCGCTTTCCAGCGTGAATAAGGTCACTCTTCATCAGGTATTGAAGGACTTCCCCCTCGTGGCTATCTGTCGATGCTCTCGCAGTCAGCATCTTCAGCGATACGTAGCGCTGGCGTTGCTGATCCCTGGCAAGCCAAATTGTTGAATATCCACCAAACCCAAGCTTGTGGACGACGCTGTAGCGGCCACTACAAAAGGTGTCTCCGATGAGAGTTGGGTGGTATCCGCCGGGCACATAGTCCTCAAGATATTCAACATCTACCTCAGGGTGGTATATATCTCCCATTGGTGGATATGATGAGTCGGCCATGGCAAAAGGCTGGTTTTTTGTGTGTCTGGAAATCGGGGAGGCAAGATATCCTGACTTCGTCCACGAAGTAATATCGCGGGTTGGGAGGAAGGGCGAGGGCGTCTGGGGCTGCCAATTCCTGATCAAGGTCCTCGGTAAACGCCGGTAGAGTTCCAATATCGACCGGCCTCTAATGAAGCTCGTTCTAGGATCAATAAATGACCGTCGATGTGAAGCTATCAATAACATAGTTCTCCTGCTTCATGAGAGATGCGAGGGTCTCCTAAGGCAGTGGGGACTGTGGCTTTGAGTGCAGCTCAATCATACATGGAGCTCTCGTAAAAGGCATGCAGTCAAATCTTCCGCTTTCGCCAAGGCCCGTGGCTCCTTTTCAAAATACGAGTTACAAACGACTTGTGCAAGTTGGGGGATGGTTCAAAGCACGGCTCTGATATGGTAAAGCGAAATTTTACCGCGATTGTTACCTCCACTGTTCCGACTCTTCCGTTGTATCCCTATTTGGCCATTTGAATGGCGGTATTAAGGGTCTTGATCTAGATACCTCTATGTCTTGACGGAAACCGACGTCCTAGGCTTCTTGCTACCCGTCCGTAGACAGGCTATGACTACTGAAACAGGGCCGACTGACGTGATATATGACCTGCTATCTTATGGTCCTGGAATATATGTCTTCTTGCAGACAGCGAACTGGAACGCATTACCAGGCCAAAGCTGAGATGCTCAAAGAAACTTCCTTCCCTCCTTCCGCGGAGGTTGATCTATCCGATCTGTATTATACGTACCGTGATTGACCAAGCCTGCGTCAAGGTAATATTTAGCACCAAAGAAAGAACCCAGCCAGGACGGTATTCTCGCCTTTCTTCTCCAAGGTAGGTCTACTCCTATGACCCAGTCCATATCTCATCAAGCTCTTTAACGCATCGCTAGACTTCCACTACTGCCCAACACACTTCAAGCAATCGTTCACCCCCGAGCTGGATAAAAGATCCCTCAGTCATCAAGCCATACAGACCGATAACTAGCCCTTCTCAACACCATTGGGATAGTTTACTAGGAGATGTCTCTAGGTAGAAAGGCATCATCTACTTCCCCGACAGCACTTCAGAGGGCGACAAGGCCAATCAACGGGGTACGCACTTCACAGCCTGATCAGTCAAATATATGACGCTCGGAACCAGGAACGTATAGCGAGCATGCTACTGCTCGACGAATCCAGAGCCATATCCGGCCGATTTCTGAACCAGTTATGAACAATCTTTCAGCTAAGATAGCCTTTTAAGTTTGTAATTTCAATTCTCGGCACGAATCTATGCGGTCAGGAACCTAGTTTACGACCGTAGGTCACGTCTCATACATCGTACCTCCCGCTCAAAGGACTTTGAGCTCTTATCTAATAAATCGGTCGTTCGCTTACGCTTGTGATTAGGGGGTATGGTCTCCAGTGGAGCGCGTTGCTCTTGAATGACTGCCCGCTCGAAATCAACGAACATCACCCCCCCCATTTTCTTCGTTCCAGATCATGTTTCCTGGTATAGTGTCCCCATGAAGCACGCCGAGTCGGTGGATCGCATGTAAAGATATCTGCGCCGGGAGAATCAAATGATTTTGATCAACTCCATATTTTTTGGCTAGTGTTCGTCCAGCGTAACTCATAAACATCAAATGAACAATCTCTGCAATCCCATCATATGACAATGGCCGGCGGAGGTTCAAGCTTCCAAGGAATACTGGTACTGACACCCCTTGAATTGGAGCCAGGCGCGAATATACCAATTCCTCATGCTCAAGAAACTCAACAAGCTCAGCAGGGGCACCCTTCCCAACAAAGGTATAGCCATGCGACCACAGTGTCACTTTAAAGAGAGCCCCACGGCTGCCATGGATATGCAGTGACTCACACCCGAGCTTTGAATCAGGCCCTAGGTCACTTCTAGAGAGCTGCTGATCCAACAAATGTATTAGTGATGTTCGATTCAATTGATGATGGCCTTCCCCATGATCTAACACATTTGGACAATTCAGATCCAATGACCCTCCAGTAAGTAAGCCTTGAAGACATCGCTGCGTACAATATTCTTGTGATTTGCCTCTTCGCTGTCGATTGCCTTCTGAGACGGGACCCAGCTGACCCGAGATTGATACAGATGATGGCTGGGAACGGTCACGGGAGCCTCGGGGCCTTCGACTAGGGGTATCAGGGTTGAACTTGTCACTAGTGTCTTCATCATGATCTGGTGACTGCATCTGCGACGGATGGCAGGACCCTGTTTTCATAGACCTCGACCGGGTCTTTACAGGTGATGCTCGACAATATCGAACCCGACTTTGTGGCGGCTTATAGTCGGAACTAGGAACATCTTTCTCCTGTACCTCATCAAGAAGCTCATCATATTTCATTTCCCATGTTTTGAGAAGTCCCGCTGCCCAGCTTCTCCACGCTTGATCTCGTGGTAGCGTTCGTAATGCTCGTAAGGTAAAGGCTAACATCTGACCCAATGAGGTCAAGTGTAACCGATTATCATGACTCAAATTGCCAGCCCAACCAGTAGCTTCTCCAACATCCTCTTTTGGCACGGACAGATAATATAACACAGTTGAAGGGTCATTCGAGGGCAAGCGAAGGAATATAAATGCTTCACCAGTGCAAATGAGGCCATACTCACAGCCCCCATTGACCATGTAGTGAGTTGCTTGTGTAATAACTGCTGCTATCACACGGCAGCAAGCCTTTTCAGGTGTTTCGTTATCCTGATAGTTAACAACCTCATCCAGCTCCATTTCCTTTAGCCCAACTCGTATATGGGAGAGAGAGACCTTGAGTAGTGCCTTATATTCCATGATAAAGGCTGACACCTTTTCGTCTGGGCCACGGTTATACACGCAGAACTGATCAGCTTGAGGCCGGGCAGTTCTTGGCTGTGTAGTTCCTGGGTTTGTTGCTGCTGACGCCATCATTGCAGGCCCACCACTCCCTTCTAACTGTCTCGCAGCCAAACGCCGGGAATGATGTGGTCCCTGCGTCAAACTCAATGAACTCGATCCTCCCACAATCCTTGACTCATCCGTCAAGGTATTTGCATGGATTTCAAAAGCGATGTCACCCTGCAGGTCAAATTTCTCCCGAAGTCCAGGGTTCTCATAGAGTTTCTTGATGACTGAGGCAACACGAAACTCCACAGTTTGTTGTAGGAAATACCCTAAATCCAGCTCAGATGCTAACATTTTCCCCCGCACATCTTGACCGTATTCTTCTAGTGCCACCAGCGGCGAGAAATGGCGCTCTGTAACAAAATCCGTATCCATGATATCCTCCCATATTGATATCTGCTCTTCAGGAAATTCTTTCCACTCCCGAATCCTGTCAGGGCGGAGTTTACGGTCGGCGTTCGCAGGATTGCCCTTGGTTGACGCGTCTTTGTCCTGGATGGCAAGGCCGAGGCATAAATGCTTGTGGCAGGCATCGAGGAACTCGGGCAGTGTAAGTCCGCCTCAGCTGCCATTCAGCTTCCTCATATCGTTGCTCAGCCTCTTCACGTCGCCGCTCAGCCTCTGCGAGACGTTGACGTAGTTCATGTATCTCCTGAGAAGACATCTGCTTAGTTGCGTACAACACAGGTTCCGGCAGAAGTACTGGTTGTAGCAGGTGGGGAGTTGTTTTGACAACACAAGTCAGGCCGTAACTACCTAAATTGGCTGTCTCGCCCAGCAAGGTTGTCTGGCTGACTAATCGGACATGTGGCCTCAGGTGATAACTATGTCGAATTAACTATCCGTGCCAAGTCTGCCGGCGCGCCCGCGTCAACACGACCGAGTAGAATTTGATGCTCAACTAAACCTCAACGCCAGTAGTATCTACTATATTAAAGCTCGGAATATACTGCGGATGAGAAGCTATATATATTGTCAATTTGAGATAAATCTGCGCCAGTTTGATTGGGGAGTCACTTCCTTTCTCACGATGAATCTGTCGGATAGTCTGCTTCATCTCATCCAACTTTCGAGCTCCAATTTGCTGATCAGTACTATCTTTGATAGTTAGAACACCACCGACCTGTATTCTCCGACTTTTAGTAGTAGTATGGCATTGTTGGCATGGAGTAGCTGCTCAACCTCTTGCTCCAATTGAGCATTGAGTTCTGCCTGCATAGGCCCACCACTAAATATATGCCCAAGTTGTTGTTGTAGGTGAGGATCCATGCCATTTAGTTCCTCCTAGTCTTGAGATAACGCTGTTTGAGCTTTCTGTATAGAGGGTTGAAGCTGGTCAACTGTTTTAAGAGTGGATACTGATGATGATGGCTGCAGTGGACGAGTCATTTCCTCTGGCACTGGAGTTCTGACATAGCAGGCAGGCATTGCTTGCGTAGAATAAGACTTATGAGTTATTGAGATTTTATATAATGAAGGATATGGGCTTAGGTTAACTAATTCAACTATCCTAATATTGATAGAAGAGAAATGCTGTGATTGTTGTCTTAATGAAGAGCAATAATGCTTGTAATGCCAATGGCAGCTTCACCAAAGCAACTAGTCGGATTTCATCAGAACGAGCATCAAGGAAGTGCAATTGGAAGTCTAGATCATCAAGAAGATGATCTGCTACCCATTAGTTCAGATTTCTGTGGTTCCGGTGGATTACGCCGCGGCCACAGTGAATTAGAAGCATGGACATACTAATAGCGGAATTAAACCTAATCATCAACGGAGACAATGGCCAATGCATGACTAGAAACAGCGTGATTTGCCACTTTTTGTATGCCAAGTCCGTCTGATAAGGAAATAGTCGAGTCCACAGATCATTCTCCTTGCAGATATGGCCTGCTAGCGTGTAAATCCATCACAGCGGAACGCCATTCAATGCAACTAATCCAAAATCACCAGTCACAAGCATCAGCAAGAAGAGAAGAAAGAGTCTCGAGACTCCGTTTATCCACCTCGTCAAATCCAGAGGTCTCAGCACAGTCGATATCAATTATTGCGACAGTCTTTATATTGGTTGGTCAGCCGGTTGACAGGAAGAGCGGCGAACAAACAAAAAGAGAGAGAGAGTGCGTGTGTGGTGTGTGAGATAAAAGCAATCATACCTCCCCACCAACCAAAATAGGAACAACAATCTCACTCCTACTCTCCGCATCACAAGCTATATGTCCCGGAAAAGCGAGCACGTCTTCCACGAGAACAGTCTGCTTCTTTGCCGCCGAGGTTCCGCATACGCCCTTCCCGAACAGGATCTGCTGGCAGGCTGGCTTGCCTTGGAATGGACCTAGGAGTAATAGGTTTTTATCTTTGTTTTGTGCTGTAGCCTTAGTCATTGTTTTTACTTAGATATTGTTGGGGAGGTGTTGTGCCAACCTGGAGAGGGGCCAGCGGCAGCTAGAACGGGAAATTTGTCTGCTCTGATGTAGAAACCAGCCCAGTTCACGGATGAAGAGGGAGAGGGGAGGGAAGCGAAGGCGTGCCAGAGTAGAGAGGAGACATTTGCGAGGTTGCTAGCAATATCATCAGATGGGTTCACATGCTGATTCGATATCGTTTATCCAATTGCTCCGATTCCAGAAACGATAGAGACGCTGCCGAATTCCAGAAGAGAAAAATGATCCATTTCTTTTTCTCATGTGAATGCCCAGAAAAGAAAAGAAGAGTTATTCTTACCTAACCTGTATATACCATCTGTTAGCCAGGAACAAGAAGAATAGATGGGTAGTAGGTGGGAACTCGTGCAGCTAGTATCTGACAGTCATACCCAATTGCGCTGTCCATCGACAAGACCCCTCGTCTGCTCCAGGACTTGCTCATATACTTCTGCCTTGGACAACCCCGGGGGGAAGTACGAGGAGTCTGCGTGAGGCTGGTGGTTGTTGGCCAGTCAGAAATCTTTTCAAACTAATAAATCTTCAGTTGCAGAGAGGGTAGCGTACCATCTTGAGCGGATATTTAGAATAATCTACTAGGATAACATATAAAATACTATAGGATCTATTCGATATGTCCTTTATTAGACGGGTCTTATTGGTGTTCAATCCCTTTCATTTCAGTTCAGTAAACACGACATGAAGAAATAAGGTGTTCGGTGGAGAAGAATTTGCTATCAAGGCGCAATCGATTCCAGACAATTCGATCATCTATTCCCGTGTTAATTGGACAGTGAGCCCCAGGTTGAATATCATGGATGGTAACGTTTAGAATGTTATTCTCAATGATCATCTAATTCTACTGTTCATATTTAATAGCAAGTTCAAACTGTTCAACCCGTTGAACCACAGTTTGCCAATAAAGCAAGTCATTCCACATGCCGGACCAGTCCCGCGTAACTTACACAACCCCCTCAATGATCATGCATTTCCATGTTGTGTACCTCTCATTTCTAATATCCAGCCCTTACAAATTAAAATGAACAATTTTGCAGAAAAAGCACAAATGCAATCTCTTTTGACAGCCATCCCTGTAATGCGCATGCATGATGTCATGCCCAGCATGCAGATGACAAATCCATCTACACAAACATCGGCCGTTTCAGTCCACCAGGCGTGGAAGACGTATCCCCGTCCTCACTAGGTCCAAGCCCACTGTCTGTGCTGGCTAACCCGGCATCGGTATCGATATCCCATTGCTCTACTTCTTCGCGCGTCTCACCCTCAGGGTCATCATCTCTCGAATCACTGAAACTCTTCTGCAGAGCGCCGCGAGTGTTCCATCGCAGAGCGCGTCGCACACTTGAAAACCACTCCCCGTTGCCGGAAACGACGGTGGGGAATGGATACTGGCTGGCTTCGACGCTGACGTAGTCACCCTGACGAAGCTCTACGCGACCCTTGCCGTCGAACGAGCAGTAGGCCGTGGAGCGAGACACGATGGGCACCGCAATGCGAAGTGAGAGCGTATCGGAGAGAACCATTGGCCGGAACGACAAAGTATGTGGACAGACGGGTGTGAGAAGGATGCCAGGGATCGATGGGTCGATCAGAGAGCCACCCGCAGAGAGGGAGTAGGCAGTCGAGCCTTGGATGGCATTAGCTATGTCCCGAGATTCTCGTTGTCTGTATAGAGAGAACGGAACTTACCAGTCGGAGTCGCGAGGATGCAACCGTCCGCTTGGACAACAGTCAAGAGCTCCTCATCAGCATACAGCTCAAGGTTGGAAACATATGGTGACGGCCCCCGGTCGATGACCAGTTCGTTCAGAACTTCAAACTGCTCGCCTTCCTCCACTGCGCCGGCCTCAGCCCCCTTGCGGTTATCTTTGCGGAACACAGTGCATGTGAATCGCATGCGCAGGTTGACACGCATGCCGACCTCACCCATAACCGCGTTGAGATGGGTCTTGTATCTCTGGAAATCGAAGTTCGTCAGGAAGCCCAGGCTGCCCAAACTGAAGCACAGCACAGGTGGCACGACACGCTGGAAGAGCCATGATGTGTAAAGGACGGTTCCATCACCGCCCAAAGTAAGCACGAGATCAAACTTCTCCGGCGATGCCCAGCAGAGATCTGGAGTCCAGTATCTCAGCATGTGCTCAAATCGAGGATTTTTTGCTAGTAATCCAGGTGCGTTGAAGCGTTTGGAGTTACGCAACTTGTGGTCAACGTAAACGTTGACCCCAGCCTCACTCCCATAGCGGGGGGTCGTAATCAGCCATTCAGCCAGCTCACGCGTCAAGTATACTAGACTGTTATCACGGGCCTTAGTGACAATCATGATATTTCTCACGGCACGCTTGACAGGTCGTCGTTGGAGCTGTTTCGAAACCTCCCTAACCCCAGTCGCAGTCTGTACCAATCGCGAGTGTGACAGCCAGTCATCGTCTTCAATCTCCTCCAGAACCCTCCGGATGTTGACGGCATCGTCAAACCGTTGGTGGAAGAAGCAGGGAGACTGCAGGGCTAGTTGGGCGGTCGAGGGAGACCGTTCGAGGTATGAGCTCAGCTGGAGGTTGGCAAGAGCTGCCGACAATTTCTGCGATGAGGTCGAGTTGTAGTATCGCCGATCTTTCTCCCCCGGGCTGCCGGCGTCGACGAGCCCCGCCATCGGCCCCGTGGCCGTCGGCACGTCGGTGGTATTATTACTGGGTATGCACGGCCTTGAAGACAGAGCCTTCATGATCGTTTGCCGAGGAATCGAGTCGAAGTACACAGCAGACTTATTGCGACGACGCGAAGCGGACTTGGACGCGCGATACTGTGGGAGGGAAGACGGTGGAGTGCTCGATGTGGATCCGGAGGAGGTGATTGAGGGGAGAGGGAGGACTTTCTCCTCGCTGGAACTGCCAACAGCGGGCAACTTGAATATCTCACTGTTGGTCCGCGATTGATCTATGGAACTCGCGAAATAGCGAAGAGTTGAAGCGCTAATCGAAGCAGACCGAGGTAATCCTTCGGGACGGGCGGGTTGCGTAGATAGAGGTCCAGTTTGCGGGGTCACTGAAGATGTATTCGCGTCCGGGGTAAGAGCAACTGCAGAAGAAAGACTAGGCATCTTCCGTGTGCCGTCATCATCTTTAGGCGCGACATTGTCCTGATTGCGATGTGGGTTGTGGTTGGGCGACGCGGCGCCATGGGTCGATTGCGAGGAAGACATGAATAATCCGCCGTCCTCCGCGGAACGGATGTAACGGGGATTTGACGGAGTAGGCGGGATTCCACAGTTAACACCGGTGGGTTACGAGTAATCGTGATGGAAAAAAAATCGCTCTCCTTCTGCGAACCTCCCTTTCACGAGCCGCTATATCGAGCGCGTCGTAGCGCTGGGAACAAGAACGCAGGTCGGCTGGCTGCAGAGGAGAAAAAAGCACGCCGACGCAACGGGACAATAACACGTCGTCTCCCACCCACGAGGTCGCACAGTGAGGGGTCCGACTCTGGTATATCCTGTGGCTGCAGTAGACTTAGGAGAGGGGCCAAATAGTGGATGAAAATAGAAAGTCAGATAAGCTTGCTCCCGTAATCAGCGGAGTATCGGCCTCCGAGCAAGTGGATGCGTCATGCACATGGCCACCGAGGGGACTCACTCGTTCTTCCAGGTTTGCCATGAGGCAACTTCCTGCTCGTTTATATATTAGCTCTTGTCATCCCTTTTCCTGTCGGTCTCGTCGAGCGGGGAACTGGAGACTGTGGAACGTTCTAGGATCCCTCGCCACCACTACTGCTACCACCTACGGGCAAAACGTGGGCTTGATCAGACGCTGACCAAGCCATTAGGTAGCAATGTAGCCTATACATTGGTCTGTGTAGGACTATTATTTTTCAATCCGGCACTAGGCTGCTGCCACGTCCGAGACTTGTCGCAGATCTGGTTGACCCGGACAGACCAACTGCAGTGTATGTTCATACGCAAGTCTTCTATGGGTCTGTGGTTGATCGAATCGAGATACCCTTCCATGGTCCGAGGTCCACCGTCCGCCGGGACTTCCCATAGCGCACTTCGTAACCCGACATCTTTGTCATACACGAGTTATGACATCGCTCCTCGTATGCTATATTAAGAGTAGTCCCCATCTTCCCCATCCAGTCCGCCAGCATTGGTAGACAGGCAAATATAAGGCTCAAGGCAGAAGGCACTTAGGCCCGCCACCCCGGAGCTGGAGCTCTCAACAGAGGCAAGGAATAACCACTCGCCTGTACCTGAGAGCCGGATAGGATTCTCAGGAGGGGCCCCCAGCCCTCAAGGGCTACGCGACGACCTTATCACCGGATAGTAGTTGGAAAGTCGAGTCCATACCCTGCGCACCGCTCGCATACTAGTCGGAAAGCCGCTTGTGTTTTAATCTGCAGCATTAATTTTCCAAGAATAGTCGTGGTATATTTGGTCCTCAACGGTTTCCCGAACGAAATTCTCCAGGGGCCGACCGTCCAAGTCTTCGACCATCGCGACATCTCCGTCTGACGACCTGACTTTGCCCCCATGACAGATTGCCAGTGCGCGCTCGTAGACCTTATCCCACGTGTCGAAGTCGAAAGCGCCTTCGCTCTCATCCAGCAAAAGATGGCCCTTGGAGGAAAATGCTAGGACATGAAGGGAGGTCGCAGCCGCAGCGACTTTCGCGGCCGGTTCACGTATTATCTCCCCAGACGCAGTGACCGCGAGAGCAGTAGCGGAGAACGTCATCGACAATGGAACAGAAGCAGAAAGCAATGCCAGAAGGGATGCTTGGAGCAGAGACTGGAGCAACAGCAGGTACTGGGTTAGAGCAAAATGGTCAGCAAAAAGAGATTATGGGGAGAGCCATTCCAGAAAAACCACCTACAGAATCTCCTCTCTTGATACTTTCACCCCCGACAATAGCCAGCGTAAGCACAATTCCACGTCTAGGAAATCCCTTTTCCCTCCCAAGTATCAGCTTTCCCAGCATATTCCTCAGAATCCCCTCCACGTATCGCTCTCCGACCCCGCTCGGTGTCGTGCCAGGTTTCACGAATACCTCCAGGGTCGCCTCTTCTGGCTTCAGCGCATCACGACGACCAGGAAGCTCGACGGGAGCGTTCACGGAGCCCAGGATATTGAAGCCTGTCGAAGGGCAAGTATAGGACGCGGATCCATCGGCGCGGGAGAGAGGGGAGAGAATCGCTGTTGGGCCGACCATTGCGTTTCTTCGGTGATGAAGGGCAGGAACGATCGGGTTATGGGTGTAGCTTGAGCTCCTTTATGATCGACTTGAAGGAGAAAGGCGACTATGGACTTGCGCGACTTGGTGGGCATCAAAAGTTCAAGACATTTTCCAAAAAGCTTGGCCGGCCGTCTTGTGGGGAGCAAACTGCGTCGCTGATTGGCCTTGTTTGCATCAACCGTCTTTGTCTTCAGTGAATTGAAATCATCTTGACCTGCGTTATTATTGTCTGCCAAAGCTATCTCAGATTGCATTGTTTAATTAAATGTACTATTGTCCAATGAATAAAAGGCCTTCAATTGGTGTTACTGTGGTGTGCATCCGTACTGTGTATCAACATATACGGAGACTTCTACGACAACAAGAACTGTCTTTGAACACCACCACTTCAACAAAGCAACTCAAATACTCTACTTAACTATGTATCTACATCAGAATGGGAAATTCTACATGCATCTATATGAATGCATCATCACCCTCCTGGAATCGTTAATCTACAAATATAACGGAAAAGACCGCACTAGCTAGGGTGACCGGTACGCACATGATCTGGATTTGCCCGTCTATCATAGACATCTTAAGACACCATAGTGCAGAAAATATGTCTAGGAAAAGGTGAAACTGTATGATGGCACCTTGCAGCATTCCTGAGTCTCCACCGACCGATAGGATCTGGCCGCTACAACCCTGGTGGCATGAATGTGGGGAGAGCTGCCTCAATGTTTCGTTTGGTTTGAGGGTCTGTTGTTTCCAATAATTATCGACGTGGCAAGTTTGGCTGATGGGACTAAACTGTGAAATACGCTCGGAACATCCCCAATGGAAAGAATTGACCGGTTCTCCTGCGCTGGCATTAACGGTAGCCTTTCCATCTTGCCCGTCTTGTCGATCCCTCGTTGCGCGGTATGTATCCATTCTTACCGACCGCCGCATTCTTCTGCTGCAAATGCCACTATGTTTACTGTCATTGTGTGAGTAGAAGAGTTGAATAAATGCGAGGTGGGCAAAGTCCTGTGGCATCACGTTGGTCAACGTAGACTCCACTACAAGACTTCCAGTACGATTTATCCTGGAGTGACACTAACCTACATAAGTGGAACCAGGAGTATGAGTAAATAATCAATTGGCGATAAAATCATATATACATACATAAACTAAAACCCGTAAAAGTACTAGTAACTGCATCCTCCACTGTCAGTCACAGGGAACGAGTCATTATTGTCAAAGAAATAAATCAAGCAATAAAAATAACCCAGAACGAAAGGGCTGTCATCCATCCAGACTGCCACTTCCACCAGAACACCTCAGCCCTATAAAATGCAGATCGAATGCAGAAGAAGCCGACTCCAGCACAAACGCCTACTTATCAGTCTTGCTATAAATGAGTGGCAGGCAAGACATGGATCGGCGCCTAGCGTAGATGCGCCGGAACCAATCGAAAGTCGAATTCAGACTAGACCTCCATGGTTTCAGCAAGTGCCTCACTGACCCCGTGAATGGTGCCTTTACTCCCAGACCGCGACCGGAATTCTTCGTCGCTGAGCAGATAATTGTCGTTCTCATCCACCACATGGCGGGATGGTTTGGAAACATCTTCATCATCACTGACCTCGCCATAGTCCTCGAACTCGGCAGGTTCTCCAAACCAGTACCGAGACCTCTTAGACGTGCCTAGCTCGGAAATTGTCTCGTCATCATCAAATGTTCTCTTAGCCGTAGGCGTCACAAGCCCGTCAGGAGGGGTATGACTTAGAATAGGGATGGCCCGGAGGTATAGATAGCACACACGCTTTCGCAGCCGATTGAAAAAGAAGTAATGTAGGCTCCAGATCGCTCCATCATCCGCATCAGATGGGTCCTCCTCCGGAGAATACGAGTAGATCGAACACTCTTTCAATGACATCTTCTCGTCGATAGTCCTCCACATTCTCGGACTCCACACAGAAGAAGAGCCGGTGGGGTGCGTCCCGGACGAAGGCAGAGATGACGGCGGTGTCACGACAGGCGATTCGCGAGGACGGAGATTGAAGAGCGTTGAATCCACAGAGTTTATCACTTTCCTCAGATTCCGTTCGCGACGGAAATCTGACGGGCGAAGGACATGAGAGAAGTCATAGTCCGGATGACTGGCATTAAGGGTTGCGATGAGGTAAGCAAAGGTGCGCCGACTCGAGTGCTCGCTGAGAGGACCAAACGGGCTTGATCGCGACAGATTCAGAGACGCGGCGGCATCAGAAGCGTTCGGCGGGGATAGGGAGGCAGAAAGACGAAGGGTGGACTCGTACTGTGCCTCGAGCGACTGTTCGATATTCCGGTAGAGTTTGCGATCGGATCGAGCCGCCTTTGTCGTGTAGACATCGCAACCTCCAATGATATGACAGTCGGCAGTATCGAAGTTTAGAGCGGACGTCACGCCCTCGAGTTCGGGAAGAGGAAGGAACTAATAGAGATGAGTACATGTCAGTAATCGGTAGGGCTGAGTGAATGCGCTGGCCTCAGGGTAATGCGAACCTTCATTTTAGCGCCAGCTGGCGATAATAAGCCTAGGACAAAGGCTACGTAGATAAGCCGCGAAACAGAGACCAAACCGGCTGCAGGAGATTCCAAAATTAAGCGGGAAATGGACGTGATCTCCAAGGCGACACGAGAGATCGAAGTTGCTGTTGCTGGCGGCCAGGCACCGTCAGGTGAATTCTGTCGGGGTGTGATGTCGTGATTTAGCTGGATTCACTGGCGGTCTGTCAGGCGATAAGGGCGACCGAAACCGGCCATTACAACTGGTGGAGAACGCGGGTGGAGAATGGACGGGCTGCGAAGAGCGGTCGATGACGACCAGGAGAAACTACCTTGCGCAGGGGAAGGAAAAGGGGACTGGAAGCAGAAGAAGAACAGGAGACAGGGAAGGAAGAGAGCAAGATGGGAAAGGAAGCAGAGAGGGGATGGCCGACAACACGGAATGGAATGGAGTTGAGAGTTGCGCGTTGCGGCACCCCAAGCGGAGAGGATCACGTGGCGCGACGGCGGCCAGTGATATCAACCCCTGGCTTCACGGATCCAAGCGCGGCCACCAGTGGATTGATTACCAGAGTCGTCGAGACCAAGCAGCGTAGGTTCAACAAAGCCGACAGTCGGCAGGTGGGACAACACGCGCTCCGGACCTGGGGAGCAGACAATGGGCTGCGATCTGATGGTGTCTTTGTTGGAAAATGGTAAGGCAGATGAACGCTGGAAAAAGGAATAAATGGGATATAGTAACCATAGAAAACACCTATATACGTCCCAACGCCGGAGTATCCTAAGTCCAAAGTAAACCTGCGAACGTCCAAACAAGAAGCCAGCTTGGGTGAATGTTCACTACATGATCTTTGTAACCACATCTTCCTCGATCTATGGCAACAGAGACGTTAGCAGGCGATAAAGAACACAGCTATGTAGACTCGGAATCACGTCCAACAAAAAAATAGTAGAAGAGAATGAACCAGGTCGGCAAGACAATGTGAGGGCGACAAAGGGGAGGCAGAAGGTGATCATGCTCCGGCGAGGGACCATCCAAGAACAAAAGCTGGATGAACACAAGCATGTCCGGCAGTAGATATCACGATGGGCAAATGATATTTAACTATTCGAACGCAAATGACAAAGCCGATGATAATAAAACTGCCTGAGGTCCCATCCACCGACTGCCCACTTGTGTGTAGTGCGAAAGGACAAACAAGATGACTCACCTCCATATCTTCCAAGCTGTCCTGTTGACTGATACATCGGAGGACATTCTTCCTACTGCTTTCCTGCATTTCTCCAGCCAGTAACAGCTCATCCAAAATGAAATATGCCTTTTGAAAGTTGAAAATGATGTCCAGCTCGCAGACGTTGCCGTAGTACTTGTCCATTTGCTCCACAAACCGATGCACAATTTCGAGAGTGATCAACTCGTTGTCGGTGGAAGCGCAGCCGGCGATAAAAAAGAGGGATGCATAGCGTCGGTAAACAACTTTGCTGTCTAATAACGAGGAAGAGACGTCAGGAGATAGACTAGAGAGCTAGGCAGGTCGACCAAGACCGAGTAGGAAAGATGCTACCTTTATATTCAAGGAAATTGCACATGCGGGCCCGACGAGACAGGACAAGCTGGGTCACATCTTTGATGATCTTGGCCTTCTCTTTAGGAGAGAGGGTAGTGAACCACTTTGCAAGGCGCTGGGAAAGAAGAATTTGTTAGCAGAGTGGGACCTTTTGCGGAGCACTTTGTTCGGGTGGGTGACGAGACTGACCACTTTCCCCTGCCTCGACAACAGAATAAGGTAGCTGGAACGGGGGATGTCAGTTTAGTTCTTAAAACTGTAGACAGTGTGCAGAATCTCACTTGATGGCCATTATTTCTGGAGGGCGCAGTGTCTGTTGATGGAGAGGGATGTTTTGTGGGCGAGGACACGATGGGCGATGCGTCGAGTAGAGAAATTACTAGTAAATTACTTACAGCGGCCTGAAGGGGTTGGCCCCACTGATGCATCAAGAGCCGCCTACGAACGCCCACTGGCACAATAGACTGGAAAAGAACTCAGAGAACTTCCTTGTCATTGAAAATAAAATAATCAAGACTGTCTGGCACTTTTATCCCTGTAAAAAAGAAATTCTAGCAGTTCAGGTGCCGAGAGAAGGCGTCCTCTCTTGAGCGCCTGAGGAATCAGGCCCCGAGGAGGTCGAACTGCGCAGAATGAACCATGATAGATTCAAATATGAGAATCTTTGTTCAGGACCCATAGCGTATGCGTCCTGTCACTCACTTTGGCGACAAGCTATCCAGTCGATGCCGTTCTCGAGCACTGCCAACAACACCTTGGCCGTGTGCCTGGTAGACTATATTGAATTGAAACTCAGCGCTGAGCAACTCAAAAAATACAGGTGACCACAAAGCCCATTATACATGCACCTGCTTCGCAAAGCTATGAGCCCGCGCGCGGCCGTACTGTTCTGGGTTGGGAAAACAATGATTTTGGTCCTTCAGGCTAAAGTTCCCATATCATGAGCATGCCTGTGCTCGGACACCTGCCGCCATTGGACGAATAGCTAGGAGGGTTGTCCTTGTGCATTGATAAAGGAGTGGCGTAAGGCATTGCGGAGAAGGGGGGCCTGCATCTTGCCAGTGGCGACGACGTCCAGGCACCGTCGCTAGAATCGAGGCAGGCGAGAGAGCACTAGGGGAGCTATGGAGCCGGAGGGATCTTAAAAGCAGTTGCGTAGCAAGAGTCAACCTAGCCTATATGTGCAGGCGCAGTGAAGTAGGCGATTTCAGCTACAGCATACTCCGTATCATTGTGCCAATCTTGGAGGGTGCCTCTCGCAAGATCGCACAGAGCACCAGTCGTGGACCACGGGCCCATGCAGGGCGAAGATCTTCAGTGACCGCAGAGCGACTGTGTCGGGCCTTCATAATCAGTCCAACCACAGCGCACCACTTCCCAGTCGCAGCCCAATGGCCAGGAGGGTCACAGCTTGAGGCAGTTGAGTTCCATTGCCGGATGGTTGCGGAACCAAGATCTTGGGGCCAATGAATCACTTCGACAGCATGATGCCAGCAAAACAGGGATCGTGGAGAAGCAGCACATGAGGGGCTCTTCCCGTCCCTCACTCACTGACGACAAGACTGGAGGCGCTATTGGCCACCAACAGCTTCAGATCCGGCGACGGCAAATCATCGACTCTCAAGCTCTCTGACCCTCTTAACAAGCATTGGTCGCGGCCGTAGCATCTTCGCTGGACTTCGAAGTCTATTCCGTCTGGTGCCTTATCAGAAGAAGGTTAGCCGTCGCCCACGGTCCCATTCACGGTCACACCACAACAGCTGCCCCCGGCTTCTCCCTCGCTCTAATATTCTAATCGTCACCTTCTTCTGTCCAGACGCCTTTGGAGTGACTGACTATGACGTAGCAGATGCTTTCCCATCTCGTCATCGCCATGACGCCGACCTATTCCGCACATAAAGGCCATGCACGCCCTCCAGACATACAGTCGGATTACTTTTCCGATAGCTAGGATTTCTATATTCTAAACCGTTTAACCAATATACCAATTATTGAACAGCGGAAAGTGGCAGTCTTCATATCTCATCGCCCGTCTACAGCAGTACTCGGACCTGCTTGGTCACCTCAACTTCATTGTGTCCACCTCTAAACAGGGTATAAGCTGAACGACGACAACCAGAAAGAAAAACGAAAACAAAGGATCAATTAGATAACCATCAAGATGAAGAGGGGTGTTGCTTTTGGATTTCGAATCTGGGAGGTATGCTATGATAGTATTGTTCCGTTCGAAAAGAAAAGCAGTTCAAACTGGCCCAGCCTATCAATCGACTAACTAGTTATTGCCTGACATAGTTCCTATGGACGCTCGTACTTATGGCTCTCATCGGCAACGTTATCGCCATGGCCGACGCCGGTAACCCAGCGACAGTCAATTACGCGATGTTCTGTGCTGCGTTCTCCATGGTGTCGCTATTCTACCTGTTCCCAGCAACATGGAATACCGACTGGTCGTTGCATCCGATCATCATGATAATCCTGGACGTACTCAATGCCCTCTTCTTCCTATCGAGTGGTATTGCCTTGGCTGCCAGGTTGGAGTCCCACAGCTGTACTAACCATGTGAGGAATCCTCCCAATTCATTCGGAACACATTCAGCAATTGTATACAGAAGAAAATAGAGCTAACTGCCAATTATGGGTAAAAATAGAATTATCTCATACACAACGAAATCACAAACGGATCGAGGCGCCATCTGACGAAGCGTTGCCGTGAGGCGCAGGCCAGCGTCGCCTTCCTCTGGTTCTGCTGGTTCGGATACACCGTGTCCCTGGTCTTCTCGATTATCGCCGCCAGCAACTTCAGAGGAGTTAATCTACGGGGTCGTCGTGGTCGTACCGGCCAGCGCCCCGGAATGGCTCAAGTCTAGGTCTATGCTGCAGCTACAGGTTAGCTCCCTCGATGATTGGCGCCGAGAAAAAGAAGAGAGGGCGGACATCGATGTATATTGCGGTAGTTTCGGTGAGGATGCAATGCGTCCGATGAAAAGGAAATAAAAAAAAAGCAAGAAAAGTTGAAAATTGAGGAAGGGGGAGAACTGCTATATGGACGGACACCTTCCACAGTGGAAAGAGAAGGGCTGGCCATTTCCCCCTTCGCATTAATTTTGAAGGGCAAAAATCAGCCCACTATTCGTGTCTAACCATTCATAATTTTCTTAATCTAATATTGCGACTGGCCTGTCAAGATGGGAGTGCTGCTGGAGGAGCCCGGAGAAGATAATGGATGAAAGTCATCATTTCTTTCTTTCTCTTCAATTGAAAGCACTGTATGACTCCAATTAATATCCACCATTCAATAATTTCAATCAGAGCGCTACCTATGAAACGGGCCTCTGGACTGCCCCCGGGGGCAGGTCAGGCGGGGTGTCTGATATCGACTGGGCTACTAGGTATGAAACGTTTCTTGTTTTTCCTTATAAATTTCAAGTTTCCAGATCCTTTACGTGGATGTATGATTATTATGAAATTATCTTTTTGACTTCTATTGAAGTGGACTGCTAGCAACCTTAATCATACCCGAATTCCTTACCAGAGGATCGGAGATCTTTCTTTAGATATTCATTACGCTGACACGGTCATTCTGGATCCCGACCACAGCACGTAGAAAACCCAACGCCATTTACCTGCAGTATACCTCATTGGAATGGACTTTGCACGGATCCATACCTAGAAAAAAAAAACACAACGGAATTAGCAATGAGATACCACTAGCGGCGAATTCGTAACGAATATGGATAGGATATTCTTGCTCACCCTTGCGTACACTGTCTCCCAAGCGCCACGCTACCGCTCCGCAGATAACAGATCCTTGCCTGCTGGCACTCTAAGCTCGTGCAGTTCGGGCTCATCACGCTCGTCTTCCCCTGGAACGTATTCTGCAGGCTGACGAGCTCTGGATCAGTCTCCATACCCTCAGTAACGCGATGCCAGAAAGTCGCGTTCAGCGGTGCATTTTCGGGCCAGTTCGCGGCGGCCCCATACGTTTCGCGGGTGGAGTACTCGAATTCAAACGTCGGGCCGACGCTGGCTGCGTCAATTACCGAGAAGTCAGATACGTTGGCGAAAAACGTGTACGCTTCGTATATGTTGAAGTCGCCCGTGTCGACTTCGTAGAGGCGGAAGCCGCTGTTCAAGTTAGTCAGCGGGGTGATACTGGGCCCGATCCAAGCCGTCACTAAGGCTGTAGAGGCGTCTTGGACCGTGCCATTGTTGGCGTAGTAGACCGAGAATTCGTCCTCGTGCGTGTGGCCGAAAAAGATATTGGCGATGACGTGTGGGGAGTAGCGGTCCACAATCTGGTAGAAGAGGTCACTAGGGTTGGGGAGCGCGTTGGTTCCGTCCCAGCCGCTGGGGACGTGGCCAATAATCCAAACTCGTTCGCCGGCATCCTCGGCGCTTTGAAGTTCGGATATCATCCAGCGGAAGGTGCCAGAGTTGTCAGGGTTGATGGTGTTGATGAAATTAAGATAGTTCGACTTGTACCAGAAATCTAGGCTTGTAGTCAGTGTCATGTAGCATCTACTATGCGCATGGTAGGTAATTCACCACGAACCCGAGTTGAATGCAATAATGCGCAGACCGTAATGAGTCTTTACAGAGTAGCCACCATAATGTGTGCGTGCCTCTGCTGCCGTCTGAGGTGTGATCCAACCCTCATGCAGCCAGAGTCCTGAGATGTGATCATAATTCCAGCCCTGCTGGCCCCCCAGCCGTCCCGGCAGGCTGTGCGGCGAGTCGATGTTAGACGGGGTGGTGTCATGATTTCCCAATGCCGCAAAGACAGGGCCCGTCAAGAACTCCTTGAGCATCCCATATATGCTGGTCTCCGTGTATTCGGTGTAGGCCTGGGACAGTTCTGACTCAGGGTCGTGTGACACAAGATCCCCCGTGTATATTGTCCACGCAAGCGAATCACTGTCCTTCCCTGTGCCAGTTAAAGGGCCAATTGCTTGGAGTGCCGCGAGACCCAGATCGTATGGGGTATCGCACTTAAACCACCCATAAGCAGGCGCAGGGAGAAGGGCCTGGGCCGCCGAAGCAGAATTATGCGCGTCTGAACGACAACATAGGCTGGAAGAGCAATTGGCCTCCGAGTTCACAGAGTACCGTGGGTCGAGGTGGAAATCAGAAAGATGCAACACTTTGACTCGCTTCCCACTGGCCTTGGGGACCTGCACATTCCGAGGCTTGGGCTTGGGGAAGAGACGCGTCGTGTGCAGTGAAACTGTCGTGGGCTCACTACAAAAGCTCTTGCTTAGGGACCAGCAAATATAGTCACCATCCATACCTTGGACGTCTGCATAGGCGAGTACCTGAGTCCAGATATCTCCGAAGGTCGCCGCATCGAAATCTTCTTCACAGGTTTTGTTAGAGTGGAGTTGGAAGGACTTGCACAGGGAGACCATGCCATCCGGAACAAGCGTGGGAGCACTTAATGCAGCCGGTTTGGCTGCAACTAGGGCATTCTTGCATTTGGTGCAGCTGCTGTCCGTGTCGTTGCGGCTTATTATATTGGCGACACGCGATACTATGGTCTGAACCAATGATCGTTGCTGACTTTCTGTCAGATCAACGATCGGCTGAGGGAAGAAGACTGGGTCATCGTCCTCATTTGGAATGTTGTCGGGATCCGTCAAATTGTACGGGAACGTGACATTCAAAACGGGATCATAAATGATCGGCTGGGGCTCCTGTGTTGGCTGTGCAGGTAGATAATAGTAAGATCTGACAGAGAATTAGCCAGCTCTCCCACCAGCGTCCGGGAATGGGGAGTGCATACGAGAAAGCCGATGTCGGGAATCCAGCTGGAGCCACAAACGACGACGCTCCAGGAAGAGAGGAAGCCGCATAGACCTTGGTCAGAAGTGAACTGAGGCCTACAAGGGTGTGGTGTAGCTTCATGGTGTGAGTTGGGGATCCCACACGAGTTCAAGACGCAGTAGCACTATAGCACGAAAGCATAACTTATGGGCGACGATCTAGTTCTCCCTGTCCCAGTTCAAGGAAGGGGGAGGCAGGAGATAAGAAGCTCGTGGGACATCACGCCCCTGGCTGATCTTCGACGCCCGCGGGAATCAACCATACCTATCCTTCGAACTATCAGGTATGACATGCGTCATGTATAGGCTGAGCCTGGAGGCTTCAAGGGTATCATCGACGGCACGTGCCGACGATCTCTCCCGTCAGTGGGTGCACTTTAGGTTGCATCCAACGCGTAGAGCGCGCGAGACAGCAAACACGGCGAGCGGCAGACTGCCGCAAAAGCCTCGATTCGGTGAGGAAAACCCGTTAGTTCCAAGGGTTGTGAGAACTAGTACCTTAAACGTTAAGCTACGGGCATTGTACAGCGCTATGGTACCGCTTGCTTATCTGGTCTTGGCCGCGATTGATAGAGCTGAAAAGAATAACCTCTGCAAGGCATAGAGTGCTCTACACCCGCCACGATTGGTAACGTGCATGTTAAATTGAGAGAGCACTGAAGGGGAGAATTGCTGCAGATCACTGATTATCGTCACGTAAGTTGCAGAATTGTGGGGAGTTGCCGACTTCGGTCATTACCGAGCTAGGGGTTGAGACTATCACATCCTCAGGAATCCAGGCAGGCGTACTTTGGGGAGGCACTGCTTCATTGCAGCTTCATTGCACTTCATCCGAAGGATGGAACTATTACGGACAAACAGTTGACTTCCCGAAGCGACCGGGTACATCTGATGGTGGGTATTGCATTTACTCGCCCAAATGGGCACTTTCACAGTGCCTGACCGAACCACCCCGCTTTCTTATCCACGGTTCGTCCAGCAAGAATGACTCGTACAGTTGTGCAGAATCTGTACACTATTACAGAAAAGTGGGTGGTAAGGAGCCGCCTGACCGACCAGATCATGGCCGTACAATGTCAACGATCACACCGTAATTAATACACTGGCATTCTTATACCAGGTCAGCAGCGGATTTTCGCCGTTCCTCGTCTCCGTGTCCTCGATATATGCCCACCGGCGCATAAAATCTTCGTGGCTCATGGCCTGGGTGAGCTTTCCCGTGACGGCGCGATATACATCCTCGACGACATCGAAGTCCGTCGGGAAGAAAATGTCGAAGTACCCTTGATGGACCTGAGTGCATACGTATCGTCGTCAGCAAGAGAAATATGTACTCATTGAGAGAGGAGACCGCAAAGCGGAAACACAAGCCAGGGTCTACGTCTACGTCTAGATCAGGGGGTTTTTGGTTAATACGTACAAAAGGTGTGGAGACAGGGACGGTCCGTCGCTTGTACCGCGTCTGGACCACAGGAGCGTTCAAGCCCGGAACCGCGTCGGGCAGGATACTAAAGTCACTTGCTATGAGTCGGTGCCCGGGGAAATAATTGTAAAGGATCTCGAAGAACTGCATAAGACGCGTAGGTATGTATTCCGGCAAGGTGGTATCGTTACGGAACGGGACGGAATTTCGCAATCCGCGCAGCAACTTCGAGCCCAATGGAGTCGGAAACGGTCGCTGTGCTGCAGCCTGGCGAACTCGGAGGAAACGGGAGGCCAGTGGGTCTAGGCGAGTACTGTAGAATTCATGGAACTCGCCATCGGCATCGATGAGGACGCCTCCCTGCTGGGGAAGCTCGGTCTTGTAGTCGTACCGGATGGCGTCGTGGGCAAAATTATCAATTACCTCAAGTGCGAGGAAGAAACACGGTGAGTGGACGTAGGTATCCCAGTCAAAGATCGAACGGTTGATTATTTCAACGCGGTTGAGGTGTCCTTTGGCGTTGAGTGAGTCCTTTAGGTTATTCAATTGAAGGTTTGCCAGAGAAGGCGAAATTTCAATGATCTTGAACTTTGTCCGCTGATATACTTCATGGTCTGTGTCTCGTATGAAGTCTAGTATATTAAGCATCATCGTCCCGTTCCCTGCTCCCATTTCATATATGATCAGGTCGTGGTACGGATAGAGGGTCAACTTATAGTTCGAGACGAGGTAGCGCGCAATCGTCTCTCCGTAGTATGGTCGAAAGAGTTCTGTGGGGGTATGCCACAATTGACGCGCCACGTCTGGCCGTACTTCATCTAGCCGGTCCTCAAATTCTGTATATCGTTCGCCCAAGAGTCGATGAAAGGCAGGGCCATCGCTTATGTTGTTGAAGTCAAACGGTTCGCCGGGACTGAAAATGGTCGCGTGCTTTGAGAAATAGCCATAATGTGGGTTATACAAACTATCTGAAGAAGGCATCAGCGGCAAGAAGTAGTGGGCATCAAAGATGCAGAAGAAGATGAGCAATCACTCATACCGTCAATAAACTCCCTCGTCATCATCTTAACTTGCCGTGGCCGTTCGCGGCGACTTCGCAAGTCTCTTGCTGTCACTAGAGGATAGGTCCTGAATTCCTCGCTGATATCCCGAGGATAGTCTCCTCGCCTGTTCCAGGTCATCCCATCATCGGAGCTTTTGCGTTTAGCGGCTGTCCGCCGAGTGAGAAAGGAGCGACATTGTGGTCGGGAGGCGCTTGACACGCGGATAGACTGCGGTCGGTGAGGAGGCAGTGACCAGACTGATCGAAAAGACCGACAAGGTGGATGGCGGAAAAGCTGTCGAAACAGCTGATTGAGGACTGGAGAATCCATTGACAAAATGGGGACGGTTGAGAAGAGCGCAAAGGAGAGTGACGGTGGACAAGGTTCAAGTTCCGGGGTTTTTAAGCGGGCTCGTCAGTGGAAGCGGGAGCGGTCCGGGCTTCTCTTTTTTGCTCGACATCTACTAATTACTGATATTCTATCTACGTCTTCCTTCTCGCTCTGCTTCAACATTGGCAATGAAGAGCTTAGCATGGATTCCCGTTCTCGTATGTACATAGGAGCTGCCTTTGTTGCTGGTGTACTCCTCACTCTGGGAATCAGAGATCTCTATCCCGCATTGAGAGATGGTCTCCGAAGATCGCGAAACAAGACGCTTCGATCTCCCAAGGAAAACAGGGATAAATCAATTACTCCTTCGGACACACTTGTGGCTCGCTCAGGACCACCAGCAATTGTTGATGGCATCGAAGGTTGCATAGGGAATACTCCATTGCTGAAGATCAAGTCACTCTCGGAGGCGACAGGATGCGAAATCTTGGCGAAGGCAGAAGTATGTCTGCTCCACCTTTCATGAATGGTACTTTATCTGGATTCCTAACATATGTCATAGTTTCTAAATGGCGCCGGTCAAAGCTCCAAAGACCGGGTGGCCCTGAGTATGATCCAGATGGTACGAATTGTCCATAACCATGCAGCGGTTTGATACTCCCATTTTGAAGCTGATCTTGTTCTGAATTGATTGTCCAGGCTGAGCAAGAAGGTATTTTGACTCCCGGCTCTGGAGATACGATCTACGAGGGCACATCTGGCTCTACAGGTATCTCTTTAGCTACACTGGCGAGAGCAAAAGGATACCTCGCACACATGTTCGTACCCCGTTGCATTGCCCAAATGTTCCGTTTCTCACACAGCTGACGAATCACAAGCTGCATGCCATCCGATCAAGCCATCGAAAAGTCCAATCTTCTTCTCAAGCTCGGTGCGATTGTGGATCGTGTTCCTCCTGCGCCTATCGTTGAGAAGGACAACTTCGTCAATCGTGCTCGGGCTCTTGCCCAAGCTCATACAGCGTCCTCGCAGGATCCTTCAACAAGCTCTGAATTGTCGAAGTCGCGAACCCTACGTGGCAGGGGCTTCTTTGCCGATCAATTTGAGAATGTGGCGAATTGGAAGGCACACTTCTACACTACTGGCCCCGAAATCTACGCTCAGTGCGATGGGAAGCTTGATGCTTTCGTTGCAGGTGCTGGAACTGGAGGCACGATTTCTGGCATTGCCCTCTTTCTAAAGCCCAAAATCCCAAATCTGACTGTAGTTCTTGCCGATCCCCAAGGGAGTGGACTCTATAACCGGGTCAAATACGGTGTTATGTTTGACTTGAAAGAGAAGGAAGGCACACGGAGGCGCAGGCAGGTGGACACTATCGTTGAAGGAATCGGCATTAATCGCGTCACTGCAAATTTCGACGTGGGCAAGGAGTTGGTCGATGATGCCGTCAGAGTGACGGACGTACAGGCCCTGGCTATGGCTAGGTGGCTAGTAGAGAAAGATGGTATCTTCATCGGCAGCAGCAGCGCAGTAAATTGTAAGTCAGCTTATATTCCAAAAACTGCACAAACAGCCTGGCTGATTGAGTATGTCAAGGCTTTGCGGCTGTTAAGACAGCAATGAAGCTGGGTCCAGGCCATAGGATCGTTACGATTCTGTCGGACTCTGGTTCCAGGCATTTGTCACGATTTTGGGCTCGAGCCGGCGATGTTGGTGGTGCGACAGATACTAAACTCGAAGACGTCCTTAATGCGAAAGATAACGAATAGATCGCTACCTTGTTTCAGAATGCGACAGCGTTCGAAAGACGGCGTCTTTACTCCAACGGCTATAATCTGCCAACTCAGCTATGAACATAGTCCTGGATAGAGACACTGTCCCCGCAGTGACTGTATTATAGTATGGTTTTGGGATTCGAATTGGCTACAATCTCGACCACCATTGCTGGTGCCTCTTGCTCCTCTATCGATCGCGTCCCCGTGAGATGTTCAACCACTGACGGCGAACTCTACGCACCTTCTAGTGATCCTGAGTCGCGTTGCTGCTGGAGTCTAACTGTCATTGCCTCTGGAAGCGATCTATGCTGGAGGGGGTGACAATCTTCTAGGAGCTGACAAGATCGGCCATGTCTCAGATAACAGTCGTATTGACTGCGCAAGGAGGCGAGAACAGTCACACCGTGCTAACAGTCTAATATCGGAAAAGTATAAGTACGATGGAGAACTATTCTATTCCTCTATATGCAGAATAGGCCAGGAGATAGATAGAGGATGATGCCTCGAAAACTTCGCTGCCGATAGTGGGCAGTTCATTGATCGGACTTTTTATCATTGGCAGTCTCCTCATTAGTCACGATCTCAGTATCTATGTCGCCCTCCGTCTCCCATGTAGTAGGATCGCTAGAAATGTCTGTCCAATCTTCTTTGCTAAAAGGTCCTGGTTTGTCATTCGAATCAGGTTCGGCATTCCCTTCATTATAATGCAGGCGGTCCGGTTCTGCCTCTGATTCATCAATCGGTTCTTTCGTAGTGGATGCGTCCTGCTCAGCAAATGTTTGGTTCTCGTTCTTCTGGTTACAGCTCCCAGAGCCATCTCGCACCCAGAGACGAAGCAGCTCGAATTCAATCTCTGCACGCCTGCGGCCAGGCAACTGACTCCGGATGGCAGACCAGGAAAGACATCGTTGGTCCTTCAAGATATCCAGTTTCGCTCGTTCATCCTGTGACCAGGCCTTGGAAAGGCGAGGTGGGTTAGCCAGTCGGTCACTCCAATGCACTTTATTCCAGTGAATTACACCACGTAAAGATTTCCCAGGTAAAAGATTGAGAAATTCTTTGTATCGCTTTCCCTGGACATGTCTCATGTTGACTATTAACCTTGCTTCATCGGGCATCACCTCGGAGCGCTCATTACGTCCAGGTGAAGAACGCTGATCCATGGCGAGATCATGGCTAGATTCGAGCGTTGATTTATCGGGCCCAGAAAGTGGTCGATCTGTAACTGCAGACTGGGGCATCAAATTCGTGTTATTCATCGAGGCTAGCTGTTGACGGACTTTGGCGAAGTTATGGCAATTGTTTGCTTCGTCGGACGCCAGAACGGATTTTAGGTGCAAGAAGTAGTCACGCTGAGCCAAGGACACCCTACAATAGCTGCAATAGTATAAGTCTCTGGGCCCAGAGCGTTTATCGCCGTCATGGGAAGGCTTCTTTGGCGTTGGAGAGTCTTCTTGCAAGGGATCATCGGACTCGCTTCCATCGGGCGGTTCGGCAAATTTCCAATCCTTTACGGCAGGGCTGGAGTAAATCATCTGCCCCTGGCCAGAGTTCCCAGCTCTCTTCTTGCGTTTATTGGGAGTGTTCGTGTGCCTCCGACGCGCTTGGGGAAGCGCCCACAGAGAGCCAGCTCCAGGTGGAGACACAGAACGTACCGCGTTCGAAATATGCTTCGGTTTGCTAAACCGCCTCGTCGAAATCGGAGTTAAGAACCCTTCGGGGAGGTCAGGAACGCTCCATGCTTTGTCTGCTGACCCGCGAATATCTCGAAAAGACACATCCCACCCTTCAAAACTAGTAGAAGTCTCTCCCTGTGCAGCAGCACGATCGTTTGTACTCGAAACACGTTCCACAACATTTTGTGCGTCTCTGCCAACGCTTAAAGCATTGCCGAGCAGGGAATCGACGCTAGAATTGTCGTCGTCGTTGGCGTCGGCGTCGTAGGTATTACCCCCGGGTTCGTCTCCCCTTTGCCTCCATGGCATTTGCCTTGCAGCGGATGCAGGAACGGCAGAGGAATATCCAGGACCCAACGTAACCGGCATCATTGGCTGATTTCTCCCGTTGCTAGGCGAATTAATTAGTCTTTCGCCGTTCATCTCATGATGTTCGTTTTCGTCCGAGACACTGGCTGGCACTTCACCGTCTGACGATGTAGACATGTCCGAAGCGAAAGACCACGGGGCTATATTGCCAGGATCACATTCCCCCTGCATATTCGAAATGTGGCCGTTATTCACCACGATCTTCCCGGTGCTGAGATCAATCTCGTCCCCGACATCCGTAAAATCCTTCCCGTATTTCTCGAAAATACCCTCGAAAATAGACTTTAGTCGGGAGTCATTCTGAGCACGCGCTCTTAGAAGATCTGCATCGTCCGGGTTGTCTCCCGGGTCTGGGGCGATGGAAAGGCGAAGCCGTCTAGTTGGTCCCTCCATTGTCACTAGACTGAGGCCCGTTGGGGAGAAGGACCAGTGGGTGCACGATGTGGGCTCAGACAATGAAGACTTGATAAAAGAATGCAAGAGATTTCGGATGCTGCATGATGAAATCCTTCCAAGGATAGGTTATGTAAACTATTGGCGCTTTGTATTAATTGGGGATGGCAGGTTCAGATGCTGAGAGACATTATGGGAGCCAGCGTGTAGAGCTCCGCAGTAGAGAAGGTTGGGCTAGGCAGGGTCGCATATAGACTCCAAATATTGTCTGTTTTATGCGAGTAATTGTTAGAGACAGTCTGTTGTGATCGATAGTGCTTTGTGCTCTTTCGAAACGAAGCTCTCCGACCGGTTTAGAATTATCACGAGAGCTAGGCACGAGCACATGCATGACGTCCGGACAGCTTATCCGAACCGGCAACTTGCTTCTTACAGCAACCTCCCTTCGAACGCGCCATCTATGTCGGATTACCCTTTCCTTCATCCGTTTGTCAACCTACACGATGAATGAGGAAAGATTCGGTCTTCGAAATGTATTGTCAGAAGTGTCGCACGCCTTTGAAATTGGACGGCTCTCTCGAGTCTCTCAATCCAGCCGCCTTCGACTTACTCGCAGGTAAGGTCAACCGAAATCATGCCTATCACGCCATCTATTGTGTGTAGTAGCATTATTTACTTATAGCACGAAATAGGGTCTACAGGTAGAACACTCCCAGAGCCCGGATCAACCCGACTACCTTATCCGCAAGAACGACGCGAACTCTATGACCGAGCCTCAAAGCAATCTGCGTCTCCAATCCACAGGAGAACCATCCCTCCGCCTATTCATGGAAGTGGAAACTCGGCCAGCACTCCCAAGGTGCCACGAGCAGATAGTGGGAACATGTCCTTTGTCATGCTCACAGAGTCCCAGGTTGTGCCACCACACTCAGCTTCCGGCGTCAACGGTGACAACCTGCCAGCGCCCAAGGGGATACGTTCGACCCCTGCTCAAAATTTAGAAGAAGGGCAGTTCTCCGATCAGGTCGAACGAACGATGCGACTGTTCGAAATTATTTCCTCGCGTTCTGACATTGATTATCCTGTGTGTGCGGAGTGTACGGATATGCTGCTAGAGGGCCTGCAGAAGCGATTCGTTGCGACCTCAAAGGAGCGAGATGCATATGTTTCATTTCTGAAGGACCTCAACAATTCAATCCCAACAGACGAGGAGCTTGAAGCGGCCCAGAAATCGCTGAAGGAGACGATTGAGGCAGAGGACGCTGCAATGGCGGAACTCATTGCTTTGGAGAAGGAGAAGACGACTGTAGATGAAGAAATTGCTGCTTTAGAAGAAGAATCGCGACAGCTGGATCTGGAAGAGCAAAAGTTCTGGCGAGATCGCAATGCGTTTGCTCTAACGCTTGCGGAATTTCAGAACGAGCGCGATGCTTTGAATATGCGGTACGACCATGACTCGCACCAGCTCGAGCGGCTCCAAAGGACCAACGTTTACAACGACGCATTCTGCATCGGACACGATGGATACTTTGGAACGATCAACGGATTACGACTTGGTCGCCTAGCAAATCCGTCCGTGGAGTGGCCCGAGATTAATGCTGCCTGGGGTCAGACAGCGCTACTTCTTTCGACTATCGCTGACAAACTAGGATTTGAATTTCGAGGATATCGGGTGAAGCCATTGGGCTCAATGTCAAGGATCGAAAAGATCGAGTATCCTCAGCAATCGTCGTCCGATTCGACAGTAGGCGGCGGTGGCCAGAGGCAGGCGCCCAAAGTCACCACCTTTGACCTGTTCTCCTCCGGAGATTTACCACTCAATCTGCCGTGGCTTCACCGCCGATTCGATGCAGGCATGGTGGCTTTTCTTGAATGTCTACGCCAGCTAGGAGAATTCGTGGCGTCAACACCGGCACCCGTATCTTCTCAGCAACGGCGAGACCATCACGGAGCGACTGCTGGGGGACTGAAGCTCCCGTACGAGATCAAACGAGATAAGATACATGATGCCAGTATCAAGCTCGGCTTTAACCAGAATGATGAAACCTGGACGCGGGCCTGCAAGTACACATTGACCTGTTGTAAGTACCTTTTGGCGCATGCAAGCAACGCAGCGGGAGCTGGTTCCGGTAGCTCTGCCACTGCATCACCTGCAACGGAACAGTCAAAGGCGGCAGCAGGCACTCTGCCGAGAAGATAGACATAGAATCACAGAATCCAGGGGTATCAACGTACTAGGATTGCGTATGACCACTGTATTGTGGAGTCGCCACTGGATATAGAATTTCCGGCAACGGCATTCAGACAGGCTCAGCAGGATTGGGGAGTACTTTCAGATTCACAGTTGCTTGCAGCTTTGTGATACATATTTGCCATTATTGTTCTCCCCTCTCCCAAGGAACTATGATTTCTGTTATGACAAGGCGCGCATTTCATGACCGATATTTCTCTGTGCAGAGCTCCTTTTACGAAAAGTGGAATCGATCAACCGGACAGGGGATGTTCAGCTCGGTACGCTTACTTGGCGCCTGGGATGATTTGGCAAATTTTTCATTGTTCGGGATTTTTGCGAGTGGCCAACTCCTGTTTTACCAATCTGCGCATTTATCAAGAGGATGCGGGTGCCCATAACAAGCAAGGCGGACAGGGCGCATCAGAAAGGCGACTGAGGTGCAGCCACGTCGGGATGGGTCCATTGTGTCGGGTTCTGGAACACGATCCTATTCATCAAGAGTGAGGTGTTCCAGGTCGCCATTCCGTCCGGCGCGCATGGGAGCTCTTATTCAAGGTTACAACCGCCCTACTATTCTGAGTCGGATGTCCGGACGGAACACACATCATTCACGTTTCATCTACGGTGCACTTGCCTCTTTTTTTTTTGTTTTGAAGCTGTGTGTTAAGAGGGCCCAAGTTGGTAGACAGCAGAGCCCTGCCTAGATCGGTAATGAGCACGATGGCCCGGGCGTGCGCTGGGTGTCGTTCTGTTTCCGGGCGCACTTCACTGGTCGAGACCAAGAGCTGTCATGGGTAGATCAGGTCTCCGAATCGCCCGGTGACAAGAATTTGCATAAACGTTCGACGATCGCTCCCGGCCGGGGTTGTTATCCTTGAATCACCCGACAAGGAACGCCTTTTCTCTGGAAATTACGCCGGGGGGAGCCGACGGAAATGCATTCGACTGTATTGGGGAGTCTGTGCTGGGAAGTAGGCGTCGGGGATTCAACGTGAAGTGCTCAATCAGAATGGCTCGGACCGCAACATGCTTCGAGGCCCCCATGCGGAGCCTGGAAAGATCGAAGTCTGCAGTAAATAATAATAATCCTCCGTACCACAAGTTCTGGCGGACAGTAACACCGGTTGTGCAGCAATCGATACAAATCAAAGTAGCACCCAGGACCCTGCTTACTCCACTAGTCATCTTTCTCGATGGAACGCAGCGACACGAGGCATTGTTCAGAACAGCGCGGTAGCCGTAAAAGGAAAATGTTGGATCTTTCTCCAGTTCCCTTTCCCCAGGCTCTACGTCTTATTTCTGCTTCGTGCAGATCAGCGTGCAGCTTGCACCTTGCAGAAAAGCAGCGCGCGCGTCAGCCCTGCGTTTCTCAGCGCAGCCAGTTTCTTCTATTCAACGGGTGCAGGTTCGCTATGCGCCAAGTTTCCTGATCCGGGCTGGATTGAAGCCGTTAGTCTGCTCGTTATTTTTATTTATTTATTTTTTATTTTATTTTATTTTATTTTATTTATTTTTTTGGCAGGTATGCATTGGGCCTTAGCTAGCCCGGATTGCATTGACACATCATGCCTACGGAGCAACTTTTAATTAATTTTTTTTAGGCTTTCCGCTACCTTAATCACTGGGGCTAGAATGGGACTGATCAACGGCCGGCGAGCCTTGGGGCGCGCTCGGACAGGACAGGATAGGCGAGCATCGCGAGGGCCAGGCCCAGGACGGGACCAGAGGGAAGGATAAGACGACATTAGAAGAGCCACTATTGTCAGACGACCCGCTCCAGCATTCGAGAATTTCACGAGCGCCATGGTTCGTCCGAGTACTAGTACCTCAAAGTTATGGGGGCGGATCGGGGAGGAAGGAGAAGAGGGAAACAAAAGGGGAAGGTGCCGTCGTGGGTAATGATTGAATGGTTAACCGGATGCCAGATTGCTCTTGTCGCTCGTGTTGGAGCGCTGTACAGCATCTTTTTGTGGCGGTAGCGAGAGCATCAATGGTGCACCTGCATGATTAGCGTGCTGCAAGTTTGCGGTGCTCAGATTGGTCGCTCCCTTATTCGTCTTACCCCCTTCCTGCGAACCGCGCGAAGCGGCGATGGGCATGGGTGCGTCCGCTTGGGCCTTTGGACCAACATCGCCACGATGACGACGACGATGATGATGAAGAAGAAGAAGAAGAAGGTTGGTTGGAAGATACTAGGGAAGGGTTACAAGCTCAGTGTCGAGCGTTTCACGATTTTCGCGCCAGAAAAAAAAAAAAAAAAAAAAAAAAAAAAAGAGGCTACTGATAGTGCGCGCCGTGGCCCCCCCCAAACACCCTGTGACAGATGCTGATTATGCATGAATCCCCACCTGTTTCTCCTCCCAGTGAGAAAGTATGCGAATCGGAGGCGACAAGGTGGGAAGGTCAAGAAGTTGGCTAGACTTGTCAGCGGGAGCATCGACGTGCAAGGCGAGCAAAGACTAGCCGGACCTAGGCGACCTAGTAGACCTGGCAGACCTGGCAGACCTGGCAGAAGGAAGCAGACGGTCCGTTCCTCATTGCTCGAGTGGGTCGCAAGGGAGTGCAAATAAAAAAGGACGCGGACGGGTGGGACCCGGGGCGGCCACTAGCTGCGCCAAGGCAAGAAGAGGCGGATAATTAAGAAGCGTCGCAGGCAAAAGAGCCAAAAAGACAAAGGACCTTTTTAAAAAGGCTATTGCGCGTGGAAGTGGTTAGTGGGGGGAGCTTTGACGTGGCCGAAAATACCAGGGTGAGACGCACCAAAGTACGGTACGGGCGATATTTCTCCGGGCGCACAAGGAGCGCAGCCTAGGGGCACTCTAGGCACTCTAGGCACTCGAGGTACCCTAAGGTCGACCGACCACCGCCGTCCAACTCACGGCGCCGGAAGTGATAGGCGCGGGGAACCAGGGGCGACCACTCCGGACACAGACAGAGCGCTGAGGGACGAACGAGACGAACGAGACGAACGAGACGAATGTGACGGTGCAGCAGCCACTCGCTAGCTGCAGGCCAACTGGGCCGGCTTGGCTCTTTCGCGCATCCGGGGCCGTGACGCTCGTTCTAGCGACACGCAAATCAGTTGCCTGATCTTCGCGCTCCTGATGGATCCCCCCCCCAAGCCGGGGAGTGCACAGACCGCAACCCGCGACCCGCGAGCCCGCAAGAGCAAGCAGAGAATATTAATAAAAAATGGTCTTAAATGCAGAGGGGGAGGGAGAAAAAGGTACCGGAGGGCGACAAGGCCTGGAGAAAAACGCACCTGGCTCCTCGTCGTAAGTACGGTCACAGTGAACATCTCCAACTGGACGTCTGTTTTATTATTATTGTTTTTCTTTTTTCTTTTCCCTTAAAAAAAGAATAAATTTTATTATTATCCCTGCTTCTAATTATATGCCCGCAGGTTATAAGAGCAAAAGGACCCTTCTCGCTCGGCCATTATTAATGTTGGCAAGTCCGAGACATGCTACATCTTTGCCTGTCCTTCTGCTCAGCGTATGAAGCTGATCAAAAAGCCCGGGAGCTTGCGGCGGTGAATCGATTGGTGCTGTGATCCAGTCTCAATCCTGTCCGCTCAAAACGACTACTTAGCTCTTCCTCCTCTTTTTCATCATGGAGGGCTCCCTGCCTCCTTCATCGTCCGTATCGGTGTCGTCCTCATCGCCATCAGCCGTTTTCCGTCCCCGCAGATCTGACGATTGGCATGAATTCCGCTCGACAATCGAAAACCTCTACCGGAATGACCAGCTGAAACTGAGAGACGTCAAGAACTACATGGAGAAAAACTATAATTTCATCGCCTCGTAATTCATTCCCAATTTCCTTGCCTGTCACTTTATTTTCTCTCTTTCTCTCTCTCTCTCTCTCTCGCCACCTTTTTCCTCTCCACCTTTCCATTTGCTTGTTTGGTTCACTAGCCTCGTTCTTTGCTTTTTTGCTCCGGTTGTTCCCCATTCCCGTGAGGAGGAACGAGACTGGCTCATAAGGCTCTGGTCGATCTGCTTCTGTCCTCTCTTTCCTTGTCTTCTTTTTCTTGTTCTTCTTATTCTTCTTCTCCTCTTTCTTTCCCTTCCTTTTTTTTTATTTTTCTTTTGTCTCCCTCACACCCAGAGTAGATGCAAATCTCCTTTTGTCTAACAATCAACGCAGAGAAAAACAGTACAAAGACCGCCTAGCAGCGTGGCACGTTCGGAAAAATATCAAAGCCAAAGAAGTGCATTTCATGATCCGTAAACAGCAAAAGCGCGCTGCAAGGGGCAAGAACACAGCATTTCGAGTCGGCGGCCAGGAAGTTGACTCGAAACGAATAGCACGGTTTGTCCGTCGGTACAGTTCTAGCTGGGAGAACGAAGAAGACCAGTCGACCGACCAAGAACCAAGTAAGCAGGTCGATATTAACTCTTAACCTACATCCATCCATACATCCATACATACGTACAAACAATCTGAGAAGAACTTCCTCCAAGCTAACGGCGGAAAACAGAAACACCATCCGATATGAGTTGCTACACGCCCGAGCCAGAGGATCAGCGTCCAGCGCTAGGGAGCGACAGCTCCACGACGACGCCAATACAGTTACATCCGGGTAAGTGGCCATGATAAACGTGGCAGCGAAAGCCTCAACAATAAATAATACTAAGTACGGACCTAGATGACAAGTTCGACAGCGTGCCAGATTCGGAGCCGGATCAGGACGCCGACGAGGGCGACGGAGGCTACAGCCACAGCAGCGTCAGCGGCAAGGCCAAAGCCAAGGGTAAGGGCAAGGGAGACAGCGGCCCCTCTCACTCTTCGAAGGGCGTTCAGACGAGCTCGTCGTCCTCGTTAGAACGACATCCACCGAAGGTGGAGAGCATCAAACAGGAAGAAGAGCAGCAGCAGCAGCAGCAGCAGCCAGAGCTTACATGGCAAGACTTCGCAGACTACCAGGAACGAATGGCGATACTGCATAAGCAGATGCAGGAGTCGATGAGTCCCTATTTAGATCCTAGTACAGCGGACGACGAGTCAGTAGGCTGCCTGTTGAACGACCGCTCTTCTCGATTGTGGTGACGAGTGACACGGAAAAGTTTTTGTGATTTGGCTTGCTGGGCTCTCATACCATTCTGGCTATTTTTCAAGCTTGGGTTTGGGGGGGGGGGGGGGCTGCGCTCTGTTCTTCCCTTGTGTTCAGTTCCGCGCGATTGTCGATCGATTTATTCTACGCGACTGGAAAACGGTCTTTTGCTGACCTGGTTCTTTTTTTTTTCCTTTGCGTCAATAGCGGAAGATAGCATGAATATCCAACTCAAGGATATCACCGTCACTGCTCGCGACGGTCGTGTGTCGCATCTCGATCAGGTCTACATCCGGGGGAGCCATGTGAGATTTTTCATTGTACCGGACATGTTGAGGTATGTTGATACAGGACAGATCTACATTGGATTCTTTTACCCTACTTTCCAGTTTTCGTTTTTTTTTTTTTTAAAAAAAAATCTCGCCACCCACGTATATGATTTTCTGACCATTGTTCTCTCTATAACCAGGAACGCCCCCATGTTCCGCACAAGGGGCCAGCGCGGACGCGGTGTTGGTTTGGCTCGTGGTAAAGCGACGGTCCAGAGAGCTCGGGGACAGAGGAGGGGATGAGTTTGTTTAAGTTGCGTCTTGTCTGGGTGGTTGGCGTTTTTTTGCTTGACGTGTTCCTCCTTTTCTTTTATGGTTGAAATGAAAGATGATCCCAGACGTGGTCCGATGCCGAAGGTACTTCCTGAAGATACTCTCTATCGTCTGTCAAATACCCTGCGGCCTTACCTGTTCTCCTAGATGTGCTATTCTATCTGCTATTCGCGAGGAGCAGGTCGATTGAATATGGGGGATATCAAACCTGATGCACCGCTCACAGCGCTCCGCGGAGGCAAGGATTTGACCCAACGGGGATAAAATTGGAGATCCAGAGTCGCAGTGATTACGGAATTATTCTCTTTTATTTGAAAGACGGATGGATGCAGATTCATAAAGAGCTGTGAAATGAGCCTAAAATGGACGGAATTTGTGGGTTCAGTAGATTTAAATTGTCTTCGTCATCTTCGTCTAAGCAGCAGACCCTCCGCAAACGCCGAACAAACTCACATCCGCGGTCCAAGAATTGCAGTTTCCTTCGGCGCGAATTTCTCCTGATCACTTCCTGTATTCGATAGATCTGTAGCTTGTGCTGGCCTCAAGCTGAGTCCAAATCAACGAGGCTGACCTATCCCTGAGAGACAGTATCGTTAATACCCCGCCACAACCTCCAAAATGAGCGCATCATCAACTCAACCGCAATCTACAGCACAGAACGTCTCCAATCCACGACGTCTCCTCATTCTATCTCCCGATTCGCATTCGCTATTCACGATTCCCGATCTTCTCCATTCCCTTACTGGCGTCCCTGTCGGGGATCTACCAAGTGCATCACCCGGAGAGACAGCTCCACCATCTACAACCGGGCCATCAACTACGAGTTCTTCCACGTCTACAACTACTACTCCAGAAGTACCCAAATCAACATTTGCCGGCTATACGAGCCATCCTCCCCTTCAGATCCGAACAAAATACTACTCCGCCGACGTCCCGATATGGGTTGACGAGATTCCCCTCGCTACCTCCTCACAGTCAGACGCAACTACATCCCCGCCATCAGTCTCGCAATGGAGAACTGAATTCCTCAGCCCAGATGCGCAAGTCGTCCGTGACGTAATCGGAGCCGTGCTGATCTGTCTTCGGAACCCCGAGTCCACGTCTCCTCCGCCTGTCCCATCACCTGGGCAATCGATCGATCCTGCGAGCCGAGAAGATGTCAAGGCAATCAAGGAGTTCCTGCGGGTAGTCGCGGACGTCAAGGGACGGGTCGAAGAAGAGAGAGGTGGCGGTGAGGTTCCAGGGTTATTGGTTCTTTCGGAGAAAGGCGCGAGACGACAGCAACGGAATGATGATGATGAGGAAGAGGAGGATGGTTTGGGGGAGGTGAAGGGAGAGGTTCTGCAACGTCCGTTTTCGGCTGAGTGGTGGGAGGATCAGTTGTTTGATGATGGTCTCATGGGGTTTGAGATTGTTTCTTGGGATCCTGCGAGTCGGGAAGATGATATAAGGAATCAATTTGGGGGTTAGTAGGACTTTTGTTTTTTTTTTTTTTTTGCTTTTCTTGTATTGCCCCCTTTTCTTCCCCCTTCGGGCTCGCTGACAGACGACGTGGTAGAGTTCCAAGGCATGCGCCGGATTAGAGAAGCTCTAGAGACGCACGATTGGGCAGATTCATCCACAGCCGACGCCGACGGCCTATCTGATGATCTTGAGGAGGAGCTGCTGCGATTCGGGGAGAGAGGAACCGGTTTCAATCTTGAGGTGAACGAGCTAGAGCGGGAAATGGTTGGATTGAGAATGGCCATTGAATATGGTGATTCTGATGGGAATGACCATGAGGACAACGACAACGGCGAGCTCCAAGTGGAGTCCTTGGAGGCATTGATGCTACGCATGAAGTCTCTTAGAGGTATTTTTTCTGTTCTATCCGTTCCACCTCTTCTGCCATTGCTTTCTACTAACGGATATCTACGGAGATATGAGCGCTGAATTCCCGGATAACGAGCGTAAAAGATTCGCCGCAAAAGCTGTACGGGATATTATGAAGGATCTGGAGTAGAATAAGATGGATGACCGTGGCAAAGTGATTGGCACTTTTGACTCTATGGGCTGAGGAGAATCAATTACGTCCCCCCGCTTCACGTTGTACACTTTGTATATTCCTCAAACTTATATGATTAGATAGCCCTCTTTTTGAAGTTGGGGCAGCCTCCGAGGCAACCAGGCGGAGATCAGCAGGCGACTACAGTAGCAAGGAGCTATCAGATCCACCATGACGTAGGTTGCTTCGTTGGTTTCATCCATGTCGTGTGCAGCACGACAATCAATAAAAGTCGCGTTGCCCGACCATTTGTGACGATGACGACTATCATGAATTGGATGTCTGCGCTGGGGCATCAAAATCCATTAGATTAATCTAACTTTGCGAGTCGTTCAATGGGGACGCCACAATTTCTTCGACCGTTGTTCTACTCCTGACAATCATGCGTCCGTTCGTAGGTCGCACTACGATTTCCTGGTCCGTAATTTTCTCTGCCGGAGGAACATTGCCACAGCGAATATGTCACGGTGGTGTCGCGAGGTTGAACAATTCAATCGCTCCGGGTCTTCTATCGTCGCCATCCTGGTCGTCGTTACACTGCGGGCTCCTCGGGACTTTCTGTACCGTTCGTAACTATCATATGCCCGTTCGAACAGTATCGGTGCCTCTATTTGCACGAGTTCGGCGAAGAGCTCTGCTATATTTCAGTTCCAAGGTCGACCGTGAGAATGAGGATGGAATACCAACAGACCCCCACGGGAAAGAAAATGATCTGCCGTCTCCCGGGGGAGACGGTCAAGGAGGTAGGAATAATGGTAGGATGGCAAGTGGAATGAGCAGTGGTAAGTTATATTGAGGCAATTGGATTGCCCCGTGCTTCTTTTTTCTTTTGCCTATTCGTCCCCTTCGACTCCTACAAGAGAAATGCATTGCTAAATTGCATACCAGGCGAGCTACTAGCGACGCTGTCGAGGCTGTTCAAACTTGTCATCCCGCTATCTACGCTCCATCAGGAGGGTTGTAGTAAAGGTATGTTAACATAGGTATAAGGAGAGAGTTCATCAGGACAAGAGATGCTGATCTGGGTTGACGTTTCCTTCCTTCGGAAGTTAGAGCCATTGGCGCTCTTAGTCCATACCCCCAGCAACCGCTTTCCTACCTGGAACACCTGATCCAGGCCGAAATTCCTCCGATCGTGGGAAATAAAGGAGAGTGGAAGGTACCAGCTGTATCCTTTATCTCGCTTCAATTAGACGAAGACTCCATCAGACCGAAGACAACGGTACACGAGGCGCGCAACACCACAGTCGAGAATGTCAGAGGAGTAAGTAAGAAAAGTTGTGATACCAGACATCTGGCGGAGGCCCAGGGTCAGCGGGAAAAGGAGAACGGCAGAAACAACAGCTATCTACCACTAGGGGAGCGGGGCGAGACTTCGGGCAATGACGAAGATCAGTTCGTTCGATGGTCCCACTCTACGGAGATTGGCGATTTCGTGAGAGACGCTTCTCGCGGACGCGAGTTCTTAGTTTCTATTGAGGGATGGCCGGCCGGGCTGGGCCAGATCCGCATCACAGTTCCTACGTTTAACCAGCGGACGTACTTCCTCCTGACAAGGCTGCGGAAGATCTCGCAGCAGCTCAAAAGTACGGCAGAGCTTAAACGTGAGTGCGACGTCCTGGCCCAACGCGGGGCACAGCGTGTGGCAATTGCTGGGCTTTTTGTCCTGGCTTCTTGGTGGTGTTGGTTGTGTGTACACTATGACATTCCAGACGAACCTGGGCTGGGATACGATGGAGCCGGTGACGTACCTGGTTAGCTTTTCGTCTTTGATGGGAGGCTATCTTTGGTTTCTTTACCATAACAGGGAGATATCGTACAAGTCGGCCCTGGATTTTACGATCAGCGCACGGCAACGGAGACTTTACCAAGCCAAGGGGGTGGATCTGCAGCTTTGGGAGACACTTCTTGACGAAGGCAAGGCACTCAGAAAAGAGATAAAGGGAATTGCGGCGGAGTATGACGTCGACTGGAATGAGAGGGCAGACGAGCAGGATGAGCAGGTTACGCAGGTGTTGCGGAAGGAGAAGCAACCTAAGGATCGGGTCGATAACAAATCAGGTTCTAGCGAGGATGCTGAGGATGATGATAAATAATAAGTAAGACGAAGATGTCAAGCAGATAACAATGAAACTGACGTGGAAAATTCCGAGAAGACAAAAGTTATGTTGCTACAGCAGCCGTAAGTATGGTTTCGTCCTTTTCTTTTTGATTACATATCCGCGTCCATCTCCATAGCCCATTGTCACTACGTTCACACATCCAGATCGTCCTAAAGAGTCCCATTCCTGACAGGATCATAGTAGCCCTTCTTGGGAGCAGATCCTTGGCTACCTGCGGTCGAGCCGCCGCCCTTTGCTCGCCTCGAGGAAACTTGCCCTATTGTCCATGAATAAGAAACAAACAAATCAGCAACAGACATTATATGCAGCGCAACTTACCATTCAACCCTTGCTCATCTCCCTTCCTCCGATTACGATTGTTGCGAACATCTCTCGACCGGAACACACTATACAGCAACCAGGCCGTGACCCAGTTAGGCCCGTACTCGCCATCGGTGATTCCACGATTGAACAACGGACGGGTGACGGGCCCCGCGTTCCTCCAGATCTCCAGTATGCCCCATCGCTGGCTCTCGGGGCGGATATGGTGCCAGAAGAACGGGGGCCGGGTGGACGGATCGTTTCGGACGCTGTCAAGAAGGTACGAGGTATCTTGATTCATGACATTGTAGACGATGATCGCCTCATCCTGTTATTGTAATTGTGAGCTGTCAGTTTGGGATGGAATATAAATACATATGTATACTCTGATGTTTTCTCATCATAACCTGTTGATGCTAGATACATACCCTCATAGCCCGATAGTACTGCTCATGTTGAGGATCATGCTGATTGAGACCCAGGGCACGCATAAACTCCTCCTTGGAAGCACGGGGCCCTACAGATCTCTGCATTATAGTGGCAATCAATTCGACCTAGTATAGTTATGCCCGAAAGGGAGGGAATGAATGAATGAGGGAATGAATGAATGAGTGAATGAATGACCAGGAATAAGGGTAGGCGCGCACACTCTCTATACTCTGTCTTTATATACGATACAATATATATATATATGTACTCAAAAGAATTTTCAATACAATCTCCCCCCATCTCGGCAGAGTAGCACCAGCACGGGTCTACCTGCAAACTTGAACCTTTAGCTTGTACGCCGTACACTGTAGTGTCGAGAATCTATGCATCTACTCAACTGAACTGAGCGGAATCGGTATCTCTATTCAAAATCTGCACCCTCATCCTACACGGTCTTAATAAAAAGAACAGGCATCTGGGACTGAAGTACATAGAAAAGAAGAGATAGAGTTACTCGATGGCATCTACACTTCCCTTCCTTTCCTACATACATGTACCTACGAGGCGGTGGGGGGCGTGTAGTACAGAGCTGTTTCTGTGAGATGCACCGAGATATTATACATGCGATATCTGGTCTTGGTATCATGGATGTATGCATATGGAGACTCTGGATGTACCGGGGTTTTTGCCATTGGGGTAAGCTTCTGTCGTGAATTTTCCTCTTTTGGATGGTGCTCTGCTGCATTGGTTGAGGTATTCGGCATTTTCCTTCCAGCAAAATTCAAGCTCTTCATACTTTTCACCATGTGGACATTTTAATTACCACATCAGTATCTTTAGTTAGATTCGACATGAAAGAATAGAGTGGTGATTTTTAACTGTCTACAAATTAAATAAATATCGCAGAAGGGAACCTGCGACTTGGTAGAGATTTCGCAGTGTGAATTTTAGAAGTATGAAACAGTCCGAGCTCCACGGCTACGATTGCCCTACATGAGCTGAAACGGATCATGAACTGATGCCAGCCCTCTTTAATGCAGGGCTAAAGCGCTCTTATACAGCTTGTCTAACAGCGAGTGCCCTGGGCTTTCGCTGGTTTTTTATGTAGTATCTGTTAAATGCCATTGAACCTCCACAGCCGCCTCCATCAAGCTCCTTGACTAAAGCCATACGCATTGCGAATTCTAACACCTGCATGCCATAGCCTAATGTCTCGAAGAACAATGGCTCTCTTGGGTACTACAGGCTGGCTCGGAGGCCGCACAGCGCGCCGTTCCTCTAGGCCCTAGGGCCACTATTAGCTCGAATGGTGGTTGACAAGGGCACATATACGGCGAACCGTGCAGATCACGCAAGGTCAAATGTAAAAGAGACTCATGCCGTGATATTTAAAAAGGCGACCAGATCACTAATTGAGATTCTGCTACGGGAACCCTTAGAGCCGCCTAGTCACATGTTGACATGAAGCCCAATGATGGAGCAGGGATAGTCACTGGCTTTAATAGATTACAGAAATGGCTTAAAGAGGACCTGACTTGTGTGTATCTCTAGAGATTAGCATACCTTGATAGAGGACTTAAATTGATAGAGTAAATGAAGGAGTTCTCCCAGGTTTAGTCTGGATTATTAACACCTGCTATCAAGTCCCCAGTTTCAAACTGTTGAGAGAGAAAGATTTATTCAAGTGGTGGTAAGTGATAAGGGGATGGAACTCGCTCGGTGGTGGTGGATTAGTTACATTAAGTTAGTTAACTTAACTCTGCTATCAGCACCGACGACTATGATATTCATCAATTTATTCCATTGCTTTCTGCAATCATCAACGAAGAATCCGATGATACAATCTGGAATAAGCTCCATGCAATCCTTATCGAATCTACTCCTCCACCTAAGCCGCTCCCCGTCCTTGACCAAACCCCATTTTTACACACAACGAGCAGTTTTGTTGATTCTTCTGAACAACGGAAGCATGTAGATGCTGTGCTGAAGGAGGAACTTGGGTCAATCCACATCGGCGTACCGGGGTTTTACGAAGCATATTTTGGAGTTATTGAAGGCTTGGAAGCAGCGGGCGCCGCCGTGTTTAAGAAATGCCAGGAAGGGAATACCCCTTTGTTTAGTGGGCATGGATGGCGATATTGGCCTGAGTGTGCAAAGGAGAGGGAAGTTTTGAACTTGGCTAGCTCCTTTGGCCAGAAAACTCAGCGACTTGGCGCTCGAAGAGGGATTTAACTTAGCATCCAACCAAACATTCTTGACACAACTGAGTCAACCGTTACAAGGGTCTACAGTCGATCGCAAGTTGGATACCGGCATCGTGTATAAATCGGGTGCAACGAAATATGAATGGTTACAGATTTTGGTCCTTGCGGATCTAAAGAGTAATCCAAAGGAAGATACGGCCTCGAAAACTTGGCGCGATTTGGGGCGCTATGCAAGGGAGGTCTTGACGGCTCAAGATACACGTCGATTCTGCCTTGGATTCACACTCTGTGGGCCGGTAATGCGACTCTGGGAATTCAATCGTCTCGGGGCTATTGCATCCTCACCATTTAATATCAACGAAGATGGACTTCGCTTTGTTTTGTGCATATTGGGATTTCTTCAAATGAACAATGCACAGTTAGGACATGACCCTACAATTCGATCCTCTCCGGATGGAACAAGGTTCGTTGAGATTGTGCGCGACGGGCAATCAGAACGTCTTGTTCTTGATGGTCTTATGAAGCATTCTGCATGTGTTGCTGGCAGAGCTACAACTTGCTGGAAAGCTCACCCTGAAGGGGGGGAAACCAATTCACTGCTTGTTATCAAAGACTCGTGGCAGTATCCAGAGCGAGAGGAAGAGGGTGATCTTTTGAATGGAGCAACAGACAAAGGAGTGGTAAATGCAGCAAGGTACTACTACCATGAAACGGTCAAAGTGGACGGAAAAGTGGATGATATCCATGAGAACGTTTGCAGAGGGCTTGATGAGACCCAGTCAACAAACTACCAGCTGATACATTCTGAAGTGTCAACAAATGCATCGAAAATGACTACAAGTGGTCACTCCATGGGCGGTGCAAATCGCAAGAGATCATCCAGCCGTGCTGGCATAACATTGCCACCAAGTAAGCGCAACTGCTCGAGCTCGCCTTCTAAAGGTGCACGCGATGCCTCCCTGCAGAATAGGGTGCATCATCGTGTCATTGTCTGTGACTAGGGAAGCCCATCTGGAAGGCAAATTCGCGTGTCTCTTTACTCTCAGCTCTAGAGTGTTGCATCGAAGGTGAGTAGGTTCGTCAATTTTCTCGTGTCGTCATGATTTTATAAAGGCTATGATCACTCCATACAAAAGCGGGCTTATTACAACGTGACATTTCGACCGGGAACCTTATCATTAATGATGATGAAGAAAATCAATCGTGGCATGCCTTCTTAGTAGATTTGGACCTTGCTATTAGGGAACGACAAGGACAGCCTCCAGGGGCTAGAGGTAAGACAGGAACAAGGGCGTTTATGGCAATAGGTCTACTACTGGGGGAACAGCATTCTTTTATGCATGACCTGGAGTCTTTTTTCTGGGTTCTTTTTTGGATTTGCATCCACTTCGGTCGAGCAAATGGAAGTATCCGAGTCATTGCGGAGTTCGATAAGTGGAATTATGTTGAAATGGACGAGCTCGCTAAGCTAAAGAAGGGGACGGTAGGCCATGAAGGCGACTTTAATAAAACAGTGCGTGAAAACTTCACTGACTACTACCAACCACTGGGGCCATGGGCGAATCGACTTCACAAGGTTGTATTTCCAAATGGTGGAAGATGGGAAGAAGAGGATCAGAAGTTGTATTCTCGGATGAAACAAGTTCTTCAGGCAGCAGGAGAGGACAGGAAGGTTTTAGAAGAAACATGAAGAATATACCGCGTACGATGAGCTGGCTCCAGAACAAGATCTGCCTCTAATTGGGGCCTGAAGTCTTTGCAGAGAACACGGCTGGGGATTTGCAGGTACACAAACTTCGCTTGGAGGCCTTGCTGGAAAGGGGCGATGCGTTGAATAGAGGTAGTTCGCAGCGAGATGCAACGATGGGGGAAAAGAGGACCGGCTGGCTCGTTCCAGATATTGCCTCCTTCGTAACTCACATAATACTAGAAACAAGCCTCGGAATTTCACAGGATTAATTAGCAGCAGCGGCTGCCCAATTCTTGCCACCGGAATGGCTAGACTAAACTGGACCTAGTTAGAAGGCGACGCGGAATTGAGTTGTGGGTTTAAGTTGGTTTGCACTTGCATTGCATATGCACGTAAAGAAGAACGCAGGGAAGGAGGGGCTCTGGAAGCGCTGATTAGGCTGTGGTGAATTTGCCACCCTATTTATACCCAGGTATCTTACAGGAAATAGGTCTGCCTGATGGATGATCCTTCTGTGTGTGGATCCACGGTATTATTATACTCGATATTCTGCTGCCTACACATGCATATACCGGCAATGCATACTTGGTAATCAATCCATTCTGAATCACTGCCGAACAACCCAGAGCAGACTAGCATCTATCTCCGTTACATACATCTGCCAAAGAGAGACAGGAGAGGGAAAAAAGGAAAAAATTTTGTAAAATCCGTTTTGAAATGCTTCAGTCAAATAAAACTTTGGGTTCAAATAGGGTCATCATCATTCAATAAACACTGTACTCGTGTACGTTCTGTCGGCCGAAATCAAAATCATAAATGTCAAGTCAGGAAGCAATACCCCGCATGATCGCTCACTCACTCCTCGCAGTGCAGTGCAGGCATTTCATTCAACACGAATCTATGCACCATGGAAAACGACAGTTCTGCTCATCTTCCGTAGACAAGAAGAGGGCAGAGTCTGGGCGTACAGGATAACTCGGAAATGTAGAATGCGGGAGGATGAGCGAGAGAGTACGTTGTGCCGTTGTTTTTGGTTTTCGTCTTTTTTTTTTCTTGCTTTCATTTTCTTAAATTTCTTTCCCCATCACTTTCATTATTTGGCGGCTTTCTCTTCCTTAGGTGCCGACTCGGAGTCATCTGTGGATTTTGTTTCCTTCGGAGCTGGCTTCTTCCTGTCGGAAACGTCCTCTCCGTAGAACCGCCGTAGTAGGGTCTCCACGTCAGTGTAGTCCTCTTTTACATCTTTCAGAGTCTTCTTGATGTTTTCTAGAGACACTTTCTCATCTGGTTCGTTGACGGTGCCTGTCTCGTCCTTTCTGGCGCCATAGTGTTGGATCTTCTCACATGCTTCTTTCACCTTGGTAAGGCCCAGTGTGGCCGATGAGCCCTTGAGGAAGTGACCTAGTTGAGACAATTCCTTGAGATCTTCTTCGGTCCTGTTGAGGTGTCAGTTTCGACACATTCTATCCAAACAGCGGGGACGTGGGGAGACGTACATCGCCTTCTCCATCTTCTGAAAGGTCCCATCGGCTTGGTCAAAGAACCCGTATACGATGCCCTTGCTGAAGTCTCGGTCGTCATCATCGTCCATTTCCAAGATCTGCTCAAAGGTTGACTGGTCAATCCTATCACCAAAGTCCGAGAAACTGGGAGGTCCCTCCTGGGGATTAGACGAGTTGGTCAGCGGGGTCGACAGTGGAACATGACGAAGGTCGCACGTACCGTCTCGCCGGCCGACTTGGTCGAGGGAGTCATGGTGTGAAATCAAGGCGGAAGAGTAGGGAGAAAGAAGTTATCAGGACGGCGCGTGAAGCGCTAGGATATCCTCCTAGATAGAAGAATTCGCTTGGGAGGGATGCCAAGTGACTTTAAACCAATTGACTAGCGCCCAGAAAGAGCTTATATGGCCCGTGGCCACCAAGGGGAGAACTGTGTCTCTTTAGCGGGACAAGTTTCAAACGTCCCCTGCAGCTTCCCTGAAACGGCCAGAAAGGAGAACCAGAGTGCCTTTCACAGGGTGAACCTGCATTTTTGTCACACTAGATTAGCTGGAGAAGGCAGACGTGGAGGCCAAAGCGAAACGCAGGAAAAACAGTCACCGCTCGAAAGAGCTGGTCAGAGTAATATCACAACCCTGGAAAGATGCTCCAGGTACAGATAGATGCAGAGTAGGCACCTCATTATGGCAACCAAGGAGAGAATCCGAAGTGGAGTCGAATATGACGGACAAGTTCAACAGGATTGTCGGGAATGACGGAAGGCAACCGAGGAAAACGACAGGAACGCAAGTAAGTTTTACCTTGGCAAGGTTTGGCCGTCCTAATTGTAGTGAGGAATGAAAGCGGGCCAGCAAGAGGATTAGACTACAGATGTGAGTCGACAAACCACAGAGACATATGCTGATTGGTGGGATGATAATGAACTGGAGAAGATCCCAAGGTGAGAAAGTGCACACAAGAAAGCTTGCCCGTGTCTAGGGATGTAGGGGAAGAAATGACAAGCTACAGAGGGTTTCTGAGGTTGGGAATGTGGCTGCTGGAAAGACAGCTGGGGTGGCAGTGGTGGAAGATACTAGTAGTACTCCTGGTGAAGGAGGGGTAGCCAAGGGAGTATCAAAAAGGGTAAGAAAAAAGAAAAAGAAAAGAAAAGAAAGGGAAGGGAAGGGAAGGGAAGGGAAGGGAAGGGAGGGCATCCCACCTACAGCGATTCGCGAATGTCCCGCCGTCAGTTCTGCCACAGCAGCCCACGCGATCTGCAAAGAGAAGAGGATAATTGGTAAGCCACGGCGCTGGTCCAGAGGTCCAGAGGCAAGCACAGACGATAATTGGAGCAATGTTAACAATAAAGAATTAGTATCATAGGAGGCAAGGAGGTGGAAGGGATGAAGGGACGGCGAGATGGCAACCGTCGACAGACAGGAGGTTGGTGGGGTGGTGGCTAATTACGCGCTGTCTGCAGGCCTGGTCGGTCTGTCCGCTTGTCGCTCTTCCTCTCGGTCGTCTGCCATGAACAGAAAAGAAGCGCACCGTCCGGTCCCAGCAAAGGGAAGTTTACTCTGCCCTCCAGGACCGCTGCCCCAGCTGCACTCCGTGTCGCAGCTTGCTCGAGGGTTCTGCACGATGATAGCTACTGCATCAAATATCACACAATCGTTCGGTGATTACAATCCCCGCCATCCTCGTATAAAGCAGCGCTGCTACCACTACATGCCCCCGCGGCGAATGGGATGACCTTTGTTCTCTCTATTTCTATCGGCTCCCTCTTTCGTTGAGGACAGAGGATTCAGACATTGAACTGTCGCTGCCCCTTTTTCTTTCCCCACCCCCGGCCAACTGACCAGGAACCAGAGTCAGAGTCAGTTCGGGGAAGCGCACCTAGTGATATTATTGTCCACGAACAGCTCTACGGGGTGGAGGCCACCGGAAGGCACTAGTGAGCCAACTAGGTCAAGAACCTCTCTCTCTCTCCATCGGCTAGTGGGCCTAGTTCTCATGGACCGCGGATCGGTCAAAGAGAGTCAGAACGGTACGCTGCCTTCGGGAGCGACAAGAGCCATGCGAACAACTGTCCAGAGCGGTTGCAATTGCTCAGCAAGGAGAAGTCGCATACAGGACGATATGCAAGCCCGGTTCTTCAATGGCTATTCAAGAGCTCTGACTGGCTCTACATACACCATCACCCGGGGAATGTACAAAAAAAGGTCCCGAATGAATGTAACGGGAAGATGGTAGTGGAGAATCACAGAGTTGTCTAGATGGTCGTCTAAGTCAGCGCCCTGCCAGAATGTGACCCCCCTCTCACCGGGGAAGAACTGCAGGAATCGACCGGATTAACGGGACACAATCAGCATCCAGTGCTATTATTATGATTATTATTATTATTAGTATTAGTATGCATGATGATGTGTTGCTTCATAATTGTGTCGAACCAGGAGCTAAGCGAAAGAGGGGTCAAACCAAACCATTAATTAATAAACGCACAATGAAATATGAAAGAACCCAGAACCCAGAACCCAGAACCCAGAACCAGAACCCAAAACCCAAAACCCAAAATCAAACAAAAATAGAGCCATTGACGGAGATGGTTCGGACGACTTCAGACTGATGAGGTAATTAATTGCGGGGTCAGACGGAGCAGGGAGCACGTTTCCACTGACGTAGACTTACGAACTGTCCGCAGCAGACGAACCGACCCCCCTTGCACGCCCAATTTGCGGATTTGCGTTTTCAGATGTTGGGGAGGAAGCAATGCAGAAAGAAACAACGCTGCATTCGCATTCTTCGTCTTCCTTGTAGGGATTAGAGCAGCACACAGCGCAGCGCGGCGGTTGTCGGTTGCGCAACCGTCCATCAGGTGCTCCACTGTCCCGCGTCAACAGCGACACTTCTGGACAACAGACCATGAACTGAAGCGGAAGTTTTGAAGTGGAGTGCCGTGATGTCACCGTGGGGCTGATAGCCGCAGACAGAGTTCCTGCTGCGGCCAATGGCACTTTTTCTGCGCTGCCACTGACGTCGGTGGGGATCTGGCTGGGTGGTCGAGTTTCCACGAAGCTTACCTTGGCTCAACCTGCCAAGGTTGCACCGGTCGTCTCATGTGATGCACCTCCTTGCCTTCGCCCCTCTTTGCGGTCCTGTGGGCCGGTGTTGCTGACACTGGACAGGCTGCTCCGCAGATAATTTACATAGGTGAGGTGCAGATACAGATGAAGAGAAGAGAACGATGGGAAGGCCCCTCTGATCGACAACTCCCTCCGCCCTGTCGCACTGGTCTCCGGTCCCCCTGTCCCTAAAGTTAAAATATCCCGATTGATGTCGGCGTGTTGCGCGCGAACACTTGTTGTCTAGCTCCCGAAGCAACCGGAGCAGCTAGTGCATCCACTTCCATCCAGTGTCAAAACTCCACGGGAATTCCGTCCGCTGGTCTTCTTTCCTTTGATACTTGTGATGAACAGGGAGGTGCTGGTCTTCATTTGCATTCGTATCGGGACACTCGATGGAGGCGTGATCGTCCTCTACCGATCTAGAATACGGTCCGCGTGCCTCATTACGACACAGTTGGAAGGGGTACGAGGTGCATTCGACAAAAAAAAAAATCCAAAAATAACAACTGATACCGGATGGACCGGTTGGGATTGAGCCCTCCAATTGAACCCTGTCCGGACTGTCACCTCTGAAAACTACTTTGATCCAGCCAAAGACCTTGCCGGGAGGTCAGAAATGTCGTGACCTAAGCTGACTTGCATTTAAGACACGTCTGGAGACTCTCAAGTCTGCATGGCTGAGCTACGTGATCATCATACCATCCAATGATGGGTGGACACCACGGAGCAATAATTTCGAAGCAGACACAGTGACTGTCTTTTGCTAGATGGCCCAGGGCGAACAGGCGGAAGAGCAGCAGAAGCAGCCGCGATGTATCCGTGTTTGCATTGCGCCGAAGAAGAACTGGAAATAATCTGAGATGATTGGGGTTATCCTACAGGATTGCCGAAACATAGAGCGCAAGAGTGCCAAGCACTGAGCAACAACCTTGCGTGATGTGTCGATTGTGGAAATCAGAATCGACTGTTCATATGAAGGGCACCGCTTTCTTTTTTCCTGCCCATCAGTGCCACTCCAGGCTGCAAGTTGATTATTAACTAGTCCAGGGTACATATTGGAGGCACTGCGAACAGAGCGAACATCTATCCGAACATCTACAGCTGATCGCGACTGTGAAAGCGGCATCAACATTGAACAGTCCTCACTCCAGCAAATCGACTAGCAAAGCCAAATAAACCAACGCTAAATTTATATTATTAATGGCCTTCTTCTTCATCATGCCATCCCCCGATACCTGCGAAGCCGGAACTCGACACCCTCACAGACCCTGAGCTTTCCAAGCTGGAGTCACAGAACCCGTCAGACGACCTCACATCCAGTAAACCAGAACATGCCACAACGAAAGAAGCCATCTCAGCGCGAATTGCACGGATTATCCCTCTGGCACAGGTGCCCAATTGTATGTGCCACCTGTGATCAGCTTGGCCCACTTGCTGGATTCTGACCCGTCCCGATCCAACCTATCCTGATCCCAGTTCCTAATTCATAAGAGCCGTTTTAAAAAGGAAAGGACTAGTGATCTATATCACTGGCTATCTCCACAAGAGCCTCTACAACAAATACAGTCTACAAATATAGTCCGAGCTCGAACTTGAATTGCGATATTGACAGGGTCATGATATTCAGCGTTGCGGCGAGTCTACAGTTATGCTCATTTATCTACAAGAGAGTTATGGATAAGAGAGAGCAGCCTGCTTGACAGGCGTGTGGTGATGGTTCATAGTTGTCAATTCCTGGGTATAGTGATTGGGTAAATGGCGCAATGGAAGGAAACGAGATACATGATCTTATGGCGCCTCTGACTGAATCAAGTGGAGGGACACATCGATCCTGCTGTGATACACACTCTAGTCAGAGGACATCAATGTGGATCATGGTCCGGATTGTTCGTTGGGCATTATTTCTTGTCTATAGATTATTGTCGAATTGCGCCCGCGCGCGGACAAAGACGGCATCCTGTTGACCGTCGAGCGTGGAGTGCGGACGAACAGTTTAGGAACAGGGAGGGCCAATGCCCCGATAAGTCCTAAACAACACACGTTTTTTCAAGTGGAAATTATCGATCTTACGTTTGGATGTAGGTCGTCAATGTATGAACTGCGTATCTTTCCAGGGAGACGTATGCCTAAGCAAGATCATTCTCAATTCTCTTCAAACCGAACTGAGAACCAGTACTCAGAATTCCTGAAATGAAAGGATGAAGCCCTGTGGAACTGCACAATGCATACTTAGAATATATACAATTGTTGTATGCAGACTGACATTCACCAATGCGAAGTGTCTGTGTAGTATCTTCCAGGTCCTTTGATCACCCACATATTACATGTTGAAAGCATCATTCTCCCGCTCTGAACACAGCAGTAGAATAGTCTAAGAACACATACTCTCTTGTCCTTTAGTCCGTGTTGCGTCGAGTCTGATCGAAGAACAGGCATCGATGAGGACAACACCGAGACCTCGGCAGGAAATGATATACAGCGCTATTCCCAAATGAGTAGCAGACCACCAACGGTAAAATCCGGCATTATTTTGTTGGGAGGTAAGCTAGAAAATTCCCGACCTCAAAGTTGGCACGAACAATTGCCAATTGGACAATCAGACGGCCACTGTTTTTTTCTCGGCAGCTTGCCTTTTGCTTCTATTTCGCTGCGGTGGATTCTACGCCCGTGGTAAGTTGCGGGATAAGCCGTCCTCGTCCTCAACTTCATCTTGTTGACGACAAGGCTGCAGACAAAGACAACCAAAAACGACAGCGACCGATCCATCAACGTAAATTCGACCCAAAAAGAGGTTTCACAATCATGCCCCCCTCAACACCTTCAAACGCATCCTCAGCTCCACGCCGCTCCTCCTCAGCGCTCACCCGCTACTACCTGGTCGCGTACAATGCCATCTCCTTCGCGCTGTGGGCGACCTGCACTCTCCGCGGCGCATTCCTAGCACTCTCATCCACCCCGCTTGCAGCCGTCTTCCACGATATTTATTACCCGCTACTCACAGTGACGCAGAGTCTCGCTGTTCTCGAGATCCTGCACAGTCTACTGGGCGTTGTGCGCGCCCCCGTCACCACGACGGCCATGCAGGTCGCTAGTCGACTCCTGCTGGTGTGGGGTGTCATGGGGCCGTTTCGGGATCGGGGCGACGGATACGGCATTGTTGGTGCGGATGGGGAGAGTGGGAAGATTGGCAATCTGGCGTTCTTGGGATGTCTGAGTGCTTGGGGCGTGACGGAGTGTATTCGGTATGGGTTCTTTGCGTTGCAGGTGCTGGGGGTTGCGGTGCCTGGTTGGTGGATGTGGTTGAGGTTAGTCCCTCTCTCTCTCTCTCTCTCTTTTTGCCCTTCTCCTGAGTTGTTTTTGGCTAAGTAGGGGATGCTCACGGAAATCTTCCTAAACAGGTACAATACCTTTTACGTTCTCTATCCTGTCGGGATATCGAGCGAATGCATCCTTATGGTGTTGGCTCTCAGGCCGGCTGTTGTGCTGCATCCGCTCTATCGCTGGTTTCTGGTGGCTGTTCTTTTGATATATGTGCCTGGTATGCTTGATGGTTCTTCGTGCAAATGGATGCGTCTACTTGCTAACATCTCCACAGGTTCTTACATCCTCTACACACACATGATTGCACAGAGGCGGAAGGCTCTCAGAGGGAAGAAGAGAGCTGATTAGATTGACTGGTCAGCAGAGAGTATTAGATTTACTGCGCTTACTATTCGATTGAATAGTAGTGAAGAAGGAAGAAACGCAATTCATACAATTAAGGCGCTTTACCATGCTAGACTAATTAATTAAGCGTGTGTGTCATTTGCTCGATATCGACCAGCAGTTCAATGCAAGCCGAGCCGGGCCAGGAGTCGCGAGCAGCAGAAGCAACGAGAAATAAAGAAGCCCAAGTTCAATCTATGGAATCATTCATCATCAATCTGGTCATGATCGTCACAGTTCATCAATTGTTGTTGTCGTCATCGTCGTGAAGACATGCCTCTGCAAAAATGCTTTTCGGGCCTTTTTTTTCTTCTTCTTCTTCATTCTTTTTCATATTTGCATATGCGTATGCATTTTTTTTTCTTTATCCTGTGCGGTCGAGGTCATAACGTCGTGTCGTTTCATAACAGCTTTGATCTGCTGCCCCGCATTTATTCTTTTGCCCTTTGTTTTTTTTTTCTTGGGAGGGGGGAGGGCTTTCTTTCCACGTCCGCTTTCCCGATCCCCAAGCAAGTTTCAAAAGCCAACCCCTAATATCCATACCGATATCCATATCCAAAAGAACCATCCGGACTACTACCCCCGCCACTCCGACTCCGACTTCCCAAACTAAGCGACAAATCGGAAGACGAAGAAGCAGTGCTCGTATCATCGGCATCCTTGTCCTGATCTCTGTCTCTCCTCCCTCTGTTCCCCTCGACACGACCGCACTTCCTCCCCGTCCCAATCGCCGCCGGAATCCCCTGTATCACGCCCCCATGGTCGTGGCCCGCGGGGTACATGCCGTCATTGACGGAGAAGTTCCGGCAGATCAGGTACGCGCGCATGGCAGCATTTTCGCGCGCAAGCGGCTCCGAGTCGCAGATAGTGTCCGTTTGGTATTCCCTGTTATTCACGCGGACGATGCACGCGTACCCCGTCTGCTGGGCTCCTATTAGGGCTGTTGAGGGCGCCGTGGTGACGGTTGTGGTTGCGGTTGTGGACGTGGTTCGCGGCGAGGGTGGGAGCGATGAAGGGAACGATTCGTAGTGGGGTTCAGGCCAATGGCGGCGACGACAGAGGCCTGTATGTCGTTAGCTTTGCTTTTTTTTGGGGGGGGGGGCCTCATTCTTCGTGCCTTAAAACAAAAAAAAAAAAAAAATAGGGTCTTCAAAAAAAGCACTCACTGGCAAGATAGAGAATGTAATACATTTCTCTCAGACGCTGAGCCCAAGCAAAAGAAAGGATTGGATTTCTTCAAGCAGACTCGCTCCAATAGGGACCCTGTTGAGGCCCTGGACAAGATTCCAACAGCGACAATTGGGTATCTCTGCAGGTAATAACGGGCTGGCGGGGGGCCAGGGCAAATGAGAGTCAGAACAAGCTCAACGTGGGGTTCGATTGGAGCCCAGTCAGGAGGATTGGGTTGATTTAGTTGAGCCAGACAGAGGGAGAGAAAGGAGGTTTGACGAAAAAGCAATAGAGGTGTTTTGGAAAGCAATTTAAAAATAAATCAAGAAGCCGTTGAATCTTTCTCCCAGCAAGGTTGAAGGAGGACGGGTATAAAAAAAAAAAAAGAAATAAAAAAGCAAGAACGGTAGATATAGGCGTTGTTGGCATTGGCAATGCCAGCTACGAAGATCGTTTGATTTTATTTTATTATACATATATATATATATATATATGTATGTATGTATATTTATTTAAAGCAATGGCTGCAACAGCGAACACCTAAGATGGCATCTTACCAGGCTTGCAGGGTGCCTTGCTGCTGGACCCTCAATGGCGGTTGCTGCTACGATCCGTTATTCATTTGCACACCGCAGATGCAGACAGATACCAACAAGACAGGTAGGCAACCTCCCGATACGGAGGGGGGGAGAGGAGGGGAGGAGGAGGAGGAGGAGGAGGGGTGGGTGGTGGTGGTGGACGACAGCCACTTGAATCGGAAAGGGCCAAAAGACCGAATGGGGAGAGGGGGATCAAACGGCAACTGGCGGGGCGCAAGAAGAACAAGTCAGAATCCGGTCGCTTTGATACCGGGTGGTCCAGTCAATATTTGAAGTCTGAGGATGGATATGGATATGTGGTATGTATGTATGTGTACATGTACGGGTGGTGGGATGGGCGCTGGTTGGGCCATATGCAATTCGGTTGCCATGCTGGCATTGCCCTTCACCAGTCATCCTGGGCCAGCAGTTATCGTTTAACCCGGAAAGGAAGGGTAAAAGAGGGTGAAAAGGGAAATAATAATAATAATAATAATAATAATAATTAAAAAATTAAAAAAAGAGGCGCGCCCTCAAGTGTGGCAATTAAGCAATACGACCGGGCCAGCTGTGAGTTTTCATGACTTGGATTGGAAGGAATGTGGTATGCTCATGTTGTTGTCCGTCCCATCGGCATACATGGACCGGATACCATTGCACGTCGTGCTCGTATCTACTTCAGTATTGTTTCCCGTCCAACGTGAGCGAAGTGAAGCTGGATTCTCGTCCAACCCCACTGCCAATGTGCGTAAGAAAACGAACAAGACAGATACTAGAAAGGGCGAGATCGTGAGATTTACCGGCTCGCCAGGCCTGGCCTGATCCCCATCACGATCTAACGCGCGGGGGGGGGGACGCGAGAACAAGTTGTCTGCGGGACCCAGGTTACTAGTAGCGCGTAAAATGGCAACGGTGAAAAGAATGCACTTGGCAAGTCTGGCGGGTCCGTCCCCAGCTATAATAAGAGCGAGACCCAGAGCCTCGTTTGGCCAAAGGACCCAGAGGCTAAAAGAGAACCGGCGGACCCCAGCGGGTTTCAGGGTTTTGCTGCTGCTGGAGGCCGAGAATGGGAACAAAACAAAGAGCGGGTCGCCATTGGATTGCTATTATGCGTGATGAGTTGGCAGGTAGACCGTATGCACGTATGGTCCCTAATGTATGTATGCATCTTACTCGGAGCAATACTAATTAACAATCAATGATTTACCTCACTAAGCAGATCAATGTGAGCCGAGTGGGAACGTTGCTCAGCGCACAATGGATCCCCGGGGGCTGGTCTGACGTGCGGTGGAGACTACCTAGGTAATAATATTGTAAGTGAGTGGCTGGAGGAGTCCTCACGTAGTGGCAGATGGAGGACTGCAGGGTCGTAGTGGCCAGGAACCTAATCTGACTGTGGTGCGCGAATACGAGGGGAGGGAAGAAAGAAAGAAAAAAAAAAAAAAAAGAAAGAAAGAAAGAAAGATCTCTGTAAGCCAATGCATGTTGTGAACTAGACGGATATATGTAGACCCAGCCCATACATACCACAGCTGTGGTATAAAGATCTCACTTACCTAGGTACATGCACCGCAAGTGACTCAAACGTTGTTATTCTGCTTCATCCGTTCCATCGCGTCTGTACGACTCGGTTGAGTTGCACATTCCAGTGTAAGGATGCTCCGCTGCAACTGCTGTGGCAGGTCGAACCAAATCGCCACTAGATAGTAGTACCATCATGGTCTGAAGTGAAGATCGACCAGTGAGGAGGATGCAGATCGCTGCATCGCTCGCCCACTCCCTCGGCTCCGATATTGGAAATATGCGAGATGACTTCGACTCGCATGGTTTTTTTGCAGTAAAGTTCGGTTATCCGATCCTATGATGATTGCAATATCATCGTACCAAAAGACGCGTTGCCGATTATGAGGACAAATGAGAGCCGAGGGCTAAGAGAGGCATGAGACACAAGTCAATGAGGAGCTAGAACATCCTCGTCTAAACGACAGCAGGAACAGCAGACAAACTCGACTCGAGAGGATAACTAATTACATATACTAGACCCCCGTGGATATCAATGAATACAACAGACGCTCTTCTCTCAGCTTGAACCACCACCAAGTCAGCACCATTCGGATCACTCCGCTCTCAACAACGGCCCCCTTTTCAACGGCGGAATCACCTCAAATTCTAACGTGGGCGGGATCTCATCCTGGTTCCAATAAATCGTCGCATATCTCAACCAGTGCGCGTACGTCCCGGGCACATCATCCGAGCCCTCATTATCCCTCCACAACGACCCCAACGTCACCTTACACACTCTCAAAATCAGCCCATGGGCAAGCTTGAACCCGAAGCTCCTCTGTAGACATGCCTCGACGATCTCTCTCGCCTGCTTCTGCTCGGGGCTCTCCGTCTCGCCCTCCCCTGGCAGCGGGAGCGACATCAGATCGAACGCCTTCTGCCCGTCCCACGCCGTAAGTTCGTTGATGAGCTGCGATCCTTCCATGAACTTGATCCCGTACAGGTGTTCGGCGACATACTTGGGCCCGTCCCAGTGGTCTTCTTCGTCGACCAGCCCCATGACCAGCGTCATCACCTGGCCCTGAATGATATAGTCTGTTAGCATCCTACTTACCTGCTCTGCACCGATGCTCGTGCCAGCCTCTTCTATCGTAAATGAACCGCCCATCAACGGGACCCCCTTCAACAACGGACTAGAATGCATCCCCTCCGTGCTCTGCTTCCCGCCATCCGCCGCCCACAATCCCAGTAGGAGACGGTGACACCGCGCGAAGAGCGGATTATTCTTCCCGGACGCGAGAAAATAGTTCGTTAGAGACAGCCCCTCGACCCCGCCAGCGCTATAGGAGAGAACCTCAAACCGCGACGCCGGGTCGCCCACCGTCTCACTCCACAGCCGATCCAGATCCCCGATCTGCATCAGCCCGACATCCGCATAGACACCCCCGTACGCAAGCAGGAGCGGCCACCGGACAAGATCCGACGTGTGCTGCGGCGCGTAGTCGCCCCCGATAGTACCCTCGGTAAAAGCCCTCGGGAAAATTTCCGGGTCAGAGATGTCGAGGAAATTAGCAACATTGAGCCGCGACGAAGGCACCCGGTCCAGGACGCGGATGGTCCACCCGCGTTTCGAGAGACGTCTGTGCCAGGCGCGTATGTTGCGCTTCGTGTATGGGTGCGTGTTCTCGTAGCCATTGTGCCAGAAGAACCAGATGTTTTTCTCGTCTGTGATCGGTCGCGGGTTGAGGAGGTCGGTGTCTATCTCGGAGTCTGGGCGGAGATCCAGTAGGTGAGATGGGATGGCGTGTAGGCCCGTTGGAATCGGGTATGTGTGGTGGGAGTCCATTCTTTGGTGGGTGATTTTTGGACGGTATCTTTGCTGCAGTTGTGGCACACAGTGCTTCGTCCAATTGGGGGTTGAATAGTAGTACTAGTGTGAAATGCCCACGGAACTGATCAGGAGGCGGACTTGGGATGTCTGTCTCTTTTTAATGAAGACTTGCAGAGTAAAATGACAATGGCCCGCTGGATTGATCTCTTCGAGCTCGCATTTGTACCTTCCCAGAGCACGAGTACGCTTACCTACTACGGCCGAGGTACAGGCGCCTAGAGCACAGATTAGCAACGCTCAGAACCAATGATACGCAGATGCGACGCATGACTCACTATGAGCAAGGGTTACTTCGCACCACAAACATAGTCAATTAATTGTCATTTCAATTGCAGTCAGACAGCGGAGCGAATTGGTGAGACGGCTTTCAATGACTCTGGCCCTCCGGTGAAGCTAAAGTCTAAGTCGGGAGGACTCTTGCCCGTATCTACGTTGTAACTTTATTTGGCTCTGCCATCTGGTCCACATATCTCCCATTGCCAGATCCTAGACAATTGGACGACGCTTCATTCTAGCTAGTGGCGCATGCGTACACGCCAAGGTGTCACTTCGCCAATAACAACGGCAGAAATGAGCTTAACTGTCCCTACTAGTAAATACCACCCAGCGTAGTATGGCACGGCATCCCCTTGAATCCTAAGCCTTCTAAAAAATGCCAGCATCCGAGGACTAAGATCAACAAGCCATCCAACCGCCCAGCTCTCTGGGTATACTAGCAGGTGCGCTCAGACGGCCCCGACTATGAAAATTTGCTTCTCGTACCACTGGCGCATCTTCTCGGCTGCTTCGTGAGGGATGGCGTACATAGGGTGAAAGGGGGTGAGCCGGTCCCGCTCGTCAAACACGTTCTGTTCCGATCCATCGCCGTCGAAAATAGGGGAGCTCTTCCAGGAGAAGGCCGATTTAAACGTCTCGCCAGATGCCGCACTGGAATTGGTGTGGAAATGGTCATACTGGACAATGCTCAACCCCAGTAGCGTATAGCAAGTGTGATATGCATCTGGGTATCTATTTTTTTTTTTTGCCGACTTAGTTTAGCACTGCATACAGCGTTGAGGACAATACTACAGTAAGAAGGAATGGTAACTTACTTTCCGGGCTTATCACGGAGCCCTCCCTGCTTATTCTGACAACATGACAGGATATATCGAGTCAAGCCCTCTCGGCTGCGGAGACTGCGGGTGGACGACAACTTTGGTGCATCGACTGGCTGGACACCGTTCAGAGCGGACTGCAGCAATGGCCAGCAGCTGCCCACCCAATGACTGTAACATCCATCCACCAGCTTGTTGGTTCTCCCGGAGAAACCACCTTCAGGGGCATACTGGCGAGCTGACAGCCACGATAGCAGCAGTGGAACATCCAAATACCTAGATTGAACAATTAACTTAGTTGAAGCATGGGGAAACGATGGGAAAGGCCTGCAGCTTCTTACTTATGGATGATTTCCCGAGGTTCCCCCATAATGCACAAAGACGCCAGAGCACAGAATGCGTAGGCCCCATGTGCTTCGATACCAGGGCTCCCGGAGATACCGCCTTCAAATGACTGGCCTAGGACGCCAATTGTTAATGAACCACCGTTTCTGAGCTTGAGTTCTTCCTTACATCTTGATAGATACTCAGGCAGACCGCTGAAGAACGTTTCCAGCCCAGCACGTCGAGCCCCAGAGTCAGGAGGCAACGTGAGCGGTAGATCAAGCAACGAAATAATGGTCAGAGCGCAATAGACTCCACTATAACTGCTCTTAGCAAGGGAGAACTTTACTATGGTGTGATGAGTGAGTCATTTACCGGACATCCGCCTCACCTCCCTCGCAGACCATGAACCCGCCGTCGGGGCTCTTGATCCTTCCAAGCCAGGCCCACCTAGAACAGAGTTAGACGACATATATTGATTTAAAGCAACGACACAACTTACATCGCATGCCGATCAACCAACTTGTAAGCCTCTTTGCCGCCGACCATAGCCAGGCAGAGAATAGCGGCGTAGCTGGACGCAGCATGCGAGATCTGGCCATGGCCTCCGCCGAAGCCACCGGTAGCGTTCTGCATGGAAGCAAAAGTCGCGACGACCCTAGACCAAGTTTCAGTCAGATTGATTGATTCCGTTACACAGGTAGCGGGAGGGAATCTGCTGGTGTCTCAGCTCACCGGTCGCGATATTTAGTGACATCCTCACCCAACAAACTCAAACCTGACAAACCCCAGAGAGTCATCCACGGACGGCTCGCATCGAGCACTACGAAGCCTGACGGATACTCCTCCAAGGCATCGTAAAGAAACTGAATGTGCTCGTCGCACAGGAGCGCCGGCACACCGTGTTCATTGAAGGGGCCCTTCTGATCTTTCTGCACACCTTTCAAAAAAGGCAGACACGACTCAAGAGTATCATTCTGCACCTGACTGGTTTCGGTAACAAAGCGGTCTTGGATGGGGGGGTGTTCTGCGAACAGACTGGGAACGCCAGCACGTGCCTGGTCGGCTGCGGAGGTGGCAGTACTGGCCATCTGGGTAGACGCAGAGCGACCAGTAGGAGGAGCAGTCCGATTGCCTTGACGACCGGTGGCTTTCAGCCTGTCCCGGCCTTGCTCAGATGCTGGGTGGGTATTTGATGGAAAGCGGACTTTGCGTCGATGTCTCCCTGCAGCTGTGATGGTGGGCATGAAAACTCTGCTCAGTTGTGTGAGTACTAGTAGGGATTTAAAAGCTGCTCTCTCTTTGCTCTCCCTCTTCCCTTACTGAATGGAGCATTCACTGGTATTGTTCTCTTCGCTGTCCATGGGTTCTGATTTGCCATCCTGCACATTGTCTGTCCCGCATGTCAGGTGCCACTGGCAAACAAACCAAACAGTGATCCTCTTCTGTAACCTGTCATCAATCATCAAATCTACGCACGCTCCAGTTTACTCCTGGATGTGCACAACTATTATGATCTACGTGCTTCGGAGAATTGATATCTCTTGCCCTGAGCGCTGCGACCACGATTTCCAGCCTCCATCGATTCAGAAGGCCGGTCTTGTGTATCGAATAAACATTTTCCAGTCTTAATATAGCTAATACTTCGGGTGATGAATCTAATGAGCGTAGGGATCTCATTGGGTGCGACAGGAAAGTATAGGGTGGCTGGCGACCGAGACAAACGACCTATAAGTAGTCTGGCCCGAATGTCAGGTGCAGTCTGTTATCAACATGCGTGTTTGTGCGCTGTACCGGCTGATCTGGTTGGCTGCGAGTGATGATGTATATTATTGGCAAACTGATTTCACATGCAGTGCGGGATGACGCTCTAGGCTAGAGCCGGGGTGGACGCCGGGGACAAGAATCTTCGAGAGGAAGCCGGAGGTTTCCGGCTACGTACATGCACAATATTAATATATATTGGCGACAGTTGTATGCTGTGTATGCCGTTGGTCAGCTGCATATGCGACGTTAGTATTACTGTGGCTGAAGAGCTCCGATAATCCTCCTGCGCGCCCGCTATCCATCCATGGATGCCAATTTTATCAAAGGAGCTGATGAGAGGCGGACGCCACAGCCAATAAGTTGGGGTCTTAGCACCGATAGGCCGATCTGTCGGCTCTAAATTGGCATTTCGGATCAACAACTCACTGACCACCGGTTTTGACTGCCAAATGGGAAAGATATGAAGCTGCATTCATGGGCCGATCAGGGCATATGCAAGCATCGCGGCTGCTGGCAACCATTCAACGGTGGAACTCAGGAATATGATATGCTGCTGCGAGAGATGCATCTTGCAGGTGGCCGGGGTCGGTGCCCAAGGTGAGAAACTCAGTTTTGGGGTGACGGACCCCCGGAGAGTGCGAGTTGTCCGCATGCGGCCAACCAGAAACGAACAGCAGGCGCATTTATGGCCCCCACTAACGCTTTGCTGTTTCGACAGACGCTCCAATCCGCGGGCAGAGAAGCGGAATGCATCGAACTTGCTGCGGCCAGCCTCGGGATGCAGCGGGGGCCAATTGGCCGGCCGTCGGGCCCGCACGGGTCACATGCTGTCCCGGCGCAGGCGGGTGCCAACCCTATTGCCACGGCCGAAGGATCTACGGGCAGAACCGTGGTTGCGTTTCCCCGAGCGGAACCCGTACTTAGGTACCGGAGCCCGTACCGGGGGTGGCCCCTGACCCTGCCAACAGGCGGAAACTCTGCGTACCTGCACGATGCGATGTACACGATAATCATCCACCACTGCCCCGGCCGTATCTACAGCGCCCGGCGGCCGTGGCATTGAACCCCCCCTGCTACGCCCAAAGTATCCTAGGCCGGCTGAGCGTCTCACCGCTGCTTTGCCTTTTCATGCACCCCACCGCCGTGGTCGACGGCCTAATGCCTTATGGTCCGCCCTCTCTCCTCCCTCTTCTCACTCACTTCCCCGAGGCACTCTCTTCCTTGTATTGTCTCTGCTGTCGCTTTCTGTTCCTCATGTCTACCGCCCGTCTCTCACCTTCCTGACCATAGGCTCTACTATCTTTCAATCGCTGGCATCGGCCATGTCCAACACCGATATACCTCCTGATGGCCTTTTTGGCTTCGATTATGACTCCCGAGGCTACCTTCAGCCGCAGTCCTGGCCGGTGGCGGTGGAACAAGTGCCTCCGCCTGCTGACAGCCCTCGAGAGATTCCCCCTCTGCAGACCGGCGGTCACGGCTTCGAACAGTCGGTGGCTAGGGATCCCAATCTGATGGTCGACTGGCAGTTCCAGCAATTGCAACCCCACTTCCAATACCCTGCCCATGGCGACCCGTCTACCTCCTCCCCGGCTGCCTTGTTCAGCACCGGAAGGTACGGAGTGTCGGTTCCTTCCTCCTCCGTCGACTTTGCTGCGACTGCGGCGCCCGGTCATATGAGCAGCGGCCTCCTGGACGCTTCTCCTTTTCTACCTCTGTCCGGCCCCGTGGACATGTCGTCCTTCGCTTTCGGCGACTTGCAAACTGGCCTGATGGCGCTCCCCAACGGTCTCCCAGATATGTCGTATCCGCCTCAGCAGAACGTGCTCGACTCTAGTTCTCCGACGGATACATACCTGGAGGTCCGATCCCTGACGGGCTCGAGCAGCGACAATGGCTGGAATGTCATCGAGCACCGGAACTCTCTCGATTTCTCCTTTCCCGAACAGGGAATGTTCATCAACCCCAGTCAGACCCTGCATGACCGAAGTCTCTCCGATTCCTCCTACTCGTCTTCTGTGGGCGGCAGTTTCGTCGAAGTCTCTCACCCGGTCCATTCGCCTATCTCGGAATCCAATCCGGAGTTTGCGTACAGCAACGACTCGAATACCCGACGAGTGTCATATGACCACGCCTCGCACGGCTCCATTTCTCCAGCTGCAGTAAGCCCTGTGGTTGTGACGCGCGCTGTGCCAGTGCCTGCCAAGAGATCCTCGCCGCCGACCTCTTCAGCGGCGTCGCACTCTTCTTCCTCATCCACCTCCCCGCCTGGCAGAAAGCCTTCGCGGAGGAGCCCGATAGCTGCGAAGACCGCGGACACCAAGGTCCGCAAACAGTCGCAATCTGGGAAACCCGAGACAGAAAAGCGCGTTGGAAAGCGCAAGGGCCCGCTCAAGCCCGATCAGCGGAAGCAAGCCAGTGAAATCCGGAAACTGCGGGCATGTTTACGATGCAAATTCCTGAAGAAGACGGTAAGTTGAGATATTCCCGAAGAGGAGTGTATACTGAAAGATAGCACTCTTGAGAATGTACGTGCTGATGGTTTTCCGAAAAAGTGCGACAAAGGTGAGCCATGTGCAGGCTGCCAACCGTCCCATGCTCGACTTTGGCAGGTTCCCTGCACCAGGATTGATATCAAAGAGATCGGATACTTCCTGAAAGATTGGAAAGCGGACTATGATCGTCACGTCACGGTCGGGTTCTCTGTGGAAAATATCAAGGGGTTTTCGCCCCATGAGCGGCTGCTTTTTGTCACGCACGGGTATGGCCAGGCTCTCCCGATCAAGGCCCGAGAAGTGTATGTGCGTGACAATCAATGTTTCAACATGAATTGGACGGAGCATTGGCAGCGCAACCCCATGAACGACTACGAGTACGAGACGGCAAAATTGTCCGCTGGAATGGAAGGCATTTCGCATGCCATGCTTTCGGAATATCTTGACGGCCACATCGACGGCAACGGAACATTCGAGAAGTTTGTTGACGACTATTTTGGAGGCACGCCATTCCTGACGCAGATGCTGAAGACCGCTTTCCGCTACTACTACCGTACTAGGCTTCCCGTAATCCGCAAAGCCCTCAAACTTATCCTTGCGTACAACTTGACGCTCCATATTACCATGGTTGAGGGTACTGGCGAGGAGGACAATTTCCTGGGCCGGATAGATGATCCTTCGTCCAAATTCCATGGAAAGACCCTGGCACCAGTCATGATTAGTTTCCAGATTAAGGTGGCCATGGCCAGTTTGTGGCGCGAGCTACAGAAAGACGTGCTTGAGGAGCTGTCGAGTTTGTATTCCAGCGTGTACAGCGGAGAGAAGCTGAAGAACTGGCCAACTATCTTCATCTTGGCCTCAGTTCTTCTGGCGGTGTGGGAGGAAATGCAATTTGACTCTCATTACCGCGTACCGGTGAGTGTTGGAAGACTATGTGTTTTGTCGCCAACCAGTGGCCAAGGAAACTAACCGGTATACTCTAGAACCCCGAAGCGGTAGATAAATTTTGCAACGATATGGAGTCAACGCCCGTTGGGGTGATTGTGGGCCTGTTCCAGGCAATCTCTCAGAAGCTTCCATCCTTTACCGAGTGGGAAACGCAAAAGCACCACCAGGTGCTCAATTCGAACCCTGACGTCTGCAACACGATGACTGAAGTTCGCCAGCATGTTACCAAATATGGTAGGAAAGACCCAGAGAGAATTCTACACCATGTACTAATTGCAGCTTTAGAGGAATACCTCCGCAGCCGTTCTTCTTCGAAGTTCGACCGTAAAGACTTCGACTGTCTATCAAGCAAGTTTCTGTCGAGACTTGTTATTAGGGCCAACTAGAACTCTGGCCCAGCGAAAAAGATTTGATTTGGAAGATGAAAATGTACCGCGCAACTGCATTAAACGCCAATGAGTTACGGCCTTGAATATCACTTCATGAAGCATGAGAGATGCCGACAATGATGACTATAAGATCATTTGGCGCATGACCAACGTTCTTTTCAGCTTTTTGCTTTCCTTTCCTTTCCTTTTTTTTTTTTTCTTTGTTCTGTTTCTCATATATTTCTTGGATTTGTTCGCCTTGCATTTTCCGCACTGTGTTCTTTGACAATTTACAGCCGAAAGCCGTCTCTGCTACTTTTCAATGATCTTTCTGATTTCTCTCGCGTGGTGTTCCCGATGGCGACAGCAGATACGAAGATCATGATACTATGACTACACGATATGAGAAGTAGCACCGCAAAATTAAGCTTGCGTTATGAAGAATGAGAGTCTTTTTATTTCCAATGTTTGCGCTTATCCCGAGTCAACTGACATGATGATGTGGTCTTGAATCTCTGTATTATCAGCATGTTGACCTTCAGCCTGGCGGTCTTCGTTCTCAGCTTCTTTTGACCGTTGACTTATATACTTTGTTGGCACTCGATCGGAGTCAGTTCAGAGTAACTGGGACTGGGGCTCCTATTGTGGGGACGAAGGCGCGCGCGTACCGGGAGTGTTTTTGACATTCTATTTTCGTAGGACTTAAGACTTCCAGGTAGCATTGCGAAATAGTGTTCTTGTCTTTCTCTTCCTTCTCGAGCCGACGGTCACGTCTGTGGTGGGATGCAGTCCTGCCGGCAACGGGATATTCCGTGCTTGCGGCATAGTCCTACTAGTCTGGCATTCAACAGTCGGACCCCGCCCACGATGAACGCGTCACACGTAATCCGCGCTAGGCTATCGATAGCGCAGACCTGGGTCTTCTGCAGGTCTCGGGTGACGTCAGTTCATTCTCCGGGTACGAGGAGTCGCAAGTTTGAGAAGGCTGATCCCTTGCGCAATTCAAACATAGCAGGCATTGATAGGGACCTTGATAGTAGATACGGGATACTACAGTGCCCTCGTGATGTTTTCATCCCCCCCTTTTCCCGAAGTTAATCATCTGTGTTATCTAGGCTTTTTTCCTTTTTTTTTTTTTTTACAGCGCAGCCCAATCCGAATATAATCCGTACCGGTCGGGATTCGGCATGTTGCGCGCTTTGATGCCAGGTGATCTGCTTTGATACGGTGACCTGCGAACTCAGCCTGCCCCCGAAAACTTAGGTACCTAGGTACAATGTTCTGTTTTAAAATGTTGCCAAGACACACTAATATATATATAGTTAGACCCTTTCAAGCCCCTATGTAAGTGTATTTTCCGTATTATTTACTAGGTATATTTGGATTGTTGTAAACCAAATACAGAGATTACCAGGTAGAGTCTTGAGTCAACAAGCCCACTCTGCTCTTGTCTTTCTTCACTCAAGAATCTGGTATTTCCAGAAATACTCCTGCCAGTAGGGAAATCGTAGTACTCTGCAGTACCGCTGTACTGGCTGTGGCATCATAAAACCCATGCCCCTACTGATCATTTTACTTGGCCTGTCAGCTACAGCCTACAGCTTCCCGAGATGAAATAAGGCTGACATGAACATGGCATTAACACTAGGTTGATCAGCACTGTTTATCGACCTGGGGAGATGACATACAGCTACTACATAGATGATGCCTCCCAGTTTCAGCCCCCGATGCATGGGACAGAACTTTCGAATATGTCCCCACCCATCCCTCTGCAGTCCTTTCCCTCAGCCAGATATCTGATGAAGATGCCTTCCAGCGAGCACAAACAGATCAACTTCAGTTCATACCCCTGGCCATTTGGAAGAAGGAAAATAGATATGTTAAACATGGCCGGTCCGTGCACAAGGTTACAGAGCACAATGTGGTCATAAAGCCAAGCAATTTGTGGGAAGAAACTCTGAGAAAAGGTCGAAAAGGCTAAGCTTCGTAAGTTGTTTCGCAACTGACGGGGTTCGGTTAGAAGAAACTACTCTCACAGCATCAATACTACAATATCGATCACAGCCTGCTGTCGATCAGCAATCTGAGGAACAGCCTCTTGACTGGGGCAACCTGATTAAGAAGGGCAGACAGCTTAGACTGGACATTTCTATTAGCTATATAGCAGACGACACTGGCCTAGTCCCCCAAAGAGGCGGGCCAAAAGAGGCACTAACTCAAGGACTGTCCAAATATTTTCTGAAAGAGATGCTCGCATTGATTCTGAACTTACCTCAGGACAACAACTTACGGCCTGGCGAGAGGTCTCCGAGAAAATGCACTGCACTAGATCACGTAAAAATAAAGACTAGTACTGCTGGCAGGACCCTAATGGAAAGAAGCATTGCCCACTTCAATTGTACCATCCCAGACGCTTGGTCAAATAGAAACTGGCCTGCTTGCTATCGACAGCCATGAGGATGTCCCCAGTGAGATTTGAGAACAAGTCTACGCAGAAGAGCGGAAAAGGCGGGAAAAAGAGCAAAAACCCTGAAAAACACTTCTCAGCTGAGTCAGGTCATTCAATCAGCATCAATTTTCTCCCAGCACAGTCTCCTCAGCCATGTGCGATTTCTACGCCAGCCGGCGCACCGTTATTGCAACACCCGGTTTCCGAACGTGCTGACCCTATTGTCTTTCCCGATCTTCCACTGGAAGTAGCGATGGAGGAGTATAGAAATTGGCCAAAATCACGAATGATTTCTCAAAACTTCAAGGACAATATTGCAAAGGCATGCGATGTGGCATTAGCAAACGGTCTTGATCTTGAGCAGATTTACAGGGACGTCACCCCGGATTTCTTCATTGAACATGGGGTAACACTAGGTGTTACTCGTCATTTAGCCTCAAGATAGAGTCTATTGGAGCCATGTATCATCTCAAACTCACTGGAGATGATAGAACCTTGAAGGCTTGACGGCATCATAGTCCCGTCTGACCGTTTTATATCGTCCCTATGCAAGTGGGGTCTTGAGGCCCGGCTGCCAAGCATTCCTGATATACCTTGCTCAGTGTGGTCAAACAAAATCTTTTACAATGTAACTCGACTTTACGCCTAATACTCTGTTTGGTTGCCTAGCGGCGAATGGGGCTCCGCATTGCTTTCCAGCATAGAAACCCATATCAATATGATTTCTATGAGGGCTCGAGCAGGCTGGTTTCTGCAAATGCGGGGTAACTGCGTTGGCAGTCGTCTCTGCAACTAAGATAATAAGCCAGCTGACAACTACCCTATTTCTTGCAGAGATATAGTAACAATCAACACACATCATCTTGAATAACTCATCCAGGGTTACATATTCTCGACTCTGATCACCCTGTTGATAATTACTCTTCACCCTTGAATTCCAGCCTTAGACACCGAAGGCGCCGGGACGATGTGTCTATACTACGAATATGCAGTCTAGTACAAAGAGTGCAAGAAGCTGTCGTCGGCAGAACATGCTTGCGCTTTCCTTTGCATTCGCCTTGATTGTATCTGTCCTCCAGAGTGTTATGCGATAAAACCCGGTCGCTTCTGAGGTTGCCGCTGACTTCAGTTAAACCTAATCAGCTTTGATGAACTGGTCAGTCCCTCTGAAGGTATCAGCAGATACCGGTATCGCATTCTTACCACACTTTACGCATGGTCCTGGCATACTCGTGGAGCCAAACTCCCAAGGAATTCTTTCTACTGGCTTGCAAATCGGTTGTCCTTCTTCCGTGACCTTTTGCAATATATGTCTTTCTCCTTCTTGATCACATGCTTCGGATTTTTCGTGCTTTATTTATTATCAGTGATCAATACGGAACACATCATACCGCAGTGACTCACTTTTGGCTTCAATACACTCAACAACCTCACTCATGTGGTGGAAATCTAAGGTCCAGCATCTGGTAATCACGGGTCCAAGTGGACCAAGACCAGTGACATCGGGGAAAATATTACGTCGATATAGGTCCTCAATCTCAGACTCATCCTTGTCCCTGTAAGGTTCATCACCTGTCACCATTTCATATAACGCTGAACCAAATGCAAATCTCTGTCTTCTCTGAAATCATAATTCCATTGGAGGTCGAAGGATGGTTATCGGGTAACTGGTGGCTAGCACTGTAGCAAACCTTTGCAGGTGAGCCATTAATTGATGACCCAGCAAAATCGCTAAGCTTTATGTTCAGATGACGATCAAGACAAAAGTTTCCGCAGTTGATATCCCCATGTAACACACCCTGGCTATGACAAAATGCCAATGACTGCGCTGCCTGTTGAGCCCACCGAAGAAGAACATACTCAGACCGGACTTTTCTCTTGCGCAGGAATCGCCGAACATCACCGTTCTCAGCAAACTCTAGAATGATATTTCCATTAGAAGTATCAAAGTATCGTAAAATAGATGAAGGTCTGTTTCGTGACTGGTCAAAATGTTGGTAAATCTTTGACTCTATACAACCACGGTCCTGCGCATCTGGATCACCACCATGGGGGATTTTGGCAACCCTCAAAGTACCAGGATAACGTGCAACAAGTCCTGTTGTCCCGAAGGCGATGATGTCCTGACAGTCAATTCCTGGTGGAAGTTTTGTGTACCTGTCACTCTCCGTCATGATGATGAATGAAGCGGTTATTAACGTACATACAAGGCTGGGAGAAGGGGTGTTCGTTGATCTGGCAGGAAGCTATGTATCGGACAAATGTTAACCATGTCCCGGCGGTGAACTTCGACAGTAGAAGTGACAAACCGCGCCAGCAAACCTATGTGTATACGTACTATGTCGCCTACAAGAATTATGAAGCCTTGGGTTAGAAGAAATTATGGTTAATTCGTTTCAAGAAACCCCCCCTTCCGCCCATCATACCAACCGAATACATGCCAAATATAGTACAGTCGCTCTTGTATGCCCTACTGGTAGCTGGCTTTCAAGCAAACATAAAGCTTCTTCTGAATCAGCCTCAAATGTTGAGGAAAGGGAAGAAAATTAGTTCGGGATATGTTATACAGGACAAAGGAATTCCCAATTCTAAGTCTCAATTATTCACTGATGCCAAGGCCACTATATACAAGATGTCAAAATAAAACCTCAGCTTTCATCAATAGTCACCCCTGGCGTCGGTGAAATCTAGATCTTTGAACCAGTGTTATGCCTGGACGAGACCAGCCCAGACTCATTGACGTAGACTAATTGGTATGAGCCGATATATCATCGCGATATTCATCTCGCAATTCAGGGTTTCGCCCTTTGGCCTGTTGCCGAATTGTTTTTCAACCATTTGATCTTCGTAAGAGCTCTGCTTATGCTATCGGCTGAGAGATTAACATCATATCCATCCCATAGGAAGCGCACCATTTCGTCAAGGTATAAGCCTGGCTTCTCGAGAAGATGCTCAACATAGAGCATTAGCATAGGCGGGGTAATACTTGGCCACCGCCCTACATGATTCGGAGGGGCGCCAGGAGTACCAAAGAAGAGTAGGTTAGAACAAATATATTCGACAGCTTCTGGACCTTGCGGTAAGAGCTGTTTTGGATATAGATATGCCATTCTTCGTCATATCACGGTGAGTTGTTTCTTTGAGGTGACGGGGGAGCATTTTCAGTAGCAAAGATGTCGCAGTGTGGGATATTTCGTAGTACAGGTAATTTACAGAACCTATTTGTCATGATATGAATCATTACAATACGCGTAAAGTTTCACGATAGCGCTTAGAGTACTCCGTATCTTTGGCATTTGATTTTAAAAAAGCAGCGGATATTTTTTAAGGGCAGGTTGATTTCCCAGGTCGCTGTACTCTGTAACAACAGGTGTCTGCATGTACCTCAGGCTACGACTGTCTAAGACCGTATGTTTTACACACGAGATGCGGGAGAGGAAAGTAAGACCTAGGTTTAGAGGAGAAGTGACCAGGTCCAACAGCCGTTTTAGGTTTCTAAACGCACCATTTCTCTGTTATTGGGCTGCGTCGTGACGTGAGTGGTGGTCTTTTCTAGCCGCGCTGTAATCTGATCGAGTCAGGAATAGGAAGGTATCGCATACGGCGTAGTCTAGTGCCTTGCGTAGTTGGACTATGCGGGATAAAGTGGAACCAGGGTGCCCGTTAAGGATGCACAGGTGGCCTTATCTAAACTGCGCGCTGCGTCATCGGCTGAGCCGTGTCGGCGTCTGAAGTAAAGGGGAGAGAGGTATCAACGTCCACGGGGCCATACTGACACTGACGAGGTGGCGCCCGGCTGGGGTGCCGAGGAGAAGCAACAAGCAGAAACAGGAGGTTGGCGGGTCGCATTGCAGCCTGAGTTAGCTGGCGGGCGAGAACGTTCTAGTAAGTTCGTGCGTGCTGATGGCCACCCTCGGGCGCCTTTCACCGCCCGGCTCTTCCCTATCGGCTTATCGGCCTATCACGTCACAGCCCCTCCGCTCTGACTAACCCGTCTTGCCTCCACCCGCTGGACCCCTCGTCACCAGCGGTCTGCCTACTTAAGCCTCTCGTCGCCCTTTCTTCTCGCCTCCTTTCTCCCTTTCTCCTTCATCTATCCCATCAACTCCTAACACCTACGTGTTCTCTTCCATCTCTGAACGTCCAAGAAATCCTCTCCCCATCTCAAACTCCCCGTCTATCGCAAAAGCAACATTAAATCACCATGCAGATCTTCGTGAAGACTCGTGAGTCACCCCTCTCTCCCCCTAACTAGTTTGAAAACTTATCACAAGAATCGCCACTAACTGCTGTTTCTTTCCTGCAGTGACTGGCAAGACCATCACTTTGGAGGTCGAGTCCAGCGACACCATCGATAACGTCAAGACCAAGATCCAGGACAAGGAAGGCATTCCTCCGGATCAGCAGCGCTTGATCTTCGCTGGAAAGCAGCTGGAGGACGGCCGCACTCTCTCCGACTATAACATCCAGAAGGAATCTACTTTGCACTTGGTTCTCCGTCTGCGTGGTGGTATGCAGATTTGTAAGTTACTCTCCTGAAACAAGTGCTTCAGCAATATTTTGGCACTAACTCATTTTCACAGTCGTCAAGACTCTCACTGGCAAGACCATCACACTTGAGGTTGAGTCGAGCGATACTATCGACAATGTCAAGACCAAGATTCAGGACAAGGAGGGTATCCCCCCCGACCAGCAGCGTTTGATCTTCGCTGGCAAGCAACTTGAGGATGGCCGCACCTTGTCCGACTACAACATCCAGAAGGAATCCACTCTCCATCTCGTCCTGCGTCTCCGTGGTGGAATGCAGATTTTCGTCAAGACTCTCACGGGGAAGACTATCACTCTCGAAGTCGAATCTTCTGACACTATCGACAACGTGAAGACCAAGATTCAGGATAAGGAGGGAATTCCGCCTGACCAGCAACGTCTCATTTTCGCCGGAAAGCAGCTAGAGGATGGCCGTACCCTGTCTGACTACAATATCCAAAAAGAGTCCACCCTTCACCTTGTCCTACGACTTCGCGGTGGAATGCAGATCTTCGTCAAGACTCTGACCGGGAAGACGATCACCTTGGAAGTTGAGAGCTCAGACACCATTGACAATGTGAAGACGAAGATTCAGGACAAGGAGGGAATTCCACCTGATCAGCAGCGTCTCATCTTCGCAGGGAAGCAGCTTGAAGATGGTCGCACTCTTTCTGACTACAACATCCAGAAGGAGAGCACCCTTCACCTCGTGCTCCGACTCCGTGGTGGAAACTAATGACCTCTTCCCTTTCTCCATGATTTCCTTGCGATTATGATATCCGTCGCTGGGGTTCAATGACCTGCATGGCGTTTGGACGGTATGAATGGCTCTTTTCTTTGTTTTTTTAAACTTGGGTGGTCTGGGCATATTCTTAGCACCTTAGTACATAGTTCTTCGATCTCTCAATGAAAGAACCAACGGATTCTTGGTATTTTATGCTTTGCTTGTAGAGTACTACTCCGGATAACTTCGTCCCTAGTCTCATACGGTAGACTACATACCGACGCCAGGGACGTGTAGCTGGATCAATCCGGGATGACACTCGGACGTGGCTTGGGCTGCTCAGACTGCTTCCCTGTTTCCAGGGAACTTGAGCCAGACTTCCGTATTCCCTTTTTTCACAGCCGGTACCTTCTTGGTATTGTGGTCTGTGCAGTCTTTAGAATGACAACTACATAAGCAGTACAGTTATTATCTTGTTCCTTGTAGTTGAAAAGCAGGATACGCCCGTTGGCCAGGCCATATCATCACGTGATGTCAATCACATGATGCCTATCCACCTGCGAAGCCGATAGACACGATACAGATCGCCCCTCAACTCGCCGTCGCTGCCTTGCAAGAAGAGACCTTGCAGAGACTGCCTTGTTCCGGCAATGTGAGGGACAGCCGGAATGCCCTCGTACTTCTATCATATTGCGCTCGAATTGTTAGCTTACCCCCAGTCATGTCTTAGGGGTGTGTCCTCAGAACCATATCAGGGTCAGTCATCGCAGACGTCTCTATCTTTTGACTCCGCTTGTGAAGCTTTGCTTCCATTCCAGAAACGGTCGGCACAGAGAAAATCGTCTGGTAGGGGTGGGCGGCAGTCTTCGAATGAGAAGGGTCACCGTGACGAATACGGTGCATCGAGATCTCGCCACGCTCATCATTATCAGTCGAACAATACTAGTACCCTACCCTACACATATAGCAAGTCCGTGACGAACGCGTACGGTCTGGAGAAGGATTCGAGGCTGGATAAAGTCATTATTGAGTGCATCGACATGGTATCCCCCGAGCAGCAGCAGCAGCAGGACGCAGCAGCAGCAGCTATCTCGAAGCGGCCCACTGATGCCAAGAGAAGCAACAGTAGCATTTCGACAAGCAGCAATCCTCATAATCACCATCACAATCCCGTCGCAACTGGTATCGGGACAGATATTCTAGGCGGTCTTCGCACGAAGGGAAGATACGTCCCGCTAGATCGGAAAACCTCCGACAGCGTCTGGGGTATCGTGCATCTCTACCGCGATGCGCAGGAAACGCCCTACCTCAGCAATAACAATAACGCGGACGATTATGCGCCGTCCTTGACGGGTTCGGTCGCCGCGAGACATCTCGGTGGTGGTGGTGATGCGAGTGGATGGCATTATTCTGCACGAGACGCATCTGGTGGGGAGGACTCGTATTCGCAGGCTTCTGCGCTGCAGCAACAGCACCAGCTCCATAACTTGGATGAGGATTGTACGACTCTTTGCATTCTTGCTGTGCCGTCGTATATGTCGCCTTCGGACTTCCTGGGGTTCGTCGGCGAGAAGACTATGGATGATGTGAGCCATTTTCGCATGATCAAGACGGCGCGCGCGAATCGGTATATGGTTTTGATGAAGTTTCGGAGCGGGAAGAAGGCGAGGGATTGGCAGAGTGAGTGGAATGGGAAGGTTTTCAATAGCATGGAGGTGAGACTTTTTTTTTTTTATATCAAGCGAAGTATGCATATCTTGACTAATGGTTACTACTTGCTTATAGCCTGAAACCTGCCATGTCGTGTTTGTAAAAACTGTTGAAATCCAAGCCGTTGGCCAGGACTCGCGGCCAGTAGTGTCCCCTAAGCAGGGTACACTGAGTGCAGCTCATCTTCCGAGCAGTCCTCAACAGAGAGTGACAGGTACACCTTCAAGTCCGCCACCTATTGCGCCAGCCACTCTGTCCACGAAGCCTCTGGCACCACCAACACCTGCCCTTATCGAACTCCCTACCTGTCCAGTGTGCCTTGAACGGATGGACGAGACCTCCGGCCTGTTAACCATTATCTGCCAGCATGTGTTCCACTGTACGTGTCTCCTGAAATGGAAAGGTAGCGGCTGCCCCGTGTGCCGGTATACACAGGACGACATCCGAAAGAGCAACCAGGGCGTCCCCTTCGGGGCCGGCGGTGATGAGCTCGCAGAATGTAGCGTCTGCCGCTCCGAGCTGAACCTCTGGGTCTGTCTCATCTGCGGAAGCGTAGGTTGCGGGCGGTATGACGGGGCGCACGCATTCGCACACTACAAGGAAACCGCTCACGCCTTCGCGATGGACCTCGCCACGCAGCGCGTCTGGGACTACGTCGGCGACGCCTACGTGCACCGAATCATCCAAAGCAAGACGGATGGCAAGCTTGTCGAACTGCCAGCCGCAGATAACAGCGCGCTCGACCCGCCGGACTGGTCGGACGCGGTACCTCGCGAAAAGCTCGAGAACATGTCCGTCGAATACACGCATCTCCTCACAAGCCAACTCGAAAGCCAACGAGCGTACTTCGAAGAAATCGTCGAACGAGCCGCGGATAAAGCCTCACAGGCCTCCACGGCGGCGACCTCAGCACAAGCAGCCGCCGAGAAGGCCAGTGACGCACTGACATCCCTACAGTCCCAACACGACAAGCTCACGCACGAGACGGTCCCGGCTCTGGAACGTGACAAGTCGCGCGCGGAGAAACGCGCGGAGAAATTCGAGTCCATGGCCCGCAAGATGGAGAAGGAGTGGCGCGAGGAGAAGGCCATCAATGAAAGTCTGATGCAGCGCATCACCTTCTTGTCCGAACAGGTGGAGAAGCTGGAGGCGTCGAATAAGGATCTGGAGGAGCAGAATCGTGATCTTACGTTCTTCATCAGTGGGTCGGAGCGGTTGCAGGGCGTGAGCGAGGATGTGGTGCAGGGTACTGTCAGTGTTCCTGATTCAGAGAGTAGTTCGAGGAAGAAGAAGGGGAAGGGCAGGAAGTAATGTCGACAACCTGGCCTTTTTACCTGGGACCAGACAGAGGCGTGGTGGAACTTTTGTGTGTTCTTGCATTTGCATATGTGAGGGGAGTTATGGAGTAGTAGCTTTATTTGTCCCAAGGCTTCATTTCAGGGTAATGAATAAATGATGGCTTTATTTATGTATTATGATTATTCACTGCTCTCTTCTTTCTCTCTTTTTGCAAATGTAATTAGCTAGTTAGCTATACTATGCATGCTCTCTAACTACCCAGATCAGGTACACTCTAATATAAGATCGACTATTCCAAGCAGCACATAACATGACAGGCAACTAGTAGTGTGCCTCTGGGTATATACATGAACCGCAAGACCCAACAGGAGCAGCGTGGTATCTAGTAACATGCAATAGAGAAATTGATCATTCATCCATATGAAACACAAATTCCAATCCACCATAAACAGCAAAAAATACAGGTTAGGTATAATGGTATATGCAGTATATACGGTCATGTCATGAATAAACAAAGGGCAATTTTAGACAAGACAGGGGGGGGTATCCCGAACATGAGCATCACGCTTCGGAAAAAAAAAAAGGCAAGAAAGCTAAGACCAACAAATTGGATGCACATTACCAAGACTGCTCCTTTTCTTTCTTCTGTCTTTTTGAATTTTTTTTTTTTTTTCTTTTTTTTTTGTTTCAACTTCAGTTGATCATCAACCCATGTGTCCGCGCCGGATAGATCCAAAGCCTCGTCTGAACAACTCTTGAGCATCGGCTGACCTCCTTCCTGCGGGGTCCGGGCGCGGCTGTGCGTGTGCTTCGTCTTCGGCGTCAATGGCACCGTATTCCTCGTCTCGACTGGGAGGGCCCACGCCCACTCCCGTGTAGCCATCTAGTTCTACCTCGTCCATCTGCGCGTAGCCAGACGATCGTGCCGCGCTGGGTCGGTCGTGAGATGGTGTCACGATTCTGGGTCCCGCGACTTGGGTGTCTGTCTCCATCTCCGTCTCCGTCTCCGACACAGACACTTGCCGGAGGAGGCTGGATCTCTTTCGCTGATGTGATGATCGTGGAACTGGTGGTGGTGATGGTGGTGGTGGGGGTGGCGGGGCCTGTTTCTGACTGTTCTTCTTCTTCTTCCCGTCTTGTTTCCAGTTCAGTCTGCGCCTCAACCTTTCGCGTTCTCGTTCGTGGTTGCGCCACCCCTGCTGCAGTTCTGACGCCGCTGCTTCTTCGAACCGCTTCCGGATGTCCAGGTCGCGCTCATATTCTTGGAAGATATCCACGTCCGTAGGGAACAGGGCGGCTCTGATTGCTGCGACGCCGATTTCAAAGACGAGGGCGGCGGAGACCGCGACGAAGAGGACAAGCCAGAAGGTGAAGTTGCGGCCGGTCGTGTTGAAGAAACTGCCGGGCACGTGGTAGATGCCGTTTCCAGCTGCTATGTTGTATTTTAGGTCTAGGAACATGTTCCAGAGGAACCAGCCGCCGACCGAGATGAAGATGACAGCACCGGACAAGATGGTTTTGTTGTAGATTTCAAGCCCTTGGAGCTTGAGGTTGATGACGGTAATAGCCCCCGTGAAGGTCAAGAGGCCCATGGGGAAGATATCGTTCGTCTCGTTAGTGTCGGGGCTGTATCCGAACAATGCTAGCGTCAAGAAGAAAATTATCACCGAGTCGCAGGTCGCCATGAATGCCCATCCGAGATACACGCGGATGTTAAACCCGGTATGCCGCTGGCCCTTATTGTACAGTTCCGGGACAGCCAGGAGAGTAGACGGAGATAGATCTTTTTCGAAGATACCTAGGAAAATGACCGGCAGAGACGTAAACAAAGTGTTAAACATACTCAAACTCCATGGCTCGTACAAGCTAGTTCCCGTGTACCCGTTCCAGCGCTGATAGAAAGCCTGAGTCAGGTAGAAGAGCGTCTCTTTCCAGAACGTTCCGAGCGTGTACTTGCATACGCGAATATAGTTCCATCGCCCGTGTACCAGGAGTAGCTTCAAAAGGAACCTAAACTGCGCAATGGAGTAGTCGGAGATCCTGGAAGCTTGCATCCCTTCTTTACCTGCAATCCCTATGCCGACATGGGCCTCCTGGATCATGGCAATGTCGTTGGCCCCGTCGCCGATGGCAAGCGTGACCGAATCCTTGATATGCGTCCGAATGGTTTTGACCAAGAAGGCCTTCTGTTTCGGACTCGCGCGGCAGCAAATGACCGAGTCGACCAGGATGGCAAGTCGGAAGAATTGCTCCCTCAGACTCTCATCCGCTTCAACGATCGACAATGTCTGCCCGTCGACCACAACCACGGAGTGCGCAACTGTACCCTTCTCGATATCCGCTGTCAGGTCGACTATCGGCTTTTCCACGTTCCCAGTCTCGTGGTCAAGGATGACAAGGGTCGAGTAGTCCTTCACTAGACGACATGAGTGACCGATGTTGATGGCTGTCTCTCGCTTGTCGCCCGTAAGCATCCACAGTTTGATATTCGCTCGCCTCAGCTTGTCAATGGCCTCCGGAACACCCTTTTGAAGCCGGTCCTCGATAGCAGTGGCGCCTGTTAGATCCAGCTGAACCTCAATCTGCTCGCCAACTTTCTCCATTCTGTCCTGTCGATCAACGAGGCTGGTAGAGGCTTCATGATACGCCTCCTTCCAGGTGTTGTATGCCGCTTCGTCGAGGAACCGGTGAGCGTACATGAGCGTTCGCAGACCGTCTTCGGCAAAGTCATTCAGATGCTGATAGCATCTCTCGAACACAGTGGCGTCGTTCACAACCAACGCCTCGTCAACCAAGTCTTCTTCAAAGTCACTTTCCTCTTCCTGTTGGACTGACTCTCCGGATTCTGACAAGGCCATCGACCTTCGCCAACCACCTGATGGTCGGGAGTTATAATACTCCTCAACGTCGCTGTCCCTGTGTGCCATGCCCCCATCCGTCTCGCGATCACGAAGCCAAACATCAATGCTGTCTCGCATCGATGTGCGGCGGCCAGAAACACTCGAACGCCTTCCCGACATACTGGGCCGGCTCCGACTGAAACTGGTCCGCGTGTCTTTGAGACTGTGCTGCACACTGTTGCGCCTAATCACTTCAGCAGCTTCGGCTGTTTTCCGTTGGCTCGTCCGCCTCTCGATGTCCTTGGCCTTTTGCTGCGCAAGTGGCTTGCGCTTGAGCAGCTGCGTGAGAACGGTATCGGCACCCTTGCAGAAAACGGCAATGCGCTGGTCGGGCATGCGAACAATGACCGACATTCGCTTCCGGGCGCTTGAAAATTCGATGACGTTCAGGATCTCATAAACTTCGTCCACCGGATCGTCGTCAGGCCCGCCGGGATACGTCCTGACCGTCAACGTATTCGGCTGTCGATCCACAACAACATATCCCAGCTCCTTTGCGGCCGTGACCAAGGCCAGCTCATCGGGCGACGCGGCTTGGTAGGAAAGCTCCCCACTCTTGTCCTCCTCCGGGATACAAGTGTGACATAGGGCCATGGACAAGAGAAACAGTTTCACTTTCCTCGCGAAGACCGTGTAAGGCTTGCGTTGGATGTACTCCAGCATGTCTCCAGTGCGAGCGTCGGGAAACGTACTTTTCTCCTGAGGATCCTCGTCGGCATCCCCGGATATAATGGGTTCTCTATCCGAACTGTTGGAAATGCCACGGCGATGGCGACGGCCGCGGCCAACTGCCTTCTTCCCTTTGGCACTCTTCCTCATCTTATGGATCATTTTTGTTTCTCCGCCTTCCCTGGCAGCTTCTTCCAGAAGGTCCAAGTCGTGAAGCCATGCCGTACCTGCGACGCTCACCCTGCGGAACCGCATCGAGTTGTTCGTCAGAGTACCTGTCTTGTCTGAGAAGATATAGCTGACCTGGCCAAGTTCTTCGTTGATGGTTGATGTCCGCGCCTCTATCGGGGTATCGGACTCTTCATCATACATGTCAATATCATTCAATAGGAACATCTGGACAACTTTGACGATCTCCATGCTCACGTAGAGAGAGATGGGAATCATGGTGTTGAACATGATGAGGAACGAGGTGAAGATAGGGCCAAATGAGACATCTGCTTTATTGAGGTACCACGACTTATTCTCGACGTTCTTTTCCCAGAAGCTGTAGCCGATGGTGCATACCACGGCCAGGAAAAGCACGATAGCTACGATCAGTGCTACCACGCGGTTCACCTTAAACTGCAGGGTGGGTATCTTAATCCGGGGATTCTTGTTGGCGTTCATCCGAATCTTGCACTCCTCGCCCGTGTATATAACCATGCCGATAGCTCTCTCTGTATTGCGCAGCATACTTCCACGGTAGACGATCTCCGAGTTTGTCAGCGGCAATTTTTCCTCACCGACGGTCACATTGCCATCGAATTTGTAAAGATCGAGATTCGGGTCCTCGACACAAAACTCGATCCGATTTTCACAGATATCCTCTACCGTAGCACACATCTTGGCAACAGGTTGACATGGCTGCTTGCTCTTGAGATTGGTCTCGCCATCCAGGGCCATGGTCTCAATGTGCGCCGCGCCATTAGGGCCATTTGCATGCAGCAGGACGATGTCAGCTGGCACGGGTTCGTCGCGATCCAGTTTGATGACATCGCCAACTTTGATGTCCTTCCACTTAACCGGAGCCCAGTCGTGTGAGTCGCTCAATGTTGACAAGCTATCATTGGGTGATACCGCTCCGCCAGCCCCGGGGCGTAAAACATGTGCATGGCGGTTGTTCTCCTCCCTGTCCAAACGGTAGCGACGCCAATCGTCGAATCCTTCCTTCCCCATGGAAATGCTCACGAAAATTAGCAGCGGAACGATGGTCGTGTAGGAACCAGTGGTACTCAGTCCGGGTATCATTTGCAAGATGGCCACGAGAAGGAAATAGAAGTTGGCGAGTTTGGTGAACTGAGCAACCAGCTGACGAGGGAAGAAACTCCAAAAACTGTAACGGCTGGATCGGATGGAATTGCCTATATATGCTTTTCCCGTCCTCTCGTCGATCAAAGGCGTCGCGTTGAGTGGATTGAGGATAACGTGGCGGCCATCTTTGCTAGGAGGGATCTCCCGAGCGCGAAGAATCGTCTTGCGAAGAGGCTCGACTAAGTTCTTCAAGTTGTCTAGTAGGACGGTACTAGCCGCTCGTTTCTTCCTCCACGTATCTTGATAGACAGAAATATGGGAACGTTTCCCCTTCTTGAGAGGCTCGGTGACATCGGTCTGAAAAGCTGTTGTCTCCTCGTCGTTCAGGCTCACATCTACCTCCGACGTCGGTGCAAGTGTCGCGTGCTGCTTTTCGTTCGCGTTCGGGCCACGTTGGTACCCTGCCTGCCCCAACTCGATATTGTTTGCATCCTCCGCTCCAGTTTGCGGCGGTATATTCTTCGCGAAAACGGTCCGTCGCAGGGAATATCCTCGGCTTCGCGTTCGCTGTTGACCTGACGGGTCCGAACCCTGCGCGGATAGCGGAGACGGTCTTCGATTTGGGGAGAGCGGCGAACTCGACTGCGTACGGTGAGGAGACGAGCCACGTGGAGGGACATCGGACGGTTGTTGTAGAGTTGTGTCTATACTGAGACCGGCTGGTGCTCGATCGCCACTAGATGCGGTCGTTGCCGTCGACCTCGCCGTTGGAGGCGGCTCCTCCCAGACGGGACTGGGCCACCGCGAGAGTTCGGCAGAGAACCTCACACGATTCTGCGGCGTGTTCCGCCGAGAAGCAGAATCAGACTGAGTCCGGGACGGAATGTTGGCAGACCACCTCCTCGTATGGGTATTTTGTTCACTATTGTCATGTACGTCGTCGTCGTCGTCATCGTCGTCGTCATCATCCTCCTCGCGCAATCTTTGAAATTGGCCACTCCTCCGAAAATGCCTTCGCAAGGGTGAAAATTGTGCAGGTCTCGAATCTCTCAGCGGAAGGGACGCCCTCCTCTGCGGTGGCTGATCCCCCTGTCCGAGCTCGAAGTCGTTGTCATCATACCGGTTCCCCGACATTGTGGGACAAGCAAAGCTCTCCTGTTTTCTGGACCTCCAGAGTTGACTCCTCCCACCGCCTCAGAACCGATCTAGCTGTACTTATCTGAGCTGAATTATCGAATGGTAGCGGTAGCCTATCTCGTCGATGGCAGATAGTAACGGGGTCGATGAGGCCCAGGCTCATTTTTTGGAACCGGTCCAAAGAAATGGGAAAAAGCGAAAAGCTGGCGAGCGATCAATCAATCAATCAATCAATCGCCTTTTTATCACTTCTCCAAAAATTTTCTTCGGGTTCACATCAAACGGTACCCATTGTTTCGTAGGTGCCTGACAATCAAACAGAGAGGAAGACTGGGGAGAACCGGGGGGGGGGAGGAAGAGGCGCTAAACGAGTCAGGATTCGTATATTGGACGGTACAAATAAATTAATAGCAAAAAGTACACAAGATGCGGTGTTCAGTAAGCAGAAAAGCTCAAGCAAGTATGGGGGGGTCCATAGGACCACGACCGGTAATTGAAGGTATATAAACCGGTAACACAATTTAGAGTTGGCCAAGGGAGAGAAAAGGGGGCTCAGGTGCAAGGCAGCGCGTGAATAATGGTGCCCAGGTGACAGGCAAGAGAACGCAGGATGAGACAGTGGGCGGTTGGAAGCCAGAGTCTCCGAAGAAACCGTGGTCAAGAGCGTGTTGGGTCAATCAGGATCGAAGGCCCAGATTACAAGTTTTAATAGCGGTGATGATCGTCTACACTACCACGACTATTATTGTCGTCCGCCCGCAGCACTACAGAGTACTGCAGCGTCATACAGTAAGCAATCGCAGGCCCCGACAAGCGTTAATGGGGCACAGCCCCCTTTGCATACGGGAATGGCGCTGCGCGCTGCTACGGGAACCGCCGTTTCAAGGGTCTCGAGTGGCCAACGACGCGCGTCTTGTTCGAAGGTTTTTTTTCTTCGCCCTTTGCTGGCCCAGTGCCTCAGGAACAAGGCTGCCACAGCGCGCGCTGTACAGTTTGCCAAGCGCTCGGGGCGATTTGTTCCATGGTAGACAGCTGCCAAAGTTGGATCTTGGAGAATCCCTGGAAACCCCCTGGGAGGATTCCTCGTTTCGCAACGCGGTTTCTGCTTCGAATCAGCGCCAATAGTTATTCGCGTTCGGTTGACCCAAGCATTGCGGATCATGTGATCGTGAAGAACCGAAACTTGAAAGTTGGCAGTTCGACGGGGCCCCGGACAGGCTGAAGCATTATTCCTTCTTCTCCAGTCGGAGCCATCGATGCCTTCGCCAACGCAAACAATCCATATTTAATTTATCCATCCGTGCCCCATACAATAATAGATACACCGTTTGCGGTGTAGAGTGCGCAGTGCAGAGACGCAAGGAATCTATGACGTCAGGTCCTATGAGTGACAAATCTCAGGGGACTTCTCGGGATTCCCTGCAGATCTAAAACTTTAGTCTGGGTTTTACTACCCAGCCAAATAGAAAGTACATCCGTGAAATGCTAGGAGAAACGCTCCTCCTTGCACCAACCAGGCTTCTTATTCAATTTGGTCTACGCTCTCTCGGGAAAAGGGGACTGGCATGCAGGGGTATAATTGTACCTCGCATGAAGGAGTCAAGCAGGAATATTGCCAATACCGCACTCCCTACCTTGGTAGGTTACTAAGATTCATGGTCGAACACGCAACGCAAGAAATCCTTAAGGCATATCAATATATTGGCGACAATTCAACTACTGGTGATTTCAACGCCCCAGATTCCAGTGTGGCATTCCTCACATGTATCCCGTCACATCACATTGATTCAGGCGCATGTCAAGTTTTATCCACGAAACCATTGTATATTCCATACATAACTTGAAAGTTCATTAGCCGTCATCCACAAATTGCCCCCTCGTTTACACAATGAAAACTCATGAAAAAAGAAAAGTCAGAAAACGGAGCAGAAAGTTCTGCATTATTCAACCCCATCACTTGGGTAAGTACAGTGGTATCACACAGGGAGGTTCCTAATACCGTGGCGGCGCAGGTGGGTATGGTGGCTGCTGCGAAGGGTAGCCTCCTTGACCTCCTGCTGGAGCCCCACCACCACCATATGCTGCATAGCTAGGTTGATGGGGTGCTTGGGTTCCATAGCCGCCACCGCCATAAGGCTGCCCGTAGCCAGACTGCGGAGGAGCTCCACCATATCCCTGACCATAGCTAGGTTGACCGTAGCCCCCCGGTTGGGCACCGGGTTGACCATAGCTGGGCGCCTGAGAATAGCCACCGTACTGACCTGGGGGAGGCGCACCGCCAGCGGGAGCAGATGCCTTTTCGTCTTTGGTATCGTACGATGAATCGATCGACCCAAGCATCAACTTCGCGCACTGTGCGAATTGTTAGCAGAACTGTTATCTGATCCGGACAATCGCGTTCCAGGTTCGTACCCAAAGCTCCCGTGTAAGGTAAACCGGAGGGTTTGCTCGGGACATCTCATCTTGCTCAACCTCAAAGTCTAAGGGAAGTAGCGGCATTAGCGTATTTGGTTATTAGTTCCCCGAAGACATTGAGATGGACTTACTTGAGGTGCAGTCGATCAGCCCGCCGATTCTGGGATCCTCATCAAGACTGGAAAGGAATTCGCGGGCCCTAGTGTCATTTCCGACCTGCGAGAATTGAAACGCCACCGTGCCGCGTCCGTACTGGGTTCTGGAGACTTCGTCGCTGGCATGGCGAATCACTTCCGAAACGGTGTCGCGTGGCTCACCCGCAGGCTGCCCGTCGGTAATGGTAATGATAAGAACGGGCTTCTGCAAACGACCGGATCTAGCAGGTCCGACCACCAGCGGGTCAAGAACCTTGCTTTTGAGGCTCGTTCCCAAAGGAGTCAATCCTTGGAAGCGGACGCGCGAGACAAGGCGACTCACGTCGTCAGCGGTGCGAATTCCATCACCCACTTCCACTGAGTTCATGAACCGCACGGAGATGCCATCTTGATCGAAAGTAGACGCAGCCGTAGCCACAGTGGTTATGATATTTCTCAGTTGGTCCTTTCGGACGCCTCCTTCCTCGAACTCAATGGAGCCACTGTCATCAACATAGAGAATGATATCGTACAATGAAAGTTTAACGACGTCCATGGCAATTTCGATACCAACATTCCACTCCCGCATAATCTTGTTGACTTTTCCAGGCGCGTCGATAGCCAATCCTTGGACAAGTCTCTCCAGTTTGTCAGGAGGGTAGAATGGCTGGAGCTGTTTCTCCTGGATCGTGCTGACCAACAGCTGTTTGTAACTAGCCACCTGCTGTGGAGTGGCATGAGCCGCACCACCTGGAGCTCCATATGGAGCGCCTGGAGGCCCAGAGGGTCCTGGAGGTCCTGGAGGTCGAGATCCTACCGGCCCCGGCGGTCCAGGAGCGTATGGCGACCCAGCTTGTTGAGGCGGACCCTGTGGTGGGTAAGGCTGTCCCTATATAACGTTCCAGTCAGCATGCCTTCAACGACCGCCAAACTACGTAACATTCAGTTTAGGGTCCTCAAATACATAGGGTGCTTGGGGCGGGGGTGGAGCTGGTCTCCCATATCCCTGAGATGTTTGACTGTACGGAGAGGGCTGAGCGTTATATGGTTGATAGCCTTGCGAAACAGGAGGCTGCGAGACCCCAGGGCCGGGAGATGGGGTTGGACCGCCAGGAGGTCGGGGGGCCCCTCCCGCGGGACTGGGACTATACGACTGGTAAGGGTAAGGCGACTGTGTTGACGGCGGAGCGTTCTGTGAAGAAGAGTGTCCTTGTTGGTCATATGGTCGATACATGATGGATTGCTGTACTAGTAGTGACGCGGTCGTAAAAGCCGAGGTCGGAGTCGAGACGCCACAGAAGACAGAAAGACCGATGAGGGGTAGGTGTGGAAAAGATAGAAACGAAGACGGGGTGATGAGAAGAAGCGAATATGGCTAGGATGGTGCTTACATAGGAACCAGGTCTACCGGCAGGCGTTCCAGAAGATGCTGGGTAAGGCTGATTGGCATTAGTGAATGACTTGGACAGACCGGATGACGAATATGCGGAGGGAAGTTCTTACGGTCCCGCCTGGAGGGGCACTGCTCTGTCCAGGCTGCAGCGCAGCGGGGAATCCGCCAGGTGCATTGCCTGTCCCCGTCTGGTTCTGGCTGGCGGCGATCTTCGAAGCAAACTGTGTGCCACGCCGCGAAGACAGCTCAATCAGCATCCCCATTGTCACTGCCATTTGGACAGCTGGACGCTGCAACTGCGCCTCTTGGTCTTCACAGGCAGCTCTCTCGAAGCGGGGCTGTGAAGGTCGCAGCCATCCAAGGCGGACCGAACAAAGGGGTCTCTCAAACTTACACCCATTTTTCAGGCTACCAATGTCGGTGTGCCTGTACTCTCTGCCTGAGAAGGCGATTCACGGTGTTGCAAGATTTGAAGAAAATGCAAGCGTACAAGAGGCTCACAGGGAGAGAAAAGCGAACGCAAAGAGGAGCAAAGGAGCTGAACTGACCTACAAGGCTGGGGCCGGGAAGGGAGTAAATAGCTTTGGGCGTGGCTGACACGGTCCTTGCAGCTTACCGTGATCTTCTCGCCGGATCCATCTCTCTGGGCAACATACGGTAACGGATGAGTCCGTTGGGGGATCCCTGGAGCGCCCGCAATGCATCCCCGGTCGACCGTGGCTGTTCTGGTGCGCTGGGCTGCTTCTGATTCGCCTGACGCGCAAGGGTGGCCCGGCTGGCTGGACTTGACGTAATGTCACGTGCATCACGTGCGGCCGTCAGCCTTACCAGACCATACTACTCTACAGAATGAGATTTTTTAAAGAAAACTATTTTTGCACTGTGTTCCGTTTGTTACAGTTAGGATTTCACTACACTGGGGAAATTGTAGTGAGTGTCGACCATACCGCTATGCGCTGTACACAGTTCCCCAATTTCAATGTCGGTTCTATGTTGGCATACCAAAGCCTGCCAATCCTGCCAATGCAATTCCTCAAGTAGCTGTTTCTGCAAAACTAGTTACATCTACAAGAACTGCCACACGCAGCCATACACGGAAGAGGAATGGTCATGGTCATCTCCAGACGCTTATCTCTTAAGCCTAGATCCTTCCGAACGCGTCTACCGCTTTCCTTTCTTTTTCTTCTTTGAGCCGGCTCCACCTCCGCCGCCTTGCTGCTTTTGTGGCGCTGGACTGCCGGACTCTTCTGCCTTGTCACTGACCACGCCTCCTTGCATTCTATCTGCTGCCCTCTGTTTGCCCTTCCGGCCCTTAGGCCGATACGTCGAGCGGTCCCGGAGAGGTAACCAGCGCTCGGGATCCGGCTTCTTGTTCGGGTCGTAATCCTTGGGCAGACGAGATTTTCGGATTCGTTTCGTCGCGCGGCCCCCTTTATCTTCTGACGTGCACTTCCTGGCACTTGCAATGGTAGCAGCAGCGGCGGCGGTGGCGGAGGAAGATGGTAAGACACCTGCATTTTCGAGGGCGCTGACATCGATGCCCTCGACGAGCTCTTGTGGCGAAGGTAACTTGTTTAACTCAGACTTGACTTTCGCAAAGTCCACAGTTGCATGTGAAGCCACATATCCTGCGACTGCAAAACGGTGGTCAGGGTCTTTTTGGTAGAGAGACTCAAACAGCCCCCGGGCCATATCTAGGTCTGAAGGACTAGGGGAGCGGAGGAGCGACTCTGCTGATGCACGGAGTAATGGAGTAGACGCTTCCGATCGTCCCTGCCAGTGAGATGCGGCCTTAGCCAGCTCTGTTCGAATTTGAACTTTGCGACCCTCTAGCTTGTACAGCGAAATGAGAACGCTAAGAAGTCCCGGGTTAAATCGAAAGTCCTTATCTGCTTCCGAAATCGATTCATCCAGAGCATGAAGAGTCTTCTCTATTATAGATATGGCTGGCGTAATTTTCCCCATGCTAGCATAAAGCTGGACAGCAGTGAATAATAGTCCCAGGTCTTTCGGTCGTCTCTCGAGCAAAGGAAGAATTGCCTTCAAGCCTGTTGTACCCACTTCGCCCTGCGCATGAGCAGCAGCATTATAGACGGAAAGGAGTGCTGTGCCCGGTTCAGTGGTGGGAGAGGGCCGGCGAGAAAGCTCTTTTGATGTCGATCGGATTACCCCGTCGAACTTTCGGACAAGAAGATCCAACGAGTGAGTATTCGAAGTTAAGACGTCATTTTGAAAGTCGAAAAGCTTGTCGTTGTTGGTAGACGTCTGCGCTTCATGAAAGCCCTTGTAGAGCAGGTATGGGTTGGCAGTCTCTTGACCGGCGAGGACCACATTATTCTGGGCGATCTTCTTTGTTGAGAGTTCGGGAATGCTGCAGAAAACGCATGAGCTCTTGTTGCACGTTCAGTCAGTACACACACTTGCTTCACATACTCGCTGATAGATATCTCTTGAACAATAGACGCTGCCTCCTCCAGTCTACCCTGCCTCACCAGGATATACAGATGCTGCACAGCGATCGGAATCAACTCCACAGCCTTGTCCTCTGGCGCAAGATCATCCGACGTCCTACATAATTCTACATAGATAGAGTCAGCAGTAAATCAATTAAACCTCTAAAGTTTCTGCTATAACAAACCTTTAGCCCGCTTCAACAGCAGTTCGCCCTGGGCGAGCTCTCCTTTCGCAACGCTCAAACAGGCGGCATTGTATGTTGTCTCGAAAGCTTCCAAATCATCCCTGACAGGCCTACCGTGACGAACGAGCCGCGAGAGACCCTTCCATTGCAATTGTGCGTCAGCGGCCCAAGAATTGATGCGGATGTCATTTTCTTCATTGCTGAACGCTGCCTTCTCCTTAGAAAGCGACTCGTAGATCTCAGCGGCGCGATGGAAATTCTCAGTGCGATACTCCTAACGAATCGACAGCAAGGAATCAGAGTCAGCCATTTTATGCATGAACAGAACACATGGAGCATTTAGAATGGCAGAGAGGTAGTTACCGCTTGTGCTTCTAAGTGCCTGATACCCCTCCCATGGTCCACTCGAGTCGCAACGGCCACCGCCTCCTCTAATTGCCCACATTTGTAAAGCACGTACGCATACTCCAACGGCGCCCTTTGCTTCAAGGCGTCACCTGCCTCTTCGAAAGTACGCAGGGAATCCTCGTATCGGTCCAGTTTCAACAGCGCAACCGCCTTGACATGCCGAGCGTACAGGTCCGACTTGGATTTCGCCAGGGCCGCATTCGACGACTTCAAGACCTCCTCATGATCATCTATTGTGGCTCGCTGCAAGAGCGAAGTCAACGAGGTCATCGCGAGCTTCTGAAGAGGGCAAAGCAGTTCACTCAATCGCCCAGTACGGTGGATATAAAGATCCCTAAATTCCTGGGCCAACTGATTTATTATTGCACATGACTGTGCGGGCGTTACTGTCCATTTCGGGGATTCTGCCAATGCTCTCCGCACGAATGCACAACATCTCTTGATTAGTCATATATCCTGTGTATAACTCTCCCGCCGTTCGGATTGGTGAGGTGACAGAGGACAAAAATAACCTTGGAAGCCCCATCCTGAGAGCGAGACTCGCCTAGTCTTACGGCGCAGAGACCAAACACATGCGGGTGGCTTGATGTTTAATTTCCGGGTGCCCCCGTAAAAGACAGCGGAGTCCACCTGGACGCCATACAGCACAGACCCTGTAAATAGATTTCGGCGCTTAAACCACACATATCAGGGGTTCGCAGCCGACGTCCACTGCGTTATCAGCACAACCTCATACTTCAACGGCACTGGCTGATATTCCCTTTATCAATCAATGATATTCTGCCGTCTCGTCCACCTGTACTCAATTGCATAGCCCTGCGAATTTCCATGAACTCTTCCTAGAATGGCTAGGGATGCGCAGCTGTAGGAATGGGTATACCTGGGTGAGGCGATGACGAAGTGATCGCCCCCTCTCCTTCCTGGTTGTCGATGATGCCGCCGCCCTTGGCAATCTGTACAGTGCAGTGTACACGGCGGATAGGTCTTACCCACGCATCTTGGCGTCCCGCTGCTGATCGACAAATCGGCGCGCTCCTTCCGCTCCCTCCATCACTGGAATCCGTTTGCCCAAAATATGCTTCTTCTTCTCTCTCCCTTCACTGTCGTACCCGACCGGTTCCCCCTTCCACCTCAGTCAACGTCGTTGGACACAATGTTGTCAAGTTCTGGGGGGAGTTCGAGTCCCTCCAGTACCTCCTGGGTTCTGAAGAAGAGCCTACGCTGTGTCTTCATTGCATTCCTCATCACCACCTGCCTCACCTTCTTACTCTGGCCGCGATCCGAAACTATCGAGACCGTACAGCATGACCCTACCTTCAACATCACCGTTTCCTCCGACGCGGATTGCGATGACTTGGATTTCAAGGTACTCGACCGCCTGGGCGTGAGCAAGCTGGCAAGTTATACGCAACGGCAGATAACCATCATTCCGCCGGACACGGAAATTCAACCTGCGAAGCTGCAGCGACTAGACATCCCGCTGCTGAATACGCCCCAGGAGAGGTCGAATGAGACGCAATCGCAAGACCGTTGCTTTGATTCAATCCCGATCAGCTTGCCGATGCCGATTGGTCCGAAGCGCTCTGATGCATCGCATATTGATTTCGGCGTAGCAACAACAGTGTACCGCTTGAACGGCTCTCTGGATGCCTTCTCCCACTGGGCTGGGTATACGAAGACTCGTATTTTTGCTCTCCTCGAGCCCGATGAGGGCATGAGTGAGGTGCAGGCTAAAGCGGAGGCACTCGGCATTAACCTGTTTATAACGGTGTCGAGTGAAGAATACAACCGCAGATACTTCTCACTGATTGGGCATCTCGCTGACAATGCAAATGACCAAACGCGGTGGTCTTGCGTTATCGATGACGACACGTTCTTCATGTCGATGTCCAGCTTGGTAGAAGAGCTGCGCCAGTACGATGACTCCAAGCCTATCTACCTTGGAGGCCTATCGGAAAGCATTAAGCAAGTTAATTTATTTGGCGTCATGGCATACGGAGGCGCTGGCGTCTTTCTGTCCCGACCGCTACTGGACCAGCTCAGCAAAGTGTACGAAGACTGTCAACAGTTAGACCTTACTGGGGATCGCAAAATTTCGTACTGCATCTACAAATATACAGATACTAAATTAACCATATCACACCGTCTTCGCCAACTGGATTTCAATGGTGACCCGTCTGGTTTCTTCGAAGCTGCCCGTGAACTGCCGTTATCAGTGCACCACTGGAAGTCCTGGTTCTACGTGGATATGGCGCAACTCAGCGCCGTCTCTGAGATCTGTGGAGACTGGTGCATCTTGAAACAGTTTCACTTTAGCGACAAGTGGGTCTTGACGAACGGGTTTTCTATCGTCCGCTATAGTACCGATCTTACCCCGGGAGACTCGAGCATGGAGCAAACCTGGAGTGGCGATCATGGGGCTACGATGGAATCGTATTTCCATGAGCTTGGCCCTCTGCGGCCCAAGGATAAGAAAAAAATAAGCTATCGAATGCACGATGCCGTCGTCGAGGACCGTCAGGTACGACAATGGTATATCCGTCGGGATTCTTCCAAGGGGGATCGGGTCATTGAGCTGGTTTGGCGACGGGGATAATTAGGACCTCGGGAGTTCTTGGAGTTATATTTTCGGGGTCTCAGTATCATATCCTCCTTATCTTACATTCTTTAATTGTATATAATTCTTTCCCTTCTAAAATTTCTTCTTTTTTGCTTGCATTAATTAGGTTGCGACGGGTTGCTGCGAAGGAATTGAAGAGCAGGCTTTTCCTAAATAACAAAGGAGAACGCGTCCTTTCCTTGGTTCTCCTCCTGACAATCAAGGGACTCGGCATTCTTCATCTATCCCTGTGAATCACCCGACCGTTCATTGTTCCTAAGAATGAAAGACAGACAAAACCTTTATTGAGATCAATAGAAGCGCATCCAGAACAAGGGAGGGCCTGAATCCTATAAAGCACCGCTCCAATCTCTCGAGGAGAAGAGAGTCAGCTCTCTACAAAGGCTAACTCTGCAGCATCCGTACCTCTAACCCTTGATAACTGCTACCTCCACAGAATAAACACGATGGACGAAAAGCAGCGCCAACTTGAGAAGCGCGTCAAACAGCTTCAGAAGGAAGCAGCAGCGAAACTGCACTTACTGCAGGGGCGCACCCGTAAGCCCCTAGACCACGTTGAAAAGCAGGTTCACGAGCAGCTTGATGAACATGAGCAACTGCAGAAGCACGCTGATCTCAAGAAGGAACTGCAAGGACTGCCCCCGATCGCTGACATGTGCCAGCAATGCAATATGGCATTCTGCGACGTGCTGCATTACGTGTCCATCGTCGCGAACCAATTGAAATCGCACCCTTCTAATAACCATCGAGGTTACAAGCATGAGGAGCTCACAGGTGCGTATTCTACGTTCCGGTACGTGTGCTCGCGTCTCAAGGCTCATGACCGCGGTAAGGATGCGCTGGAGATTCGTCTTACGAATCAGGCGGAATTTTTTGTACCGCATATCAAGGAGGCTTTGGTGACTGCTGTTAAGGCTTTGGAGGAGGGTAAGTGGAAATTTTGTTCTCTTCTCTTTGGTTGTCCCCATATTCCACATTGCAATGATTAATTGGCTCATTGTCCGTTGGTCTACCTAGACGGTTTCCGAGAGACACAACCTACCCATAATTTTCCAGGGAATTTACTGACTCTTGGATTATAGTGAAGCCAGTCATCACTAGGCAGATCGAGCAGAAGGCTCTGGCTGAGAACAACCATTCCGGAGACCGCCGTCGTACGTATACCCTGCTAGAGCAGCTGCGGGCCGATGGGGATCTGGCTTGGTTCGAGACCTTCCTGACAGACGGGGCGGTACGGTGTGTTGCTAAGGCAATGAAGCATTTCGAGCAAATTTCGAAGGATATTATTGAGCGTTTGCAGTGGTAGTACTTCTGCTGACTTTTGAAGGGTTGTATCTTTGTCTTTTCTTTTTTGTCTTTATTTTCTTCTGTGTGAGTTTGAATTCTATATAGGTGGATCCTGCATGAGGTTATACTTCTTTTTGTCACTGTCAACAGGGTAGAGTTCTTGATGTCACTGCTTATTATTGTTTTCTGTTTTGTTTTGATCATGTAAAGCTAACATTGTGCATGGCACAAATGCCCTAAGAGATCTTGGAAAACTTCCCAAGCACCTGAAGTGTAAGGATACAGCTAGTCCCCAGCGCGCTACATAAGCCGGGTTTGGGTCTTATCCGCTATCGCGGATAATGATGGTCTTTTTAGCCTTGTTGGGGAGCGCAGGCGACCCAGCTGTCCCCTTACAGAACCTTGGATCAGACTGTCTCATAGACTTCAATGATTCCAGAAAGCCGTGCTAGATAAACTATATGGCTAAGCAGTGGCTTGCCTTGATATCAGGGTTCATGAATGATCATGAGCAATATGTCTGTGAATGAAGTGTGGGCTGGTTCATCTCTGCGTCAACGGCTAGATGGATTGTGGAAAGAATAATTATATTCGTACGTTGACAAACCATTGTCACTGCGTATCTGGGGCACATATGAAAGCAAATTGCAGCAACCAAAGCTGCGTCAACACACAGGCAGAAAATTAAACTAGAGCTTCCACTTGGAAAGATCTGCTTGATCCTCAGGGCTATCAGGGGCAATAGCAAGGCCCCAGGTATCCCAAACATCACACATAGATATCATTTCCTCTTCCTCTTCCTCTTCCTCATCACCATCTTCAACTACATCATCATCAGGGAATCCAGGCTTGTGAGCTTGCCTGAAGTCAACAAAGTACCTGTTAATAATAATCAGCCATAAAGCCTAGAGTTCACAGTTAAACATGAGAAGGGCTCACAATTTTGAGCAGCTGGCGTCTCAGATCAAGTTACTTGCCCAGGGAAAGGTTGGCACCCATCCCATCTCCTTCAGCTTGGGGTACTCTTTATCAAACCACATTCGGATCTGTTCTCTCTGGAGGTGGCTGAAATCCTGAAAGAGTGTATGAAGGTGGCTTCGCCATCCAGGCAAAATCTTGTCATTAGCAAGACGAACTCCAGGCACATGTTGGAATACAATATGGATAATGTAGCCTCCAGGAATCAACCCCTGCCTGTCCTGGACATCTTCTTTGATTGCAAGCAGAGCAGGTGTAATAGTCGAATTTTGTTTGTGGAAGGTCTTTATGGCTTCAACCTCACTGTGGTTGCAAGTAGGAGCGGCCTGCTTGGCTCGCTCGTCCAGTGGGAAGAATTCAGTCCCTAGCTGGGAACCTGCTGGTAGGCACGCATGTACGCTTCTTGGCCATCAAGGTCGCTGCGGACACGGAATGTCGCGACGGCGTAAGAGGGTCCTAGCCCAGCTTGAATGTCAAAGTCGTCCTTCTGGGAGTTTTGCTGGGAGAGCTTGGCGATGATGGTCCATTCGGTGCGCTCAGGCTTGTCGAAAACGATATGCGCACCCAGCGCGTAGTTGGGTGGGGGAAAGAAACCAGTCTCGGTCATGGTTGTTGCGAACGCATGAGTTGCTGGAGAGAAGGAAAAGGAGACGAGTGGTGTGGTGTGGAGGATGGAATAGCACGCGGTGACGTTGGTAGCTCAAGTCAGTGCCCTCTTGTGCCCTGTTGGGTGGACCCAGAAGTCAACTCGTCAGGGCCATTTCCTTTTCTTTGTTCTGATTGGCATACATTCGCGCATAGTCTCAGACTGAAAAGTGGTCTATAAAATGGAAGGATTATTATTATTATTCACGCTTATAACTGTACAGTATAAGTATAACATTGTGTTGAGCTAGTACGTTGTTGGGATGGTTGCGTAACCCCCGCTGCCCGAGATCGGTAGGGGGATTGTTCACATTGCGAAGTTTGAGGTCTCCGATTCAGGGTCATAAATTGGCATGTTGCTTGCAGGAGGGCATTCCTTGCAGGCCTATCCAAACCGGATCTTTGTCTCACAGCCTGAGCGTCTTTAACTGCGAATTCTGGTCGTCAATAAGTGCAGCTACATCTCTGTATAGCTCCGTCCAGCATCCTTGTATCACGGAGCCGCCAACAATACCATGAACCGAAGGATACGTCTTAGAAGCGAAAAGTCTATCTACCCGATCTTCGTAGCTGTTCATCTCTTCGATAGAGTTGAAGGGGCCAGGAGATTTGTAGGGCTAGTGGCCAGTCATTACTGTATAGAAGACTGAGCCGAGACTGAAAATATCTGTGGCCTCTGTTGACACCCAGGGATTACAAGGATCGAAAAATCCGGAATCTGGGAGACGGTATGTAATAAGAAATTATCTGGTCGAAGATCAGAATGAATCACGCCCTTTTGGTGAATGTAATGGACTGCCTCCGCTGCCTGAGACCGCCATTTCAATCGCAGGGAGATATCGATGATATCATTGTGCTGGTCAATGTAAGTCTGCAAATCGCCATCGCTAGCCTCGGAAAACAATAATCCACGTGGATTATCTGAAGCACCCATGAATCTAGGATACATATTAATAACCCAAATTAGCTGGCCTTAGGCTTTGCGTACCGTATAATTCTAGGGTGTATGCCCAAGATCTCTAGGAGTTGCTCTTCGACTTCAAAGCTGCGCTTAATATCTTTAACAAAGGTATTTTTGACCGCCATTTCCGAATGCCACCAGGAATACCGGGGGTATTTGATGATAACACCCGGTTCCACCCGCGCAATCACGCAAGTCGATCCTTGTGTCAATATTTCTTTCAAAGGAGGTTCATATGGGACTAGACTGCAGCTGTTGACAGGTATAGCAGCCTTATCTTTTATATTGGATTCCGAAATACCGTCATTCGCTACGGTTGGGGGTTGAATCTCGAACAGGGGGTCTCGACAGCCTTCAACATCTTCAGGCTTTTTGCGAGTGAAGACTCCGATGAGCCAAGGTGACGTGCGAGGAAATAAATCGAATGTACAGTGAATGATGTGGCCCAAAGTGGAACAAAAACCTGAGTAGCACTTCCAGAGGCGTATCAACATGGTGGAAAGATGATGCAAGGGATGTTGTGTGGCCAGGCGTAATGAATTGCTTACTGTCGGGTTATACCGCCTTCCATACAGAGCAAATGCAGTGTAGAATCCCCGGCTAGAAGATTTATGCCTCATATAATACCGTGATACACAAGCCAACCCACAGCCTTCGGAATAACTTTGCCAAAGCAGCCTAGCGTAGTTTCATATTAGGGCCGAGAATGAATCTAGGAGTAGAGAGATGTGCACCAGTTTTGCAGTCAAGTGGACTGCCTTTTACACAGTGCCTGGAGCGTACCGACTACTAAACTCCCTGGGGAAGATACTAGAGGCTGCCATGGCTCGAAGGCTGTCATACTGGGTTGAGACCCACAAACTGCTCCCAGAGACACAATTTGGAGGCCGACCAGGAGGCAACACAGAACAAGCACTCCCAGTGCTGGCAAACGCGATTGCCCGAGCATGGCTGCGATCCAAAGTTGTCACACTTATTGCATTTAACCTCAAGGTAGCCTTCAATGGGGTTAACAAAATTAGCTTTGACGCCTGCCTGCGGGCGAAAGGAATCCCAACAATAGCTAGGCGGTGGATTCGCAGCTTTATGGAGAGTCGGTATGCCAATATCACCTTTGATGACTTCCGGACAGAGGTCTTCCCACTAGAAAATGCGGGTCTTGCATAAGGATCTCCACTGTCCCCCATCCTGTTTGGATTCTTCAATCCCGACCTAGGGGATCAGCCTGTTGACTACCACGGAGGAGCATCAGCATTTATCGATAACTATTACCGATGGCGAGTAGGACCTTCAGCAGAAGATAACCTCAAAAAATATCCAAGAAGAAGATATCCCTCGGATAGAGACCCGGCTCAACAAGCCGGGTCTACGTTTGCTGCAGAGAAGACGGAATTGATCTACCTAACAAGGAATAAAAAGGCACATGGCATAGGGCAGATTGTCATGAATGGCAAAGCTATAGTACCTGCCAACACAGCAAAGCTCTTACTTGTCATCTTCGACAAAGAGATGAGGTGGAGAGACCATGTACAACAGGCTGTCAAACGAGCTACCAAGGTTAACATTGCACTTGGGGGACTAAGACACCTCCTCCTGGAACAGATGAGACAGCTTTACTATGCATGTGTGGCACCAATAGTGGACTACGCATCCACAGTCTGGCACAACCTGCTAGGGTAAAACACAAGACTGCTGGGGATAGTACAACAGGCAGCCCTAATCCACATCCTTTCTGCCTTTAGAACTGTATCAACTGCAGCACTTGAGGTGGAGTCTTATATGCTACCAACTCACCTGCGGCTCAAACAACGCACGCAAATGGTGAGTACCCGCCTTAGTACGCCGCCAGAAAGTCACCCAGCCTATGGAGTAGCGACATGAGCAAGAACACGCAGCACACACATAGGAACTGGCCCTCAATTCCCCCTAGCACAAACTATGCGGACGATGGATCCTAACCGTCTGCAAGCCCCGGAAAGAATGGCGAACGCCAGCCTTTGCTGAAATTGATATTAAACTAGACCGAGAGAAAGCTAAAGACAAAGTCTCCAGTAGGCAGACAACAGAAGGTATTACTGTCTTTTCTGATGCATCAGGTCAGCATAACTATCTGGGAGCCGCGGCAGTAGCCTTTGACTAGAACCAGAAGGCCACACGCTCTCGCCAGGTCCGTATCCGCTCAATGGAGTACTGGTCAGTATATTCTGCAGCGCTCATGGCAATATATTATCCTATTAGCTTGGTCTATCAGATAGCTGTGAGGAATCCACACGCCCCAGCCACTATACAGGAGCCCGCAACTATCCTTAGTGACAGTATCTCAGCACTACAAGCTATGGCAAACTCGTGGAACAAATCAGGGCAGCGGATTATCCAGGCTATCCTTCAGTTAGCGAAGGAGTTGAAGGCGCGTGGGATCCCTTCCGCCTCCAATGGGTCCCAGGACACTGGTGAGCCTGGAAATGAACCAGCTGATCGATTGGCTAAGGAAGCAATTGGCCCAGACACGATGAACCCTTTTCAACATCTCCTGTCGCGGGAGAGAGGTTTCATCCGCAACATGATCCAAACAGAATGGGAGAATGAATGGAAGCCGTCAAAGAAAGGAGGGCATCTCCACCGGATTGATGCAGGTCTACCCTCAATCCGCACCCGGCGGATGTATGGCTCACTGCCCCGGAACCGAGCGTACTTGCTCACCCAACTCCGAACTGGTCATTCACAGCTAGCTAGTCACAGTAAGCTGCACCGCTTCCGAGATGATGACAAGTGTGAATGTGGGGCCTCAGAAACAGTGGTCCATGTCCTAGTGGACTGCCCAAGGCTTAAAGAGCAGAGACGCGAACTACGCAAGAAGATTGGGACCGCATTTAATGATATCTCAGCTATGCTGGGAGGAGGAGGCTCTCTAAGTAAGGAGGTAGGTTAAAAGACGCTATGCAAGACAGTAGTATCTTAGATGCAATACTGGATTTTGCATAGAGAACCGCGCGCCACAGAGGCCGCAGAACAAAACACCAGGCACTTAGGCCGCCACAGGCCTTGACGAGGCTCCAAGTTCGTCGGAAAGTAATGGTTCACTGCACATAGATATATATTTGAGGATGGAGATAGTGGTGTCCTGCATATCGCCGAAGGTGAGCGGTCAGGGTACGTAGCGGCCGCCGGCGGTTGGCATTCCGGCACGTTGTCTTGTTAAAAATACGTAGAACCAACAGAAAAAGGGTCGCCGCACAACCTGTCCCTCGGGCACCTCGCTTGGGTAGTTTTTCTGAGCTGGTCGCTATTCAGCTAAGGAGAACAAAATCACTCTTCCTCGATACGCGAGTTGTTTCTGTCCTATGTCGTTTTAGCTTTGTACTGGCCACCTTTGATTTCTGAGAGTAATCTGTGCCATCTTTAGAACGAACATGGTCCCTCCGCTACGGCATCAGCATTTTGGTAATAATAGTGAATTTGTCACAGGAGTACAGAGCATTCTCGGAATAGGGGCGCCCCATCTCCGGTTGTACAAGGCAGGGGGGTACGTCTCTTCGCCCTGCCGCAGGCTGGGCAAATCTCCATGCAGTCAAATACCTAGGCTCAGCTACTGTGGCTTGCGATGATGATCTTAATAGCGGCATGGCCATGCTGCAGTATCACCTACCATCCAATCGCTCTGCATTTGTGAGGAGCCAGGGCTTTGACTGTTCTATGCAGACTGTTCCCAAACTGATCCGACCGGTCATCCAGCTTTGCTGCATATAAAGAGCGGGCTGTGTCTTGTTCCTGCATTGTTCCCACTTCATTCTTCCGCCTACCAGTCTCCCTTAGCACCATGGATGCATTTAGCAGTTACCAGCATGTCTAAGAAGGATGGCATCAGTTGTCCACAAGGAGCACCTCCCTTGTGCACCTGTGGTCAACCTGGTACTGCTTTCCAAAGTGATGGTTCATCTCTCACCCTGGTGTTTTGCAAGATCAACTTGTCTGACAGGATTTAGACGTCCTCAGTGGCACTTTTCAGTTCCTGCCTGATGACTTCAATAAACTCAATGGGCTTCCAGGTCTGATGGAACTCCTTTTCCCTCAGTGGCAGGAGGATGAAACATGCAACATTCCACTCTGTGATGATTCTGTCTGCAACAATTCTGCTTCTAAGCGCCAGCCGCGGGGAATGAGAGGCACTTCTACAAGCACCTACGTCAGTGCAATCAGAGGGCCTCAGACAAGAGCCATTACTAGGATTGAAATTGCTCACCGTAGATACAGCCACGAAGAAGATGTCAACTTTATGGGAATTGGTGAGTGAAGTCCGACTCTTGTGGGATAATGTTTGGAAGGCATTTTGCTAGCGCTTCCACCGTGCGAGGAGAAGTCCGAAGTCGCTACAGAAACGATGGTCGAGGCGTCTGAAGTTTGCATTTCCACCGCCACCTCTGAGGTGCTCCGGGGGCAAGAGAAATCAGCGCGAAGAATCTTATCATAGCCGACCATTGCTGGCCTCGTGTATCCGCCAGAGAAGAGAGAAAGGTGTCTAATCGGAAGTACACGAGACTTAAATGGGATCCATGAGCAGAGGAACGAAAAACAAAAAAACAAAAAAAAACAAAAGAGAGTCACAAACTAAAATTGACAGTAATACCACAAACATATATAGCAGGAAAATATCGAATAAATAAAGATTGCCCATCACCCTTCCCATCCACAACACGCTCCAACATCTTATCCACTCGATTCATTTGTTGCCCACAGCCGTCCCAAAGAGGTTGTTAGAAACCCCTACCAAGGGTTCATCGACGGCTATTACTCCTCACGATGCACATAATGTTAATGTAACCGGTAAGCGAGCGGCCAATGTAAGCGAGCAGCCAGCCTCACGCGTTTTGGATGTGTCCTAATATCCAACACAATTCAACCAGCAACCATGCCACCAAAAGCTCATAGAAATTCAAAGGATTTAGGGGATCAGGAGGGGAGAATCCTACTTGCAATATCAGCAATTCAAAAAAATGAAATCACCAGCATATACAGAGCTGCACATATCTTTAATGTGCCCTGTACAACTCTTCAGCATCAACTATAGAGAGTCACCGGCAACCCGCAGAACCTGCACTGAACCTGCACCGAACCCGCAGCGGGGCGGGTTCGGGTTGCTGTTCCCAAAACCCACAGCAGTGTGGGTTTTTTTTTTCCCAACCTGCAGCAGGTTTGGGTTAAAAATTTGGGTTGAATTGAATGGGGTATGCAGGTTGGGTTAACCTGCATCTAGCTCTATGTATCAGAATGTACAGTATTTTAAAAAAGTCAAATGCATAACACAGTCAGCATTTGAAAATGGATGAAGTAGTAATAAAGAAGATTTCAATAATATTTTCCAATCAACAATATTTGCTATTCTAAAATTCTAACTACAGTTAGACATTGTAAAGTACATATGGATCACAAGTTCACAACTCTAAAGCCTATTATTTACATGATAGTAGTGACCTGGAGAGAGTGCATAATAGCATCAAAGACAAGAACCAACTTTAGAATAAGATATTGAGACTCCTAATCAGATTATATTAGGAGCTGACAATACTAGAAGTCCATCTTCATCCTGATCAATTTTATCACTATCATTATCACTATTTGAGCTATTATTTCTGTGTCTGAAGTCTCCAGTAGTTGTATCAGCAATATCATAATCATCTACACCACCATCATCTTTAATATCACTAATATAATCCTCAAGAGCCTTTGACTGATCTAAGATACTATTATTGCTGTCATCATTGCTTACAGCATCCATAGGAACCTCATTAGAGAGTGCCTAGAATTCCTTTAAGATGACAAAGCAGTCAGAGCACATCTGATGTACAATTGCTTTAATTGTTTCTGGGGACAAGCAACTGTAGTGATAATGGCATATATCATGAACACTGCTGAATAGGTTCTCAACACCTGCACCACTGACAGGCACAGCAAGGAAGTCTCAAGCAATAAGTGACAATGTTGGAAACTTGGTTTTGTTTGTCTGTGTAAGGGGACAGCTGGGTCGCCTGCGCTCCCCAACAAGGCTAAAAAGACCATCATTATCCGCGATAGCAGATAAGACCCAGACCCGGCTTATGTAGCACACTGGGGACTGGCTGTATCCTTACAACCATTCCCCCCCCCCAGTAGGGCTTCGTAGAGTGTCACTCGGGGCGGGTTGGTGCGGGTTTTTTTATTCTTCACCCCGCCCACTGCAGGTTCAGGTTGCTTTTTTTCCAACCTGCACTGAACCCTAACCTGTTGTGGGTTGGTGCAGGTTAACCTGAAAAAAACCCATTTCTAGCCTAGCTAGGCTGAACATGGTAAGTCATGTGACCAACCATACCTTAATAGGCTAGCTGAGGGTTGGGTTAGGGTTGGATTTTTTAACCCACATCTACCCACAACCCTTTACCAAGCTATTACAAGCAATGCTGTACCACAATTTTTATAGTATTCCCACCCCCCATATAATATAATATATAATTTTAATTGAAATATATATTTATTGAGGTCTTAATTATATATATATTTAATTAAACTACCCATATTAGGTGGTTTGGTGAGATGATCATGTATGTTGCTGAAGGTCAGTCAGATATATATATATCTATCAGCATACATCTGCTGCTAACCTATACCATAAATTTACAACTCAATAAATCCCCCAATTTAGAAGATATATAAATAAGAATGAATATATAAGGTAGTTAAATATCCTATTTTATTATTCTATAATTATTTTATTCATATATGCCCTGGTTGGTGGGTGAATTAGGTATTTCATATATTTAGGAATTGTGGGTTAAACCAACCCGCACTACCCCATTCAATTCAACCCGAATTTTTAACCCGAACCCGCTGCGGGTTGGAAAAAAAAACCGCACCACTGCGGGTTTTAGGAATAGCAACCCGAACCCACACTGCTGCAGGTTTGGTGCGGGTTCGGTGCGGTCCCTGCGGGTTGCCGGTGACACTCTAAATGGAGAAGTATTCTTTGTTAAAACAAGCACTATATTGCCTTGTGTTACACCCTGGGCTTCCTATGACTCATATGCTGTTAGACTTGGTATTCAGTTGATTCTGACCTGTAATCTCTAAGCCCTCTTGGCTAAGTACAGCTGTCCTGTTATATGCACCACATACTATTCTGGTATCCCTATGGTCTCTTCTACTCAAAGTAGTATGGTTGGAAGAGTAAGGCCAACTAGTTGGGTTAGAAATAGTTATTAGAAGTTCTGACAAATCAAATATAATCCCAAGTTATACTTCAAGTAACAATTTAATAAAGAGCACAAAGAACTAAAACTAAATATATAGGTGGAAATGAGTGTCCTTTTATATCCATCCTTAGGGTTAGGCATAGTCCTATCTAAGCTATTTATAGTGGTCCCATCTTAGACTATTTATAGTAGTCCCATCTTGGACTATTTATAGTCTTAGTATTTAGGACTTTTTGGTTACATGACCTCTCATAATGTTCCTTCTCATATGTCATTACTGTGTTTCAATAAGTCCTTATTGTCTCCTATTTCTAGGTCTGTAACATCACTCCCCCCTTTTACAGGTTGGCATCCTCAACAACATATATAAGGTGTATTCCTCCTTATTTTTCTTCTTACATCTTCTTATTGTGCTACTTGACTTGATTATGGCTGTGTGTTATGGGAAATAAGTGTTGTCAGAATCTAAGAATCACAACAAATATTATAAACAGATTTATTTAGCTGATTTGATTAATCAATATAGTAGTTCTATTAATTTCCCTTATATAAACTGCTTTAGTTCTTCTTCTTTATGCATTATGATGGAGTCATAGAGTTAAAAATGTTTTAGATATATCTACAGGAATCATATTTGTAATTAGTGAGTGTTTAATACAGATAAATAGGATAAATTCTAAAAAAAGGAGGCTTATATGGCCTTACAGCTAGTGGCTAGAGATTGTGATCTATAATTATTATAAGTGTAGATTAATTAGGTATAAGGCAAGTTATGCATATTGCATGAAGTTCTAATTGAAAAGTTGGGTGAACATTCCTAACTGTAAAAGTTACAAAATTAATTTAAGGAATAGGGTCTGCAGATGCTGCATCATAATACAGAGATTGTAGATAGAGATAGTTCATCTATTAAGAAGGCATTTATAGTACTAGGTTAGGCAATAATAACTACTTAGAAAGCCCTATCTCTAAGTTAGATGGCATCACCATCCTTCTAGATAGATTTTAGTTAAATTATTGATGAAATGCCTGAAGCTGGTATTGATAATTTATTAAGTGATTAATAGGCTTTTAAGTGTTTTCTAATATAGGGTATCCTTCCTATTTTATTAAATAATATGGTTTTCCTCTGACCTTCTTGATATTCAGTATTTTCTCAACTTCATATTCATTATCCATCTCTTCAATTTCAATGTTGTTGTCTATTTAGATGTGTTCAGATGCTGATTCTAATAGTAAGATATAGAATATCAGATATACTCTATTTATGCTTACTAATAGTTGGAGTTTATAGTTGACTAGTCTAACTTATTATTTAATTCTAAATAGTCCTAGTTTTTAGTAGTCTAATTTCTTACTTAATTATTTTATTTTAATGTTTCTTGTAATAAGGAATGCTTTTCCCCCCTCTTTTAGTTGTGGTGCATCCTCATGCCACAAATTATAGTATTATAACATACAGAGATTCACAAAATCTAAATTATATAAAAGTTGGTGATGCAACTAAGTGATATATTTAAGTATAATAGTTGCTTGTTTAGCTAATATATTAATAAGTCTAGGCTCACCAACTAGCTATAGATTATAAACAACTCTGCCCTGACCAAACTGACCCCTACATTTAGGGGGTCAGCACCCTTGATACCAATACCATATTACAGATCTCATCAAGCCTATCATATCTCTCAATTTTCTTATTCCAATTCAACCTACTGTTGCTGAAATCCAGGTTCAAAACCACCATTTTCCCCCTTTTGAAAACTCTTTATGGTCTGGCTAGTTCTGCCCAACCCTACTGCCCTACCTATCCTGCACTTACCTAACCTACCAACTTACCTAACGTAATCCACTACCGAACGGTCCGCACCACCGAGCGGTCCGGTCTCCTCGCT